>JAQISU010000108.1:12092500-13407500 GCA_029339505.1 Unio delphinus
ACACACCGTATCAGATCTTACTACTCAATGTTTCTTCAGATTTCCTATTCACGTGACCTAGCACAGCCAATGAGAAGTTATTGAATGTTCCAGAACCGTCCAAGGCACACTAGTCAGTAAGAAATTAACTCAAACTCGTCTTTATGTCTCATGATTATAAGTATTATTAGTTATTGTCAGCATATACGTAAACATATATTTATAGATCCTATTTAAACATATAATTATAGATCTTATTTAATTGTACGCTCTCATCCGAGACAATAGTCAAGTAGGGGAATTTTAACTAAAGATGTTCATACAAATTACAGCCATGAACATATATTACAATAATTAAAAAAAAACATGTGCAGGAGTTACAAAAAACAAAACAAATACACATATTATTTTGTAAATGTATTTCTACTTCTTGTATTGATATCAAATAAGAAAAGGCACTCTTGTTTTGACAGCAAGTAAGAAAAGGCACACTTGTATGATAGCAAATAAGAAAGGGCACTCTTGTATTCATTTCAAATAAGAAAATGCTCTCTAGTATTGACAGCAAAAAAGAAAAGGCACTCGTGTATAATAGCAATTAGGAAAAGGCACTCATGTATGATAGCAAAAAAGAATAGACACCCTAGTATTGATAGCAAATAAGAAAAGGCACTCTTGTAGTGATAGCAAATAAGAAAAGGCACTCTTGTATTGATATATAATAAGAAAAGGCCCTCTAGTATTGATAGCAATAAAGAAAAGGCACTCTTGTATGATAGCAAATAAGAAAAGGCACTCTAGTACTGATAGCAAATAAGAAAAAGCACTCTTGTATTGATGGAAAATAAGAAAAGGCACTCTAGTATTTATAGCAAATAAGAAAAGGCACTCTTGTATGATAGCGGATCAGTATCAATCGTACAAATTTAAAAGTCTTCCATTTCTATATAAGTTCTCTCAAGCTGGTCAAAGTGCTCTGAAACTGGTTTTGAGACTTGTAAAGGAAATGTATCTTTTGTCTATTTTTATATCGATAATCATATATGAAGACGATTTGGTATTATATGGTAAATTATAAACGTCTTGATAGCAGAATGCTTTCTGTAATTTTTGGTCATATCATTTGCAGTGCTAATAGAGAAGAAATCATTAAAAAAATAACGGCAACCAGGGGGGATCGGCATACCATTTACAAAAATGAAACGTCTTAATGCCATAATAGTACAATTGTTTTAGTGATTTCGAAAATGGCATTTAAAGGTATGTCTGTTGTTATTAGCAGCGATTTGCAATTGTTAGTACGGACTGCCATACTTATAAAATTGATAGACATGGTATGATAGACTTAATATCTACAGACATGAAAGAACATCCTACCAGAATGATTTAACCTTGGTTAAAGTCTGTTCAATGGTTTCGGAAAATTACAGGATTTGGACTAACCTTTACAATAGTCTGAGGCTATATCCCCATTTGTTTGTACCCCCCTGCCGATTTCAGTAACGAAAAGCATAGAGAAGATGCATCATAGCAACTTTTTCAAGGAATATCTTTTCAAGTTCGTAATCCGCGAAGAGGAAATACAATCAAAACACCTTGTGATTCTTCTTCCAAAAACATTGGCGGAAAAGCCCATGCTTGTTTAAACAGTTTGAAAGCAGATGTTGAGGAACAAAGAATTTAATTTGTTTGCGGGTATTTACTTTCATTGAGAACCCAGTTTTACTGGAAATCGCGTGCACTTTTTTCATTGCGTTATTTCAAATTTCAGCAACGATGTACTTTCCTCTCGTCTATCGGCGGATTAAATACATAACGAATGCTATGATCACGATTTTTTAGAAAATAAATCATATTGCTATCGATTTCATGCAGACATATCTCGTTGAAAGATGATTTAAGTTTGCTGGTCCAACAATAAGCGGCTACCCCATTCCGACACCAAATGGTGTCGGCGAATTCCAGCTTTTCGATAGGAAATGCGATCTGACCCTGCAGCCCAACATGAATGTCCAAATATAAAAAAATGGGGTGACAATGGTCAGAGGAAACTCGGACTACGTTATTTTATGAGCAATGATATTTACCTAAGTTACTCATGTTTACCGATTTCACAGAAGGTGTCAGGTTGTTACTAGCCTCATTATTCAGTAACAGATAACCTTTGCTCCTGGATACATTGATGACTCAACCGTAGGGTTAGGGTCAGTAACATATAATTATGCTCCTGGATACATTGATGACTCAACCATAGGGTCAGGGTCAGTAACAGATAATCTTTGCTCCTGGATACATTGATAACTCAACCATAGGGTTAGGGTCAGTAACAGATAATCTTTGCTCCTGGATACATTGATGACTCAACCATAGGGTTAGGGTCAGTAACAGATAATCTTTGCTCCTGGATACATTGATGACTCAACCATAGGGTCAGCGGCGTCGCTAGGGTAGGTGTCACCCAGTGCGGTAAACTCCTGGTGTCACCCCTCCAGACTTTCACCATGGAGCACCAGACGCTCTGCAGACTGCATGGTGGCACCCTGTGCCTGCTAGTCATGAATTTAACTATGATCGTTTATCCGCTTATGAAATTCGACTAGACCGAGCAATGTGTGCTCTGTAAAATTTGCAATTTTTCATTTTGGTGTCACACCTCTGAGATGGTGTCACCCGGTACGGTCCGCACCCTCACACCTCACTAGCGACGCCCATGCATAAGGTTAGGGTCAGTAACAGATAATCTTTGTCAACCGTCATCAGATTGAGATAGGGGATGCATTGTTCGCAATTGTTATTTATTATTTACTGCAAATATTCACGTGAAATCTATTTCAGTACTAAATTTACTCGACAGTAGTAAAATAGTATGCCAACTGCATATACCGTGTGCAGATATACTCCTATTAAGTCTGACGGCATTAGGGTTACGTTCCCGAATACGGACTAAACACAACAAAAAAAAAGGACCACTATTTCATTGATAATTCTAAAAGAAGCATTTAGGTGGTGGTTAGGCTTTACCTTCTTGCTCTCCACGATTACAATTTTAATTCATGATGCATTTGGAGATCTCAACAAAATACCCAGTCCAATAATTACATGGCATAAGGGAGACCACTGCTTTCCATCTGGGCTGTGTTAGAGCTACTTACCCTTCATTTTAGGGATAGTATGTTTTCTCTTCATAAATTGAAACCATGAACAAGGTAAATCCACACACATTTATAACTTTTAAAGCGCCGATGCAGTCATTATATGCAAAACGTCGCATATGACAAAATCATTTGAATAATATTGAATGCTAAAATATATTAGTCCGAAACATCGTTTCGTGCCTTTAAAACCAGATATTATCGACGTTTCATCACTTATGAGGCATGTAATGTCTCCCTCGAACTGAAATTCCAGGCCATTGTTCATATAAATTAATTAGATGTTGATTACCCACATCGTTCAGTCCACCAATTTTCAGTCGAAAGCTGAAACACAAGTTTTGAGACGTCATCGTTGTAAATACACGAAGTCATCATCGATTTTCAGTCGAACACTGAAAATACACGAAGTGAACACCCATTTTCAGTCAAAAACTGAGACACAAATTTTGAGACGTCACCGTTGTAAACACACGAAGTCAGCACCGATTTTCAGTCGAAAACTGACAACACAAGTTTTGAGACATCACCGTTGTAAACACATGAAGTCAACACCGAGTTTCAGTCGAAAGCTGAAACATAAGTTTTGAGACGTCGTTGTAAACACATGAAGTCAACACCGAGTTTCAGTCGAAAGCTGAAACATAAGTTTTGAGACGTCGTTGTAAACACATTAAATCAACACCGAGTTTCAGTCGAAAGCTTAAACACAAATTTTGAGACGTCACCGTTGTAAACACACGAAGTCAGCACCACCCTGTGTAGGATACGTAGGTCGTTACCTATCACGCTATTCTCGTTTTGCGTTTTCTGTAATGCAGTACTTGATATAGCATATACGAGTATTTTGTTTGATTTAAAGGCACACCAAAAGTAGATTACGCTTTAAAAGTCAGTCGTATGTTTAGCAATTAAAGTTGAAATTAGCAACAGCTGGGTTTATCACAGCCCAAGTTCGACCTTTAAAGTATTCCACCAAAACAGCTGATCAATAACATTGATCCCAGTCTTATTGTATCCTATGCACGGGCTGTCCTCTCAGATCAGCTTTAAAAGTGGACAATATCTATACATTTCCTTTCGAATCATTTTATCCACCACATGCAACCGTTGTTATTAGATTGCTCAATAAAACATATTGTCGAATGTATCATTGCCCTACTTATTGAGAATTCCCGAGGAAGAGAAAAATAACGGAATTACGAACGATTTAGATGATTGAATTGTAAGGTGGTACCTCTAAGTTCTAAACTGAATATTTCTACATCTTGATTATTTGAAAGAATGGTGTAAGGCAAGAGGTTTCTCAACAACTCATTTCCATCCTTGTATACTTTAGTTACATTGGAAGAACGGCAAAATGTATGAAATACGGCCGAGTGGTCTAAATGTCCTCCGTTACGGATCACTGCCATCTCTGTCTGCGTGGGTTCAAGCTCAGATGCGGCTTATGTGGGTATGTGAGAAAGCTTGCCACTAGCTTCTCGTAGGTCGGTGGTTCTTTCTGGGGGCTTTCCCGGGTTCTTCCTCTACCATAAATACTGGCCGTCATGTATAGCCTATCATGTGCTGAAAATGGCGTTAAACTCTACAACAACAAAAACAACAACAACAACAATAACATTGTTTCCTTGTAGGGAAAGCCTGCTTTCTTCCAATTTGTCCCAGTTGTCCTATCTGGTGATTTTATCCTTAAAAGATTGTTTTCCCAGAAATTTTTATATTCATTTATTTGATTTTTTTAATTTTGAACAAAGTACGGTATACTATATTTGTTTAGGGAAAGAAATGTTGTTGTAACGCTTGTATTTTTTTCATGTCTTTCTTCGAGGTGGTATAGAAGAAAAATAAAGTATTCTATATGTTCCTTGTTGATTTTTTTTCTTTAAAGATTAATTCGCAGGACATATTTAGAGACGCTTAACTTGTATATTTTATTCACACAATTTAGAGCCGTGTACCGAACCATATTGTTTCTACTTGACACTTCGCTGTACAAACTGAATACGACTCGTTTACGTTAATGGTCTCAAATGACACCACATCCTGTTTATATAGAAAGGAGCCAACAAATTCGCAGCAGGGTCTTTCTGTTTGATCCCGGAAAAAAGAACAGTATTTTTTATGAAATGTAAGTGCAAATACAATAGAAGCATGTTAAAAAAAATAGTCGGGATAGATTATATACAAAAACTACTAAATATCATTTTATTTATAATAATTTTCCCCCTTTAAGATAGATGAATTAAGAATCATAATTTCGTTAATATATTCTAAAATAAAAAATAACTAATTTCACTTGAACCCAGCTAACGGTACATCCGGGCGTCTATGTAAGAGCCAGAGTTGCAGTAGAAAGTTTAAAAAAATATTCAAAGTTTGATGCGTTTAATAGTCTTGAAACTGATACCTGTGATAAAGCTAAATTCAAGCGGGTGCTATAGATAAACCGCATTTTTTAATATAAATAAAAATACACAAATGTCCCTGATTCTTAAGTGTCGCCTGGTTCTTTTATCTGTACCTGTGATGTCTGTACTTAAAAGGTGTCTAGTTTCAACATAGTGGTTTAGTTACTAAGGCTGTTTAGGTAAAGTAAAGGCATATGTTTTCATACCGCTGCCTCAATATGTGGAACGTGAGAGGTATAGAGGATTCACTTGCTTGTCCGTGCGTCCTCCTAGTTCGAGATACAAATCCTATACATTGTTATGTTTTTAAAACTTAGTAAATAATCATGTCAGGAAACTATATTTTCATAGCACGTTTACTGAGGGTTCAAAATAGAGAAGGACGTGAGTTGCACACAAAAACTGGGTGATACTGGACTATCTAATGAGGTTTATTAAAAAGTGCTGAACAAAAAAGACCATCTTTCTTGTCTAGTCTATTACTCCTGATGTAACACGCCTCTTGACATCAAACATACACTCATTGTACTACTTAGAATTGATTTGTATTGCGTAAGCATATGACACCCTGTGAATATAAATCCAAGATCATTTGCATATTGGTTAGAAATTGTGTTGAGACTGCAATACCAATATTGCATTCACGCGTATACCGGGTGTGTGTTTATACTTTAGGATGGATGTGTGCCGCGAATCAAAGCTGGATTGAAAGGGATTGTTGGCCTCTCTTCTGTTTGGGATGTAAAATCTCTATTGCTATGCCTCAGACATTACATTGACACTGTGATCTACATTTAGAATTTAATGCAATTCCATTACAGTTATTTTCCCCTAAGAAACGCTAACACGTTTTCATTTATTGCAGTCCGAACCTACGTTGCCGTGTTATTTCTTCACATCTAATGTGGGTCACTATGACATCTTTTCCAAACTTCGGAACATTACTTACATGGTGTCTGTTTTTTTATTTCAACACCATTTTAAAATGCTGCCATGAAACGTGGATTGTATGTGCATCTTTAATTTGAGCTGCATCGTTCATCTGAGCTGCATCACACACACAAATTTACTTTTCACGGTAATTTGAAAAGGTTTAAACATGGTGAGTCGCTCCACGAAGTTGTATATCTTGTGAGGTCATGCAGACTAAGAACTCAAGTTTTATAGTCAGCATATATATCAAACAGTTTTCATGAAGGCATGCAATGAAGAGACCTAAACATAAACATTCTTTCGGTTTCGTCTTATTCAATTGCACGTAAGCGATTATACCTTGCATAACGTTTGCACGTATACCAAGATTCAATAGTTTTATTCATGATTTTGCAATATATGAGCACACGAGAAAAGAATACATGTCATGCAGTGCTTTAATAAAAAAATGGGTCAGTGTGCCTATATATTACCACTAGATTCCTTATAAATCTTTTGATATATAGACTGTTATTCCCGTATTGGACTGTCATTGAAGAGTTGGAAATGAGCCCGATCGGCAAACATCAATAAATTCCATGACTCTACGGTGGAGGTAAGGGTCAAGTTTCGTTAAATGTATACAGATCATTTGTATTTGATCTAGCAGAATATTGCTCTATGTACAGTAGTGACGGTGGATTAAGCGGGATGTTGATATTTGCATTTCGCCACTAATCAGCTGTTCTCCATATTCAGTAATCGATTCTCGATACACAAGTTTACAATGACACATTCCTAGTTAGAGAGTTTACAGGTGGGTCTAAGGTGGCACTTTGCCAAAACCTGATACAGAGAATTTCAGTATAAAATTCATCCTTCAGATGTGTACAATTTTCTCGTTGAAGGCAAATAGTATTATGTTCATGGGATTTTTCATAGATTTACTCGTGTTTGATTTAAACGGCAAGTGTAACTGAGCAGGTCGATTTGTGTTACGAGAATTTCTATTCTACATATTAGCTAGCTACGGTTCATTATTTTTGTAATGTGATCAGAAGATAATGTGAGTATGAACAAGACAATACCAGCTATACAAAGGCGTTTCCATTGTTCCTGGAATCGACTTTTGTTACGGTTAATACACACGACTAATTGTCGTCAGCTCTCCCTATTGTGATGTGGGTAGCTCTACAAACCTAATTGTTTGAACGAAGACACGAAATCATAAATGGGAGCATACTCGGCGATTTTATCACGGTCAGTATAGACGAATTCTGCAAATGTACGGGTAAGTCTGTCATTCTCTGCTATAATATCTTATAACAATGACTTATTTATTTCAGCTTCTGACGAACTTTATTTAAGTCATTTTGGTTAGCACTTTTCTCTAATTATATATTTTCAACTGTGTTATGCAATTTGTTCATTTGCACCATTGATTGCGGTTACAAGAGAGACGAGGAAATATTGAAAATGCATGCATTGAGAATCTATATTTAAATAGTAGTAACTACGATCCATGACATGAAATTATGCATGAAAGTAGAAAGCTCATTTCAAGCAACTCCTTCGCTGGCAACTATTTTGCATTTCGACTTTGAATTTTACTTACAATATATATTATCTAACTGAAAACTGAATACAATAGAATACTTTGTATTGTATAAAGGGTTTATTGTTGTAAATAGATCCATACCAACTAAAAATTATAGAACTGTTTTCCCTTTTGTTTTCAAAAGAATTCAGTCAAATATTTGGTGTAATAATTGTCGGGATAACATCACTTATCAAGTTCCCAAATCTTCAGCTATTAAGCAAGGGCGTTTTGGAACTGACAGCATACAATTGTTTCACATTTGCTTTTTGTCCCGATGCGCAGGTGACCACCCGATGTTATGCAAAAGTAGCAAATTCATATTTCGTATACTTCTAAACTAAAATCAGCGTAACTTCTGAAAAGTCTGGCGGTTTATGTCGAACCATGCCTGGTTACATGAACCGAACATACTTCAGCATGTTGCATCTATCGGGCCAACTCGGAGGTTTTCTCAAAGCAGCCGTATGTTTTGCTTGGTTACTATATAATGACTTGGTTAATTGCCTGTCCTAGGATACGAATAAAAAAGCAATAAAAACAAATAAGAAATACATTTTTGTGTGTTTTCAAATGGGAACTGGTCAGATGTTCAGCATCACAGTGCCTCAAAGACCACATTAGATCAAGAGACTGATGATGATGGCGATGATGATGATGATGATGATGATGATGAAACGGGATGCCGCCGTGAACTTTGAAATAGCGACTGTTGTTTGCAATTTGGTATGAAATCCAAATGTGGTGTTTGCATGTAGTATTATTCTATGATACATGCCAATCGGATTATTTTTAACATACATATATGTAAGAAATACTCCACTGGATTAATAGTGTACATAAATGGGAGGGAGGGGGGCAGAAAATGATTGAGAACTCGGTAGAATATCAAAGTACGCATATAAATCGTACATAAGTTATATTGTATTACTCCGCTGCTTTCACACACGTTACACCTTACAGAAATTAGTAATTCATTCAACAAAAGGAGACAAGAGTTTTATAATAAGCTAAAAGCTGACAAGAGGAACTGATGATAATTACATTATGGTCTGCATCACAGCACCGTGAAGGTTTGAAATCTTTTGAAATCGTTAAAAGTAAGCACGATACATTCCTCTTCGATTCCAAAAGGTATAGTGCTGTTACAGGGAAAAAGCAAAACAAATCCTGCTCAGTTAAAGAACTTCTAATGCAGCATCAGGACTTTATAAATGTAGAAAACATCCAGTTGCTGTTTTAGAACAATGTAAAAGCTTGATCGCAAACCAGCAGAGGCGTAGCGATGATATTTTGCGCCCGGGGACGAACTATAAAATTGGCGCCCCAGCGATCTTGTGACCGATTTATTACCCTTGTTTACTTATTATTAGAGGCCGACCGAAATTCGGTTTCGGTTTCGGCGCCGAAAGTTGGCAAATGACCACTTTCGGCATGGTTTCGGTTTCGGCCGAAGTCAAAAAGTTAGCTTTCGGTTTGCTTTCGGTTTCGGCCGAAACTGATATTGACTTTCGGTCATCAACCGAAGATCTATATTAATTTTCAAAATGCAATGCTAGTGCTGCGTCTATTACTCTGCTTGTCGGCCGGTCATTCGGCGCTAGGCAATTTGACATTTAGCGAAGTCCTCTTACTGCAGGCTCTGAATGATTACTTTTAGATTCGTTTTTAATTAGTGTAGTAATGCATAATGACCCAGGCCTATTTAATAAATCTAGTGTTCGGCAACTTCGGTTTATCTTTCGGTTTCGGTTTCCGGCCGAAGGTGTCGTTAAACTTTCGGTTTCGGCTACGGTTTCGGCCGAAAGTCAATTTATAACTTTTGGTCTTTTTTCGTTTTCGGACGAAACCAGAAATTTAGTTTCGGTCGGCCTCTACTTATTATAATGTAGCGTTGCAAGCGTCATTTTGGCGCCCCTGTATCTTGGCGCCCGGGGACATATGTACTCCGCCCCCCCCCCCACTCCCCACCCCCCCGGCTACGCCTCTGCAAACCAGCATACACAAAGCCAGATGTAACATGAAAATTTCGTGTGTTTTGGTGCGATAACCAATGGTGTCTGTTCGGAACCAGACTTAGTCCGAGTTGTGTTTTCATACGCTGACCCATTTACACCGAGAATTAATCTAACAGAGGCATAGTCTTTTCCACAAGTGGCGCCCGCCTCCTACTCAGAAAATAAAGTGGCGACTTCCAGTTAGCTATACTGCTTCAGTTCATAGTCACATCACAATTATACTCGAAAGTCTCGTTAAAATAGAGATAAACAATAAAACGAAGATTTGATGGAAACCGGTAGAGTGCCATGTTCTGTTTAACTTAAAATCTCCAAAATCAAAGCACAGCTCTCACATTTATGACCGTGGCAAATATAACGCACTGTCGGACTCACTGTATTATTTGTGTGTGTGTGTATGGCAAAATAGGGACACTTTTGGAAATGGGAGAATATAAAACGGAGCATATATGGGTTTAGCTGGCCACGTTTGGTTGATAACGAAAGTTAGATTTGAGAAAATATAGACTTTTAAGAGCTTTTCCAAGCTGTAACTGAAAAACAATGAGCCATTCTTTTATTGATAGAATTTCAGTCCTTGAACAAACTTGAACTCATTATTGAAATTACCACAGGACTCTTTGGTGCAGAATTGAAAGTACATGCTTCCAACGCACGCATATTTATAAAATGACAATGTTCATATGGTTTTCTGTGCACAAAATCTGTCATCCAGGATACACCTATATTGATAAATAAAGTATTGATGACAAAATCTGTTATCCAGGATACATCTGTATTGATGACAAAATATGTCATCCAGGATACATTTGTATTGATGAATAAAGTATTGATTACATAATCTGTCATCTAGGATAAATCTGTATTGATGAATACGGTATTGATGACAACATATGTCATCCAGGATACATCTGTATTGATGAATAAAATATTGATGACAAAATCTGTTATCCAGGATACAACTGTATTGATGAAAAAAGTATTGATGACATAATCTGTCATCTAGGAGATACACTTGTATTGATGAATATTGATTCCAAAATATGTCATCCAAGATACATCTGTATTGATGAGTAAAGTATTGATGACAAAATCTGTCATCCAGGATACATCTGCATTGATGAATAAAGCTGTAATCATGATCATTCAGAACTTTGCAGTGTTTTAATTTTTGACATCATAGTATTTGCATGGATTTACTATTGAAATTGAATTAATATGGTGGGACCTATCGGCAAACTAAAGACAGAGAACCAAACCATAAATTTTCACATTCTGAACATATATCTTTCAATGATAACTCTCCAAGCTATGAAATACAATGCTCTATCAGTTAGCTTACTAAATAAAAGTGGACTGGAAATTACAGCTGTCGACATAGCATGAACCATTGACAGTACCTGTCAGATCTAACTATAATGAATAGACGCAGTTTTAGTAAGTGTTATATTTCCTAGTTATTCTTTACATTTGATTATCGGTTTAGACAGAGTGTTATATTCCTAGTCATTCTTTTACATTTTACTATCGGTTCTGGATTTACAATTGTGTTTTAGTATATATGTCAGCAGCAGAGGGGGCGAATCGGACAACTTGGCGGAGCGTCAATTTGGCTAACTAATGCTTGTTTGTTAGGTTTCATGTTGAGTGTTCGAGTAATCTCATTATTTAGCGCGGTAATTACGCGGTAATTATGTTTTTTCGTAGCGATTTTTATCGTTAAAAAGATTGTTAACCCATTGCAGCAGAGGGGGGTGCGATAACGACTTTGGCGTCTTTTATATACGATTTCGAGGCAGCATTAGTTAGCCAAATTGACGCTCCGCCAAGCTGTCCGATTCGCCCCCTCTGCTGCTATGCCTCATATATTAATCTAGCATATAGTCTTTGACAAATGTACACGGAAGTCCTCGACAAAGGATATTGTTTTAAAAACTCGATGGGTTTGAAGGACTTAACTCTAACCAAAGCGAAGTACCCATAGGTCACATATTTTGCATCTTGGGCAGTATCAGTGATTAATTACTGACGCTGTAATGTAGGTAATCTAAACAATAAAGAACCATACCAAAATTGTTTACGAGAAAAGTAATATTTGTCTTTATATCTGGACCTAGAATACCCAACCCAAAGCCTAATCACCTAAACGCAAAAAAGGAAAGAAAAAAAAACCCTGCTTTAAAACAAGATTCAGACTTTCATGGTGGCAATTGACTCTAAAGTTCAAAAAACTGTGTGCCGACTATTTACCCTAATTTACAAAACTGTGCCGACTATTTTACCCTAAAGTACAAAACCGTGTACTAGCTATTGACCCTAAATTACAAAACTGTGTGCCGGCGATTGACCTTTAAGTACAAAATATGTATGCCAGCTATTTACCCTAAAGTACAATAATGTGTGCTGGCTATTTACCCTAAAGTATAAATCTGTGTGCCGGCCTTTGACCCTAAAAGAACAAATCCGTGTGCCGGCTATTTACCCTAAAGTACAAAACTGTGTGTCGGCTTATTAACCCTAAAGTACAAAACGGTGTGCCGGCCATTGACCCTAAAGTTCAAAACTGTGTGCCAGCTATTTACCCTAACGTACAAAACTGCGTGTCTGCTATTTACCCTAAAATACAAAACTGCGTGCCCGCTATTTATCCCTAAAGTACAAAACTGTGTGTCTGCTATTTACCCTAAAATACAAAACTGCGTGCCCGCTATTTATCCCTAAAGTACAAAACTGTGTGCAGTGTCGGATACAGGTTTTGGTAGACCGAGTCTGTGTCTGATGCATTCCGGGCAGTTGATAGTACATTTCGAAAATTGTCTGGAACATTCCGGGCAGTGTATGGTACATTTCGAACATAGCCTCAAACATTCCGGAGCATATCTGTATGACCATTCACACGTGTACATATTGAACTCTAGGGACAAGGTATGTCAAAACGTTTGTTAAAAATATGGATTGACGTTTACAGATGACACATGATTTTACGTTATTAGACAAGACAGGAGTTGACTTTAATAGATAACCCTTTCAGTTGCGTAGATATTTGAAAAAAAGAATTAAATATGGTAAACAACGTTGACTGGCATTCCGCCGAAGTAAGAAAGCACCACCAGAATTCAACAGAAAACCTAATTTGGATATATGGGCCCTTTGTTAATGAAGTCGCTACAATCCTGATAAAAAGTCTGTATTATCAAAGAATCTATGAAAATACCAATTTTCTCACTGAAACATAAGTGCGACCATGGCATCAATATTTGAGGCAAGACTTTATTTTTAGAAATATGAATAAGTTATGCAGTGGAATAAAATAAAACCCACACAGACACATATCGTAGCATTATCTGCACGTCCAAAAGCCGTTTCAGATTGAAAGGCGTCTTAACCGAAGGTGGTAACAATCAGAGTGTAACGATCTGTAGCTTTTTGTCATTAAAGTTTTCTTTCTTGACAAAAGGTAAACTGCATTCAGTGGACTAAGCTCTTGGAATCTTTTGCAATAATTCATATGTAATTTGTTTGAATTTCTTCAACAAAAAAATAAATTGCATTGGACGGAATACGTTTCCAAAGTTATGCCGGTAAGTAATTGGCTCTTGCTAAACCTCAACCACAAACGCCACAATCAAAAACAATTTCATGGGAATAAGTTTAAAAATAATAATAATAATAATAATAATAATAATAATAATAATAATAATAATGACTTTGTATAATGCCTAATCTTTAGAAGCTCTCAGCGCTTTACAACATCTACAATGATATGACTACAAAAGCAAAAAAAAAAAACACTATGAAATTAGAAAACATAAGAAATGTTGCAATTATTTAAGGTAGGAAACATTATTAGATCTTTACGTTTGCTCACACAGTCGAAACATGTGAGTTTTAAGAGCACCGTTGAAAGGGATCACAGTGTTATGTGTCTAATTTCAATTGCCAGTTCGTTCCACGTTGCTGGGCCCTGGTATGCAAAAGAATGTTGTCCATATCACCTCATTTTCGTAGTAGGAATAATGAGTATACGATTGTCAGAAAAAGAGCGTAAGTATGAAGCTATTGTGCACACATGGGTGAGGCGAGATTGGCATGTTGGACTTGATTCCGTCAGTAAAATGTAGCACAGAGAACAAATGTTGTGTTTGATTCTGGATCGAATGGATAACCAGTCTAGGGTACAGAGCAGCGGTGATGTGTGGTCTAATCGTGGTACTCTGATCATTAAGTAGACGAGGACCAACATCGCTTGACCGATGATCGTTGCTAATGGCCTTAGGCCACCCAAAATATGTTTCTCGTCGCCCGACCTTTCCTACTTCTCTTTGCTGACCCTAGCCCTTCCCACCCCTACCACAAGTACAGAAACAAAAATAATCTGCAATTAATGTATCAAACCACAGCAGTCTGACGTTTTAGCAATAAAGTACGGCGAAATGTCTGACAAAATGAAATACCCTTATCAATAATAATTATATATATAAACACAAGGAGTGCAAGCGTGACCACAACCCTTCGCTCGATTCGACATTTTCTCACGAGTCTTTTATCGCTATCCGTTAGTGTCTAATAATTGTACCGAAAACGGCGCAGAATCTGTGTTTTTAAAGTTACCGGATCCAGCAACAGTCCTAAATATTTGAAGTGTGATGACGTCAACAACCGTTATTTCTACTATCAAAACTATAACTACATATTTCTGTTCTGGAAATTTAAATAAAATTATAAAATGATACAATCTGACATAAAAAGCAAAATGAACATTTTATCTTGAGAAATTACTTTCATCATGTTATTCAGCATATTAACTGCAGAGTAGAAACTGGTAGAATGGGCTACCGTTAGATAAATTTCCGACCTTGGCTAATGTGACCGTAATGGTGAAAATAAAGGTTCATTCGCTGGTTGGATTCAGGACATGGTCATTTAAGAGCTATGCGTTGGTAAGTAACTGTCTTTTGAAAGCATATGTGTAGTGTTTCAGTCTTCTTGTGATACTGAAGCGATAAAAGACTCGTGAGAAAATGTCGAATCGAGCGAAGGGTTGTGGTCACGATTGCATTCCTTGTGTGTGTGTGTGTGTGTATATATATATATATATATATATATATATACAGTCGACTCCAGTTGACTGCACACCCTCGGGCCTGTCAAGAGACTGTGCAGTTAACCGGAGTTAACCAATGTATGGTACAGTACAGCTTTAAATCAGCACGGCACGAATATATGTGAAAAAATTTGAACAATGATTAGAATCCAGTCTTTCAACTTTTACTTAAATGTTAAGCTTGTTTTCCTTCATCCGAACACAACTTCTCTGATTCAACCAATGGATCAAGGAATTATAGCGAATTTCAAAAAAATTCTTTAGATCGCTTGTTATTCGAAAACTGCTGTCAGACGATGTCAGAAAAAGCGTTCAGCTCCAAAGTCGTTTTTCGCCGTGTTGTCGTTTAAATTGAATTCCGTTGCGCATTTTTCATCTTTCCAATCATCCATTTGTTGGTTTAAAATCATTCAAACCCGAACGGTTTAGAGCAATATTTCACATGCTGTACTATGATTTTTCCCCCTCTCTTGCTCCCTAGTGGGCGCGGATATACATGTACATGTATATAGCACCTAGGGCGTCCTTTACATGTCAATCATTTACAAAGTCGCATTTACCGGCTTAATTGTCGGCTTATTTGAAGCGATACAGCAGTGGACTGGCAATAACTGATCATGACTATACATTGTGCAGTTAAATTGTATTGAATAATGTGCCACGGGCATAAAATTATCGTGCTGTTATCCTGAGTGTGCATTTAAGCGAAGTGCAGTTATCCGAAGCTTGTTCCCATTGAAAAGCATTGGGGAAAAATGGGACCGGCATGACTACGTGCAGTTATCTGGAGTGTGCAGTTAACCGATGTGCAGTTAAGTGGAGTCCACTATATATATATATATATATATATATATATATATATATATATATATATATATAAATATATATATATATATGCTGTATCAATGATATACCACGAGATGTATAAATTATTCATGCACTTTCAATGGTGTTATGATATGCTCCGGGTGACTGTGTATTGACCAAGTGAATGACCTCATCACATCCCTGCGATGTACAATGTCGTTAAACGATTTTTCTTGTTGTTTACAGTTGCATATGCAAATTGAAAAGTTGGTTCTTTTCTTTTTGAGTTTCTATTTTTTTTTCACATTTATTAAATCAGTATAAGACACATTTGTGATTTAAACACGAAATATGTGTTTGTTATAAAGAAAGAAAGTTGTGCACTACAAACACGGTTAGCTTCTTATATACTGAACCGGCAACTGGATGGCAATTAGCTTGGAATACAATATACGCTAAATGATCAACCAAGAAGAGATAATAAAACAAAGGTAATATATGAACAGTTGATCTAAGTTATTATTCTCCTTTATTTAACATTTATAAAGACTATACAATTCTCTTTCTCTTTTCTCTGTCTGTCTGTCTGTGTGCCTGCCTGCCTGTCTCTGTCTCTCTCACGCTCGTTTTCATGGATTTTCGTCCCGTCTATAGCTACGACAAGAGAGAGAGAGAGAGAGAGAGAGAGAGAGAGAGAGAGAGAGGGGGGGGGGGGATAAGGACGAGGGCGACCATTTGGACATGTTTATATTAAATTTTAATCATCGAATTTTGCATATTATTAGTATTGTTAGGTCTAAGAAACAACTAGAACAAATCATTAAATACGCTACAGTGTGTCTGACTCAAAATCGATAAATTTTACATATAGGCCTTGTATCCACTGGCAATTGCAACTATGCATCATTGATATTATGAATACTGTAGTTAGATCCCAAGGAAAGCATACAAATACCGTTACGATAAAACAGATTACTCTAGGTTACTTGGTACAAGTTTAGTTTGTTTTTAATTTTTTCGTCCAGCGCAATATTTTTGTCATAGTCTCCGATGTTTGGTTATTTTGTCCGTTTCGATCAAGAGCGGAAAGAGGAATGTAAAGAGAAAGGAAAAATTGTGTACCATTTTACTTTCATATAGAAAACGGCGACTATAAATACGTTTTATCATTATTTTCATATGACATTTATGATGAATGAATGAGTAGAAATTCAACATTGATCTATAGGCCTGCAGTTGAAAGAATATTTATATATTCGTATTAATGTGCCATGGGCGGATCACAGTTTAAAATACCAATAGTATTTGTACCAACTCTTTCAATGTAATGTTAGGAATAGGAAACATTTTTGTCCTTAAGATAAGTAAAACAATTCACATGATGGAATTATTTACATATAAGCAGCTTTACACGACACGTCAAAACATATACTCTTCATTAAATATGAAAAGTGAATAGATATGATAGGACGTTGCTACCGATAGTGTTTCTAAAACCCATTATCAATATTACTGCTGCATCAACATGCATAATACAAACTTATAGAAGCAGATAAGGGGTATTGTTTTAAACATATAAATATAGATGGAATGTTTTTCATTCTGCACTCGGTAAATCTGTACATAATTTGTTTTTGTGTTAATGATATCTTCATGTATTCCTATGCCACTATGTGGTTCTTTACATTCTTTCCCAGTGTTTGAGAGAGAGAGAGAGAGAGAGAGAGAGAGAGAGAGAGTTAATTAAAAGATGATAAGCAACGTACCCATTCGTATCTTGGAGTAACCTAACACTCCGTGGAGATAAATATTTCGATTAGTTATTGACAAGGCGTATAGCATTTAAAATGCATATCACCCAGGAGATCCGGTACGACCGCGTGCGTTCCATTGTGATATTATTTTGACGTAAATTATTAAGATTGTGAAATTCCAATTACAGTGGGTAGAGACAATCAGTGAATGGAGTATTAAGTACTCTGTCAACTGATAACAAGCCATGAATGGTATATCACGAAGTTGCGATACAATATAAATTACATTTGTAATCAAGGGTAAACACAAGTTATAAATATGTGCATTACATAAATCCTTATCTAACATAACGATAGTACATATTCATTGACTAATTTGTTTTCGCAAAATTATCTAACATAATGATAGTACATATTCATTGACAATTTTGTCTTCACACATTTATCTAACATAATGATAGTACGTATTCATTGACTATTTTGTCTTCGCACATCTATCTAACATAACAATAATACATATTCCTTGATAATTTTGTCTTCGCACATTTATCTAACATATTCTCAGACTATATTGCCCTCAGTAACCTAACTAATCAAAATATATTTTTTATTCTATGACTATATTGCTTAACACATTTATCTACCAAAACGATTTCACATTGTCCCTGACTATATTGCCCTCAATAACTTATCAAACCAAACAATACTACATATTCCTTGACTATATTACCTCACACAGGTATGTAGCATAGCACTAGTACTTATTCCCTGACTATGTTGGCCTCATACAGGCATATAAAGTCACGATATATGACTATGTTGGCCTCATAACGGCATACATAGTAACGATATATGACTATGTTGGCCTCATACAGGCATACATAGTAACGATATATGACTATGTTGGCCTCATACAGGCATATATAGTTACGATATATAACTATGTTGGCCTCATACAAGCATATATAGTAACGATATATGACTATATTGCCCCCACACAAGTATCTAACATGACGATATTACATATTCCTTGGCTATGTTGTCCTCCCCACACACGTACAATTAGGGTATGTAGTGCAGATGCACTTGGAGTACTCCTTTGCTATACGACACATCACCTCAGCTGACCCGAGCTGATCCGCTGGTAGCATTCCAAACGGCAGTTTAGTCGCTAGTACGGCATGGCTACCTCTGAGTCGCCACCACATCTTCCTCAGAATGATTCCACACAATGGCTAATGTATTGGCATATTGCAATCCAATGCCTTTCAAACGACAAAAAAGTTTGTTATTCAACCAGCCATCCCGTCCTACTTCCGTAGCTTTTCAATCGCCGCCACAATGCTTTAGCCGGAATATGGGCCAAACCGACACTCATTTGAAGGTAACAACTTTAGATGTATTTTTCAATTCGATCTTTCGTGGAATTGTTCCAGTTTTTGCATATCATAATAAGCACAGACCTCTATCAAACAGTAACGTCACATTCTGAGCCATTCTACTTCTAATTATGTTATTTTCGTTACATGTAGAAAAAGCGGCGTTTAGTCATGTTTCATTATAATGTCATATTATTATGTGAGAAAGCTTGCCAGCAGCTTCTTGTGGGTCGGTGGTTCTTTCCGGGGGTTTTCCCGGATTCTTCCTCCACCAGTTATACTGGCCGCCATGTATAGCATATCGTGTGCTTAAAAATGGCGTTAAACTCTAGTACAACAACAACATCATTATAAAAGAGAGTGTAATGGTGCAACATTCTGTAGATATGTTCACAGTACTCTCTGTCTTGGTCATTGTGACACGTAAACATTGAGATTAGCATATGGGATAGGTTTGCGATATATTTGGTAGGCTGCAATCTTTTATCTCTCTTGTCTGTCCTGTCAACATGAGCGGATTTTAATGAGGACCTGATAAGGTAAAGGTCCGATCAATTTAGTGGAAGAAAGACTGGGTTGAGGCAACGTAGATAAAATTTTGCGAAATCTTGGGTCATTTGAGATTGGCTACATAACTAATATTTTCCAGTGTAGTTATTACTAAAGGCGGTCTTGAGAGAAGTATTCTGACTTCCATGGGATTGTTCAAATTTTGAAGGTTAGAGAAAGTTAATCCTGATTGGCTAAGCGTAAAATGTCTCTGAATGTGTGTCTCTTCCCAGATGCAATGTTCAAATAATATCCATGGCGAAATATAGTCAGTCACAAATTTTCTGCCGAAAGGGAAGTCTAAGCGACTCCGAGGGAATTAATTGTAATTACTCTCATCACGTAAATCGTCCAAGGGACGTGGGTCTGGAAAAATGTGAGAAACCCGGAACCAGAGATAGAGAGAGATTCGGTTTCATGGAAAAGGGAGCGAGTCTCGGGAAAGCACAATATATTGTCACAAAAACGTACATTATGCATTGATGCACGTTTATAACTGCTTTTGTTGAATTTATTCGTTTTAAATTCATACATCATTTTTTCGTGAGTTCTGAAGCAACGTGTTTGCATGCTTTTGCCCGAATATTATGACTCAAGTAGTATTAGGAATTGTTCGATTCATATTTATTTGTTAACATTTCTACGGTCAGATGTAATAGAAAGCAGGTATTGAATAAAGTCCATGCAATAGTCTGCTACCACTTGTGAGAATTAACACATTTGTCTTACATGATATGTATCATGTATGCTAAGAAATGATGCTACTTTATCTATGTCGGTGGATCGCTAATTAGCAGGCAATGTAGTTAAAACAAAACGTGAAGCCCATATTCATTCAGTTGTGCAATTTAGTTGCTATTTCCCTTAACCGAGAAAAGTCGGCGTGTGTCGACCGACATAGTCGAGATAGTAATTTACAGTTCACATGGGCGCAGTTCTTTTTATAACAGGTTAAATTGTCCTAGTTCCAGTTAATAATGCGAATAGTCGCTAAAAATGACATATATGCACGTTAATAGCTGTCTATCAATATCATTAGGTTGCCTACTGAACACAGCTTTGTTATGTTAATTACGATAAGACGATATGTGAGTTAGATGGAATGAGAATATTGCTTGATCCTAGGAGAAGAGGAAAACTGACGTTTTTTCTTTATTTGAAGGAAAACATAGCTCGATACCTGGGTACAACGTATCGGGAAGTACAGCAGCCAGCCGAGAGAGAGAGAGAGAGAGAGAGAGAGAGAGAGAGAGAGAGAGAGAGAGAGAGAGAGAGAGAGAGAGAGAGAGAGAGAATAGCTTCAGCAATGCTGACCTGTCACCAACACTGATTTGGAAAGGACCGGAAGCAATCATGTCATTTCGACATGCCAGCAATTTGTTTTCGATCAAGAACTAGATTATATGATGAAATTAATTTTATCAATATAACAGAACGAATAATAGTATTTCGCATAAAGTTTGCAGTTCTGTCAACGAGAAAGTGTATTATTCAAATGCCATGTTCAGTTTCCTTTTGTTTCTGTAATAATTAAATCATTACAGTTTGTATGATAGGACTTGTGTAGTTCTTGTCTTTATTCAGATCATTTCTTCCTCCCAATACTTTCATATTTTACGTTATTAATTACTCGATATGGGCAATAATATCGTGATCGATCATCTAGTAAATAACGAAGACCAAAGTACCGTTGCAGGTGGGGTTTATATATACCGTATCTCCTTCCACTCCCTAACAGAGAGATTACGTCGTGTATGACTGTTGTCATTTAGCCAGTTAGATAGCCATTGCATGAACACCAATATCGAAATATATAATAGCGCATTAACTAAGCTCTGGGCCATCGAAGTTTCAAAGGGGACTAGCTGGCATATTCATCAAATACGAGATAACTTTAAACTAGAAATATCTTTGTGACTTTAAATGGATATCCCTATTCAATATCAAGTATTTAATAGAACCAAATCAAGACGGCTTCTGCCATAAGATTTCTGCATTGGAAATCTAGGAATGGTGGAGGAATGATGAATATATACAATTTAATTGATGTTTAAGATATTTCTCGGTTGTGCAAAACCAGTGTTTTATTGGCGCTAAATATAGCCAAATTCACCAGGGTCTACTGTTATTTTCCGATCTGAATTCATTTCAATAAACATCATAAACAGAAGATGCATATTTAGAGGATATTGTATGCCAAATATTTGCATTGAAGACGCTGACATCCTTTGGTATAACGTGTTTTTGAGTTTGTATCTTTGATAGAAGTAACTAAATGTCTTGACAAAACAAACATTCCGAAAGTCATTTATTTTATTAGTTTGTACATGTATATACAGACTTAAAGATAAATATAATATTTTCTGAGAGAAAATACTTGCACTACTGTTCAATGACTAATTTTAAATATAAATGAGCATATATTGACGGGAGCTTCCACTGTACTTTTTATAATGATACATTATATAATTGAACATTGCAGTATTTTTGCATGGAACAGTTGTCAGCTGCTGTGATGTTATATAGCCATACCCTTAATGGAATTTTAAGTATGTCCTAAATATTGATTACCAACCACGTATAGCGTAGAAATATATCTTACCATAATAGACACACACCAAATACATGTACATTATTTATTTCAAATAGTTGTAACCAGCACATTAAAGCAATCACGTCATTAAAAGACCAAATTTACCGAAACGATGGCAGCTACATATATAGGTACAACTAAGTAAAAACAATTGTAATATTGTGTTAATGCTAAAGCTAATATCTTCTTTTTTTAACCATGTGCTCAAATTCACATACACAGTTTCATCACACATATTTACCAAACATACAAACACAATAAGGTAAACTATTTCTTTGCTATACTTTACTACCTTTTGTCTGTCTGTGCAGCTGTATTTCACACACACACACACACACACACACACACACACACACACACACACACACACACACATGCATTTAATTTAGTTTGTTTCCTTATTTATCAGGAGGATATTGGAGGATTTCTGATCTGCAAGAACCAGATGAATGGATGCTTAGATATGCGAAATGAATTCCTCAAGGTCACCCCGATCTCTCAAGTCACCTCTTTCATTTCACGGACAGACAAGACGAAAAGAAAGAGAATTCTGGGATACAATCAAAAGTCACCTTACATACAAAGGATACTATGATTCTTTCCCGACTCCAAAACTCCTAAGGCAGGCGCAAGATGAATACCGAAGCATCCGAATATCGCCTCCGTTAGATAGCAACAATAAACCATTGCCGTACCCAACCCCTTGCCCCAAAGAGGAATTGATGGATAGGCAAAGAATGTATGAGTTGGATAAGCACTCGCTTGAGGTAATGTAGTAATTACAAGAGATTCTGTGTTTTATCCCCAATGTTTATTTTCTCATCTCACGCCACCATGATAATATATATGAATCCATCTTAGAGAAAGAGACCAGTGACCTCCACATCTCTATTTCATGGGTGACGATAATACTACACTCGGTCGCGATATGGTGATGTTTATTTTTAAACTTGTGACTTGCAATGTGTCATTTATATGGTATACAGTTTGCCTTTAAGTAGTAAAGCATAAGGAGTACTAAACTTTGTAAACTGTTACCCAAAATACTTCAATCCGACTAAATTAAGGTTGAATAGGGTATACAAAACATTGCAACCTGTTACCCAAAACACTTCAATCCGACTAAATTAAGGTTGAATAGGGTATACAAAACATTGCAACCTGTTACCCAAAACACTTCAATCCGACTAAATTAAGGTTGAATAGAGTATACAAAACATTGCAACCTGTTACCCCAAACATTTAAATCCGACTAAATTAAAGTTGAATAGGGTATACAAAACATTGCAACCTGTTACCCCAAACACTTCAATCCGACTAAATTAAGGTTGAATAGGGTATACAAAATATTGCAACCTGTTACCCAAAAACACTTTAATGCGCATATATTTAGGTTGAATACGAAACTTTACAATCGGTTATCCAAAACACCTCAATGTGTCTAAAATAAAGTTGAATAGGGTATAGGCAACTTTGCAATCTGTTATCCAAAACACGTTAGTGAACATAAATATGGTTGCATATGATATACGAAACTTTGCAATGTATTATCCAAACAATACATGTTAGTGAACCGAAAAAGTTGAATTGGATATACGAAACTTTGCAACCTGTTATCAAAAACACTTAAATGCGCCTAAATTAAGTTTGAATTGGGTATACGAAATTTTGCAATCTCTTATCCAAAGAACTTTGCGACTAAATTAAGGTTGAATAGGGTATACAAAACTTTGGAATATAATTTACAAAACATGTTAGTGAACCGATAAGGTTGAATAGGGTATACGAAACTTTGGAATCTATTATCCAAAACATGTTAATGAACCGAAAAAGGTTGGATAGGATACACGAAACTTTGGAATCTATTTTATAAAACATGTTAGTGAACCGATAAGGTTGAATAGGCTATACGAAACTTTGGAATCTATTATCCAAAACATATCAGTGTACCTATAAAGGTTTTATATGATATACAAGGTAGTTTTTGTTGAAGACATTAATGCTTATATGATAAAGGATCACTTAAAAATATAATGCTTTGTCACACAAAACAATATCACACAAGGTTTTCGCGCCCAATAACTTATATTAAGTTCTGTGGTGCTTTTTGTATAGAAGTGTAGAAGAATTGGTCCTTTCGGAGGCACCCCTACCCCTACCTCAAAACATTATTCGTGCAATAATAAGATTGACTGATTAATTATTGCTAACTTGGTGATAAGCTATGCCTCAATGAACAAGATCGGCTGATTAATTACTTCTTAATCATGCTAACTTGGTGATAAACTATGTCTCAACGAAAAAGATCTGCTAAATAATTACTTCTCGATCATGCTAACTTAGTGATAAACTGTCTCAACGAACAAGATCGGCTAAATAATTACTTCTTGATCATGCTATCTTAGTGATAAACTATCTCAACGAAAAAGATTGACTGATTAATTAGTTTTTGATCATGCTAACTTGGTGATAAACTATCTCAACGAACAAGATTAGTTGATTAATTATTTCTATATCATGCTAAGGTAGTGATAAAAAAATATCTCAACGAACAAGATTGGCTTATTAATTACTTCTTTATCATGCTAACGTAGTGGTAAACTATCTCGTCAAACCAAATCGGCTACTTCTTGATCATGCTAACGTAGTGATAAATTATCTCAACGAACCAGATCGGCTGAATAATTACTTCGTGATCATGCTAACTTGGTGATAAACTATCTCAACGAACAAGATTGGCTGATTAATTACATTTTGAGCATGCTAAATTGGTGATAAACTATCTCAACGAACGAGATTGGCTGATTAATTACATTTTGAGCATGCTAAATTGGCGATAAAGTATCTCAACGAACAAGAGTGTCTGATAGAATGCTTCTTGATCATGCTAACTTGGTGATAAACTGTCTCAACGAACAAAATCGGTTGATGTATTACGTCTTGATCATGCTAACTAGGTGATAAATTATGTCTCAACGAACACAATATTCAGTTGACTCCATCGCCAATGCCAAATCTATGTCCCAATGAAAACTAAACTGTGTCATGACCTTTCATAATGTACAATGAAATGGCTTCGAAAAAACGTGTTGTTAGATCATATCTTTGCGTCTTTAAATAATATTCGCACTTAACCTTGTTTCATATTAGAATCAATGATAATTTCGAATCGCAGTTCTTTTGATACTTATAAAATTGAATGAGGGAATAAACAAAAGTTTATGAAGAAATGTAAATCAATTAATGAGGGAATTAAATAAATTTATGAAGAAATGTAAATCAGTTAATGAGGGAATGAAATAAATTTATGAAGAAACGTAAATCAATAAATGAGGAAATGAAAAAATTTATGAAGAAATGTACATCAATTAATGAGAGAATGAAATAAATTTATGAAGAAATGTAAATCAATTATTGAGGGAATGAAATAAATTTATGAAGAAATTAAATCAATTACTGAGGGAATGAAATAAATTTATGAAGAAATGTAAAAAAAGTAATGAGGGAATGAAATAAATTTATGAAGAAATGTAAATCAATTAATGAAGGAATGAAATAAATTTATGAAGAAATGTAAATCAATTAATGAGGGAATGAAAATGAAAGAGCTCTGGATCAGAAACAACAAATTAGACACATTTCACCTATAATTAAAGTTTGATTGATTTGGTTAATTTGCCAAGTTATTTAGAAAGTTACTCGCACACAAAAACTCGTGCAGTTTAGTATTTTGTCTCTTATTACTAGTCCTAAACAGAAGAATGTTGGACAATGTGACTTCATTGTCCCACTTAAGTTCTCGTAAATGTCTTCGACAGTGTTTATGCTTCTATTTTGGTATCTCATCTGGTAGTGTCTCCAATGTATATACTACTATAGAGGTATTTTTTTTATTATTATTATGTATGTAATGTACATTGGACTAACAAGGTATTTTGCTTTATTCGATTTTCATCGATGGATTTGTAGTAAAGTAAAACATAAATTGTATAATTAATCTTTTATGCATGCTAACTTATTATGAGGCAGATAAACATTACTGCTTGTTGAAATGAAATATGTAATAGCTGTTAAAGTTGTTTCCTATGGTTGTTCCTCAAATTTAAAAAAAACCATGCATTATGTGTTTTTGTGCGTGTCTATGTGTTTGATTTGGACTTTCAAGGTTGCTTTAACAATTATTCAGTCATATCGCCACGGTGTCAACACTGAATCAGTTTATAATGAGGTCTAACACTTGGGAATCATGCCGCAGACACGCAGCATAATGTCCCACGCAATAACATTATCCTGATACCAGGCCGACCTGTCCTAACACTAACCTTTTACTGCAGATCGCCAAGCGAGGCATCCGCTAGTACCAGTTTTATGATCGGGGTTCAAACCCGCAACCTCCTGCGTTAAGATGGACTGAATTAGTTCTTGTTAATTTGAAAGGCATATCTATTCTATTGATTTTATTTGAAATTTGTTCCAGTAAATTTGATAGTAATGTCTAAGCTATTTTTCGTGCGTGTCTGAAATTAATATAGTGAATTTGATAGGTATGTCTACTCCATTGATTTTGTCTGAAATTAGTCCTTGTTAATTCGGTAAGAATATCTGATCTAGTGATTAGATTGTCCAAAATTAGTTCTATTTAATTTGATACGAACGTCTGTTCCCTTGATTACATTTTCTGAAATTAGGTCTAGTTGACTTGATATAAATGTTAGTTCTATTGATTTTGTTTCAAACTAGTTCTAGTGAATTTGATAAAAATGTCCATATTATTGATTTAATCTCCAACTAGCTCTATTTAATTTGATAGGAATGTCTATTCTTTTGGTTTTGCCATAATATTAGTTTTATCCTGATGTAAATCGTCTTACAGGCGCAGCGCGTGCTAGCGTACGAGGACCTATATAAGCTGGTGAAGTACCTCGTGGAGCCAGCAGAAACAGAAGTGGAGAAGCTGCGAACCATCTTCCGTTGGATCGCCGCTCAAGACCTGAAACAGTGGCACGACGAGGTCTCTTTCAACGCAGACTCTGCTGCCTGGTATCTGGCCAGGATCCGTAGTAAAAAGGCCAACCACAACCAGCTGCTACAGCGTATGTGCAAGTGAGTGTCTTCATTCAGTCCCATGTATTATTTGTCTTGGAAGGGATGTGCGGTCTGTAAAGGGGCTGGCGATCCCTAAATAGGGATGTTTACCTTAGGAAGTTAGAATTTTAATATTTCTTGAAACTTTATAAAATTGCATTAATATTTAGATGCACTAATCTTACACATATGGAACTATATACCTTCGTTGAAATAGAAAGAATGCTATTTTCAGCTCTAAATCAGGGGCCTCGAGCGGCCGAGTGCTCTAAAGCGGTCACCGTCACGAACCACTGTCATCTCATCTCTGTGCGTTTGTGTCTCAGGTTCGGTCAATGTGGGTATGTGAGAAAGCTTGCCAAGTGTTCTCGTGGGTCGGTGGTTATTATACAGTTTTCTAGCGTTCTTCCTCCATCATTTGACTGGCCGCAAAATATATCCTCTCTTGTGGGGAAAAATTGCGTTAAATCCTACAACAACAACAACAAATCGCCTCTAAAACAACGGCTTTCAAGAAGTAAAGTTCGTGGAGAGAGAGGTAACCAGCAATAGGTAGTGAACACACCACTTGCTGGTAGGTCAATTCCTGAAAAATAAAGCTTTCGAAGAAAAAAAAGATTACAAAAATAATAACGATAAAACGAAGCCTCTAACCAAAACCGAGAGTTTCTCTAATTGGGGTAGTTCATTTCATACTTTATTGTTAACGTTTGTGTTTTCAAAATTTGTGTGTTTTGTGCACTTTTCGGACGCTCATGTTTTGTCGCACCCTCACTGCTGCTATATTGTGTGCGTAATTAAATCATTATTATATCAATAACGGTATCTTACAGAGCTAGATTAGCACGAGAGCAACTAGAGGCAATTGAGAAATATCTTCCCATCCATGATTATGCAGAACAATTATTTATACCCGTTACGAAGGCTAACGAAGAAGTTACAAACTATACGAGATCATGTTTCATACGTTAAAGCAAACCGGAGAACCAACTGGAACAATAGCTCAGAGAACGAAAAATAAATTCTACTAGAACATCCAGGTGAAATAGCCGCTGTTCAACCATATTTACAAGAAGAAATACAACACGTACATTTTTATCAAATTCACTAGAACTAGTTTGACAAAGCCATGATGAGGTCGGCGATGTAAGGGATCCTTTTACTACAATAAACCCTAAACCAAAACAATCAGCCCGATTTACCGAAGAAGGTCGTTAACTACTTCGAGTGATCGAGAGAAAACTAAAGGGCTTGCTGCAACATGATATTCAGACTATAATATATTACTGGATCCATACACCGCTAGTGTTTCAAAAGAAAATGTGTTTATTTTGTATTTTGAAAGTCCCATGGTAAGTCTAGAATTACTTATATTAATTACTTACTTATGTTAAAGGAGCCACCATAAAAAATTCAACGTAGGAATGAGAACAAGTAAATCAATGTCAAAAGGTGAAAATAGCAGATTTTCATGTCTAACTCCACTGTCATACATCTTTGAAAATTGCAGAAATGTTCGAAAGTTATTTTGGGAGCCAAGCATACAGTTGTACTTGTCAGAAAAAGCTGATGTTGATGCTAATAAAGTATTAATAACAAAACATTCGTCGTGAATTAAAGTAATGCTTCCAACTGCTGTTGACAAATTTACTCTCTTTTATGGCTAAGGGTGATAAAACAACATTATTGAACATTATATAAAGAATTATCGCTGCGAGCCGTATACATCTGGTTGCGCTAAGACATCAAACAAGCTGCGCGCGCAGCTTTGCAGGAACATTGTTAGCAAATATTTTCAAAGATTGCCTGATTAGGATGAACTCCGGTACGTCCTTGTCTGATTTTAGCGTTATTTGTTTTCATCTAACAATATACTGCACCAATATATTTATTGCCAGGTACAACATGTAGTAGTTTCGGCCATCGCAATGGTCCTCGTTGAAAAATTCGTTCAAAATGAAATGATAATGCAGCAAATGTTTTAGTTTATAGTGGTTGTGTTTCGTTATATCTACTTGCAAAGTCAGCGACAGTTAACGCGCATTTGTATGCGCGTGATGGACGTCTACAACTTTTAGTAGCATCATGTGGTACAAATAAAATATTCACTTGCTGAACTTAATTAGGAGCGCCGACATCAAAATGTGCATACTGATTAGGTTTAGGTGGTGGTAGATAGATTTGCAATATTGTCTGTCCTGCTAACCTGTTTTCAGCAACATAACGTTTAACATTTGCTGCATCAGTAAGTTTAGTAATCGTTTCTCTATACCTCCAATAACCTCTAGGGATATAATCAATCGATTCCATAATAATACTAATACTAATGATAATCATACTAATATTCTGCTGATTAATTATCGGCCCCTAATACTAGTTTACATTTTATCGCGGTTTTTACTTGCGAGCGAGCACGATTTTCTGAGAGATTTATTTCTTTATGGAATTTAACGAGTAAATCAACTTGACATTGGCAATGTGTCGTTGTTGTAAATCCTTAGTTGTATACGCTACTTTATAAACGTGACATGCTAGATCAATCGCATTTCATGGAAACTCAACATGTTTCGGTTGATTTCGCTCGTCAGTTCGGATATCAAGTCGGGTTCCAGGATCACAATAATTATGTACAGGAATATGTTGTTCTCCTGGGTATTTATCCCATGGAGCTTCTGGTAATGAAACAGCGATATCAACACCTGTTTTTCTGGACTTGTCAAGGGCAGTCCCGGATTACCCATTAGGCAGAGTAGGCAACTGCCTATGAGCCCCGCAACTTTTATGGGCCCCATCAGGGGCCCCTCCCCCATGAGACCGTGACCGCGGGTCTGGGGCCCCAAAAGTTTGACTGCCTATGGGCCTCCACGGTGCTTAATCCGGCTCTGGTCAAGGGAGATCATTTGTTGTAGCTCGTACCACATTTTACACTTTTTCCTGTAAGTGCAGATTCTGTATTTGTTATTATTACAGTTCGTAACCCACTTGTAGGGTTTGTACCAAATTCTGTCAGAGTAACTATTATATAAAATCAATCTGGGTTTGATAGGACACAATTATTACTTGGTCTGATAATGAGATGGCTCAAGTAGGATAAATTATAGGTGGTAACACCATTCGTACATGATCAACGATGCTATGATATGCTTAAAGATTTTAATGAAAATGGAAAATTGTTGGACGAGAATGGTAATGATATTACCGATATTATCACCTATATTGATGAAGTCCCATCTGTAAATGACATTGGTGGATTTTTTAATAATCTCGTAGTATATGATGATATAATAATTGACAAACATGCAAATCATATCGGACATTTCCAGAGGCAGACAGATAAACACAGATGTTATTTATATCCCTCAGCGATATACACAAATACCTAAAGTAATGAGAGATAACTAAGTTTAGCTGTGTTTAATGATACACATACATTCGATATAGACATAGTTAGGTTTTAAAACTTCTTTTCACGTGCGCAAGCTACCCCACACGTATTAACACGATACATTTACATGATCACGATACCTTGTAAGTCTTGATTACAGTTTTGATTATGAAATAGCAGCTAGTCTAATTACTCACACATTACAGCAGCAGAGAGGATACGACTAACAGTGAGTGTCCTGCGGGTAGACGAACACTCATACAACTATAAAAACACGAACCACAAGGACAATGTAACAAAATTAGCTAACCCACTTAGGGAAAAATGTAGTTTGGTCAGATGCTTTATTTAGCGTTATTACGCTTGTGTTTTTAACATTTGTAGCAAGCTTTCTGTTTCATAAATGGACTTTTAAGCAAGTGGTTTGTTCACCCTCTTCGCTGCTGAATATGCCAGCAAAATGGGTAATAATATTGCGCAGTAACTCAGATAAATACTTTGTTTACCGCAATAACAATAATAAGATATTTCAACCCAGTGAAGAACGTTCCCTAATATAAACATACATGTGACATCTGTATACTAGCTCAAGAAAGGAGGTTTCCTAAGTACCTATAACAAGAACAAAAGTATACAGAAATTTAAGCTTCGGCAGCTTGAACCAAAGCAAGTATATCTCAAAAATAAAATGCATGCTAGTATTTCTGCTTAGTAAATTTTACATATTTATATTTTTAGCCTGGCCAATATCTACTGTGTGAAGATCCGGGGGTACGTTAAGGGTGTGGACTATGGGTTGGGGCACGAACTGACGGAATGCGACTCCACGTGGTCCGCCGTACTAGTGGACGGATCCTGGCGCCTGATGGACGTGTATTGGGCCACGTGCCACCGCGTGCATTCCGGAGATACATCCTGGGAACTAATTGACGACGGCACTGACAGTCTTTCTTCTCTCTCGTCCACCCCACGAGGCGGGTCCAGCAAAAGATCCATGTCTATGACCGAATACTCTTACAACGATTACTACTTTCTGACTGGTAGGAACGGTGGTTATACATTCAATCACAGGGGCTCGTTACTAAGAAAAGTATAAGTTTCATTCAATAAATCGAATGTTGGGGGTCTACCTGTAACAATATAACACAAAGGAAGGACGCGAGTCTGCACCCCATGAGTGTTAAAAACTACAAGTTTATCTTACTTTCGTCGGCTAATTTCTACCTTAAGCCAGCCGTAATCAAAAAAAGTTCCATTTTCCAAACAGCTCGACCCGGTTCGTTCATTTGTGATAAAAGGAAGAAAATACATCAATTGTTTGACGATTGTATAAGTACCGGCAAGGAAGTGTAGTTTGCATTCGGATAGTCTTCAATTTCACCATTGTCCGAAAGGAAAGATCCGAACAAACTGTAAACAAGCATACAATAGCAAATTGTTAACGTTTTAGGCGTTTACAATAAGTATTCACAAGTATTTTCCTTCAGGAAGGGTTAAGTATACATGGTGCAAAACTATAATTAGCAATCTGCTCCAAATTCACCAAAGTAAATGATTTGTTTTTACCACCAAATTTAGAACGCATTACAATGTATATTAACAATATTTACTGCAGTCAATGGTGAAATCCAAAACTATCCCAATGCAAACGACATTTCCTTGTCGGTTCTTATACAGTCTTCAACATCAGCAAACAATCTATGCATTTGTTTCAATGTCACAAACGGAACGAAGCATGTGGAAATGTTTTAAACATTGAACTATTCTAGATTACGACTGGTTTAAGTTGGAAATTAGCAGACAAAATAAGGATACAGCAGGATTTTAACTATGAAGGAGTGCAGACTTTTGTCTTCCCTTGCGTTATCTTGTGACAGGTTGGACTGTCAACCTTTGCGTCATTGACTGAAAATCCTAATTTGTACCGAACCTCTGTGCATTCAATATATCAGTTTACACTGAACATTGATAAATCATGAGTATGTGATTAAATTTAGTTACATTCTTCGGGTACTGTGTAACTGGATGTGATATGTTTTAGAAAAAAGTACATTACAAAGTAACAAATATTAATACAAGGGTAAGCTTAGTCCTAGAGCAAAGCGAACGAGACAGCCTTTGGCCACGCGGTTTCAGGATATCAACTCCACAATGCAACCATTTTAATTGGGGCCCGGCTCATCGCTTGCTGTTTTGGGCCCCGCATGCCGTTTGGAGTGCCGTACCAGCTAGGACCGGGCCCGTACAGGAAGGCATTATGTCGGGCAAACTGTCGTTTAAGGAAACTCCTTGAAATTTGTGAACTTGAACTGATTTGAATTGTTCAGATCAATTACTGTGAACAGTTTCTTAAGCTTTAAGTAACCATTTACGTATACACTAAACTGGTTGATTTATTTGAGCTTTGAGTTATCATTACTCGTTTATGTTTTCTTCCTCTTCAGATCCAGAGCAGTTCATCTACTCTCATTTTCCCGTGGACGAAAAGTGGCAGCTTCTGGCACGAACCGTTTCCATAGAGGAAGCTAAACAGCTGGCTTTACTCAAGCGGAACTTCTTCAGTCTCGGTCTTGACATCGTTTCTCACGCGCGCTATCTGGTGGAATGTGATTCTGGCGAGGTACAACTCTCTTTTACGAAGTCAGACAACTCCAGAATTAACTTCAAGTATGAACTCTATATTGCTACGGAGACTAGCGCTGACATCGTCGATACGCTTAATTCCAGTTTGGATCGCTATGTATTTTTGGAAAATCCATCAACGGAAGATATTGTAAACGTGAAACTCAGATTTCCAAGTGTTGGGAAATTTAAGTTGAAAATCTTGGCGAAAGAAGCGGACGAACATTCTTATTATTACACATGTACGTATATCATAGACTGTCTGAAGGCCATGGAGAACTGCCAGCCGTTGCCCCCAAACGAACGAGGGGAGTGGGGCCCAGGTATTGACACAGAGGCATTGGGATTGAACCCCGTCACTCATAGCAGGGGCGAGGTAGAGGCAGAAGATGGGAAGGCTGAGGTCCGTTTCCAGATGAACCAGCCAGTGGAGTTTGAGCATAAATTGATACGTGGAGAAAATGAAGAATTGCCCAACCGTGTCTTACATCGCATCGAGAACAAAGAGGCCGTCTTTAACGTTAGAGTGCCACAGGAGGGAGAATATGCTCTCAATCTTTACGCACGGGAAGTAGGAAGTACCAAGGACTTTCCTAACGTCTGCAATTATCTCCTGAAATGCGAGGAGGAGCCTGACGACAAGACACCTTTCCCGGCGGTTAGCAGTCTGGGACCAACAGGGGCGTTTCGGGAGATGGGTCTGGAGAATATTTCCGACATGCCCGCGCTAATGCTGGCGCCTGCAACAGGGGAGATAACTTTACAATTCAGAGTATCCAAGCCGGCTATATTTATCCCAGAACTACTGTTACAACAAGATGACAAGCAGTTTGATTTCTCAGAATACATGATGTGGGATATTCTGAACGAGGTCGCTACATTTTATGTAAATATCCCACGTCAGGGTTTGTATAGTCTGGCCATTAGAGCTAAATCTTCACTTGAACAAGACACATATGTACCAATTTTTAATGCTGTTATTGACGCAATTGTCCCCAAGAAGCAATGTTCTCCTTTCCCACAACAGTCCGTTGATTGGCCGTCTAAATGTCACGTGAACGAGCCCCTGTCCGGGATCCTTCCTGCAAGAGAACTCACTTCATTCTCCATTGAGTATCCGGACGCGTTTGAGGTGGTAGTTACGAGTGGCAACGGCTCCAAGACTCTGGCCTGTGCACCTAATAATACCTGGAACGGCGAGATACTGACCGGAAATGAAGACTCGGTGGTGACGGTTGCCGTTCGCTATCACGAGTCTGATGACCTAAGATACATTCTCACGTACAAGGTTGGTAAGCCCAGTCTTAAGTCACGTAGTTTGCATTGATTGAACACATCGAATATTCAAATTATTTTATTTATAACGCTAGTGCAACATGCATCAGTTACTCAGTTTACATGATGGTAAGAGTGCAATCAATCTCGCTTCACACTGGCTGGCAATGAAGAAAGCATGGAACCTCCTCCGTACAAAGTGATACCGCTTCCCATGCTTATGGCATCATACAACTATAGTAGTTTATATTTACTTTGATACAATATACTTTGCTTAGCTTCGTTTGGTATAGCTGAAACTGCCGTGAACATTCTGATTTGGTTCATGAAACACAATTGTATCTTTTCCAATAGTAGTATGGGTTGATCGGCAGGTAGCGTAAAGCACAAGCTGGTATACGCATTGTGGGGATTTATGAGATGGATCTTTCACAGTTTGTCATGCTGCACGCAATTAATAATTTTTTTTACTGGATTTGTTATATAATATAATAAGTTTATTTCATTGTTAAAATAAACGGTCTTTGTTGTCCCACATTAATAAATGCTGCAAATTTCGAGAAGTATAGCATACTAATGATGTTTGTCTTTTTAATCATTGGACGTATTGCAATATGCAATTCCTCCTGAAATAGTTTTCATTGTAATCATATGAAAACATTTATCTTTCGATCAGTATATTTCTTGAATTGTTGAGTACCCCAATCTAAAGTGTCACACCTGCAGTATACAGATATTACTTTTATGTCCGAATATCTATCCATGAACGTTAGGCATTTATATTGAACAATAACACTGTACCGATATTTTTTGTCAGACAATTGCTTTCATTTCGCAATTACTTTATGACACGTTTCTCTGAACCGTTCTGCAGGTGGCGGGCAAAGACTACATCATAGAGGAGCGTCGGCGTCAATTAGAGCGATACCGTGAAGCGGTGCAGAGAGCTGAGCGCCTGAAAGAAAGCGGGAAACTTCCATTCATGTTTGATTGGTCACGTCTTGAGAGTGTTGATAGTGGGACAGAGATGGAGGTGGGTTGAGTTTTGGGACCTTTTATGTTTGGAACAATGAATCACAATCGATAAAATAAAGAGTTACTCAGAAAGCATAATTGCCTGTATTTCACAAACCTTACGTACAATGATTCCTCGATTAAACGATATTATTAGATGCTGAGTTTAAAAAAATAGTATAGATTAGTCTCAAGAGTGTTGAAATCTTTAACATTTAACGTTCACATTATCTTCATATTTTGTGTTGCTTAGATCTGTTGGAAACAACAATATTAACGAAGTATGGAGCAATTTCCGTATTATTTTTGTAGATAGAACATGGTGGTGAACATTTATTTAAATATGTTCTTGATGGATCTTTTCAGACGAAGTTAAAGAACCAAAAGTCCAGATTTAAAAAGATCTGATTCAGAAGGTTTATGAATCAATTTTATAAAGCATGCTTCTATATGACGCTGTAAAGTGTGTAATTATATATTGATGATCACTGACCAATCCACTTTGGATATCTAAGGAACCTTTGTAAAGTAAAGACGCAGTGAATTCCAATATAAAAAACGTTAAAATGGACTTTTTTCTTGCATGTGTAATTTTGTTGTAGCAGGTAAATTTTACAATATTTTATTTATTATTTCTTGGTCTACAATGGAATACACATTTGCAGACAAGACTGTGGGCTGTCATCGGAATTATATTACGTTCTCCAGGTTAAAAGAGTAACTAAAGAGGGCTAGAAATTTAAACATTTGGTAAAACAAAACATTCGAAAATCACCAGACTAAATTTTATTTTTGAACCGGTTGTCTTTTGTCCTTAGCGTCATGTCTGATTTATACGTAGTATTAATAAATCGCATGAACAGTTAGTAAGCATTATTTGTTGTAACAGACATTTGCCTCGGAGATCTTCAGCAGGGCATGGCATGGTCTGCCTAATAACAAATTCACAGGTAACAGTTTATGTTGATGTCATTAGTATTGTGTAGCAAAAACAGGGGTATGACGAATATTGGCATGAATGATAAATAACTATGTCATTGTTTTTACCAGAGGAAACTCACCCAGAACTATGAAATTTGTAACAGCAGGGCTTACCATTTATAAAATTGCGAGTGGTGTGAGCTATGCACAAAATTAAAACGATAGTGAACTCGACGATGACGAAAACAAGTATCCAGTACATTCTGCACGTTAAGATATTGGAAAAAAACCATAAGTATTATCCATAATTGAAATAATCCAAGGATATAAATGACAGTGGTTGTTTCTCTCATAACCCAAAATTGGTCGTGTCAATAGGATCTCGATTAATCTTCATTCTCCGTGTTTTAGTGGTCTAGATATTTTTTGTCAACCTTGGTAGGTTATATCCAATACCCTAACCATTAATTGTTCATAACATATAGAGGTATTAAAACATTTCGTCATGGTAGGGTTCAAAACCGTTTTGTTGTAGGATCAGAGGACCCTTTTCCCATCCTATACAAAGTGTACGGTCTGGTTTCCAGTACAACAATATTGGTTACAAGTGTTATGCACACTACGGCGCAATGGCAAATCTCCACGGGATTGTTTGGTAGTGCATACACGTTTGTTGACGGTTCGGCATGTTTGTTTTGTTGTTTTTTCTTCGTTTCTTTTGTTTTTTTACTTGTTTGTTTTCGTTTGGTTACTGTGTTCATTTATCTTATATATCTACTTTTAGAATGAATGGAAAATCGTCCTTTTTACTGTGTCATCTTTTTTAATGTAAATACACATTTATTCACTCCATGGAACTTAAATCCTATTTGAACTTATTCCAGCAATTTTAATTATTCTGTTATATAAACCTGACATCCAAATAATCATTCCATACGAGATTTCAGTTGGATTTTACAAATAATGTTTTGATTGACTTCTGATTATGTAATTGAAGCAATTTCAAAATTTATATTTAACATTCTTTTTTCAGAACTTTTATTTATTGACTGTGTTTATTTGTACATTATGTTGTTAGACATGTAATATAGAAAAATGCTGGAGAAATATGGTTTTTTCATTCCGTTCCTATATTTTCACTTTAGAACAAATATATTTTCCCACATATACGTGCAGCAAGAAAACGAGCAGCTTTAAACCAAAGCAATACATATAATCTTGATTACATTCCGGGCATGAAAATTAATTTTGCTGAGAATTTATGATTTACTAACGTTCGCTTACATATGAAGTTCTGTCCACAGAAACTGCCTTGTCAACGAATTTAGAAGTACCCCAGTTTTTATCTCTCTGTAACTTTTGTTGTCTTATCAGATAGTCAGAATCTCTCAATTTGACTTGTCCCGTGGTCGAATAGACAGTATCGCTCAGTTTGACTTGTCCCGTGGTCGGATAGTCAGAATCTCTCAATTTGACTTGTCCCGTGGGCGGATAGTCAGAATCTCTCAATTTGACTTGTCCCGTGGTCGGATAGTCAGAACCTCCCAATTTGACTTGCCCAGTGGTCGGATAGTCAGTATCTCTCAGTTTGACTTGTCCTGTGGTCGGATTGTCTAAATAGTTTATGAAATGCTAGAATTGAACGTTTTGTGCAAACTGTTATCCACACCAAGACTACCGCACTGCAATTTGGCTGATATTTTTATGAGTATCATATGAATAAGATTTAATTTGATGTGAACCTACGATGCTGTGCTAAAGAGCGAACTAAATTTTCTTAGCTTTGATATATCTATATTATATGGATATTAGGTTTGCCACACAAAGCTGTTCAAACAACATATTAACCATAACACCTTCACGCCATAAAACAATAAAATTAAATTAAATGTTAACAAAATGAAACAGAGAAATCAAAAAGCAAAATTAGAAAATTAAACAAACGAACAACAATAACAAACAACAACAAAAGTTCCTCATTTTCAGAATAGGACACTTTGTTCTTACAACTCGATGAAACATATATAGATGATATTACAGTATAAAAAAACATACATGCAAGTATGTCAGATATGTGTGTTTTACGTGAGCTAGAGTAGTTAAAATTACTGTAAAGTTGAATAAATAAATAATTATCGAATTTTGCAAAAGATAATTTAAATCATAAATAAAATGTTTACTTATTCTAGATACACCGTAATTTTGGAAATTGCAAGATTATTGATCTCGATGCAGATATTTGAACCTCATCAAATTAGTATTGTGATGTTTGTACGCGGTGGCTTTGAGCTGCTGTTTACAGTCGTCATTAGGAATATACCCGATCTTTGTAGTGCAGAATAGAATCTCCTGCCAGAAAAAATATGCGACCTGGACATAACTGTTTGTTAACTATTTCATTTCTGTTGGTGGGATAGTCAATTGGTGTGGTGATTCAGGAATTTTCTAGTTCAAATCAATCTTTAACAGCGCAACAACCGGCAAATGCCTTAAATACTGACGTACGTTTAAACATATGTTAGTACTTGATACCATATTTTAGATTTAAGACTGTATGTTTTAACAAAAGTCAACTTTGGCAACTATAGATATTAGGTTTGCCACACAAAGCTGTTTTTTTTAAATCTATTGTGGAATGACACTTCATGCGTCCATACAAATTTCATCGTTGTTTATCTTGCTGGTCTGATTACACGTTTCATCATTTATGTGCATACGTTATTGCATGTTTTCAAGTTTCACTTTCTCTCCATAATTTATAATTTGCATTTTACTTTGGAAACACTTAGATACATATAGGGACATGCAACGTATCAAATCTCTTTCAGTTCCAAATAAGTTTTAAAGTTAAATGTACAATGATATAATCCTGGACACCTAAGGGTGCCATTATGTGTCTTTGAAATACATTTCAATTGTTTGCTTTTGCTATCGAAAACATCTACCCTTATTTTGAGTAAATACATACAAGTATATGTTATTTTATTTTTAAAACTGAATATTTACAATAACGTATAAGAAGAAACAGGCATCAATTTTGTAGTCGAATTTTGCACAGGCATTATTTTGCTTTAATCGCTAGACTTTGTGTATTCAGCAGCGAATCAAAACTTTCCCAACTTATTTACTCATATGTACATCAATACGCTTACAATGTCAAGTATCCATCTTTAAATTTACTGGATAATTAATGTGTAGTTTGTATTCTAATTGGCACTCATGCCTAAACCCATATTGAAACTATGTAGCACATACATTTTTATTTTATCACATCAAAATTTAAGTGATTAACATTGACTTTGCACTTAATAAACATGGATTAGTCTATTTTGTGTGTGAGGGGTTACAAAAAAGTGTGTGGTACTAAATGACAACCGTAATTGTTTTCCATTTTGCTGCAATGATGGACTTATTGATTCTGCTGTATTTAACCAGAAAGCATATGGATTCGTTAATTCAAAATAAAATATTACTTATTGATATCTAACTGGAACATATATATATATATATATATATATATATATATATATATATATATATATATATATATATATATATATATATATATATATATATATATATATATATATATATTGTCAGTTATCGAAAAGAAACAGGTTTAAGTCATAACTATGACAGAATTGCATAATGTCTGATGCGCAGGATTATCCGAGGTGTTTTATTGGAAATATATACTTGCCCTGATCAATTTTCCCTTTATATACAGGAAGAAGAAACACCAAATTCCAAGGCTTGCCAGACTGTTCTTACCTTACTGGAGGCAGATCTGACATTGACCAGTGCCTACCTGTACTATGGCGAGTAACTGAATTATGTTAGAACGACATCTAGGTATTGTGGGGACATAACGAGTGAAGCAAAAGTAGAGGAAGATGAACAAATGCTGAGCTGTGGGGATGGAGTGACTAAAAGAATTTGGAAAAGTAGAAAGTATTTTACAGTATTTAGCTGTCAGGGATTAAAAATACAATCGATAGAATACTTGACCAATGAACACAGCATAATAAAATCTATATTATATGAAACATTCTAACCCAGATATCCTTGTCATACCTTACGAATACCGTTTTTATCTGATGCGGTACTTGCCAAGGAGGTCGAGTACTGTAAGACAATTTTCAATTCAGGACACAACATTGTTTCTTTGAATGTGTATTATTTGATCTTATTTCCAGGATACCATATTAACTGTACTATTGAATGTGTGTCGTGTAATCAACATATTTCATGACAATTGTATGTGTATGATTTTACATTACACGTATAGCTGGTACATATTTTTGAGTTCTGTGCGGTTTAACATTTGATTATTGTAATATTTATTTGACACTATAAAGTCTCACGCTTTTTTGTTAAATTATCATTACAAATTGTGAGCATTAATGTCCATACATACATACATACATACATACATACATACATACATATATATATATATATATATATATATATATATATATATATATATATATATATATATATATATATATATATAGATATATATCTTTATTTATAATACAAGTGAAACACATAATCACAAATAATATTCCCTTATTATATGCATTATTTCAATTTTTATATGCTTTTTCTGTTTGCCATATAAGCATACATAGTATAGCAACTTTTCAAACATCTTGCTAAGATATTGCGGTGTCAAGACAACATTATTCTGAGAGTTCATATATTTTATATCGTCTGTGTATGTTTTAATTTATAAATATGTGATGAGCTTCATTTACAAATCGGTTTTATGCTAATAATTCATTGTTCATCAAAATAAGAATATCAAGCACCCTTGATTTACACTGGAAAATGTATTCCGTTTCCTATTGTCGTCAAGAGGACTTCACTATCTTTTTGCCATGATGTTTGCATGGACAAAACATTAGAATGAAAACCGTCAGCACAACTTCTGCAATAACATGGTTAGTTTTTTATCAGAACAAGACGAAAGGTAGGATAATCACAGAACATGAAAAGTTAGGATAATGACTCCAAAAGTTATCGCCATATTCTGTTGTAGCATGTCCCGACACATGTCTGAGATTCAGTATTGTTTGGTTATGACGGCAGCAGCCAGCACATCGACGTACTTTTTTAATGATATTATTTACTGCTGAAAGCTTAGAAATGATGCAATATATCGGCAAAACATACACAATGCATCAACGATAAAGTCTGTTGCGTGATAGTTTCTTCTTAAAAGTTATGTCTTAAATGATAAAGTTGTAAAACATCGCTCTGTTGTTGTTGCATGCGAATGTTACTGTTATGTTTTAATCAGATTACTTAAATGGTATTTTTCTCAGCTACGTTTTGAAATCTTGGTCGTGTTTGGTTTCTTGCTAACCTGTGATAGCAATGACTGTGATGACTTGATATATAATGATATTGTTTTTCGTTTATTAAACGTTTGAAGCAAATATAGACTTTGTTAATATTGTCCTATGATACAAATATAATACTCTGTGGTGTAAAATGTATAAGTAGTCTACGCACATAACTTAAGCAGATGTATTTTATTGAAAATCAACGAGATCTCGAAATTGCTTTTCATGTTTCTGTTTTAAAGATCTCCACCTGGGAACACAAATAAATGTGCAAAATTCCCCAAGTCTAAACAAGGTGTCTTGGTCGTCGCCAGAAGTAAAAACAAACAATAAGCTTATTCCACTCCTAAAGGCAAGTTTACCTCTAAAAGTTACATCATTAGGCTGCCTGTGGGAGAAGGCAGATAATCTATTTACATCATTAAATAATACAAAATCCAACTATCAATTACTGTTTTTGTTTCTCAAATGAGATTAATGAAAAATGATAAAATCGTACGGTTATGATGTTGATGGTTTTGTAACATACGGATATATATATTTTTAGAAATTTTCATAGCTATATTTTAGTTTCCTTTACAAATAATGGATCTGTAAAACTCGAGGACGTTTTATTAACAAATTAAAAATGATTAACCAGGCATAAAACAAAGACGTCTAGCTGTCGCAAAAGAAAAGTTTGAATGCGATATAACTGTAGCAAATCTAGGTGTTCAGAGAATTTGTTTTGTAACTTTCCGATTTTCAAATTATATATCCCGTTAGTTGTTATATGTGGGCACGGGGGAGGGGGGCAATTATGACCTTTGGGAAATACACGGAAATTCGTATGTTACATTAGTGGGAAGATGGATGTAATTTACTAAGCTACCAAACAATGTAGAAGTTTACTAATGCAGTAAAATGAATTCGCTCATAGTATGAAATTATGCAAACGAAAAGGGACAGATATACAATATATATTTACAGTCCCGAAAGATAGAAAGGGTTTTACGAACTCCAAAAATTAGTACACGGATACAGGATTATATGGAAGGAGATACACTCCGTCGTCAGAACACTTTATTTCAGCTCCACAGCTGCTAACATTTAGATACACTGCTGCTACAGTTAATTCCTGTAGTTGGCTTTACAGCTTGGTCCACGTAGACCATGATCATTCCGATAACTTAAAACGCTTGTGTCACTATAGCCACTCTGGACACTCTAGACAGCTCTACACTTTTCTGACGTTATAAACACTCTAGACTTTGGAAAACACCGGACAATCTAGACTCTGGACACTCCAGAAAGTTGACAGCTGAAAATATATTTAAAAGCGTGTACCATATATGACACGGGCATAAAAACGCCATAACATTAACACGGTAAGTTATACAGATTACGTTACAGGCACAGTACTTACAAACAACAAGTTCAGAAGTAAACCCAATCCTGCTTGATAAGAATCCTACTGTACTAAATATTTCTTGAAAATGTATCCTTCTATTATTAATATAAATCCCAAGTCGCAAACAAAGATTAGAAATATGTGCATTATACTGTGTAACATGCAAGGGACCCAGAGAAGGCACCTTTAATATGAATTCTGTGAAATCAACGTAACCTGGCATACAGATTTTTAAAAAAAAAATGCCTTCCCTCTTTTTCATAGAACAGTTCAAAGCAATCGAAAGAAACCAATACTGACAATAGGAAATATTAAAAAGGATCTAGCAGCAGAGAGGGCGCATCGGACAACTTTATAGAGGTGTCTATTTGGTAAACAAAGGCCTACGAAAACGAAAACAATAACGTCAAAAACAGATGCATATTCGATGTCGCGCCCTATTAGCTGCTACGAATTAAATCATATCAAATAACAATAATGATAGGAGAATCATTAACAACTAGATTAGCACGAGCAAAACTATCGGCGATTAAGAAATTTATAACCGTTCGTGACTTTGTCAGACATAAATTACAACAACGACAGGAATCTCAAGTTGATTTGCAACAATTGCTGAACAATTATTTAAAACAATTATTGCAACTACTAAAGAGGTTATAATTGAAAAAGTAGGAGAAGAGGGAAAAAACTTCTTTCTGAACTTGATAAAATAGCAAAAAAAAATGCTAAACAAACAAAAAAGATTTTACTAGATCTTCCAACTGATATAGCAGCCGCACAATCACAACCACAGCCGCTGCTGACAAAACCGGAATAGAAACGTCTAAAGAAAAGAAAAGAATGAGCAGAAGTTACACTATCTAAAAAATATTACTGATGAAAAGACGATAACCCGACTGATCTAGGTGGTTTAACATTTGCAGGTTTTAGTCATAAAGAAAGATACTTAAAATCTGAATATGAATCTATAGGTAGAGAGAAATGGTATAGTTGGATATAACGCATAAAATATGACAAAGATCCAGTTTAAAGCCTGATGCAATATTTACGATCTACATGAAAACAATAAAAGAATATGAAATAGCACAACGACAATCCAGCACACACCCTCTTTCACCTGCACATGAAAAACATCCTACGCCTCCGCAACAAAAAATCTCAACCCGAACCTGGACCTAAGTCTTCCGTATTACCACCACGACTTACACAATTGTTTATCGATAAGGCTCTTAATACTTTTGTTGACCGTTGTATATTGATCAATATTGTTATACAGTATGATTCCAGAGACAGGTATTTAAATGTTGAATTTGTTAAACTAATAAAATTTAAAAATTTACTTCATTATATTTTGATTCTCTAGATTCGCCTCTTAATATAAAAAATCTAGAGTATCTAGAATTCGAGCAAGATGTAATCACTTCGACAAAACAACTTTTTCCACCTCAACATCCTAAAGAAGAATCTTACGCTACTGGTAGTGGTTTTTCTGCAAGTGAAACTCGCGGATGTGGTCTTGTTGCCTGTCCTAATAATATTCTCTCTGACATAGCACGATTAGAAATTCTCATAGGGGCAGCACGAGTTGGAAATAACTCACTGGAAATAATTAATGAACCCGTTGACATCTGTAGACGATTATTTTAACGTGGTATCATGCACATTAGTGTATATCGAGAATTTATCGATGAACTCGCTGATGGTTATCACAGGGACTGGTCTTCACCGGTGGCTAATTGTCACCATGCTTAGAAATAACGATAATAAAAGAGATGATCATACACTATTACCATTATAAACTGGCGCGAGTCAGAGCAGTAAACTTGCGATTACCCGTTTATGGAACGTTTTACAGAGATGGTCGTGATAATGTTATTCAAGGGTTATTTGCAAAGATGGCCCCCAAAATAGCACCAATCACAAAACAATTATCGATGAAAGCTATTCATGTTATCGGTTAAAAAGCTCCTGGTGCTATTGGTAAATATTGCCAGTAAGGTGTTTCCTGCAGCCAAAGAAAGACTATCGCGACTAATACGACGAGACCCACAGCCAGTAAAATTGCCATCCACGGAAATTATTCCCGCGAATGTCAGTAAAAATAATAAACCAAGCCGCGGGTCAAATCCTAGCAGCCTTGATAAAAAAAACAATCCGGCGAAGTACAAATAAATATTACTGCAAATTTAATAGCGGTAAGGGGTGTGAGATATGAGATTTGAACTTTCGCGATTTATATCGAAAAATAGATCATTATAATGTTCAAACAATGGCCTGACCCAGCATTTGATATAGACGCACGGGTGCTCAAAGATCGATCTGTACACAATTATCAGTTTTATTCATATGACACAAAGGGCCCAAATAGTCGATCAAGGATCGAACTTCAAGTTCAGGATATAAGTAAATACTTTCTGACCGCTGAGGCATTTATTGAAATAGAAGGAAAACTTGTAACAAATGTTGATGTTAATATACCATATGAATTAAATACACGCGTTGGTATTGTTAACACTGGGATTATGTCATTATTTAATAGCGCTACATATATGATTGATGGAAAAGAGATTGAATATATTCAGAAGGATGTCGATGTCGCCACAACAATGGTGGGTTTTGCGAGATATTCTGATGATTATACAAGATGGGCTGGTAAATCTATGATGTTTTCCAAAGATATTAATGATCACGCTGAACATGTTCAGTATGTTAAAGTGAAGGCGACACGAGATACTGCAGTTGCTGATCCACCAGCTGGATATACGAGACCAGGTGCTGCTTTTGATGTTGCAGATGTTAATACTAATTACAACCTAGGGTTTGCAACACGTGTATTAATGTTGGAGGGAGAGCGTATATTATTGTCATGTACATTCCACTGTCTCATATAATTGGAATTTGCAGAAATGTAAGAAATGGTATCTTTGGAACTACACACACAGTAGTCCTAGTAAAAAAAGGTGATGATAATGATGCAATCTGGCGAGGTGTTCGTGTTGCTGATGGTAAAGTAAACATAGCAAACTTCTCATTGTGGATACCAGTAATGACTCCATCGATCGCCGCAGAGGGAAAATTACTATCATTTATGGATACAGGTGGTAAATCATTGCTATCATGGCTAACAGTTACGACAGATAGTATTCAGAGTACTATTAAAGGTATATATTAATGGCATACGGCATCAAAACCGGGTGTTTCTGCGCCTCGACATATATTTGTTGCGCTACAGGATGTCACGCGATTAGGTTCATAACACGCAGCCATATGATATTTGACCAACTGTGCATTTCTGAAGTCTCGTTAAAAATAAATGGTTAACATGAACCATCCGAAGATATTTTACCTAACTACAGACAAAACCAAATAGCACGTGAATATAAACGTTTGCTGACATTGATGGGACGAGATCTGATTGTTGATACCGGGTTGCAAATATCACAGTTAGATTAGAAAATCTCGATTTAACCAGACCCAGTGTCGTTGATATACAATTTCGAGCTCGTGTAGATCGGGGGGCTATCGCCGAGTACAGAGCAATAGCTGTTATACTCAGCGACAAATCGATGTTACTGGAGGATGGTGGTGGACGAATGAAAGTCATTAATGTCCCGGTAGAAAATCTGTGACACAATTAGATCACTCGTATTTTTATAAATGTCGTATAGTCACGTTAGTGTTACTCTGACTCCTGGTCAGATTAAAATGTTGCAATCGGATGCAGCTAAAATATGTGGAACTACAGTATCGCTAAAACACGATCAGATAACTGGTGTCAAAACAAAATATCACTGACGGCTCGTTCAATTAAGCATTTTAATGATACAAAAAAAGCAGGTTAAAAAGCTATTCAGGAACTCATGGTACAGGGGGAAAGCCTGATATTACCAGGGATACTTTACTAACGCCATTTTCATTTTCGATTTATTTAATGCTGCTAAAAAATTAATAACAAGTTTCAGAGGTGTTTTTATGCGAGACTAGTTACCTTCTACACCAAACAACATTGAAAGCGGTATCATTAATCTCGATAACAGTACTGGATCTGGAACTCTTTGAACTGCTTACGTAATTGATCTTCGTGGAATTATTTATTTTGATTCATTTAGGTTAGTGCCACCAAAGGAATTTATGTACTATATTAATCGACTAAAAATTTCAATCTGTTACTCGACGCTACCAACATAGACAATAATAAAGCCACCACTATGCGGTCACAAAGTAATTACTGTACTTGAAGCTATATCAAAATCAATCAAACCACCCCGTACAGTCGTACACGAATAAACGAGTAAACACTTTTTAAAGAGATCTTAAAGTATAATGATTGATATTTACGGGAGATATTTCTCAGATCTAAACAAACTTAACGGCGAAATATCGGCAACCACCAAAGATCTAAAACAAATATCGAGGATGAAATATCTGAATTACTAAATCTTGCAAATGTTGAGTCAAATGAGGTGGTAATTTTTCAAGACAAACAATGATAATTAAAAACGAGTATTGTGTTCTTGAATGATATTATATATAGACTTAATGGAGTAACCGAAAACTCCATAGCGGTTTTTGATTCCACTGGTAAGATTAAACTATGTGTTCTCTTTTCAACTGTACTAGTGTAATGTAATCGAGCTGACACCCTTTCAGACAGGACTGGGTTTCAATAAATAACGAACACGTATGCGAGTCACAATAAAAATGTATGATTTTCTCACTCTAATGAGCAGGAAATATGACATCAAGATAAATACAAAGGTATATAATATATATCTAAATAATACAAAACCATGATATAGAACAAATAAATAATTGGGCTCAAAGGCTACTGTACTAAACTCATGTTGTCAAACACTACTATATTAAACTCATGTAGTCAAACACTACTGTACTAAACTTATGTAGTCAAACACTACTGTACAAAGCTCATGTAGTCAGGCACTACTGCATTAAACTCATGTAGTCAAACACTACTGTACTAAACTCATGTAGTCAAACACAAGTGTATTCAGTTTGAAAGACGACTATGCTTCACAGTCAATTCTTGTTACTGGTGAAGTCCATTTTCAGCAAAGCTAAACTTTCATCAGGATGGTAATTGACGAAGTTAACGAAAATGATGGACTACATCATGATGATATCTGAGGAACATAGACTCCCCATTAGTGTAAGGAGTATGCCGCCATATTAGTGTAGCAAGGTATATTTGCTGACTTTGCAAATAGTTAACAAAGCTGGCCTGTTAAGTGATAGATCTCACACTATGTCAGTGTATTTGTCTAACGGTACCGTCAAATGGAGAGACGTTCTGATAAGAACAGAGGCTGGCTTGTGCGTGTTCTTTAGGCAGTGATGGTATCACGGTACAAATTGTTTTTCCATAGACCTCAATGCTAATATTTGGAGAGATAACTATATTTTCTATCCTAATTTAGCATGCATCTCACACACTGTTATAGAGAACAATGTTAGATTGTCAATTTGACAATGACAAAACCAGGTACTCCATTGCATTTAAGAGAGATAACTCTGCTGGAACTAGACAGGGGTATGAGTTATCTAGTCACAACATACCTATTTTCAGTCATGTGTATTACATTTTCAAAAAATCATAAAAAATACAAAATTTGATCTATTTAGGAATTAGCATAAATTCACATGTTGCCAAGAGGCTAACCTTTTTTTAAGCCTAACAGAAAGTACAACTCTTACATAATCCACCAATCAAAGCTTGTCTTGTTCTTAAGGTCTGAATGGTATGGACCCTACACCATAAGCTCCACCCACATGGACTTGCGCAATTGGTACCGTTATACCTGATACCGTTATAGACTTCAGATGTAAGGTTAATGCTTTTGTGATCTGGGTAAAGACTAGTTTGTCACTGCCAGGAGTAGTCAAAGGAGGATAGAAAAATCTGAGAAAATAGAGAAGTTAGACTACCGTATTTTCCCGCATATATCCCGTGAGTTATACCAGATTTTACAATCCCCGCAGGGGTGGGGGGTGGGTGGGGTGCGGGTTATACAAGGGTGCGGGCTATGTCACAAATTTTTTATACATAATAATATTTCAATATATTGTTTGAAAAACATAACTACATAACTTACGGTATATATTGTTCTAGTTTTCGTTTTGCTAGGGTTGGATATTATGGCTACTACGGTGACTTCACAACAACTTACGGTGTCGGGACCAAATCAACATTTCGGGATAAAAACATAAAATTTCGTATCCGTCATGTTTTCATAATCAATAGTTTTTTATTTTTAAGTGAAATAACAAACCAATTTTACATATTTTGAATTAATTAATATTTTAATGATAAAAATTAAAAACACGTGTTTTGTTGTTTATCTTGTCGAGACGTCTCAAAAAGACCGCTTCCGATGATTGAAAACAAAGACATTATATATATCAAAGATGAAGACAAAGAATCAAACATTATTTTTTTTGGTTGATATTATTTTACTATAAACTATGAGTAGACTAATGAGTAATAACTTGAATCTTGATAATAAAATTTAAAACTAATAATATCATAATTAATTATCTGGTTCATCTTCATCACTGGCGGCATCACTGAAACCCTCAAAATCCTCATTAATGTCACTGTCATTGTCCAGAATGTCAAGAGCATTCTGAAGGCGCAGCTCGGTGACATGTTGATCCACTTCTTCTTCGTCAGTATCGTCGGAACTTGCTGCAGCTTCAACAGGAGGAGGGATCAATCCAGCTTTGATGAATCCATTTCGCATCGTTTCCGGTTTTATTTTGTTCCAAGCTGTCACAATCCACTTGCACACTTCTACATATGTTGCCCTGCGTTGTCTGCCTGCTGGGGTGAACGAGTGTTCTCAATTCGCAATCCAATTTTCCCATTCCGCGCGCACGTACGTTTTGAAGGGATAAGTTGACAGCACTATCCAGGGGCTGCAACTTGCACGTTAGACCTCCAGGGATTACGGCAATATGCGCACCACAAGAGTTTATAACTGCTTGAACTTCTGTTTCTTTGTGTGCCGCCATCGAATCAAAAATCAACAGAGATCTCGGGGAGAAAATTCCCCAGGCCTGGCTCGATAACATATATCGATCCAGATTTTCATTACATCACAGTTTATCCATCCTTTTTTGTTGCAATGGACATTAATGTCTGAAGGTAGTTCTCACGAGGCATTGTCACCCGCTTAAAAATCACCATAGGTTTAATTTTCACTCCATTTGCAGCACAAGCCTGTACAACCGTGAAAGAAGTTCACTCGTGCCCGGTTGTTGCCACTTTAACGGTTTCAACGCCGACTTCGTCCACCGACCTTGTTGCCGGAATGTCGAAACACATCGGTACTTCGTCCATATTAAAAATGGCAAAATGGGGAAGGTCAAGCTCCTGAATTTCCTTGGCGACGAATTCACGAAAATCATCCATCTTCTCCCAATTCTCGGGTAGACGTTGGCCGACGGTCGTTCGTGTTCTGACTGACAATTGGTTCCTCTTCATAAATTTATATACCCAATGCACTCCTCCTTTGAAATCATCAATGTGCTTCTCTGCCGCCATGAGTTTGGCCTTCATTTTGATGGCAACTGTGGAGACTGGTCGGTTGTTGTCCCACTGGGCCACGATCCAATGCTTCAGGTCAGCTTCAAGGTGAGGCTATTTTGCTTTAGGTCCATGACGAGCACGTTTTCGTGGATTCATCTGCTCCAAAGTTCCATTTTTTTTTCTCCAACCTCGGATTACACTCTCATCAATATCAAATTTTCTGCTTGTGGCTCTATTGCCATGCACTTCAGCATACGCAATGGCAGTTAGCTTGAAGTCGGCTGTGTAAGACTTTCGTTTCGGCATTTTTTAAATTAAACAGAAAGAAATTATTTAAACTCGAATCTACACTTCATAAGAATACAAGATTATTTAGAAATGTCCGCGTTTATGTAGTCTGTAGTTGAGGCACAGCCTACGCGCACAAACACTGTGTACCCAGCCTGAATAGTTAATTGACGTCATGCGAGCTACATTCGAAATTGACAATTGTGGCATTCAGCCTCAGGACCTCACACCATTGCATATCCGGCTCACAAGTATCTGGCTTCAAAATTCAATTCTGCCGGCAGCCATCCGGAATATAGTGGAGGCAGGGTGACTAACTTGAACTGATGCAGAGGGATGAATATGGACTGACTTGAAAGCGTAAATATAAATTTGCATGTTGGGCGGGTGCAGGCTCGCACCTGGGGGGGGGGGGGGGGACAACCATGGCACTTGTCAGGGGCCCGAGCTAGATATAGGCCCGCCCTTTTTCGAGTTTTTTTTATACGCGCATATTTGAAACACGAAAGGGGCCCGAACTATGTCAGCTGCCTGGGGCCCAGAATTTCCTAGGTGCGGGCCTGTCGGGTGAATGAAAATGTAGTAGTTGTAGTATCGTTCGTCATCCACGTGTGAGCATTGACGAATTCGGTCCTTCTAAAAACAGTAATGGTAGACAATGTGAACAAACACAAAAAAGTTCATCAATCTATGGTTGCGGGTAATTCTTTCTTTCTTTAATTGAAAGAGAAACTAGGTTAAGACTACAACAAGAACACCATAAAACATTTGATGAAGCAATTCAGATTGGAGTACATGCCTTTAATAGAACCGAACTTCAGCTAAAGTATTTGGGAAGATATGCACGAACCGTGACAATTTCGGATGCATGGTAAAGTGATATCCAGGAACGTAAGAGAGAAGTTGCGGTTATCAAGATATTACTAAAGGATTTGAATGCAAAATCTGCAACGAAAAACGGAACGAAGGCAAAATGGTGTTACAAGTTCGGAGAAATGGGGCATTTCAAAAGAGATTGCCTAAAAAGTAAGCCCAAACTGCTGAACACTAGGGTGGGCCGACCCCAAGGGCCAGGAGTGGGACTGTGATTCCAGGCCAAAGAATATAACCGGACAAGCAACGATGAAAAAATGCTGAATGGGTGCTATCTTAATAGACACAGGTACTACAGTTATTATGCTAGCAAAGGGTGTCTGTGCAAGGATGTCGCCGGGATATCATCCTTAGTTAGATCAGGTTACTGGGAGTGGTCTGTGTTCAGATGGGAAAACACTAGAAGCTGTCGTAAAAGAAAGTTTTACCTTGTCGTTAAGAGGGAAACGTCACGAACATTACGTTATCGTTCCAACGATGAGATTTTAACAGCAGAAGCAGTGCTCCGATTTGATTTAATAGAAACAGTAGAAAGCAAAATAGATTTTTTGAATCATAGTTTGACTATTGAGAAAGCCATTTTGTCATACGATATGATTAAATCGAATTCGATGGAGTGCGATAGAAATGCGTTCTCAGACACAATATCGATCCCTGTAAGGCACAAAATGAACATTCCTTGCAAATTACAGACGGGGATAGCCAAGCGTTCCTTTTATTTAGAAAAAGCAACGTCTGGTATGACAGTAAATATTAAGGCTACATCCAACGATGTCATTCCTGGTAGGGTCATGAATGTTACCGACGAAACAAAAGATGTCCATGCTGGAATAATTATGGATCTTTATGTGCCGGTTTTTGACGATGATGATGCTTATGTTTATGGAGATTTATTTGCTCAAGTAAAACGATTAAAATTCCTGAACACCTGTAAAATGTATATCAAGAAGCCAAAAAGGGCCTTACATTGGCCCAATGCAAGACAGTTGACCAACGTCTATGTTCGGTCTCTGGTGAATTGCAAAATCAAAATATGATCTTGGCAGAACCAAGCAAATACAAGAAAAATACAGGGGACGCAAGAATAGTAAAACAACCGCTACGTTGAATTCCGATTCACTCAAGAGATGTTAAGAGTATGTTAGCCCATAGTGCTGGTGCGCCAGAAGGATGGAACGATTCGCTTGTGTGTCGACTATAGAACAATCAGTCAACGGACTGTGCAGGGCGCGTAGACACTACCACGTAAAGACGACTCATAGGATTAACTTTCATATGCATTGTGGTTCTCTACACTTGATTTAATGAGTGAATAATGACAAGCGGAAACGGACGCGCAAGATAAACCCCAAACATTTTTATAACATCCAATGTATTATAACAGTTTCGTGTAATGTCTTTTTTATTCAATTCAGGTTCTACCTTCGAAAGGCTGATGGAGACTATTTTTAGCAGTTTGAACCATGGAAAATGTGTCTGATACATTTGGATGACATATTTATTTTCGGCAACACTTTCGACGAGGAGCTAAGTCGTATTCAGGAAGATTTCACTCGATTGCAACAGGCGGGCCTTAAACTTAAACCTTTTCACCTGTTTGCACACAAAGTGGCATTCGTATGGCATATCGTATCTGAAGAGGGAATTAATATCGACCCTGAAAAAGTCGAGGAGGTAAAATCTTGAGCTACAAGACTGAATGTAAAGGAGCTTCTCACCTTCCTGTGGCTTTGCTCCTGCTATTGCAGATTCTTAAAAGTCTTTTCGTCAATCGCAAGTTGTTTGCTATAACTGTAGAATCGGGTGGTAGTGGTGGTGGCATTTAAATGGATCAAGGAGTGCGGAGAAGCATTTGAAATGCTAAATGATAAGTTAACAACAGCACCAATACTCACATACCTGACATTTCATAACAATCCATTTAGACTACTGATGCCAGTGAAACTGGAATCGGTGCAGTAATTTCCTTGGTTCACGAAGGTCGAGAAAACGTCTTTGCGTCTGGAAATTGGACATTGTCAAAATCAGATCAATCCTATTGTGCGACACTGACAAACTTACTTGATATGGTGAAGCTTGCGAAACTTTTCTAGCCGTAATTGCATGAGAAACGATTTCTCATTCAAACTGATCTCAGTACATTGCGTTTCCTCATGACGTTAAAGGACCCAGGAGGTGAACTGGCTAGATGGCTTTCTCAAGCTTGCTCACCTGGACTTTGAAATGCTTCACCGACCAGGATTGCGTCATAGAAATGCGGATGTATTATCAAGGAAGTCAAGCCGACAATACGGGAGCCAAACCTATGTCAAAAAACATTGGAAAGGACGACGAGAAAAGCGCAATACAAACATATGCTGTGAGTACGTTATGTTCCAGAGATCATAATAACGGTGCGTATCTATCGGCAGTTATGGTATCAAAGCTGCTGATATCTCAGCACGCCGATAATGACATATCCATTGTAAGACAGTGGGTGACTGGTGGCGTAAAGCCATGTTGCAATGTAGTATCAGGCCAAACCAAAGCAAGTTAAGGTTTATGGGCTCAATGGGACCAACTTGAGTTTCACAATTGATTATTGTACTGGATATACAAACCGTGTGATGGTAAAGCGGGACGTCATCAAGCTATTTTCTCCTATGAGTTCAGGAAAAGTGTATTCAAGTGTTCTCATGATAGTAAAACTGGCGGCCACCAAGGGATTTCGACAACACTTAATACAATCAGGCAAGGATATTATTGGGTTGGACTACAACATGATGTTAGGGACTGGTGTAGTACATGTGAAGTATGTGCAAGAAAAAAAAGTCCCCTAGCAAGAAATGAAGAGCCCCGATGAAACTTTGCAAGTCGGGAAGTCCAATGGATAGAATAGCACTAGATAGTATGGGACCGTTGCCAGAAACTGCACTTGGGAATAAATATATCCCAGTAATTGGAGACTATTTTACTAAATGAACAGAGAAATTTGCACTGCCTAATCAGGATGCCATCGCCATAGCTAATGTAGTTGCTGAAGAGATAATCTGCCGATTTGGCGTGACCGTAAATTTTAATCGAATAAAGGGACGCAATTCAAATCTGAAATTCTCCAAGAAATCTGCATTTTACTGGGTATCGAAACGACAAGGACAACTGATTATCACCCACTGAGCGACGAAATGGTTGAAAAGTTCAACAGAACGCTAGCTGTGATGCTCTCTACGTATTTAAATGTACATCAAGGTAACTGGGATGAACACTTGCCGTATTTAACAAAGACGCATATCGCAGCTGTCCAAGCGTCTACAAGTTTCACTCCAAACCTCGTGATGCTTGGTAGGGAAGTAAACGTTCCACTCGATATTCAATTTGCCAGGACCACCTTAACCAAAGTATGTTACGCCAGCAGAGATTCCATGACATTCGATTGAAATGAAAACAGTTTAAACCAGGTGATTTTGTATGGGTTTACACAATACGAAGGAAAAGAGAACTGTCAAGTAAATTGTAGTCAAGGTGGAAAAACCATTTCAAATTGTCAAAAAAACTCTCAAGAGGTTCATGTGGACAGAGTTAAATCCTGTAAAGTCCTAGATAACAATGATAATGGGGATATGCATCAAAGTGATGAAGATATTGAATAGGATGACAATGCTAGCTACTTTAGTCGCGATGATACATTAAGGATCTATTTTGGACGTATCCTTTGGAAAGTACCGTCTCTGAACACCTGTTACCAACGACCCAGAGTGGACGGCAAAGGCGACGCCAGAGCTAGTGGAAGAAATATACATTTTAGCTGTAAACTTTAAATCCAAAATTTGTATGAGGTACTATAAACTCCAAATGTGGAAATTTAAAACGTGCTGAAAGTGATTACCATTAAGTTAAAATAAAACTTATCTGAAATATTCGGCTGGATATGCGGTGAGCATAAATGTTAAAAACGTTAAAAATTAAAATAGAAAACGTTAAAAAAACGCATTATTTTCTCAATAAATTGAAAACGAACAAAAACATACCAGTAGTTTTTAGGCAACACAAAAATCAATATTTATGCAAAAGGTTAAACATAGCGTCATCTTCCAATGTATACACGCCTGGCCTACACAACCAGATATCAGCACAATGTTGTAACATGTTTACGTAAAGTATCGTAGGCTAGCATCATAGTTTCATTGTTGATCGATATGTGTTATCTAGAGAATGACAGAGGACCGCCTGTATGGCCGATGATAAAAAAAATGGAAATACCAAATATAAAAAACGCTAAAAATTTTTTTAAAAAGCTAAAAAAAACCTCGTTTTTGGAGGTAAAATAAAAAACGATAAAAAAAAAAACGCTTTTATCGTCTATGGCGGTCAGTGACTAGACATTTAGAACTCTCGAATTATACAATATAGCTAAATATCTTGCAGTTTTAATGTGTGGGCTCGCTTATTCGGAGACAATGGTAGTTTGTAGCAAGGTATCTTTGCAAACTTGCAAACTTTGTAAATAGTTCCTAAAGCTAGGCCGTTAAGTGATAGATGTCACTAGGTCAGTATGTTTGTCTAATGGTACCGTGAAATTGAGAGACGATCTGATAAAGACAGAGGCCGGCTGGTGTGTGTCCTTTAGGCAATTATATAAGTATGTGCGTGATATCGTTATATGTTTCAGTTGTAAGAATAATGAAATTGTGATCTGTGGAATGACTGTTATTTGTGACATTTAGAAAATGTCATAAGGAAGATAGAAAAATCTGAGAAAATAGAAAAGTTAAAGACTGGGCTGCAAAGTACAGTAGTATGGAAACACCGTTAAGCTTTGAAGATGTTTAGGATGTTAACGTTATTCCCGGGTGACATGTTGAAATGCAATGAATGAAATGGCCACGTTATGTGCACTCACCTTAAATATGTCAATTACTGAACAACGTTGATGGCTAGAAACAAACGAGAAAGTATATATGTAAATACTCTGATGGCTTCACACTTGACTATTAAGCAACGGGTGGTGTTGTCGTCAACGGTAAAGACGGGGGTAATATGACAGTGAAAAGATTAATGATAGGAAAGGGTAAAATAAATGAGGACAAGGTACGTTTGGAAAGATTCTGCTTGTTAGATGCAAAGTCAGGATTCAGAATTTAGAAAATAGGTTTGTTTATCAACGAGTCTGTCATGTACATACTGATCCTATGTTGGGGGATATATTGTATCATCAAGAGTGAGAACTGTAAGTAGTATTGTGCTATACTGTAGCGTGAAGGGGAAAATACATTACAGACACCCCCCCCCCCAATGAGAATGTCTGGTATCAAGGGTCTAAAAATCATCCTGGGACCGACTGGCGTCAAGGGGAATTTAGCATGAGAAATATTGAGAATGTCTAGCGTAAAGGGAAAGTAGAGTGCTTGTATAGGACTTAAATGAATGGAAGAGGTGAAGTGACATCAGAGTACTGACGATTCGTAAAAATGTTCGACAATGTTGAAACAATGGTAGGAACAAGTGTGCACTTTATTAACCTCTGTGGGGAGTAGAGCTATACTCCCAGTATTGATAGAGTGATACAATAAGTACATACTACAATAATATAAAGGGACAGATTTCTGAGTGGCCTTGAAAAGGGCTTTTGGGTTGTTCTTTTTATTTCCAATGCTTCCTTTCTTTTTCTTTTCATCCGAGGTAATCCGTCAGGATATTCCATGGCTCTTAACTTTTCCTGAACCTTTATGCAACTCTTATTAAGTTTGTCAAAGTACTCTTCCTTCTTTTATGTTTCCTTTTCGCTTTCGTTCTTTTGCACAGGTTTCTTTACTTCCACTCCAAGCACCTTTCTCATCTTGGCTTCGGTTTTATGTATCTGGTCAACTCCCTAATTTACAAATGAAGAGTATGTCCAAAACAACACATCTTCGAGAAAACACAGGTGTCAGGAGGTACGTTGTACGAGCCCCCACTTGTCAAGGAGTATTGTTTTATATAGTAATAACAAATACTATAACCCACTCCCTTTTTTGGTACTCGTTATCTAAGAGATGACCGCTCTCGATATAATTTCCCGGTTCGAGTATGAGAATAGATAGAGTAAACTAAGTAGGTATATTGAACTAACAACTACTAGCCCCCGTAAAGATAAACACATAATTCAATCAAGTACATCCACAAGTGTGAAACTTCCTTTCAGTAGGAATACACTCTACTTTAGAAATAAAACTTTCACCGAATTACAATAAAATTCGAAATAGATTTAAATAAATGAGCCGATCTGTTACTGACAGCTTTAAATCCTCATAGGATCGAGTGGTACAATCGAAGTCAACGCCTTGTTCGATTTCATTACCTGATAGTCCACAGTCTCCGGTTCCGTTCAGACTTTTTGTTCTATAGGACACTTCCAACCATCCGTCTCAAGATACTCTCTGCACACGTAGAATTTCAGCACGATGTCGGATTTTTCCACTAGATTATGCCTCACTGCAATCCCCATTTCCAGTTTCTTTTCCAAAGTGTACGTCTCAGTTTACGTCACCTCAATACGTCCCAAAAAGCTATTTTCTCCCTTTTAAAATAAATTAAACAACACTATATCTCTCGTTATAATTGATACAGTTGGGAATTCTCTTTATTCCTATAAATCAACTACACATGTCCTAAAATGACTGTAGTTAATCAAATCGCTAATTCGTTACGCCTTGACCTTATACATTAACTCACCATACATCTAGGCTTTCATTTCTCTCAATTTAATTCACACAGCAAATAAATTTAATACACTGACGCTGAATCATATATGACATCTAAATTCGGTGAATTCACATGTATTCGCGTAAATCATATTAACTAATGTAAGGCATTAAATTCTTAGAGCCTAATTATTATGCAATCAAGATGATAAATTAAAACAATACTTCAAACTGATCCAAGAATTAATATAAGACCTTCTATTCATAACTCAGCATAGTGTTTTACGACATAAATTAACACTACGTCACCCTTAACTAAGAATTAAGGTAAGACTTCCGATTCACAATTCAAAAGCACACTATTATTCAAATGTATCAAATGAAATCATGCAAGACATGTAAACTAAAGCAAACATTATGTAAATCGCATCAACAAATTACATGGAATTGTGGCATTATACCTTTGTAGTTTTTGTCACTCAATGAATTTTTTTGCGGCTTTGCTTGGACCACACATCCTTAACGAATGAATTTCTCTCAAATATCATCCGGAGTGAATTCTATCTCTTGTCCTCTTACAGTAAAAATTCAGACTAATTTCTGATTTCGATAAGGCGATATTAAATCCTATGAAATTTCGTGTGAAAACACACCCCTTATTTAACGTGACCAATCAGAATCAAATGTCGTTTTGCCACACTTTCTCCCCGAGTCGCTTACGTCCAGTCAGCCTGACATGGTCGTTTTAAAGTAACATAATTTCTGCGTTTTCTCAAGTTTGACACTATTCGCCTGAAAATGGAACCTTACAATGTCTATAGCAGTCATTCTGGCAGCAGAATAAACAAATGTTCCAATTAGTAACAACAGTCCCACTATAAAGGAATAACACTATACTTTCGGCAGACACGGTATGACACGTGGCTGCCTAAATAAATCTAACGAATGATTCTCTGGTCTCAACTAATGTGTTCTTAATAGATCGCCAGAAATTTACCCCTTCACAACCGGACTTTCATGACACCATCAAGGACCTCCATTAAACCTCAAACTCTAACATATTGATTATGATCAGTAGCATAATTTCAAGCAGATCTCTTGCAACTTTGAGGCTGTATTCAAAGTCGAGGTTACCTGGATATTTACATTTTTCAATATTTTCAACTGCATATGCCACGTCCATTAGCCAAAACCAACTGTTTCTCAATTCGTTGAATAACTCAATGGCCATATTCGTTTTTCTTATTCCGTAGAATGGCACGAATGACGGACGATTGAGTTTATATATGTCAAATAAACGACCGTGAAGGAAAACATCCCTTACACTCATTTCTCATATGATACACTATCAACGCATAAGGGATGGAAATCAAACCACACATATAACATCAACACAGAAGGGAGAGAGAAAAAGGAAGGGAAACAAAGCACAAAATATACTATCAAACTCCCCAATATATGCTATCCACACAGAAGGGATGGAAAACAAAAGGCAAAACCTACTAGCCACACAGAAGGAATAGCAAACAAACCATAACCATACTATTAAAACCCCAATATCTACAATCCACACAGAAGGGATGGAAAACAAAACAAAAACTAACTATCCACACAAAAGAGATAGAAAACAAACCACAAACATATTATCAAAAACCACAATATCTACTATCCACACAGAAGAGATATAAAACAAAACACACAATCTACTATCCACACAGAACGGAGGGAAAACAAACCACAAATATACTATCAAAAACCCCAATATCTACTATTCACACAGAGAGGAGGGAAAACAAAATTCACACTATAATATCAAACAGCACACTATCTACTATCCACAAAGGGAAGGAAACAAAACCCACAAATATAATATCCACATACGGAAGGATAAGCAAAACCGTCAACCCACATACACAAATACACACAAACACTATTATGTCAGGAAAAGAGTGGGCGCTTATAATCACACTATTCCACTTTTATACCAATTGGAAATTTGAACAGTATTTGAGTGGTTGGGAGTGCATATGCAGCTTGAGAGGCTTCACTATCCCAATCTACCGTTTGAGGGATATTGAAGACATGTTCTTGTTTTCTTCTATACCACAACCGTGGATGAAGTTGTGGTTGTTGTGGCTTTTGATGCGGTTGTCGTACTGGACCTGGTTGTGGAGGTACCCTCACCTAAGGTTTCACCTGACAGACTGCACGCATCATGAGAGAGAGAGAGAGAGAGAGAGAGAGAGAGAGAGAGAGAGAGAGAGAGAGAGAGAGAGAGAGAGAGAGAGAGAGAGAGAGAGAGAGAGAGAGAGAGAGAATGAGAGAGAGAAAGAAAGAGAGAGAAAGAAACTTACGTAAAGACGTAATCGCCCATGCGGCCATGCACGTCTATTTATGTCTGTGTGCGGACAATTTAATTTGTCGCTGCGAACTGTGTTGTGCCACGTTCCCCGCGTTTTGCTGTGCACAATTTAAATTGCTGTTGGGTATTGGGTCAATATGACTGGCTTCATAGACCCTACTGTCCCGAATGTAGGGTGGTGCCTGTGTGGGGCTAGGCCTAGTGTGCTATCAGGAAGTTATGGTGACTGCGATGGCATGTTATGGCAAGAAGAGGTAGTGTATTATATGATTGTTCCTAGGGGTGGCTCCTCCACAGTGTGTGTTTGTGCCATGGTTGTTTCTTAGTTGAGCCGTTGCTTTTATTTTGTTATCCATGGCGAAGTGCTCGAGCAAGCGAACGCCCAACACCTTATCTATTTATGTCCCCATCCCCCTCATGCAGTTAGATTAATAACTGATTTTATTATTAGATGTCTGTCGGAAGCAAAGTAAGGGAACCGGCAAGCGGGCGGTATGTTCTGGAAAGCTGTTTATTCAATCCTGGGTAAGGATAATTGTAATTCTCTTGCCGAAAGAAATAGGTCGTCATCTTGTTTGGATTAATTGGAGGAATAAGCGTACTCTGTGCTGCTTCATGGTAAAGTAAGGTCTACTAAGGGTTCCGCTCAGCAACAAGCTGAATATGTGAGTTTTATTTTATATTTTGGCTATTTGTTTCGGGGGCGATTTATTGTTTATAAACCCACTTGCGAAGGAAGTTATCACGCCGCTTTGTGATGGTCTTTGGATTTTAGACCATCTTATAGTAGCTGTTTAATTTTTGGGGTCAGCTCTATTGATTTCGAATTAGTTTATCTTGCCGGCTTGTGCAGCGGAGTTAAGACCTGCTTATATGTTCTATGACTTTTCATTTGGTAAAAGGAAAATTTTGTTACAGACCTCCTTTTATAGTAATGTTGACGCGGTCAAAATACTGACGGGTAAATAATAGGCTGTACAAATTCGCGATGAACGTGATTTATTTCCACCTACCTCGTCAGCGTTCTAGTCAGAATTCACTTTGAAAGGAATGACACGCAGCAACCACGTTGTACTCCACCACATCGGAGAACACAACAATCAAATTGAGTCCTTGGTTCATTTCTACAAACAATTGAAATATTTTCCAAAATCCAAGTTACTGGTAACGGCTTGCTTTTAGTTCTAAATCTGGATCATCCTGCGGTCTATACCCAAAAGATCATGCAATTCAGGACAAAAGATAATGACCAAAATTGTATCCGCTGAAAATTTGATCATTAAGCTACGAGACACTTTAGTGTACCGAAAGGTAACACTTTTTTGGCTTTGTCCATGGCTTGACCAAACACTGTATTAAATCTAGTAGCAATCGAAGTCATGAAATGTTGTCCACTAAAATAATAGCCTGCATGAATGGTTAGCAGGTAGGTGGACTATTTAGTTTTAGATTCTGTGTTTTAGTAGTGTCACTGACAGTTTTGCGTTCGTCTAAGTTATGTTGCTATTGGTCGTCATGAACTTCTACTGTAACACTGTTTTGATTGTGGACAACGTTTTTTTTTATTTGTGTGGGGTGTATCATTTCCACCAAAGCCACTTCCCAATGGGCTTCTTGATCCAAATGAATGGCTTGAGGTAATTTAGCCGTGTAACAGCACAAAGTGTTCTTAGGAAACACCTTCATGGAACTAGCACTAGGTAACGTTAAGTAAAATTGGTTATTGCTGTTCATAATTGCAAAGTTCTGCTGTCATAGTGGTCACTCGAGGTTAGAAGAGTGACTAAAAGTGGATTGTGATTGGAGGGTGACTGTTGGGAGAATGACTGATGTTGGACGCAAGACTCCAGTTGTAGTTGCTCCCGTTGGAATTCTATTTCAGGAAAGGATTGGGAAGAATATAACCGATGCAACTGATGAGTAAAGGGTCCACAATTGTTTGTCTCCTAGTTGCAAACTCAAATTGGCAATTCCTGCACCGAATATTCAATACACCACAAAGATTTGACAGACAAATTATATTTGCGTTTTAGGTACACGTTCTCCACATCACACCCACAAGGGTTGCTTTTGTTGATATTGCATAGAAGACAAGGATGAAGGAGTGGCCACTGTGGCAGCTAAGGCTGTGTTGAAACGCATGACAATGACCAATTGTTATAGCCGATGACTTGTGAAGAGTCTATCTAAGATTTAAAACTGGGAGGATATTCTTTCCAACGTACTTTGACTTCTGTGCCATTTCCACACTTTACCGGTTCTTCATTCGAGATTGCTTTCGATGTCGTACACTTCGTCTTCTTTTTTGGCTACGCGTTGTAGCTCAGGCAAATAAAACGTTCCTTTTAATTTTTTACCGTTCATGCTTTCCAATCTATAGACGGCAGGATGACGACCACGCACTCGTCCACCGACACGAATCAATTCTAAGGTCCAGATTGGTAAGTAACGTTCGTCGAAAATGCGTTAGGTGTTGCCATTGCGAACCCAATTTCCAGTTGCCAACCCTAAACTTGTCAGTCGAATTATAGTAGCTCGGTACAATTTCTGAACTCCTCCGTAACCTGCCTGGTGGGTTGGATCGTTGTAAATGCTTTCTAACACCTGCGCCTGTTTGTTAATAAGTCACCTACTCTTCGGTGATGCTACTTTTAATGGGATGAAATAGTGGTTGTTTGGAAACGGTGTTATATGTCCGATGTGCCACAGGAGTAAACGTCGATAGTAATGGTGATTGTGGTGGTGGTGGTGAAAGTAATGAGATAGGCTTTGGTCTTCTGGAGGAGTGGACATCACCTCTGTAACACAAGTTTGAAGTTCTTCTCGTTGGGGAGTGGGGGAAGCGTTCAACAAAGACTCTTCAATCTTACTAGGAATGGAAGCTTCCGTGGTGTATGAAAGACTTAACGTGCTTCTTCTTCCTAGGGTAATTGTGGGGTTACGTCTGTCTTGGCTGCTGTAGGTGGTGATGGTGACGGACATTTCATCAGAGCCTTAAAATCTTTCAGAGTGGGTAGAACTGTTTGGTCTACAGCTTTCTGGTGAAGGTATTGCAGTCGTTGCAAGAATTGATCGTACTTTTGCGATTGTTCTGCTTGGGACAAATAGAACCGATCCATCAACGATTGTAATTCGTGTTACAATTGGGCCATCTGGGTTAATCAGGATTGGGAAGTAAATGTGGGGTTCGCTGTTGTTGCGAACGATGGTATTCCACCCATAGTTTGTAACGCACTAAAACCAGTTTTTGTCCTTCCTTTCGGTTCCAAAGGGCACATCTGAGATCGTTGTGCTCCAGGGGTCCTTTTAATGTTCTCATCATTATATCGTCTAAGGCGGGTTCTTTGGACGACTGCGTCTTTTCAGGGAACGACGTCGATTTTTGGCTAAGCGTTTTTTTTCTGGATGATGAGACTGTAATTTTCCTTTTCCGTTTTGAAGAGGTGAACGACGATGAAAACGGTGTGCATGTGTTTTGGGTGCATTTTTTGGTGCTCAGAAGCGCAGAAACGCTTAGTCACGACGTTTACACAAAGTCCTTTTTATGCTGGAATGCGCCGTCATGATTTTCAGGTACATTGAAGAAATTAAAAAACCTAAGATAATGAACGAGAAAAACAACCCACAGAAATATTTATTAACTTGTATTGCGTTACGTTGTTTTGTGATAATGGATCTTAACACTTGTACCAGAATAGACCAGACAGAAGAAAAACGTAAGTGTATCTTGGTTTTTATTTTTTTAGAATAATAACCTACACTCACACACTCATACATGTACATCGTTGGGTGAAAAAGTGAGTTTTAGTTTTAATTGATTTTAGCAACATGAATACTATCTCTATTCAAAAGAAGTGAGTTCCTCTGAAGATGACCGTTATGTGTTTGTTTTTTTTAATGTAAACACAAACTCAGGAACGGGACGAAATCAGCTGTAACGGTCGTAAGCCTTTGCCACGGCCAAGGCCTACTTCGGGACTGGTTAACGTTGATGACTTGGTAGATATCACAAGCTTTAGTATTTCAATCGTCGTGACAGGGTTTGGCTGCTTGGCTCAGGAAGGTCTTTTTCTCTTTGGTCGTTATATAGACGTCTGAAACATTTGTTTCACACTCCTGAACACGACCAAAATATCTAAAAGTTCAGTTACGGCTTGACATCCACAGTCCTCCTTTTCTCCTAAACATTATTTCTTTACTACTGCAGCTACTTCTTTATGTCGCCTCCTTCTTCTTTAGGTTCTTGCTGTTCAAAGAGAAAAGCTTGCACTGCTTCTTTCTGTTGCTGTAAAATTTCTCCAATTATTATTTCTGTCTCCTTGACGTGTGGTAAAGATGGAGAAGGTGGCAAAGGTACTGGAACCTGAACAAATTCGTGCGAAAAAGAGAGAAAATCCACTAAATCCCAATTAAAATTGGCCTCTTCTGGAAGTAAGCTTGTGTTGAATTTAGTAGCCACTGTTAAATCATCTCTTCTCGTATCCACGGCTGGTGCACCCCATTTCATTGTCTTCTTAGTTTCCGTCATTTCCGCACGTATATAGAGAATGTGACGTCACAGACCACTATTTTCGGATTGGAAGACAGACGCTGCACTGTGACGGTATTTTGTAACGCGTGTTTAGATTGGTGAAAGAACTCAATCCGTTTCGATCCGCTCTTTCACTATAAATAACCACAGTACACTGAATTTCTTCACCTGTTCTTGTTATAATATATGAACAAACTTAGCATTGTCTACCCTCGTTATGTCAATGCTCTTCCACTCGGAATATTACATGCATGTCAGATCATCATGGACTTTTACTCGAATGACTGATACGGCCCTTTGAGGAGAGGTAAGGCTTTTAAAGAGAGTCCTTATCTACGGACCAGAAGTTAGACAAAGGTTAAGGACGAAAAGAAGATCGGTGAGATGCTCTCCATGTTAACGTAATTATGTCAACACAACAATCAACGGCCTTTTCGCTTTCTTTGCCTCAACCTCAAAACTAGTACCATGTGAAATGTTTGTCCGTGTATATTATTTTATGTAGGTATGTGTTCTATCACTCTATAAATATTGGGAGTATATCTCTACTCCCCACTGACGTTAACCCCGTGCATACCTATTCACACCATTCTTGCAACATTGTTACCAATCATCAGCACACTGACGTCACTTCACCTCTTCCATTCGTGTTGTTCCTATGCAAACACTCCACTTTCTCTTGAAGGTCTCTAATGTATTTTACCATTGACCCTAGGGTATTAAACAATACTAACACTAATATCTTTAAAAAGACCAATCATTTACTTTTCGAGAATATCTGGTACTGACACAGTGGTATTTCATTTTCCTTTCCTTACGTATCTATATAAGATAATCAGCAGCAGAGAGGGTGAATCCTACAACGTTTTTAGACAAAATTTGATTGAAATCCTAAAACGAGCCTTCCTACGATCTTATTTTAACCAAAAAAAGGCGAACCCTACAACGTTTTCAGACAAAAAAATTGATTGAAATCTCCCTATGAAATCATTTTAACTAAAAAAATGAAAACGATTTTTTAATTAATTTTGGTCGCAACTTGTTGTCATCCACCCTCTCTGCTGCTAGTGATTTCATCACTAGTGATTTCATTTCTGGTTAACAAAAATAAGAAATGATTTTAACCGAATATTTGATCCAGTCCGATACGATATCGTGTCCGAGGATCATGTAGATTTATTGTTGCGAATCCGTGCGGAGTCGACTGAGCATAACTAAAGAAATCTCGAAATTGATTGAAGTCCATATCAGAACACCATGTCTGCCAAATATTTCGTAGCGTATGAGTATCAACTCCGTTGAATACAGACAATAAATTACAGTTATCTCTGATGACTTTTGGAACCTGAGTGTAGCGTTGAGTGACATATATCACGTCAGTGTTTTTGTGACGCCCACGGGAAAATATTCTAGCAGGATTTTTTTGTTTATCCAACATTATATCGTCGTATACGACTAAATTGTTAATATCTCCATCAATATCATCAATACTCGGTGCTTCATCGATATCGGTTATAAAATCAATGGCGTTCTCACCCTTAATTTCTGATGCATTCTCGTTAAAATCCTTTAACACTTCATAACATCGTTGATCATCTACGCTAGGGGCAATTAAATACAACTTATCCCACTTCATCCATCTCATTATTAAATTGAGCAACAATTGCGTTTTACCGGATCCAGATGGCCCGATTATAATCATCCGGATAGAGTTTGGTAGCGCTGCATGATGCTTAATTGGTTCTCTTGTTTTCGTCGCTGAAAAATCAATTATATCCATATTTCTATACATAAATTATGGATCTATATTGTGTGAAGTGTAAAACGCGTACTGGCACAGATGATGTGACGACGATTACAACTAAAAATAACCGATCAGCGCTTTCTGGTAAATGCGTGCAATGTGGTACAAAGAAATTTAGATTTGTGTCTATGAAATCTGATTTAAAAAAAAACGAGGAGGTGATATCGCAGCCAAATTAGCAAAACTCCCTGGAACCCCATGGGCAAAGTACCCCGGAGAAAAGCACCTCCCAGGATATAGCTACTGTGGACCGGGAACCAGACTTGATATCAGACTCAATAATCAAAATCAACCCAACCCCGGTGAAGAACCAATAAACGCCATTGATAAGGCCTGTCACCTTCATGATGTTGCTTATAAAAGCAGCAATCTGCAACACAGGCATCTAGCAGATGTGAAATTAATTCATGCGTTAAATGCTATTCCTGATAAATCCTTCAAAGAAAAATTGTCTTCATTTTTGATAAAATCGGCTATGAAAAGTAAATTGATGTTAGGTGCTGGTAATTAATAATATGGAATCAATTTATTATTCTCCGACGGGATACTGGAGGGGTAACGCTGCAATCAATAAACTCGCTAGAGCTGCAAAAGTGAAAAAAACCACTGCGGCTAATTGGTTATCCAAACAGGCACTATGGCAAATTTATCTACCACCGCCTAAACAAATTCAATTCTCGCATTTTGATGTGACCGCTCCTAATGAAGTTCATCAGGCTGATATATTATTTCTGCCACATGATCGTGGTTACAAATATGCGTTAACCGTAGTTGATGTTGCGAGTCGATACAAAGAAGCAGAACCGCTGAAAACAAAATCAGCCACTGAAGTCGCTTCTGCATTTGAAAGGATTTATCGACGAGGTCCTCTGCACTGGCCAAATCTGTTACAAGTTGATCCTGGCAAGGAATTTCAGGGTGCAGTGTTATCTACAATGAAACATCATAATGTCACCATACGACGAGGGCATACTGCGCTACATCGCGATCAGGCCATTGTAGAACGATTTAATCGGACGATTGCTGAGCGGTTATTTGGATATCAATACGCAAAAGAATTCATTCAAGAAAAGCGATCCAGTGAATGGGTTAAAAGATTACCATCTGTGATTACTGCACTGAATAACGAGATTACTAGAACAATCAACATGAAACCTATCAACGCGATTAAAAAGAAGTCAATACCCGTACAACCACAAAAAGATTTCAAAGAACCAATTCTTGGTAGTAGTGTCATTGTGAGGTACTTATACGAACCAGGAGAGCTTGAAGGGGGTAGAAAAAGGGCTACTGATCCTATTTGGAGCGTCACTACGCATAAGATATCTAGTATAACACGATCAACTGGTAGACCAGCAATCTATAAACTGGATTCAACTGCTCCTCAGCGAGGATTTACTCGACAACAACTACAAGTGATTCCCGAGGATACTCAATTGCCACCGCATGGTCTTAACTAGCACCGTTGCGTCTATTGCACTCAAGACAAGTCAACATCACATTATTTCTGACATGACCGAGATTGTTATTTTTTCTGTCCACGGTGAATTGGCGAGGATCCTTATCCGAATACTGCCAACGCATTATACAATTGCAACTCGCGCAGTGATTATTCTGTTGTTTCTTCAAAGTGATTATTAATTTAGCATCAATATCAAATTCTCGTTGTTTTTTTTTGTCCTGTTGTTTGTAACCGGAGAGTTTTTTATTAATGATGCTAACATCAATATCACTTATTGTTGTGTCATTATCATCACCAATGATTTCATCATCGAGGACAACTCTTCGAAGTTGATTTATGTTTCGTACTCTGGATACTGCGAGATAGACTAAATTTGACCATTCGATGTGATTATCCACCATCCAAACAATTGTATCCGATATAGTCAATCCCTGTGAAGAGTGTATTGTTGCTGCGTATCCTAGCGTCCACGGGGATTTATTAGCACGCAATGCATCTTCAACGACATTGATATCAACCAGCACAATATCATTTAATACCAGAATTTGTTTTTCATTCTGTCCTGGAATATCAACTTCAATATTCTGTTTTCGTGTATCCGATGGCCTATAACAAAGGGGTACTGGAAGCGTTGCAAATTTTTCTTGATGCAATTCAAATAACTTCATTTGAAGTGTGTCCCTGACTATTTTTCTACTTGCAATGATCAAATCGTTTGGTCTCCATGTTTCCCAGAAATCATTCATTGGGGTTTCTGAAATCACTTCGCGCGCTATTTCGCATTGGATTCTATCCGGTTGTAATCTAATTAGCGCTTTGAACTCGCGTAATCGTTCATCAAGTGATCTATAATCAGTGGTGATTTCTTCATAGTAGTCTACAAAACTCTTTAGCCATTCATGTGGAGATGCACCGACAAATGGTGGTGGTTGGCCTTGATCCCCGCACATGACGACTTTTGTGTTTTTGGTTAACAACCACTCAAGAAATGTTTTTAATACATCTAATGACACTGTGCATATTTCATCCCAGATTATGATTTCAGGAATGAATTTATCACCCATTCGATCAGGAGTCCATTTGTCACCTTTCCATCGAAAGAAGCTGTGATAAGTGCAAGCATTTACCCCTCGCTGTATCATCTCTCTGGCGAGTCTATGAGTCGGTGTTAGCACAATCATGTTAGTAGAAATACAAGTATTTCCACCACCACGATATAATTCAATTGCACGAGTTGTCTTTCCTGACCCACCACAACCGTTTAAATAAACTGTCTTGTATCTACAGATTGGATCAGATACCGGTGGTGCATTAGAAAATTCTGATTGAATTTCAATACGGTTACAACAAATATATTTATCATCCATGGCAACGTCTGCGGATTCACAATACTCATGTAGCATCTCCTTTTTAAATCGCCAACGCCCCCAATTTTCTTCGGGATCTGTGAATTTAGCTACAGCTGATTTGAACTTATTGTGTATATACATCGAATCAGTGGCCACTCTAACCGCGGTATTAGGAAATCTATTTATCATCGAAAATAGATTAATAGAAGCATAGGCTAACATTGAACTTCTTAAGTGTGTGTACTGGGAATTATATCCATCACAGTAGGTAACAACCGTACCTAATTTCTCACCATTGGATAGAAAAGCATCCTTACGGGATACAAGTTTTCCCTGTTTCATTAAATCCGCTACAATAAAATCGTATTCAGCGACATCTATGATCAACCGCGAAGAGTATTTTGCGTTATCGTATCGTCCACCCTGGGTAAATTTACCGATTATTCTTCTTCCGAGATCTTTTGCTTGTTCTTTTTTAATTTCAAATAACTTCTTAGACCAATTTATGATTTCTTCTTCACTGAAATCTGGAAACTGTTTTCGTAGTTCGTTGATTATTCTATCTAGATCGGGTTGTGGTAGCCAAACTTCTTTCTGAGCTCGATAGCATATAATAGCCTCGGAAACAATCAACGATATTAGCATACCACAATCAATCATATATCTCAATAGCACTATTGGCATCCAGTGTTTTTCAGATAGGTGTCTACCGAGCCAAACATAACTACACGGATGTAACCCTGTAGCTAATTCAAATGATATCACACGAGCGAATCCGGTTAAATCAAAATCAGGCAATGGTCCATTAATCGCAACACGAGTCATTTCATGCGTGGGGTGTCCAAATCGTTTGAAGTACTCAGCGCATTCCCCATACCCGAGAAAACTTCCGGGATAACACGCGGATATATCAATTGAAATCATACCATCACGTGAGTATTTCGTATTCCACAGTCCTCCATGACCGAATTCGACGCAACTCAATTTAACATCCTCGAGAAAATCATTTCGTGTTGGACGCCATGAGTTTTTTTCTCTTGCGAAGTGAGCTACCACTGATGGAATAGTAAAACTATCCGTGAGTAGTTTTTCATGGGAATTCTGCGGTGAAAAATCACTAGCGATTTTTCTCATTCTGTTATCTAATTCTTCAATGCGATATAATTCACCATTTGGTTTTACAAATTGATCGAATTCTTCATCACTTCTAAGTAACCACACTGACACAGGATCATCTTTACACAACATATGAATAGCATCGAATAATTTCTCTTCATAGAAAACATCCCCGACGAACTCCTTAGGGATATATTTCACGGTTCGTTCTCGTGGAAATATTGTTACCGCAGGTGTCCACGCGTGTTTGTTATGATCAATAATCTGTATTGGGGCTCCATTTTTGTTATATTTCGGTTCGTATAAAACCTCTCCGGTTATCGTCATAACGGTTATTGGGAATCGTAATGATGTTTCTAATTTAGCTATATCAGAAATCTTTGCACCATGCTGTTTCACTGTCAGTTCCCACTCGGTTATTTTCCTACGTCGCAGATCAGTTAGTTTATTTCCTCGGGATGCATTTGTGAAGTGTTCTATTATTCGTTCTGCTACACAATTAAGCCCTGACGAATATTTCATAGGAGCTAGTTTTGCGATATCGGGTTTATCATTTAACGGATATATCCCATAAACCATTGCTGTTACGGGATAAGATCTTTCGTAGTATGGTTTATCAATGCCGGTTAGAATCCCTGGTTTGGAATCTCTACTCACAATGACAGCTTTTTTATTCTTGAGGATTGGTTCAAATTTATCCTTAATAATCCATTTGCCATCGACTTCGATAATGAATTTGATTCGGAAAAAATGCCGTTTTTCCCCAACACGTGAAATTATCACTGCTGCTTTTTCATCATTCATGGTAGCATCAACAACACCATCAATTCGAAATGTTGACCAACAATAAGATGCTCCATCACGCTTAAATTCATTAAAACAGTCTCTGATTTTACTAATCATGGCTTTATCAAGAATTGTATTCTTTGGTGTATTAGAAACTATATCGAGATTGAATTGAGCATCTTTCCAGGGGTAATCTCTCTTGGACGTTTTTGAAATCCGAAGGATTTTGGGTTTATCGCGATTAAATCTAGGATTGATTTTGTTACGTTTTTTGGGTCTATCGAGATTAAATCTAGGACTGATTTTCAATAATCTCTTAAACTCTTTCATGTTTCCGTCTCTTGGACGTTTGTTACGTTTTTTGGGTCTATCGAGATTAAATCTAGGACTGATTTTCAATAATCTCTTAAACTCTTTCATGTTTCCGTCTCTTGGACGTTTGTTACGTTTTTTGGGTCTATCGAGATTAAATCTAGGACTGATTTTCAATAATCTCTTAAACTCTTTCATGTTTCCGTCTCTTGGACGTTTGTTACGTTTTTTGGGTCTATCGAGATTAAATCTAGGACTGATTTTCAATAATCTCTTAAACTCTCTATCAGCATTAAATTTAGCATTTCTCGAAGTCAATCTCTTGAACTCCATCATGCTATACTAAAAACAAGTGTCTAAATGAAAGATTTTTATATAATGAATCACTGCAAATGGATCAGTCAATGAATTAGACAAATAGTATAGTATACGAATGAACCAGGAATTCAGACCACACCCAGTGAGTACAAATTATGAAGCATCCAGTGATGGTGTTGTAAGAAACCGTAGACTGAAGAACCCAGTTGGGTGGGATAATGGTATGGGGTATTTGTTCTTTACTGTTGGAAAGAAGAAATATTACAATCATCGTTTCGTGTATGAATGTTTCCATGGATTGATCAAAGATGGTTTTGTTATTGATCATATTGATTCTAATCCGAAGAACAATTCCTTATCAAATCTTCAAGCAATCACACATAGTGAGAATACCAAACGAGGAAGGACTGGGAAATACTCGAAAAAAGCGAGACCTGTGAAATCTTTGAATACAATAACTAACGAAGAAAAAGTATTTAAATCAATATATGAAGCCGGCAAGTATTTCAATATTTGTAGACCCTCAGTACGATATGTTGCAGAGGGGGTTTGTCGATCGGCTATTTCAAAAGGGACCGGACAGAAAATTCAATTTAGTTATGTCTAATACGTCATATTTTTCATTTAGAAATATATCATTGTTATAGAATAATGAATTCTGAAAACATGAATACCATCATATCCGAGATTTCAAAATTGAAAGGTTGGGATATTGAACTATCAGATGGGTTAAATCCTGATCAAATCATGTCTGATTTTCAGGATATAGAATACGGAGTTAACAACAATAAATATATGCTACCAAAGAAGTATGCGCTCATCAAAAGAATTCAGAATTCTATTAAGGACTCTCTCGCATTTTCCAGTGACGTAAGTGTGTTCGCTCCGTTGTATACCATCGTAGAACGAATACGAAAAGAATTGGGGTACGAATACGAATTGAAAAAGGAGGTTAATTCTAAAGTTAGAAACCTACGGGCGTTAATTCAAGAAAATGAACAATTTTGATTGACCAACCATTTATCATTATTTGATTGTGACCGTCCCTCATAGAGATTTTAATTTTTTTTTAGCATTTTTTGATCAAAACTGTTGAAATCAGTGAATAAAAAATTGATGGCTGGTTCGGATTGATCACTTCCACGATCGTGTTAGGTTGGATTGAAAAATTGTTTTGCAATTGAAAAATTGTTTGCGATTTCAAATAATGGTCAATGAAGCATTAACAACCCGATTGGCTCGTGAACGACTGGATGCAATCAGGAGATTTGTACCAATTCGTGACTCTGTACGGAATAAACTACAACAACGACAGAGTCTTCAGACTGATTTTGCTATGGGATCCGAAGAATTGTTTAAACCAGTAACCACAGCAACGAAGGGGATAGAGCGTGCTATACTGGGAGATGTTCCCGAGACGGGAAAATCTGTTATCGGTGAACTCGAAAAAATAGCAGCGAAAACTGAACAAACAGAACAAATAGAACAAATAGAATCAAAAAGAACAGTTGATGATTTACGCGTGATATTTAACGAGGCGGGGTTAGCAGAAATTAATAAGACTGATCCAACAGGAATTCCTGAGCTTGTTGTTACGAATTATGAAAACAGGAAAAATATGTTGAAACCAGAATATCATAAGTTTGTTAGAAATATAACTCACTGGGCTGATATATTCTACAAAATCAAAACTGAAAAAACAGGTAGAATTAAGAAGGATAGTGCATCATATATTCAATATATCAATGCAGTGGGTATAGTGTATAAACAATACGAAGAGTTTAAACAACAACAAAAACCGCCAAAATTGCAAAGGCGGCGACAGCAACCTGCAAAGAAAATATCTTTTTCACCTAAAAAAAAACAACTACCACCTGATGATGATTTTCTTGATTATTTATTACAAGAAGCCGATTTAGAAAAACAGGATGAAGCAACTGGTTATAGCGGAAGTGGATTGCAAGATTCCAGTGGAAACTCAAAGAGTGAAAACGCTAGCGTTTCATGCCCTGGTAGTGTTATCAATGATATATCACGATTAGAAGTTCTTGTAGGAGGTTTCCGAGCTGGAAATAACTCACCGGAAATAATTAATGAAGCAGCTGATATCTGTAGACGGTTATTTGCCGGCGGTATCATGGATATCAGCACATATCGAGATTTCATTGGCGAGTTAGTAGACGGTGAAACCGTCCATGGTTATCACAGTGATTAATCACCGAGACTGAATAAAAACGCTAGCGTGGAAATCCGAAGGATTTCACAATTGAAAAATGGTTTCTGATTTCAAATAATGATCATACACTACAATCATTATAAACCAACCCCCGTCTACGTAGTTAATTCACGGTTTCCAGTTTATAGAGCATACTACGGAGATGGTTTAGGCAATACCATTGCGGGGTTATTTGCGAGAATGGCTCCAAAAGTGATGCCGTTGGCTAAACAACTAGGAATGAAAGCCATTGAAGTTATTCGTGATAAGGGTATTGGTGCTGTTGGAGATCTTGCTGGAAAAGCGTTTTCAACTGCGAAGAATAAATTAACATCATTAGTGAAATCACGAAAAAAGAAACCGTTACCGTCTACAGCGGAAATGCCTGCAAGTGTTAGTAGAATTATAAATAACGCAGTAGACGAAAAATTAGCGTCGATGGTAAATCAAGGGGACCAAAGCAATATTGCAAATATGATAGCAGGAAGCGGCTTTAAAAAACTACGTCGATGAAAATCGTTTACGATGAAAATCCGTAGGATTTTACGATTTAGACTCTGATAAATAGAATAAAATGTTCAAAAAATCACATGATCCGGCGTTTGATATAGACGCCCCAGTTGGCAAGGATGATTCTGTACGCGATTATCAATATTACGCTTATCATGCAATAGACGCAAATAGTCGATCGCGAATTGAACTTCAAGTCCATGATACTAGTAAATACTTTTTGCCCTGTGAAGCGTTTATTGAAGTAGAAGGAGAACTTGTAACAGCTGCTGGAGCATCATATCCAGCTGGTACTCAAGTCGGTTTTGTCAATAATGGTATTATGGCGTTATTTGAGAGTGCAAGGTACCTCATTGATGGAAAAGAAATCGAGTCGATAGATCGCGATGTTGATGTGGCTACAACAATAATAGGGTTAGCGAGATATTCTGATGATTATACAAGATCAGCGGGTCCATCTATGATGTTTGCAAAAGATGGTAAGAATACCGCTGGAGGAAATCAATTTGTTGTAAGACGACCAAAAAAAGCCAGTGCTGCTAATGATGATGCTGATGTCGAGGCTGTAGTTATAAACAACGATCCTAATTTCAATCTAGGAGCTGCAACACGAAACTCAATGTTGCAAGGAGATCGTAGATCATTTTCATGCGTGATTCCACTGCATCATATTTTTGGATTCTGTAGAAACGTCAGAAAAGTTATCTACGGGGCGAAGCATACAGTAGCGCTTGTACGAAAGAGTGATGATAATGACGCAATCTGGAGGATTCCAGCAAACCCAGCTGCAGATCATGTAAATGATGATGCCGGTAAAGTCAATTTAACAAAAATATCATTGTGGATGCCAGTGTTGACTCCAGCAATCACCGCAGAAGAACGATTACTATCATTTATGGACAAAGGAGGAAAGTCGTTGTTGAGTTGGCTAACCGTGAGTACAGATGTTAAACAATCAAATCTCACCGGGTTATTCACGTGGAATCTAGCATCAAAACAAGGTGTTACTGCGCCACGTCATATATTCGTAGCGTTACAGAATAATGCACGAGTTGGCGATCAACGTTTCAGTCATATGATATTTGATCAATTAGGTGTGAAAGACGTCTCACTGAGAATAAACGGCCAACAGGAACCATCCGAGGATATACAACTTAATTACAGAGAAAATCATATTGCACGAGTTTATCATCGTCTGTTGTCATTTATGGCACGCGATCAAAATGTGGATACTGGTTTGCAAATATCACAATATGATTTTAAAAATCTGTATCCGATCTATTACTTCTCACTGGAACATCTCGATTTGACAAGACAGTCAGTTGTTGATATACACTTTAGAGCTAATGTAGATAAACCTGATGCTATTGCTAATTATAGAGCGGTTGCTGTCATTCTCAGCGACAAATCAATGCTACTCGAAGGTGTTGGAGGAAGAATGAGAGTGGTAGATGCACCAGTGGAAAACATGTAAACGATTTAGAATCAATCTATTATGTATAATGTCATATAGTGTTATTAGTGTTGCGTTAACTCCCGGTCAATTAAAAAAATTGCAATCAGAATCGGTTAAGCGATGTGGAACCACAATCACGTTGAAACCCAACCAAATGACTGGTGGTGCAAATAAACTATCGCTGACAACTCGTCAGGTGAAACATTTCAATGATGCACTTGCAGCCAAAAAAGGTGTTCAGATTACTCTTTCTGCGGCTGCTATCAAAAATATGATTAAAACAGGCGGTATATTTCCGTTGTTAGCTGCGATTCCAGCGCTAATTGCAGCAGCAGCCCCAGCGGTGGCTAAAGCGGCAGCGTTAGGAGCCGTTGGTACTGCAGCAGGAATGGCACTAAAGAAGGCAACTGGGAAAGGATATAAAAAAAAGGGACGATCCGTTCACGGATTGGGTCTAAGACTACCAGGAACCCCGTATTCGTGGTACAGCGGAAAGGGTCTAAGACTACCAGGAACGATTTATTAATTCAGAAATCTTCGATTTCCGAACCTATGATTCCCATATCGAAGATTCCCATGTCCAATTTTGATTTAATGGATGCGGCTAAAAAACTCGCGATTAAAAACTTCAGAGGTGTCTTTATGAAAGATCAATTACCACATCAACCAAACAGCGTTGAAACCGGAATCATTAATTTAGATAACAGCACCGGACCTGGAACTCACTGGGTTGCATACGCTATTGATCCACGTGGGATTGTCTATTTTGATTCATATGGATTAGCCCCGCCAAAAGAGTTTATGCGGTATATAAAAACCCTTCCAATGAAGACTTGGTATTCTACGCTACCAACACAAACGATGATTGACCCACCAATATGTGGCAGCGAAGTATTAAATGTCCTTGACGCTATTTCTAACTCCTTGAGTAACCCAAGCGGAAAACCACCACATGTTGTCGTGAATGAATACACTAGCAATCGCTGGAAATCGAAACGATTTTAGAGAGAGAAAGAGTTTTACAATAACATGATTGATATTTGGGGGAGATCTTTGAAACCCAAACCCGATGGCACTGCACCACCTGATTCTGTCAAGGATATAACAAAAAAAATTAAAGATGAAATCGCTGAGACGTTGAATTTAGAAAGTGTTGAACCCAATGAAATAGTTGTATTTCAGGACAAACAGGGTAAATTGAAATCTAGTAATATTTCTCTGGATGATATTTTAGTTAAACAACGAAACGCAATCGAGAACACCGTTGCGTTATTTTCGGATCAGGGTAAATTGAAAACCAGTAATATTTCTCTGGATGATATTTTAGTTAAACAACGAAACGCAATCGAGGATACTATCGCGTTATTTTCCGATCAGGGTAAACTCAAACCGGGTGTACTCGTTTCGACGATTACAGATCGATTAAAAACTCTCAACGATGAGTTAAACAATTCTCTGGCTGTACTAAAAATACTTGAATCTAAAATTGAAGATAACGGAAAACAGTTTATATCATTTCGTAGAAATATCATTGATAAATTTATTGGAACCCAGTTGGATAAAATTGAAATAAAACTCCCTGATATTAAAAAATCCATCGATGAGACGAAAACTTTCATCGAAGCCGTCAAAGGTGATTTTTCGAGGATGATAACAATCATTGAAAAAACAAAAATTCCTCATGAGAAAACCAATAACGTAGTATATACAATCCAACACGGATCATTTGAGTGGACACCTACAAACAACAAATTAGATATCACTGCAACCGTTAAAGGTATTTATCGATTAACACTAGTAGCACCAATTCAATTTAATATATCATCGTCGAGTTCATCCGGGGTCAACAATACGATTTCAACGATCATCGACAAGGATAAAACTGAACGGTTAACGATAAAAGCCGATGATAAAAGTTTGGCTAAGGCATCAGTAACATGGTATCTGGAATTCGTAGCGGATTTAAGTAAATAACTAAATTGAAAGGAAAATCCTTCGGATTTAACAATTGAAAACGCTAGTGTTTTTAAAATAAACAACAATGACTTTGTCATCGACGCAATGTCGCTATGATCAGGTCAGAGAATTTCAAAATAGACTCAAAACCCTCACTGAGGAATATCAAATAAAAATAAAAAAATACCGACGAAGAATCACCGCAATTGATGTTATTATATACTCGGTGTCAAGCGTTCTTACTGGTGCCGGAATAATACTAGCATCTGTTACAATGATTGCCCCGGTCGTAGTTCCAATTTGCATTTCTGCGGTGGCTACAATCGGGGGTATATTAACCGGGATAGCAAAAAAGATATCATCATGCAGCCAGAGTAAACTGCAGAATTACTTACTTCAATTTCATATTGCATCAACCGCATATTCGCAATTATCATTGATGATATCGTCGTCACTCGACAATACGATTATATCAGATATTGAATTCTCAGCGATGGTCAGTATTTTTGATTCCGCGATATCGAAATTAGAGCGACAACATGAGTATAATAACAATGACAACACCGATGGAATCAGAAAACACGAACCCAAAAAACAAAATGATCTCAATAATATCAACATTACCAGATTGTGAGTTCTCAGTGATGGTCAGTATTTATGATTCCTCGATACCAAAATTAGAAATAAATCATGAGTATAATGACGACACAGCAGGAATTACTTCAACAAATAGTGGAGAACACGAAACCAGTACAAACGAGTATGATATCAATAACATCTACGAAACCCGAGTTTAGTGTGAATTTCCCCTCTCCGGTTCCTGTGAGCGAAATCGCGCTAGCAAAACTACGAATGTATCACAGTTGGCCTAATATCAGATCAAAATCATTTGGTGGTCAACAACCCAATAATTCACTGGTGTTTGCAAATAAGAATAAACCCGACGGAACCCCAGACTGGAACGTCATTTCGATACCAACAGGGTCTTACCAAATCGAACAAATCAATGATGAATTCGCGCGTAGAATAAAATCGATTACTGGAGCAGAGTCAAAAATTGCTATAACAGTTCATGAACCGACGCTATCATCTGCCATTGAAATAAACTCAGAAGAATATGTCGTAGATATCTATCAAAGCTCAATAAGAACCGTACTAGGATGGCCTGAATTACCACCCCGGGGAGAAATTGTTGATTTACCAGAACCAAAAAAATCTGATTATATCACAGATAGGATAAAACCTGATAATCCAGTAAAAAGCTATAGCGATTACAGGGTTGCTAGAGATTTTTTTAATAAGGGAGGGAAATATCTTGTTGTTAGCGAACTTAAAATCAATAAAAATTTCACAGCAATGAATAATATTTTTTCACTGTTGTTAATACCTCTTAAATCCGGCTCTCTTACCCGAGATGAATTTATCAGCGTCGTAGAAACATGTAACAAAATTATCGACGATATGGAAAAATTTAATTCACAAATTATTCAAGAGGTATTGGATGACAGTAATCCTGAAACAAGAACAATTTTTGCAGAAGGCAAGGGCATCCCCGTCAAGGATATTCCAACAGTCAAACTACCAGGATATAACGTACCAGAACTAAAAAAATCTCTCAACGATGCTATCGATATTGGTTTTAAAATAATTCATGACGCATGGAAAAAAACAACATCACCGGAAATAAAAATCCTCAAACATAATAATGACCCAGATGGTGGTGGTAGGCATATCGCTCCGTTCAACGTGAATATATCCTCAGTGATTGCGCTTAATTTAGTGTGTGATGTTATCGAAGGAAGCTATCAGATTAATCTAGAGCAATCAAATCAAGCTCAGCAAGGATATATTCTTTATTCATTTGCACCAACAGCTCCTCCAGGATTCCTAATTATTGAAAACCCAATTAATCCTGTCTACATGCGATGCCATAATAATTCATTAACGAGAATTAATTTCAAACTCACCGACCAGTCAAATAATCTGATTGATTTACAAGAAGAGGTGTTAGCGATTAGTCTGTTTGTGAAATCCTAAATTGCTTTGCAATTTCAAATAATTTTCATCCTAAAGACTCGATCAAATCATTTCTTATTTTTGTTAACCAGAAATGAAATCACTAGTGATGAAATCACTAGCAGCAGAGAGGGTGGATGACAACAAGTTGCGACCAAAATTAATTAAAAAATCGTTTTCATTTTTTTAGTTAAAATGATTTCATAGGGAGATTTCAATCAATTTTTTTGTCTGAAAACGTTGTAGGGTTCGCCTTTTTTTGGTTAAAATAAGATCGTAGGAAGGCTCGTTTTAGGATTTCAATCAAATTTTGTCTAAAAACGTTGTAGGATTCACCCTCTCTGCTGCTTAATCCGTTTCGTTCTAGTTCTTTTCTTCGATTATTAAAATAACAAGAAAAAGCACAATATTCTGTTTGTACTATAAAGTTCATTTTACTCTGCTTCTCTCTCAACAATGAAGTTGAAAAGGAATATATATATATATATATATATATATATATATATATATATATATATATATATAGAGAGAGAGAGAGAGAGAGAGAGAGAGAGAGAGAGAGAGAGAGAGAGAGGGACAGAGAGAGAGAGACAGAGAGACAGAGACAGACAGAGACAGAGACAGAGGGAGATAGAGAGAGAGAGAGAGCGACAGAGAAAAAGAGAGAAAGGGAGATAAATCTTTTTATTCCTTAACCTACACTTATTACATAAATACTGATGACAAACAATTAGAAGTCACACGCCTTGTGATTAGGGAGGTAATTGGTGGGTGTAGGGGAGTGGCATTTGCCCCCTCCCTTCCACTGAGTTTGCATGTGCTGCAAAATTGCTGTTGCTTTTTATATGTTGCCCTCCACGGAATCATGTTCCCCTAATCAAGTTTTGCCCCCGCCTTAATGAAAAAAAGATACCAGGGTTTTCAAAAACTGATCGTGACACACGTTGAGGCTATAAATATATGCTAGTTTCATCCAGTTCAGTCTAAACCAATGCAACCTAATGTTCAGTGATATGTTTCTTCTCCGTTAAATTCTTCGTAATTTTAGCTTTGATTTGAGTCACATCCGTTTTGGTGGTGGTCTATTTCTTGATATAGCTTTTTATAGCATAAAATTTATGAACACCGCCAACATAATACCAGGTCTATGCAATGCTTTTATATAAATCTTGGGCTTGTATTTGAATATGTCTGCCTCTATTGTATTTGGCTCTCTACCACCGTTGTCCCTCGACAGACCCTGTACAATTTCCTCATTGTCCCTGAACAGTCTTAATCTATTGTCGCTTTTCATCCCTATGTTAAATTACCCATTTTTTTCCAAACAGTCGCAATTCATTGTCACTATACATCCATATGTTGAATTCCCATTATCCTGCTCTAGTTCCTAGACAGACCCAATTATTGTCGATAGGGCTTATCTACTGTCACTATTGAGGTCATATAAATTTAAATGTATCTTTTATCAATTTAAATGCAAAACTTTGCGCTGGCGCAAGCCTATCCGAGGATTGTAGAGCGTAATTGTTTTTATGTGAATTTAACAAAAATTTAAACTTGATTGTTAAGGGGATAATACAACGAGATATACTGAATAAAACAGGCAAACATTGCCACATTTTCTGCATACTCAGCTTATCGTTCTTATCAGCTTTGAGAGGAAAGATAAGCCGGTAGATGGAGACATTCTTATTATCACATTTTGACCTATCAGCAATCAGGCGGATTTTAATATTTTTCCTTTTAAATCCACTGATTGTCTATTATTCAGTTGTTGATCAAGGATTCATTGTTTATAGATATATGATGCATTTTTTCCATTTGTTTCTTGTTTCCCTGCCTTTTATGGAGTCTGTATGCACAGAGAGCAACAGGACTGTAGTCATCACAACAATTAATGGTGACATCGTGGGATATCATATGGATCTACCTCAACACAACCTGTCCAGACTGGCGGTATACAACATTGGAATATTCCAGGGAATACCGTATGCAGAGCCCCCGACTGCAAACCTCAGGTTTTCCCATCCGGTACCAAAACATTCTTGGAGACCGCGACAGTTGATGGCCACCCGGCCCTCTCAAGCCTGTCCTCAACCAATCTGGTTCCTGAGGCAGTAATTATACACTGTTTGTCTATTTCGTCTTTCGTTACCAATATGGCACAAAATATAAGCTTCCTTTGGAAAACTGTATATATGCACCATATTCACCTATGAATAAGTCATGATATTTGCCTGTCTATCAGTCCATTTTAGAATCTACATGTTCAAAACCAACCTCTTAGCTGGGTTACTCGTAAAGTTAGGAAAGTTATTGATGACACTCCAATGCCCCAATTGGTTAAATGTTGACTTAAGATGTCAAATTGTGTCCCATTTTTTACGAAAATGTTTAAGATGTATTCGTTTCATTGCCAGTATAAGCTGTAATTAATAAAATGTTTTGTGGATGATTCTTTTGCCATTAATATTTTCTGATTATATTATTCGTAACAAGTTCAACCACACTTGTAGGAAGAAACGTTTCATAAGTTAGATTTTGCATTATCATGCATAAAACGTAATTGTAGCAGAAGTTTCATACTTTACTAAATTGTTTGACTTACTTTTGCATGAAAGATAGCTTAGGCGATATGCGAAACTTAGCAATAATGTAAGGCAATCACGTCATACAATGTGCGTGAATCTGAAGTAAACTTACAATTTTAAAATTACGCTACATGTAGCTTGGTCACGTTGTGTGTTGGCAAGTAATGATCTCACGTGTACAAGTACTAAAATATAAAGACTTTGAAAATGTGTCAGTCCTAATAAAATCACTTTGAAATATACTACATCTTATAACGTTTACTTAGCAGATTGTAGATATTTGTTCTTTCTACAGGTATAGCTTCGGACCAGATTACAACAACACAAGCGAGGATTGTCTCTACTTAAACGTTTACGCACCCAATGTATGAACTGCACTTATGATCTTTTTTGAGGTCGATATTTAGATAGATAGATAGATAGATAGATAGATAGATAGATAGATAGATAGATAGATAGATAGAGAGATCGATAGATAGATAGATAACGTAATATGTATTCTTGTCAGAAAAGCAACACATAATCCGATAATACATTGCAAATATTAACGTTTAAGCATATTCTGACAAATACAATGAATGTACACAGCAACTGAAATTACCTACATTCATTTCTTCAATGAATGTACACAGAAACTGAAATTACCTACACTCATTCATATAGATACATCGACACAGTAGCTCTAACTACCTACACTCATTTTTACGAATGAATTTACAAAGTAGATGTAACCATCTACATTCATTCATAAAAAGCAATTCACACATTTGCTGTAACTACCTACACTCTTTTATACCAATGAATTTACATAGTAGATGTAACTACCTACACTTATTTATACTAATGAATGTTCACAGCAGCTGTAACTAAATATACTTATACATAAAAATGTATTTACACATTAAGTGTAAATCTCCAAAATCATTTATACATATCAATGTATATCATACATGTAACTACATACGCTCATTCATAGAAAATGATCCACACAATAGCTGTAACTGCCTATACTCATTCATACAAATAAATTTACACAGCAGTTATAACTATCTACACTCATTCATACAAATAAATTTACACAGCAGTTATAACTATCTACACTCATTCATACAAATAAATTTACACAGCAGTTATAACTATCTACACTCATTCATACAAATAAATTTACACAGCAGTTATAACTATCTACACTCATTCGTACAAATGAATTCACATAATATTTGTACCTACCTATACTCATTCATGCTAATGATTGCACACCGTAGCTATGTACTCGTATGTATGTGCTATATCTACAAGTGTCCTATGAAGATTCTCAAATAAATATAGTCTCAGTGTTTAGTTTAGGCAGTGATATTGAAAGCCGAGGAATCATTATATTTTCAGAACTAAGGTATACCTAAATCTACTGGAAGTATGATTAGTTACCTAAAGTCTCGCTTTTCATAATCTGACGAGAAAAAACAATTTTGATTGTGATTGATATAGCCGGTGTCAGCCGTGTCATTTTATGCCTTTGTCACCGTGCAATGAAGTCAGGCCACGATCCGAAAGCCCCCCTCCCCCACCTTATAAAAAAAACACCCCAACACCACTCCCGTCAACGAAACAACAAACTAACAAAACTGAAGTGAAAAGAAAAACAAGTTTTTCGGATGCTGTGTGCGGCTGTGCTATTGCCAATTAAGCTAAATATAGTTAACAATGAAAGGTAGATCATACAAATTCAGACATTTCTGGTATATGATTTTATTCAATTTTCGCAATTTTCATCCTTGGTCGTAAACTTTATAGACTATGCTTTGTTATAAACTGTGTGCGTAATTTTGTTCTCTTGAAAACACAAAAGATGTTGGCTCTATGAATTGCTGTTTAGGTACGTCTTAAGAATTAACAATAATAATAACCGTACAAATAAGACTTAAAATGGGATGTGGAAGTTTCGAGAGGTATTCTGTGACTTCACCATTGGTTACGTCAGGTCATATGAACATAGTAGGTCGTGACTTAGTACATCTTAAATCAAAAAGCAATGTTACCTTATAGGTCCAGTGCGAAATACATTCGCAATTTAAGTAGAACGTTAATCATTCAGTTTCAGTCCGATTTCTGGATTGAAATTGTATGGAACTTTTTATTAGTTTAGGACCTTCAAAGTCCTTTACAAGGGCAAATTTGTATTCACGTCATTAAATGGCAAGTTCCTCTCACATTTTTCACTTATCACAAAATAATTAAATTGATTGTTGAGTTTTAAAAACTTGTGATTTCGCTTTATTGTTTTTGTTAAGTGTGTGACTAAAGAGTTGTAACAAGCAGCTTAGCTGTACAACAGAATATGACCTTTTTGACGGCAAGTACACGGCCATGTAATAATATTGCTGATGTTAAATCTTTCTCAAGGGATAAGTGTAAAATAAATCTGCAAGAGACGTAGTTTTCAGTGAATGACATTTCATATGGGATTTCAAAACTTTACAACATGAAACTAAGGGATGTTTTCATTATCAGCATCATCATCATCATCAGTCTCTTGACTTAGTGTGGTCGTTGAGGCACTGTGCTGCTGAACATCTGACCAGTTACCTCCACTTGTCTCGATCATGTGCCAACGCCAGTGTCTCCGCAAAACGTTTCCTGGTCCAATCTATGATGTTTTCAGTCTACTTTGTTCACTGTCTGCATCTCCTTCTGCCACCCTGTACGCTGCCTTGCAGTACTGTTGTGGATATACTGCTGTTGGCTTTAGTGACGTGGCCATACCATTTCAGTTTTCTTTTTTGACAGGGGTGATGAGGTCTACATAATGGCCTACTTTGTGCCAGATGGTGTTACGCACTTCTTCATTTGTAATATGGTCCATGAAAGAGATGCCAAGAGTGGTTTTAAAGCATCTCGTTTCATTTGTATTTCTGCTGTCAGGGCACAGGACTCGCCTCACATGAATACCAAAAAATATTGAGATGACTAGTGCTTACAATAGGCTGGTGTTAGCTTTCAGACAGATATTCTTGCCTTTCCAGATGGGCCTTAGTTTTGACATAGCTGCCGTTGAGTGTGCTGCTCGTGACACAATTTCTGCTTTTGATCCTTCTTCGGTGATTATGGAACCAAAATATTTTAACTGGCCAAATGTTTTCAGTTCCTGTCCTCTGACTTTAATCTTGGCTGAGATTTGTTTGGCACTATTTGCCATCAGATTTGTCGTCTCGGCGCTTATCTCCATGTACAATCTGGAAGATGTTTCATCTAGGTTCTTCACTAAGGTGGCAAGCTCGTCTTCACTGCCTGCCAGCCCATCAACGGCGTATGCAAAGCGTGGGTTGGTGATGTTATGACCTCCAATACTAACTGTCCCACTGTGGTTTCAAGAAAAAAAAAAACGTTTTCAGGTGATTTCGTGGTGATCAATAAATGAATAGGTCATCTCAGTCACGTCATAATGTGATTTGCACACGAAATGTATTTCCGATTTGTTTTTCACATTGGCTACCAACAGATTCATGTGAATAATAACAATCTACGGGTCAGCTCAATACATACGAAGGAGTGTTCTAACGTATGTTAGTCACCATAACTTGAAGCCGTTTAGTCGCTGTCTGAGAAACTGTCTTGCGTTCCAACACAATTCGAAAATAAATATCCCGTGTTTGAGAGTCAAGTGTGAATAAGTTGCATCGAGGCAGAAATAGAAATCAATAGGCTTGAAGTAATTTGCTTCTAGATAATAAAATGTTACACAATGCATGAGCACAAACATTGGTATCATTGGTACATAGTGTGATCTGAATGTCAACATACCGGAAGTAAATAAGGTCTATCGACCGAGTATTGGAGAATGAAATGCGAATATTCCTGCATATCTGCTAACTAATACTTTTATGTTTCAGTACCCTTTTGTATAAGTAATTTCCTATTCATAAATACATAAAAATCATACTTGTTTCAGATTGACCGGGCGGCGACTAATAAGTATCCGGTGATGGTGTGGATACATGGAGGATCCTACAAGTACGGGTCGGGGTCTGAGTATGATGGGAGGATTCTGGCTATGTTTGGGGTGGTCGTCGTCACAATGAACTACCGCCTTGGCGCTCTAGGTCAGTCTCTGAGAGAGAGAGAGAGAGAGAGAGAGAGAGAGAGAGAGAGAGAGAGAGAGAGAGAGAGCACATATACGAATAGTTGTTTTTCAAACATGCTACAAAAAAACAGATTTTTTTTTATTTCTTTTTGGAGGTGCTGTTCATTATACGTTCTGTTTAAGATATAAGGTAGAATAAAGCTTATCAAATAATCATATAAAAAAAATGACAAATCACTTCCAAACTAAGAATACATTATGCACGCTTCATGAAAATTCCAAAATCCTTTAATGACGCAAATTCAATTTATGTATACTAGTAGATAATGGCAGCGCGAGGGTAGTAGTATCAAAGATTCCTTTCAAGCCCCCTTTGCAACCATGCAACCCGTCGTCATCTCTACTCACCACGACAATTTAGCCTACACATGAGTGTTGACTGTTAGTGAATTTTTAATTTTGTCCACGAAGATGCTTGCACTATGCGACGTGAGTGATTAGGTCATGTGGGGTCGAGTCTTGTCCTGACGGAAAAGCTCCAAAGGGTTTCAGAACGAGGGTAGATGTGTGACCTTTTATATTACTTGGGTAATGAAACGTATAGACGCTGTTGAGATTGTAAAAAGGAACATTACCGCACATTCAACACATTCCGAGTACACATTACTGATCATAATTAGCCTATTTTGTGAGCCCCGAAGTAATTTGGAGTATTCGTGTATTCGGGAATGATATCGCATGGAAACGAATTTGTTAGTACCACCAGAAACACCCGTTATTATCTCTCCAACAATAATGCCCACTGGTTCAGGTACATTGTTGGCATCCGTTAGTAGAAGAGAGATGATGAAAGTGAGCCCATGTGAGAAGTCCCGGTTGGTGGTTGTGCAGCGTCTGTGGTGGCTATTTAGCCCAGCACAGGAGTGGCAATCCTTGCTGCAGTTGAAAGTTGAGTCTGGTGTGTGTTGGAGCTACATCTTTTTCCTCCAATATCGCTTTTCATTAGCTAGAAAGCGTAGCATTTCCATGCCGGCTTTTCCAACACGTGATCAGAGCGTGTTGCCAGATAAACCTTTCATGGGCAAGCTCTTTCCATATATTGACATCAATGTCAAGGGCTTTCATGTCGCGCTTGCAGAGCTCCTTGAAGCGGATATGTGACTGTCCGGTCGACCTTTTGCCAGAGGCAAGTTCCGAATAAAGGTCTTTTGGGATCTTGGCGAGAGTTGATTACTTTCCAGTCCGCTCGTTGGGGTCAGCATCGAACGATAGGCTGTTGGTAATAATAAAGCGAAGGAGGTCGTGTAGATGTGTGAGAAGCACGCTACAATCGCACGTGATGACTTCTGCTGAGAATCCATATCTCTCTGGGACTTTATCTAAGGACGGCTTCTCTAAGGCCTTCTTTAATTCTGTCACAGTAGGTTTCCCGTCCAGTTCGACCATGAGTGGGTTGTTTCCAAAGGTGATGTGGGCATTATTGGTCACATTGTTCTCTCTGAAGCTTAATTCAGAGTAGTACTTTACCCAACGTTCCATCCTCTTGACCTACTGGATGGTATCGCCTGCGGGTGACCTCAATGATGCTATCACTTTCTCAGTGAGATCCATTGCTTTTGTATGCCTTCCCACATGCCTCTGATGTTTCTGATATCTGCTGCTGACGAGATGCTCGGACAGAGCTGCTGCCAGTATTGAAAACTTGATTTTTCAGCACAGCAGCGAGTGGTCAGTTTCGCAGTCAGCGCTATGAAAGGTATTGGTAAGAAGCCCACCCTTAATGGCAGATCATATCGTATTGATCAAGTCCATTTGGTACTAGTGTTTGAACAGGGAATACCTCTAAGACACTTCATACCGTGGCTTTGTCTGAAAGAATGAATTGGTGATTCTGAGGTCATGGTACGAGCACATATCTAGGAGTCGCAGCCCATTTTCATTCATCTTCCCAATGCCAGACGTGGCACGACATGAAAGTTACGAGTCATAATCAGCACCCTCCCTAGGGTTAAAATCGTCCAGTAATATCAGTTCTCTTCCTTGTGAATTCTGTTCACGAGCGAGTTTAATTCGTCGTAGAACTCGTGGTTGAGATCTGCGTTGAGAGCATAAACGCTGATCACATTGACAGGATTGGTTATGGTGTGGAGGCAGAGGGATAAAACTTTTCCTTCTTGGCAGGATTATATCATCCCAAGTTCGCAATTAATGACTGAAGTCTTTCGAACATCGCTGATTGCCTGTAGGTCATATGCGAGTCCAGTCAGCATGGTTTCATGTACTTAGCTTGATGAATAGAGGTTTGCTTGTTTGTTTTCGTTTGTTCTTTCTTGGTGCAGTAGTTTCAGTCAGCTTTTTCCGGCACTCGCATACCATACGCACCCAGTAAGGCAGACGAACCGTGGCGTGACGGCACTTTGTTGTCTTGGGGCTACCCAGCTTGAGGTGAGCGGTAGCTGCCCAGCGAGACCTGATAGTTTCACGCACCGTCAGAAGCTACCCCTGGCGCCTGACTCTTCACCTATCGAGTGATGACTTATAACCGGTAAACTGCTGCTTCCCATGTTGTGTCAACCTTATGAAGTGAAGCTAAGATGTCCTTTCCAGGGTGCAAGCATGGGATTGGTGATAAGTATAATCGGTTGCTTCCGATTCAGATGCTTACCACTCTCCACACAGCTGTTGAATCCTCACGAAAGGACAAGCCGATACATTATGACACCAACGGCATCGCAGGAGTTGCCTTAGGGACTCCGTCTCCGGTTTTTCCGTTAAGGTTTACTCCCTTAGTCTTTCCCATGAGAGGTTAAAGTCGCAAGACAGAGAAGATTTGATGTCATAGTTTAACTTCTAACAGATGGGCGAACACCCAAGGTTAACAAGCCCCAGCTGCCCGAAGCGTATGGTTTTGAGGCGCCAAAATTTCGCCTGTAATATCTTTTCCAGTCCGTTTAAAATAGTTCCGAATTTAGTTAAGCCACTCGTAAAGATCTGGTTCTGATTATGGTTGCAAGCCATTGATTGTTTCCAAGGGAAGTGGGTGCTTAAATCCCAAATCAACCCCGTGGAACCCGTTTACCTACGATGGTGTTGGTAACTGCATATCAGGGTGATTGCATCGAGTCAATTTCTACTTGACATATTTCAAGATAATATTTTAGTGTATAAGAAGAACCGTTAAAACTTTTTAGAATCAGATATTCATCGGTTAGTGGAGGATGTGGGCATGGTACTCGCCCGTATAACGACCCAATTCTGTCAACCAATTAGGGCCTTTTGAAGTAGCTATCATTCGCGCTGATTCTCCTTGTTACAGACTTGACCTTACTTATAACGCTTCATATGAAATCATGTCATTCATGATTTAAATGCGATTTATCCAACACTGGGTTAAGGGGTTGCACGATGGGTCGTCAAAGGAGGTATGAAATCAAGATTGTACTTGGTGGCACTCATTAAACACAACATGTATTCTGCTATAAACAAACAAAAGACACAAACGTCGCAAATTATCCAAAATATACTATAGTCCGTGTGGATGCTGGAGACGTGAAGCTACCGTTGAACAGTTGAGTCGATGCAGTAAAGGTGATTAATGTTATTACCCGAACGTGGTTGGAAAACCAAGCGTTATGGCAAATGTATTTATCAGTATGAATATATATCTCACCGGGTTGGTTAGAGGTCCAAATACTAAAGTAGGTTCGTGAAGCATATTTGTTATATCTACTACACGATGGTGTACGTGATATACAAGGCCTATTGCTCGAATACATATACGAACTTACCACTGTCGATGTGCCTTGCCAATATACAGACATAAAATTAGTATGCCAAAGTCGCAGATGCACTCCAACGTTTGTATGCACTCACATGGGCAAGATTGTTACAAGCGGATCGTGATAAAGCATTTCCCGGATCTGTGGCTGAAATGCTAGACACACACCATGTACTAGAACATATAAGGCATTTCAGTGTACATGGTTCCCAAGATTTTGTGGGCCGATTGCATCACGCTTGAAGAAAGATTATCAATCATCATGATTAACAAGTATGCTTAAAGAATCAAGGGCGATTCGATTAATGACATGACTTCAATTCGTTAATACAAACTTGAACAATGAACACGCTCGTCGGTCGGGATTGAAATCAGCTGATGCTATTCGATAACAAGGACGTTAATGCTACTCAGAAAATTATTGTATAGGCAGCTCTGTTACAATTACATATGTGCATTTATAAATATAGTGACAGTTGCAGAAGTTGCTGAATTAGAACACAGACAAATCATTCTTTGCATGTTCGTAGACGTTGTCAGAAATACTTACACTTACCAACGATGAGTAAAACGCATGGAATAATGGCAAATGTGGTTCAGGATATTTGCTACAGTCCATCATATACTCGTATGGATGCAGACCATGTATCGTTATCAGGTGCTGCACAGTATCGACGTGTGATTTTAATGTTGTCCGTCGTCAGATTGCTCGTTCATTTCTCCAGGGGCGAATTGATAAACTGTAATGAATCGATGAACTGTATTTGACAAGGCCGAAAATTGATGCGTGTTTCCGTTCTGTTGAGGATCACGGTTATATTTGAATCTGATGCCGTGGTCACTGATTACCCATGTTACCCATACAGGTTATGACGTACCAGAGAAATGTACGCGCCAATGATTTGACCGTGATCACGAACTTTGCAGCCAGGACTTTTAATGTCATCGCCAAAAGGGCTTTGTTCTTTATCCATGTACTGGCTTTGCTCTTGAGTGACAGATTTTTCACAATCCCAGCAGTGAATGACTGAAGAGAACTCACATATATTATCACCAGTAATAATTATGCGTGCTGGTGAGAAGAGCTACTCTCAAATCCATTTTAGTGTTTATCGATCTGACAATAACCCTAACTGTGTCTGAAACGTTGAAATTCTGAGCTTCAGTATCCAGGGCATACATACGTTTCTCTCTTTCCATCAGAATGTACCACAACATAGCAGAACCTGCATGGGATTTGTTCAAAGATTTGCATTGTTCGATCAAAGTCAGATGCATTTATTTCTTTACTAGCAGTGCTTTCCACTGCAACATTGTTTCAAACTTCACATAGATAATATACGAGACGTTCATCATTCGTTATAATTAGTTAATTTGACAGAATTTCTACCATTCTACAGCATGATTGTACTATGTAGTTTTTCACAGATATACCACAGTAAAAGTCGTAAAAAGTGATCAGTTCTTGAGTGAGACTAACATGCCTGCAAATTCTACATGAATAGTTCTTTCTTTTATTCTAGTTATGCGCTTAATCGATCACGATTCTTTATCCTTACGTGGTACTATATTCTGATTATTTCATTTCACTCAATATCAACAAATCAGTCTTGCTTCGTTCGTGTTGATCATTGTGAGATAACGTCAGCAAATAAAAGCCTTTGTTATAAGCGAATTCACTAACAGCGATGCCTGTGTTAAAGTGTTGAAAATGTTTTCAGTGAGGCTTAGGTAAAATGCACGGAAATTCGATATCGACATAGTATAGTTCACCAGGGTGTTGTTGTTATTTTTCGGACAAATCTTGGTTGTCACTGACCGGATAGAGACCGCCACAATGGCTGATTAGAAAACGATTACAAAAGTGTTTTACGTTGATAAGTGACATTGGTGGGACCTAGTATGGTATTGTTATGTAACTGGTTCTACGAAAACGGTGATACAACAAAGATGTAAATCGACCTAGCTTCTTCTTTAGAGAGTTCATCCCGACTCTATTTAGGTGTAATTCTCCAGCGTTTCGAGAATCATGTCAATGCTTCTACCAGTTTCTATATTGATGACGTTGTTGTCTTTGCGATTCAGGATTACCCGAGCATCACTGTACTTCATGGTTTAGTAGTTTTAAATCCCTTATTGTCACGAATAAATAGAACAACCAAATGCACGCTAAGAACAATGTTTATTTTGATCTCAGCATTGTCAACGTTTTCTAACACCACCTCCATTCCAGGAATAATATTTTCAATGAATGTCGAGCGTCTTGTTCTGCTGTATATATACGTGGGATGATAGCATGTGATTTGCCACGTTGCCTCTGCGCTTTTGAAATCTCAATTCGGGCACTTGTGAGTATTGTGTTTCCGCACGAACATTCACATTCGCTTCAGCAAACGATATATAGGTCCGATAGCGCCAAGTGCTCAGTGAATCGATACGACATAGCTCTAGGATGGCGTAAACTAAGAAGATGTTTTGGAGTGCATCTGTGGATGTTTTGGTTGCTACCAACACAAACACTGTCATACGTCCGGCAGAGAATGATTTTAAAAATGGATATAGCCGGGATTCGTTCCTTTCGGAAGAATTTGTACCGCTACCGGTACCTTCACCACCTTCTCCTTCCTAGCCTGAAGTAGATAATTTTAACCACACCGGTGGCTTAGTGGTTAGAAGATCCGGGAGGTCGTGCGTTCGATCCTCGGCAGAGTCATACCAAAGACTTACAAAGATGGTACTAACAGCTGCCTCGCTTGACGCTCAGCATTAAGAGGTTAGTGTTAGCACTGGTTGGTCTGGTGTCAGGATAATGTGACTGGGTGGGACAACATGCTACATGTCTGTGGCATGGTACCCTAGTGCTAGACATAACTATAAACTGCCTCACGGCAGAAATCCTAGCAATATGACTGAAACATTGGTAAAGCTACGTCAAAAATCCTAATCAAACAAACAAACAAACAAAGAAACAAAAAAGTAGAGGATTTTAAACAGAGAAACAAAAGGAAGAACTTGAGAAATTTTAACAACAGTAAAAGGCAAAACACGGCTTTTTCAATTATATAGCAACAGCAAAATAAAGAGAAAGAAAACGAGACGATGAAGAAGAAAATAGAAAGAAAAAAGGAGAGTAGGACGATGGAACTCAAATGAAACGGTGACGGTGGTGTGCGTTTGTGTATGCGTATGATTACGTTGTATTAATCATTTACTTTGTCCTTATAAAACTCTTATGTCCCTATGAATCTTTTTGTTCCTATAATCATTTCAAATAATCTTTTCAAAAGCTACCTACAGCTATGCGTATTGAAGTCAGCTCGAACAACGTTACTAAGTTCCTACCTGAAGTTCAGCCACTTGTAACACTGTTCCCCAATTTCCCCATTGTCTTATACTTTGACGTCACCTATGTTAATTGTTCATTAATCCCAAGTGATGTTCCCATGTTAAATTCAATTATTCTTTAAGGCCTATACATCTAGTTAGCTGTTTTAATTTGTAAATTCCATTAAGTCACAGTTGCTTATATAACTACTCCCGTCACCCCCATCATACATACGCATGCCGCCACTTCAAATATGAGATTATACTATATATGGGGCTTGAAAATGTACGTATGTGTATGTGGTTTGGGTTGGTAACGTAAACCTAACTATGTGTCAGTAAAATAGCTACTATGTCTCCAGTGTTGCAGATAATAATGATGTATAACACTGGGGCATCACGCCAAAGACGTATTATCATCTCCCACACAGTAACATTATCATGTTACCTGGCCGATCAGTCAAAACACTAACATATTAATGTTGAGGGCTTAGCGATACATCGGCTAGTACCATTGTTTTAAATCTTACGTATGTCCCGGCCAATGTTCAATCCCACGACATTTATAATATGAGGCGGAAGCTCTAACCAATTAGGCCAACGGAGCGGTTGGAAATGCACGATAAGTATAAACATCTTAATAGATCTTACCAAGTACATGCATATATAATACTCGATACGCACGGACGAACAAACATCACATTATGTCCGTTTTACTTCCGGGGTGTAATGCCAAGATTAAAATTATATTTCTGGTGATGAATTTCACAATTGAATTTGTTAGGATAGATTTTTTAATAAAATTAATAAGATTGCAATTTTCTTTAAATTGCATTAAAGTAATGTTTTTATTCATATGTATTAAAGTAAGTTCTAAAATATATTAAGAGTAATTTCATACAGAATAAAAATAGTTGCTGCGCAAGCGAAAAAAAGGCATTGTATATAAGCCACACTACATAAAACCAGTAAAGACAATTTTAAGCTTTGCCAATGTACAATATGGAACTATATTACAAAAAACATTATACATGCCATATCGCTGATTTAGCTAGAAACTCCTAAATTCTATCAGTAAAAACATATATTATGTAACCCAGACATTGGCGAATAACAATTCGGTTAATAAAAGTGGGTTAACCTTTCTATAAAGAACTTCTAGTGGCACAAAACAAAATGGTTCTCAACTAACGGATAACCATATTTGGTGTGACGATGCCAAACAAATATAAATAAACCATAAGACTAAGTCTTATGACATAAAACAAACTGATTCCTACCTGATGAAACGGGTTCCTACCTGTGAAACTGATTCCTACCTGATGAAGAGTAGGCATCTTTTTCTGACCGGTTCGCTAAAGGTGCGACCTTGTTTAACCCTGACACGAGCCGGATGCATATAAATAGATCGCGCATCTAGGCTCAGGTCAGTTTTCCGTACCGGCAAGGAAACAGATGTCTGTCTTCTTATTCCAGGTAAGAACTGTAAATGTTGAAAAAAAATTCTTTTAGGAATAAGTACTTTTAATGTTTGATATTTTAATAGTAACATTGTTATGTTAGCAACATTGTTCACTTAATACTTTTATTTAAAATAGATTGTAATGGAATGATTAAATCTTTTAAAGAATTCATATTTAACTATATTTATGTAATTTTTATTATAAAAGTTTAATTCTCTACCAACTTCTTGTTTAGATTTAATGTTGAAATAAAGTATTCTTTAAGCAAGAAATAGCAATATCTAGAAACATATTCTAAATCAATCATCTATTTTAAAATGAGTCAAATGCATTTCCTTAAATTAATTTTTGCATTAATTACAGTTATTACATTTTATACTTTTGGCTATCTTGAAATTGATCGAGAATTAACTATTTGTATAATATTCTAAAATGCAGAAATTATACGAATGAATGAAGTTGGGAAGCTTTAAAAGAATGTGTAATTTTATATGCATTTCATTAATTTTGATTATAAAGTTTATAGAAGTGTTTCTAGAATGTAGTAATATATATGTGTGTTGATTATTTAAATAAAGTTTTCCGTACCGGCAAGAAGACAGATGTCTGTCTTCTTATTCCAGGAAAACAGATGTCTGTCTTCTTATTACAGATGTAGTTGTGTCTTATCATCGTGGCGGCACTCTTTCAAGAGAACCCGAACTATTTCTTCTCTCTCTCTCTCTCTCTCTCTCTCTCTCTCTCTCTCTCTCTCTCTCTCTCTCTCTCTCTCTCTCTCTCTCTCTCTCTCTCTCTCTCTCTCCCCATGGGCATTGATGCTCCTTAACCTACGAGTAATTCCGTCTCAAAGCAAGAAATACAAACAAAATTTAACAAGAAAACTTTTTCATAACAAATTTATTACAGGTTTCCTGTCCACTGACGATCATATTGTGCCAGGAAACTTCGGTCTACACGACCAGTTATTAGCATTAAGATGGGTGCAGAGCCATATCGCACAGTTTGGTGGAGATCACAACCGTGTGACAATATTTGGCCAGAGTGCTGGAGGGGGCAGTGTGTCCCTGCACATGTTTTCACCCAAAGCAACTGGTAAAAAGTTTTCAGTTTTCTTACATGATTTTCCTTTTACTATATAAAAAGATTTAATGCCATGAAATAATGTGCAACTCCTATTAGGATATTTTATTACTAATTCTGTTATGACATTAACATATCTCTATTTTAGTAGTAGTAGCAAAGTGTCTGTGTTTCTTATTTTCTTTTTTAAATAGTTTTGGCGGTTTTCATTTGGAAACTATGTAGGCTAATCCTTTTTTTGTTAGAATAAATGGACTAACCTTTCGAGGCCATTCAGTATATATTCCGATATAGTCCAAGATGTGCTGAAAATGTTTAAAATATAATAAGCAAGAAATGCATGTTCTCAATGTTTGCTGTACATTTAGTAATCTATATTGGGTATCGTCGAACTAGAAATGTTATCCTAATCAGGACCCGTCATGATTTAAAAATCCGGTTTGAACAAAAAAAGCAAAATTTACAAATGTATGCTGGATTTAAGGTGTACAATTTATTGGAATATAACGTTTACATTTGTATTTTATGTTTATTTATTTTATCGTTTTTTTCTATTTTAGAAACAAGCATTTGATTGTTATTTGGGGCAATACCCTGATTATTTTACATACATGTTTTTGTTTTCATCTTGGTGAGTAAGCAAATGTTTTATCTATTGCACTGCAGGTCTGTTTCGAGGAATAATAGCCCAGAGTGGTTGCGCCCTGAGTCCCTGGGCAATATACCGCCCTCCTCACACGATTGGCACGTACACCAACAAACTGGCTACACGTCTTGGCTGCAGAACTACATCGTCAGCAGAAATTCTTTCCTGTCTTAGGAGCAAATCGACAGATGAAATAATCAGCACAAGTGTTGGTGTAAGTTGTTTGACCTTTTCTTAGAATGACATTAAGAATTAAATTTCAAGCAGTAATGTTGGAATATGCTTTCTGCACTTTCTAAGAAAGAACAAACAAACAAATCTACAGATCAAATAGCTAGTACTAATGTCGGAAGGAGCTTTCTAAAGATAATAAAGAACTGTCTTCACTATTGTAACTTCAGAGAGAGAGAGGCCATTCTTTCTGTTTCACACATACAGGATCAGAAAGTCAAATAGTTATATATTTTTCTTCTTCGTCTTCTTCTCTTCATTAAAATTGTTGTTATTATTATTATTATTATTATTATTATTATTATTATTATTATTATTTATTTATTTATTTGTTTTTATTAAACCATATGCATTTAAAATAGATGGACAGATAAAAGTTATGCCTTTCCTTAAGGATATCCAGCAGGTAGTAAAAACATTGGGTTCAAATGTTATATATTTATTAATAACGTCATATTGCCATGTTAAGTACAATATTACCTCAATTATCATGAAATCGACCATGCTGTCAACATTAAAAAAAGAAACATACAAGAAAAAACAAAAGGTAAGTAATGATAATTAAAAGAAAGAAGTATATCTTGTAAGAATAAATGTAATTATTAATTTGAAAACCAAAATAGAACTATACCTAGAAAACAGTTATAATTAAACTAGCTTTGAGTCTCAATGACTACTCTTATAATATCAATCCTCCTGACTGTAGCATTGCTTGGTTGGGTCTGGAATTTATGCAACAAAGGACACCCGCGAGGTTGCCGGTAACAGAAATAGTAGTTCAAGTCTTTTCCTGCGAATCTGGAAGCCATGTTAAAAACAATATAACAACAAATAATATAAGCATAATGGAACGTCATACTGCTGAAATTCTGTTAAGTTCATTTAGTATACATGTCATTTGAGATAGCTTTTAACGCAGAGCCAGCGGCACGAATTTCTTCATTGAAGCACCTCACTGTGTCCTGAAATCTCCACCGAGATTAGCCTCGTTTCCAAATGCTGTACTTTTCACGTGTGGAACAACAACACATCGCTTTCGATACATTTCAAGCCAGATTTATCATGATATCCTAGCAGGGTTCTGTTTCTGACAGCTCGTTGTTTACTACTCTTTGGATTGCATCAATTGCTTCTCTATATTAAGCAATCATTGTGCGATATGAACTTATACTTCGTCTTTTTCGTCTGTTTCAGGATTACCAGGTCTCACAAACTATTTGTATTAACTGCTTACGTTTTGCTTTTTCTTGTCTCAAATATAAGTATAATGAGAGTTTCTCCTTAAGCTGAAAACGGTTAGGGAGCGGCAAATCATTACTCTAATAATATGAGTACCATGAGGTATAAATGAAATTATCAATATTCCATAGATGTACATTGCATAATATGAACTTAGAATTGAGGCTATATTTTAGAAGTTGTGAAGATATCTAGATGACGAGGGGAATTTAATGTTTCAATTGAGGCAGGTATATGACGTGTCTCTTTTAAAAAGTGTTGGGCAGTGCGGATAATGTAATACTGTTCAACGCTAACTTTTTAATTAATGTCATTAAACAAATTACATTTCGATGACTCTATAATACTCCGCACAACACTATACGATTTCTCACAAATACTCTGCAACTAAAATGGAGTATGTACTATTCACAAACTAATACACACACTCAATAGTAGGAGCATTGATAAACACGCTGTACTCTCCCCCCCCCCCCCAAAAAAAAAAAAATGAACACGCTATTGCATGCATCTAAACAAGTGTAGGAAGTGCTTAAAGACACACTATAAACATTCTGTATCCCCCATCCACCCACCCAACCCCAAAAAAACCACACAAAAAACCCACGCTATCGCATGCATCTAAGCAAGTGTAGGAAGTGTTTATAGACACACTATACCCACACACATAAGAGAGGGTAAACGTTTACAAGTTTAGTTGGGATATAAATAGGCATATACTCTGACACACGTTTAACATGCAGATATTGTAAATATGTTCGAGCAGTCATCTTATTTATAGATATATACAGATGGTCGAAAATATGTGTGTGCGTGAGTGTTTGACGATTTTATCCACATTAAAGCAAAACATCGAGACAAAGATACATTTACACGTGTCATGAGAACCACATACAAGTTTCAGAACAAATGTATCTGTTTTCAATTGTACAAAGTTTAGCAAGATGATGCAAAATCTTTCGGGGACTTACATTCTTCTTGCTATTGCCCAGAACAAGGTATACCCAACCCACCACACTTGAGGGAGAGGCACGCTAGATACATAAAGGAAACTCCTACCATTACCAAAGGTTGTGGCTTAGTGAACCGAATAAAGTTCTTGTCCAAGAATATATAAGCCATCATACCATCTCCACCCCATGTTTCTTTCTGTTGTCGCCTCCATTACTTGTGCGGGCCTGATACAATTGAATGCATCACGTTATAAACGGTGCTGACAGGAACGTTGGAACACTTTCAAAGGACGTCTGAGAGACAGAAGACCAACAGATAGTTCAAGAATTTCACTAAATTTTCATCATGGACTCCAGACTTGTTTTTCCCAAAGACAGCGGAAACGTTCTTTCGCAGAGGACACAACTTGGAGTTATGGTTATATTCCTCAGTTACTAACGACTCATCGTTCACATAATTGTATTAGATAAAGTTAGGGTGAATTAAAACTTATTTGCCTGTCGTATGGGCTCTAACAACAGTGTGAGAGCATGCGTCTGTTATGTTGACTATTAACAGTTAGTTTATCACTTCGTACCTGGTATCCCATCAAGCAGCTGTACGCCAAGGTTGCCAGTGCAGTAATTGCTCAAGGTTCTGTGTGGGACTGGTTCAAGACTACAGCTGGAGTATGGCAAGGCTGTCTCCTGTCACCCACACTTTTCAACATCTACGTGGAACGCATCGTGAGCGAAGCCCTGGAAAACCACTGTGGGACAGTCAGCACGTAACATCACCAACCCACGCTTTGCAGACGACATTGATGGGATAGCAGGCAGTGAAGATGAGCTTGCCACCTTAGTGAAGAACCTGGATGAAACATCTTCCAGATTTGACATGAAGATAAGTGCCGAGAAGACAAAGCTGATGACAAATAGTGGCAAAAAATCTCAACCAAGATTAAAATCAGAGGACAGGAACTAGAAACAGTGGACCAATTCAAATATATTGGTTCCATAATCACGGAAGAGGGATCAAGAGCAGAAATTTTGTCACGAGCAGCACAAACAACGGCAGCTATGTCAAAGCTAAGACCCATCTGGAGAGACAAGAATATCTGTCTGAAAACTAAAATCAGACAATTGAGAGCACTAGTCATCTCAATCTTTCTGTATTCATGTGAGGCTTGGACCCTGACAGCAGAATTACAACGAATAATCCAGGCACTTGAAATGAGATGCAACAGAACCATCCTTGGCATCTCTTACATGGACCACATCACAAATGAAGAGGTGCGTAACACCATCAGGCACAAAGCAGGCCATTATGAAGACCTCCTCACCAGTGTCAAAAGGAGAAAGCTGAAATGGTATGGCCATGTCACTAGAGCCAACAGTCTATCTACAACAGTACTACAGGGTAGTGTTCAATGTGGTAGAAGGAGAGGTAGACAGAGAAAAAAGTGGAGTGACAACATCACAGAATGGACCAGGAAATGTTTCGCAGAGACACAGGCATTGGCACATGATCGAGAAAAGTGGATGGAACTGGTCAGATGTTCAGCAGCAAAGTGTCTCAACGACCACTCTAGGTCAAGAGACTGATGATGACGATGAAAATGACCTGGTATCAGGTACCCAGCAAAGGAAGCATGCATATATTTCATCGACGCACAATATTCCAGATATATGTGTAGAGACATCGATTTCAAATAATTCTCGAAAATCACGAAATCAAATTTGGGACTAATCAACAGCGCCGGATTAAGCACCGTGGAGGCCCATAGGCAGTCAAACTTTTGGGTCCCCAGACCCACGGTCACGGTCTCATGGGGGGCCCTGGGGGCCCCTGATGGGGCCCATAAAAGTCGCGGGACCCATAGGCAGTTGCCTACTCTGCCTAATGGGTAATCCGGGACTGCTAAGCAGTGCAGAGCAATGTTATCAAGATCAAAGAGCTTCTTGAATTTAAATAGAGCGGACGGGTTGTGTGTGCGTGTCTGTGTGGCGAATGGTCATACCTAATTACTCCGTTGTTTCATAATGAGCAAACTCGGTCCTAGCCGCCAATTTGTGTTCGAGCCCCTTAAAAATATGAAGCACTAATGTACGGCTCCTTGGATAAAGAGTCCGATACCAGGTCAACGCTTTAAGTTCGTACCGCATTACACATGCTGATGTAATATGACATTATCGCACTACTCAAAATGATAGCTATATTTGATTCTAGTCTTTGTTTCCATATATATACATTTGTAATATTTCTTGCTACATCTATAATACCACAACATACACGAAACATACGATGTCTATTCGCAACACTTTCAGCACGGTTGCACCATGCCTCCGTTTTAAAAACTGTAATATTTGAACACGAAATAACTTACTTTGACCCAATATTTCCAGCACTGTTATGTGATCTTCTAAGACAAGCGCACTTACTTTAGCAACAAAACACTAATATTACACATCCAATCGACTAATGATATTAAACTAATTTATATGCATTTATTTAAATACGAAATATATAGACGATTGTTTATTACTTGTATATATGGTATCATCTAACTTCATTGTGTTCGTAGATAGGCATTTAATTGCATTCTGGTTGGAATACGGATCTCAATATCCTTTCCTGTTGTTATAACTGTTGTGTCTATTATCATTGTCAATAGATAAATAGTTATCACTAAAATCAGAACAATTCTGATTTAAAACAACACCGATTTAATTATTAATCGCTTTGTTGTTTGTCAGAATTGGTGAAACCCGCAGAAATAAACTTTGATTTTGATATACAAAAGTGTAAGATTTATAGGTATCCTTGACTCCAGATCATTATGTAGGCCGTATAACTTATATATGTTCATATATTTTCAAATTAGAATATCCATTGTATCGTTAGCGATCGACACCTTTTAGACACGTAGAGTAACAAATTCTACTTTATTGTACGATAAAGCTAACAATAACTCCATGCAAAATTGAAATATAGTATCCGTACATATTAGAAACAATGAAGATTTATGTCATTTTAATAAGCTGTTAAAACATAGCTTTAAATCAATGTAGATGTCAGTGGCATTTTACAATTTTCACTTAATTATTTATCTTTCATTTTATAATTGGATTCTGTGTTTAAATATTTAAAGCTTAGCTGAGCCTAATATACAATTCTGAAAATGCAGGATTTACTTTCTCCAATATTCTTCTTTCCCCATGGTCCCAATAGACGTTTAACAACAAAATTATTAATTATCTTTGGTGGATCAACATAATATCTTTAATATGCCTCTTCCTTTTGTAATCCAATGTGAAATTTTTAAACCATCAATGTTGTCCTATTAATATTTTATTATTATTATTATTATTATTATTATTATTATTATTATTATTATTATTATTATTATTATTATAATGTTTAGTTTTCTCTTTCCCAAGAAACAATTACTGTATTCATGTTCATCTGTGAATGCTGTGATTCGATCCACTGTTGATTGTATTGAATTATATTTAACTTCATGGGCATGGGAGAAAGAAGTCTATCTTTAGACACAATGCCTACATACAATGTCAAAAAACGTTATTTATGTATCTAACATGACAAATACTATTTTCGTCCTCTAACTAGTGTTTGAATTTCAGGCACCACCGATGATATCAGCATTTGCTCCCCGAGTAGATGGGGACTACATCAAGGATCTTCCTGAAAATCTGCTGACTAAAAATGAATTTCTCAAGGATATCCATTTCATGTCCGGTTTTGTTCCTCAGGAGATGGCAGAAGATTTCGGTTTTTAAACCATGTTTTTACTTATGCTTAATTTTTTCTATTCCATTTTGTATTATCTGTCCATTTTAACTTTTCTACATGCTCTACTCTTCAATAATATTAATAATAACAACGGTCCAGAAAGTAAAAGCGTATAGTCAGTCTCGAACCATGCGTGTGTGAATATCAGTCATGGCTCTTACCACTGATGCGGTTTGACCTTTATGACCAGAAATATGATTTGACCTAAATCATTACTCAAATGTGTATATGATTTTGATTGAAAGTTCAAACATAAATCTGCTTTTACAGTGCTTGAACGAAGTTGACTCCATTCTGTGCTAATACACCGATTTAATACTATGTAAATAAGGACAAGCAATGGACAATATGACTGCGATTTTCAGCTTCTACATGTGCATCACACACATTTTCTAAAACCCAAACCCTAACCCTAACCCTTTGTAAATAGTTTTCGTGGGAGTTTATGTCCTGCACAAGGCATTATGGACAGTGTTTATTGGGTGTTAAACGGTTGAGTTTATGTGATGGGTAGTATCTTTAGAGAGTGTGGTGTTACGACTCTAAGGTCATAAAAATAAAACTGATAGAAGCAAAGCCAACATGTTTTGTAAAAACCAACCAATAATTAAATTGTCAAAAGACAATTGTCAGAAGAATATTGGAGAAAGTAAATCCTGCATTTTCAGAATTGTATATTAGGCTCAGCTAAGCTTTAAATATTTAAACACAGAATCCAATTGTAAAATGAAAGATAAATAATTGAGTAAGTGCTAAAAGACAACCCCTATAAGGTTCTATAGAAGTCCGAATGTACTGATTCGCCAAGAATCATAACATTGACAAAGTGGCATTCTCATAACTCCTTTTCAAAAAATTTAAAATAGTTTCAGAATAATAACATAGTCCAGTAAATGAGCAATTTCTATTTCCACTGAACAGTACAAAACAAAGGTGTTATTCTCGATTAATATAACTAAGTACATCATGAAACATATCTACTGACTTACAACAGGAACACAACATATAAGAATGGTTCCAATTTTAGAATATATATAAATGTTACGTTTTATTCTCATATGCACCAATTTACGACAAGGTTTCGCAACATGTTCTACGTGGCGGATCGTACTACTACATTTATTTCGAAATCGCCTATTCCTATGACTAGCCAAACCAAAGTTTAATTCTAGGATGAGTCGTCATTAAGTATTGTTATCAAGATTAATAGTATTAATTATCAACACACGTAATCATCTAATTAGGGATCTTATGCAATCATACGCTCTTAATATTTTTAAAAAAATGACTTATGCATTATCTAACTAAAGATAAATATGAGAAATCATTACATTTTACAGCCATGAACAAATATCCCAAAAATTAGATAAAACCATGTAGCATGAGTTATAACAAATATAGATATACATAGCAGGATATGAGTTTATCAAAACTGCTTGATTTGTTTTCTTTTATAAGGAGCGTTGATACGTCAATATAGCTTTTATTTTATAGATTTAAACTTTTGCAGGTGACAACCCCGGTATTGATAACGGAATAACTGTTGATATTCTGAACAATTTCTTGCACGACAAGAGTAGACGATACTTGTCCCAGGCAGATGAGATGGAAAATGCCCTTAGATGTGTTTATCCCGCATCTGACGACATGGAGGCAAACAGAGCAAAGCTAATTGAGGCAAAACAATAATCTTTTAATCAAAATCAAACATGTTTATGAGAATTCAGTCAAATCAATAATCGCACAATTTTTTTTACATCTCTCTCAGAACACTCACGTCCTATCTCAAGTAAAAGATTATTTGTCATTTACTTAACCCCTGGAGCAAACATACCAAATGTGATCAATGTCCGTCAGCTAATTACAATGGACTGAAGTTACAGAAAATACCGTATCACCCACAAACTATTTCTTGTTATATGCTAAGCCTCTTACACCATCATACCAAATATAAACACCTTCAATTACGCGTTGTGATCCATTTGCATATTCTTGAAATCGTACCAAATATCAGTAGGTGCAAGTAGATTAAGCAAATAATGTTGTCGTATGTTATTTCATTACGAAAGCGACAGAAACTTAATTAAGGTGTACCATTTACTGCAATGTGGAATACCTCAAGTTTACTCTATGATCGTAATTCTTTAGTTTCTTTTTCTCATTGTCCCAAATTATCAAACATACGAAGCTGAAATAAAGGTTCCAAAACGTGTACGGATAGGGATAGACCATTTATTCGTCCAGTTTGAATGATTCGTATTCATTTTATGAATTGGCTTGATCACTTATATAACTGTATGGTTCCTGTTGAACCTAAACTTAAGAAAAACTATCATTTGATAACGTGAAAATGTTCAGGACTAACCTACAGCTAGAAATGGAAGCCAACCCAAACATCCACACTTGCTTTTATTTGCATTCATCTACCATGCCACACACCACCACCTAGGGCTACCATACATCAGCTAATCATGATAAACTTCAGTTTAAAACAGAAGAACATTTTCCTGAAAGAAATGTTTTTCAATCGTATCCTTCCCACTCACCCACGAGTTACCTCATAATATGCATCTATTCTTTAAATTAAAGTATCTTTCCAAATATGGTCACCCTCCATCAGTCTGTGTAATTCAATATCATGTCACTAGAAGCACTTGGTGATGGACGGACAACCAAATATGCACGGACATGCGTACCTAGAGATTCATACATGGGTTAACATGTCCTATTACAAAATTCTGAAAGGGGTCATTTTTAACCAAGTTAACGCTGTTTCATTTTGGGCCAAACTCGCTACTTTTCCTTTTTTAAATAAGTTTATATTAAATCTGACAGCAAAAGATATTCTCCGGCAAAAGATTTGGATCACAAATGAAAATGAAGCATGTATTATCCATCATTTCTACTCATGACTGTATATACACTTCAGCCACCTAAAAACGATTAGAAATTTACATCAATTTATTAAGATAGCACCTAAGAATCTAAATTGTATTTGTTTAACTAAAATATATTATCTTACTGAATGATTCTTCTCATGTGCATCAGATGGAATCTGACTACGGTTATGTTGCTCCTCACATCAAGCTGACAGAACAGTTGACAAAGCGTGGCGTTTCTGCGTTTCTGTACAATTTCAGCTACCGGTCTGAAAACAGCATTCTTAAGGGATGGATGGGTAAGTTTACACAATATTATTTCTCAATGCATGGGGCTGGGAGATTCGTTAAGATTATAAACGACTACTCCTTTTAAAAGGAATCCTTAATACAATACATTATCATGTATATAATTTAAGTGATTGCTTGCTAGCTTTAATTTGTTTGTTATTTCATTACATGCTATTGTCATATACATTGTATACTGGATTTGATCGCATCCAAAATTGAGTTCATTTCTGCTTGACCTAGTTGACTTTCTCATTTCAATTTATGTAAACAACAAATAAATAACTACGTTAGTCTTTCCGTGCATAGGCTTACTATCAAGGATCTTTATAAATAGAAGAAGTAAATATGTTTATATGGGTAACGGTTTTAGAATTTCCTGATTTGTACAGGTTATAGGTTTGGTATTGTAAAATTTAAGATCATTCTCGAATGTTATTTTCCACTAGGTAATGTATTATAAAAATGCTAAATGTGACCTGAGGTGAAATATAGAACTACATCATCTTGTAATTCATACTTTACATCTAGCACTTTGAAGTTGTAAAAAAAATTATCAGTTGGTTGAATTATATTTACTTCAAATTATTGAATACAAGTGATTATTTGCTCTGGAAATACAACAGTGTTGTGATAAAATTCTAGTATAGAGATATTCGCTGGAATGTATTGTGTATTGAAACCTGGAATGTTATTACAGTCAGTCAACACTCTATAAACTATAAGAGAACCTCATCGCCTTAAATTTTGGGATTTCTTCGGGACTGTTTTACTTGGGACTTTAAATACCTAGGACTTGTGTATGTAATAATAGGGTTTTTGGGGGATTTATTTTGAAACACAGTAACTTATTTCTACCAATTTTCGCTATTCAGGGGATATAAATTATTTCTTAAATTCTACAAGTTTGTTGTCTTTCACTTTTAACTGTAATTCAGATGAAGTACACGTACTCTTAACAATACTGGTTGATTACTGTCCTGATATTATCGCAGTAATTAATAACGATTCCACTAAAGTAGAGGATATAAAAACCTATGACACAATAGAATAACCCGAAAGTGGGTTCATCAGTTCATTTTCAGAGAACCTTAACTTATAATCAGAACGGCTATTACTAAATTTATAACAAAGAATATGGTAATCAATGTCCTTGATTTGGACCATGATATATATATATATATATATATATATATATATATATATATATATATATATATATATATATATATATATATATGCAATGTATTAGTTATTTTCATATTAGAAAGATCACTGATTTTCGTCAAAACAACAATGAACTTCATCTTGGACAATGCAGCTACATTTACGTAACATAAAGCATATACTTAATAAATAAATGAACAAACCATATAAATTAAATATCCCATATGCCTTGGTTCGCCCGATCATACATTCTTCCGTCTTCTATATCATTTTCCACCACTGGGTCTACATTTTATTCGGAATGAAAGTAGGAGAATTCGTGTGATAAATAGACAAAATCATTCTCAGTATACTAGCGTTAGATAAAACAATTAACCAAATAATATTGTTTGAGGCACTTTTGTCTATATATGTAATACTACTACTACTACTACTACTACTGTTACTACTACTACTACTACTACTACTACTAATAATAATAATAATAATAATAAAAAGCAGAATGTGACGCGAAACAGCTTATGTTATATTATTCTTCCTTTTGAAGCAACGGATTACGCAGAATGTCGGATTCTAAATTTTAGTATGACTGGCCTATTGAACTTGAGATAGTTTCAAAAAGATTTAAAATTAACCTTACGTGTATATACAAGCAGACTGCAGTTATTATTGTTAGTTCACGTGATATGTTGAAACAGTTACATGCACCTCGTTATCCCCCACCCCCATTTTTTGTTAATTGTGGAACATAATCAAATTTGAAAGTTGTCTTTTAAATATAACACATATGTTTCCGCTGCGAAACTTTGTTAATGTCACTGTTTTTTCTTTGATTTGTACAGGGGTACCTCATTCAGCAGAGCTATATTACGAGTTTGGTAGTCCGTACCTAGATAGTACGCCATGTCCTGAAAATAGGCTGTCCACGTGCCCCGTCACCTGGGGAAAATACCAAACGTGGTCAGAAATGGATTCTCGAGTCAGCAGGGAGACAATGTCACTTTGGACAGACTTCGTAAAATCCATGCAAGTTTAGCTGACTTTATCGTTAAGCGTTTTTATAGATAGTTCCAGCATATCAGTCACCCATAATTAGTACATCTTCATCTCATTATCTTGGACCGATATGAGGACAATCAGCAGTATCCTGAACTTAGGCGTTGCACAGTTTTGTATGGCACTGGTTACCATGTGGAACCACATTTGACAGGGTTCACATTTGATCTATAAAAAAGTAGTACAACTTCGCACGTAAATAACCAAAATGACATGATCTGAATTTAGCTTCGAACAATAAGCTGTCATTCAGAAGAATTAACCATATAAAGGCTTTTATTGTTTTGCTTTTATTGGAATTTATATACTTGTTAAGACTTATTACGAATCTTCTTTCTTGAATCCTGAGAACTAGTCTATAAATCTGATTAACACAGAGAACCTTTGCATTACACTTTAAGTCTGATATTAACATTGCTGTTTCCGTGTAAAATGATTTGTTAAAGAAAGACTTTACTACTTTTTTTCTTTTCAGGGAACGAAATGACACTATCCTGATTTATTCAACAAACCAAACTTGGCCTCATTATGGACAAAGTGGGATGTTTATTACCATAAGTAACACTGTGGTGATTGATCCGCTAATCAGAACTAAAAGCATTGAATTCTGGGATAGTTTTAACTATCTCGATCTTTCGGTTCGCATACCAAACAATTGCAGTAAGAGCCACGGTGTTATTGTTGGTTAGTCACGTGAATTATTTTCGCCTTGGATATAATGTCTTTACCGTTCAGTTCTTTATTATGCTTAATTATACTTTAACATCATGTACACTTTTTCATTGTTTTGCAGTTGTTTTTCTGCAACGCAGGCACTTAAATAGTAATCAAGTGGTTAACATAGTTGACGCTAGTAAATTGAGTTTTGATTTCACCCATTTACATATGAACAACGCTTTCCCGGACATTTACCACTAATTAACACGACAAAGTTATAACGAACTAGTATCTTTGCCAAGCATAATTACTGTAATTTTATCGTTCTCGAGCAAAGTACAGTATCTAAGCAAATATCTAAAATGTATTAACATCGTATTTCCTCCCTAAGTTTTGTTTATCAAAACAAATTGCAGTCATTTTAATTGTTAGACAACTGTATTAAATATGTTTCTAAAGTCCCTACGTAGGAGAACGTGTTTTATTTCATTTGCAATGTGAAACCATTAATCGTAAACCGCTGTGTGCACATTGTTGTTTTTTCGTAGATTTGTATGGACTTGCTTTTTCATTTCCGAGGTTATTTATATAAATATTGCATCTAAGGTTCGAAATTAATTATTTTCATATATGTTAAAACCAGAGCGATTAAGTAAACGCATCAAGATTGTTAAAAAAATTAGGTAACACATATGTATCATTCAGTGGAATGATTTCTGATTTCCTAAAAGGTATTAGGTATTAGGTGATTTCTAAATAGGTATTAGGGACACTGTGTAGTTTAGCAAATGACAGTTTATGCCATAATACAAGCATAACTAAGTATAAAACGACGATCTAGACACCGTAGGACGTCCTCTGGTGATAGGATTTTAGTTCATGGTAGTTAATGATAAGATGTCCAGAAATGTAGACATTTAATATATTAGATAACATGCACCATTTTTCTTTTTTATAAATAAAAACTAGTTATCAAAGTATTTTAGGGGGAAGTGCAATGTCGATTTGACCAGAAAATCGAGGCGAATAACGATAGTGGCGGTAAAATTGGATGTCAGATCAGAATCTATTGTGGACCAAGTAGACATGGTAAGAAGTGTGTTAGTGATAGCCTGACCTTGTTATGAATATTCATTAAATACGAGTAGCGATAACAAAATTGTCAAAATGGCACTTATGCAGCACGTGTTAGATGACTCAGTGTTGCTACTTTCTTTTAAGACTGCCTAGGCATCACACGATATATTTTTGTAATAAATATACTCTCATATAATTGCGTACTCACTATGTGCTATGATAAAAAGAGATTTAAGATGGCTTCACGCAAATTCTTAGTCGAACCCATTGTTACTATCATTGGCCGTCATCGTCCAAAGAAATAAAACTGGGTTATAGAAGAGGCATCAAAATAACCAGACAGACAACAGGGGCAATGGAGTATCGAGAAATAGACAATAATATCAGAACAAAACTTAAAGAACACAAAAGAAGATTGAATTGGACAAAAGTGCACATAAATCGAAAGCAGTCTGATAAAGAATAACAGCAAACATGGCATTACAAATTGTAAAAGACCTCACCAGACAGAATCAGCCGAGAGTCAGTACCATTCAAGACGAAAATAGAAAATGCCTCACAGAAGCAAATGATATTGCAGAAAGGTGGACTGAGTATTATAAATAACTCTAGAACCATCTGTCCACAGAAGACCCAGAGGTGCTTAAAGTTCCAAACTCCACAAATGATGATGATTTCGCCATTCTCAAAGAAGAAGTGGAGTCAACAATAAGATCACTGAAGAAAGGGAAGGCAGCTGGAGTAGACAACATCCCAACTGAACGTATCAAGAAGGGGTGGGGTGCGGGGGGGGGGGGGGGGGGTGATAAATGATGTGCAAAAATATGCAACAAGATCTGGTAGACAGGTGAATGGCCAGCACAGTGGACCCAGTTGAAAATATAAACTAAGCGAAATTAGGAAGACGAGAGAGGTAGTTCAAACATTCAAAGGTATTTACAGCTCAGCTAAGTCATTATTATGATATAAGTAACATTGTAACTAACCAATTGATTGTTTTTGTCATCCATTTATAATCACCCCCCCCCCCCCCCTTTTTTTTTTGGCTTCCTGTGACTACGTTTTTCCTTTGTTCATATGTCTATAGACAAATTAAACACCTCTATAGCAGTTAACACAATGTGTACGTATACCCAGCGGAGCAAGAAAGACTTGCATATATGCGGTATTAGACGAAGATTTAGAAAACCATCATGGTCGTCTCACATTGTTTCTTGCTAGCTGCATGAGTATGTTCGTAAACAATTATGAGCATGCGTTTTTTGTGTATATCCATGCTCGCGTACGTTTGTGTGTGTGTGTGTGTTTTTGTGTGTGTATGCCTGAGCGCGTTCGTTCGTATGTGTTTGTTTTCTCATTCATTAGGAACAAGCGTATCCCTTAACAACAAAGTTACTGTATGTGCGTGTCATATCATATAACAATAATTGTAGGATAATAATTAACAACTAGATTAGGTCGAGAGAGATTATCAGCGATTAAGAAATTTACACCCGTTCGTGATTCTCTCGGACAAAAATTACAACAGTGACAAGAATCTCAAATTGATTTTGCAACATGTGCTGAACAATTATTCAAACATGTTACTACAACCAATAAAAAGGTTATATATGGAAAAGAAGGTGAAGAAGTAAACAAAAGGGTGTTCTTCCTCAACTTGAAAAAAATATCAAAACATATTGAACAAACTGTAGCACAACATCCTCCTGTTGTGAAAGAAAATCTTACACCTAAACCTAAAGTAAGAAAGTAAAATATTAATCTGATTAAAAGTTTCGAGAAGAAGTTTATGAGGATATTAAAAATTACTAAATAACCTTATTTACCTGCAAAAATACTAATTGGTGTGTATGATAAATCCAAAATGTTAAAATCAGGTTATTAAACTGTAAGTGATGATAATTTTATTAAATGGGCATGCTGTATATATTACAATAAAAAAAACAAGTCAGTCTGGATGATTATAATTTTTTATACATTTGTTGAACAAATAAAAATACTTGATAAATACAGATCACAATTTCATTTCCACCATCTCCATATTTGCCATCTGAGCAAAGTTCTTAACCTCAGTCTTTCCCACCGTAACAGCAATTGTTGTCAGAATTGGAAAAAGCTAGTAAACAACTAAATAAAGTAAAAGTAGAAAGATCACCCTTAAGACTTTTTAATAAAAAGAATTATGAAGGTGCTACTGGTGAAGGATTTTCTCCGAGTGGAACTCACGGTAGTAGTCTTGTTATCTGTCCTAATAATATTCTCTCGGATATAGCACGATTAGAAGTTCTCATAGGGAGTACACAAGCTGGAAATAACTCACCGGAAATAATTAATGAAGCATCTGATATCTTTAGACGATTATTTCAAAGTGATATCATGGATATTAGAGTATATCGATAATTTACTGATGAACTCGAAGATGGTTATGACAGTGATTGATCGTCACCAGTGACTAATTGACTCACGATTAGATAAATAATAATTAGATAAGATGATCATACACTATAACCACTATAAACCAAATATGACCTACGTAGTGCCTGTTTATAAAATATTATATGGATATGGTCTTCGTAATGTTATTCAAGGGTTATTTGCAAGGATGGCTCCAAACATAGCACCAATCGCAAAAATATTATCGATGAAAGCTATTGATGTTATTCGTGATAAAGGTATTAGTGCTGTTGGCGATGTTGCCAGTAAGGTTTTTTCTGCAGCTAAAGAAAGACTAACAAGCTTGGTTCCACGACGAAAGCCACCACCAGTAAAATTACCATTACGGAAATCATGCCCGCGAATGTTGGTGAAATAATAAACCAAGCTGTGGATCAAAAACTAGCAGCGCTGATAAATCAAGGATTTGATGGGCAGATAAATATCACTGCAAATCTAATAGCGGGAAGTGGCCTGACAAGGCGAGCGAGATCGCGATTTAGATCGAGAAATATATAATAAAATGTTCAAATCTTCACCCGACACAGCATTTGATATAGACGAACTGGTGTTCAAAAATGATTCTGTACGCTGTTACCAATTTTATTCCTATAATGCAATGCAACAGGATAGCCGATCAAGAATCGAACTTCAAGCTCAAGATACAAGTAAGTATTTCCTATCCGCTGAAGCATTTATTGAAGTAGAAGGAGAACTCCTAACAGATGTTGCAGATGATACACCATATGCAGATGATGCCCGAGTTGGTTATGTCAACAATGGTATCATGGTGTTATTTAGTAGCGCTAGATATATGATTGATGGAAGAGAGATTGAATCTAATGAGCATGATGTTGGTGTTGCCACAAGAATAGTTAGTTTAGCTAGATATTCTGATGATTATACAAGATCGGCTGGACCATCTATGATGTTTGCTAAAGATATTAATGATCATGCTAAACATGTTCAATATACTTGGGTAAAGACAACACTTGATACCGCGGTTGATCCAGCACCAGCTGGATATACGAGACCAGGTGCTGATTTTGATGTAGTAAATGTTAATCTTAATTTCAACTTAGGGTTTGCAACGCGCACATTAATGTTGCAAGGACCCTGTAGTTTATTTTCTTGCGCCATTCCACTATCTCATTGTGAAGGGGCAAATTGCAGGCGATCTATTAATAAAACATTAGGTGAGGCGAGAAAACCATTAGTTAGATTTATGGAGACAGGCTGTGTCAAAGGGTGATCTGTCTAGTATAGTGATGTATTCATTTAGAGTTGGATCGTTGTTACTAATTAGAACCTTTGTTTATTCAGCAGCCATAATGACTGCTAGGGACATTGTAAGGTTCCATGTTTATGGAAAAGTGTCAAACTTGAGAAAACGCAGAGATTCTGTTACATAAGAGACGACCAAGTCAGGCTGATCAGACGTAAGCGACTTGTGGAGAAAGCGTGGCAACAGACGTTTGATTCTGATTGGTCACGGTTAAAAATGGGGTGTGTTTTCACATGAAATTCATAGGATTTAATATCGCTCCATCGAAATCAGAAATTAGTCTAAATTTTGCTGCAGAGATATAATTAGCTAAGACTCCGGATGTTATTTGAGAGAAATACATTCGTTAAGGAAGCGTGGACGAAAAAAGCCAAAACAAGGGTTGAGTGACACCAACAACACAAAGGTATAGTGTCACAATTCCATGTAATTTGTTGATGCAATTTATATAATGTTTCCTTTAGTTTACAGGTCTTGCATGATTTCATTTGATACATTTGTATATTAATATGCTTTTGAGTTATGAATTGGAAGTCTCACCTTAATACTTAGTTAAGAATGACGTAGTGTTAATTTATGTCGTAAAACACTATGCTGAGTTATGAGTAGGAAGTGTTACGTTAATTCTTGAATTTAACATCTTGTTTGCATAATGATTAGGTTCTAAGAATGTAATGCCTTACATTAGTTAATGATTTACGAGACTACATGTGAATTCACCGAACGTAGATTTCATAGAAGATGCAGCGACAGTGTATTCAATTTATTTGCTGTGTAAATTAAGGCGGGGTCAGAATTCAAAGCCTCGATCTATAGTGCTTTAATGTATAAGGTCAAGGCATAACGAATTAGCAATGTGTTTAACTTCGGTCATTTTAAGACATGTGTAATTGAGTCCTAGCCGTATAATCTGTTTACCACTGATATAAATATCTGATTTTCGAACCAGGAATAAGAGAATTCTCAACTGTATCAATTATTACGAGAAACATAGGGTTGTTTCATTTCTTTTAAAAGGGAGAAAATAGATTTTTTAAACGTCTTGAGGTTACGTGAACTGATACGTACACTTTGGAAAAGGACTTGAAAACAAGGATTGCAGTGAAGCATATTCCAGTGGAAAAATCCGGCATCTATGCAGGGATTATCTAGAAACGAAGGATAGGAATTACCTTATAGAACCAAGGTCTGAAGGGAACAGAAAACGGGAAATGTGGAATAGCAGGTTATGAAAATCAAACAAGGCGTTGACTTCGATTGTACCACTCGATCCTATGATGATTTGAAGCTATCAGTAACAGATCGGCTAATTTATTTAAATCGATTTGAGTTTTATTGTAATTCGGTGAAAGTTTTATTTCTAAAATAGAGTGTATTTCTAGTGAAAGGAAGTTTCATAAATGTGTATGTACTTGATTAAATTGTTTGTTTCTCTTTACGGGGGCTCGTAGTTGTTTGTTCAATATACCTACTTAGTTTACTATATCTATTCTCATACTCGAACCGGGCAATTTTATCGAGGGAGGTCATCTCTTAGACAACGAGTACCAAAAGGAAGTGGGTTATATTATTTATTATTATTATATATAATACAATACCCCTTGACAAAGTGGGACTTAACACTTACCCTTTGACAAGTGGGGGCTCGTACAACTATATACCATAACCACAAACCTGACACTCATATTTTCGGATTTTGTAGAAATGTTAGAAAGGTTATCTTTGGAGCGAAACATACTAACCAAGGTCCTTGTGCGAAAAACAAATAATAATGAAGCAATGGGCATGGTGCTGGTGTTGCTGATAATGACTCCACTGATCACTTCAGAGGAAAATTTACTATCATTTATGGATACTGGTGGTAAATCATTGCTATCATGGTTAACAACAACTACGGATATTATGGAGAGTTTTGTTAACAGTGTATTTACATGGCATATGGCATGAAAACAAGGTGTTTCTGCGCCTCGGCACATATTTGTTGCGCTACAGGATAAAACACGATTAAATTCACAAACACGCAGCCATATGATATTTGACCAAATGGGTGTTTCTGAAGTCTCGTTAAGGATAAACGGCCAACAAGAACCATCCGAAGATATTTTACTTAATTACGGACAAAACCAAATAGCACGCGCATATCATCGTTTGTTAACATTATGGGACGTGATACAAATGTAGATACCGGTCTGCAAATATCACAGTACGATTTTAGAAACAATTATCCGATTTATTACTTTTCGCTGGAACATCTCGATTTAAGTAGAGAGAGTGTCGTTGATATACATTTCGTGTAACAAAACTTCCTGTTGACGCGGCAGGTCCGCCCATTCAATGCGGTTCTTACAGAACAATAGCTGTCATTCTCAGTGACAAGTCAATCTTACTCGAAGGTGTTGGTGGTCGAACGAGAGTTGATGCTGCAGTGGAAAACATATAGACAATTAGATCAATCTCATTTGGTAATAAAATGTCATATAATCACGTTAGTGTTACTCTGACTCCTGGTCAGATTAAAAAATTACAGTCGGAATCAGCTAAAACAATGCGGAACTACGATATCGTTACAACACAATCATATCACTGGTGGTCAGAATTAACTATCACTGACAGCGCGTCAGATTAAGCATTTCAATGATGCAAAAAGAGATTAAGAATAGGTGTTCATCTCTCTCTCTCTCTCTCTCTCTCTCTCTCTCTCTCTCTCTCTCTCTCTCTCTCTCTCTCTCTCTGCGGGCGCAATCAAAGACACAAGTAAAACTTCTCTCTGTGTGACCAGCATTGTTTGCCGCGGCGGCAGGAAAGGCACTAAAGAAATCAGAGAGAATGTGTATTTCGATGGGCATGAATGCGTGACCAAATAAGGTAACGGCTTATCTGATGATATTGTTGTTAAGCGTTAGTTATATTGCTAGCGGAATATGCTATGTACTTGTGTGTTAATACAGGAATCTTTTAGCGACCAGCGGAACTATATGAGACAGAGGAAATTACCCCAGTACGGTTGTTCCTAGTCTCTGAGAGACAATGAAAAAGGACGAATTGAGTCAGACGTTAGACGGACTGGAGGGAATTTGATTATCAGTTCAGAGAAAGATCAAACAGATTAGTAGGAACACACGACAGGAGGAAAATTTATCACACTAAGTCAGATGATGAAAAAGGCTGTCACATTGTCGAGTGAAAGACGAGTGATAGGGTTTTAATTTGAATTTGTTTGAGAGATGACTGTTATTGATGATATTAAATTGTTGTTTATTTGAATTTCACAATTTCTGTGTTCATTAGTTTAACTGTCGGCACCATTGACTGGGGCTCAGAGTTTTTTCATCTCTCTATCACTACTTTAAAGTTTTGTCAAAAACGAGCCAGGGATGGTCTTCTGTAATAATTTAAATACAACTGGGAGCACCCCACCCCAACCCAATTAAAGGGAAACCTCTACAATCTGCAACCGCTCCGGTGAATTAGTGGTAAGAGCGTCCGAAGCGGAAGCGGGAGGTCGTGGGTTCAATCCCTGGCCGAGTCATACCAAAGACTTACAAAAATGGTACTAACAGCTGCCTCGCTTGGCGCTCAGCATAAAGAGGTTAGTGTTAGGACTGGTCGACCTAGTGTCAGGTTAATGTGACTGGCTGGGACATCATGCTACACGTTTGCGGCATGATGCCCCAGTGCTAGACATCACTATAAACTGCCTCACTGCATACATCATAGCGATATGACTGAAGAATTGTTAAAGCAACTTTAAAAATCCGAAACAAGCAATCAAACAACATCTGCAATCTGATTGTAAAGTTCTTTTCATATTTGTTTGACGCGTCCATTTACAGATCCGTATTCATCACTATGTAATGGGACATTCCCAACCACATATACAACTACAGATTTCGTACTTAGACAACATAGTTACATTTTTGATGCAGAATAGGAATCTGCTTGCAACATTTGCTGAACTTACCATTGTGGACATTTTGTTTCCACTAGCGTACATAGGAAGGGCTAAACGCACAAGCGGGCAACCGACAAATCCTCCAGATCTAGTACATAAATATTGTGTGCGTTTTGAAGCTCGTCAAGGTATTCCATGTCTACTTCGAAGAAGTATCCGTGTACTCTGTTGTTGTCGTACTCACGTATGTGTTTGTGAATATCTACAGTCGCAGGATAGATCCAAGACAACGTTCAGACAGGCAAATAGCTTTGCAAGAGGAGATATAAGGAAAAGGAAACAATTCAAAACTTCTCTCTGACCTAGACGAATATGCATCTGTGTTGGAACGTTTAACAAACATTAAATACTAGATTCGGAAATTTTTCATTCAATAGAAAACCAGGTAATGGTTTGATATTTTTTAAACGCAACTGAGAAATACAATTACGTTCATCATAGAACAATGTACATGAATACGCTGAAGAAAGGAAGTGTGAACCAAATATAAAATATGGATAGACATATTCAGTTACAATGCTACATTTTAAACAGTAACATTTAATATGGATAGACATATTCAGTTACAATGCTACATTTTAAACAGAAACATTTCATGTATGTGAAACACTCAAAGTTTCACGATTTCACACAATTGTTGAAATCGCAACCTTCATAACTTTTCTCGGGAAATAATTACTTATTTCTAGTTGATCCAATCGCTTACTAACCGAACGACTTTAAGAATGAGAATCTATGTGAAATGTTTTAAAAACAAGTTAATTATATGACAACTAAATTGCCAGTACACAGTTAAAAAAATTTCGAAAATGATAAAAAAAAAAACGACCGAAGGAGTGTACTCATTAAAAAGAAATGATAATAATTCGATAAACAGTGAGGAACGTGATAAAACTATTGTGACATTAACTGATGTGTGAAAAGATGCACATTTCATTCGGGTACAACACCACAATCGGAGATGGGGGAAGCACAATACACACCCAAAAAGAATCGTCAAGTAGAATGAAATTTTCTTCTTTCCGTTTCTGTACAAAAACCCGTTCAACATTTTTGATAACTACACTGTAGCATTTCCCAGTATTGACGCTGTCAGTGTGTTGCAGTGAACAGGGTGACGCACTAACGTTTTGCAGATATCAAGAGCTGGTTCATGCGGGATTTCCTGCTGACCTTTAACAGAGAAGATTGATATATATATAGTTCACTTAATCTGCTTATGGAAGTACTTTGAGAACATGCTTTAGGAGCAGCCAATTAATCATGTATGTGAAGGAGTGAATTTATCTTAAACATTGTTAGCATTCTTAGAGACCGTCATATATATATATTACAAAAACAAATTCAATAATTAGTATTATACGGAACCAGGGCTGCCTTGGCTAGAACAAAAATAGAATTAGTTACATAGTGATATGCTAATATGTGAGCACTCTATTGGTTTGATTTAATTAGTTTAATTAATTATTTTTTTAATTAGAAATCTAGTTTTAAAATGCTTGTTTATGTTGATTACTGCAGGGCAAAAATACGGATATATTTATTTATTTCTGTAAAGTTGTAATCGTGTGATAGATGAAAACATTTGTGTATTCTGCGCATTATGTTCACATGTGGGAAACAGAGCAGGTTTTATTGTCTGTTTTTGTATAGCTGTCAGTGCTGAAATGCTAATTGAGCTTATGAACCTAGATAAGAAAGATTTCACTGACTAAAAGGCGATATGACACAAATGTAAGGCCATGTTACACAAACTGGGTTGTGTTTTTGTATGCACAGTAATTCACACAATTACATTTATTAATTTAACTGAAAAAATAGAGGGGAGAGGGAAAACCTTGCAATTAATGCTGATGTAGAAAGCTCATGAGCATCTGTTTAAATACTACAAGACATTTTAGAGAACAAATTGAGACAACATGAGAATAATTAGGTAGAATAATGGATGCGATTCTTGATATTAGATGATATTACAATTAGGTACGTTCAAATTGCACCGTCGATACATATTGATGTGCCTTCGGCAGATTTGCTTCAACACAGCCTTGGCACAATTATATTTAACAATCACAAGGAGTGGTCACCAAGAAAAATGTAGAAAGGTCAAAAACCAATACTGACCTAAAATAAATATGCAGCCATAAAAGCGAATACCTATTGCAACATCTTATGTTTTACTTTATACGCATCATAGAAGATCACGCTCTGCTCGTGTGTCAGAGCTACTAATAAGAATTCCTAAGCACGCCAAAGATAATATGTGTTGCACGCACATTCATGCATTACATACGAGATGAGCCCGATACTGATAAATACTTTATTCACATAGTTGATACAAAATTGCTAGAAACAAAAACAGTTAATGCCAAAATAAGTTAAATTACATCTTCGGGCAACGCAAAAAACGGTTTAGGCAGCACTCTTAAGCAACCAAGCCAACTTATCACATAACCAAGATTTCCAAGAAACTGATGCTATATTTTGGAGGCGTATGTGTGTGTCTTTTTGGAATTTTAACTTAATGTAACCATTATTAAGTCATATCGCTATAATGTCTGCAGTGTGGCAGTTAATAGTGATGTCCATCACTGGGGCATCATGCCACAGTCATGCAACTTGATGTCCCACCCAGTTACATTATCCTGACACTAGGCCGATTAGCCCTAACACTAACCGCTTAATACTGAGCGCCTAGTGAGGCGTTCGTTAGTACCACTTTTATCAAAATAAGTCTTTGATATGACTCGGCCGTGGTTCGAACACGTTACCTTCCGCATACGAGTCGGATGCTCTAACCATAAATCCATTTGAGCGGTTTATTTCGGACGCAATTTCAAACAAATAATTACTTATATGTATCAAACCATGCTTGATCTTGTCATGGAGCAAATATTGTTACCTCCTGATGGAATAGTCCTAGCCACCATTCACAGTCAAAGCCTCGTTCAGACTGTTAGCAATAAACAAAAATATTTAATATAGTCATATATTATAATGTGTACGTATTACCATTTTCTGAAAATAGTTTCAACATTTCGCCCAATGATATTGTTGTCAATTTCTTTTCTTATTTATACATTTTAAATATAATGTCTATCTCATTGTTTTTCTATTGCATCAAGTCACTTTCAAACAATTCTAGAAAGTTGTGTTGGCTTTGTGACTGTCTGGTGTCCTGTTTTGTTGTTCCGTCTGCTTTCCATACATGTGAGCATCACATCTATTTTGGTTTCAGCAACATTGGTGTGGCTCGATCTAACCATCTGAGCAACAATTAGTACTTGAGATGGCATATTCATTATCCAACAAAGCAAGAATCGTCTTCATATAAATCATTTTCCAGTATTTTAATTTAGAAACATTCACCACTCTATAAATCGTTACCTATTTAAATACATTTCATAATGAAAATATATACATTAGGCTGTATTGAATTAAAAAAACAAACAATAGCAATAGCTGTAGTCAATTAAACATAAGAGCAAACATGTTGACAGGAAAAGAATTGGAAACAATGGATGAGAAACAAATCAAGACATGAATGCAAAGAAACTAAAATTTCCCCAACATCAGTTGAAGACATTCACGCTGTAAAATCGTAGTTAGTAGACTGCTACCAATATATAGCATGCAGTGTTTTTAAGTTGCAGGATTATCTCGCTATCATATACATTTTGCTGGGTTGGTATCATTCCTATTATAATTATCAAGTCAGGTATTGGGTGCTTGTTTCGTAATTTTAAGCATATTAAATTTATTTCAAAAGTCAAAACACAAGAATGAGTCAGAAAATGGAAAGGACTGCTAATAAAACGAACTTATCATTGTCACGTGCACATTATGCATAAAATGTTTATAGACTGCATTGGTCGCTGACTGTAATAACTAAAAATAATGGTTATGATACGGTTTCTATTTATCGTGCAATTAAGTCCTTGAGGGAAATTAAATTAGATAATGCTACCTTGAATGTCTTCAAATATTGAGCTACTATTGATTGATCTTGTATTTTTTATTGTATATTTTATATGTTAGACATTTTATCATGTTTACAAATGTTTTCAGTTGGTATCATACCTGGAGACTGGCTAATGGTCAACAGCACGAACACATTCATGTTTTATAAAGTTTGCATAAAGCTATAAAACTTAATATTACACATACAATGTCGTGTTCAGTTTAATCATGTCAGTATCAGTTACACGAATATATAAATAAATAATGTCAAGGAATTAAATACGGGATGTAGGATAGGATTATGTATGCATTGTCAGTTTGGCTTGTTCAGGAACTACAAGTTCGTTTCCATGTCGTTCCCATAACTGTATGCATTTGGGTCTGGTGATATTTGCAGCAATATTCATGTTTTCACTTAAGACCTTGAGAAATGGGAAAATGTTTGGTTTTGAGGGAGAGTCGGTGTGCGGCAGTCGTTTGTAATGTGGATTTTCGTCAAATGCTTGGTTGGAAATACTACTGTATTTTGTTGTATCAGACGATTTATCGCGTTCTCGTCACAATATCAGAAACTGAGATGAATATTTCCTGACCGGAAGAGATGAAGCTATTTATATGGACAATGCAATATACAAACTAATTTTGTAATGTTAAAGATCTTTTGTCTAGTGTTAATGACGACGTAGCACGATTCTGTCGATTGTGCGATGCTTATGAGAAGACCTTTGTAACGAAAGAGTAACCATATTAACATTAATCCAGCTGAGCTGAGTAGATACTTAAAACGGTGGCCGTCAATATCCTGGACCCAAAGATCCTGCAACAGGCTGGAAAACCGGAATATCTTCATCCTTATGGTTTGCACTTCTAGATAACTAGAACCAGCAACATGCCAACTACTAGGCGAGTGTGTGGCAATTACACATGTTGACTTTTGCATCACTGTAACGGTGCTTGACGAGATTCTCACGTATTTTGTGGCTTAATTAATAAGAGCAACCAACTTGAAATGAAACTTACCTAGGAACGGAACTATTCTCTCAGAAGAAAGGCAATGGGCAAATAAAAAGATTTGCTGGAAGCCATTCTTTTACAAGTTTAGTGCCCTGGCGACATAGTCATATATAGACTTGCGTGTTTTGATTATTATTTTTAACGTATCTTTAAATAAATTTAGTCATAGTAATAAGGCAATTTATAGTGAAAGCTAGCATTGGAGTATGATGTTGCATATATGTATCATCATGCTCCCCAGTCACATTGAGACCAGGCGGACTAGCTCCAATACTAAGATTTCAATTGCTGGGCGCAAAGCTAGGCAACTGTTCGTACCATTTTGATACCTTTGGTATAACTTGACTGGGGTTCGAACCCGTGGCTTCAAGCATCCGAGGCGGACGCTCTAACCATTTGGCCATCAGAGCTGTATAATTGCGAGTATATCGTGTTTCATATGGCGGCATCAATATATCCTATTGTGTTTCAGTCGTCGCTGCTAGTTTTACATAAAGGACAATTGTCATCGTGAGAAACTAAACTTAACTAAATTAGATTATACGGAAAGTATGCACGTATGCCAGGAGTAAAGGGTCAGTGGACAGTGTTAGCAGGTCAGACATTAGTGGCCACACGGTGCAGATAACATGTAAAGTATTGAAACAAAGTAAATATAAAGAACCGGAATTGATAAAAAAAAAAAATACTTCCAAAACAAGAAACTTATTAAGTTAAAATCTTTCAACGACACACCAGAACAATAGTGGTTATTTTTCGCAAACGGAGGTAACGGTCAAAATAATTTAAGAAAAGAACACTATATAAACAAACGAAACGGTACAAAGAATGAATTGTAACTTAAAATTGGAAGTTTCACAAAATAAGATATAATTTAAAAGTAAATATACAGTACAGCAAACGACTAAAAAGAAAACCATTCTAAGTATATACACAACGTACTACAACTTAATTGAACACAGATATAGGCGAGATAATGAAGGTTTACTTATTTTTTTTAAAAATTATACGAATCATAACAATAATACTGAACTGATATCACTAGAAGCGAGTAGAGATGAGCAAAGTGACATTAAAGAAATGGACGCTAGACCAAACATTTTGGGGACTGCATGTTCTCTGATAATCCACATTTGCCAGGTTTTGCGATATCCAATATATTTATATAGGTACTTTCAGTGTCAGAGTTTGGACTTAATGGGTTGAATTTCAACAGACTGGAGCCTGTATCCGGCTGAGATGAAATGTTTCTCATTTGACCTTTTTCAAATTATATCAGCTGTTTCGCTAACTTGCTGGCTGAAACACATATTGCACATCAGGACATAAATGACGTTTGCAATTACACATTCTTGTTCAGTGCTTATATGTCAATTCTTATTGATTAGTTCTTAAAACATTACATTTATGCATATGTTACACAATGTCTGTCGTTTTTAGAATCATATGCGTGTTCTTGCTTCCTTACTACGATTAATCTCAACTAAAGATGCACAATGTGGTCTTAAGAAGACAACATATCTCCATTCTACGTTCAGCTTAGTAAATGATATGCCAATATCTCTGGATAAAATTTCCTATAATTCGGTAATCTGGGTAGGTGAGCTGGGTATGCCAGGAGAGCATGTAATCAGGGTACCTGAGGTAGCATATGAGAAATAAGAGGCTGACAGATGATTAACAGAATCGATACAGAGGGGACCACTCATGCAGGACTTTAAATTCATAAGACGAGACAGAAATTGGCAACAGTGAATAGGTTGTTGCTTGTATTTCTTCAATATAACTGTCGATTGAGAAATTTGTCGATGACATAGTTGCATATGTTTGATATGTTTTATTAAATTGTTATACCTTTTGCCTTGAGCTATTTATATACCTAGACCGTCAGCATCGCTGAATGGGCGCTCGGATCCATTTAAAGTTCAATTGTCCACCTTCTCTTATGTTAGAAATAATACCGTAGAAGCACGTGACAGTTAGATAACGCCCGAATACGTTTCACAGCAATTCATTTCGTCACCACGCTGTCATACGTGATAGCTGTTAAAGACGTGATTAAAGAATCATAAATATAATTATATAAATATATTTGTCACCATTAATGCATAGTTTGAACTATTTTGTAATGCCATTAAAGTCGTTGAAAGATTCATCGGGAATTTCCGTACATCCCTTATTGGCAGAAATACCGATGTACCGGTACAGTGAAAAGCATCAAGGCACGTACCACCGGAAAAAATACATCGGTAAACCGGAATATTAGGGATACAGACCAGCTCTACTGGTTAGTATGGGCTTACGAGATGGATGGGATTAGGCGTTCTAACTTTGTATCTGAGAAAAGTGTTTCGTCTCATGGACATAGCTTTTTTCTTTCATTACTTTCTTTATAAGTGGCCCCGATTTCCATAAATTCTATGTTGCGCGTTTCCACGTATGAGCAAAATATATTTAATGCAAACACTTAGGTATAATGGAAGGTTTTAGATTCATGTATATGATGACAGCTAGGTTATACACAAAAGTAACGCGAGTCCGTCTATTTGCAATACAAGTCAGTTTCAAAGTTCTCATCTAGACTTTGGATGATATATCCAGGAAAACATTTATGATCACTGCAATGTGATTTTGACGGTGGAATATAAACTGTTTGCAAACCACCAGTATGTTTAGAGTTGTTCTGGTGCTCCAAACTATTTGCTTCTTGAGATATTAGTAACTCTGCACCAGTTTAAATGAGTGGTGTTTGTTTCATTATTAGCCTTTCCATAGAAATATATTCGTAAGTCTAGCCGAGTTTATATCCTCAGCTGTAGGTTACACACACACACACACCTATATATATATATATATATATATATATATATATATATATATATATATATATATATATATATATATATATATATATATATATATATATACATACAAACACACACAAACACACACACATACATTAAGAGAGGAAGGGGGAGAGAAATAAAGGAAAGAAGGCACAGGAGTGAATAAACCATTTTATTAGATCACATTAGTAAAAAAAAATTATTCCTTTCAGATAAGTATACTTGGAATGCACAAACATGCCTTGTCAAAAGGTGCTTAATTTATGCTTGAACAATTAGCACTTCGTTTTCCATTTAAAAGTGTCATTGTTGTTTGATCCGCTGTGACGTTTGCCCAAGGTCTACTTGGAAAACATCCATTAGTTGTAAACAGACCTTTTTTATTAACAGTTCCTGAAAAGAGATATAGCTAAATATAATATCTATCTATCTATCTATCTATCTATCTATCTATCTATCTATCTATCTATCTATCTATCTATCTATATATCTGCCTGCCTACCTACCTACCTACCTACCTACCTGTCTACCTACCTACCTATCTATCTATCTATCTATCTATCTATCTATCTATCTATCTATCTATCTATCTATCTATCGTTATTTAGTTATTAGCCGCCTTAGCTTGGTGATGTGTCTTACATATACGTTTACATTAGTCATTAATATATATATATATATATATATATATATATATATATATATATATATATATTGCATTTGAAACAGCAGATGTAAATATTTTTTGTATAGCAAATTCTGAAATAATTATGGTTATGATATTCAGCTTCATATTTGTCTGTTTTACTAATGTAACAACTTGTTTGTTGTACTAAGTTATTTATTATACATTATCGTTGATAATATCTTCATGGTTTACTGAAAAATTAAGATGTTTATTATGTGTATAGCTACAGTGGAATATACTAAGACGAAACAGAGCAGATAGGAAAAGAGGCCAGAGAGAGAGAGAGAGAGAGAGAGAGAGAGAGACAGACAGACAGACAGACAGACAGAGAGAGAGAGACAGACAGAGAGCGTTTACAAAGTTTAACAAATTGTTCTTTTCATTTCTTCTTCTTCTTCTTCTTCTTCTTCTTCTTCTTCTTCTTATTATTATTATTATTATACATTTCAACATGGCTGCCTAATGTTAGTGTCCATATAATGCCAATAGAATTTTGACCCTGTTTAACTTGGGCCTTCACAAATGCCTTAACTTGTCATCACGAGTTACTATCATTAATCTAACCCCGCGTTTGTAAAACTTAACGTAAATCTTTGTTATATCTCGATCATGAAGTATCAAAGTTTATGTCGAATCCAAATTATAAAATATATTTTCCAAGTTTGAAGTCAAACTGATGTTTGGCGAAAAATTACTTGTCAGTCTTTGGGAGCGAGTGGTTTTTCGTTATTCAGGAAATATGATGACATTTAAGAAGGAAGTGAAACGATTTGGACCATTACGGCATATAGATGCTTTAGTTTGTGAGGTCTCTCTCTCTCTCTCTCTCTCTCTCTCTCTCTCTCTCTCTCTCTCTATATATATATATATATATATATATATATATATATCTTACCAAGAAGAAGATAATCTGTTTGTTGGGTAAAATTAACGGCACATGTGTGATCTTCTGTTGAAACATACATTTCGAAAAAATTGGTGTTCACCTTACTTATTGTAGCAGGCCCGCTCTGAAGAGATAAAGGTGAATTTGTATGAACAAAAGCTCAACCAAATTTGCAATTCTGTTTTTCTGAAAATGAACGTTTTAATCTGTACTATTATATCATGATGAAAATAAAACTTGTGATCTTAACTATTATATCATGATAAAAAATGAAACTTGTGATCTTAACTATTATATCACGATGAAAATAACACTTGTGATCTTTACTAATATATCATGATGAAAATAACACTTGTGATCTTTAGTCTTGTATCATGATGAAAATGATACTTGTGATCTTTACTATAATATGATGAATATGTGTTCAGACACAGGATATAGAATTGTTAAATTGCATCGACAACTTATGTTCCAGCACTAAAACTAGGTGAAGCTCATTGCATATAACTTATATTGTGATACTAGTTTCATGTTCTAGCTAGAGACACAAAACGAACCTAGACAAGTATAAAAAAGTGGCTTTTTCATAAGCATCGTCTTTGAGACAAGAATTAGTGTAAATCGAATATGCACTATTTGCTTCTACGCGTTGATTCACTTCAACCAGTTAATTTGTATCTTCTACTTCATTGCACGTGTCAACGTCATAGAGAAACCTTTCGCACGCGTAAAATCTGATATATTTAACGCATTGTTTTAATGAACTGACTTGAAGTTTGGCTGAAAAGGAAACTGTATGGAACAGGTCAGATAACAATTGTTAGTTTGGTCAGTCCAAATAAAAATGTTAAAGATGCTAACTCGTCAAAGTCTTTTTTATGTTCATGGTAATGTTAACGTTGATGTCCAGTAAATACAAATGAAATTAGTTGTAAGCTAGAAAATCTCTAAAAAAAATCAAATTAAAATATTATTTTAGTTTTTACGCAAAACATTAGCATGAAATAGCAAATGATTTCTATATCGATACTGACTTCACGTTTACATTTATATATTTCAAATGAAGTAAAATTGTGGTGTTTTTAAAAACTCAACAAGGTTAGTAGAATTCAACAATAATTTATTTCTTTGCAGCCTGAATATAGAAAAGGAACTTACAATGTTGTTAATTAAATCGTGAATAATACTAAAAATTTTTTATCACAAGTCCAAAATACATAGATTGTTTGGAATTAGTTCTAGAATTGAACGTGCGTATGTGCCAATAGTCTATGATGAGCGGATGTGCCAACGGTTTTTTTATTTAATATAATGATATAATACTGAATGAATGAATATATCCTTGAATGAATACACACTAATTCCAAAATAGTGATTTAGTCCGGAATATCAGTGGGTACTTTGTAATTCTAATGACATTCGTTAAGCAAACAACTCCTCTCAAATAATACCTGAACACAATGTTATTTTAAAGATTTATTCATTGATCTGAATAACACAATGTTATTTTAAACATGTATTCATTGATCTGAATAACACAATCACCAATCAGATGGATGTTAAAATAACGAATTATCATTTCATTAACCATTCGCTATCCTTGATTTCGGAAAATACTCTCACAGAATGAAAATGCTGAAAATGGATTCTCCCTAATGGAACTAAAAAAAATAAATATAAAATTGCCCCACCTTGTAAACTCTGTCCTCCCTCACCCGGTATCGTTTTTTGAAACTCCCATTTTGGTCAGCAGTCGGTTTCCCTGAAGCATCCATATGCGCCTCACTGAGAACACGTCCCTTGATCACAGCTGTAAAAAAGAAAATTCGGCAAATTCTTTCAAACACCAATTGAAAAGCTCTAAATCTGCCTTCCAGAATTCTCCATTTTACCAAGTATATGAGAATATAGTTACGTTTTGCCCATAAGAAAGTCATTGTAAAATGTTGTATAGAAACTTTCATTTGGAAAAACAGCAAAGGTTTCTATCTTTAATCTAATTGATAACGTTTTGTTCTACTTAAGTGTTGTGATACCATTTGAAGGAGAACGTGCATAATAATTACTTTGGCCACATCGTTGAGGAAGAAAAATGTGTCCACAAAAGAGAAAATTTATCAAAAAAGACTTTTGTCTTCTATCATTTCAACAACTATTTTTTCAAAATGATTAATTTTAAAAAATGCAGCAACAAGAAGATAATGACGCCCGTATACGTAAGTTAAAATCCTAATTGTTACATTTTATTGGTACTTAGGTTTTCCACTTTTTGACGATCTCAAAACTTTCAACTTGGGTAATGATCGAATGTGGTGTCAATGTTTTCAAGTATTTTAATCTTTGGGATAACAATGTTTATCCCTTTAAGGTCAAATATCAAGTTCTGTCAATGTTGAACAGTGGAATATAACGATTTCTCAATCGCATATCATCATATACGAAGCAATATTCTGCAAAGGATTTGCACAAAAACAAAGAAACAGGAAGATAAACCGGGTATTGGATCTCTCGTTTTCATTTGTCTCAAAAGACGAAAAAAATTTCCAAAACGCCATTCTTCCCGTATGGAGACCGATAACTAGTCAGATTTATGATTCTGACATAGCCAAGACCAGGAAAATAAGTTTTCTTATAACACCGGTTCTCCTTCATGTTTGTATGATGACATTGGTCCTACCAAAGGTAGTAATAGCCGCAGCGGTGGCGGGTACATGACGGTTGTGCATGTACTAGTAACAGTACCAGCAGCGGTGTACCAGTTGTATGTATCAGCAGCAGACACGGTAACAGCAGCGACACTATTAATCATTACCAGTATCATCGTCAGTACCACCAACACTACATGATTGTTAAAAGCATTTTCATTCATTGTGGTTTTAAGGTTGGTGTGAAAACTATAAATCATGCGAAATTGCATCAGAAAGGACAAACCTATTGAATTGGCACACCAGTAAAAATCGAATGTCTGCACCTGGCATGTGCACGCATAGGTGGCTGGAATGGCGACCAATAGCACCAGTACTGACTGTAGGGAATTTATAGACCCCTTCATTCTTAAATAACCTTAAAAAAAGGAAGGAAAGATTGATCATGAAGAACGTAAAAAAACATTATGTGCTAAAGTTATTTGCAGATATCCAAAATATATTTTTCTTTATACAAACAACAAATTTGACCTCTCAGTATCACCACAACCTATTTCTGCAAGTCTTAGTAACCATCCAACAGAATATTAGCTAGACATTTTAACAATAATGACTAACTATTCGATGTCGTTTTAATACACAACATAACTGAGGAATTAATAACATTTATTACTTTTCTGAAAACTTAAAAGGTTTTTGATTTTGTTTCCGTCCCAGACATTAAAGTAATCCAGACGTATAAGATTATAATTTATCATGATTCTGATTATATTTATAAAAAGGTTTAATTCACACAAATGAGATTACTCTTCACTAATCTTAAACTTATAAAAATTGAAAATAATATATGTTTATATAAGCAAAATAGTAATCTTACCTTAGCGCAAACTAAGATCTGTTTACAGGATTCTAAACGGACTCTAGTACTGTCAGAACGATTGGGTTAGGTCTTTATATAGTAGTTTACATTGGACAATTTAGCGGATGTTAAATCTAAAGATCATTGCAGTATTTAAAAGAATCACGTACATTGAAGGCAGTAACGCACGTGGGCAGATTTTGAACCTGATGACCGGGTTGGATAAACATACTTTGGAGACAAGTATTTTGTTTCCTTCTGAATTCCGTTCGATGCCTCCTATTTTAGCTATATTTAATTGGGATATAAATTTTCGATCAGCAGATATTTTATTTATAGCAATATCATCGACAGTTACAAATATCATCTGAAATTGATATTTTTAATACATGCCATGTACCCATAATTGCTTTCCCACAATCAAAATTCCTACAAACGTCCACAGTAACTCATATTCTCAGAGAAGGCAACTGAATTTTAAAATTTGATACAAATAAGGGGTTTGTTAATCACATGTCCATTGATGCCACAAACTAATGTTGGAACACATTCTAGATTTTCAAAATGAAGTCAATGGAACAATGGAAGCGGGAAATTATATAATTATATAATTAAAGTAACTTACCTTTTAAAGCAAATGTTAATGACTATAACACGTAGCCAGATTATTATAATATATGGGCAAGAGAGCTAGAACTTTATCACCAGACTGAGAACTTCTTTATTTTGTAATTCATTAGTACATTTTGACATTGTAACTGAGTAGAGTAAAGAATAGTTCTTGATACTACACAAGCGTTTGAAACGAATATTTGAAATCCGATTCATAATAAAGAATATTAATTTCTGAGTCTTCGCTTTAAAGAAAGTTCTCTTTTAATCATTTTCAATGGCATAGGGGTAATATTTCAAAATCTTGTTCACATGAGCTTCCACCAAACGATTTATGAATTGATTCCCGTACAATATACACAAGCAAATGAATACACTTGTCACAATGTTTTAGTGCATCAAACCAATATAAGATAATCATATTATTCAAAAATTGGTGAAATCTTTCAAAAATTCCATAACATTAACTGACACATATTCGGTTGAAACTCTCAGATGTAATTTGACCCTCAAAGACTGGACAGCTCTTGGAAGTCATACAAAGCAAAATGCTTTATTAGTTTCATGTGATTTTAGTTTCAATGTTTCTCAAAGAATATGCCTCTGGTACGAGTCCAGACTTTAAGGTAAAAAAAACGTTTTGGTTTCCTGACATGGTCTTAGATAAGTGACAGATACAGTCTGCAATGATTATGCTAAATGGTTTGTAAGATACAAAAATCAATCAATCAATCAAGTTTCTCTGCGTCGTCTGGTGCTTGAGGCAACAACAAGAGAGCAACATTTCGGTCTGTCGGCAACTGTTGCTGGGGCGGTCTGCATGGTGAGGTCTGCAGGTTTTACCAGATACAAGAATAGGTTGAAGATAAGTCTTAGGTATCTTTTGATTGGGTTTTCCTACCATTTTACATTATTCATATATAACATTCTGTTAATAAAAATAATTTAGGATCTTATTGATTCCTAAATAAACATGCATGTGAGTTATATGGATTATGCTAATAATTACAAGTCCATGTGACACAGGAACAACAACTTGATGGCTCACAGACCAGTCGTAACCAGCTGGTATCTTAGATGCTTTCCAGTTTCTCATTAAGGCCCCAATTTTGGCCACACAAAAAAGAGACTTATACTTGCGCGGCTTCAGTTTTGCTCATAACTGTGTGAAAGAAATCAACTATCTCAGGATATCGTTCCTGTTCGACAACAAGTAGTTGTATTTTGTCGACACAGTAAGGATAACGAGAATGAGAATGCTTTAATACTTAACAGGGTTAGGAGGATGTTCATTTGTTCTTTATTGCTGTTAGGGGAACAGTTCAAAGATCATTAGATATTATTCATGTTAAACTAGTTTTTGGATATAACTGTCGGTGGACTATTGAAAGTTTGAAATGAGAAAGTTCTTTCAAATTAAGATTACAGTATTAATCCTCTTGACTATGTTTATGCTTTCATATAGAAGTTGTCAAAGGCAAGAAGCAGCAAGAACTAATCTTCGATCACAAAACTGAAATTAAGGTATGAAAGAAATATAAAGAAAGGAATTTTCAGCCCGTTAGTGGCATTTGGGTCCCTTGCCCATAACTGAAATCCCTCAATAGCAGTGCGTGATTTAGATTTACAGACAATATTGTAATGACATTGTCTATTTAGATTTAGTGACATGATTGTAATGACATTGTGTATTTAGATGTAGAGACATGATGGTAATGACGTTGCGTATTGAGATTTAGAGACATAATTGTAATAACGTTTTTGATTTACCATTAAAGACATGATTATAATCTCGTTATATATATATACATATATATGTGATTATGACATCAAGTTTTAGTTTATATTTAAAGACATAACTGTAATAGTGTTGATTGGTTGTTTGATTTCAAAGTGTAATTTATTCTGAAACGAACGAAAGAAAACTGTTTATGATTGATAGCCTGCCATCAAATAAATGAAGACACGACATATTTCTACAGTAGTTAGATAATACTTTTCACAAACCTCTTTTAAATCGTTCATTGGCATCGGTATCAAAATGCAAGCAACACTCAAAGAATATACAGCGAATTAAACAAGGAATATTTTGGTCATTATGTGTACTCGCCACAGTAAAACTATCAACAACAATTTCCATGAGTTCTGTCATGGGTTATGTAGAAGCTACAATATCGTAATAAATTTGGGGAATGCATCATACCTCTATATCTGAAGGATTTATTAGAATTTTTTAAGCACTTGTTTACTTATGGGAAGTTGGTGATGTAGAAATAATTATCAACATGAATAATAAATAAGTCAGTTGCTATGACCAAACATCGCATAGTGCAGAGTTGATAAGATATCATGATGGCTTGGTTTATTATCATTGCGGATAGAGGCCAGAACCGAACAAGTGTCCATGAAGCCAAGTAGTCTCTATGAAAATCTAATTGTTTTGATCGAGTGTTTGTCTTCATTTTAAGTATTTGCGACAAGAACTTATAAATTGAAAAATTGAATTATTGAAAAGGGACTATTTCATTAACTGTAGACAACTATTATTTGTTGCAGTGATGATAAATAGGGTGTAAGGCGTCGGGCAAAATGAGGCTTAAAACATGATTTAATTGACTTTAGGTAGAGTAGAAAAATAGTTTAATTTATCTGGTGTTTAAGTTGTATATTTTCAGTTCTGGAAGTACTTGTGTTACATTACGGAAATATAATAAGGTGAACCCATACAATTGTAAGGTTTGCATGCGTTGTTGTGATTCTTGTGGCCATGCATTTATTAGAGAAATGTATGTTACATTCTGAACGCGTTAGAATTGTCAGCATACAACGATATGTGAAAATAAAGGGAATACAAGAAAATTCTAGCAGGATTCACACTAGGATTCTATTCACTCTGTAAAGAGACCCCATTATAACAATATTAATCCGGAAGTTATTTAATTTAAATTTAAACTATATTAAATTTATTGTTCCGACATGGAACATACGTTTGTAGTCTATTAGTCTGAAGATGATCGAAAAATCCATGGAAATATCGGTAATGTGTGATTTGGATCAAGAAGATGTGATAATATCGTTGTGGAATTGTTTAAATTCAAAACTTACTTTAATCCGTTATGTACGACATAAAACTGATTGCCCTAGAAAAGCCTATATGCAAGACAAGTGCGGACACGGAAATTCAGCAGGGCCTAGGCAATACCTGGTAATGATTTGTTCTAGGCTGTTTCCTTTCTTAGCACCAGTAGAAAAGTTCAAGTAGTTGATAAAAAAAAAAACACCTGCTTGATGAAGATATATATAATTTGCACCTAAAGCTACAATAAATTATTAGACCACTAGCCCAGATATGCTTCATCTACAAAATATGGCGCAATGTGTATTTCATATTAAAATATAATCATAATGTACGTCCTTTTTAATTAAAAAGTTATTATTATTATTATTATTATTATCATTATTATTATTATTATTATTATTATTATTATTATTATTATTATCATTATTATTATTATTATTATTATTATTATTATTATTATTATTATTATTATTATTATTTCGGTTTATTATTAACAATAAATTATATGCATGCTACGAATGCATAATTAATTAGAAAGGTATGCATCTGTCTTTTACTATAACTTGCTTGATTTAATCAGTTCACAATTTTTTATATCAAACAAGGGCATACATGGACACAGTTGATTGAACCAGAATATAAAATCCAACATCTTTAATAAAGGGCATTGAGACACATGAAAAATATTTGAAACATTTTGAATACGAAGCAAACGTCATGAATATGGCAGCGCCACATGGTGGATAGAAGCTGATACTTCATTACCCCTCTCCCATACATCTCCTATTCTACATCCAACCCACCCCCACCACAACACAACTGATTATCCACTGTCTGTCCTTTTTCAGACACTAATGACAACGGGGTCCATAATTCACAATTGAGTCGAAGTCTCACAAGCTTGCTAATATATCAAAGTACCATAAATATTTAAAGAAACAAGAAAGGAGTTGTTTCCCATAACCGTTTACTCTCAAAGATTAAGAACAATAGCTATATAAATTTGAATCGCAAAATAAATATAATTGTTAGTTCTTTATCCAAAATAGTTCATAGCTGCCGAAGTAAAAATACATTATCCATCTTTCGCAGTTTTCTGGAAATAACCTTTTGTGTCTCTTAAATGTAAAAAAAATCTTCTAGATCTACTAAAGGTATTTATTTATTGGATAATATTGAATCTCTTTCTTGGTTGATTTTGAGTCTCTTTCTTGATTGATTTTGAGTCTCTTTCTTGGTTGATCTTGAGTCTCTTTCCTAATTGATTTTGAATCTCTTTCTTGGTTGATATTGAGTCTCTTGGTTGATTTTGAGTCTCTTTCTTGGTTGATATTGAGTCTCTTTCTTGGTTGATATTGAGTCTCTTTCTTGGTTGATCTTGACTCACGTGGTCTTGTGGTAGAGGGAACGGGTATTGGTTCAGTATCACTGGTATCAAATTAAAAATTATTTGATGAATTTGAGTTATCAGTTCACTAATTTGATGAGGTGACACCAAATCCGCCGTCATTGACTCTTGACTTTTGGTTTCTTGCTGGAATGGTGTTGTTTCATCATCATTCCGAATTTGGTTTAAATAGTGTACACATTTGTCTCCCTATATAAGAGAATATAAACATTCATGTTGCAGTCTAAGATGGAATAGTCATAACATATTGCACGTCTTGTCAGATTTTTAAAGACAGTCTTACGAAAAAGCGGGCTAGGGATAGTATGACTGACCGTATAGATTTTGACATATAAGTTACCTCTTGTTAAATTCGCGATAGACTCAAATAATCTCCTTCGTAATAAATTCCCGTTTGATCCATATCATCTCTTTAACGTTGACTTTCCGTTCGATTTATATCAACTCTTACACGATAAGGTCCCAGTTAACCACATATCATTTCCCGCTAGTCATATTATTATATTCCTATTTATATTTACAAAATTAAAAGTGCTGTCTTTCTGAGTTTAAAAATCTTATTATTTATAAATGAAAATAAAATGAAAACCTTTTAATTTATTTGATATCTTGATAAGAACTTTATCATATGTAAAAAACAAAAGTAGGACTATTCAACATAAATCGCGCTACTAGCGATTTGGAAATGGAACAATTATAAACACAGTGGTTATAACAGTAAATGTAAAGTCGAAAATTCAAATGAAAACTGGCAGATAAAACTAAAACACAATCTAAAACAATAAAACCAAGTTTGTATTGTCAAAGACAGGGTCCAAAGGACGGCGATACATAATGTATGTGACCAAATTATACCCAGCTATAAGAACACTGGTTAAAAGGGTAAATTGAAAGTATGAATGGCTGATGTAGGCTTGAAAATAAACCCAAACAGCCAAACTTGTTCGCATTTGTCAAAGAAACTGCCACGAGGGTTGCCATAAAAAAGTGTGACCAATATAGACTTAATTATCTGTACACTGTTTAAAAGGCTAAATGTAAGTATGAATGGCTGATGCAAGATTGCAAATAAACTCAAACAACAAAGCCATGCTCGCATTGTCGAATACATCGTGTGCCCAAAATATACTCAGTTATAAGTACAATGGTTAAAAAGGTAAATATAAAGTAAAACTAGCCAATTTAAACTGGCAAACAAAACAATCTCACAGCTTACAATAACAACAAAAAAGTTTGCATCGTGAAAGAGACCGATCGAAGGCAAATAACATTAATTCTTTGTTCAACAGTTAATAAATATTGATGTTCAAGGGTAAAACTAAAAAAGAAACTATAACAAAAAGAAAGAACAAAGTTTACCATGTTAAAGAGAACGTCCGACTAACAGTGGACAAAAATATGATACACACGTACACATAAATACACTAAAGAAAGGTAAGCCAAAGTCGCCATTACATAATAAATATAAATGAAAGACACAGGATTTAAATACAAATTACCAAGAATACTAAAACCTGACCAACAACATAGCAATGAAACAGAACATATTAATACCAATTTTTTAATAAAAATTACCAACAAAAGTAAAACCGGACCAACAACATAACAATAGTGCAGAACATAGTAATACCATTTTTATATTTTTTTAAAAACATTACAGTAATTAACCACATTATTAAAAAAGGGCAAACAAGATTGAAAAAGTCGTTAGAGTGTGTGATTAGGATTTATAACGTTGCTTTAACAATTCTTCAGTCATATCGCCACGATGTCTGCATTGAGACAGTTTATAGTGATGTCTAGCATCGGCGCTCATGCCGCAGACTTGTAGCATGATATCCCACTCAGTCACATTATCCTGACACCAGGCCGACCAGTCCTAACACTAACCTCTTAATACTGAGCGTCCAGCGAGGCAGCTATTAGTACTATTTTTGTAAGTCTTTGTTATGAGGCGGCCGGGGATCGAATCCACGACCTCTCGCTTCCACGGCGGACGCTCTAACCACTAAACCACAGGAGCAGTAAAAAAAAAAAACAGAGGAAAAAACATGCATTAAGAGAAAAACGAAACTAAAGAATTGAGAGAGAGGAAATCAAAACAACAGAAAAAAAAGACGGAAGAAAGTAAAACATCAGTAAATGAATAGGAAGAAAGAACAGACATGAACTAAAACGGACGAAAACTTAACAAGAAAGAAGAAATACAAAATACAATAGAATCCTTGTTAGGACTACCCGCCCACCCCGCACAATATAAAGCCGACCAAACAGAACAATACATATGGTATAGCATAAGCCTGACCAATATAACCCCATCATCATTTAATCCATAAATACGAAAATCGGGAGGTCTGAAATGAATCGGGTAAGCACTCGTCAGCCCAAAAGAAAAGTAGTAAGTACAACAGACACATATTTAGGAAACATATCTAGCACTCACAAACACAAATAACTATAACACACTTACAATATCGCATACAACCTATACAATTATCAAACAATAAACTCCATTGTGACTCAAATATATCATCCTCAGGTGACAAGTTTTAAATAAAAATTGTTAGTGTGCTCCTCGATTGACCGGACAGCGTCACAAAATCCAAATTTGGATCACAAAACACGCCTCGTTTACCATGAGCCAGCCGGATAGCTTCTAAAAACAAAAGAACACTTTATAGTACAAGAAAATTAAACAAAATTAACAAAAAGAAAAATTCACAGTTCATATATATTTGAATCGGTTATGTTACTCTCGCGTAGTTAGCGATTGGGTATGGAATGGTCACACTGAAACTAGGAAATTGGGGAAGGAACCGAATACAGATATATGGGGGCAGCAGACATGCGAATGAAAGAAAGAATGTGAATAGATGACGGCAATCGATGCCTCTTCCTCTTGCGGCTTGCTTTGGAGGCATGATATTAACGGTTAAATGCAAAATTAAGAACCAAGCAGAAAGGCCAAACCGTACGTATGAATGCCAAAACGTACCAAAGTCAACATGTACTCTCAAAGGTAATACGGTACCGCACCAAAATTTAAGCGATCTCCGCGATGTATTATAAAATACATTTTTAAAAACATTTATTGCAGATCACCAAATTAAAAGAAGACTATTATATTATCAAAGGTGTAATGTAAACCATGACAATTTGGCCCAATTAGGCTTTGACAGGATTATTTTTGAATGGATCAGCTTGACTAAGCAGTAGCAACTCTCTTCAGCGTCTCGATCGGTTAAATACAAGCAAATTAAGGAGCAATATAAAATATTTAGCTGCAATAAAATCCAATTATACTTACAAATATAAACTTTTGCATTATTTAGATCAGTGACAAAAGGAGCTGGAAAAGTATTATTACGCACCAACAATAATACACCTAATCCAGATTAATCTTCAGCAACGTTTGGTCATTAGCAGCGAGTACACGATGTTGTCAATATAATCTCAGCACGTTCATTTTATTTGTGGGCACAACTTCGACCTTTAGCTATGAAAGATATTCGTCTCGGGGGTGTCACCCGACCCCCAATAGTTCTTTAAATTCATCTCAATGGCCGAAACTTACCATACAATGGGTTTTCTTGCAGCTTTTGCACGATAACCTTATACAAATTTGTTTTATACCTTAATCTGATGAAATTGACAAGTGAACTAGAAACATGCGGACCCGTTTTCAAGCTCTCGCCTAAATCGACTCTTTACCTTTTCTCAGTCTTTTCGGTATTGTTTTGGAGCACAGATAGTCAGTTCTCACAGTAAACGTGTTACAAGAGGGGTATGCCTGTTACATAACGGATATTTTCATATTGGATTCGCATATGTAAAGAAACTTTTAAAACTACCGTATGTACTTGACTATATGTGGAATATTCCTCTTATTAAAATTCAAATCTTCTTGCATAACAAGGGCCGTGTTTAAAGCGACATACACAGAATTTGATCAATCTCAGAGCTTTATTGGAAATTCTGTTTTCCTACGTACAACATTCATATAATTATTGTGATGCATTCACGCCACACCAGAAATGCATATATGATATACACTGTGTTTTTATGTTTCATTCCGGTATTTACTCTGCAATGCTTGCATCTACATTTATTTTCATTTATATAATTTGTGACAATTTCATTAAGTTTGTGTTTTGCCGTATAAGCATATATTGTTTTTGATGCAATACAAGTTTTGATTTTATCTATCTTTCCAAAAGAATGTGTTTGAAGCAACACGAATTTTGATGTGAATTTGCCTTTTCATAAGCCAGATCTAATTACATATGGGTTTGATTTGCAAATGAGCCAAGAACATCGTCGAATTATTCCAAATTAAATGATTTAAATGTCTCAATATTATCCTGTCATCAATCTTCTTTTCGACTGAAATGGTATCCGAATAGAGATACACTGTATTAGTTGTGCATAAACACAAAAATAAAAACTACCCTACAGAGATTACAAAAATTATTTAAAATATCCCAACAATGTTGTCAATGATTTGATTCAACAATTTATTTAAATGTTAATGGTACATTAAAAATTTAGTACATCCGTCATTACATATGCAGGCAAATGAAAGACAATCACATGGCATAACAATCCTTCACATCTAATTGTACCAAACATGGCTTAACGTGTGTTAAGAAAGCACAAAATCAGTGACCATACATGCCTGACCATGGTGAATAGGAAAGCATCAATTATAAGCAGGAACTTTCAATCCAAAATTCTTCCATTTAAGCTGCATCAGTGGTAACTTAAATGTACAGGTAAATAGAAAACTAAATGAATATATGGATGGACAAGAGTACACCACGCTCATGGTGGAGGAGCAATACGAACCGTGGTTTAATCAGTCATTATACAGCTGTTATTAAGTTCATATTAAATTGTGTAAACATTAATTATCATACTGAAAAAGTGCTGATAAAATGCATTTCTTGACTATAAAATGTTGGTCATGTGACAGTGCATACGACACTTGAACAGAAAAGAACTGGAAAGAACATTCTTTTCATTGATATCAAAAACAGTTGATAAGAATCAGAGATTACTGGTTTTTGAAATATTTAATTATTTTAATTTAAGTGTTGCTTTAAAATTGTCTGTCCCTTGAAGTAAAATCAGGTGCATCAGTAATTTCATTTGTTACTCACTACAGCTGAGGTGTGACATGCCTTACATGCAGGGTCGTGTATAGCTTATAACAAATCCATGTGGTCATGAGCTAAACACAAATATACTTAGCCAATGATTGTAAAGCATAAAAGCTGTGACAGCAGCCTTACTTGGTTGTAATGGTGCAGTACTAAAAAAGAAGCATTACATTTTCATGACAAATAAAAAAATTATCCAATAAGTGACCAAACAAGAAGGTTGTTATTTCAAGCATGAAATAAAGGCAACAGAAAATGTTTTACCAATATGATTGTGGTTCTTACTAAGATACATGTCTTGACAAAGCTGCACTATTTCTGATATAAATGTAGGTATATAGACAAAAGAAAACCTGTGGATATGAGCTAAATGCAAAAATTTAATATAAGACTTGCAATGAAAAAAGTAGGTCAGTGATCATCTTTTTCTATATTGGTATGGCTGTAATGGGTAAATACAATTGTCTACTTTGATGACTTCAATATGAATACCAGTGAAAAGTGGGTTAGAGTAACCTAAGATTGCATTGGTGTATCATTGGTTAATATATATATTAACACACACACACACACACACATATATATATATATATATATGTGTGTGTGTGTGTTAACATGGCACCGCAGAACAACACTGTCTATGTAGACAATCAGATGTTTGGTTTTAAAAATTAAATTGTTCCCTCACCAAGTTACAGGATTTCATAATAACTATATGTACTGGGTGCAAAAAATCACTAGCAAAACAACTTTAGTCCTGGTCCCCCTCCCCAGGAAACATGCTAAATAACCGATTTCAAACTGCTGCCAATTAGTTAGGAGGCATGGTTGAGATTAAGGATGTCTCAATAACTTGAACCATGCCAAAAGTGTTGCATCAGTGTAATACAATGGCATGTCGCACTTCAACTTATTACAATTTTATTAAACATTGGATGAAAGTAATTAATTTTACTTACATGTTCATTAGAACATGACCTATTTTACCTGAAATTGATTGAAAAAAACTCATATTGCAAAAGAAACTGACTGCCATGTTAGCACTTATGAGGTCATCTGCAACTCGTCCTCCTGATGTTTTTCTACAGCATTAATAACAGGGCTCAGTAACCCATTTCCAACCAAAGAACTCTGATCTATTTTACTGCCATCACTTTTCACTAATGGTCCAATTCTGCAATACCTCAGACATCTCCACACCATTTTACAACACTTCCTCTTTATGATCTACACATTCATAAACACTGTGGTGGGTAATACTCATCTCATTTTCTCCACATACTTATTCTGTTCTCAGAACCAAGCATCTTTGGACACTCATCATTAAACAACACTTTACACCATTCAGTCTGCATGATCAACCCTAATTTTTCCTAGCACCCTATTAATTTGCAAAATTCGGATCACCTTTGAGGCAGTGAGCTTCTTCCTTGAACATGGTTAAAATATCCATCAAGATACAAATGATGGAAGACCGCTCATTTGCATGTTGATACGGTGACCAATTCCAATTTAATCTGCCTCACATTTCCTTCTACATGTCATACAGGAGCAGTTCACCATGAACACCATGGTCTCATGACAAGATGTATCTATGAAGATTTTTTTCTTAACCCGTTGCATTTAAAAATAAAATCTAATCACTATAGACTGAGCATTTTATACAGTGGCAGCAATACCCTGCTCATGCATTCCATGTCCCATGCAGCACTTTTATGTAGTTCTTATCTTCATACTATGTTCATTTACTGAGGGTAGTAGGGTCTAACTGCACCCATACATAATGCAGTGACATGATGAAACACTTTTGTATTAGTGTAAAATAGAAAAACTGATTGCAAACTTAAAAGCTGTGGACGTCAGCTTTCATTAATGATCAGAATGAATTAACTTTTGAATCACCTATACCGTAATTTCTTCAACATAAATTAATATTTTAAATATATTCATGTAGTAAAAACACAAAATACACTTTTTTAGGTTTCAAGTTTACAGAAGTTGAATGTTTATTTCTTTTCATGATTACATATAAGACATGAGTGGCAATATTGGTCATTATTAATTATCCCCAATCGATCATAAGGAAATGAAGTTTCCATCAAAGGGTGTTATCACACCATTACCACTTTGAGCACATACAAGAAATACAACTCCTGATCTATACCATGAACATTACTTAATCAGTGGAGATTGGTGATGCATATGTACATGGAGAAAGAAAAAAAAAGGACAAAGGTATGAATAAACAAAAGATGCAAACAAATAAAATATTATCTCATGCAAAATTAACAATTATTTATAAACAAATGAACCTCACCATAATATCAAGGAACTTCAGAGCTAGTGTTGCCCATTTCAGACTTCATCTATCTATAAACTGGTACAGATGTATTATAAACACATGTAAAATAAATGTTAAATATTCTAAACCTTTAGCTGTTTAAATAGGCACCATCTTAGACATGCACCATGTACATGTTAAACTGCACAATTCTGATACCAAACTTTGCACAACAACATATTTGATGCTGTGAATAGTTTCGGTTTTTGGATGCAGTAATTTCTTAGTTTAAAAGAAAATATATGCATCACCATACATTATTAACATGTATCAGTGTTTTCTGTTGGAGGCTATCAAAAGTTTTGGACTAGTCAGGTGGTTAAATTAACTTACCTGACTGCCCTCAAGACAATGACTGAGTTGCTACCTAAACTGAATCAAGATACCTGTTTCTAACTGACCTGTATCAACGTTTTAATTGCTACTGGAAATATGACAAACAGATGTAAATGCTACAACAATTTCTATACTTGGGCCTGACGATTCTGAGAAAACAGCTCACATCCTCCAAACCAAAGAAAAATTCTAAAATGTAAAATAATATGCTTCGCAGAATATTGACTCACCTGTGAATGGAAATATTAATTACATAACTTTCAAGATGTTAACACATAATTTTACAACTAAAGTCAAAATGGAGCATCAATTCCCTGATGCTTTTACAATACTGAAATGAAGGCTGTTAACCAGTATCAAACAGGTGTTTACATGCCATACTGCTCCAACTCCGAATGAAAATCTGATACATGTGTATCAACTTGTCCATCAATATTTTGCCTGCTTTTGGGCACTTATTATCCATGTCATTTCAACTTTGGCTGTAAACATAAATTCTTCGACTGTTGGTGATGCTTTTGCCACTCGAAAAAGATATGTCGTAGTAACTGCTAACAGACACAATGCAGATAAAGCCTATGGCTTTCATGAGTTGCTAAATTATTATTAATAATATTAATATATGTTGCATTATACAAACAGCTTTGTGGAGACAAAACATAACTCTAATAACATTATCAAATGCAGTGTATCTTAGAAGTTTAAAGTAAGCTCTTTAAGTAATGATAATTACTATGTCAACCTTTTGATCTCCAGAACACAAGAGTAATAGAAGCAACATATAATACAAATACCATTTTTATATATATTTAAAAAGTAGGACAATGTTGAGTGGACTTTAAGTTGATTTTCTGCATTATCAATGATTGTAAAAAGAGAGACTTTTGATGACAAGAGTGATCTGCATTTATCTGAAAGTATTTTCTTCATAACATATACATCTTTGTCCCTTTTCTAAATCATTATGCCGGCACAAAACATTAGATATCTTTAAAAACGACACAGTTAAGTCATAGCTTCATTATCAAGAATGTCCAGTAAGGAACCAAACAATGGAAAATCAAAGATAAAAAAGCTTTGCCTAGTTATAGTACAAATTATTTTATACTTTATTACTATTTAGGCAGTTACAAATCAATACACTGGCATGGTCTGCATGTTAATGCTCAAGTCTAGATATATGAAATTATTTAGCTATAATACATTTTGTGCATCTGGATGCAGTATTGCAAATTCAAAATGGGTTATATGAAATAGTACTGAAAGAAAAGGAAAATCCAAAACTTGAATACTGAGGTTAATCCAGGACGTGGACTTCCACAGACACATAAATCACCAACCTGCTAAACTTGTTGGAAAGCAATGTCATCCTAAATCCCCTTCAATATATTCCACTAAACTGATATGTATCTGTCATGTTTAAGTATTCAATGAATAACCCAAAATAAAGATCTGTCACATTCGAAGACCCAATTTAAACCCAATAATCAAGGCAGACAAATTGACATGTTAAATGTAAAACATATATACATATGAAAAGACATATTTATTACCAGAAAATAAAATTGTAATCAGTTACATTTTGTTGTTCTTTTGGGTTTAACGCCCATTTTTCAGCACACGATGGGCTATGCATGGCAGCCAATATTAATGGTGGAGGAAGAACCTGGGAAAATCTTCGGAAAGAACCATCAACCCACGAGAAGCTACTGGCAAGCTTTCTCACATACCGAATCTGAGACTCGAACCCACACAGACAGGTGAGATGGCAGTGATCCATAACAGAGAGTGCTTTAGACTACTTGGCCACTCAGGGCCCCCTTTACATTTTGTGTGTTGGTGTATTCACTGAAACTTTAAAAGACAAAAATCAAAGGATTTACAGGTCCTTTATCCACACAAATGGTTGAAATGTAACACTAGTCAAAGCGACCTAATTTTCAGGTTCAAAATTAATACAGCTTCAAAATTAGGCCAGCCAGGAAAATAATGTGCCAGATGCATATCCAGCTATGCGTATGAGATGGTCTTAATATTAACCCATCTTGTTTTGTATTGATCCTCACAAACAATATTTACTATTTCTATTTTCACATAACATGACTGTTATCATTTACAAGTGTTGTCCTTGAAACATACCAGCCCCAAATAATGAAGATGCAAAGAATATAAACAAATGAGTAAATGTTTCAAATGAATTATTAATTTGCACGTCTGTCCATGCATCAAAAGTGCACACACACACACACACACACACTAAAACAATGAGCAACAAGGACTTCAAGCTAAAGGCCCATAAAGATACAACTAAATGAATTTAATTATATGAAATGACTGCAGCTCTTTGTTGAAATCAAGAAATAAATAATTATATAATACAATAAAATGTTTTCCACCAAATATCATGACTTTACACTCCTTTGGAGAAATGGAATTTCCCTCTGACCTACCATTTATACTTCATGATATAATCAGTTAGCATGATTTATCCAATAAAATATGTGTCTCACAAGAATCAGGATAATCAGCATTAGAACATATTTATACTTTGTATAACTACCTGAAATGAAAAATGTTTCTTAAGTTACATTGCTTAAATACACTTTGACTTAGTAAGACATCTCATATACATATTCCTTGAAGTTCACATTCAAGAGTCATGTAAAATGTTTTTATCAATACTGATTTCACATGAAAATGAAGCAACTTTGGCAAAACAGAGGTTTTCCAATTATATCTAGCTGGGGAGCAGAAAATACAATATGTTCCTAATTATGGATGGATCTAAACTTATTATGCTCATGCTTAGATAATTATGTTTCCACTGGTGGTACCCTACTTAAAAGTGGCATTCCCCATTCCTCAGGGAGATTTAATGAAATAGTCCCTGGCAGCATAAATAGGTTGCCTTCAATTGTCATAAACCATATTCTCTATTTCCTAACCCCAGCAGATATTTATCCATGAAATGATCAAAACAAAACAATCCGAGTTTCATACAACAATATATACTGTCCATAGATAACACTATATACTAAATGAATTTCCAAAACTTCAATACCAAAGATGGTAACACATCTCACCATCTGTGATACAGGCATGTCAAAAATCAGATAGTTTCAAATTGATTTTGTACACATATTTCTGTTGAGGAAGTTTTGTGCTTTAATGAATTTTGTGCAATATTTTTGTAAGAATGAAAAAATGTAATTCTATCAATGGTTATGTAAATAAATTTGTCACGAGCCTATCCACCGTTATTATTACACCCAATAAACAATTGGCATACTATTTATATTCGTAACTCTTTTGACACAGACATCACAGACCACAAAAATCTATGCCAAGTAACAAAAACTGACCTAACCATGTCAGAGGTTGTTTGGATTATTGAGCCCTTTTTTGGGTCTCATTTGAAACAAACAAATGACCAATTTTTTAATTAAAACAATGGAAGCTTGTCCAACAAAGAGACCAGATGAAATAAAAAGCTTCTACTTCAGTCTTTATGGTATGCTCCTTCATTATCAGAGTAAAACTAGACATGAAAGTACAGCAAATCAGAAAATATTTTCAAAATGGTATTAAGTTTGGAAGCAGTTTTTGCCACTGATAGATATACCAAAGACAAATTATTTGTAGCTATTTTCATGGGCTGGGTTTCTTGTCGGAGTCACTATTTCTTCAAACACATTATTCGAATGCTGCAATTGAACAAGACAAAGTCCTTGCCAAAAGTACTCTCTATGCTCATAATACAGAATGGCAATTACCTATGTACTAAACATTTAATGCCCATAATAATATATTACAAATCAAGTAGATTGATGTACAAATTTTCCCAGTCATTATATCCAAGGAACTTTATGTAGCATACTTTTTATCTCATTTTCAAGCTTATGAAAGAATGCTCAATATGAACGAATGTAAACAAAAAATATTGGTTATTGGTGTACAGGTAGAGAAATGTTGCTGATATATTAGTGTTTTCTTGATGATATACTGAAATACCTGTGACAATTTAACAACAGGTGCTTATCTCGAAACCACCCTGAATGTAAAACTAGTTCTAACCTCATATTTACAAACTTCCTCAACTTGAGTGATAATTAAAATGGAAAATACATTTTTAAAATAATGAATCCAATTTTCCTAAAATTTCATAAAATTAGACATCCGCATTAGTTAGCATTCTTTAAGTAGAATTAGATTCTGAATAACAGAGTATATCAGAAAAAGTTTTGAAACACATTCGAGTAATTTTGTTTAAAACATTTGTGCCTGTACCTGTTGTACTAGAAAAACAAAGTCCCAATTGTAAGCTTCATGTTTAAAATAATTCTTTCTTAGATAGGTTATGATTGAAAAGTTCTTTATGTACAGTACCTTACTCAAAACTGTCATTTCTTTCACGTCATTTTACTTTCCACTGATCAATTATACATATGTAATATGCAGTAAATTTTGGTTGGTAAGCATATAAAAACTGGTTGAGAAGCATAATTAATGTAAGTGATAACTATAAATACTCCATTTCATAAGTCTTGATAATTTGCTTCACAATTTTAAATTTTAAGTAGCTAAACAGTTATGCATTTTACTTTTGAAAGTGCATACAAATCTCAATAATAAACATATTCAGTATTCCTGATTTTTTTTTTTAAAACTCATTTAATTAATATAAAATTGTCAAAATTTTAAACTGCGCTTAAGTTCTGGCAACTGTTCACAAAGGGCAATTCATAACAAATTTGGCATCATTATATCTACAACTGTCATGTCTTACATAATCTGATAATTACAAAAATGGAAATCAGAAACGAATGCAGTATACTATTTAATATTATTCATATACAATTGTATGTTTCCAATGCTACACACACATATGGAAGCATGGTAATATAACTGAAGGATAGGTGAAATGAATTAAGTAACTAAACTGTACAGAAATTATCATGGAACTCCAAAGGCAACAACCAAATCTTCTTTATGTTGAACTTTGACATCTTTCATGGCTTTAGCAGCTTTGACAGCAGCATTGCTTATCTGAAAAGTAAAAAACATTTTTTTCTTCAAAATCTACGAATATAAATATGACATTACTTACCAGAAAAAAATCCAAAGAAGCCCCCACTCAAAAGTTTTCTTTATTTTAGTAATGTCAAAATTTATATCTGACACATGATAAAGTCAAACCTACCCTAAAGGTCACATGTACAAAATAAATACTCATCTTTCTTAAGCCAGTTTTTCAAGAACCACAATATATTTAACCTGCAGCTGTATTATATAAATACCTGTCTGTAATGGTAAGTTATTCTAGACATGGCTGCATGAGCCAGATTTTACTGTATAATTTAATCATCCAACCTGAAAATGACAATTTATTAGTGTTGGTCAAGTGATCTAAGGTGTTTAACTTTACAGATCACTCCTACAGTTCACCTATGTCTGAATGACTTCAAGTCTCTGTTCTAAGAAAACTTGCCAATAGCTTCCTCTGTTCCCACCCACCAAATATGCCCCCCCCCCCATGTGATGCATGGCACTATCATGTGTTGAGAAGGGCATTAAACACAAAATACCAACAAAATGTACTGATTTTTTGTGGATGCAATGAATTAGATGACTCTCTTGTGATTTTGCTTTTGAAAACACAATGACAGCAAATTTATGTGGCATTAGAAAGGTTTGTTTGTTTGTTTCTTTAGGATTTTTAATGTAGCTTTAACAATTTTTCAGTCATATCGCTATGATGTCCCACCCAGTCACATTATACTGACACCAGGCTGACCAGTCCTAACACTAGCCTTTTAATGCTGAGCAACAAGCGAGGCAGCTGTTAGTACTATTTCTATAAGTCTTTGGTATAACCCGGCCAGGTATCGAACCCACGACCTCTCGCTTCTGATGGAAGACGATCTAACCACAAGGCCACTGGAGCAGTTATTAGAAAGGTACCATCATTTTTCACAATTTATGCAATATTTTCTACTTGGTGGCTAGATGGTCAACATGCCATACTTGCACCTGAAAGGGCTGGGTTCTAATCCTACCATCAGATCAGCCCAGATTGGCTATCATGGTATGCCATTTAGGAAAGGTACTTTATTCCAAATGTCTTGGCAAAACAAACAGCAAAAAAACTTGTGCACCATGCCATGAAACATTAATAATGAAAACTTTATCTTTCTCATTGGAAGAAATTAGTATTGCAAGAAAGGCACATAAAAATTCAGCTAAGTTGGATTTTACCTGTCAAAAGATCTGTAGGTTTGGAAAGTGATAGATGGTAAAAAGCAAATTTGAATACAAAAAGAAATATACAAAATTGTCTCAAGAAAAACTGGCAGATTTAATTTATGCTAATACAAAAGTTATAAACAAGCAATTTCCAAAAAGCATGTATCCTACTTTTTCTTGGAAGAATGGAAGTGTAGTTTTGTAGAGGAAACAGCTTGCTCACAACGGTAGTAAACTTGACAAGGCACATTTGTCAAGGAAATTGTTTGCTCACAATGGTAGTAAACTCGACAAGTTAAGGCACATTTGTAATGGACACTGCTTGCTCACAATGGTAGTGAACTCGACAAGTTAAGGCACATTTGTAATGGACACTGCTTGCTCACAATGGTAGTGAACTCGACAAGTTAAGGCGCTTTTGTAATAGAAACAGTCTGCTCATAATGGTAGTGAACTCGACAAGTTAAGGCACATTTTACTAGAAACAGCTTGCTCACAATGGTAGTAAACTCAACAAGTTAAAGCACATTTGTAATAGAAACAGCTTGCTCACAATGGTAGTAAACTCAACAAGTTAAGGCACATTTGTAATAGAAACAGCTTGCTCACTGTGTTAGTAAACTTGACAAGTTAATGTACGTTTGCAATGGAAACAGCTTGCTCAAAATGGTAGTAAACTCGACAAGTTAAAAGGAAACTGCTTGCTCACAATGGTAGTGAACTCTAAAAAAATAAGACATTTGTAAAGGAAACAGCTCGCTCACAATGGCAGTAAACTCATTGAGTTAAGGTATATTTGTAATGGAAGGCAAATGTGATGACACAGAACACTAACAATGGAATCCAGGAGAGGTCTCATATATACAAAGCTGTATACAAAATATGTATCAAACATTCTGCAGCCATAACTCCATTAAATGATGACATATTATTCTGAGAATCAAATTTGACAGTTTGTTATATACAAACAGAGCTGTGAATAAACTTCAGATCCATGAAAAATAATGAAAATTATGGAATGTTAAAAAAATGAGGGTGAATTCAAACAATCAGGAGCCACAACTCTGCTGAAAGATGCTGCAGGTCAAATAAGGAAAAATTTAATTAAGTCAGGCTGTTATGTACATAAAGCTGTAGATATACTGATGACAAAATGCATTACAAATGGTATTTACTGCACTGAAATAAAGCTGGCAAGATTGTCACTGGTTTTAAAAAAAACTCAGCTACTGACACTAAATAGTGAAAAATGAATCCAGCCAAGGAATCATAGAAAGCAAGTTGCATACCAAGTCAGGTTGGAATCTAATAAGAATAAGTTACTGTGCACAAATGAAAGTTAAAAGATTTGACAACATGTATAATGCTGTTAATCAACCTCATCCAAGGCCACATTACTTTCAAGCTGTCTACCATATCTAATGGAAAGACAAAAATTACAAATAAAAGAACTGAGAAGAAATGAAAGTGGATGGGGCCCTTGATATACAGGAGTTGTGCAGAAATGAAGGAGGATGTATCCATTTATCTGTAGGAATGGAACAGAAATGAAAGTGAATGAGTCCATTTATCCACTGCAATAAAGCATCTAAATGATGATTTCAAATGCTCAAAGTCAAACTCAGCAGAGGCTTCAGTTTTAAGCTGATTATAAAAGTTTGGTTGAAATTCACTATATTACTAATTTATATTTGGTGAAACAATGAAAGTCGGCAAGTCTGGCAATAAAGTGTTATAGTGATCTGACCACTAAGTCATTTGCCCCCAAAATCTAATGTTATTACATTAAAGTTCAAATGTAATTTCCGATTTAAATTCACACAAAAAGCATATAGGCCTCCATTGATTATAGTAAGAGAACCGTTTTAGTCTTGGAAAAAAGGTGATTCACTGCACTGTTATACCCTTGTGCCATTAAATAGGGAACTTGAAACAAGAGTTCACATGCTATTTTGTCAGAAGGAAACAGAATACAGATTATTAATCTAAAAGGAAATATTTTCTTGTCAACTATAGACATAGACAGAAATTTATGAAACTATTAATGAAAAAAGTTTAATCCATTTACTAGCCAAAGGATGCATCTCCAAATATTCTGTACTTTATATTTTATTCTCCCACCAAACTCAACCAAGGCCTCGTCAATATCATGCTGCATACTAAATTTGCTTGAAATGGAAGCTTTTATAGAAACCATTCTGAGCAAATGAAAGTAAGTGCATCTGAAAGTCAAGGTTACGAGTGTGCTAAATGAAGACGATGAAACTAACACTGCAGTGTATCCCCTAGGGGTCTAAGACTGAGAGTCAAAAGTTTCCTTGGTGTCAAAACTGGGGGTGAAATTAACAATTTGGGGGTCTCTGAAGCACACATGAGGGTAAAGGGAAGCATTGCTGTAATAATAACAGCAATAATTAGACTCAGTTATGGTCTCATTCATCATACTGCACTACACATTTGGTTGAAATCTAATAATATAAATAATAATAATTCAAGAGGTAATATGCTCAAGTGAAAGTGAAACAGACAAAAGAATGGATGGACTCAATTTCCTATTCCCTGCTGTGCTAAGCTTTTCATAGAAAAGATGTGAATATACGTGAACACAAAAATATGTTGTAGATCCAAAACTTTTTCACACCTACCACTTAGTATATTGTATCCTAGTTCAATAAAGCACTTACTTTGAGGCTTAAGACTTACTATAATAATATCATTTGATTATTCAGCTCTCAGATGGAAATATGTACAAACGTTAAGAGTTAGATCATCAATCACAAGCACTTTAATTACTGTAATTACCCAAAATGTTGGAGCACTAAACTTTAATGATTTTGGACAAAAATACAGAATTAAAATGAGAACAATTTTCTTGCAAAATGTTAGTATCACAAATATTTTAACACACACTGGCCATTCTCACAAAAAATTTAGTGAGAATAGTAGTTTTCAAAAAAATTTAATATCATGAATATGCCGTCACAAATGAACTGTTTCTGCAAAACTTTAGTGGCTCAAGATATTATCTTTTACTGCATGTAGGGCAAGGGAGGCAACTCACCAATTCAATATCTCCAACAGAAATCGGCTGGGCAGCCAAAACAATCTGTGGTGCTGAAACTCCATTGGGCAGAAAAGGCTTCAGTGACTTATTCCTGTTTGCCATAATTACATTCACCTTTTGACTGAAAAAACCAAACATCTTAAGCATGTGTGCTGAATTATAGAAAATTTACACTACAATCATTACAGAGTTATGGGAAGCAAGAGTTGGAAGATTTCTAAACTTGTACATATTAAAATTCATGATGAAAAAAAATCATTTTGCTCTAACCAGTTAATGAAAATGATAGAAAAAAAAAGTGTTTTTTTATCAAGATAAATTGCCATTAATCTCATTTGAAATGTCAACCCAAGGCTTTATCTACAAATTGCAATGAATTTGTGGTTTTATATGCAGTTCAATATATATAAATACACCTCTTTATGACTGAATAGAACTAATACATCCTTTACTTCTGTAATACTTAGTTGCTTTTCAGGTCTGAGAATGTTTATTGCATGATTCAGTTTTCAGAAGGAGAAGCAGCCACCAAGTGGTAAAGCATTGGACTTAAAGATGCCAATCAGTAGCCCCCCAGCCAAAGCCAGGTCAAATGTTTCTATGGATCCTTGGGAAAGCTGCTATTTCCTTAGCATGATACAGTCAATATGTGTTAGAAGTGTCATTAAATACAACAAAACTTCATTTTCATAGGGCTGCTCTTTAATAAACAATGCAATTTATGTAAAAATTAGAAACCTGTTTTGAACATTTCCTATTTTGTGAGCAAATGTTATATTTTTACAATCAGGGTAAGATACTTATATTGCAAGTTCATATGACTCACCTGTAATGCCTAGCTCTCTCATGGTATTCATGCTGTTCCATACCCTGGCCTTCAATGGTAGCAACATCTATCACATTTCTATAGAAAAAAAAACTATATTATCAATCAAAACTAACAGTGTCCTTGCTAGATCCTTTTCCAAAAAAGTGTAAAGGTATGCTATTAAAAAATAAATTTGTTAGGCACGGAATTACTGGATTTTCTGAGAGAAATAATGATGACATTTCATTGGTGTAAAACAAAACATCACTGGCAGTCTATAGGCATAGGTAACATTAAAACCATGAAATTCAAAGATGTTCTTAAAGGCTTATATAGCCAAGAGGTTAATATGGCCACCTACCATTAAAGACAACAAACGTTCAAATCCAAGAAGTTGTAAAATATTTTTTTTTAATGTACTATATTATTTTTAAAAGGAAAACACAAAACACAACAGAAAATTAACATTGGACTGCTGACAAAGTGAGGGATCCAGTAGGAAATCTGCTTCATTAATCTTATACATCTTGCTAGCCATATCATTTGTTCATAAAATAAAAAGACCTACAAGTTAATAACATATAATTCATCTTGTGGGTGAAAAACAATTTAAAACTTTTCAAAATGATTGACTGATTGATTTTTAATGGCACCCCAGCACTTTTAGTCTATTTAGCACCATACAATAGGTTGCATGCATACATGTTTAAAAATACTGAAAGGTTTAATATCGCCAGCGATATCAAAAACCAAACAGTTTAACATTAAATGGTAAGATGTTAGTAACTGTTACAGTAAAACATGAAGCTTCCCAATCAACGGGAGATGTAAATGGTGTATGTTGACAAGTACAGTTGAAAAGATGTTGAAAAAAAGGGGTGGTATTTATATTAGATGAAAATGCTCTAGGCATACAAGTTATAGTTTAAAAATAAAGATTTACTTCCTTCAGGAAATCTAAAATACAAGTGATATGGATGGTATCAAAAAGTTCTTTCATGTCAGATACATTATAATACGTATCACGAATAGGTTGCAGGTCGGAAAACTTGGTCATAAAGTTCTTGACAGTGAATGGTTCATTGCAAGTAATGCACGCTGGTGGATCTTCACCACTTAGTATGTCGGAGTGGGTTATGTATGCATGACCAATTCTGATTCTTGCAATGACTACCTCCTCCCTACAGATGGTTCTGTAGGAAGGAGTCCATTCTACCAGGGATTGTTTGATGGCATGAAGGTTGTTATTCACTGCATCATTCAATGATGCTTGCCACTTCTGGCGTAGGTACTTTTTGATAAGAGTTTAAAATCAGTAAACGGTAATTTAAAATCAGATGGTTCTTGGGATAGAGCCATTTTAGCGGTGCAATCTGCTTTTTCATTACCTTTCATACCAATATGAAACTTTTGCAAATATGAGGTGATTTATTTTAAAATAAGATTTAACAATTTGTAAGTATCATCATAACATACTTTGATTTAATATGATGTGCAATGCTAATGGGTGCATCTATTCTATGTCAATAACCTGCCAACAGTCTGCTGACTGATCATAGTCTGGGCTGATTGTGACTCTAATTTTGTGTGTGTGTAAGTGATTTGGAGTTTTAATGTGCCTTAAACAATTTTTCAGTTATATCACTACAATGTATGCAGTGTGGCAGTTTATAGTGATGCCTAGCACTGGGGCATCATGCTGCAGACATAAAGTATGATGTCCCACCCAGTCACATTATCCTGACACCAGGCCAACCAGTCCTAACACTAACCTCTAAATGCTGAGTGCCAAGTGAGTCAGCTCTTAGTACCATTTCTGTAAGTCTTTGGTATGACTCGGTCAGGAATCGAGCCCATGACTTCTCACATCCGAGGCAGTAGCTCAACCCACTAGGCCACCAGAGTGGTCAATACAATTGGTTGTGTGTGATAATAACTTAGTAGTCTCTGACTGCTAGGCAATAGATAGGTCCATAATTTAAACATTTTTGTTGAATCTTGTCCAGAGTTTAAATGCAATTCACAGACCCTGGTCCAGGGTTGATAAAGTAATTTATCTTCTTATCCATGTACCATTCTCAAATATGCAAAAACTGAATAATAGGTAAGAAGAAAAAGTCTGAAGCTTTGTGTAATGGCATGACATCTTGCATTTTCAAATAAATTTCACATTTCTATCTCTTTAATTAATATTATGAAAAATTTAATGACAGTTTAGCAAACTGTTTTCACCTTGCAGTTTTGGTCAAAATCCTTGTCAGTGCTGACTGCTCATCTTTTGGCGGTGCTCCAGTAGGGACTGGACTTGACAACGACTCCCTGAAATAGCAGAAAAGTGTTAAATAAAATGTATTAATATCTCATTTGTAAAATTATATTTATCATTAGTTAAAATTAAAATGCATGAGTTTATACATCACACATCATCCCACACACCATGCTGATAATTTTTTGGTTAGCACCAGCTGTGTTATTGATACCAGATGTAAATAATTATGCAATCTAAAAATAACTTTTATGCAAGTTGTAGATTTGCCAGGTAGATACAAAAAATGAACTAAGTTCACCGATCTGTCTCAAAGGTATTCAGAATAAAAAAAAAGAAAAAAAGAAAATATTGAGTAGTGACCCTGACCTTGAAGATAAAACCTACCTGTGATTTATAATAAGCAATCAAAGTGAAAAACATCCCAGAACCTAAACCATTTATAACATATATAACAGAAACAAAAGAAACTATAAATATATTTTGTTACCTTGACCTTCAAGATAACCAATGACTATACCAGTTTACTAAGTTTTATAACTTTTCATGTCATGCTTTCTCTCAAGAACTCGGGACACCCAGTTCTACAACAATGCTTCTTCTTTCCATTGCCATCAGTTTACATTACACAATTATTCATTTATTGAAATTGACTAATATGATAACTCTTTATTGATGAGACTTGAGTGCTAACTAATATATGAAACAAAAAATTCACAAGGGTTGTTGCAGAATGGGACTGAACAAACCGTTTTTTTTTAAAACTGGATAGGAGATAATATAAAAAAACGGAAATTATCAAGAAAAACCTGATTCAAGTCAGGAGAACAACATAATTCTCTTTAAAACAGACAAATCATGTCTGTGATATATCCAGGGTTGAAATGAAAATGCTCTGTAAAATGTGCAATCAACATCAAGAGCAACTGTCTTGCAGCAGAGTCCGCTTCCAAAATTGCAGTAAAGCAGACAGCGACAGAGCATCAACAAAAAGGTCAGCATTAGATGTTATGGTCCCAGTTTCCAGTCAACAACCTCACCTGATTACAACCAGAATCGATGGTAGGAGGTTGAAGGGGTCAAACAAGTGGGTTGCATAGGGTTCAGTGAGCAGCTTATCCTGGGATGCAGAAAGCTGGGGTAAACATACAATGCTGCCTAGCCAACTTCTGGCCTTGCAATACCTTTGATTACCCCTTAACCTTCACTGTATTGGAGCAACAGAAGGTCATTTCTTGACTCTGTCAAAGCTCTTTAGAAAAGATAGAATAATGGTTTCTGACAACAGAAGTTTTTAGTCACAGATCATAGGGAAGGTGACAGTAAACTTGACAAAAGTCCAAACTGTCTCGATGTCTGCCACTGACACAAATGACACGAGTGTTTCAAAGGAGAGGGGAAGAACTCTGGATAGTAACATTCACAAGATTTTTGTCATTCACTACATTCAGCTGTGACTCAAAAAAGACAATAACTCACATAAAAGTTGCAAGAGAGAAATGATTTTTGAGATTTGTATCTTCAGGAAATGGAAGTAATGTTTACCAAGTTCCCAATCAATCCTTCAAAGCATGCAAGACTAACTGCATAGGCCAGACACAAATACTATATACAACAAATCTCTAAATCATTTTTCTTCTTCCACAAGACTGTTCATGTAATTGTTATGAAAGCTAATTTACAACATAGAATTAAATCTGACATGTTGAGTCCATTAATTCATTTAGCCATTTAATGTCACAACTGTCATGCAATTGTTGAGCCACCGGATAGGCAACTCCAAAAGGAGGAATGGCCAAAGCAGAGATACATTTTGTTCCTACAACTCAATAGGCAGCTCCAGAAGAAGGGCAATACCAGAGGCAATGGGCAATTACAGAAGGAAGAAGAGCCATACTATAGGCTCAATTTGGTCTTACAACCAGTTAAGCAAAAGAAGAGTATTAAAAATAAACATCAGCTTGACTCAACTTCAGCATATTTAGGCTTTGTGGCCAAGTAATAAGTTTATTATGAACACCACAGATTTAAAAGTTCTGTACTCACATTACAGTTATCTGACTTGGATTCCTCCACAAAAGAATTTATTATTGTTATTACGATTATGATTATTATTATTATTATCTTACCCACTGACTGGCTGTGTCTGAATAGTACGGACTGTGCTTCCTAACAGTCTGGTCCTCTCATCAGGAATGCCCTTTAAAACAGAAATATATTATCAATAAAAGGACAGTGACTAAAAGACATATACATGTAATTTCACACCATTACTTTTTGACAATATATTTAAAAACTATAACTCTCTACCTCCCATCCCTGTTAATCTTTTAAAACAAGTATAAAATACACCAATTCTAAGCAGTAGGTATCAACACAACATACAACGGTAACCTGAGAGACGTAACCACCTATGGCAGAGTATACAATGGATCTGGATAAAATACATCAATAGTTTCATGATCGATAATTTAAACCAACAGTGCCAGTGACTGCATGTAAAACAGTAAAACCTGACGAAACATTTCTATATATACAATTGAAACAAAATATATGGAAAGCATAAACAAAAGGCACCATTTTTTAACAATAAGCTTAATCTGGGTATGTACTGATGGCTTGATGGATGACAGATACACTAAAGTGATTGCTATTACAATTTTCTGCATAGGCGGGTTCAACAAAAGGTAGACCTCAACTATGAGCGACCAAATGTTATTTCCAACCAAAATCAAAATGCATAGATATATTTTACTGAATAAACACTTTGCTGTGATCGAACATGATGTCCTGGCAAAGTATGTAATTTGATACTGCTATGAACAACTGCATTGCAAACAATGGGGACAAACTCCACTGACCTGTAATTTAATCCCTGTAAAAATGACAGCTTATACCGTTGTAAAACAACAAAAAATAGGCTGACTATCAATTTCATAAATTTTGTAGGTATGCTAATAGTGTTTATATTTTCTTTTGTAAACCAGACTAATGTACATGTGGGTTATTCCAGTGCTTAGCCGGATTCCCAACCTTATCATAGCTACCATCCATATATATGAGTAGGACCCTGTATCCATCTCTTATGAATGACTGATTCACAAGAACAGAGACAGACACTGCAGACCTTTATGTAATCAATTGTAACAACCCCTTGAATAATAAAGATTGTTCTGATAAAAATACAGAGAAAGAACAAAATAAAAGAAGGATTCTGGACGAGATAACTGCTTCTTTTTTGTTTTATTAACTGTTATTTCACATGTATAGGTTTTACATATTTTCCCAAAGCCTAGTCAAAACTCTCATTACAGTCGTTATTTTAACTGAGCACTAATAATGTTAACACCTGGTACCATAATAATAATGGAAGAACCTCTAACTGAAAAAAGACAACTTTTGACAATGGAGAAAATAATTACTGAAAGAAGTGAAAAAGATCAGACCACTCACAAAAATAGCAGTTTAAACATTGGTAAAACAAATTTAGCATGTAATAAAGGAAAAGGAGTAAATCGATAACGATTTCATATTCTAATATATTTACACGTGATCTTCAAATGTAAAAAAGATTTCATATTTAAGGATAGAAATATATTATTTTTGCTATATAATATTATTTTGTGATGAATATATACATTATTTTAGCAAGAACAATTAATAAAGAATAGAACATTGTAACTATCTTTCATCTAACTGTTCTGAAAATTGACCATGGAAACTGGTCTTTTAAAAAAAAATAACGGTTATGAGAGACCACCTGTCTTGAATATTTCTATGTCGGTAGACAGTGTATTCCTTCATAACAGGATTTACAGTAATAATATTCTTTAAATATCGATATAAAATGGTCAATGTTGCAAATATCTGCACTTCAATTTTAATACTGTAGTTATGTTGTCTACCAATCAATAATTATGACAGCAACCTTTCGGGCTAACAGGTCCTTAAAGTTCGGTCCAAACAGTGTTAAGAAACATCACACACTGACAAAATGGGTCCAAAAGGCTGTGGATGGTTCTGGCCAAGCAATATTCACTTTTAATCATTTTTATATCTAATGCATGCCTTTATTTCACATCTGTTTTGAAAAAGCCTGCCTGCTCATCTTCAATCCTTCTCAAAGCAATTTGTGTGCCAGGTGTTATTATTAGATTTAGTCTCTGATGGAATTTGTCAAATGTATCTCAATACTACTTTTGGAACATTCCAGAAAAAGACTGGAACTATGAGTCACTTTGTTGACTGAATTTGGGGGTGCCACCTCTTAATTTTAAACTGAATTTTTAAAATTTGAATTTTGTTTAAGCCAAACATCTTATTTTAGGAAACAGTTTTTGTCATGTAGCTTTTTTAACAAATCATTTCCTTCCTTTTCAAAACTTTAATTAGATTGGAAGATTGGTGAAATTAAGATAAAGACCAGTGTCAGGGATTATACAAAGGACTAAGCCAGACATTAGCACTTCTACCCTGCAGGCTACTTTTTCTGGATTAATTACATAATGAATAAGCATGTACTACTAGTAAAATAGTATCACTTAAAATCAATATTCTGGTTTCCATTTGCAGGCCACACAAAACCTCTTGACGTGCCTCCTTGTGGCAAGCGTGCCATAGGTTGCTGACCTCTGGACAAAGCACTAAGAGTCAACTTCAGCTTCTCAAATCCAAATGAAACTTGTATAGATAACAAGTACATCTCTCTTCTTTAAACATACAATTTATTTTTATGGAGAGTTTTTCATAAAGGAAAGTAACCATTAAATAGCCAATGCTCATCACCTCTGCTGTGGTACCTCAGGTACATTGGCTAAAATGCTCCTATAACACATTTTGCTGAAAAATATACATCTTAATAGTGCATTTATATGCAATATGCATAACAGTCAAAGATAAGCCTTCAAGTAAGATTTGTTTAGAAACAGTGTTTAAACGTGTGTATAGTTCCATTAAGTTTAACTGATTGCCCAGAGATGACACCATGACTTTATCTTAAGAGGGATTTTTCCCATTGTCAGAAAAACTAGGGTTGGGGAAAAGAACAAAAATGAGAGGGAGGAGAACTGGCCATAGTTCAATATTTATGTAACACTTCAATGTTCGTCTCTCTTTCTTCTCGCTCCACCCTGTAAGATCCCTATTGAAATTGAAACCTTTAAAATGTTTGCCTCCAGTTGTAAAAGCATTAATCTTTTCTTACTCAGCTTAGCCTGTTCCTTAACTGGGTATAAACAATGTTTCATACTGAGAACCTGCTTTCACAGCAAGCTGTTTGACGGGGCATATACATAACATACAAAACTGGAACAAGTGTGAGATATGATCTTTATGGTTGTTATGTACAATTTTCCACAGCTCAAAGGTACTGTCTTTTGGATACATTTGCTCGAAAATAAAACATTTCACTAACATAAGCTCTGCCAAACTTTCTTGAACATTCCTCATTATTTTAATTTGTTTAACTATGGAAGCATTCTTCAAGCTAATCCGATTTAGGCATTTCTGACTTCCATCACATGTCAACCAGTGGAACAGAACATGAAAATGCATCGATTTGCTGCTGTCAAATTTTGATTTCATTAGGAAAAAGACAACAAGGGAAGTATAATCAAGTAGATTTAATTTGTGGAAGAGTGTTAATATTGGCTTCCAATAAAGGCTCTCAATCATTCATCCTTATAATGCTTCCACTGCAGCCAAATATTAGAAGCATATTTCTTTAACACATTAACCCCTAGCGACGACTTTACGGGGCATCAGGTAGTAGCCTACTTCCAAGGTCTGTAGCATCAAGGTCATGCATGATATGCTAAAGTGGGTGGTATTAAAGAAAGGTAGACATATTTATCTCTACAATGGTACCAAAAATCTGGATATTTTAGTTACACTACAAAATACAGCGGGAACAACCAAAGCTTTTGGACCCGTTTTTTTAAGAATCCAAAATTCGCCCATGGTCGGAATCTGAATTTCACTATGCCTTCAATCATATTCCAGCCAACTGAAATGTAGGACAATGGAACTTGAAATCAGGTAAATTTGCTTGTGTGAGAATTTGAATTTATTAGAAAAAAAGAAATCAGAGTAAGGAGATTCAGACTAGTAAAACATTAAGACTTTTAAATGAAATTTGACTAATCATTCCAATGTTAACCTACATTCGAATGCACTACATTATGCCATTGTTTGGGCCATAAGACTCTGATCCCAAAAATATAAAGATCTGGATTGATATCTTACAATGTATGACTACCCCTAATATAACTAAGCGTTTCTGAAACCTCTGATTCCTGAAACGGACTACTCGTTCTGCTATGGGTTGTTTTCACAGATGTCATGATTTAGTATGCAAATACCCACAATGCAACATGTGTGCACCTTCTGCCACCATTTTGATTCCCTAACAAACAATTGTCAACATTAGTCATCATGTATATTCAAGATAATAATCTAATTTAACTATTGATAAGGATATTTAGTTTATCGAAACGATACATAGATTATACTTGAATTTTAAATTATGTGCCCTATAGCGAGAAAAAAAAAAAATAAAGCTGGAAGTTCTCTTGCTTATATCGAAATACAGAACAGTAAAGTTGAACTGTAATCATGTTTATTGATATCTGAGAAAAATGCACTTATTTTGATATACAAACAGACAATACTGACATTTTTAAAAAGTCATTCATATCATATGCCTAAGCTAATCATCTTCAAAGAGTATTTCCGGATGATGATTTTCTGGATACAATATCAGTCACGAAATAAAATTTAATATCATGTATTTTATGTTAGAACTTTTATGTACAAATACTTTTCACAACAACATATGTTTGTGCCAAAGAATATTTGACAAACCATTTTAATTAGTACGGTCAAATATTGTATTTGTGATGGACGTAGGATTATACTGAATGAAAGCAATAATCGGTCAAAGAAGTGTCATCTTTAGTATATTCAAACAAAATACATGTCTAACGGAACATGACTTTTTGTCAAATTTTAAAACGATGCATTTCTGAAATGAAATAATATATAAACAATTAGCTTTTAAAACTTGTACAATAACCAAAGTATTGACTAAAACCCTTTAAAATTGAAAATCATTACATGTTTCTACTTGGTTGTGTATCCAGTTGTTTATGTGTTTGTTTATTGATCAATTTTTTTGTTTATGAAAGAATAACAAAGATGGTTGAAATTTAAGTCATGCATTCGATCTCGTGCAGTTCGCATGCACAAGAGAATATGATGTATTATATTCTTAATCACAAAATGAAACGTGCATTCGTAATCACGAGGTTAGAAAAATGTTATAAGGTGCTGGTTATGGGGGATAGGGAATCAAAATGGCGGACATGGAAGTACACACATTTTGTAACATCACGTGAAAACAACCCACACTGGCCCGTAATTTGGATAATACAAAACATTTGCTATATGATAACTATCTCACATTGTAGGACTAGACTAAGCCATCCCACTATTACAATTGAACGATCCGTGTTAATTAGATGATTAAATATAATCTGACAAACAGAAATCATCTTTATGTGAGAAGTTACCTCGAGTCTTCAAGGGAAAAAACCAAAACTAAACGTGGCCAGTTGGGAACCAGGAAACAAAACTACATTTCTTTTGCCCGATAGTACGATACTGTAACATCTGCCTTTACATAACCTGTACTGCAAAAGTGTCGTATCGTCTAAGTTTACACATCAAAAAACACCAACCAAGTCTGTCCGCATGAATTTTGAATAAAATGACTAGTTGAATACGATTTAACTCGCAAAACTAAGGTACGAATGACAAGTTAACACAATCTTACTAATGAACAAATTGTGAATACAATAATTACAAACAGTACAATATGAACTATACTATATCATTTATTTGTACACTGCATATTACCGCATAATCAGCCTCTTTATCGGCTCCAAAACAACTGTTGCAACACCCCATAATTTACTCAATTTGCACCCTCCATATCATGTGTTTCACATTTCTGAGAGCTTGATTTTGAATCACATGACTTCAATCACTATGACGCAGAACAGTTTTATAGATGTGAAACTAATAAATAAATAAATATATGTGCAATTCGCATAAAAATGGAACTTAAACCTAGAATTTTTTTTACTTTAAACAATAAAAGATAATGGAGCATATTTTAACTTAATGAATTACATGTCAATCATCTGCACGAGGGACCGACCATTTATTTCGAAAATGGTACTTTGCACTTTTCATATATATACTTTAGTTAGTCATCCTGTGGGAGCATATACTGTCTGTATTAAGTATAATAACGACTAATATGTAGTGCACTGAAACAAAAGACGAATCGTCCTGGCAAAAGTCATTATTGGGACCAAAAAAAAAAAGTTACCACCAGGGCTCTCTGCGGTACTATAACATGGCTGCGCCCATGAGGATGGTCAAGCACTTGCCGACATATCTTCACCAATTATTCCATTCACAAAGATGTCTCACATTTTCAAAGTATTCTACAATCAGGCAGTCAATTAAAGACATTCTAGACAGAGGGTCAGTTGGAAAATTTGGTGAAATAGAAGCTCAGGTAAATGCAAAGTTACGTTAGTCCTACAATGTAAGTCGTACACCCTAATATTTGTTTTGGGCGTCGAGGCCTTACTGCCAAAATAACGGCACAATGTAGTGTGTTCCGCTTTTGATAAAATTGGAACGAGAAGTCAAATTTTCAGGAATATCTCGTACACTTATTCCACAAAGACTCACAAAAATGGTACAAACAGTTGCCTCGCTTGGTGCACAACATTAAGAGGCTAGTGTTAGGACTCGTCGGTCTAGTGTCAGGATAATGTGACTTGGTTGGACATCATACTATGTGTTAGTCCTACCCGTAAGACGTATCACATGTTGATCTTGATTTTAGTTCTACGTCTTACGAGCCGAATGACGCCATAGTGTAGTTAGTTCCGATGTCGTCGACATCGGAACGATAAATCAAAGTTTCAGGAATATCGAACATACTTGGCAACCTATATAGACACTCTTCCACTAATATATGTTTAATTAATTATACTTACTGCACTGTTTTTATCCAAATGGAATCAATAGTTGACACTTGCAAACGGACGCATTTTTTGTTCAGTTGACATACATATGAATTTGCTGAAATGCGACAGTTGTTGAGGTATGCCAAAGTATGTTTAAGTTCGGTTCTAATCGGAAAATATGTTTTGAACGAAATGAAATATTGCTTGCTGTTCAAATAGGCAATATAGAAATACCCATTTGATAATTTCGTTTCGTGAAAATAAAACAGCTTTATTGAAACTTACTTCGGCATTCCTCAGCCACTATGGCATTGAAACGTGTTTCAAAGGAACATGAAAAATGCGTTCATTTCCTAGTGTCAGAGTTAGAGTCGATCACGATCAAGACAGCAAAGTAAGTATATCAATAACTCTTAAATATGTGGATAAATGTTGATACTTATTGCCAAGTATGTGATAAACATGAAAATTTCACCTGTTATTCTCTGTTCAGTATATTTAAAAACACTACACAGCGCTGCTCTTTAGGCAGTAAGACCCAGACGCGAGCAAACATAAATATCAGCGTCGGGGCTTACATTGTAGGACTAGCTATGTGTCTGAGGTATGATGCCTCTGTGCTAAACATCCATATATACTCACACTGCAGACAACATAGCGATATGACTGACAAATTGTTAAAGCAACATTAAAATTCCACACACACATTCCATAATTTTATGGCTGAACTTGAACAAGTATTTAACCCAGGGTAACATGCAGCCAAATCCAAGCCAAATATACCCGAATCCACCACTATCAATGCCAAGTATTCCCAAATTTACCCATTTCCAAGCTAGGTATAATAAGACATCTATATCTAAGACACTTGTCCGATGCCCCAGTGGAATGAGCGTTCATCTCAGATGCGAGAGGTCTTTAGTTCAATCCTTGGTCAAGTCATACCAATGACTTTCAAAACTGTTACCTACAACTGCCTAGCTTGGCACTCAGCATTAAGAGGTTAGTGTTAGGACTGGTTGGCCTCGTGTCAGGATAATATGATGGGGTTGGGGGGGAGCATCATGCTACATGTCTGCTACATCATACATGATGTCCCAGTGCTAAACGTCATATTAACTGCTACACTGCAGACATCATAGCAATATGACTGAACATACACTCATACACAAGCCAGGAATACCAAAATAAATCATATGCTGCCAAATACACCCATGTACAAGCCAAGTTATTACAACTCTTAAGGTCACAGAAAAGAGTGAAAATCAACAAGTTTTGTAAAATTCAACATGTAATTCTTTCCCACAAATATAAAGTACAAATTTAATAAGATCTTACAGTATTCTAAATTAAATAGAAATTAGCCATTAAAGAGCTCTCACGGGTCAAAATATGGAAAGTTTTAAATGAATTCTAGTGGTATTTAAATTAAATTACAATACTGAGTATGTTAATGTTCTTGTAGTCTCAATTGTGATAATGTGCCAGTGGCCTGAAATGTGGCTAAATGTTAACAGTCCTTTGATGTATCACAATAATAGAATCCAGAATGCCTTTGTCTGAATTCACCATAATTCCAAATTATTGTTTTAGTCCTGGAATATTTTTGAACAATTTGTAGTTCCAGTGAATAATAATTTGAATGAATAAACCTAACCAAATTAAAAAATGGACACAAAATAATACTTATTTTGCTTCAGATGCTAAGGTAATAGTGAGTAATTTTTCAAGTAAACAACATTGCTATAAGAAGCTAATGTACATTAATAGAACCAGGATGGGAGTTTTCTTTGTAAAACATTCAAAATTGTCAACAAGTTTAAGAAATTTCCAAATGGAAACCTATGACCTAGGCTCAAATTCAAATAAATATATTTTCCTCCATTAATAATGATCAAAATACTTAATCTTTAATCTTAGAAAAACATTAGTTATGTATTACAATGTTTACAAAATAAATGTCACTTGTCAAGTCCACCACTAACTTGATGTGACAATGGTCAAGTACAAAATATTCATAAATATATACAGATTATATAATCATTGACAAATGCAAATGATCCTCTCCGGTGGCCTAGTGGTTAGAGCGTCTTCCATGGAAGCGGAAGGTTGTGAGTTTGATCCCCGGCTGAGTTATACCAAAGACTTACAAAAATGGTACTAACAGCTACATCGTTTGGCACTCAGTATTAAGAGGTTAGTGTTAGGACTCCTCAGCCTGGTGTCAGGATAATGTGGCTGGGTTGGACATCATGCTACATGTCTGCGGCATGTTGCCCCAGTGCTAGACATCACTGTAAACTGCATCACTGAGACATCATAGCGATATGATTGAAAAATTGTTAAAGCTATGTTAAAATTCTTAATCAAATAAACAAACAAACAAAAGACAAAAGCAAACAAACAGTACAGGCTCATATGCAAACCAGACATATCCAAGTACTGCTCAAATATTACCCTGATATGAAATTTTATTTCGTGACTGAAGCAGCATAGGAACGTGGCAGCCCCAGGGCAACTGAGCAGTCCTTTGTAGGATTATACTGCTTGCCTATGTAGCGTGAGGAATGGGCTAGAAAAGTGCCAAAAATATTACCTGCTTCACCGTTAACGCAGGTCAGCATACTGTGCCTGACACAGATCACACTTTAGAGGTCAAATATCTAACAAGAAGACAAAGGTCACACCAAACCATTGGTGTCTGTAAATTGCAAAAAACTAATGGTGTGATGTATATTTGATATGCTTTGTTTTTTAGTTTTATATTTATTTCCTTATTTCATTACCTGTTGTTGTAATAATATAACATGGTATGTTGGATTTGAATGTGTCCAAAACTGAGTTAATTTCTGCTTCACCAAAATTTAATTTAAATTTTATTCTTTGTAAATAATTAATATATTGCTAAATTATTCCTTATGTGTATGGGATTAAAGTCAGTATTATTATTAATGGAAGCATTTATGTTTATTTGGGTCTAGATCTAGAATGTATTTTATATAATCCAGGTCATGGTTTTTATTTTGTAAACATCAGAATCATTCTAAAAGGTTATTTTCCATTAGGTAATGGGTTCTTTTTAGAAAATGCTAATTATGACCTGATGTCAAGTAGAGAACTATGGAATCTTGTAACTGAGGTTTTTTTCAGCTGTGCTTTAAGATCTAGCACTTTAAAATGCATAGATGTGAACTGTCGGTCAAATCCACAGATATTGACCAATCAGATAAGAGCATCCAGTGCTATGGTAACATCCACCATGTTTTACCCACAAACAAACATATAGTGAGAATACATCTGCATTACAGACTTTCATGACTTTTTTGATATATTGACAAAAAATATGCTTCAATGTACATGCAATGCAGATGAGAGATATCCGGAATGGTTGGATAGAGGCTGTTTTATACATTTTCTGACTCCAAAACATGATTTGGAAAAGGTGAAACGTTGGATCAAAGCATGTAGTCAACCTCACGAACAGCTTAATGTCGCCAGAATTAACCAACACAAGGCAGTTTGCTCAAAGGTTTAGATTTCACTATGGTATATAAGTAAATGTAGTATTCTAGAAGGTAGCGTTAAATATAAAAATATATAATACATATTTCATATGGCTGGTTTATTTAATTGTTGTTCTTGTTTTCATGGGTTATATGGTGGATGAAAAATCTGGGAAAAACCACAGACTCACTGGAAGCTACTAAAAAGCTTTTTCACATACCCACATTGGCCCGAGTCCATAAAAGGGAGACATGAAAAGGTCAAAAGATGAGTTGCTTGTTGTTCATTTGACACTCATGCATACACTTAAGTAAAATAGGAAAAAAAGGATTTATAGTAATTGAGTAAAGAATGTTAAGATATAGTTGTAGAAGTTTGTATGGTTGTTATATATGATGATAATACAGGCTTATGCAACTGGTTCTAAGATTGTAAACTGAATTATCTAGACTTCTAAAAAAGTAATATTACTACAATGACTTTGTTGTACAGTCTTATAGACACATTTAGTAATCTTGTTGCTAGGTCCCATCATGACACTGTACTTTGAGCATAAATAAGTATCATCTGTGTTAGACTAAGACTACTCCAAGAGTTAGTGCATATTCTCTGCTGATCCCAGCTATTGTAAATCTATGCTCAGTTCATCTCAGCTAGGAAAAAGTATTCTAATTTCAAACTAAATGTATCCTAACAAGGTCTAAAGCACCTAACCGACCCCAACTTGGCCAAATAGTAATACAGTGGGACCCCGCTATAACACGGTAGTTGGGAGCCATAAAATCCGACCGTGTTATGAACCGAACCGTGTTATAAGCAACCATGTACAATACCAACGCATTTTTGGATTTAATTGGGGGGGGGATACATAAAGACGGGTGCGAAAATGCATGGCACAATTACCATTTTTGAACGATATATATTAAATGAGAAAAACATTTGTTGTGGTAACAGAAATTGCAGATATAATATATTTCTTTATTCAGAGAACCATGCATTGGTACATACACGTGTCTGATTTATATATACATGTATAATCTATTGCATGAAAAGAGTATCGACACCGTGTACTGACCAGCGAATCTTGTAACATACATTGAATCCATAATACAAATATTTCCATCAAAAATATCCACACACGGATGTAAAATATTCAATAATTTTGTCACAGATCATTATGTGACTGAATTCAATGAAAAGAAAATAACAAAAATTACATAACGGGTGTACGTAATGAATGATGAAATAGTACATGTCCGTAGATTAAATAATGGAAGCTAAAGTATATTCTTATAATAACTACATGTACATCTCAGGATCTTTCTGTCTCTGAATTCAGTCATTGTAAATTTCAGCACATTTTCCCCACCCAAGCTGCTAGTCAAAGTCCTTTGAACTTGCGACCCAGCTATTGCGTCATGTTCTTTTGATGTACTCTAATAAATACAGCAGGCAGAACTGGCTGTATTTTAACCACTGAATTATGTCACTGTAAATATCAGCACAGCTAAAATGATAAAGTAATTAACACTAACTTTGTCTCCCAGCTATTTGCATGTGTACGGAGGACTCCTGCATGGAGTGATTATGTGTCACATATCAAATATTTGCATTCAAGACGCGTAATTAAGCGTAGTGATGGGAATCGGTTAGAAGTTCATAATCGATCATCGGTTGCACACAACTTACTGATAATCGATTATAATCGGTTGCTAACTTTCTACAAGTAAGTTTTAATTTTTTTTGTTACAGAGTTATATCTTTGTTCAAAACATTTAAAATTTAAAAAAATGTATAGGAGTTAATCTCTCTCTCTTTCTCTCTCTCTCTCTCTCTCTATCTATATATATATATATATATATATATATATATATATATATATATATATATATATATATATATATATATATATATATATATATATACTTTAACCTCAAAAGCAACTTTCTTTGGCTTATCAGTTTTATGCAGCTGAAAGACTTAACAATCCCCCAGAACACTTTTATTCATATGTGATTTTTCAATTGTTTAAAGTATAGAAAGAAATGTTTTTCTTGCTTGTCATTAGTTACTAATACTACATACAATCAAAGCAGTTTAAACAAAACAAAAAAAACACCAATTACAAAAACTTTCAAACTAACTGAACTATTTATCAGCAAAATCATGTAATGTTTGAGCAATGCTGAACACAAAAATCATTTTTCAGAATACTGTTTCTTCTTGAGCTTGTTACACTGACATTACCAATAGTTAATGTTTTTGTTTAAGAATATTATCAGGTCCACATTGTCACAACTTAAACGAGCCCGTTTCTTGCTGACAAGATGTCCAGCCAGACTAAATACCCTCTCACTGGATACTGATGATGCCGGAATACTTAGGTACTTCCGAGCTAGTAAGCTAAGATGGGGGTAGAACTGGCAGTTTTGTTTCCACCACTGTAACATTGTGAGATTGGTATCATATGGAGCAGCAACTAGATATCTAGAAACCTCCTGGTGGATGACATCTGTTATTGGCTGTTGACTTTCACCAAGGCAAACAACATCTTGCAACCAATCATCCATGTCAACATTGACCTTTGCTTTCTTGTTTGGTGGACTAAGTGTAACCACAGTTTTAGTGTTGTCATCTCTGACATTTAGTAGTGATGGTGCAATTGGTAGAGGTGGCAATGAGTCTGAAGGTTGTTCATCACTAGTCCCTGGTTCCACTTGGACATTCACTTTAACATCAGCCATATCAAGAGCAACCTTTAAAAGCAGAGCATGTCCATCTGCTCGCTCACTGTCAGATAGAAACTCCAGATCCTTCATAGTATGATTCAATAAACAGCCCAACAGAGCTAGATCTTTGTCCTGTGTTCTATTGTCAAGTTCTTGTCTCATTACATCTTTAAGTTTAGCAATTGAAGGTAGATCATCAGCATTTGTTTCTATACATTTGGTAAGTTTAAGAAGTATTGGGATAACTTTATGAAGGGTTGGTGATTTGTCTCTGCAAACACTGTTTGTTGCATTCAGGAACGGTGAGAGAACTTAAACAAGTTTTTCAACCAATGCTTGTTCGTCAAATTTATAGACATAATTTTTCAATGTTGCGGCTGTTGACTTGCTTATGTTTGGGTCACTGATAACAGCCATAATAGCAGGTGTTTGCTCAAGCAGTCGTTCAAGCATGTCATGAGTGCTATTCCATCTAGTTGGAACATCCATCTTGAGCTTGTGTCCTCTAGCACCTATGTCAAGTAGTAACTGCTGCTTTCTCATTAACAAATCATTTATGCTCGTGCTTTGATGGAAAAAAGTCACCAGTTTGCGCCGCTTTGCAATGATTCGTGACAGTTCTGGTATAGCTAAAGCTTTTTTCACAATAAGGTTGAATCTGTGACCATAACAACCAAATCGAGTCCATTGAAGTAAATCAAAAGCCTTGATCTCATTGGCTGCATTATCAGTTACTCCAGTTGGTGTTGGAAGATTCCATCGCCTCTGAGTGGCCAACAGGCTTTCTTTTATATTTTCCCCAGTGTGACTGCCTTCAACTTTTCGTGTTTCTAAGACAACACTTTTCAATTCCCAATCTTTGGAAATAAAATGTGCAGTCACTGTACTATAACTTTCTGTATTTAATGAAGTCCATGCATCGTGAGTAACAGCTATATCAAGAACATCATGTAGTTCCTCTTTTACTTTTTTCTCAGCCTGGTCTTTCTTCACAGCTAGTTTGGAGGACACTAATTTACGACCTGGAATTTCATACCTGAAAATGTAAAGTTTGAAACATTTAGTCATGGTAGTCAAACAAGACATGTATTTGGAATATTTACTATGTCTAAATATAGTGAAAATAATGAATTTATTTAATGTTTATTTAGACAGGACAGCATTATATTTAATTAAATACTGCTTAATTTAGGTATGAAAATTCAAAATTCAACAGTGTTGACATCTAGAATCAAATGGATTCACACCTTTTTTTCTTTTCTCACTGTCAGTTTAAATAAATATTACTAATTTTTAATGTTATCATTTAAAACTTACCTTGGATTAAGAAGCATCACAAAGTTTCTCAAATATGTATGGTCAACAAGGCTTAGCAGAAGAACTTTGCCAACAATAAGTTTCAAGAGTGCATCATCAATTTCTTTCTGCTTTGTAGCTGACATCCTCTCTGTTGGCTTCTTAAATTGTTCATCAATCTTAGTCTGTTTGGGTGGCTGGGGGGAAACATCAGCACCTCTTGCTGTCGCTGATCCCATTTCCTTATGGTCATGATCAAGATGAAAGGCCAAATTTGTAGTATTGCCTGGAATGTATTTGAAATAAATGTTTTTATATTGAGAAGAAAAAAGAGCAAACAACAAATTCTTTATGCACAAGTATCTTAAATGAATGGAATGAAATTATTTAAAGAAAATCAGGATTAAAATTAATATTAAATTTGTACATATATTTTAAAATTAATTTGCAACATTTTAAAAAGTTATTTTATGTTTTTAAATAGTCACATGTCTCAGGGAATATCTGTAACAAACCTCAGAGATCACTTTTCCGTCATTATCATATATGCCTAAATAGCAGGATAATCTTGTGATTATTTATGTATTTCAATCATAATCATGACATGGAGCTTTATTATGAAAAGAAATTTGAAGTATTTTAACAACAACACATGCTATATTAGAGGAAAGCACAAAGTACACAAATGATTTAATGAAAATAAAATTCTTGATTTAAAATATTTGATACTGGAATGCCATGAAACGTTTTTCCGTGTGCGTGCGTGCAACTCATTTATTTTATACGAGGTTGTTCTGTCTCCTAATAATTGCATTCATCGTTGACGACATTATTTGTTTCCAAATTATCCAAAAAAATCTAACTATGGTGTATGTTTATATATTTGGAAGTTATGAAGGGAATACATAATTTAGCTTTACTGTTGTGGATCGGAAGGCTAATATCATGGTTCCACAGTCCTAAAATGTAAAGCGTATCCCATGATAATTTTGTTTTCGTGTAGCACCACAAAAAAATTAGAATATTGTTCATTTTTTGCACTATGTATTGGAGAATGTGTTTGCCAAAAATAAATGTATCCCCGCAATGATTTCAATGAGAATAGCTGGACCTACCTTTGTTTGCATATTCCTTTCTGCAGAGTTTGCATATGACCTTCGTTGTATCTAAATTCTCCTTTGTCGGTGGACCCTCCTGTATTTTGTAAAATCCAAAATATGTCCATACACGAGAACGAGCTTTTCCTCCAGGATATGGATATATTATTTTGCGATCGTTTTCATCCATGGCACGTGTATGATATTTAGCGGGGTTTTAACATTTTGTTCGGAATCCTCGGTTTTCTTCCCAACAAACAAAGGGATTGAACTAGTCTGTGCCAGCGCTTCACAGTTGTCTCCCTTACCATGCAATCGATTATGGCGTTTCACAATCGATTGGCGAATTGGTTCACTCAACCAACTGATCATCGATTATAATCGATAATCGGAACAACACTAATTAAGCGTTTCCGAGACCTCTGTGTCGTATACATTTTATACCATTACATTTCTCATCTGTCAATAGTTATTATTTTTTGAAAAACTCTGATTTTTAGCTGCTTTCTGCAAATGTCACGTTTGTTCTTGGCAAAGTCAATTATAGTTCTCAGTTGCACAATTCGAATTTACTAGTCAACAGATTGCATAAAACAACACTGCCAAGCCACGCACACATGTTGGCAGCTTTTGTTTCTTTGATGCTGTATAAATCGTTTCCCCCTGATTTGAACAAGTTTAGCTCGGCAGTTCACTTTGATGATAAACAGTGTACTTAAATTAATTGATTTATACATTCTGGTGAGAATCTTTTATCAACCCCCGCATTGGCTGTTGCTTAGTTGTGTATGAAATTAAGAGAACATACATGTATATCGGAGATTATTAGAGCAACGAATCATTATATTCGGAATGCATTCAAGACAAACACAAAGTAAACACGATGGCTTCATTGCTCAGGGATCAGTAATAATAATATTGACACTTATGAGCTGTCATTTTTCAACAATAAACAAAGATCAAAGTTCTCAGTAGGCCCAGCAATTGGTTCGTATTTCCGATGTTTATTCTGTTACAAAACTAGAAGAAATTTGTAAATATTTTGAAATTTTAGGAGCCATACAATGATTATTTTATATTCGATTTTGTGTGATTTCCTCCCCAAAATGATAATACATTTTCTACACGTTTTTTTTTTCTCTCGCACTTTTTAGACGAGTATGAGAATGATAATTAAACTCTTGATGTTTTTTTATTTTCATACTTAAAAGATTTTTTTTTTTGGTCTTTGAGAAAAATACCTGTAATAAATTACCTGAAATTTCGGGAGCCATGCCACAACCGTGTTATATCCGAATTTGTGTTATAACGGGGCGTGTTATAGGGGGGTCCTACTGTATTATCACATTCATATACTCTAATTTTTAGTTGAAAAAGCTGCTGTTGTAATTGTTTTTTTTTAATATACAATTTATATTCTTATTATATCTTTTCTGAAGGGTAAATCAATCGTACCTCAAAGTTGAATACCGTAAGAACTGTCATTACTTTTGTCCATCTTGATTAATCTTATCAATAAAGGTGGAGTTATTTATGTGACCTCTTTGTATGTGTATCATTGCTATGTCATACACAATTCCAATGTATTGATATTACTATAGTAAATTTTAACTGCTGTGTTTGTGTTCTTTGAAAGCTAAAAGGAACATCACTGAAAGTTTACACTGAATATTTCAGTGTAAGTCTAACTTTTTAAGCTCCGTCATATGGTACAGAACTTTTTAGTGGTTCTTTTGCAACATTAAAGTTGCTGCGATATTAACAATATGCCTTTACGACATGGACTTCCATTTTTCATTAAAAAGAGTCAGAAAATCATCAATGTAAGATAGAAATCCCCCTCCCAGATTACAAATTTGCATCAAACTCTCAGCATAGCCTTGTGTACCACTGAAAATTGTGAGCCAAGGATGGAATTTTCATGGTCGACACAGAGGAATCTGATGGATTCTGTTATTGATACCATGGGCAGTCTTGACTTGGGAAGGTGGTACAGTTGATAATCAGTAGAGTAATATTAGTAAATAAAAAGCATTTACAAGTAATATTAAACACAGAGTTCAAGTCCTATATGAATAGCAACACAGAATTTTCTTTTATATTCTGGAGGCAGTGTGAGGCATAGCTCTAGTAATCTTACATCAGTTATTTTAAATGACCAAATGAATGTTACACTGTAGCCATGGAAATAGGGTAATGTTGCTACTTGTGCTTTGGAATTTATGGTGTAGTATTTTTTCTAAACCATGTTTTGCAAATCACTTAAGTCAGTGTTACACTATTAAATGGAAATAGGATAATGCCACTATATGAACAATGTAGTAATGTGGCTACATCAAGTTTTGGAGATAAAGACAATCAGTTTTACATTGTCATATAGAAATAAGGTAATGTTAATACACAAATTTGGTGATTGACAATGCAGTATTGTTACTACATCATATTTTGGATATCACAAACTCGGCATTACAATGGCTTGTCAGTAGCTTCCCGTGGGTCAGTGGTTCTTTCTGGGGGTTTTCCCAGGTTCTTCCTCCACCATTAATACTGGTCTCCTGTGTGCTGAAAATGGTATTAAACTCAACAACAACAACAATGTCACATGGAATATAGAGTACTATTACTACATGGGTTTGGTGGAGATCTATGTAGTATTGTTACTACTTACTACATCAGATATTGAAGAAAACAAATCAGTGCTGGGAAATAGGGCATTGTTACTACATAGGTTTGGTGGAGAGCTATGTAGTATTGTTACTACATCAGATTTTAGAGATCACAAAATCAGTGCTGGGAAATAGGATATTGTTAATACAGATGTTTTCAAATTAACCATGTAGTATTTTCACTATAGTCAAATTCTCTTCAAAAGGACAAGCAAGAAATTCTTTTTTATTCTGACAGCCATTCTGTATGGATCACTGCTATCTCACCTGTGTCTGCATGGATTCGAGTCTCGGATTCGGCCAATGTGGGTATGTGAGATAACTTGCCAGTAGCTTCTCTTGGGTCAGTGGTTCTTTCAGGGTTTTGCTGGGTTCTTCCTCCGCCATTAATACTTTCTGCCATGTATAGCCTATATTGTGCTGAAAAATAGCATTAAACCCTACAACAACAATAATGTTGTTTCTGTGTTTACTTTATATCAATGCCTTTCTTAGACTTCTATAATTTATGCACATATTCTCAATGCACACTTTATTACATTGTTCTATTTGATGACGTATTGTACATTTACATGAATATTTATATTATGTACCAATTCAAGTATGTTGTATTAGCATGATAAATAACAACAGTAATAAAGTATTAAAGCTATATTGTTTGTTGTGTTTATTTTGATCTGGAAGTAATAAATAGTTAACTCTTTGTTCCATCTGCAATAAGATTTTAAGCAAGTATTTCTGTTGGTAAGCAATTTGTATTTTAAATTCATACTTTTTGTTTATATCTGTCTGGCAAAATTATTGGCTACCTTTTCCTACTCCTTGTCAGTCTAGCAACTACGTCATAGTTAAGTGGCACTGGTTTTATTTTCAATCCCTTTTGCACACGCCATTGCTGAGGTGCAGCATAACTGGTCAGGAACTGTGAAGTTATGTAGTTTTAAATCCTGTAGGAACTTAATTATTCCTACTAAATGGGAGCAATGCCCACTGACACTGCAGCTATACATTTTTCATATATGATACACATTAATTAGTAACAGCAATTAATAAATCCTCCCAGTGACATAAATAAAAGTAAAACATGTCAGATACAGTGTGTTTGGTGTGTTTTTAGTTATGTTACCTGAGATTCCTGACTTATGTGAGCTTAGTATTTTAGTATACTGTATGTTATCATGATAGTGTAAGTGAATTTACTCATCTGAAAATAATTATGAATTTTTATTAAAATGAATAGTGATATAGCTAATGCCAAGTCTATTTAATCCCAATTAATGAAGGCTTTGCAATTAAATGTCATCAAAAAGCTTCCAGGGGCCATGCATATATGACGTTATGCACCGAGGATGGATCAAACAAGTGTGGTGATGATGCAGTTGGGGATATTTAAAAAATGTGACATCACAAAACCAACACCAGTGCCATCTATCAGAGAAATAAGTTAAAATGCAGTGTTGTTTTGGTTTTCTGATGCAAAGGGATTTCAAACCATTTTTAATTTTGAAAAATTGTATTCTTTGGATGTGTCAAAGCTTTGTGATGTCATATGAGGGAACTGGGTTTTTGTGATGTGACCTTGGGTGGGGTACACAAGTCTGCCCAAATTGTGTGATATAATTTATGTGGATGACCCCAGACTAATATTATTGATCACTGGACATTTACAAAAGGGTGGCCAGGTACTAATTTTGGTCAAGAGAAAAGGACCTCAAGTGAAATCAACAGCTAATATTATAATATGATTTTTATTTTCAACAGCTGCAGCAGAACAGTTGCCATTACTTCATTGTATTAAATTGTTCAAACATTAAAAATTGTTCATAAAAAATAGAAAACATTAAATCTGACCCAGCTTTACCTGAACAGTATCCAACAGTTTCCGATTTCACTTGAGCTTTTCCATTTACTCAAATCAGGCCTCTGCTGTGGGCTAAAATCTCTTAACCCAAAGTAGAAAAGGCACATAATGATAATGAGACTCTCTGTTGGAGGGGCTAGGCAGGTTTTAAATTAGCCAGAATTTGGCCTAAGATTCCTGTTGCCATGCTCATTGAGGCTGGTGCACAACTAATTTTCTTTTAGCAAAATTTTGCTAATTCCTACAAATTTGGTCTTCACACTCTTAGGTAGAAACCAAATCTTGGATATATGTATGCTTAGCCAAAATTTGGTTAGTGTCATCAATGGCTTTTAGTACAAGTTGCATGTGTGGCTATTCACACTTTTCCTCCATAATTTTGATGTGCAGACGGTGTGAAGGCTGGTTCTTCTTCATAGATGGCCAGCATCTTGCTTCTACATGAATCTTATTTTCAAACTCCTAGACTTTGCTCTCATGTATATATCCTTGAGTAAAGTAGTTCAAACCTTTCTGCAACACTTTATTGGAAAGTTTCTCTTGATCAGGAAGGTATTTAAGTGAAATGTTATCAGGAATACACAAGAGAAAATCTGACATAGTGCCTGTATTCTGTGATAATTCAACCATTTTAATGGGAAGCTTGGGGTTTGAAGTAATAATGTCAAGGAAAACTTCAGAAACTATGTTGTGTACTCAGCTGCATCTAGAAACCCTCAGTCTCATGACATGTTAAATATAAACAGTTTTATGAAAAATGTTGTTGCCCTGCATTCAGTAAAGGCTTGCAATTGCATGGCCATTGTTAGGAATTCTCATACCACTTCCTAGGAACAGGTATGTAACGAAACCATCCATGTATGCAAACAGGTGTGTAAAATCTTGTAGAAAAATTGCAATTTTATTTAACAATGATAAAATGTTTTGTCAGATTGTTTCTCCTATGCTTAAAATGGATGATTCTTGAAATAATAATATTTACATTGTTTATGAGGGGCTTATTGAAATCTAGCACACATGAGTTCTAATTGAATAACAACTTTTTTAATTCACTAGAAGCACATTTTATTGTATCCCAGTATGCAATGCACAAAATGTTGGACTGATCGATAAAACAAGGCCGATGACAGTCTTCTTTTTCTTTCCTTTTTTCTTCACATATAAAACTACATTTCAGGCACCTAAGAGGACATTATAACCCTACTATTCTCAGCATCAGGACACCAGGTGACTGAGTGGTTTATGGCACTTACCATTACACATCACTAACATCTTGCGTATCTCTGCATTGGTTCTAGTCATGGGCTTAATCAACATGGTACATGAGAAATCTTGAGAACAGTGTCCCATATGTCAATGGTTCTTCTTGGGCACTTTTTACCAGCTTTTCCTTTACCAAATATACTGGCTGCCATATCATACGCAGGAAAAATTGTCTTAAACTATAACAACAACAAATTCACAGCATCAGCAGGAGGTGTCTTTTACTTATATATTTTTTTGTCTTAAATTAAATTTGTATTCAAAGTTTATGCTTAAATTCCATTCCCATGTTAACTCATTATGTTTTATGTATTGTGGTATATGTAGGTAAATTAATTCTTTATATCCTCTTTTAACAGGGATGGATCAAGTTTGCCAGGGAACAGAAACATATTGTATTCCTTCATATTAATGATGGGTCAACATTAAAAAATCTCCAGGTTGTCCTAGACCCAGCACAGATAAGGTATCATACTTGTGGAGTGAGTAGCAGATTGTGTTGCTTGTATTTTGTATTTATTACATGTATGTAAAATGATGAAAAATGCTTTAGTCTTTCATTTTATATAAATGAAGAACACAATATCATAGCATTGTCAGTTGGCATTACTTATATAGGTAATTACCCACATTATCATATCATTGTAAGTTGAAATAACTTATATAGGTAATTACCCACATTATTATACCATTCTCTGTTGAAATTACCTATATAGGTAATTCCCACATTATAATACCATTCTGTTGAAATAACATATATAGGTAATTACCCACATTATTATACCATTCTCTGTTGACATTACTTATATATAGGTAATTACCCACATTATCATATCATTCTCTGTTGAAATTGCTTATATATAGGTAATTACCCAGATTATTATACCATTCTCGGTTGACATTACTTATATAGGTAATTACCCATATTATCATATCATTGTATGGTGAAATTACTTATTTAGGTAATTACCCACATTATTATACCATTCTCGGTTGGCATTACTTATATAGGTAATTACTCACATTATCATATCATTGTATGGTGAAATTACTTATATAGGTAATTACCCACATTATTATACCATTCTCAGTTGACATTACTTATATAGGTAATTACCCACATTTTCATATCATTGTCTGTTGAAAGTGCTTATATATAGGTAATTACCCACATTATTATACCACTCTCTGTTGACATTACTTATATAGTACCCATATTATCATGTAATTGTCTGTCATCATTACTGATATTAAATACCCACATTACAATTGATAAGAACCTTTAGATGTATCATGCATATTTTAAATTTTCTTTTGTATGCCACAATATTCATGTCTGAAATACAGAATGGTTCTTCTCTGCTTGATAGGAATTTCATCTGTCTTCCCCTCTTTTCTCACTCTCTCACCAGAAGCCATTTTTAAAGGAATCACACATGTAAATATTTCCCTGCGTAAGAGGAACATGATTTTAAAAGACTTCCAATTACATAAATAAATCTGGTATAATAAACGTAATGACTATTGCCATTGTATGGAGATCAGTCACTGTTTTACAGATCATAAGAATATATCTCGCAATGAATCAGTGACTTACTTCCCCCCCTTTGGTTCAAACTGACAACAGGTGACTGACTGGTGATCAGTACTTTCATTTTCTAGTAGTTGTATAACTACTATCATTTATACTCACTTGTCTGTGCTTTAAGGTCCAACATCATTGTGATTGTCTTTATATAACTTGTACACAGTGTACAGTTCAACATCAAGGTGATTGTCCTTATATATTTTGTACAAATTGTTACGATTCAACACCAATGTAATTCTCCATATCATATTCAAATTCTAATAGTGAAAATCAATATAACTGTGTTTATTATATAACTTGTACAGATTAAACAGTCCAAGACCAATATGATTGTCTTTATATAGCATGTTCAAGTTCTAAAAGTCCAATACCAACATGATTGTTTTTATTTACTTGTACAAATTCAACTGTCCCACACCAATGTGATTTTCTATATATTACTTGTAACAATTGTACAGTCCAACACCAATTTAAGGGGCCCCGAGTGGCAGAGTGATCTAAAGCTCTTTCTGTTACGGATCACTGCTGTCTCACCTTTGTCTGTGTGGGTTCGAGTCTAAGATTCGGCTAATGTAGTTTTGTGAGAAAGCTTGCCAGTAGCTTCTCGTGGGTCGGTGGTTCTTTCCGGGGGGTTTCCTGAGTTCTTCCTCCACCAATAATACTGGCCACAATGTATAGCCTTTTGTGTGCTGAAAAATGGCGTTAAACCCTAAAACAACAACAACAACCAACACCAATGTGATTGTCTTTATATTACTTGTACAAATTGTACAGTCCATGAGCAATGTGATTGTCTTTAAATTACTTGTACAAATTGTACAGTCCATGAGCAATGTGATTGTCTTTAAATTACTTGTACAAATTGTACAGCCCATGAGCTATGTGATTGTCTTTAAATTACTTGTACAAATTGTACAGTCCATGAGCAATGTGATTGTCTTTAAATTACTTGTACAAATTGTACAGTCCAACACTAATGTGATTGTCTTTATATAACATGTACAAATTAAACTGTCCCACACTAATGTGATTTTCTTTCTTTAACATGTACAAGTTCTAACATTCAGTACTTAGACATTTCTCATCCACTTTTTTTATATATTTACCAAATAGCATACAGTCAGCCTTGCCTTAATGATGAATGGTATTTGGCAGTCACTTGGTCTCATTGGCTAATCACTTTTTCCTCATTAGATATAGTAATACAAGTCGTGTATTAAATGCTTGCCTGCTTTCCATAATCAACAGTAAATTTTTTTTACTGTTTCATCTAGTAATTTGAGCATATCGACTATTGAAATGAAATGTTTTCCCACTCAAGTATAGTGACCAATTATTTTAATCAATTATTTTCACTCAAGTATATCAACCAAACTGTGAAGCATTTCGTTTTCCCATGCAAGTACATTGACCATGGAAGTGGAGCATTTAATAAGGTCATACAGTTAACTATATATATATATATATATATATATATATATATATATATATATATATTATTATTAATAAGAACAATAATAATAATGGTTACAGGTGAATTGTATGTCTTCAAGAACCAAGTTTAAAAGATGAATCAGCATATTATGTACAAAGATCTTTTTCAATGGATGTCTGATATTGGCATGTTTGATTTCATGTTTAAACTTTATACTGATTTATATCATGGGTTTTAGCAGAGAGATAAAACTGATTTAATTAAATGTATATTATGAAGTCAGCAAAGATCTCCACTACTTCACTGTTGATCTTGTGATTTGTCTGTGTTACAGTTCAAATGTAAGCTTCGGGAGCTGTGTATCCGTCAGAGGGGAGCTAGTGCCAAGTCCAGCCAAAGGACAACCTGTGGAACTAAAAGCTTCAGAAATTACAGTCCTAGGACAATGTGATGTGCTTGTAAATAATCCCATAAAGCCTTTTTCTTTTATCTGACTTATTGTCATCCTGCTATTATATTTATGCTCCACCAATTCACAGTAGTAAAGATTGCATATGGGTCATTCAGTAATGATAACAAATCATTTATCCAGTACTGTAAATTCATAAATTTAATTGCATTGGTATCATTTATTGTGGTTATACAAAATCAAAATATATCCATAGTAGTCTGCTGTGCTAATCCAGTGAAATTAAATGAGAAGTATATAAGTTTTTCTTTTGTAGGGTCAAATGATACTTGTTTCTTGCATATTGGTATGGCTCAAGATAAACAACCAATGATACAATGATATTAATATGGCTCAAGGTACACAACCGATGATACAATGATATTGATATGGCTCCAGGTTCACAACTGATGATACAATGATATTGATATGGCTCAAGGTACACAACTGATGATACAATGATATTGATATGGCTCCAGGTACACAACCGTTGATACAATGATATTGATATGGCTCAAGGTACACAACCGATGATACAATGATATTGATATGGCTCAAGGTACACAACCGATAATACAATGATATTGATATGGCTCCAGGTACACAACTGATGATACAATGATATTGATATGGCTCAAGGTACACAACCGATAATGCAATGATATTGATATGGCTCAAGGTACACAACCGATGATACAATGATATTGATATGGCTCCAGGTACACAACTGATGATACAATGATAATGATATGGCTCCAGGTACACAACTGATGATACAATGATATTGATATGGCTCAAGGTACACAACCGATAATACAATGATATTGATATGGCTCCAGGTACACAACTGATGATACAATGATATTGATATGGCTCCAGGTACACAACCAATGATACAATGATATTAATATGGCTCAAGGTACACAACCGATGATACAATGATATTGATATGGCTCCAGGTTCACAACTGATGATACAATGATATTGATATGGCTCAAGGTACACAACTGATGATACAATGATATTGATATGGCTCCAGGTACACAACCGATAATACAATGATATTGATATCGCTCAAGGTACGCAACCGATAATACAATGATATTGATATCGCTCAAGGTACACAACCGATAATACAATGATATTGATATGGCTCCAGGTACACAACCGATGATACAATGATATTGATATGGCTCCAGGTACACAACTGATGATACAATGATATTGATATGGCTCCAGGTACACAACTGATGATACAATGATATTGATATGGCTCTAGGTACACAACTGATGATACAATGATATTGATATGGCTCCAGGTACACAACTGATGATACAATGATATTGATATGGCTCAAGGTACACAACCGATGATACAATGATATTGATATGGCTCAAGGTACACAACCGATGATACAATGATATTGATATGGCTCAAGGTACACAACCGATGATACAATGATATTGATATGGCTCAAGGTACACAACCGATGATACAATGATATTGATATGGCTCCAGGTACACAACCGATGATACAATGATATTGATATGGCTCCAGGTACACAACTGATGATACAATGATATTGATGTGGCTCCAGGTACACAACTGATGATACAATGATATTGATATGGCTCAAGGTACACAACCGATGATACAATGATATTGATATGGCTCAAGGTACACAACCGATGATACAATGATATTGATATGGCTCAAGGTACACAACCGATGATACAGAGATATTGATATGGCTCAAGGTACACAACCGATGATACAATGATATTGATATGGCTCAAGGTACACAACCGATGATACAATGATATTGATATGGCTCCAGGTACACAACTGATAATACAATGATATTGATATGGCTCAAGTTACACAACTGATGATACAATGATATTGATATGGCTCAAGGTACACAACCAATGATACAATGATATTGATATGGCTCAAGGTACACAACCAATGATACAATGATATTGATATGGCTCAAGGTACACAACCGATGATACAATGATATTGATGTGGCTCAAGGTACACAACTGATGATACAATGATATTGATATAGGGATTTGTATGATGTTAGGATTAGTATAATGAGGAAGATCAAGATAATTCTAGCTAGAGTAGGTCTGGGTGCAGGACCAGAATAACAGCTTATCTCCCCATGCTGCATTTTATGTAAATACAAACCTACTGCTGTGACATCTCACTTTGATCAATGATCAGATAGAAAAATAAAGAGATAAATGACTAATAATCATTTGTGGCTTTGAAGATTAAGAGTTTTTTTAAGAAGTAGGTGCATGAGCTTTTGAAAAAATTTTCATCCTTATTCATCCATAAATGAAAGCTGAATGATTATTTGTATTTTAATCACCTTTGCACAGATTGAAAATAAATACTCAATTTGTCCAATAAAAACAGAAATATATTGAGTGAATTTTTCAGTATGACATTATAAGTCCAGGAACTGAGATCATATTAGTTGTCCACAGAAGAAATCATTAATGGGTGAATAATGACTGGTGTTTATCACTAAAGATTTTTCAAGGTCTCCTATCTTCATTGTCATTTATTCACAGGATTGTTATGGTTATTACAACTTACAAGAATTCTTCTGTTTCTCCTTTGAATACGTTCCCCAATCACATTACTTTAGGGATATTAGCCTGCTACCTCGCGAATCCAGCCCTACCAAAAGACGAAAATTCGTCTTTCCTGTCTATGTCATATAGACAAAGGGCAATAACTCTTGCCCATTACCTCCCCTTGCCGCCCGTTAGGTGTCGCTTCTTTAGTTTTTTAGCTTCGCTTGTTGTGTGTAAACACGTACAATTAGACCTCCAATGAATCCAAGCCATCTTAGTGTAAATTCTGACCATCCGAAGTTAAATTTGGAATTACTGTGTTGGATAATCATTCCTCAACAGGTCGTATACATTATTTTACAATATTTTCCAATTTGAGTGACTTTGTCACCTTTTCTAGACTTCGGACCAGGCTACAACGTGGTCAAAGCACGCTTATGGCGGTACTAGCATGTAATACATGTAGCACTCAATAATTTCGCTTATTCCGTATGTAACGTTTACGATATTAGCGACTAATAACGTGCTGCATTGATAATATGTGCTTTATTTATCTTCTTTGACGTTTCAGTAGACTTCAAAAAAAAGTCTTTGAACGACCAATTTGCGACTTTAATGGCGGACTTCGTGTTGTAGTCACGAGTTCACGCAACACTTAATCATTTCGCTTCCTACGTTAGTTACGGTTATGGAATAGCGACTTAATAGCGTACTGTATTGTTAATTTGTGCTTTGTTTATCTTCTTTTCCGTTTCAGTAGACTTCATCTCTGAACGACCAGTTGCGACTATTAATGGCGGAATTTCGTGTTGTAGTCACGAGTTCACGCGACTCTTAATCATTTCGCTTCCTCCGTTAGTTACGGTTATGGTAATAGCGACTTAATAGCGTGTTGAATTGCTAAATGTGCTTTGTTTATCATCTTTTCATTTCAGTAGACTTCGTCTTGAACGACCTATTGCAACACGCTCACGGCGATAACTAGTGTGGTCATTAAGAGTTAACATGGCACGGAATAATTTGACTGCTCCGTTAATAACGGTTATAGTATTATCGAATTAATAATATGCTGAATTTTTAATTTGTGCTTTGGCGGAATTCATGTTGAAGTCATGAGTTCACGCGACACTAAATCATTTCACTTCCTCCGTTAGTTACGGTTATGGTAATAGCGACTTAATAGCGTCCTGAATTGCTAATTGTGCTTTGTTTATCATCTTTTTCGTTTCAGTAGACTTCGTCTTGAACGAACCATTGCAACACGCTCACGGCGATAACTAGTGTTGTCATTAAGAGTTAACATGGCACGGAATAATTTGACTACTCCGTTAATAACGGTTATAGTATTATCGAATTTTTTAATTTGTGCTTTGTTCTCTTCTTTTGTCGTTTCAGTAAGCAAAGTCGACAACGAAGGCATGAATGGCAAAATGGGTGTTGGCAATGTGGAAATGGAGGAAATTATGTTGACATGGTTTAGGCTGCCCAGTGGGTGTAAATTTCACCGCAGATCCGTACATGGCTTTCGGGCCTGTAAGTCAGGACGCATGGAGTCTATGCTGGATCAATTGGATCCATTTTAATATGCACTTTCGCCGGCCTTCCAGCTGTCAGTCCAGCCGACACCGTCAGTTCAGCCGGCACTTCAGCAGGCAAACCGGCATTAACCGTCCATCCGGCACCGTCCGTTCAGCCCAAATGGCACCGGACGGCCAGCCGACCTTCCAGCTTGCATCAACAGGCACCCGCCGTTCAGCCCAAATGGCACCGGCCGGCCAGCCGACCTTCCAGCCTGCGTCGACAGGCACCGGCCGTCCATACGGCAACGTCCGTTCAGCCCAAATGGCACGGTCGTCCAGCCGACCTTCCAGCCGGCATCAACCGGCACCAGCCGTCCATCCGGCAACGACCGTTCAGCCCAATTGGCACCGGTCGTCCAGACATAGACAGGAAAGACGAATTTTCGTCTTTTGGTAGGGCTGGATTCGCGAGGTTACTAAAAAATTTGCTTTCATTATTTAATAACAGAAGTCAAAGCCTAGCCATTTTACATCCATTGTCACCCTGGCTTTATTGCATAATCAGATACTCATCTTTTCTGAAAAAAAGATAAATCTTTTGAGTGAATTTTTCGTACTTTGGTTGAAAGTGACATGAGATTAAATGAGTCATTATGAATTGCTTCGTAAGCATTGATTTCACAAAAGTGGACATCCATAAGGTAACTAACTTTGTGATGGGTATTATTACTTTAATAAATTCATAGGCTAAAAATATCCGTTTTCTTATATTGAATTTTTTTAAAAAAAGGAGTGAGTACTGACAACAAAATTTCAGAGCACTCATATTGAAGGTCATCTTGTGGAACATTTAATTCTTATTTGATAAAATTTACCTACTTTCAACATATTTAATGTTTTTTTTGACAAACTGTTATTAAATCAGTCTTTTACAGTACATTATCTATGGTTTGAATACAAATCTTCAGATTATTTTATATTTGTACAAATTAAAATAGAGTAGTATACATTTAATACATACAGCTTTGTGTCTTTCAAGTTTAACATTGGGGTCACTACAATCAATACATTATACATATGTACCTGTAAATTAATTAATTGATTTCTTCTTTAGGAATATCCAGTGAAAAAAGTCCTAAAACAGGACCCAGATTATTTACGAAGTATCCCTCACCTGAGACCACGAACAGATTTCATCACGTCCCTTCTGCGAATCCGAAATGCTGCCAGTATTGCCATTCACAGCTTTTTTCAGGTACTTGTTTGAGAATTCAAGTATGTTTCCCATCTTTAATCCTCATCCACGTTTTATGCCACCACACAATCATAACAATACATACCACATGAAATCACTTAGAAAGTGAGTCCACTTGCGAATTGCACAGACCCAGATCTGTCGGTGCATATGTGCCAGCACATCAGGGTCTGTACTGTTTGTTAGGACTAATCATTAGAATAATATATAAAAAAATTAGACATTGATCTACAGGCATATTATGTTATGGAAGATCAAGACCTTGTTGATTGCAGTTTGCCTCACTTATCGGTGAGTTCATGTGGTATTTATTGCACTGGCTGTGAATAACTTGAGCAAATAATTATGTCAAGTTTATTTAAAGGAGAAATACAATTCTTTATTCTTCACTGAAATATCACTAGTGACTACTTTAAGCACTTCATGTTATTTACTACATGAAAAAAGCAAATTTTTTAGTAAATTATGTTTCTCCGAGAATACTTACCCAATCACATTACTTTAGGGGATATTAGCCTGCTACCTCGCGAATCCAGCCCTACCAAAAGACGAAAATTCGTCTTTCCTGTCTATGTCATATAGACAAAGGGCAATAACTCTTGCCCATTACCTCCCCTTGCCGCCCGTTAGGTGTCGCTTCTTTAGTTTTTAAGCTGAGCGATATATAAAACACGAGGATGCTCGCATGGCGGGGTGGTTGGGAGGGTTTCTTAGTAATGTGATTGGGTAAGTATTCTCGGAGAAACATAATTTACTAAAAAATTTGCTTTCTCCTTTGAATACGTTCCCCAATCACATTACTTTAGGAGAATAAGTAATAGGAGGAGGGAATGCGGAGCATCCGACCTCCACACGGGTATCCTCTAGGGAATGATGGTTGGATTCCCCATGTGAATGATAACCCGGTCTCCTAATTTTCAATCAGCAACACAGCCCAGGGTCACGTGATATGTGACCCTTTTATACGGTTAAGAAGACAGATATTGAAATCTTCTTACCTACGAAAATTTATCTGGCGAATCCAGCGAAGCTAATAGGCTGTGCTGATTGTTGTACATGAGTCTGGTGGGCGTCTGGGCTGCCCAACACCGGACCTACTAGAATCAATGTTTGCCTCTGCGAGTACAAACTTGAAGATAAAACTGTAGAAGGTTGACTCTGCATGTCAGCCAACAGCTTCTATAAGGTGACTGATTTGCGAATTCTCAGAGTACGCCGAGCGTATAACCCACTACAGCCATGAAGCAAGGGCTTGAATGGTGATGTCTCATATCCCAGCTATCACCAGAAAAAAAAAAAAAAGAGGTGCTTGTATGTGACCTGACTCACCTCTATGCATTGAAATGGTGCTAGAGTGCCCAAACAGGATCTTACATGGCTGTTGATCCTGACTTATCTATAAAGAAAGCGAGCTAATGACGACTCGTTGATCGCCAATGTATGGTAATCTATTTTGGACTACGAAGCCTGGCTGCGTCAAGAGGACCATCAAACCCTCTGATCGAAACGAAAGAGAGTTCGGGTCACTAGAAAGGACATGTAACTCGCTCACCCTGCATGCTGAAGCTAAGGCTATCAAGAAACCCAATTTGTATGATAGTAGCTTTAACTAATCGTGGGTTAAAGACTCAATACTGTCTGAATTGAGTCATGTTAAAACCCAGGACAGATTCCATTTGAAAACAGGGTGAGGAATATAAGTCGATTAAATTTTTTTTTTTTTTTTTTTTTTTTAAATGTCTAAAGATCTGACAAATCTTTGTCATGGCTGATAGCACATGTACCAGAATGGCGGAATGTGTCTGATATCATGGAGCGGTAACATTTGAGAATAACTGGAGCCAGATGTTTCTCCTCGAAAAGCCAGAGAAAAGTTGGCCAGTTGAGGGATTGTGACACTCAGAGGAACAATGTGAATGATATGGTACCAGTCTCTGAAAACATGCCACTTGCCCTCGTAAACCTTCAGAGTAGAGGGCCTTCTTGCTCTCGAGATTCTCTCCGCAATCAAAGATTTAAATTGTTTGTCTTGCAAGTTTGTCTGGACAAGAGCCAATCTTGAACATAAAGACGGTCCGGACAGGGGTGGAACACCCCTGGCCGCGGTTGCTTGTGAATACTTGTGCTGACTGTAATCTTCCTGGGTAGATCTATCGCCTAGATTGAGTAGATCGGAGACCCAGGAGTTGTTCCATCTGAGAGGGGTAATCAGAACCATCTGACAATTCTGACCCCTTAACTTCTGGATTAATTCCAGTACCAAGACCGTGGGAGGGTAGGAGAATGCCCACAACCCTTCCCAGGTGATTGATCGAGCATCCACGACCCAAGCTTCTGGGTCTGGAACCTGTGAGATGAAAGGAGGAGAACTTGCGATTCCATCTTGTTGCAAAAGATCAATCATCGGACGTCTCCAAAGTGTGTCAATTGGAAGAAAGTCCGATTGATGGAGTGACCATTCTGTGTGAATGACTAGACAGAGTGTCAGCCAAGACATTGAGTCTGCCAAGAATGTGTCTGAATTGTACATTGAGGTGGAGATTGTCGAACCAATGTAGAAATTGCCAGTTCAGATTGCACAGGTCTGGTGATTGGTGTCCCCTTGTTTTGAGGCAAGGCACCACCACAATGTTGTCTGACATAATGAGGGCAGTTTGTAATAAGAGTTGATCCTGCCCGAAATGAAAGGCATTGATGACAGCCGTTATTTCTGAAAGGTTGATGTGGAAAGGGCTCGCCCCTGGCACCCACGTGCCGCTGACAGTATCGAAGTTCGGCAACAGGTGGGCACCCCAACCGTAGGTATTAGTGGCGGAACATACCGTTATCCCCTTGGGGTATCTCCAGAGTAATCCCTGTGGACAGCCTACAGGGGTTGTGCCATTGACTCAAGAATGATTGTATCTCTGGCGTGAGCATGACTGTTTTCTGGGATCGAAGGGACTTGAAAAGAGCGCAATTACGCTAGCAACGTCCTTTGTAAAGGGCGCATAAAAGGACGGCTGATTGGGATCAAGTCTGCTGCCGCATTGAATAATCCGAGGATCTGCAACTCTCTCGCTAAAATGCGCATCCTGTCGGAAACGGACTCTACGAGTGCAATTATCTGGATAATCGCAAACTCGAGGAAGCCTTACCAGATTCAGATCGGGAGAAACTCCACACCCAGATGGACCAAAATCCGGATTGGACAGAGATCAAACTTTATCCAGTTCACGAGAAAGCCTATATGACGTAAAGTGATATAAGATCGTTTCTGCCTTTGAGCAGAATAGAACTTGACAGATGTTCCTGGAGGATGTCATCCAAATATACTGCCGACGCAATAGATGAAGTCGAGCGGAACAGGGTGACGACGTAACCCATAACCTTGGTACTAGCCCAAGTGCTTAAATTTAGGCCAAAAGGTATGACATGGAACTGATAAGCCTAGTCCCGACAAGCACAACGGAGAATGTCCGCTACTCGTGGGATAGGGACGTGAAATGTGCGTCGGTCATATCTAGCCAGCTTATGATGGGGTTTAAGCGACGTGCCCTTCAGACATGCGTCACGACGTATCAGGTCTAGGTTGGCAGAAGCAGTCAGCGCATTGGCCATGGAATGGTGAGCTGCCCTGTTAAGAACCCTAGCTAACCGGGCCGTCGAATCCCAAGCATGTTCATTGCCAGATTTTTCAGCGATCCTGAAAATGGCTAGGGAGGCTAGGTCTAACAGTGAAGATGTAGCGACTACATTCAAACCAGCTTGGACGTGGCATTGAACACAGTTTTGTCCACTTTATAAGACAATGCCGCAGACATATGGACTGCTGCCCTATTTTATCCCGAGCCAGGACCTCAGTATTGAATGCATCGGAGTGAGTTTTGTACCATCGACCTGAAAACGACGCTGGTACTTGGCTTTCAGAAAAGAACGCCTTAGCATTTCCTGGATCCCCTATACGTGTCGACAGACGGTCATTAATTTCCTTAATTTTGTCGACTGGGGAAGGAGGCGGAAGGATAGAATCTCTTCCCCTTCATCCAGATCGACCGACGCACTAACCCTATAGTCGGAAATTGCAGCAGGAGGTGGAGGGCATTCTGAAGGGGCCTTAACACCCTAAAAATTTCCTCCACTGCGGCTTTGAAGCTGAACTCAGTCCGTTCCATAGTTGGATCTGCATACAGCTGATTTGCCTGTGATTCATCGCACTCACTATGTGCATAATCTTGCTCTGGTAAAGCATCCATATCGGGGTAATGCATACCAGGTGGCATAGATGACTCGATTCCGTCATCTCTAAAAAAGGTATTCACTCTCCCTTGTGGATGAGTTGATAGCCTATGGACGGCCGGCAATGCCGAATGGATTGATTGGTATATGTTTGGCCTGAACGCCTGCGACGGGCCGGCTATGACCGGCACCGACCGCTCGAATGGTCGGGTTGGATCGAGAGATTCATCGCCAACATCAGAGTCATGGTAGTGATATGTAACCGGTAGTACGGATTGACAGACGGAAACATCACTAGAATCTTCGTCAATCCGATTTGTGCGGATTGCGGTATGATAAAAGTCCCCGTGCTGGTACAGCGGTACAGTCGGACGGACTGGTATATGACTAAAATCTCCATACGGTTGGACGACCGGTGCCTGTTGGGCTGGACAGCCGGAGCCGGATGGACTGTCAGTGCCGGCAAGTGTCGGCTGGAAGCTTGGCTGGACAACCGGTGCCATTTGGGTTGAACGGTCATTGCCGGATCGACGCCCGGTGCCGGTTAGTGCCGGCTGGATGACCGGTGCCATATGGCTGAACGGTCATTGCCGGATGGACGTCCGGTGCCGGTTGGTGCCGGCTAGAAGGTAATAATAATTACATAATGCTTATGTAGTGCGGCCAGCACTGTGCACCCATCTACCATTCGCTCAGAGGGAATGTTGGTTCTGGTATAGCTTGCATATCTGTACAGCATACCAGGTGACCTAGATGACGCAATTCTGTCATAATTGACACTTTCACTAAATCTCCCTTGTGGAAAAGCCGTGAACATATGGACGGCCGGCACTAACGGCTGATTGAACTGACGAATGGTCGGCCTGAAAGTCCTGTTCTGGTAAAGCTGCCATATCTGGGTAGCGCATACCAAGTGGCATAGATAACTCAATTCCGTCATCTCTGATAATGTCACTAATTCTCCCTTGTTTTAAAATCACACCGACACGTATTTGACGTGACGGGAGGTGTACACCGGCGATACCGACTGATTTGTCTGGTATATGGTCGGCCGGAATGTCGGCGAAGGTCCGGCTATGACCGGCACCTGCCTCTCGAATGGTCTGATTGGACGGAGATACATCTATAACATCTCTCTCATGGTAGTGATATGTAACCAGTAGTACAGATTGACTGACGGGTACATCACTATAATCTCCGTAAATCAAATGTACAGCCGGTGCAAATTGATGTCGGCTGGAAGACCGGTGCCATTTGGGCTGAACGGTCGTTGCCGGATGGACGGCCGGTGCAGGTTGATGCCGGCTGGAAGGTCGGTTGCACGACCGGTACCATTTGGGCTGAACGGTCGTTGCCGGATGGACGGCCGGTGCAGGTTGATGCCGGCTGGAAGGTCGGCTGGACGACCGGTGCCATTTGGGCTGAACGGTCGTTGCCGGATGGACGGCCTGCATAGGTTGATGCCGGCTGCAAGGTCGGCTGGACGACCGGTGCCATTTGGGCTGAACGGTCGTTGCCGGATGGACGGCCGGTGCCGGTTGATGCCGGCTGGAAGGTCGACTGGACGACCGGTACCATTTGGTCTGAACGGTCGTTGCCGGGTGGACGGCCGGTGCCTGTTGATGCAGGCTGGAAGGTCGGCTGGACGACCTGTGCCATTTGGGCTGAACGGTCGTTGTCGGATGGACAGCCGGTGCCGGTTGATGCCGGCTGGAAGGTCGGCTGGACGACCGGTGCCATTTGGGCTGAACGGTCGTTGCCGGGTGGACGGCCGGTGCCTGTTGATGCAGGCTGGAAGGTCGGCTGGCCGGCCGGTGCCATTTGGGCTGAACGGCCGGTGCCTGTTGATGCCAGCTGGAAGGTCGGCTGGCCGTCCGGTGCCATTTGGGCTGAACGGACGGTGCCGGATGTATGGCTAGTGCCGGTTGGTGCCTGCTGAAGTGCCGGCTGAACTGACGGTGTCGGCTGGACGGACGGCTGGACGGCCGGCGAAAGTGCATAATAAAATGGATCCAATTGATCCAGCCTAGACTCCATGCGTCCGGACTTACAGGCCCGAAAGCCATGCACGGACCTGCGGTGAAATTTACATCCACTGGGCAGCCTAAACCATGTCAACATAATTTCCTCCATTTCCACATTGCCAACACCCATTTTGCCATTCATGCCTTCGTTGTCGACTTTGCTACTGAAACGACAAAAGAAGAGAACAAAGCACAGATTAAAAAAATTCAGCATATTATTAATTCGATAATACTATAACCGTTATTAACGGAGTAGTCAAATTATTCCGTGCCATGTTAACTCTTAATGACCACACTAGTTATCACCGTGAGCATGTTGCAATAGGTCGTTCAAGACAAAGTCTACTGAAACGAAAAGATGATAAACAAAGCACAAATTAACAATTCAGTACGCTATTAAGTCGCTATTCCATAACCGTAACTAACGAAGGAAGCGAAATGATTAAGTGTCGCGTGAATTCGTGACTACAACACGAAATTCCGCCATTAAATAGTCGCAACTGGTCGTTCAGAGACGAAGTCTACTGAAACGGAAAGAAGATAAACAAAGCACAAATTAACAATCAGTACGCTATTAAGTCGCTATTCCATAACCGTAACTAACGGAGGAAGCGAAATGATTAAGTGTCACGTGAATTCGTGACTACAACACGAAGTCCGCCATTAAATAGTCGCAATTGGTCGTTCAAAGACTTTTTTGAAGTCTACTGAAACGTCAAAGAAGATAAATACAGCACACATTATCAATGCAGCACGTTATTAGTCGCTAATATCGTAAACGTTACATACGGAATAAGCGAAATTATTGAGTGCTACATGTATTACATGCTTTGACCACGTTGCAACCTGGTCCGAAGTCTAGAAAAGGTGACAAAGTCACTCAAATTGGAAAATATTGTAAAATAATGTATACGACCTGTAGAGGAATGATTATCCAACACAGTAATTCCAAATTTAACTTCGGATGGTCAGAATTTACACTAAGATGGCTTGGATTCATTGGAGGTCTAATTGTACGTGTTTTCGCGTAAGCGAAGCTAAAAAACTAAAGAAGCGACACCTAACGGGCGGCAAGGGGAGGTAATGGGCAAGAGTTATTGCCCTTTGTCTATATGACATAGACAGGAAAGACGAATTTTCGTCTTTTGGTAGGGCTGGATTCGCGAGGTAGCAGGCTAATATCCCCTAAAGTAATGTGATTGGGGAACGTATTCAAAGGAGAAGCAGTTTGACAGAAAGCAGATCTTGTTATATTTCTGATCAGTCCATATACAATTATTGCAGGTCAATACAAATGAGTCAATGCTACAATAAACCACATGCTACCAAAAAACTTATTTAGATAATCACTCTTCATATTTTTGTACTTTTATGTGCAAGGTATACAAAATATTTATGGATTATCACTATCTTTGTTTTGTTTTCTAAATTTAAAATAAATTTTTGGTTATGGTTGATCTCATTTCATTCGTCGTAGATATTCAGCTCATATCTAGTACATTGCTTTCACAGAATCTACTATGGTGAAATTGAATGGTGTCTTACATACATAAAATGATTTTAAAAATTGAATGGCTTTTATTGAATATATATGTGATGACAAAATGGATAAGATGCTTTTATTGGATTTACAATAAATCAAAGAAGCTTCACTTGCTTACAACTTCAAAACATTTTTCTTTAAAATGAAATATTACTTATCAAAGGTTATGACAGTGAACATGTTTTGTAAAGGTAAGTAATGCAATTTAAAGAGTCCTTTTTCAGCAAGGCCAGTAAAATTAACATGTTGTACAATTATGTGTTGTGCCCTTTTACTGAAGGTCTTATTAACCTAGTTTCTTCTAGCGATAGCACATTTTTTCACATGTATATCATCCAGTAATGGATACTTTAAGAAAAGAATTAATAGAACAATGTTATTATGTAGTTGCCTTGAGCCACTAAAATAAACAAGTTTACATATCATAAGTACTCTCTTAGAAGTCAAGTCCAACTTCAGACTGCATAGACCCTTATCTGCCAAAACACAATATCCATGCAGATCTGGATCTGTGCAGTTTGTTATAGGTAATATATAGAAAAAACAACATAGACCCAGATCTGCAGTTGTAATCAGGGTCTATGTTATTTGATTTTGGTTTTGACATATAAGTGAGTGTATATGGTACGTATTCTTGTTTAGAATATTCAAGGCTTTCATTGTATGGGTTTTCACAGTATTCATAGATATGTTTGGGGAAAAATACAGAACTTTTAGTTTTGTCTTAGCCACATTAGCAGATGGTAAAATTTAAGTGAATGCAGTATAATGTTTTCCAACCTTATTTTTAAATACATTACAATGATTTTGTAAAGGACCTCTCAACAATTTTCTGTCTTTAGAAAGATGATTTCCTATTCATACATACCCCAATTCTGACCTCCAATGATTGTGAAGGAGCAGGAGAGGTTTTCAAAGTGGAGGTAGGTACAGTATATATATATATATATATATATATATATATATATCACACACACACACACACACACACACACAGATTCTAAAGTAAGCAATGTTACCAGTGAAATGGAAATACCGTATTTTCGCGCATATATCCCGCGGATTATACCAGATTTTACAAACCCCGCAGGGGGGGGTGCGGGTTATATAAGGGTGCGGGCTATATCACAATTTTTTTACACATGATGATATTTCAACATATTGTTCGAAAAACGTAACTACATAACATATATTGTTCTAGTTTTGTTTTGCTAGGGTTGGATATTATGGCTACTACGGTGACTTTACAACCTACGGTATCGGGACTAAATCAAAATTTCAGGATAAAAACTTAAAATTTCGTATCCGTCACGTTTTCATAATCAATATTTTCTGTTTTCAATCGAAATAACTACGGTACCTAATTTTACCGCTGGGCCACGATCCACTGCTTCAGGTCAGCTTCAAGGTGAGGCCACTTTGCTTTAGATCCGCGACGAGCACGTTTTCGTGGATTCATCTTCTCCAACGTTCCTTTTTCTTTTTTCCAACCTCGGATTACACTCTCATCAATATCAAATTTTGTGCCTGTGGCTCTATTGCCATGCACTTCAGCATACGCAATGGCAGTTAGCTTGAAGTCGGCTGTGTAAGACTTTCGTTTCGGCATTTTTTAAATTAAACAGAAAGAAATTATTTAAAATCGAATCTACACTTCACAAGAATACAAGATTATTTCAAAATGTCCGTGTTTATGTAGCCTGTAGTTGAGGCACAGCTCCTACGCACACAAGCACTGTGTACCGTGTTTTTCCTGACTTTTATTGAGCAAAGGTTGTCGGCTTACTTTGATGATGGCGCCGCTAAAGGCTCCAGTTGAAGGGTGAAACAAATACCTGTTTGTTATTGCTGCGGCAACTTCAGATAATTGTAGAACATTGAAACAGATTTGTTTTATTTGTTTAGTATATATCAGTGCTTCAAAGGTAATCAGTTCTCTTTGAAGTGTCAGCAAACGTATTTTTTCTTCTTCCATCTGGTATTTGTTTTTAAATTAGTGTCATCTGCTTGACTGTACTCATTTTACGTTTTCGCCTTCTGCGGATTTGGATTTGACTAGTCAGTTGCATAAAGTAATAAGGCCAGATATCATCATTAGCGGATTATGATATAACAGTGCACTGTTAGTGTGGTTTGCCAGTATGAGACAAGGACTTGTTATTTTAACAATATATTCCAGTACATTGTTTCCTGTCATGGTGCCTTTGATTTTCTCTACTCCAAACGCAAGACTGTATATACGGTTTTTATCAGCCAAAATTGGTGTCGCCACAAATATCACCAGATGGTATATTTTGTCACCAAAACGGAAAACAGAATCGCAGTTTGCTACATCAGCGAAGCCCCGTGATCCTGTAATTGATTTCATTTCCGATTGTAGCTGTATAAATATATCTATGGTTGCGGGTTATACAAAGGTGCGGGTTATGCCAACGATTTTTTACACAAAACCCCAAAACCCGCGGGCTATATGAGGGTGCGGATTATCTGCGTGTGCGGGATATATGCGCGAAAATACGGTAGATGGCGAACAGAAAGCAGAATGAACACAGAATAATGAATGAAATCTGGCAACAATTCAAAGTACAGAATGGTGCATGACAAATGAAAAGTAATTAAGAGAATCGCATTTAATGAATGAATTAAAAACTCAATTAATTTCAAGCAGATGATATGATTTTCTGATCAAAATCCCTTTCCAATGATCAGATTCTTTAGACTGATAATTTTAACTAGTGTGCAAGCCATGATATACCATATCTAATCGCTTATGAGTCCAACTGCAAACTGTACAGAGCCAGATCTGCCTTTGCATTCAGTGCCAATTTGTAGGAGTAATCAGTAAAACAAGCTGTAAGGCTGATCTGCATTATGCCGAACAAGATCTTTAATATTTTCAATTGATTTGACTTACAAACATGTACATATGGTAGTTCCTGTTGAGGCAGACATAAAAATAGAACCAGAGGTAATGTGACATAATCGCTACTGGTCATATTGATTCAATCTTTATTTGTTGGAAATGAAATAAAAATAAAACTTGCTAACATACTCTAAGTTGTTTTTTTACACTTACTGCAGATGCAGTCATATTTTAATGTCTTCAAAATTCAGTGATGTTTTTAATGTTATACATTTGCTGTTTTATGGAAATAAACATTGAACAAGACAAAATTTGAAGCTAGTGATGTTTCTCTTTATATACTGTTGAGATTGGAAATTATGACAAATAAATACATGTCCATTTTGTTCCATGTGAACAAACAGGAAAGAAAACAATGAATGAAAGCAATTAATGCAAACTCTTTGATTATGAATGAACACATGAAGGTGAGAAATGGCATGCAAGCAGAATGCAGATGAGAAAAGGCAAATGAAATGCAGATTTAGTGAAGTTACCATTTTCAGGGTCTGTGTGCCTCATCCATCCACATGCAGCGACATGAACAATGTAAACCCAATCAAATAATAATAATAATAATAATAATAATAATAATAATAATGCTTTATTTATAGAGGTTGACTCATTAGTCAAGGACTATTCTCCCTTGAGGCCCTCTTTATGAAAGTATAACAAATGCACATTGTGTGAAGAAGCAATAATTAGTGCATATATTAGCATGTTTCGTATTAAAATACTAAATAATGAACTGGAATATCAGGTTCAATTTCTAGTCATTTGTATTCATGAGTAGAATGAAGTTCACTGACACTGGTTTGTCAGAACATTGTGTTCATGCCGGTTTGGATAGATGTTGTTTTGCATTTGGGCATGTGTTAGTAACCTGATAAATGTGCCATTGCCCATATGTCTTAATCATTTGACTAAAAAAATTAAGTTTCATGGAAAATTTGCTTGACTTGTGAAGATGTAACAGTTAGAACACAATTAATATTTCTATTTTCCGGTTTGATTAAGTTACAGCAGTTATTTGATTTTCAGTCAAATCTATGTAGATGCATTATTTGTGCCCATGCATTTAAGAAGTCAAACCTGGCATTTGATTCAAGAATATCTGATAAATAGTGTATATTACATTATTGCCAAGTAAAATGAAAATTCCCAAATGTTTAATAAATTTTAAGACACTATACAATGTCTGTAACAAAGGACATGCATTGTCATGCAAAAGGTTTTCATTGACTCCTGTAGACAATCAAGGTCTATTTGTTAGTCCCATTTTTTTCTTTTCAGTCAGAAAAATTTATCATGGCTGAGGGTGAGACAAGCAGTGATGAAAACTTAGATAAGAAGCAGTATTTTGGTCATCCCACATATCTAACAGTCTCTGGTCAACTTCACCTAGAGGTCATGATGGGGTATATTGGCTTCTTTCCCTTTTGAATTATGTATTTTTGTGTAAACATATACCAATTTTATTATTATGGAAATGAAAATCTATAAATACAGTACATGTCAGCAATGAATGATGCAATAATTTATTGGTTTAAATACCTAGCAACTATGGATGTAATGGCACAGCAATATATAGAAATATTGATAACACCCCACCCCATCTCCACCCTCATCATATGATATAGTATCAAACAAGGTGCAGTTATGTGTGTGTGTATATATATATATATATATATATATATATATATATATATATATATATATATATATATATAACATTTTTTATATAGCTGTGACTATCCCAAATTAATGAATTTTTGTTTCCTTTCCAAAGTTTACATCAATATTTGTCAGATTGTGGTTTTGACAATCATTGAATGGAATATTAGTACCAAGATAATCGCTGGAAGAAAATTACAAAGATAATTAATGGAAGATAATTACAAAGATAATAATTGGAATATAAATACAAAGATAGTAACAAATTCTGATAAAACTGACAGGTTCATTATAAAATTGTCATATAGAAATTACTTCAGATTGTATATCATAATATCTTTCATATTATGACGCCTGTGTCACTGTAAAGATTAGTTGCAAAATACAGCCCTACAACTGTATCATGATACATATAGTATACATTAGTGATAAAATACAGCCCTACAACTGTATCATGATACATATAGTATACATTAGTGATAAAATACAGCCCTACAACTGTATCATGATACATATAGTATACATTAGTGATAAAATACAGCCCTACAACTGTATCATGATACATATAGTATACATTAGTGATAAAATACAGCCCTGCAACTTTATCCATGATACATATAGTATACATTAGTGATAAAGTACAGCCCTGCAACTGTATCATGATACATATGGTATACATTAGTGATAAAGTACAGCCCTATGATTATATCATGATGCATATATAATTATTAGGGGCAGAGTACAACCCTACAACTGTATTGTGATGCATATGGTAAATATTAGGGGCAAAGTACAACCCTACGACTGTATTGTGATGCATATGGTAAAGATGAATGGCAAAATACAGCCCTGCGACTATCATGATGCATATGGTAAACATTAGTGATAAAGTACAGCCCTGAAACTGTATCATGATGCATTTGGTAAACATTAGTGGCAACATGCAGCCTTATGAAAGTACATGATGCACATGGTAAATGTTAGTGGCAAAGTACAGCCCTACAACTGTATCATGATGCATATGATAAATATTAGGGAAAAAGTACAGCCCTACCACTGTATCATGATGCATATGGTAAAGATTAGTGGCAAAGTACTACCCTACGACTGTATCATGATGCATATGGTAAATATTAGTGGCAAAATACAGCCCTACGACTGTATTGTGATACATATGGTAAATATTAGGCTCAAAGTATAGCCCTATGACTGTATCATGATGCATTTGGTTTACATTTGAAGCTGCAAACACTAACATGTGCATAGATACACAAGAGATGTAACAAAATATAATTAATCAGTGAAAGCATTTTGACTTCTTTATGTTTAGAATTAAATATTTATTTAATCTGTTGTAAGTTTATTTATTTCTTTTTATTTATTGGGCATAAAGTTTCATCCTATAGAAAAAACTTACACTGTAATTGATCATTACATCCTATAGCAAAAACTTACACTGTAATTGATCATTACATTCTATAGCAAAGACTTACACTGTAATTGATCATTACATCATATAGCAAAGACTACACTGTAATTGATCATTACATCCTATAGCAAAGACTTACACTGTAATTGATCATTACATCCTATAGCAAAAACATGTATTGTAATTGATCATTACATTCTATAGCAAAGACTACACTGTAATTGATCATTACATCATCCTATAGCAAAGACTTACACTGTAATTGATCATTACATCCTATAGCAAAAACATATACTGTAATTGATCATTACATCCCTTGCTTTTCTTCGGACAGAAATGGCATTTATTGTTATGGCAGTTCAAATTACATTCTATTCCTCTGACAGGAATGGTATACCTTGCTATGGCAGTTCAGATTCCATTCTATTCCGCTGACAAATGGCATTTCTTGTTTTGGCATTTTTCAACTGCAAAATCCATGAATATTCATAGTTCATGAAGTCTAGTAAATTCATAGCATAACATTAAATATTTTTCAGGTATTTATTTTACACTAATACAGTCTTGCTTATTAAGCTATGTGAGTCAGTGGTTGTTAGTGTATCAATTATGTCATAATACTGTATGTTAGTCAGTGATTTTTAATAGTCCATGTATGTTTTCATACTGTATATCAGTCAGTGCTTTTCAGTAGTTCATATATGTTGTCATACTGTATGTGAGTCAGTGCTTGTCTATGGCTAGTATATGTTATTATAGTGTATGCAGGTCATTGTTTGTTTATGGTTCATATATGTTGTTATACTGTATGTGACTCAGTGCTTGTCTATGGCTAGTATATGTTATTATAGTGTATGCAGGTCAGTGGTTGTCAGTGGTTCATATATGTTGTTATACTGTATGTGAGTCGTTGGTTGTCAATGACCCATATATGTTGTCATGCTGCAATAATTAGTGTATCTCAGTTTTGTTTTGTTTTCTTGGTACTAAATTGAGTGATGCAGTGTATTTACTGTATATCGTATGACAAGATACAGTCAATGATTTGTTTTCTATCCCATAACGTATGGTTAGACTTTGTGTTACCTATATCACAGGGGCCCTGAGTGGCCGAGTGGTTTAAAGTGCTCTCCGTTACGGATCACTGCCATCTCACCTCTATCTGCGTGGGTTCGAGTCTTGGATTCGGCTAATGTGGGTATGTGAGAAAGCTGGCAAGTAGCTTCTTGTGGGTCGGTTGTTTTTTCCAGAGTTTTCCCAGGTTCTTCCACCACCATTAATACTGGCCGCCATCTATAGCCTATCATGTGCTGAAAAATGGCATTAAACCCTACTACAACAACAACAACCTATATCACTTGTCCCAGAATCTACAGACACAGAACATATTGTGTGGATTTGCTGTCCCTGCCTCCACAAACTACATTAAGTAAATATATAGAAATGCTGTTTTGATAAAATACTAAAACAAAAGCTTTATACTTCTCTTCTTTTTTGTTGCTCCTCATATTAAGCAATTTATGTTGTCCTGTGACATATCATACACATCCATAGTGTTTATCGCTTGTATGTAGTAAAAATATTGACATAGTATTCATTGACTTGAAGATCTATGAACAGTTTGTGTGTGATTCTACACAAGGGTCTGATCATGTTGTCAAACATCAATTTGATCCAGCAAAAGCAAAAACATGAGAGACAGCATGCCCGGCTGACAAGTCCTAACACTAACATTTTAATGCTTAGCAACAAACAAGGTAGCGGTTAGTACCATTTTTTAAAGTCTTTGTTTTATGACTCGGCTGGGTAACATACTCTAATTACAAAGCAAGAGAAAGAAAAATAGGAACGGCTTCAGGGTATCAGCAGTTCATACAGGAGATGGTGTTTGGTTGATAATAACCAAGAGTGTTCAAATTAAATGTAACAATATTTCACAAAAATATCACTATTAAATGCATGCAAGCACATGTTACGCATGTATTCTTAAAGACAATGCTGTATATACTAATGTAACCCACAGACATCAATGCCTATTGATTCAATTATGATAACAGGGTAACAAGCAATAGAAGGCTAGGTGGTGAATAAACACATTTGGCGGAGAGAAATAAACTCATTGTTTAAAACTTGGACTATCATATACAATGGCCATTTTGTTTACAAGCCATCCACTGGAATCAGACATAAGATTCTTTTGTGTTATGTCTATTTTGTTGTAGACAAAGTAGGCTGACCTAGGGAAGCTGACTGGTTTCTTTTTACCAATATTCACAAGAATTTGAAAGTCTATTAAAACAATGAAACAGATCAAGGTCTGTAAGTGAGCATAATCTATGTGAAATCTTTTAAAGCATATGCTGATTCAGAATCAGTTTATAGTATTCAGCATGATCACAGGAGATTCAATGGAACTGTTCACTGAATATATGACTGCTTGGGACTGAGCGAGTACCAGATTCACAGCTCAATCAAAGGGTTGGGAAAAATAGTGAATAAATCCATTACAAGCTAAGGGCTTTGCTCTGGCAGGGAGCTAAGGGAAAATAAGGAATTAGACCTGGCTTATGAAAAAGGCACATATAAAACCAAATCAGTGTACATCAAAATGCAAAATATATTACAAGTACGAGTTGTTCAGAATTACTATTAAACACCCATTACTATTTAAAAATATCCTCTTCACTCTGCAGAAGGTATTAAAATCTAAATAAATGTAGATATTTTTATCATGTAATGGTTACACTAATAAAATATAAATGCTGTGCATACTTTATGTCTGTATGGATTTCTTGGTTAGACATATTACCATGATAAAGTAAACATATTTGAATTTAAGGTATTTTGTATGAACTGCAAACCTCAGGAGTTTTCACTATTGCACATAGATTTATGCAGTTTTGTTTTTTGACAGTATGTCATTAGGACCAAAGGTTTGAAACCCACTGATCTGATTTTTATTTTATTAAATTTAATTAACTTTAAGTTTGAGTGTATTGTTTGGATATGCAAGGTTCAAATGATCTCAATCTTAAATCTTACAGTTGAATCCTTTATGAATCATTTTACCCCCTTAGCATCGATGTTGTGATTGAAAATGTGTCCTAAATATTAAAATTCAACAACAAAGAGCTGTCACAAAGCATACTTTGCACAAAAAGATGCATTAGAAACAGATTTGGGGTTGTACAGCATATATGCTAAATACATTATTTTTTTGTGACAGTAAATGTAGCATCTGAAGTACTGACCTTACATTTTTGTGTTAAATTGTTTTAAAATAACATTGCACATAATACTGGTGTTCAAAGACAAAAGACGTGCTTTGTCTAACCCATGTGATTAAAAAATATTCAGATTTCTAAGTTGCTATTTACTGTCCAGCTTTTAATAAGAGTTGCTGTGGCTGTGTGCACAGCATGCTGGTCACATGACTGTAAGGGTGCAGTTTGGAATCCTATAACCAGATCAGCCAGGTCAGTTTCTATGTCTTGTCCTTGAACAAGGCACTTAACTTCAATTAACTTAGTACTAAATAACCAATTTTATTGTTGTGCCCTGAAACAATAAAGCAAACCAGATCAATTGTTTACATCTGTCTAGTTCTCATTTCTCCCTTTTTAGAGCTTTTACAAAAGTGTACAGCTTTGGTCCAACCTTTCGGGCTGATAGTTCTATTGGAAGGCATCATCTATCAGAGTTCTACATGATAGAAGCGGAGATGGCTTTCACCAGAGATCTTGAGGACATTATCATTGTACGTTTATTTGTTGCTTGTCAATAATTAATTTCATTTTCTCCAAAACACTGCAATATTTGATAAATGTTCATTCCACTGACTCATCATAAAATTTGTGTTAGAATGAGTTACCCAGTTATGAAACAATTAAAGTATGGTTTAATAGGGTCAAATAGATATTTCCACCAGTTTTCTGAAACAAAATGTTTCACCTAAAAATGTAAGCTAGAAACCTTGACAAACATGAGAGCCCAAATTTATTTTGAACAGAAAAACAATATCAATTTCATGTAAAATGTACTTTGTAGGAGACAGTGGCTTACTTGGAAATTTGTGTACAAGTCAGTCATTGTTATTGGCTTATACATTAACTATTTCACCATTCAAAATATCTTCTAAAGTAGAATAATATATCACCCACAATTCTTTGCAGACAATATCATAATGACTTGTATGTGAATTTTCAGTGTGCATACCATTGTAACAAGATAAACCGGTGGGATTTTGGATTTACCACTGACATTCACATACCTGTCCAAAATTATTGGCTTTTTATGATGTTATAGTCGATACATTCAAAATTTCAGTTTACATTTTATGATGGACTTTTCGTCAGAAGGGTGAAAGCATTTTACTACTCTACACTGTTGAACTTGACATTGATACAGTATCCAAAAGGATACCTAAAGACTTAAATACATGCCATTTGTGATATTTTGTTTTTTGTTTCTTTTTTTCCTTTCTTTGTCTCATTTATAGTTTAAAAAGGTTCTTACCAGTATCATCAATTATTTATATAACATGTCAGAGAAGTAAAGTTAGAGAAAACCATCTTATTTCTTCAAAATGCCTACAGTTTTTATAGGTAATAAAACGGTCATGTCATAGACATAAAGAGGCTTCATTTTTATTGCAGGTTATGGAAAACTTGGTGAAGCATGCAACAAAAGAAATTCTAGAAACATCAGAAGAGGATATGCACTATTATTTGAAGAACTACTCCCCACAAAATCAGCAGGTTTGATTACTGATCAAGAATTCATATTTGTCAGGGTTATCACATGTGCTTATTTTGCAGAAATTGAGATTTTAAAAACAGCAATACATTATTTCTCTTGCATTGCTACCTCCTTAGGAGAACCTACATAGGAATCGAGTTCTCATTCTGTCTGACCTCTGTGGTGATTTGTACCAAACGGCTAGGTGGAACCACGTCAGTAAACCCTTGTATTCTTGTGGGGGATTTTTTAAAGTGGTGTCCTCTGATAAGAACTACCTGTTACAAGAACTTCCATTCTTTTCCGCAATCAAATCTGGGTTCATTTAAGGGATAAGATATATACCCTTGTGCAGAAAGGAGCAGTAGAGAGATTGCTGAATGACTAATCTATGGCTTTCTGTCTAGATTTTTCTGATATTAGAATAAAATGCTATGATGGAAAGTTTCCACTTGTCATTGTTCTTTACACTTGAAATGTTTCTTAAGGACGAATGATGCTATGGCTTCTTCTGCTAGTCCACAGGACCTGGAAAAATTGGAGCTAATTCCGTCTCAGGATTTGATTCACATGGGCCCATATTTCCTAAAAAATATGGGATTAGCTCATGTCATTCTGAACAGATAAATCAGAAATTTTAGCAGCATGTCTAGCCCAGTTTTCATTATTGACATGCCTTCAGCAATCCCTACCTTGAACTCTATGGTGGACCTGGTTACCCATGAAAGACTGTACTTTTGCTTTTTCCAGTTTCTCCAGAAAATTGGAAGCCACACATGGATTCCTTGAAAGCTTAATGATTTTCTATAGGATTATAATTTAACTATCAGTTGATTGGTGGGTCTATTGCAGCTGGTGTCTGACCCAAAGCATGCCCCTGAAACTCACTCATATATGTTCACACATGTAAGATTCTGGCTTGGATACTCAATGAAGCCAGAAGAAATAGTTCTTCAGGTTTCATGGTCACACAAAAAAATACTCTCCTGCAGACAGCATTTTCAGCCCTTCAGGTATGTGTCAACCAAGTAAAGAACTGAGTGTAATGGTCTCCAGTGACATGTTGGTTGTAGGATATATTAGGTGACAAGGAGGTACACATGCTCCTTTTCTTTGCATGGAGGTTTGGAACCTTCTTTTCATGCCAGCCCCAGAAGGGAATACCTCAATGAATCTTATTTAGAGCAAGGAAAATATTCTGATGAATAATCTATCAAATATAGGCATGGTAATCCACACAGAATGGTCTGTGCATCTATTTATAGTGAGTCTCTGTTCTGTGAGGGAGATTTTTAGGGGACTTGTTCACAACAGGACTAAACAACAAGCTCCCATGCTATGACTCCCCAATCACTGATGAGCGGGCTTGGGCAGTGAACTCCTTCAATTTTAGGTAGGATTGTTGGTTAACCTATGCTTTCTGGAATGACTCTGCAAATGCTCTGAACAGTTATCACCACTGCTTTGCTCATTCAGATAGTCTTTCTGTTATCACCCCTTCATCAATCTTGATCCGGTGATAGACTAGCCCAGAACATTTCTTCCAAGAAAGCAAATTTTTGGTAAATTAAATTTCTCTTATAATACCTTGACTGATCTTATTACATTAGGGTAACTTTCTTTGCTTCCTCTGAATCCAACTCTCCTGGATAGACGAAGGAAAAATTTATTTGTATCTCTTATATAAACAAAGGGAAGCCATTCTTACAGGTTTTCTGCCTGCGTGTGCTTTGTTAACTTGAACATGAACTTGAATGATGCTTGCATTCGATTATTGCTGCTGTGAGTCATTTCCTGTCTTGCCACTGGGTTGATATTCTGATCTAGATGGCCTGTGAAAGGTGACCATTAGGATAGAAGGGCCATTTGTAATGGGCACATCTAAAATCTGCCAACACACTGAACAAGTCAAGAGGCTAACTACAGGTTTTATTAGAAAACTCCTCTGATGCATGTACAATGTTTTTGACGTGTTTGGAAGGGAGACCTACTAGACTGAGATGTGTAAGGAATTTCATGAATAAAATGTTGAGAAGAAATAAGGTGTAACTTCTCCGTGTTTATTATCCACCCCAGAGGTTACAAAGTTTGTTATCTTGGACCAAACTCAAACTTACCCAATATATTTGAAGAATGTCATCCATGTATGCTGTCACTGTGGAGGTCATCTTGAATATGGGGATTACACAATGTAATGTTCTTGTAAAGGCCCATTGGCTTAGGTTGAGGCTGAAAAGCAAGAACAGGGAAGGGATATAATGTGCCCCAATGTGCAGAGCAATGATATCTGCATGGCATCATTTGGATTGGAATGTGAAAATATGCACTGGACAGGGCTAAGCTGATTGTTTAGTCGTTACAATGTACTGAAAGATACACACTTTACCATCTCCATCTTGAATTTTGGGGCCAAAATGAATTAGTTAAGCTTGCAGAGGTTGATCACAGGTCACAATTTGCTATTGGACTTTGTCACCAGAAATCATCTAGAGTGGAAACCTTGAGTGTAAGGCTTTCATACAATTTGGCGATGATGAAGGGATATCAAAAGGGGAGGGACCCTCCAGCATGACTTTGATCACCCAATCATTTTGCAGAAAGAGGTCAGTCCAAGCCTGACAAGAAAAAGTAGGAGTCTGGAACCATGTGTGGGTCACCATTGGGCGGGGAAAAGTGTAAGTCAGTGACTGATGGCAGGAGGCATGGAGAATGAAATAGGGGCATATGACCTCCGATTATTTTTAATTCGATGGCTATTCTGGTATATTTGGTAGTTGTCTCTACTGTATCACTGCTGATGATTGTCCCTTCTTTGGAATGATTCCTGAGTACTATCACCAGATGAAGATCTCTTTGAGGGCTGGATTCAGAGTTAGCAAAGAGAGTTATCTGAATATAATGTGATCAGGTATTTGCAGGAGAAATCACACAAGGGAATTATCAGCATGAGGTTTGGGATGAAAGACTTTTTATGCCTAGTTGAATGAATTGTCATATCACAGTGAGGTTTTCAATGAAAATAATTGTATGCCTAACTGGTTGTAAATGAAATAGTGATGATCCTGCCTTTAATATAAATACCACAATGGCCTTCTTGAAACTGTTGTTATCACTACATTTTCTAGATGGCATGTGATATAAATATTGTGCTTTCTTTAAAAGACCTTTTATGACATCTGTTTGGTACTAAATAGAAATGGCAACAATCTAATATTTAATATGGCCACCATGGCATCCATCTTGAAAATCTTGTTGTCGATGCTGCTCCAAATTGGAAAGTCATATCAACATGTGTTTTCCACAAGAAGACTTACTTTGAAGCCATGTTTGTCCCAAATTAAACTGGTGCAGTGTTTACATCCAGTATGCCCACCATTGCAGTTAATTTGAAAATCGCATGTTATCCTCAAAGAATACAAAGATGGTTTCAACATGCTAAAGTTATAGGTAATAAATGGTCATATCTTGAATTCCTGGAGATTTTTTTTAGCTAATATAGAATCATTCCCTTAATAAAACTTTGCAGGGAAGGGTAAAACTAAGGTGAATGATTTGATTCTTATTACAAGCTTCCCTCCTCCCACCCAACTCTGATTCTCCAGAGTACCAGTAGTTCTGGGTTCATTTCAGAGTGGAAGAGTATACCACCTGAACCAGATATGTGTAGTCAGACTTGTTCTGGATTTTTTTTATTCTAGATTTCTAGAAGGTTCAGTCTAACGGGATGTTGAAATTATGAGCTTGTAGAAGAGGATACGTGTCCCCAAGGATGTAGTGAGGCAATAGTGATAAGTTAGTATTGCATCATTAAAATTAGTTTTATCTCCCAAAATACTTGATTTTCATTGGTATATAAATCATGGATTGACCACTCCCTAATTTAACATTCATGGTAATTACATTTGTATGCCCCTAATACAATAGCTCTCCATCCTTGTAACCATATTACTGTCTAATAACTAATGGCACAAAAACTCATGGACTTGGAGAGTCATAACATTTACTTATTCCTTTCAAAAAATTCTTATCACTAGATAATAGAGGTGCCCTGAGTGGCCAAGTGGTCTAAAGTACTCTCTGTTATGGATCACTGCCATTTCACCTCTGTCTGCGTGGGTTTGAGTCTTGGATTCAGCCAGTGTGGGTATGTGAGAAAGCTTGCTAGTAGCTTCTCGTGGGTTGGTGGTTCTCTCTGGGGTTTTCCCCAAGTTCTTCCGCCATCATTAATACTGGCCGCTATGTATAGCCTATATTGTGCTGAAAAATGGCGTTAAGCCCTACAGCAACAACAACTGTTACGTCACTAGATAATAGGAAGTCACAATTTCAGAATCATTTTGCAGATATTTAGTAACTGACCAATCTTTTACATTTCTATTAAGGGCTGTTTCATTTAATCATACTTGGTATCCAGAGAAGGCAGTTTTGTAAAACTATATGCAATAGTACTTTGATTTCACATTAAAATAATATGAATATTCTAATTTGCACCTATGGGTGAGCACCTAACATTAAAAGTGCCCTCCCTGGGCCCCAGGTATGTTTTACGGGAACAGCTCTAAGAAAATAATTTTATCTATGAATTTAACTATTTAAGTTCATTTTTAAATGTTTCAATTATCATGGTATTCTGTATTGATTTTTTATGGAATTGTAGCTGTTAATATTTTAATCCAGAAATATGAATATACACTATCAGTCTGTAACTCTGAACATGGCAATGTACTTTCATTTCAGAATATAATTTCAAATCTTACAAACAAGCAGTTCATAAGGTAAGTTGTCATTCCATTAGTATTTATTGGACAAAAACTATTGTAATATTTGAAACAGAATTATTATGCCTTTTGGTTTGAGTGGAATGGACTCTGGTGTAGTCATGATGAAGTCGTTGAACTTGATGTTTTGAATCTTAAAACCATTTCTCAGCATAAAGTAGGCTACTTACTGGTGGCCGGTAAAACTGGGAAAATCCTGGTAAGAACTACCCTTACCGACAGCTTTCTCGTGTACTACATTGACTGAGCATGACACTGGAACCCAAATTGACAAAGGTGAGATGCCAGTGGTCATTAAAGGCAAGTAGTTCAGACCTCTTGGCCATTTGGGGCCCATTTAAGGATTTTATCTGTATCTTGATTTATTAGATTAAAATTCATATTTTTTAATCAAGGTTTAGGTTCAATATCTTTCTAAACCTAGGTTAAAGTTCAAAGTTCTAAATGTTGGTTAAATTTTAAAGTTGTGATGAGGCTTGGATAAAGTTCAAGATCTTTCTGAGCCAAGGTTAAAGTTCAAAGTCCCTCTGAACCTACATTTAAGTTTAGAGTCTTTCTGAGACCATATTAAAATTATAGTTCTTTCTGAGCTATTTTTCAAGTTAAAGGTCTTTCTGGGCCAGGTTTAAAGTTAAAGGTCTTTCTTGGCCATGGTTAAAGTTAAAGGTCTGTCTTGGCCATGGTTAATGTTAAAAGTCTGTCTTGGCCATAGTTAAAGTTCAAGGTCTGTTTTGGCCATGGTTAATGTTAAAGGTCTTTCTTGGCCATGGTTAATGTTAAAAGTCTGTCTTGGTCATAGTTAAAGTTCAAGGTCTGTCTTGGCCATAGTTAATGTTAAAGGTCTTTTTTGGCCATGGTTAATGTTAAAGGTCTTTCGGTTAAAGTTAAAGGTCTGTCTTGGCCATGGTTATAATTAAAGGTCTTTCTTGGCCATGGTTAATGTTAAAGGTCTTTCTTGGCCATGGTTAATGTTAAAGGTCTTTCTTGGTCATGGTTAAAGTTAAAGACCTTGTTCAGTCTTGGTTAAAATGAAAAAGTATTTTTTATTGGTAGTCAAGCAAAGTTGGGAGCCAAGAGCAGAAATGGGTCACCTATAATAATTTACCATTTTCACTAGAAGACAATCTCTGTTAAATGAGGCTAGAATCTCAAAAGCAGAGGCTTATGTTGGCATCCATGACATGAAGCAAGAATGGGTACGTAACTTGTGATAGATTAGATCACAGTAATCTATGACAGATTGATAACCCGGGTATTTTAAGATCCTCTTACCCAAGAGAAGGCAAGAAGCTTGCTCAACACCCTAACAACACCCTAACAACCACAGTGTTTATCCTTTGCCTTTAGTTCATGATTGGGAGTTTTTAACTTTTGATTTCCTGAAAATAAAACATGCAGTTGTGCTTTACCTTTTGTTAGCACATAATCAACTCCATGTATATTCAGGGACCATGAGTGGCAAGTGGTCTAAAGCGCCCACCATTACGGATCACTGCTATCTCATCTCTGTCTGCATGGGTTCAAGTCTAAGGTTTAGCCAGTTTTGGTATGTGAGAAAACTTGCTGGTAGCTTCACATAGGTCGGTGGTTCTTTCCATGATTTTCCCATGTTCTTCCTCCACCATTTATACTGGTTGCCATTTATAGCCTATTTTGTGCTGAAAATGATGTTAAACCATACAATAAAAATAACAACAACAACAACCACCAAGTATGTTCCCTGTTGGATTCATTGCATGAGGCAGTTTATAGTATTTGGCCAGAGCTTTCATTATCTTCTGATTATTTAAGATGATGATTAACAGAGATCCTGCTTTCAGTTTCTTAATTTTCCTATCACAACTTCACACACATACACACAGTTTTCAGTTTTGCAGTTATAACATTTTGATTTGGTCTTGACCATCCATTGGTTGGCACATCTTTCCATTTATATTGCGAGCATGTTAGCATGATTACAAAGAGACCACTTGACAGAAAAATACAATTTGTTGAGCATGTTTGGATCAAACTATAAATGACTGGATTAAATTTTAAAATGTTTTGAATGCTTTTGGTGCTTTTTTTATAATGTTGTTTAAATACATTTGAAATTATGAAATTTAGGTGTCAATCTTTTTAACATCGTTTTACAAAAGCGTTTTACCATCTTAAATTAAATTCTGAAGGATTGTTTTAATCATCTGTAGGGGGGGTTTATTAAATTGTTATGAACTGTTCCATTGAAATCAACTTGGGGTATAGGAAAACTTTCATTATGAATGTGGGTTCTGTACTTTATTTTCCGAGCTTTTTCTTTGTAAAATTCATCATGTGATCACTTTAATGTTAGAAATTAAATTCAACCACTTGATTCCGGCTTTCTGGAAAAGTGGAATATTTGGTCTATATTGTATATACATTAGAAAGACCATCAAAATAGAAAAAAAGGAGTAACTCTTCATGGATAATATAATCATCTCCCATGTCACTACAGTAAAGCTATTATGAGCATCCTCTGCTATGAGCAACTACCTGTCATTTCCGACCACAATTGTAATGCACAGATTAATTTTATTATATAATTGTTCTGTTAGGAGTGATCACCTGTTGAATGCTACCAGCGACTGTAATGTCTGAGCAAAATATACATTTCGACACTTTTTTAAACGACGGCATCACAAAAATACCAGATTGACACCACTGACCTTGACCTATTCCTTTGTAAACATGAGAGCTCGGTATAGGTGTAGCGTGCAAAGTGCACATTAAATAACAACAGTTGAACAACCATATAACAAGATAAACACCACTAACCATCATACAGTCCTTTGTTACAATGACCACATAAATAGTAAAAAATGTCCCTATAAGGTATTTTTTTAAAAATAAGCATTACCAGTTTTGTGAAATTTACATGTCCAGCATATGGTGTCATAAACTGCAGTAAAACAGACCAAAGTACATGTCACTAACTGCCATTATAGTGCCGAAGTCATATGAATAACCCATAAGATTAACCATTTTTTCATCAAAAGAGTAATGATGGACATACGCAGTCAATTTAGAGGTTTGTATTTTTATTTTTCTTTGTGAAAACCCACACAACACTGATAGTCCTAATGTCCCAGTGAGAAATCTTTTGAAAGGGCTTCACTGTAGGCTTAGGAGTCTGATCTTTTATCAATAAAGTAGGACGAAATCTCTGATGGCAGGAAATCATCTTGTTGGTATTTATAGTATAGATAAGGGGATTTCTCATGTTGTCAGAGACTTTACCTTATTTTAGTGATAAAATGTCAGACTCGTGTGGTGTAGCATTGAGTACGTAGTTTGTCTTTCTAGTTAATCCATAATGCCTGTCTTTAATACTAGTAAGTGAGAAACATTTCCGGATTCTTTTTTTAATGTTTCTTTTGTTACAGTGTTTCACCAAGGCATTTGTTTATTGAGCTGTAATGGTGGTGATTTAAACTTTGTCTCAAAATAAATGTATTGTTTCTTGATGAGTTAATTATGTCTTTAGGTTTCATTCATTGGTACATAATATATATTTATTACACATGTCCCCAAACCCGGATCAAAACTGAAATATATCTAATCATTATTACGTCAAAACTACAACTTGGCAATCCCAAACTTTTGTTCATTTGCTCAGATAATGGAGATACATGTTCAGACCAAACAGCTGAGTAAAGAAATATAAACAAAGATGTATAATGGATTTCTTAAAGAAAAGTATTTAAGTGCATAAGAATAAGATATATAAATGTCATAGCTAACTGTGCAGTTTTTGTTATAGTTGAAACAACTATAAAATTTATGGCTATGTGAAGTTACCATATGGATTTGATAAATATTAACTTTGTTTATTTCACAAATAATATACAGGTACATGAACTAATATATGTACATATTCATGTAATGTTAAAATATGAATTTGATTCATTGTTTGATAGATGTAAATCTTTAATAATTGAAGTTATTTTGATAGGAATGCATACAATATTTAACAAGATTTATGAATAAAGGATATTTTATGAAATATCAGAACATACTTGTCTGATTAAAATATCAAGTCAGAGTAATTTAATGAAAATGTCAGAACAGACTTGTCTGAAAATATCAGATTATATGTTTGATGAAAATGTCAGATTAGATATGTGTGATGAAAATATCAGATTAGATATGTGTGATGAAAATATCAGATTAGACTTGTCCTGATGAAACTATCAGATTAAATAACTGATGAAAATATCTGATTAGACTCATTGGATGAAAATATCTGATCAGACTCATTGGATGAAAATATCCAATCAGACTCATTGGATGAAAATATCCGATCAGACTCATGGGATGAAAATATCCGATCAGACTCATTGGTTGAAAATATCTGATCAGACATGGCTAATACAAGTATTTGTTCAGACTTTTGTACAAAAAATAATAATAATAATCAGATTAATTATATTTTTTTAGTCTCAAAATTAAACACAACTGAGTATTCAGTTTAAGGCACCAATGAGACAGTTGGATGGCATTCACATTAGAATTGATCATTTATTTATGTGGTATAGTTTGACAGAGAACATAACTGAACTTGTACAATGTTTCTGGTGGCAGTTGCCCAGACATCCACCAGACCTTGTTAAGGTCAGCACAGCTGCATTGTGGGTATTGGTTACAGCCTTCACAAGTCAATTGGAATTTTCTTCAGTAACGAAGTCCACATTTTCTCCTCATTATTAAAGATTTCACTGTAATAACTTGCAATTTTTCCTTTGTTATAATGCCATTCTTTAGGAGAGTGATTTTACACTTCAGATGAGGACGTTCAGCCTCTTGTTCTCCTAATGGTTACAAGGTAGATGTTGCATGCATTCTGAGGGTTATCATGGTAGATGTTGCATGCTTATACATTTTCTCATTCATAGGGTTACCAAGGTAGAGGTTGTATTCTAAGGGTTATCATGGTAGATGTTGCTTGCTTATACATTTTCTCATCTTGATGGTTACCAAGGTAGTGGTTGTATTCTGATGCATTTCCTCTCACCTCATTCTATCATTAGTGTTATTCTATGATGTTTTTAGCAAGCAAAGTAAATTTTTATGACAACTTATGTTTCTTCTAGAATACCAACTGAATCACATAACATGTAAGCCATCATATACCTCCATGGAAAGTGCCAGCATTCCTCCACGAGTTATCACTTCAACTGAAGAATGTGTTGTATATGGGTAGCTACCTGAGAAGGGGAAGTAACTAAATAGATCTTGGAAGCACAGTCTCATTGATGCTATTTTTTATAGTCATTTTTGATAAATATGGGAAAGACAAATTTGTTCAGCTTTCTTGATGGGCTGGTGTTCAGAGCTAGCATAGTTTTTTCCTAACACTATTTTGATTGCATAAATATTACAACAGAAAATTATGTAAATATCCTGTTTTGGTGTATAATTTTAAATCATTTCTACTTCTCCTCATAGTCCTCTGGCAAAACATTTGATTCAGCCATTATGGAGAAAAATGCAATTCATTGCAATCATGATGTCATCTGCAGCAATGATGGTTGAAATTGTGCAAGCTCATTAGCTTGGAAAAAATGTGAGACACTGCATTCTGCATAACTTCTTGAAAACAAAGATTGTTTTAACTTTGGATTGAGAGCATATTTGTTACCAACCTGTAAGCATGATAACACAAAAACCACTTCACCCTGGTAGATATGGGCTAGTTGGTATGTTCTTGTGTCATTTGGACGGTTTTAACTAACTTCACACTTTTGGATAACTTTTTCATTTTTAGTGTGGATATAATGTGTTTTGTCGAATTGTGTTCATTACTAATTTCAGAATTCCATATACAGAAGCAGTTGACATCCTGGAGAGAAAGAATAATGATTTTCAGTTCAAGATTTCAGTAAGTATTTGATGTGTCTGTGTATAACAGATGATGTAGTACATTTTTGATAAATTGTGTTTGTATGAAAGATGAGACAGTAAGTATTTGATGAATTGTGTGTGTATTCAAGATGATGCAGTAAGTATTTGATGAATTGTGTGTGTATCAAAGATAATACAGTAAGTAAATGATGAATTGTATGTACATCAAAGATGCAGTAAGTATTTTATAAATTGTGTGTGTATGAAACTTAGTGCAATAAGTATTTGATACATTGTGTGTGTAAGATGATGCAGTAAGTGTTTGAAAAATTGTGTGTGTATGAAAGATGATGCATTAGGTATTTGATAAATTTAATGTGTATAAAAGATTATGCAGAATATATATAACGAATTATATGTGTCATAAAGATGATGAAGTAAGTATTTGACGAATTATATGTGTCATAAAGATGATGAAGTAAGTATTTGATGAATTGTATGTGTAATAAAGATGATGAAGTAAGTATTTGACGAATTATATGTGTATTAATAAATGATGATGAAGTAAGTATTTGACGAATTATATGTGTCATAAAGATGATAAAGTAAGTATTTGACGAATTGTATGTGTATAAAAGATGATGAAGTAAGTATTTGACGAATTGTATGTGACTGTATGAAAGATGATGAAGTAAGTATTTGATGAATTGTATGTGACTGTATTAAAGATGATGAAGTAAGTATTTGATGAATTGTATTTGTATTAAAGATGATGAAGTAAGTATTTGATGAATTGTATGTGACTGTATGAAAGATGATGAAGTAAGTATTTGATGAATTGTATGTGACTGTATTAAAGATGGTGAAGTACGTATTTGATGAATTGTATTTGTATTAAAGATGATGAAGTAAGTATTTGGCGAATTGTATGTGACTGTATAAAAGATGATAAAGTAAGTATTTGACGAATTGTATGTGACTGTATAAAAGATGATGAAGTAAGTATTTGACGAATTGTATGTGTATTAAAGATGATGAAGTAAGTATTTGACGAATTGTATGTGACTGTATTAAAGATGATGAAGTAAGTATTTGATGAATTGTATGTGTATGAAAGATGATGAAGTAAGTATTTGACAAATTGTATGTGACTGTATTAAAGATGATGAAGTAAGTATTTGATGAATTGTATGTGACTGTATTAAAGATGATGAAGTAAGTATTTGATGAATTGTATGTGACTGTATAAAAGATGATAAAGTAAGTATTTGATGAATTGTATGTGACTGTATTAAAGATGATGAAGTAAGTATTTGATGAATTGTATGTGACTGTATTAAAGATGATGAAGTAAGTATTTGACGAATTGTATGTGTATGAAAGATGATGAAGTAAGTATTTGATGAATTGTATGTGACTGTATTAAAGATGATGAAGTAAGTATTTGATGAATTGTATCTGTATAAAAGATGATGAAGTAAGTATTTGACGAATTGTATCTGTATAAAAGATGATGAAGTAAGTATTTGACGAATTGTATGTGACTGTATAAAAGATGATGCAGAATGTAATAAAAAGCCTTTGGGATTAAAATTCTGCACATCCTGATAAAGAACAAGCACAAAATAAATTTCCAAATCACATTGTTCACTATCCTGAAGCAGAAGAGTTTCAGATTCAGTGAAGTTAGCTGCCACAAAATGAATAAAGCCTATAGATATAGTTTAGAATGAGAGATCCTTTGTTACTTTTACCAGTGTATACATGTACATGCTATGGTTGCTAAACGTTTTATCAATCTATACTATATTACATTCACTTCTAACTGTTTTCTCATTCAGTGGGGTTGTGATTTTCAAAAGGAGCATGAGAAGTATTTGGTCAAGTATTGTGACAACATTCCTGTATTTGTAACTGATTTCCCCAAGGAACTGAAACCATTCTATGCCAGAGTGAACAAAGATGACAAAACGGTAAGATTATCAGAGAGAAAAAATCAGATAGACCAATATTTGGAACCTCAGAAAATCTAGATTGGGCCACACACAAAATGTAATATCTTATTTATAGAATGAATCTTGTTACCTGCTACAGCCATTAGCATTTTGTGACGTGTCTCCAGATGTCATTGCCCTTGTGAAAGGTCAATAGCATAGGATCTAAAATCTTATTTTGCTTCAAAAAGATATTTATTTATCATCACCAAATTTGCTGGAAAGAAACCTTGAACATGCTGGAGAAATGTGGTATTTTTATATTGAAGCTTCTGAAATGCACTGGTAACTATTAATAATCATTTATTTGTTGGTCCCTCCCTCCACCATGTGAAGATCATTAGTTTAATGGTATATACTTGCTTTTAAGTCAAGTCAAACTGCAAACAACAATGATCCTGGTCTGCCATAACATAATGTGCCTTTGTTCTCTTGATTAGTCCCAACAAAAACACAGACCCAGATCTGCCTTTTTTGCATTATGTGACAGCATATTTGTGTCCATGCAGTTTGCAGTTGTTCTCAACTTATAAGCGAATACGTACAGAATTTACTTTATTTATAAAATGATGCATGAACCTATGACTAAGGAACAGTACTATTTACCTTCCACGTATTTCATTGGTTATCCATAATTAGTTTTCTCTTTTCAAATAACAATGAGCTATTAATTGCTCTACACACTAATTTAGTAATTCAGCACTAGAATGATATATGTATAGTGGTACCCAGGAATTGTGCTGGGTTTTGCCAGTGTCACAAATTGCGATTTTGTTCATTATTGGTGACAAATATACCATGGCGACAACAGTTTCGGCTGTTAAAAATTGTATAACCTTGGTTTGGTGTTGATAAATTCATTAGCACCATGACAGGAAAAGCCGCAAACTCAAAATTTGTGCTGGAATCTATTGTTAGATAAACTGATATTCTGTTCATGTTAACAAACCACCCTAAAACAGCATTTTTATTTCATAATCCGCTTATGCTGATGTCTGCCCTTAGTACCCTGTGCTGTAATTTAACCCAACTAGTCATGTTACCTGACTAGCTATTGTCAACAACATCTAAATGTAGGAACTAAATGACTACAATCTACCTGATGATGACAGTTTGTTTCCTTTTGAAAAATGTACCAGAAAAAATTAGTTTTGTTGAAACTTAAAAGAAAACTGATTACCTTTGAAGCATCGATCATTCTGTATATAAACTCAGCCAATAAAAAAAATATGATGTCTTTGGCAATGTTTTACAGTTATTTTATGTTGCTGCAACAATAACAAATGGGCATTGTTTGGTCCTTTAATGAACAGCTCCAGTTGCCTAGTGGTTAAAGCATCTGCCGTTGAAGCAGAAGGTCATGAGTTCAATCCTCAGCCGAGTCATACCAAAGACTTACAAAAATGGTACTAATAGCTGCCTCGCTTGACGCTCAGCATTAAGAAGTTAGTGTTAGGACTGGTCGGCCTGGTGTCAGGATAATGTGACCTGGTGGGACATCATGCTACATGTCTGCGGCATGATGCCCCAGTGCTAGACATCACTATAAACTGCCTCACTGCAGACATCGTAGCAATATGACTGAAAAATTATTAAAGCTACATTAAAAATTCTAAAAACCAAAAGGTCCTTTAAAGAGCACCTTTAACAGCACTTTCAATAATATATGATCTCATCAAAGCACGCCAATGACCTTTGATCAAAGAAAGTCAACAACAAACTTAAATAAAAGCTAGTTTCATTTTTCATAGTAATTGATTTATTGTGCCATGAAAGTTTCCTGTTTGTGAAACAAAAATATTCAAGCTTATGATCGTTACCAATAATGATATTTAAGTTCCAATATTTTGAAACAATAGATATCTGGTCATCGAGTCAAGTGAAGATGGGGCATCCCGCAAGAATGTGAAACATTTTAATTTGTTTGCATGTTTTAATTTCCTTATGAATAACCTCATCCCATGGTATCCTCTGGATCATAGTAGTTGTGTCTGGCTGACCAGAATCAAGGCCAATTTAAGTACATGTACATGTAGCATAGAAACAACTTAATACAGCCACATGCTACTTGGATAATAAATATCAGAGTGGATTATTTCGGGAAATGTGTTTGTTGACAATGGGATGTATATCAAACAAAGACTAACGTTTTACATATATATGTGTGTGTGTGTGTTTGTGTGTGTGTGTTTTATTTGTGTTTTCTAACATATTTGACTGATACACAAATTTTCTAACATATGATTAAATTCTCAAATTCATGGATTTTTTTTACACAATTTTAAGTTGTCAGTATAAAAGTGCATTTCAAACTACCGGGGGGTAGTTCTCTTCATTTAATGAAAATTTCCATTTTTTGTATCTGCCAAAATCCTAGCCACTGAGAACAATTCATCTCTTAAAAATTTCATTTGTCTGCATAATTTTAATTTATTTTCACCCCCCCCCCTTTCCCCTTAGTTATCTACAGATCCACTTATGTTGACAATATTACCTTGGCCCTGACGAGGTCACGATAAATGGATAGTCTTGTATTTTGAAAATGGCAATGTTTTTTGAAAATTGGCAATATAATATTGAGGTTGCGAATTTTGTTGGCAACAACCGTTTTTAAAGCCAGTGCCATCCTTGGATACCTGTATGACTTTTTTACACAGTTAAGCTAAGCTAGTGGGATTTTCATATTGATGCTTGTGAAGGGCACTGGTACATTATTTACATTCAGTTAATTGTAGGTCCCTCCACTGTGTGCAGATCTTGGGCTTAATGGAATTGGCAGCTACCATATATACTTGCTTAGAATTGGTCCTAACAAACTATACAGAGCTAGATCTGCCAGCATATTATGCTATGGCATATCTGGGTCTGTGCAGTTTGCAGTTGGTCTCATCTTACAAGTGAGTACATATGGAATTAACTTCTGTAAAGAATGATGCATGTAACCTATGACTAAGGAACAGTACTATATATGTTCATCATTTTTCACTCGTTATCTTTAATTAGTAGTCAGCGACTCTGTTTAAATAATAATGATAATGTTTAATAATGTTTAAATATCATTAGCTCACTGACTTGGTAATTAAAACACTGGAATACTCTCTCTCTCTCTCTCTCTCTCTCTCTCTCTCTCTCTCTCTGTATCGATCTATCCATCTATCTATTGATCTATCCATCGATCTATCTATGTATCTATCAATAGATCTATCTATCTATCTATCTATCTATCTGCCTGTCTGTCTGTCTGTCTGTCAATCTATCTCAATCTATCTTTCTATCTATCGATCTGTGTATCTATATATCGATCTATCTATCTCTCTCTCACTCTCTCTTTATCTATCTATCTATCTATCTATTTCTCTATCGGTCGATTTATCTATGTATCTATCTATAGATCAATCTATCTATCTATCTATCTATCTATCTATCTATCTATCTATCTATTGATCTATCTATCTATCTATCACAATCTCTGTATCTATCTATCGATATATCTATCTATCAATCTATCGATCTACCTATGTAGGTATCTATCTGTCTCTCTGTACCTGTGTGATTATTTGACAATCAAGCTAAGCTAGAGGGATTAGCAAAAAGTGTGGCCCTTTCAGGCAAATTAATTATGGGCCAAGGCTAGCGATTTTTTTAAAGCCCTGGGTCTGTGTCTGAAAATAGATTTCTTTGAGCACTGATTATGAATAGATCTTTACATGTTTATGATTGCAATTGCACAGGATTAAAATTAGAAAAAGGTAATTGGAATTCATTATGAGTTTATATTCATCTTTTTTCTATTATCCCCACGTTTTAAAGAATACCATGAATATTTTGATACCATCCATCAGTCTGTCTGCCCACGGTTAAACAGTTTAGTGGAAAGCTAATTGGAATTCATTATGAGTTTATATTCATCTTTTTTCTATTATCCCCACGTTTTAAAGAATACCATGAATATTTTGATACCATCCATCAGTCTGTCTGCCCACGGTTAAACAGTTTAGTGGAAACCCACAACTTTCTCCTTATGCAGTTCTTGGAGTAACCATCTGCAAGAGAAATGTCATCTTTGACTCCCATCAGTTTGGTCCTTAAATGAGGGGCTGCTTCAAAATTGATGATTATATGAACATGGGATTTTAACCAAAAGACTTAATATGATGTATAGTTGGTTCTAAAATTAAAATGGCGCTGAAGTTGATCCTGAGTTGTTCCGCTCTGATATCCAGTATGGCTGCCATGAAGCCATCTTGAAAATATTGTTACAGTTGCTTCTGACTGGATGATCATAATGATATGTTGTTTTCACTAAAAGACTTCTTATATTTTGTCTTAAATGTAAAATGGTACCGAAGTGACATCTTATTCGTAGTCTCTTGGTTATAATAAATAATACAAATTATGCAAGATTTTAATGATATAAACCCAATAACCAAGTTCTGTTTAAATTAGATGAGAAATATGGTCGTCACCTCAAGAGGGGTCACAAGTTCAATTTGTCAAAGGCAATTTTTTGCAGAACTTAAGATTCAAAATATATAAATTTATTTTATATTCTATAATTCAAGTAAATTTAATTTCCTTCTGAAAGGGTTTGTTTTTAAGCAACATTACAGTACATGTATACTTATGCATAAAACTACTGAAGGGGAGAAATTTAGGAATGAATGCATTAAATTATAGGTTTTCAATGGAGTTTACAAGATTTATGGAGTGTTTTCATACATGTAATTTGTCAAGTACATGACTTAAGGAGTTAGTACATACATGTGATTTGTCAAGTACATGACTTAAGGAGTGAGTACATACATGTAATGTGTCAAGAACATGATTTACGCAGTGAGTACATACATGTAAAGTGTCAAGTACATGACTTAAGGAGTGAGTACAAACATGTAAAATGTCAAGTACATGACTTAAGGAGTGTGTACAAACATGTAAAATGTCAAGTACATGACTTAAGGAGTGTGTACATACATGTTAAATGTCAGGTATGTGACTTAACCCTTTGAACCCTAATCTCCCCCATATTTCGGCACAATAACCCGAGCCTCCCCGGCAATTTTTGACAATTTTATAAAAAGTAAAATTTTGCAAAATAAAAGTAATATTATGCCTTAGAATGATAATCCACTACGATATAACAGCAAATATCAAATTGTCTCTTTTCAAACATGCTTATAAAATGCTTTTTATTACTATGACTAAGTAACAAACTGTCTCGAAATTTCTTCATATTTCATATTTTTCATATTTTTTTCTATATTTCACTGACCATCTAGCTTTCGGGTTATGATGGTAGATAGCTAAGCCAGTATACCGGCCTTTCGGGTTCAAAGGGTTAAGGAGTGTGTACATACATATAATGTGTCAAGTACATGACTTAAGGAGTGAGTACAAACATGTAAAATGTCAAGTACATGACTTGAGGAGTGAGTACATACATGTAATGTGTTAAGTACATGACTCAAGGAGTGAGTACATACATGTAAATTGTCAAGTACATGACTCAAGAAGTGTGTATATACATGTAAAGTATCAATATTTTCTGCTTCAAATAGGTATCTGCAGTGGATTTGTTGCTGCCAGAAGTAGGGGAGCTAACTGGAGGCTCCCTAAGGGAAGACAGATTTGATATTTTAGAGGATAGACTGAACAGCTTAAAATTGGTTGATTTGTACAGTTGGTAAGTTGTTGTTTCCCGCCTTTCTTTTGTTTTTGTTCTTGTAGCTTCCGTTGTTTATGCCATTCTTATTACAGAGCAATATTGTATCGTTGATTTGTAAAATTTATCAATCGGCAAAATGCCATGAGCCAAGAAATTGGACTCACACAGACATGAACTCTGAATATACATTCAGTTTATTTGCACCTACAATTGATTATTTTCTTCAAGTACGACGTACTTGTAATCTTTGAAAAATGCAAGATATATTATCAAATTCAAATATACCCAATTTATACTATTAGAAAAATAGCAGAGACCTAAATTGCTATGTTCTTTTAGCTTCCTGGTGAGAAAAGAATTTGATAAAATTCCAATAAGTGTACACACACACACACACACATACACCATTTATTTTGGGAGTGGTCCAACTAAACCTATCAGAGACTTTTACCCAGTAGCTGCTCAGTAAATGTATAAGGCAATAAGGAATTGTCTAAGCAACATATGCCAGAATACCTACAGTAAATGGATCTTTAGTCAATAGAGGAATGTCTAAGCAACATATGCCAGAATACCTACAGTAAATAGATCATTAGGCAATAGAGGATTGTCTAAGCAACATATCCCAGAATACCTACAGTAAATAGATCATTAGGCAATAGAGGATTGTCTAAGCAACATGCCAAATATCTACAGTAAATGGATCATTAGTCAATAGAGGATTGTCTAAGCAACATATGCCAGAATACCTACAGTAAATGGATCATTAGGCAATAGAGGATTGTCTAAGCATCATATACCAGAATACCTACAGTAAATAGATCATTAGGCAATAGAGGATTGTCTAAGCAACATGCCAAATATCTACAGTAAATGGATCATTAGTCAATAGAGGATTGTCTAAGCAGCATATGCCAGAATACCTACAGTAAATAGATCATTAGGCAATAGAGGATTGTCTAAGCAACATATGCCAGAATACCTACAGTAAATAGATCATTAGGCAATAGAGGATTGTCTAAACAACATATGCCAGAATACCTATAGTAAATAGATCATTAGGCAATAGAGGATTGTCTAAGCATCATATGCCAGAATACCGACAGCAAATGGATCATAAGGCAATAGAGGATTGTCTAAGCAACATATGACAGAATACCTACAGTAAATGGATAATTAGGTAATAGAGGATTGTCTAAGCAACATGCCAAATATCTACAGTAAATGGATAATTAGGTAATAGAGGATTGTCTAAGCAACATATGCCAGAATACCAACAGTAAATGGATAATTAGGTAATAGAGGATTGTCTAAGCAACATGCCAAATATCTACAGTAAATGGATAATTAGGTAATAGAGGATTGTCTAAACAACATATGCCAGAATACCAACAGTAAATGGATAATTAGGTAATAGAGGATTGTCTAAGCAACATGCCAAATATCTACAGTAAATGGATAATTAGGTAATAGAGGATTGTCTCAGCAACATGCCAAATACCTACAATAAATGGATAATTAGGTAATAGAGGATTGTCTAAGCAACATGCCAAATATCTACAGTAAATGGATAATTAGGTAATAGAGGATTGTCTCAGCAACATGCCAAATTCCTACATTACATGGATAATTAGGTAATAGAGGATTGTCTAAGCAACATATGCCAGAAAACCTACAGTAAATGGATAATTAGGTAATAGAGGATTGTCTAAGCAGCATGCCAAATATCTACAGTAAATGGATAATTAGGTAATAGAGGATTGTCTCAGCAACATGCCAGAATACCTACAGTAAATGGATAATAAGGCAATAGAGGAATGTCTAAGCAACATATGCCAGAATACCTACAGTAAATGGATAATCAGGCAATAGAGGTTTGTCTCAGCAACATATGCCAGAATACCTACAGTAAATGGATAATTAGGTAATAGAGGATTGTCTAAGCAACTTGCCAGAATACCTACAGTAAATGGATAATTAGGTAATAGAGATTGTCTAAGCAACATGCCAAATATCTACAGTAAATAGATCATTAGGCAATAGAGGATTGTCTAACCAACATATGCCAGAATACCTACAGTAACTCTCTAACAAATCACAAGCCGTGTGATTTATGTTCAACATCACAAGGTCATGTATAATTTATTAAACCCAGTAATGAACAGTTGCAGTGTTGTTTTAAATATTCTTTAGCTCTGATATGGACTTAATCATCTAAACCTACTAAAGCTGACAAACTGGTTGGAATATTTGATGGGAAAAAAATACTGTTTCAAAGCTGCATGTTGAATAATTTGTTAATTTATTTTGCAATATTTAGTGTCTGATGGTGATTTGCTTCATTCTTTTTGGATTTGTTATCCACATAAATGCATACATTTTAATATTGCTTATCTTTATGCAACATTTTTTTCTGTCTTGCATTCTGTCAAACTAACTAGGTTATTTTGATAAATTAGTTGAGAGCTTTATGAGAGACTAGATACATTTGTACTCTAATTGAACTATCCCTGCCAAATAAAGATTTATTATTATTATTATCATTGTTATTATTTGGAAACAAAAATATATATATAAAATTTGTTTGCATGTTTCAGTCATTGACCAAAAGTATTAAAAATAACCAGTTTTATTGTGTATTATAATAAAAAATATGCACACATATCATTCTGGAAACACAAACAATAAATTTATACACATCAGTACATCAGCATTTTTTTTGAAAACACACAAATTAATGCATTCTTACATCACTCTGAAAACAAACAAATAATAAATACATACACCGATTGCTCTGAAAACAACATATACCTTTAAAAAAATATTTTAAAAAAATAATGTATACCTATATCACTTTGAAAACCAATAATAATATTAGAATAGAGTGACTGTCACATAAAACTTCCTGCTTGGAGCATTTGTATTGATGGAAGTTCAATGAGTTCGCCTCCACTCAAATTTATTAGACCTGAAGCCAGCTTTTTTACCTGTCTTCAAGTTTGACAAGCCTAAAAGAGACTCAAAATATGAATGCAGCATCCTGTCTAATGGAACAATCAGAAATGGAGACCAAGTCTAAAGAGAACTGTCAAATAGATGACAAAATTTGCATGATCATTAAACAAACTATTCAACACTACAGTTATCTATTGCAGAATTTGCATGTGCTTTTGAAATAAAACCTGTAGTGAAAGACAGCAGTAAGATTCATTCTTCTTGACATTCGGAATGAATAAATGAACTACAATAGCAACTAACATATCAAATGTAGATTACCAGATCAAGTGGAGATTACCATATCAAATATGGAATAAAATATGAAAGTTGAAAAATACCACATTTAAATGTGCTATTGATGTATGCATGATTTTTTTTTTAAGTATAAAAATCTTTTCAATGTATCATTCATGTTTGCAGGTATTTGGACTTGAGGCGATATGGGTCTGCTCCACATGGAGGATTTGGCATGGGCTTTGAAAGATATCTTCAGAGTCTTCTAGGAATCAAGAATATCAGGGACACGATACCTTTCCCCAGATCACTCAGAAACTGTAAATTATGATATCCTTATTCTTTAAAAATTAATGTTTGAGTGAATGTAAACATTCTGGGAAAAGTAAACGTACATTTTTAAATCATTATGTCACAAAGAATTAGGTACTGCTCAAGTCATGTTTGGCCCATAATCAATGTGTGGACTCAGCCAAGCATATATATATATATATAAATCTGTCGCCAAAAAACTCCCCAATATATATATATATTATATCAAGAATTTTTAAAGATTTTTTCTTCAAGGAAGAGGAGGAAAGGTTTCCACCAAAAGTGAAGCCTGCAATCTATCTGTTTTATTATAATTTGATTTGAAAAAAATGGAGCAGCTATGGTAGACCGTCTCTCCCACATTTGACAATCCAAAAGTCATAAAATAAAAGAAAAAAGGTATCTAACATTCAAGACCCGCAACTGAATGCTGGTAAAAGATACGAAAGATAGACTTTCGAAAGACTACATCCCCTGCAGGTTTTTTTTACATGTCCTGGCTTATTTCTCCATCTCTTCCTTTCTCTTTCTTGCATACAGACATACACATATGAATGGTCTTGAGCACAAGATTTATACTAATTAGGTTCAGAATACAGATAAACAATAATGAGTTAGATAATGACAAATAAAAGCAGACAGTTGGCATAGCAACATTAAAAAGAAAATAGCTTTCAGGGCAATTTTCAAGTTAATTCAAATCATTTAATAGTTGACATGATGTAGAAAGACCAAAGGAAAGAAATAGTACAAGAGGTACATATTTAAATCACTGAAGGTCTAAGTAAGAAAACACATTTATATATAAGAAAACAAATTGAGGGAGGCCAAAACTGCTGATTTACACCTTGCTTGTAGTTGGTAACATTTCTGCACTTTACATTTACACTACATGTCTCAGGCAGATTATTATGTATAGACCGCTTTTTGCAGTGTGGTGGTTCTTTTGTTTAAGATCAGTTATGATCTAAAAATTTTATTCTACTTTAAAAAAAATATTTTATACATTTCTTCAAATTACAAGTAGAGTAAAGCTCATAGAATTTCATTATAATGCCTTTTTTAAAAAAAAATACTTTATTAATTTCTACTGCATTCAGTTTTATTTTTATACTTTTGTTTTATTATTGGCTGGAGACAAAAATCTGTCTTCAGCAGACAGGGATGGTCCTGGTTTTTAAAATGCTGTCGCCAAAAAAATTGCCACCCTCAATATTTTGTCGCCAATTTTCAAAAAGTGCCACCAGAACAAGTAGTGTACATTTTTCCAAGTGTTAATTGAGTCTATTAATGTAACAGGCAATGAAAATTACAAAAAAAAGGTTAGTTAATACTTTAATTACAACAAGCATTAAGAAAATTTTACAAAGTGTTACATGAAGATCCGTCGCGATTTTAGGGCTGCCCACTTGTTGAATGCAGTTCCAAAGTCTGACTTTTCACATCAGTACATGCTGATTCTTATTAAATTCTTGAGAGATCTGTACATGCTGATTCTTATTAAATTCTTGAGAGATCAGTACATGCTGATTCTTATTAAATTCTTGAGAGATCTGTACATGCTGATTCTTATTAAATTCTTGAGAGATCAGTACATGCTGATTCTTATTAAATTCTTGAGAGATCTGTACATGTTGATTCTTATTAAATTCTTGAGAGATCTGTACATGCTGATTCTTATTAAATTCTTGAGAGATCTGTACATGCTGATTCTTATTAAATTCTTGAGAGATCTGTACATGCTGATTCTTATTAAATTCTTGAGAGATCTGTACATGCTGATTCTTATTAAATTTTTGAGAGATGAGATGCAGAGTTTATTTCTGATGTCAGCATCTCGCATCAGCGTTTGTGCACATGCGTATTGTTACCTGGAAAAAAAATGTATTATCAACTTTAGTTGACATTTTAATAATAATAAAACCCTATGATCGTACATTACAATGTAAGATAAGTGATGTATAATGCAACAGTTGATTGCATGCATTCCGTAATTAAATGACCGCCCCCTCCCTTATGGCTAGCTTCACAAAGCTTGTAGCGAATTGCTTCCTAAATCCCAAGAATGATCACTGAATGCTGTATAAATTTTCTCGACAAGCAAAATAGGATCTCCATTCCCACGATTGAAACTTACATGAGTCAACACCAGGCAATATTGGACCGTATATATATAAGCATAAATTTACACCCAATTTAGGGATTCTTTCAGTCCTGTATTTTGAGAAATAAACATATATTTTTAATTATGCAAAACTTGTTTGTTTGTTTTTTGCTATTTCTTGTTGCTGAGTTTAAGTATCTGTAGCCGTGACATGGGATTGATGGCAAAAAGAAAAGATCAATGCACAAATATTACTTACCCCGCCTGGATTCATGTTTGTTGACACACTCCTTCAAAATATCACAGCCAGTTGTAAATGAATTGACGAATTTTGCCTTGATACATACATCACAGAACATCTGTTTTAACTTTTTATTATATCTCAGCCACGATGCCCAAGTTTCCAAATGTCTAGAACTTTTTGGGAATTTTTGCCCTGTTCATCATAATGTGGTGTTGCACTTGAAACACTACATGTAGATGATTATCGAATGAAAGATTTATCATCGGGTTCAGTGACTGTATTGTCTGATGAATTTTCTTTAAATCCAAACGCTATTTATTTTATTAACTAAGGATGAGATGATGAACACGCAATGTCTAACTTCCATTGGCTCATGATAATGTTGCACTCACTGGCGACAGATATAAATGTGATTGAGATTTTTTCCATTTGCTTTGTATTTATACACAGTAGACGGTACTTCAAAGGCTATCAGTTTTCTATGAAGGTTCAGCAAAAAAAAACTACTGTATTGGTATATGTAAAAAAAAAAAAACAACAGAAGGATTAGCTATTCAATTAATTTTATCTGTTCTATTCGTGTCTTCAGAAGTTGGTCAGTTGTAGGTATAGTACGGTAGCATGATTGACTGTATCACAGCATACATGTACAGCCCAGATGTCAGCATAAGCAGATTATGATGTCCCACCCATCCTGACACCAGGCCGACCAGCCCTAACACTAACCTCCTAATGCTGAGTGCCAAGCAAGACAGCTTTTTTGTAAGTCTTTGGTATGACTCAGCTGGGGATTGAACCCATGACCTCCTGATTCTGCTGCAGATGCTCTAATCCACTAGGCCACCAGAGCGGTTATATATATAATATCTGTCATCATTCCATTATCTTTTAGATCCTGTTAGTAAAATAATACTGCAAGCTGCTTTTTATCTTTTTTCTCATGAGTTTCTGCTATTTAATTTCCCTAATTCCAGTTCTTTTTAGAATATATTAAAAAGCAATCAGAAAAAAAGGAAAAAATAATACAAATGACCATTTGAATATCATTTGATATTTCTGTTATATATATTAATCTATAATATAGTTTTAATAAAGTCATTGGGTTTATGACATTTATATATTAACGACATGTATTTAATTCAGTGGCTGGCTTGTGTTATATTAAAAGTACATGAACTATACATGTAAAATTCCATTCACGATTACCCAGGTCATGTCAGCAAAACTTCGAGTCAAGGTATGCCACACATTAGTTAGAATGGAGGTCACAATTATATCATTTTACTAGAAGTACATTTGCCTTGTGCAAGTGTTGTTTCTGTCACAGATGTCAATATTGTGTTTTTGAATTTAGTGCCACAATTCAGAAACTTGCATTTTCCATCATGAATCTTGAAATGCTTTCTCCTTGAGGTGTATCAATCAAATCCAAATGAATTAGACAATAGTGACCTACAATTTGAGTCTGTGTTATGACTTTGCATAGTATGATGGAATATAAAGCAGTGTAGAGTACATAAATCATGACTGGGAATTCTTATAGAAATTTTTTCAGGTAATTAGATTGGAAAACATGAATTAGGCTTCTTTCCATGTGATACTGAACAACATTAGAGTGCTTTGTTTTTTTTTATATGGTTTAATGCCATTTTTCAGCACAAGATAGCTATACAAGGCAGCCAGTATTAATGGTGGAAGAAGAACCCGGAAAACCCCCAGAAAGAACCACCGACCCATGAAAAGCTACTGGCAAGCTTTCTCACTTACCCACATTGGCCAATTCTAAGACTCGTACCAATGCAGAGGTGAGATGGCAGTGATCCATAATGGACAGCACTTTAGACCACTTAGCCACTCGGGGGCCCCCCCATTAGGAGTGCAGTATTACTCCCAAAATACACAAGTTCCTAGTTTCCCAGTCAAATTTATGTAATTTTATGCATATACGTTTTTGCATCTAGAGATGATTCTAACAAACAAATGTTTCATCACCTTGTGCACTGAGAAAAGATGACTCTTTTTGAGGCCAGCATTTATCAACAACAGCAACGTTTCTCTGATGCAACATTTCGAAATCATATCAGGCAAGTTAAGGTGGCCGAGGAGTTAGAGCATCTGCCTCGGATGTGGGTTGATCATGGGTTCAAACACTGCATCATATCAAAGACTTCAAGAAATAGTACTTGCAGCTGCCTTGCTAGGTGTTCAGCATTAAGAGGTTTGTGAGTGTTAGGACTGGTCAACCTGGTATCATGATTATGTGACTGGTGGGACATTGTGCATCATGTCTGTAGCATGATGCCCCAGTGCTAGACATCAATTTGAACTGCTACACTGCAGACATTGTAGCAATATGACTGATTCTATTTTAAAGCTATGTAAAAAAATCCAAATCACAGCTACACACACACACACACACACATATGTGCATAAGGGATTGTCTAAGTCTCTAAATTTATAAAATATTGAAAAGAACAGAAAGCAAACAGGTTTCATTTATTTTAATACACAACCATATGCAAAACAAAGCCACAAACATCTAATACAGGTGTGTATTCACATGCACATATCAACTTGAATTTGTGTATTGTGCAGTATTATGCAATGCAGTCTTGAGAAAAACTGCATATCTTTGATGATGTTGAACTAACAGAGAAAAAATGCATATAGAATAGTGTACTACATACATTTTTAAATTGAGTGTTTTGTGTCATGTTGTTGAACAAGATATTGTTATAAAATATTTCTTTTTTTATTGATAAATATACAACACAAATCAATAAGTAAATTTCATTGTTAGCAATATACATGCAGTCAGATTTTGCAAACCATTAATTTATATACAGCTTGTTGAACACATTAAAAAAAATATAAATAGTGTTGCAATTTGGCACATTCAAAGATCTACACTCAAGTGTTTTTCATAATGAAATAAAGGAAGAGTATACAGAACTCTTATCAAGTCATTACAGCTTGCAGCTTCAGGCAATAATAGTATTATGATATAATTTTTGGTAATAATGACATCAGACTATGGAAAATTAGGTATTGTTGACATTTAGCATTTACCTTATTGAAATAATATTGTTTTCAATGCTAGCCAACTTAAAAGGACCGTAACAACATAAAACATTTAAAATGTTCTCTGTATTAGAAACTAAGTGTTCTCTGGTTACTTGAGTTGCTGGAACTATAGAGTATGATCGGAAATTGGCTATCAACAGCGAGGTGTAAGAGTTGCTGGAACTTGAGTCTAATATTAAATTCAACACCACCTGTCAGGTATAATCACATTTTGCTTTAAATAAGATGCAGTACCTATAGGGTCTGTTCTGACACAAATTGATTGGGATTAATTATTCACCATTATGCATATGACTTATGTTACCATACTTGTGTTTAAATCAAATCCAGCTGCACAGACCCAGATCTGCCATCATGGGCTATGCAGTTATTCAGAGTAATGAGTAGATCAAACAAGATAGACCCAGATCTAACAGTGTTTTAATAAGAGACCAGTGTAATATTAGATTATCACAGTACACTGTCACGAGTCATTTGTATGTAATTATAATGACTGGCTAGTATAATATAAGACCTAATTATCTGTATCACAGTACACTGTTATAACTTCCTTCAGTGTCAATTTAGTGAGAGACCAGTCTAATATAAGACCACATTATCTGTATCACTGTACACTGTTATAACTTCCTTCAATGTCAATTTAGTGAGAGACCAGTCTAATATAAGACCACATTATCTGTATCACAGTACACTGTTATAACTTCCTTCAATGTCAATTTAGTGAGAGTCCAGTCTAATATAAGACCACATTATCTGTATCACAGTACACTGTTATAACTTCCTTCAATGTCAATTTAGTGAGAGTCCAGTCTAATATAAGACCTAATTATCTGTATCACAGTACACTGTTATAACTTCCTTCAATGTCAATTTAGTGAGAGACCAGTCTAATATAAGACCTAATTATCTGTATCACAGTACACTGTTATAACTTCCTTCAGTGTCAATTTAGTGAGAGACCAGTCTAATATACGACCACATTATCTGTATCACAGTACACTGTTATAACTTCCTTCAATGTCAGTTTAGTGAGAGACCAGTCTAATATACGACCACATTATCTGTATCACAGTACACTGTTATAACTTCTTTCAATGTCAATTTAGTGAGAGACCAGTCTAATATACGACCACATTATCTGTATCACAGTACACTGTTATAACTTCCTTCAATGTCAATTTAGTGAGAGTCCAGTCTAATATAAGACCTAATTATCTGTATCACAGTACACTGTTATAACTTCCTTCAATGTCAATTTAGTGAGAGACCAGTCTAATATAAGACCTAATTATCTGTATCACAGTACACTGTTATAACTTCCTTCAGTGTCAATTTAGTGAGAGACCAGTCTAATATACGACCACATTATCTGTATCACAGTACACTGTTATAACTTCCTTCAATGTCAGTTTAGTGAGAGACCAGTCTAATATACGACCACATTATCTGTATCACAGTACACTGTTATAACTTCTTTCAATGTCAATTTAGTGAGAGACCAGTCTAATATACGACCACATTATCTGTATCACAGTACACTGTTATAACTTCCTTCAATGTCAATTTAGTGAGAGACCAGTCTAATATAAGACCACATTATCTGTATCAGAGTACACTGTTATAACTTCCTTCAATGTCAATTTAGTGAGAGACCAGTCTAATATACGACCACATTATCTGTATCACAGTACACTGTTATAACTTCTTTCAATGTCAATTTAGTGAGAGACCAGTCTAATATAAGACCACATTATCTGTATCACAGTACACTGTTATGGCTTCCTTCAATGTCAATTTAGTGAGAGACCAATCTAATATAAGACCACATTATCTGTATCACAGTACACTGTTATAACTTCCTTCAATGTCAATTTAGTGAGAGACCAGTCTAATATAAGACCACATTATCTGTATCACATTACACTGTTATGGCTTCCTTCAATGTCAATTTAGTGAGAGTCCAGTCTAATAGAAGACCTAATTATCTTTATCACAGTACACTGTTATAACTTCCTTCAATGTCAATTTAGTGAGAGACCAGTCTAATATAAGACCTAATTATCTGTATCACAGTACACTGTTATAACTTCCTTCAGTGTCAATTTAGTGAGAGACCAGTCTAATATAAGACGACATTATCTGTATCACTGTACACTGTTATAACTTCCTTCAATGTCAATTTAGTGAGAGACCAGTCTAATATACGACCACATTATCTGTATCACAGTACACTGTTATAACTTCTTTCAATGTCAATTTAGTGAGAGTCCAGTCTAATATAAGACCTAATTATCTGTATCACAGTACACTGTTATAACTTCCTTCAATGTCAATTTAGTGAGAGACCAGTCTAATATAAGACCTAATTATCTGTATCACAGTACACTGTTATAACTTCCTTCAGTGTCAATTTAGTGAGAGACCAGTCTAATATAAGACCACATTATCTGTATCACTGTACACTGTTATAACTTCCTTCAATGTCAATTTAGTGAGAGACCAGTCTAATATACGACCACATTATCTGTATCACAGTACACTGTTATAACTTCTTTCAATGTCAATTTAGTGAGAGTCCAGTCTAATATAAGACCTAATTATCTGTATCACAGTACACTGTTATAACTTCCTTCAATGTCAATTTAGTGAGAGACCAGTCTAATATAAGACCTAATTATCTGTATCACAGTACACTGTTATAACTTCCTTCAGTGTCAATTTAGTGAGAGACTAGTCTAATATACGACCACATTATCTGTATCACAGTACACTGTTATAACTTCCTTCAATGTCAGTTTAGTGAGAGACCAGTCTAATATACGATCACATTATCTGGATCACAGTACACTGTTATAACTTCTTTCAATGTCAATTTAGTGAGAGACCAGTCTAATATACGACCACATTATCTGTATCACAGTACACTGTTATAACTTCCTTCAATGTCAATTTAGTGAGAGGCCAGTCTAATATAAGACCTAATTATCTGTATCACAGTACACTGTTATAACTTCCTTCAATGTCAATTTAGTGAGAGACCAGTCTAATATAAGACCTAATTATCTGTATCACAGTACACTGTTATAACTTCCTTCAGTGTCAATTTAGTGAGAGACCAGTCTAATATACGACCACATTATCTGTATCACAGTACACTGTTATAACTTCCTTCAATGTCAGTTTAGTGAGAGACCAGTCTAATATACGACCACATTATCTGTATCACAGTACACTGTTATAACTTCTTTCAATGTCAATTTAGTGAGAGACCAGTCTAATATACGACCACATTATCTGTATCACAGTACACTGTTATAACTTCCTTCAATGTCAATTTAGTGAGAGACCAGTCTAATATAAGACCACATTATCTGTATCACATTACACTGTTATGGCTTCCTTCAATGTCAATTTAGTGAGAGACCAGTCTAATAGAAGACCACATTATCTGTATCACAGTACACTGTTATAACTTCATTCAATGTCAATTGAGTGAGAGACCAGTCTAATATAAGACCACATCTGTATCACAGTACACTGTTATAACTTCCTTGAAAGTCAATTTAGTGAGAGACCAGTCTAATATAAGAGCACATTATCTGTATCACATTACACTGTTATGGCTTCCTTCAATGTCAATTTAGTGAGAGACCAGTCTAATATAAGACCACATTATCTGTATCACAGTACACTGTTATGGCTTCCTTCAATGTCAATTTAGTGAGAGACCAGTCTAATATAAAACCACATCTGTATCACAGTTCACTGTTATAACTTCCTTGAATGTCAATTTAGTGAGAGACCAATCTAATATAAGACCACATTATCTGTATCACAGTACACTGTTATGGCTTCCTTCAATGTCAGTTTAGTGAGGGACCACATTATCTGTATCTTGTTATAACTTCCTTGAATGTCATTATAGTGAGAGACCAGTGTAATATAAGACCACATTATATGTATCACAGTACACTGTTATGGCTTCCTTAAAAGTAAATTTAGTGAAAGACCAGTCTAATATAAGTCCACATCTATATCACAGTAAACTATTTAGTAACCTTCCTTAGATGTCATTATATTGAAGGACCAGTGTAATATAAGACCAGATTATCACAATACACTGTCATAACTTCCTTGAATATCATTATAGTGGGAGACCAGTGTAATATGAGACCAAGATATCCTTATCACAGTACACTGTTATAACTTCCTTGAATGTCATTATTATGATGAGGGACCAGTGTTGGATGCATGTTTCACAGTACACTGTTATGTCTTCCTTAAATATCAGTGTAATGAGGTACCGGTACAATATTAGACAATTCTCTATCAGAGTACACTGTTATGGCTTCCTTAAATATCAATATAATGAGTTAACAGTACAATATTAGACAATTCTCTATCAGAGAACACTGTTATGGCTTCCTTAAATATCAGTGTAATGAGGTACCAGTACAATATTAGACAATTCTATATCACAGAACACTTTTATGGCATCTGTGAATATCAGATTAGAGACTACCGTCTTTTCGCATATATAAGACGCATCTTATATAAAATATTACTTACCCCGCACCCTAAGTGTGTCTCATATTCGTAAGCATCTTATCTAATTATTTTTTTATACAAACGAATGGTAAAATATGTGATAGTAACACTACCAAAATGGTGAATTAAATTTATGACCAGAATGATTATTGCGGTCGATATTCATGTGTTTTCATTCCTAGTTTTAAAAAAATATTGAATGTTCAGTACGTAATTACCACATGTACCAATCCAATGCAGGCCAATGCACATCACATGTCAGTTCCCTTTGTTTCAATGTTTTGTATAATTATTTGCAGATCTAAGTTTAGTAAATGTTTGAAATTTATATGAATTTGGATAATCACAGAATATATTTAAATATTTGTGTTTATTGTTATTTATTTTCACAGCAAGAATGATGGTGGTCATATTATTTATACATCCGGTTCTGTTTCAGTACTGATTGGGTGCAAAGATACTTACTGGTAAATTTTCATTACCGGTATCAAACGATAACCGTTGCAGCCCTGTTAAACAATTTTTTGAACTCCAGCCAAAACAGTCAATGAAGCCATGTTTACATAAGGCAAGTGATCGAAACATTGGAGATTTTTGCGTTTATGACAATGGATAGTAGCCACTTTGATGCATGTGGTTTGAAAATGCTATTTACATATTTGAATAAAACACAGTGTACATAATTATTCAAGCAGTTTTTATTAAAATTTATTGGTGGCCTAGAGGAAGATAAAATCAAACGATAACCATTGCATCCCTGCCTCAATGAGTTCTTTGAACTCTAGCCAAAACTGTCAATGAAGCCTTGTTTTCATCAGGTGAGTGATTGAAATATTGGAGATATTTGCATTTATGACAAAGGAATGTACCTGTAGCCACTTTGATGCATGTGGTTTGAAAACGGATTTTTACCAGTACATATTTAGACAAAACAACACACAAAATTGTTCAAAAGATTTTATTAAACTTTATTGGAACAATAATGTAACAGTAATTAACAAAATAATATTAGATGCAGATCAATACCCTAAGTAACTTATAAGTTATTAAAATATCAACGCTATGCCATCTGCAGTCAATATAGGGTTAGCTCAGTTTGGCAAATGGCGAGGCTGAGTGCATCTTATATTTGTGGGCATCTTATTTAAAATATTTTTTACACAAATCATCAAAACCCATGTCTTGTATCTAGGTGCATCTCATAATTGGGTGTGTCTAATATATGTGAAAATACGGTATTGTAATGCAAGACTACATCTCTATTGCATTACACTGTTATTGTTACCGTAAGTGCCATTATAGTGATGACCCAATGTACTGTAAGATATCTATATGATATTACACTTATGATTTCATTGAATGTAAATATAGTCATGAGCCAGTGTTGTAAACAATGTACATCTCAGTCACTCAGATGGTTTTTAATTGTACACCATCAAGTGGATTTATATCACACGTTTCATTATCCATTCAATTCATGATTTAGTGAAACTACTGACTTGCATCTTTGATTTACTTCAGGAAATGCCTATTCACTTCATTTTATGCAAGGTTTCATGAAGATTTCTTTATACAGTATAAGGTCTATATCCAAACAAAGCATTAGCATTTTGTATGCACATAAGGAAAATTGAATGAAAAACCACACTCAACAATACAGCAACAAAGCTCTAGAAATGCTTGACGTGACAAACGTCAGTAATAAAATTAGCTAGGAAAAAAAGACATTTTCATAAATATATGTCACAATAATGAAAAGTTTAACAAGACAAAGTATTTATCCTGATGAGTATACCTTAATCAATGTGTAATGTGAGTCCAGCTACAAACATCTTATGCCTAGCTTTGTGTATCAGCAGACAGGGTAGTTATACTAATAATAATAATAAATTACTTTGTTTCAAGTTGGTAACACAGTTAGGGGTACAAACAATACCCCCACATGTGACCCTATAAATGCAATTTAACTAAGCTATAAAATAAATTAAATAAATATGGTAACAAAAGCCTTTCCCAAAACTAATGCACGTCACATTCCCTCCATTCACAATAATCTCTCTCTCTCTCTCTCTCTCTCTCTCTCTCTCTCTCTCACTCACACACAGGAAAACACAGATGCAAAGATGTGGTGGGAGAGCAATGAACATGTAATCCAAAGACTTCAGGTGTGATGCCCACCCTGCTGCTTTATTGTGTCCATGAGAAAAAAAATTGGCTTCCAATTCCTTGGCATAAATGAGACTCTAATGTGATATAAGAGCCAATTAAAGCAAAAAACAAACTCACATTTATAATAAATACACACATGCACCCATATAAATGCTATATATGCATGCATATCACAGAAAAAGGAACAGATCTGGATTTTCTGGCACAATATGTGAGCAGATTGGAGTGTGTTACACAGATCGGAGTGTATAGGGCAGATTAGCCGTTTTAGTTTGTGTCATACATGAGCAAATGTCACATCCCTTCTCTCCAGTAACATCCCAGGCTCCATGTACAATTGAATGCCCCAGGTAACTGGTTCATTTTTATAAATTTAATAATGTTATTTGGCACACTGCATTGTTCTGTATGACAAGAAAATGCTAACAATTGGTAACTATATAAATTAATGTTTACTGTACCTTCTTTTGCTTTCCAACTGTAAGCACCGGTATGTTGTTTAAATGTTCATTAGATTTCTATCAATAAAATTGTAAGGTTTTTTTATATTGTTTTCTGAAGCATGTATAGGCAAAGGGTTCTAATGAATCATTTAAACTGTTTCAGAATGAAATTAAACAGTTTGAAAAGTCTTAGTTCTGAAAATTATGGCATCAATATGATGTACAGTTACAGTTTTTACATCCTTTTATTATGATCAGTAAATCAAAATATGTTCGAAATCTTAAGTAAAACATGCAGGTTAATCAGCCTGTTTTTGTTATATCGATATTTTATGGGAAAGTCTAGCTAGTGCCTGGGGCAAAAACAAAGTGAAACAATATACATTGGGTGGTGCTAGAGTGCTTGGGACATTAACAAAAGGAAAATTAATTTTATTAAAGATAATAAAGCATGCCAATTAATTTAGTAAAGGCAACTAAAATTCGTTTAGGTCAGTAAAAAAAATGACACTCGTTTTCCTAGCAGCTATGATTTACTCAAGTCCATTCACATTTAGACAAGTGTGTTGAAAATTGCACTACCGTCCAGTATGGATTTTTTGTTTAAGAAAATCTTGCAGTGTCTCTTGTTTGAATTCTTCCCACTGCATATTTGCATCCAGTCTATCAACCAATTCTTCTTGCGTTGGAAATGGTTTGGCCTAGAAATAAGCAGAAAACATTTTATTTTTTTAACCATGGAATCTGTTATATAGATAGTTCCCAAAGGATCTGATCGGCAGCCATATTTGTGGTATTCTGGCAGATTTACCCTTTAGTTTATATGGTGTTTGGAAGTTGAAATAAATTCATTGAATCTGACAATAGGTTTACAAAATATACATACATAAATAGTACTCAACTCAGGATTCTTGCTGTTATCTATATTTGTTAAGTTATTAGTTATTTTGCTTCAGTGCTCCTTGTTCAAAATCGTCATTTTGGTCATCGCATATAGGAGAAACTGCCAGGTTGCCCATTGTCCAGGTAAAATGTCATCTGCTAGTGACATTACATGTATTGGGAAACATTCATACTGGGTATTTTTCCATTATGATTGTTTTCAGCAATATTACTGTATTACATTCATTTCTATATTGAAAATGTAATACATTCATTAATTTTAGCCTATTCTGCCTACCATTTTTTTTTACTATTTTCTCAAATTTAAACATTAATTTACCTTAAAAAAATAAAAATCACAAAAAACGTGCTAATTTGGATAGATAAGATGTTTTATATTTCTTATGGCAAACGTTTATTTTGTGAAAACGAATGTTAAAGGATTTCATCAAAAACTTGTATCAGTCCGTACATATGGTCACGCAGGCAGCCATGCATTTTAGTTTTGTCAATATCACATCCATTGTACTGAATGGTTTTTAACCAATACTTTTGTGTGGATTTCCTAATGAAATAAAAAGCCTTATTCACTTACAATTTGTTATCCTGGTCCTTGAATGTAAATCTAAACAAATTTGGCATCGCATTCATTTTTGCACAATAACTGAAATGTAATTAGTTATCGCAAGTCCTGTTTTTGCCAATCCCCAGGAAAAAGAGCATAATTTTAGCTAGAGTCACTATTTTAAAAGCAGTGATCACTGAAGCTTTAATCTGATCCTGCTAGACAAATGATGAAACTCACCTTTAATCTGATCAAGCTATTTATATCATGAAACTCACCTTTAATCTGATAAGGCTATACATGTCATAAAACTCGCCTTTAATCTGATCTTGCTAGACATAACAAAAAATTTACCTTTAATTTGATCAGGCTATATATATCATGACACTCACTTTTAATCTAATCTTGTTAGACATAACATAAAACTCACCTTTAATTTGATCAGGCCACAGCATGAGGCTTGCTTTTAAACAGATCTTGCTAGACATAACATGAGGAAAGCCTTTAATCTGATCTTGCTAGACATAACATAAAACTCACCTTTAATTTGATCAAGCTATACATAAATCATGACACTCACCTTTAATCTGATCAAGCTATACATAGCATCATCACAGTGTCTCATGAAAAACTTTTTGTTTATTGCTATCACTTCACATTCTCCACTTATCTGGAAAGAAATTGAATTTTGAATATATTTACAGCGGAGTTTTTGTCCCAGTCAGATATTGCTAAATAACTTTTAAAAAATTAATAATGAGGCTTTCCTTGTAGAAAACCTTTTTTTTTTTTTGGGGGGGGGGGGGCTGTCCTTCAATGGATTCATAAAAACGTATTGGCGTTTTCTCGAATCCTCCTTTTCATAATTGTCAATGAATGCCAACTAGTTAACGCCAGTTACTTTCTAGTATTACCATTTATACTCGCATATAAGTTGGGTACAACTAAATAATATAGACTCTGATCTATCATCTCATGATGTACTGGCAGATCAGGGTTAATGATGGTTATTCAACCTACTCCTATTAAACTGCATATACTCATATCTTCTGACTCATTATGTGACAGTAGTTATGTGTATGTAGTTTAGCAGTGGGTCAGATGTATTTGCAAATAAACGCGGTGCGAGACAATACACCAATAATTGCTTATTGATGATCTAATTTGATTGAAACCGCTATACATTCTGTGCGTCTTGCTTACAATTGTGAAAACACTTTAACCTAAAATATAAACACAATTGCTTTTAATCGATCAATTTTTAGAACATGATTTATATCTATATATAAAAATCAAATTTTAAAAGATATTTAGTACTTTGTGTAACCTAGTAAGTAGGAGTCGAATTCGGAAAAAAGTAATTACATTTCTGAAGTCGATGGTTTTGATAAAGGATTACCGTTGATGCGTATTGAAGTATGCATGTAAACTTCTAACGATGTTCAGTGTTTTTTTTAACAATTGTAGTGGTCACATAAATGTAGTGTATAATATTGATTGGCTTTCGCTTAAATATATGGCATAAAACCTAAATTCAAATGTTTTTTTGTATTTAGGAAAGTGTTTTAATGATTAAATCTCTCAATTATCTGTGGCTTTTTCTTATAAAGAAAGATGTCATTAATATTTTTAGTTGGAAATAAATATATCTCTTGAAAACAACAACAAATATTGATCGTAAGCAAACAGCATTTATAATGACGCGATAAAAACACTTACCAGACTAACTGAAGGTCCTCTCTCATCAGATTCTAAACAAGATCTCAGACCCTGGAAGTAATGAAACGTGTTTATCAACATATAATTATGATTTATTTTAAAAACTAAGTAGTAGATTGAGCTCACCGATACATTTCTTCTCTAACAGTATATGCGTACTATCAACCGTTTGGATTTCTTCAGGAGCAGAGAAGCATCTTTGAAAACTACATAGTACATTTCTACAATTTTGGAGACAGCAAAAAAGTGATTGGCAAGAGCTTGCCATCTGAACCATTTGTTTTCAATACATTGTTATAAGACAATCACACTCACTACTGCCACAATCTCTTTATCTTCCTAACACAACCAAACGTTTAACATTCCATTATCTCAGTTTAAGCTGCTTGTGTGTAGCTATGTCCAACAGCGACAGCGTTATCAGCTTAATAGTGTTTTTGCAAGTTTGTGTTTAAGTTATTGTAAACCCAAAACTAAAAAACAAAAACTTGTTACTTAGAAACATCCTTGTATCATGATAAATGTTTAATATCATTGGGGTTTTTTGTTGTTGGTTTTTTTTTGTCTAAGCGAAAATAAACTGTAACTTAACGCGTTTCATCTTTGCCTGATTATTCTTTGCCCAAAAATATGTCTGGGTATTCACAGTCCTTGATAGATTTGCGAAAATTATTATCATGTTTGTTTATTTTGTTTTGTTTTGTGTTTTCTTCTAGGTTTTAATGCAGTATCAACATGAGAGCAAATAAGCATGTTTATACTAAATGTTACCAGTTTTTGTGACTTGTTTTTTTAATTTAAAAAAATCTTTCTTTTCTTTCTTCATTTTAACTAATCTGCCATCGTACAGATCATGTCAATGAACAAAGGGACTACATTAATTGCCTTACCGTTGTCCAGCCTGCGTGTAATGATGTAAACAAAAGTATACTTCATATACTATTGCCTGAAAATTGTACTCTCATCTAAAACCTAAGTTTGGGGTGGCTTTAGCGTTAATTACATCAATGTCATTGAGATCATGTCTATAGACATTGTCCTTGGGAATAGCGAGGGTTCGAACCCTACAATAAGATCAGCCAGGGTCGTTTACGATGGCGTATTCCTTAGCAAGGTACTTAATGAACTAACTACACGTATTGCTCTGCCGTGACACGTCAAACAAACCAGTAGCTTTTTAAAAGCACCGTACAGCGAAACTAAGTTATGCCTTTTGCGTAATAATTGAAAATGAATCGGTATTGGAGACGATAGCTAAAAGTCAATTTTTAAATTTACGAATTGAACACCTTTCATTAATTATTTTCTGTCGAAACCCGACTAATTGATTGTTATGAATGCTGTTGCCAGGGTCAGCTGTAGAAGAATCACGAATACATACAAATGTTTGGCCAGGGTGGAGGGTCTCTATCTGGACAAATGCTGGTAGTTCCATTCTCTGCACTAGCTTTTCTTTTGATTTAGACGTCCTTCTGTTACCATTTTCACTACCTGGGCCTGTTGGTGTATTGATGTACCTAGAAAATAATGGCCCCCATGTAAGAATTAAAAGTAAATGAAAAAGCTTTGAGTTCGAAGTTTATCAAAAAGCATGTAAGCAACTTCGATTAGATTTGGAAAATTTATTGCAACAACTTTGTTTTAGATGGTGACACACCATATCCCTAAGATTTACTAACACCAGATATCTGGCGGGGATGGTTTAAAAAGTAAATAAGTTAGAGCACATACGCAGTTTTCAGGCATATATATAATACAGGAAACCAGTCACAGTGAAGCCCTTCGTATGAGTAACATATTAATACGAAGATGCGTAAACACAGCAAGTTTGATTTTCATTCGGGTCTTAAACGGCAAGACAGATATATAAATATATATATATATATATATATATATATATATATATATATATATATATATATATATATATATATATATATATACAATATGTAGTTATATGTATTACTGTTAGTCTCTACATTATAATCTCACTCTCAGTTTTCATTAGAGACTCATGCATCATTCTGATCCAGTTGTACATATGATATTTGTATAATAAAGAATATAAATTATGATGTTATGTCAATTACGTAATTATTGACATATAGACGTCATCCGCTTCTTTCAAAAGCATGACGTTTGTTAATGACGTAATTGTTTATAACTTTATAGACGTCATCAGTTTCTTTCAAATAAAGTTTGTGCCTGAAGAAGCATAAATGCGAAACTAGTCGCACAAGTTTATCGGCGTTTGTGTTGTTTTTTTTATCCCATATATATATATATATATATATATATATATATATATATATATATATATATATATATATATATATATATATATATATATATATATATTGTTTATTAACGTTTTGTCATGTGTACAATATAATTTTAAAAATATCAAAGAGATTTTGCAAGGTACATGTGTCTTTCTCATACATATACGAGACGAATGTTTAAGATGAGATAATTACAACTAAAACATCGATATAACAAAATAAAAGATTAACAATCATTGTGTGCATTTAACACTTACATAAAAATAGTACTGGATTATATTTTTAAAGAAGATTAACATAGATTCATACTAGTGAATAAGCTATCTGTACAAGGTAACACGGGAGCTGTCGTCAAAAGTCGTGCACACTATATGATAACATCTGTCAAGTTAATAAGTCAACATCTGTCAAGTTAATAAGTCAACATCTGTCAAGTTAATAAGTCAACATCTGTCAAGTTAATAAGTCAACATCTGTCAAGTTAATAAGTCAACATCTGTCAAGTTAATAAGTCAACATCTGTCAAGTTAATAAGTCAACATCTGTCAAGTTAATAAGTCAACATCTGTCAAGTTAATAAGTCAACATCTGTCAAGTTAATAAGTCAACATCTGTCAAGTTAATAAGTCATCTAGACATCCTTGATCTTTTTGAGAGAAAAAAAAAACAATGGACAAAAACACGGAAAAATAAAAAGTATCCATAATCTTATATATCGCCCTGTAATAAATGCATATATATTATAAATACGACAAATATGGGTCTGACAACATAAACCATGTATATTTCAATAAGAAAAGGTTTTTTGAACGTGTAAGTGATGGAGGAATGTATATTACCTATTTGGTTTTGGTATCACTTCTGTGCTTGGTCTTGCATTCAAGTTCTCTTTATTAGGGCTCTGTGGTCTCTTAAATATTCCTCTCTTTCCAGTTCTACTTCTTTTGGGGTCATTAATGGCTTTTATTTGGTCCATTGTTATCAGCATGACGTCCTCACCACCATCGTTCACTTCCCCCTTAGCATTCTTCTTACCTACCTTTGGCTCAGCATAATCGTCTTTTTCTTTACCATCTCCCCCGATGCTGAGAGTATCCGCATCGGTTACAGGTGCTTTAAGTTTTATTGTCGGTAACTTTACAGCTTTGTAATCTTTATCCGCGGATTCGTCTGCTTCTTCGTCGCTTTTGGTTTCTTCATTTGGATCCGATGGTGTTTTTGATATTGCATTGCTGTTAGGTCGGCTGCCCTTAAGTTTGCCAACAGGGGTGCTAGGAAGACTGTGATAAAGTATGTCATCGCCAAGCCCCTTCTTTCTGGGTCTAGATGGGGCAGACTGTAGCATACGCCTTCTGTTAGGTTGATAGACTGACGGGTGGTACACAGACTTCTCTGCAACCAAATAATGTTTTTTAAATATCATCTAAATCAGACCTTTCATAATCAATGAATTATTAATGACTCAAAATCGATATTTTTTGTTATTGTTTTAAAATCAAGTTGAGTTTTATGTGTATATGAAAGATACATACTCATTGTTAAAACATGCAAATAATTCGTAGCCTTCTTTTCTCCTGATGCCGGTTTAATTCAATCAATTAAGCTGAATATAAGCTAAATTTTTTTATATCATTCGCATTGTTTTGTGTATTTTTTGTACGTCATAAATGTTCAAGTGTAAATTCTGTTTTAATTTAACAAACCCGTCTCCTGTGTGATATATGGATATATGTGTAATTGATAAGAGGTAAAATGTTAATATTTAATGCAATAAATATTATTTCCGAATTTTCTCATGTAATTTACTTTGCGTGCCAATATTAATAATATAGAATCAGCTCTGTTCGTGTACTATGTGCTAGCGAATCAGTGTCTGTGTTGCCCTGTGATACCACTTGTGCAAAGATCAGCGTAGACCCTGGTCCACAGGCGAATAGCCGTATATACTAGCTTGCAAGTTGGATCCTAATGAATAAAACACAGAGCCCGTCTGTCTTCGCATCATGCACTGGCAGATTAGTTTTCTACTTATAATGACTAAGAAAATAGATCAAGATCGGTTGGCACATTATGCGATGGCTCATGCGATTAAGTTGGTTCCAGCATATAGGTGAGTGCACATGGTTCATGGTTTCTGGGACAGATCTGAATCTGCAATTGTCCCGTAGAATTCATGTTACACAATTGAAAATATCGTATTTTATCTTGTAAGAGTTTGGAGTGATTAAGGCATACTAACTGCTCACGCCTTCGGCTATAAAGCTAAGTATTTTCTTCTTTTTGTGAAAGGGTGACTGCTCTTCCATCATTTCCTGGATCTTTTTCCGTCTGGATTGAACATCAATCCTCCCGGGTTCTAGGTTTTTCAACACCCTTGCTTCACCCTGTAAATTCAGTTATAATCAGTGACATTTTCAAAGATTCTTTTATGTATGCGAATTTAATTATTTTTTTTTTAAATTATTAAATTTGTTCTGGTATGAATTATTTTGTACAAGTTAAGTATACAACAATATTAAAATAATACATTTATCTAAAAAAAAAACATTCCGGCAAATCATGTTAGCATTAAAGTATCTCAATTAACACTCGTTCATCTCATCCTGGAAGCGCAATGTTTCATCACCATCAATTTCGTTATGTAGTGCCTTATTAACCCATGGCAGGGCCCCTGGGCTTCAAGCTTCGTTGGGCCCCTCGACATCCACCCGCGAATTTCGCGCTTCTTTAATTAATACAAACTTACCAAAAATGATTTTAAAAGGTGGAATTTAGCAGCAGACTGATTGTTGTGGCATGGAGTTGGAATTTTTTAAATATGGAATTTTCCACTACGCAGCATTGCCATGGCATGGCTAAAGGTTGCATGGGCCCCTGTTCATGGTGGCTTCAGCCTAGTCAGCCTTATGGATAATACGGCCCTGCCTGTATGTACGTTTTCTTTAAGTTTTATCTCTTTATTTCGTAATGATTACTTAAATCAAGCTTTAAAACATAATTTTAAACTGCTCTTTTCTGTTCAGTTCATATTGCCTTCGCTTCCAAGCACCAAAAGGCATTTATAACTAGACGAAGTGAAGCACTTGATACAAAAATCACAACTTATTTCCTAATCGATATAAAAAATAATGTTGAAAAATGAAAACTATAAAATTTTACGAAACTTATCCAAAAGTATTCAAGCATAAAATACAGGTCGGACTGATCTTTTGGTGATAGGGTGTTGTATTACACGAGAAACAATTACATGGCATGCAATGTTGCATATCTGTATATTAATGGTATGTCTGAAGACACTACTTGTACAAAAAAACGTAACCAATTGCAATGATTCTGGAAATATTGATCTATGGACCTATTTTTATGATGATAGGGGTGGGAATATTTGGTGGTTATTGCGCTTACCCAGTGTCCTCCATGCCTACGCAATGTTGTACGACCTTTCAGCATGTAGTGCACGAAACACAATCCTACTCAAAACACTTAATGGCAGTTTGATGGACGGACAGTCAAGGGTAAAACTGTGTCTTCCACATTTGTGATAGGGCATTAAATGGAAAAGATAACTTACAGATTTAATGACATATATCCACTCCAACTCGTTGCTGTCTTTCACAATCAACCTGCCATATCTGTAAAGTAATTAAATGTTAACACTATTTATGTAATTCCTTTCAAAGACTTCTTAAAAACAAAATCATACTTTGAGCAGCAGAGAGGGTGAACAGACTTTTTGTCGAAAAGGATCGACATCAGAAAAAGGATCGACAAAGCGTCGACACCAGACCAACTTGCTAGCAATTCATAAAAAAAAGACGCCATTTAGTTGACGTTCACCTCCTCGGCTGCTAATGCGCTAACAATTTTTTTTGCGATGAAAATCCTTAAGATTTCACAAACAAACTAATTTGTAAAACCTCACCTCGTAAATCAATCAGATTATTAGATTGGTCAGTGAGTTTGAAATTAATTCTCGTTAACAAATTATTATGACATCGCATATAGACTAGATTAGTTGGGTCTTCAATAATTAGAAATCCTGGAGGAGCCGTTGGTGCAAATGAGTATAAAATATATCCTTGCTGAGCTTGATTTGATTGTTCGAGATTTATTTGATAGCTTCCTTCGATAACGTCACATACTAAATTGAGCGCAATCACTGTTGAAATATTCACATTGTTCGGAGCAATATGTCTACCGCCGCCTTCTGGATCATTATTAAATTTCAGAATATTTGCTGTAGGATTCTTCGATTTTTTCCAATTATCGTGGATTCTTTTGAACCCAATATTAATAGCATCGTCAAGTTGTTTCTTTAGTTTATCCGGATTATATCCAGGGATTTTAAAATCTTTAATCTCCGTTTTATTAATATTGTATAGATCCGCAAACTTATCATGTAAGATCTCTTCATTTAATACTTCTTGAATAATTTTCGAGTGAAATATTTTCATATCGTCGATGATTTTATTACCCGTTTCTACGACGTTGATAAATTCATCCTTGGTGAGAGAGCCGGATTTAATAGATATTAGCAGTAGTGAAAAATCATTATTCATTGCTGTGAAATTTCCGTTAATGAGAGGAACATAAATTGATTCAAAAATTTCTTTATTAAAGAATTTATTAGGAGTATAATCTTGATAACTCTTGACTTCATTGACGGGTTTTATTTTGTTGGTGATATAATCGGATTTCTTAGGTTCGGGTGGAAAATCCTTCGAATTTTCTCGCGAGTTATCCGGTGGTAATTCAGGCCATCCTAACACTGATCTTATAGAACTCTGATAAATATCTACAACGTATCCTTCTGTATTTATCTCGATAGCAGATGATAATGTTGGTTCGTGAACTGTTATAGCGATTTTTGATTCTTTCCCAGTGATAGATTTAATTCTTCGTTGTAATTCGTTATTGATCTGTTCGATTTGATATGACCCAGTTGGTAACGAGACAACATTCCAGTCTGGGGTTCCGTCTTCACGATTTTTCCACGCGAACACCAAGGAATTATTTGGTTGTTGACCACCAAATGCTACCGATCTAATATTAGGCCAGCTATGATACACTCGTATTTTTGCTAGTGCGATCTCGCTCACGGGAACGGGGATTGGAAAATTCACACTAAATTCAGGACGTGTTGAGGTTACTGATATCGTGCTTGTTTTCACTGGTGTTGTATTTGTTACTATTTGTTGAAGTAGTTCTTGCGACGACATTATTATTATTATTATTATTCTGCTCTAATTTCAGCATTGTTGATTTATACAATTGAGCCATAGTTGAGAATTCGCTATCTGATATTGTTGTGTCATCCAACGACGATGATATCAACGAGGATAATTGCGAGTAACCGGCAGATGCAATGTGAAATTTTATTACATAATTGTGTAGTTTACTCTGGCTACACGATGATAGTTTTTTTGTGATCCCGGTTAATATACCCGCAATTGTAGCTATGGAAGAAATAACAATTGGTACTACAACCGGAGCAATCATAGTAACCGAAGATAGTATTATTCCAGCCGCGGTGATTATTCCCGACACTGAATACACAGTGACATCAACTGCGGTTATTCTTCGTTGGTATTTTTTTATTTTTATTTGATACTCCTCACAGAGAGAACTGAGTTTAGTTTGAAATTCTCTGACTTGATCATAGCGATACTGATTCGATGATGGGGTCATTTTATTTTAAAAGCGCTAGCATTTTCAATTCAAAATTCTGAAAGAATTTTTAAATCAATTTAATTGTTTACTTAAATCCACTACGAATTCTACGTACCACGTTACTGAAACCCTGACTAGATTTCTATCTGTAGTCGTTATCGTGAATTGTTCAGTTGTATCCTTGTCGATTATCGTTGATACTGTATTATTGACTCCAGATGAACTACTTGATGATATATTAAACTGATTCGGTGATACTATTGTTAATCGATAAATACCCTTGACTGCTGCGGTTATGTTTAAAATGTTGTTTGTGGGAGTCCACATAAATGATCCGTGTTGAATCGTGTGTACTACGTTGTTGACGATAGATTTATCATGAGGAATTTTTACTTTTTCAACAACGCTTATCATCCTCGTTGCATCATCCTTTATTGCGTTGTTGAATTTTTTAAGTTCATCGATGGATTTTTTAATATCAGGAAGGGTTATTTCAATTTTATCAAATGGGCTCCCAATAAACTTGTCCATGAGGTTTTTACGAAACGTCATAAATAGTTTCACGTGTTTTTCATATTCAGATTGAAGAGTTGCTAGTTCTAACATAGAATCTTTTATCGAGGTGAGTTTTGGTGTGGTCACTGGTGGATTTCCAAAAAATTCTAGCAGGGGTTTGTCAATTTGGTCAATTGTATTTCTTTGTGTTTCACTAAACTGGTCAAATACAATTATATGATCATCATACTTATCATTAAGCGATTTTAATGAATTCACTGTGTTATCATATGTTGCTAATTTATCCGTAATCGTTGAAACAAGTACACCTGGTTTGAGTTTACCCCCATCAGAAAATAACGCGATAGTATCCTCTGCTGCGTCTCGTTGTTTAACCAAAATATCATTAAGAGAGATATTACTACTTTTCAATTTACCCTGACGATCTTGAAATACAACTATTTCACCAGGATCAACATATGCTAGGTTTAATATTTCAGCTATTTCATCTTCGATTAGTTTTTTAATATCCTTGTTATCAACGGTTTCAACTCCACTATCAGGTTTCTTCAGCGATGATAAAGGTCGTCCCCAAATATCAATCATTGTTATTATAAAAATCTTTTCTCTGTCTAAATCCAGCGGATTTTCAATCAAAGATTTTCAATCCAACGACCGCTAGTATACTCATTCACTATTACATGGGGTGGTTTTGATTGAGGAATCTTTGATTCCTTTGAAATAGCATCAAGTACGTTTAATACTTCATTGCCACATATGGGTGGGTCAAGCATTGTTTGTGTTGGTAACGTGGAATACCAACGGGGTATTTTTAGTTTACTTACATAGCGGTTAAATTCTTTTGGCGGCGCTAATCCATATGAATCGAAATAAACAATCCCACGAGGATCAATCGCGTAACAAACCCAATGTGTTCCAGGTCCATCGCTGTTATCTAGATTAATAATACCGGTTTCAATATCATTTGGTTGTGTCGGTAACTGATCTCTCATAAAAACACCTCTGAAGTTTTTTATCGCTAGTTTTTTAGCGGCATCAATTAAATCAAAATTGGACATAGGAACCACAGGTTCCCGAACTATATCGTTCCTGGAATTCGAAGACCCTTTCCGCTGTACCATGAATACGGGGTTCCTGGTAGTCTTAGACCCTTTCCTTTTTTTTTTACCAGATCCACGAGTGGATCTGCGGATGGATCCGCCTGTTGCCTTTTTCAATGCCATTCCTGCTGCGGTACCAACGGCTCCTAACGCTGCCGCCTTCGCTACCGCTGGGGCTGCTGCGGCAATCAACCCTGGAATCAACCCTAACAGCGGGAATATACCACCAGTCTTTTCCATGTTTTTAATCGCGCTCGCAGAAAGAGTAATCTGAACTCCTTTTTTTTCTTTAAACGCTTTATTGAAGTGATTAACCTGAGTTTTCGTCAGCGATAGTTTATTCCCTCCGCCATTCATTTGATTAGGTTTCAGCGTTATTGTGGTTCCACATTGCTTAGCTGATTTGGATTGTAATTTTTTTAGTTGACCAGGTGTCAACGTAACATTGATATTACTATACGACATTATACAAAACAGATTGATTCTAAATCGCAAGTGATTCAATGAAAATTCTACAAATTTTTAAAGATTTTCCACTGGTGCATCAATAAGTCTCATTCGTCCACCAACACCTTCGAGTAGCATTGATTTATCACTGAGAATGACAGCAACTGCTCTATATTCAGGGATAGCACCACGAAGTACACGAGCTCGGAAATGTATATCAACGACGGACTGTCTCATTAAGTCAAGATGTTCCAACGAAAAGTAATAAATTGGATAAAGAGTACTAAAATCCAACTGTGATATTTGTAGACCAGTATCGACATTTTGATCACGTCCCATATACGACAGCAACCGATGATAAACTCGTGCAATATGGTTTTGACCGTAATTAAGTTGTATATCCTCGGATGGTTCTTGTTGTCCGTTTATTCTCAGCGAGACTTCATTAACACCTAATCGATCAAATATCATATGGGAGAAGAGTTGATTTCCAATTCTCGTCGTATCCTGTAACGCAATAAATATATGACGTGGAGCTGAAATACCCTGTTTTGATGCCAGGTTCCACGTAAATATGCCGTTAGTAGTTGATTGTACAACATCTGTACTCATTGTTAGCCAACTTAATAATCTCTTCCCCCCTTGATCCATAAATGATAGTAAACGTGGTTCTGTTGACAACGATGGAGTCAGCACTGGCATCCAAAGTGATAGTTTTGTTAAAACGACTTTACCGGCATCAGCATTTGGGTTTGCAGCATCTGCTGGAATCCTCCAAATTGCATCATTGTCAGTACCTTTTCGCACAACCGCTATAGTATGTTTCGCTCCATAGATAACTTTTCGGATATTTCTACAGAATCCAAATATATGATGTAGTGGAATCGCGCATGAAAATGATCTGCGCCCCCCTTCCAACATTGACATACGTGTTGCAGCTCCTAGATTGAAATCAACATCATTGTTTATAATCATATCCTCGGCATCAATATTAGCGGCACCAGCATTATTCTTTGGTCGTCTTACAACAAATGGATTTTTCCCAGTGGTATTTTTAATATCCTTTGCAAACATCATAGAGGGACCGGCCGATCTTGTATAATCGTCGGAATATCTTGCTAGCCCTAGTATTGTTGTTGCTACATCAACATCACGTTCTACCGACTCAATTTCCTTTCCATCAATGAGATATCTTGCACTTTCAAATAACGCCATGATACCATTATTGACAAAACCGACTTGAGTACCAGCTGGATATTGTGTATCATCATGCTGTAAAAGTTCACCTTCGACTTCAATAAAGGCTTCAGCGGGTAAAAAGTATTTACTAGTATCATGAACTTGAAGTTCAATTCGTGACCGAAGATTAGGTTGCACTGCGTGATAAGCAAACAATTGATAATCACGTACAGAATCATCTTTAAGTACTGGGGCTTCCATATCAAAGGCTGTGTCCGGGTTTTGTTTGAACATTTTTTATTATATATCCGATGGTCTAAATTAGAAATCGGAAACGCTAGCATTTCTGAGAGGTGAAATCACTCAAAATCGATGCAAAATACAGAATTGAAAATAAAAAAAAATAATATTATGTTAAATTAATTATTTAGTTGGGTATATCAATAATGTTGCTGATGAAAACAAATCTAGATAACGAAGATCAAATCGAAAATACAAATATTTCAATAACTATAACAACTGAGAATCCTATTCAAATAACCAGAAATTTTAGTGTTTCTAACACTAGTGTTTCTACTGAAACCATCGAAAATTCAGAAAATACAAGTATTTCAATAACTATAACAATTGGAAATCCTGTCCAAATAAATATAACCAGAAACGCAAGCGTTTCTAACACAAGTGTTTCTAATACAAGTATAAGAAATGCTAGTAATTCTAGTGATGATTTTTGAGAAAATATTATTCACCGACGTCGGAAATTCTTTGAATTAGAAAATGCTTTAGTACTTTTAAAGCCACTTCCTGCTATCATATTTGCTGTTATGTTATCCTGGGCGTTAGTTATCAACGACTGTAGTTTTTCATCTACTGCGTTATTTATTATTTTACTAACCCGCGCAGGCATAACCTCAGTAGATGGTAGTGATGAAATCACTGCTGGTTTCGTTGAAAATCTAGATTGGAAATTCTTCGAATTTCTACGTCGAACTAGCGCTGTTAGTTTATCCTTAGCGGCTGAAAATGCCTTCCCGGCAAGATCACCAATAGTGTTAATACCCTTATCTCGGATAACATCAATTGCTTTCATCGATAATTGTTTTACTAGCGGAGCCACTTTTGGAGCCATTCTTGAAAATAATCCCATTATAGTATTACCGAGACCATCTCCATAGTATGCTCGGTATTTTGGCAATCGTGAGTTTACCACGTAGACGTTAGTTGGTTTATCATGGTTGTAGTGTATGATCATTCTCTATATAGAAACACTAGTGTTTCCAAATACTAAAGCATTTCCAAATTGATATTTATCTAATCGCTATGATAACCGTAAAAATCCGCAGGATTTTCGGCTAACTCTTCAATGAAATCTCTATATGTTGCAATATCCATGATACCACCTTGAAATAACCTCCTACAGATATCAGACGCTTCATTGATTATTTCTGGTGAGTTATTCCCAGCTCTTTTCCCTCCAACAAGAACTTCTAATCGGGATATATCACCGAGAATATTACCAGGGCAAGTTACATTAGAGTTTCCAACTAAACCACTGCCTTTTTTTTCAGTGATACCAGTTGCACCTTGTGTTTTTATTTCTGAACCGGGTTTTGATTGTTTTGGTAATCTAAGAAATTCAGGGTTTGATTTAGCTTTTTTTACTCCTTCCTTAATTCCATTCTGAAAGTCTATATACGACTGTTCTTCCTTCCTCTTCTCAGTAAGACTCATAATTTTCTTCTTCGTTTTATACAACCAATCATACCACTCATCTTTTGGTATTTTACTATTTTTATACTCGTCTTTGAGAATTTCCTCTTTTATAATATAACTCTTGACAGCAAACTCACCAAAGGTGATGTAATCGCTGGGTTTTTCAAATTGAAATTCTCGTATTTGTGATACAATATTAGGATTGAGTTTGTCTATAAAGGCAACACGACTCTTCGTGGAAACTGCGCCTTCTTGTTCTTCTTCTTCCTCTTCTTCTTGTTCTTGCTGTCGTTGTAGTTCTTCTCGTTCTTCTTGTTCTTGCTGTCGTTGTAGTTCTTCTCGTTCTTCTCGTTCTTGCTGTCGTTGTAGTTCCATCTCCCCTGCGATTTCACCTGGAAGTATTTGTACAGCTTGTTTTGTTTGTTTAGTTCGTTTTGCTATTTTCTCCAACACAGGGAGAAGAGGCTTCTCTGTTCTAGGACCTTCTTTAGGGACATCTCCGTATATCGCCCGTTCAGTTGCTGTTTTCACACCCTCAGTTGCACTAACAATAGGTTTGAAGAGTTGTTCTGTATCCTCTGTGAAGTCTGTCTGAAATAATTGCCGTTGTTGAAGTTTTTCACGTATACGATCACGAAGGGGTAATATTTTCTTAAGAGCTTCAAGTCTTTCTTTAGTGTTCCGTGTGGTCAATGATTGTCCTACCATTATTGAAAGAGTATCACTATTGTTAAATTAAAAATCGAAGATTTTCATTGCAATTTCAATTTGAAATGCAAAGCATTTCCACTCAAAGATTTTCATTGCAATTTCAATTGTGAAACTGGACAAACAAAATAAATCACTAACCTAAAAATGCAAAGTATTTTAATACTTCCCTGTTGTTACACACACACAATTTTACTTCCTCATAGTGTGATTTATACCGTACTGGTTATACAAACAAAGGAGGCTCTCTACGCGTGGGGCTCATCAAACTCAAAATCCAAAATCCAAAATCCAAAATTCTACGAATTTTTAACGAATTTTTAACGAATTTTTAACGAATTTTTAACGAATTTTTATTGAGAGTTTTCCATTAATGTTTTTAATTGTCTCGCCTTATGGTTAATAAGCTTTCTTTGTTCATAATCTAAACCTAATTGCTTACGTACACGTTCAACGATGCTACATAATGGTACGAATATATTAACATCTTCAGTATTGACTAAACTTTCACGTATAAACTTTTGTATCCGCTTAATTAAAAAATATTTTTTAGATAGGACGTATTTTCCCGTCTGTTCTGCAAATTGTATATCCTCGAAATCAGTCATAATTTGATCACAATCTAACCCTGAACATAATTTTACATTTTGATCCTTCAGCTTGTTGATTTCAATAATAATCAATTTGAGATTTTCAATATTCATATTATATGATAATATATTTGTTTAAATACAAAGTATGAAAATTCTTTAGAATTAAAAATACAAAGTATTTTCAAAATGAATTCTGGATACACTAAGGTGTTGATCATCTTAGTATACCCAGAAGCTTAATGCGATTATAGGTGATTATGATTATATATAATGAATGACGACGGCACATTCACCGTTTTGAACCCCCTTGGTGTTTTATACATCAAGCAGCGCTCAACGGTTACAACCGACAAACACATAACAATAGATTATAGGTGAACAATGACAATGGATGACGACGGCACAATAACCCCTGATCTAGTGTGGTAGGCGGTTATATACACATAGGACGGTACAACAATAGATTATAGGTGAACAATGACAATGGATGACGCGGGCTATTCTACATTCAAGTGTAAACAAAACCGCAAAATCGAAACTTTGGTTTTGAATGTCAATAATAACGTTCATACCACGTGTGACGGTGTGGTTTTGTTTACACTTGAATTTCGGCTAAATGCCCAATTATAATAAAGACGAATTTGTATATATACACTCATTACGACGAGGTGATATAAAAGAGGTGTAGTGATTGTAATTGTTTATTTGTTTATTAGCGATCACTGACAACGTTGAAAACACGCATAATACTTGAAACAGACATTAAAAAAAATGTTTAAATACGACGTGTCTATAAAACAGTTCTGTTAATACTTGAAAAAAGACAAAATTGATTGTGTTTTGTTCAGATTTATGTAATTATAACAGCCAATGAAAAATCGAAGATTTTCCAACGCTAGCGTTTCCATGTTTAAAATCCGTAACTCTGTCATTGGTGATTTGTCACACGCGTTATACCTAACGGAGTTATCTCCCGTGAAATCCGTAAGATTTCCATTTACGTATTATACGTTAGAAAACTGAATTTTGTTTTTAAAACGCTTTGAAAAAGCGGTCTTATAAATTCCCTCTGCTACTTTTTGTACCGAGGAGGTGTGAATATCGAAATACTTACCAGCTTCTGACATTGATTGAAATACCATCTCCTTGTTGTCAGTATTAATTGACTTTACGGATCTAGCATTTTTCGGGTATTTCCCAGTTCTTCCTCGTTTTGTGTTTTCACATTGAGAAATAGCTTGAAGGTTGTTCAATTTGTTATTCTTAGTATCGGAATCAATATGATCAATAACAAAACCATCTTTGATTGATTCGTTATACACTTCGAAGACGAAACGGTGATTGAGATACATTTTCCCTCCAGCTTTAAATATCAAATACCCCATACCATTATCCCACCCAATAGATTTCCTATTTTTACAATGTCTGACAATACCATCACGAGAAGCTTCGTAATTTTTAATAACAGGATGTCTTTGAAATTCTTGGCTCATTTGTATATATAATATATCTATTTGTCTAATTCGTTAATTGGCTGAATTATAACATTAGCAAATCTTTTTAAATAATCAGCCGTAGTTTTTATGATTTTGCCGTCATTGACGTCGTTAGGATTTTTGATTCTTCGCTTGTCATAATAACGTTTTAACTCTCTATAACGCTTACCCCCGCAATTAATGCATAACTGCGACTTGCCTCTTAAACCTACCCCACAATGCAAACATGGTAGAGGTCCCTCCGAACCGTTTCTTACACTCTGCATATGATACCCACAGAATTCATTTCTACATGATTTGTTACACGGAGTCTTTGATCCAATCATAAGCCATTTGCAATGATTCATTATATAAAAATTTTCTTATTTAAATACTTGTTTTAATTATAATATGAAGGAGTTCAAGAGATTATCGAAAATTAAGCCTTGGAAAAATGTTAGATTTAATCTCGATAGAATCTCTGATATACCTAAAAGTCTAGTAGATGATAAACCACTATTGAGTAAAATCAGCGACTGTTTTAATGAGTTTAAGCGTGATGGAGCATCTCATACGTGGTCGATCTTTCGAATTATTGATGAAGATGTCAATATACCCGTAATTGATGCTACTATGAATGATATAAGAGCAGCTGTGATACTTTCACACCTTGGCAAGAAATCTCTACGGAGGTATTTTTTTAGAATAAAATTTATTATCGAAGAGGAAGGTGAATGGATTATCAGAGATAAATTTGACCCAATCCTTAAGGATAAAAAAACTGTTATTGTGAGTAGAGATTCCAAACCAGGAATTTTAACTGGAATTGACAAACCATACTATGAGAAATCTTACCCTGTAACAGCAGTTGTTTACGGAATATATCAGCTAAATGATAAGCCAAGTATTGCAAAACTAGCACCTGTGAAAGAGTCGTTGTCGGTCAATTGTGTAGCAACACGGGTAATAGAACACTTTACAAATTCCCTCCGAGGAAACAAATTAACTGATCTACGAAGAAAAAAAATAACCGAATGGGAACTAACAGTGAATCAACATGGAGCAAAGATTTCCGATATAGCTAAATTAGAAGCATTATTAAAATTTCCAATATCGGTAGCGACAATAACCGGAGAAGTATTATACGAACCGAAATATCAATCGCGAGGAGCTCCAATTGAAATTATCGATCATAACAAACACGCGTGGACACCCGCGGTAAATATATTTCCACGAGAAAGAACTGTTCGATATATCCCCCGGAAATTTTCCGGGGAATTTTCAGATGATTTCTATGAAGAGAAATTATTTGATGCTATTCACGCGTTAACCAAAGACGACCCTGTGTCAGTATGGTTACTCAGGAGTAATGAGGATCCGGAAATAGGATTTGATCAGTTTGTAAAACCAAATGGTGAATTATATCGAACTGAAGAATTAGATACCAGAATGAGAAAAATCGCTAATGAGTACTTAGAAAATTCTAAAGAATTTTCTGTAGAAAAACTACTTACGGATAGTTTTACTATTCCATCAGTGGTAGCTCACTTCGCACGAGAAAAGAATTCATGGCGCCCAACACGAAGTGATTTTCTCAATGACGTGAAGTTGAGTTGCGTCGAATTAGGTCATGGAGGATTGTGGAATACGAAATACTCACGTGATGGTATGATTTCAATTGATATATCCGCGTGTTATCCTGGAAGTTTTCTCGGGTATGGAGAATGCTCTGAGTACTTCAAACGATTTGGACACCCCACACATGAAATGACTCGTGTTGCGATTAATGGTCCATTACCCGGAACTGCTAGTGGAAACGCTAGCGTTTCTAGTTCTAATTTTGATTTAACCGGGTTCGCTCGTGTGATATCATTCGAATTAGCTACAGGGTTACATCCGTGTAGTTATCTTTGGCTTGGTAGACATATGTATGAAAAAGCGTGGATGCCAATTGTGCTATTGCGGTATATGATCGATTGTGGTATGCTAATATCGTTAATTGTCAGTGAAGCGATTATTTGTTATAACGCTCAGAAAGATGTTTGGTTACCAAAACCCGATCTAGAAAAAATAATTAACGAACAACGAAAACAATTTCTAGATGGAAATTCGAAGAATTTCAGCGAGGAACAAATCATAGATTGGTCTAAGAAATTATTCGAAGGTAGTAATAGAGAGGCTAAAGATCTCGGACGAAAAATAATCGGTAAATTCACTCAAGGTGGAAGATTTGATAATGCAAAATACTCTTCGAGATTAATCATAGACGATGAAGAATACAATTTCATAATATCTGATTTAATAAAAAAAGGGAAATTTGTAACCCGTAAGAACGCTTTTCTATCAGGGGAATTAGATGAGGAAGCTTACAAATCTGCGAGCGGAACTAATAATGTTTGGGTAGATGATGTCCTTCGAAATGGTAAGAAACTAGGTACGGTTGTTACCTACTGTGATGGATATAGTTGTCAGTACACACATTTGAGAAGTTCTATGCTAGCCTATTCTTGTATTAATCTATTCTCGATGATAAATAGATTTCCTAATACCGCGGTTAGAGTAGCTACTGATTCGATGTATATCCATGAGAAATACAAATCAAATGTAGCTAAATTCACAGATCCTAAGGAAGCGTGGGGAAATTGGAGGCTTAAAAAAGAAACACTACATGAGTATTGTAAATCCGCAGACGTTGCTATGGATGATAAATACTTGAAAAGTAACCATAATATCTCAGAGATTCAATCAGAATTTTCTACTGCACCGCCCGTATCCGATCCGATTTGTAGATACAAGACAGTTTATTTAAACGGCTGTGGTGGATCAGGAAAGACAACTCGTGCAATCGAATTATTTCGTCGGTCAACCATGGTTGTGTTAACACCAACTCACAGACTCGCCAGAGAGATGATAGCGCGGGGGGTAAAAGCCTGTACTTATCACAGCTTCTTTCGATGGAAAGGCGATACATGGACTCCTGATCGAATGGGCGATAAATTTATTCCTGAAATAATAATCTGGGATGAAATATGCACGGTATCATTGACAGTATTACAGATATTTCTTGAATGGTTGTTATTGAAAAATACAAAAGTCGTCATGTGTGGGGATCACGGCCAACCGCAGCCATTTGTTGGTGGATCTCCACATGAATGGCTAAAAGGATTTGTAGATTATTATGAAGAGATTAATACCGACCATAGATCACTTGATGAACAATTACGCGAGTTCAAAGCGCTAATTAGATTACAACCGGATAAAATCCAATGTGAAATAGCGCGTGAAATAATCTCTGAAACTCCCATGAATGATTTTTGGGAAATGTGGAAGCCAAATGATTTAATAATCGCGAGTAGAAAAATAGTCAGAGACGCACTTCAGATGAAGTTGTTTGCGCTACATAAAGAAAAATTTGCAACGCTTCCAGTACCACTCTGTTATAGACCTAAGGATACACGAAAGCAGAATATCGACGTTGACATTCCTGGACAACAACAAAAGCAGAATTTAGTATTAAATGATATTGTGCTGGTTGATATCAGCGTCGTTAAAGATGCATTAGGTGCTAATAAATCCCCATGGACGTTAGGTTATGCAGCAACAATACACTCTTCACAGGGATTGACTATATCCGATACAACTCTTTGGATAGTAGATAATCATATTGAGTGGTCAAATTTAGTTTATCTCGCAGTATCCAGAGTACGGCGAATAAACCAACTTCGAAGAATTGTGGTTAATGATAATGACAATACATTAAGTAATATACACACCGATGATAATATAATCAGAAAAAAACTCTCTGGTTATAAACAACAGGATAAAAAAAATAAAAGAGAATTTGACATCGATGCTGAATTAATTAAGACGCTGAAACAGCAACAGAATAATCACTGCGCGAGTTGTAATTGTATAATGAGTTGGAATTGGTCGGATAAAGATCCTCGCCAATTCACCGTAGACAGAAAAAATAACAATCTCGGTCATGTCAGAAACAATGTGATGTTGACCTGTCTTGAGTGTAATAGACGCCGGGGTGACAGCACCCTGGGTGCTAATTAAGACCACGCGGTGGTAATTGAGTATCCTCGGGAATCACTTGTAATTGTTCGCGTGTAAAACCCCGCTGAGGAGCAGTTGAATCCAGTCTATAGATTGGAGGTCTACCCGTAGATCGTGTTATACCGGATATATTATGCGTAGTGACACTCCAAATAGGATCAGTAGCTCTTTTTTTACCACCCTCAAGCTCTCCTGGTTCATATAAGTACCTTACAATGACATTACTACCAAGAATTGGTTCTTTTTGTGAAATTCCTTGGATTTCCATTTTGATAGACGCCTTCTTAATAGCGTTGACAGGTTTCATATTAATTGTTCTAGTAATCTCATTATTGATTGCGGTAATCACAGCTGGTAATCTCTTGACCCATTCACGGGATCGTTTATCCTGGATGAATTCTTTTGCGTATTGATATCCGAATAACCGCTCAGCAAGGGTTTTATTAAACCGTTCAACAATTGCCTGATCGCGATGTAGCGCAGTGTGTCCTCGTCTGATGGCGACATTATGATGTTTCATCGTAGATGTAACAACACCTTGAAATTCCTTGCCAGGATCAACTTGTAACAGATTTGGCCAGCGCAGAGGACCTCGTCGATAAATTTTTTCAAATGCAGAAGCTACTTCAGTAGATGATTTTGTTTTTAACGGTTCTGCTTCTTTGTATCGACTTGCAATATCAACTAACGTTAACGCGTATTTGTAACCGTTGTCATGCGGCAGAAATAGTATATCAGCTTGATGAACTTCATTAGGTGTTGTAACATCAAAATGCGAATAGTTAATTTGTTTAGGCGCTGGTAGATAAATTTGCCATATTGCCTGTTTAGATAACCAGTTTGCCGCTGTAGTTTTTTTCACCTTTGATGCGCTAGCGAGTTTATTGATTGCTGCGTAACCTCTCCAGTATCCTCTCGGAGAATAATAAATAGATTCCATATTAAAATGCTAGCATTTTCAATTACCAGCACCTAACATCAATTTACCCTTCATAGCAGATTTTACCAACCAAGAAGCCAACTTTTCTTTGAAGGATTTATCAGGAATAGCATTTAACGCATGAATTAATTTTACATCTGCGAGATGTCTGTGTTGAAGATTGCTGCTTTTATAAGCGACATCATGAGCATGACACGCCTTATCAATAGCGTTTATTGGATACTCGCCGGGTCGGGGCTGATTTTGATCATCAAGTCTGATATCTAATCGTGTTCCCGGTCCACAGTAGCTATATCCTGGAAGGTGCTTTTCTCCTGGATACTTTGCCCACGGTGTTCCAGGGAGTTTTGTCAATTTGGCTGCAATATCACCTCCTCGTTTTTTTTTAAAGCCATGGTTGGAAAATTCGAAGAATTTTTACCAAGGGAAGTAAATCTAAATTTTTTCGTACTACATTGTACGCATTTACCAGAAAGCGCTGATCGATTATTTTTCGTTGTAATCGTCGTCAAGTCATTTGTGCCAGTACGCGTCCTACACTTCACACAATATAGATCCATAATTTATATATAACAGTTATGAATGTAATTGATTATTCAGCTACGAGACGACGGGAACCTATTAGACACCATGCAATGTTACCAAATTCTATTCGCGCGATTATCATCGGACCATCTGGAAGTGGTAAAACACAATTGCTACTTAATTTGATAACGAGATGGATGAAGTGGGATAAATTGTACATGATTGCTCCGAGTGTAGACGATCAACGATGTTATGAAGTATTAAAGGATTTTAATGATGCCGCGCGAGAAATTAACGGTGATGGTGTTATTGAGTTTATAACCGATATCGAAGAGGCACCTAGTATTGATGATATTGATGGAAGTATTAACAATTTAGTCGTATATGATGATATCATGTTAGATAATCAAAAGAATCCTGCTAGAATATTTTCCAGAGGCAGACATAAAAACACCGATGTGATATATATCACTCAACGTTACACTCAAATACCAAAAGTGATCAGAGATAACTGCAATATGCTGTGTGTATTTAACGGAGTTGATACTCATACTCTTAGAAATATTTGGCAAACTTGGTGCGGTGGTGATATGGATCATAATCGATTTAGAAATTTCTTTAGCCACGCTCAGACAATCCCACACGGATTTGTGACGATAAATTTATCAGACCCTCGGACAAGATATCGTGTCGGACTTGATCAAATATTTAGTTAGCGCATTAGCAGCCGAGGAGGTGAACGTCAACTAAATGGCGTCTTTTTTTTATGAATTGCTAGCAAGTTGGTCTGGTGTCGACGCTTTGTCGATCCTTTTTTTCTGATGTCGATCCTTTTCGACAAAAAGTCTGTTCACCCTCTCTGCTGCTCTTTGAAATATATTTTAATCCATAATTTGTCACACAATCTGAACCCTTTAAAACTGCAAAAAGATATAATTTTTGGTCTCGCCTTCGACGATTAATCTTTTCAAAAAGATTCTTCATAAACACTGGGAAATTTGTATCAATATATTTACATAGGCACAAGATGTAAACTTTGACAACTGTGACCTTGACCTTTGACCTTCGCATCATGTAGGTCAATTTTTTTTTAATTGATTGAAACGGAAACGGTCCATATTCAAAGTTAAACATGTTATACTTGGAGTACATTCAAGGACAACATGCATACACTAGATCCACAATTTAGATCCACGTGGTTTTTCATGAATCATGTCCCTAACAAAAAGGTTATTACACGTGTTTTGGCAAATCCTAAGAAAAGTCATTGACTTTTCAACATCTAAAGTATATAGAGATATCTTTATTATGTTTTATAGTAACTTATTTACGTTACAAGTCAATGGTACGGCTGAATATAAACAGTTTTAACCACTTGCCACCAACCTACAAATTAAAAAAAGTAAATGTTTTCCGTGATCTTGACTATGGTTTACTTTTACGTTTAATATCAACATATGTTGTTTCCCTCAATTGCATTTCGGGGTGACTGTTAAATATGAATTTTTGTTGAAAACTAAGAAAGCATTACCCAAAATGTATGCGCCTGATGGACGGACGAATGGACAGATATTACAACTACTCTGTCTCGCCTTTTACACTTATTGACGTACTTTAAGCTGATAAAACATTTTTACTATTTACGGAATACGAAAGTATTTTGTTTGCGAGCAGCTTTATTCGTGCAAACTGCACCATCTTATTTCTTTCTAAACGGTTCATGTGTAGAGCGTCGTTTTGTTGCAGTCATTACGATTAAGATTAATTAGAAAAGGTTATGACAACTAATGTTCGGTATATTGGATTTCACATATAATTGTGTCTTCATTATTTACAACTGAGCAGTACAGTATCAAGGATGAACACTGAAAACGTACTTGTATTTAAGCATACTCCATGTCCCGGGATTTTCTTTCAGCTTATTCAATGGGAAATGGCTGAATATGATGTCTTTTCTGAAACAAAGTTACCTAAAATTAATATATATTACAAATAAAACGATGGTATTGGTGGTGGCTGTGAAGAAGTGGATTAGGAGATGAAGCGATTTACGTTCTTGAAAGTTTTCTCCATACAACACAAGAGTCCTGGCCGCAAAGTAAGTTGGAAGACATTCCCATATTTCAAACATGTGCGTACCGCATATTCACTTAGAGGTATGCAGGTTCTACATTTTCTTTTTCTTGCTAAAATCCATCGGCATAATATTTTACATACTCATTTCTTGGTCATATGATGTTTAACAAGTCCACTATTCACAAAACTTTTTTTTCCATCCCTTTAGTCTATAAATTTAAAAAAACAAAAAACATACAGTAACAAATTAAATCTTGTACATTTTAGGCAATATAGGAAAACATAATACTTCTTGCAGATACTTGCGTACTAAATCGAATAACACTTGTAATACTGAATACAAAAGAAACCAAAAGAATATGACTGTGGCCCATCTTCTCGTATATGACGTTTGAATTTTAGGCAATCGTTTTATAATAAGAAACGATGACATATTTGGATGGTTATCGTTTAGTTGACATTAAAAACTTCAAAAGGACACGACACCATATTCTGAACAAGTGGTTTTGCTCTGGTCTATTGCAGTTTATGCAATAAAAGATAGGGGTTTTGTTAGCTTAAAACTGTCAACAAAAGATAGGGGTTTTGTTAGCTTAAAACTGTCAACAACCTTACATAAGATTTTAGTTTAAATAATAAGTCTGGTGAAGATTGTATGATGGAAACCAGACGTTCATGACCGCTTGAGGGTTTTATTATGTTAATATTTCTTATACAAACACAATTTTCTTTACTTACCTGCATATATCTAAATTTTTGGAATCATTGGAATCGGCAGACATGTTGAAGATCTCTCTATAATCCTAGAAAAAAATGTTTTCAGTTTTACAAAAATTAATTACATGCGAAAGAAAGGTATTATACCAAATATATTTCATTTTATAAATTCATAACCGTCAATTTGCTTATAGAGAAGTAAAATGTAATTTATATCTTTCCTGAAAAAAGAAAATAAATTAAATTGTGCATAAGAAAACTGCAATTTTTAAAAGTTTATGGAACCTACGCCAGTTCACCACCACCTACTTCTCCTGGGGTCTCTTTAATATATTGTATAGGAAGATAGTCTCAATGCGTACCAGTCATGCATTCATGTACCAGAGTATATTTGAAATTCTTTTACTATTAGTGTACCAGTCGAAAAGCTAGAATCTGACGTGAATAATTAGTGGTATTCATTATGTAAGTGTACCCGTGTCAAAGCAGATGAGCCAAGTAGTTAATCGTTGCCCCAAGGTTTTTTTTAGTAGAATTAGATATCCACCTCCAAATTATCGAGACTTCTATTTATAGACGTATTCGCATTCTGGGAATCATTGCTAAGGACCGCACTGCATATCAATAGTTTATCAAAATACAAGAGCTTGATTATTAAACGTTTTTAAAAAAATCGGATGAGATACAATCACAGCAATAGTAAAAAGCTCAGATGCAATATCACTTCATGGACATGCCATATACTTTTTTTTTTATAAAATCGGGTTTAGAATACTATTTCTTGAATGGTAAGAAATTAAGTCAGTCAGATGCAAGATCATCTCAGTAATTGAACTCAATTGGAATCTTATTCATATAGGTCTGTGTACCAAATTTTCTCCACAATGTAGTCAAAATAAAGCTTATCGGTTAAACACAAGCTAACCCAACTATATGCATAACCACCTTATTAATATTCATTCGCCTAGTTCATTAAGCAATTCATTCGAGATCTTGATAAAATATGCTAACATTCCAATAATAAGGAAATTCGGAAACGAAATGCGACCCCCAGTAAGGTCATCTAATTAATATGTGTGGATCTCGTTTATTATCAAACTATTCTGAGATCTTGACGATATAGGCCAACATTCCATGTTTGATCAATATACAATCAGACATAATTTTAAAAGCAATTAATGACAGACGGATTCTGGAAGCCGTTTCTACCATAACCTAGCTTATGATTACTACCAGATGAGTTCAAAATTGTTTTGAAATATTGTGAGTCAAAGAAATTCTTGTACATCTTCTGATTGGGATAATCATCTGAAATATTCTGAGTCAAAGAAATTCTTCTACATCTTCTGATTGGGATAATTCATCTTCCCGGAATATTATGCCACTTTTCCGAGCTAGAATAAGAATGGGGTTATTGACTTTCACTGAATATTATCATGCATTCATTTAAGCATTTAGGTGACAAATATCGATGCTGTATACTGTCTTTAGTTATCGTGTTTGACATTTGACAACTCACCTAAAAATGCTAAATTTACCTATGATTGCGTAAACAAGCAAATTTATAAAGTACGTTCAAGCCCCTGATATCACGTAGTTTCCGCTACGATTCAGTAAAATTGCACGAAACCTGATAAATAAATCTCGGATAAAAAGTTTAAGTTTTTTGGGTGAGAGATTAGTTGCTATGTTCAGGTGAATTACTTGCAAAACCATCGCGAAGGGAAAACAATCGCCTTTTTCATCAGACTCGATATGTATCTACCATTATCTTGATTTATAATGGCGATATTGATATTTTGTGATCCATTACCTTGATTTCTAATGACGATATTCATATTTTATTATCCATTACCTTGATGTATAATGACGATATTAATAGTGTATGATCCAGTGTATACTTTATGTGTCTCGTATGAAAAAGGTCCCTGTTTCATTAGATGATTTGATATCACTGTACAAATATCAACACAATGCATCAAACAATACACTTATTTGGCAAAAGCAGACTCAAGAATTTTACAAAATGACATTTACAGAGCATGAGTAATTAGATCATGTGATATGGACTGCCTTTTGTATGGAACATGCATTTATTTTACAACTTATGGCACCATAAAGGCTCGGTAATTTTAAATCTTTGTACGGTGTAAATCAGACCGGGCTTACCTTCGAATAAAAGGAATAGTTCTATATTTTTTGTTTAAAATTCAAAAACATGTATTTGCATATTGGTGTCACTCATGAACATTGTTTTATTTTTTACTTGCCAACATATTTTCTTTTACAGTGGGGGCGGGGGGAATGAAGTTTTTAAATCCGAGGTTTGAGGGATTGGAAGGAATTGAGCTAAATATATTTAGATATTAAATCATGATCAAAGTTTATGTTTTGGTTATTCCTTTTACTAATAGATATTACTTTTTTAAAGGACAAAAGTAATTTGTATTGGATTACTAGTAGTGTTCAGACGCTAATTTGGAAGTTCGAAATGAAATACACCACACTGTCAATTTAGAGATCAGCTGCACATTTGGATTGGAATGGGGTGGGTGGGTGGAATGGGATGGGCGAAACTTGTTGCAAAGTGAAATACTCGCCCCCTGTTAATACCACACATGGGCCCCATAGGCAAACAAAGGTAAACAAGAAATGTTTAACTGCACTTTATTTCAAGTTTGCACCTTTGTAGCTTCGGCGTGATATAGGAGTTGGACGTACTAAAGGATTATTCAGGCACGATCACTTAGCTATCAGAAAACCAAATGCACAAACAAGACTCTTGAGTCTATAAACATGTCAGTCGTATATTGAATGGGGACTTCTTCAACTTAAAACCCCTCAAGTCAATTTTTTTAACGGATAAAATGGGACGAGATTTTACCAAATGCTATTATTGTTTATAAAACTGATTTTAAGACAAAATCTCAGAAAGACAGGCGTTATATATGTACGACTCTATATCCACGAATAATTGGATTATTAGCTTCTTGTTACACACACACACACACACACACACACACACGCGCGCGAGCGAACATAAAAATACATATAGAAATTAAAATGTACGCAGGTTATATCTGAAATATTTCCGACAAAGCTAGACAACCTACTAAACAAAGTTGCAAACATCTTACAAATCTATGGAGAAAAAGTAGTTCCACTTCGTGTTTCGTAAGTACCGTGGCCCGTCTTGAGCAACCGCATACCAAATCCTCCTCCTAAAAAAATGAGAGAATGCATTTAGTAACGTTCTGTTCCATAAGCATTTTCACATAATAAGAGTCACATTTCTGATATTTGCATAATGATATGCAATACAAACTAGATAAGTTTATATTATTATTATTATTATTATTATTATTATTATTATTATTGGGGACCATGAGTGGCCGACTGCTAACCGTTACGGTTCACTGCCATCTCACCTCTATCTGCATGGTTCGAGTCTCAGGCTCGGTCAGTGTGGTTACGCGATAAAGTTTGCCAGTGGCTTCTCGTATGACGGTGGTTCTTTCCGGAGTTTTCCCGAGGCAGCTGTTAGCACCGTTTTTAAGTCTTTGGTTTGACACGACCTTCCGCATCCGATTTGTTGTTGTTGTAGAGTTTAACGCCATTTTTCAGCACACGATAAGCTATACATGGAGGCCAGTATTATTGGTGGAGGAAGAACCCGAAAATCCCCCCGGAAAGAACCACCGACCCACGAGAAGCTACTGACAAGCTTTTTCACATAACTACATTAGCCGAATCTTAGACTCAAACCCACGCAGAAAGAGGTGAGATGGCAGTGATCCGTAACGGAAAGCGCTTTAGACCACTCGGTCCCCAGGCCCTTTCCCCCCCCCCCCCCCCCCCCCCGCATCCGAGGCGGACACTCTAAACATTATTAGGCCACCGGAGCGGTTAGGAAGAAAGTAAAAATGATGTAGGCGATTTAGTCACATAAAAGGAACCCAAACAATCATGTAAAACTGTAAATGACAAGAATTACAGGAAACAATTAGACAGAAGTAAATGTTAGATTTAAAAGATGGATCCAAATCACGTAGATGTTTTAAAAATCAAATCTTGATATTTACCCTTTAAAGAATTGCCATGTAGCAATATAAATTTTATATTGTAATCAATTTTGTATCATGAACTTTAACGAGCTTATCGATGGGAATCTAGTAGGCATGTTCCTAACCCTAATTATGACCCTAAAAGTTACGATGGGGGAGAGGGAGGGATCATCGTCTATCGTAAAGAGAGGGTCAAAATGTTACAAAGTTACTCCATCATCCCCAAAATCCCTCTCCGTTTATCTATAGCTTTATCCTCACTTGTAACGTGCCCTTGTCAAAGTGATGTAGCCCCAATATGTGCATGGGGTTTTTGGTTTGTTGTTCGTTTGTTGGTTTTATATAGACTTATATTTTCTAAGCTCTGAGACTGGGGTCTACATAATAGAAAACACAATGTTGAAGATTTGAATCCTTTTGGGTTTTTCATTCGTCTAGTTTGGGATATTTAAATCGTTTTGAGGTGTTCATCCTACTGTTTAGCTGGCTTATGATATAGGTTTACTTGGCACATTTGGAATACTTGATACTTTAGCTTGTGAAATATTGTACATTCAGAAGTCATATCCAATTGTGATGGTTCAATGTGTTTAGTGTCTCCATGTATTAAATTTATCTGACCTGGCAAATTCAGAACTGTGTCATTTTTGGATATATAAACTCGATGCAGAATACCGGCGACACAACATTCCTTGACCTAGGGTACATGCATCATTTTTATCCATGTTTGTATCAAACTGTCGTCAAAGAACAAAAACGGTTTCGTGTGTTTGTTTGTTTTTGTTGTTTTAGTTTTTGAGCATTCGGCTAGTAAAATATGCGCAAAATGTATACGAAGAATGAAGAACAGAAATACTCAAAAAGTGACACTCAGAAAAATCAAAATATTTGAACACATAAATTAATTATCACATTTATGAAAAATAGTATGATGGTTATAAAGTCTTGACACCAAAGTTAGCGCACATCAGTTACATGATCACAATCATTTGCCTGAACGTAGAGGGCCTGCAATCTCATCTTCAGATGTGTAAAATATATCCCATTATTCTTCGAACCTTGTCAGGAAAGGACAGTCACATATTAATCAAGGAAATGGCACGACAAGACCATGTAAAACTTAACCATATACTTGCGAAACAGCTTGGTTTTAGCAACGACCTAATGTTTGACAAATGTAAAAGGACAGAAAATGACATTACAGTGATAAAAGGTAAAACATGTCGCTGGTAGCTAAATAATCAAGGATCAGACATTAAAATCATCAAAGATTCAAGTCATAACATGCTTTTGGAAGTACCACGTAGGTTTGACCATGTGCAAGCACATTTCCTACACACAAAACGCGAAAGCAAACAATATAAACAATTCGAGTACTTTCATAGCATTTTAAACGTCTAAAACACATAGATACAACTAAAGAGCATATTCACCTCTCTTAAATGCTAAAATTTCTGACTATGTTAAAGGGTCTCTTCAAACTAGACATTTTAGTTGATCTTCACCGTTGTCTATATTACTTAAAAGAGACTGGTTAACAATATAGAATATATTTTAATAATTTCACAACAACTTTTTTTTAATAAATGCAAACGAAACCCCGGTCACTATTATAACATATATGGTCGAACCTCATTAATCTTTCTTGAAAATGTCTGCTCTAGAACTAATGCTGGTAACCGATGTAATTTTATTTAACAAGTCAAATATCAAAGAAGGAATAAGCATGGTTCCAAAACGGCATACAATTCTAAATATCCTTTCTATGCTGAAAAAGGCAAGGTACAAAATGAGGGGGAGTGTGATGAATCAAAATACCAAAGTCGATGCTAATGTACCTCTATGATCACAATTTGCATCGTTGTGAAATTTTTCAAACATATGACATTGAAAGACTTCAGAGGGTCGAGCAAATACAAAATTGAGTGGGTAAAAAAAAAACACATTTATATCAATATCCCCAACAACTTTTAATTAATAAATTATATAAGTTGAAATTGGATCTAAACTTACCTAATCACTTATATGAAGACTGTCATCTTGTTCAGGACAAGCAAAGTTAGATGGAACATGATTTTGCAAAATTGAAAAAACAATTCATCCAGGAGTTTAAGACTACTAAATCAACATTTAATATGTATGTTAATGTTAACATAATCCTCTATATATAAATGTAACATTTGACCTTCATTTAGACCTTATATTAATAACAATGCAAATAATCGTATCCTTTCTCAAAACTTTTCGCTAAATCCTTATACAGTTATCAACACAAATATGAGATGGGGGTTTGGGTGGGGGTGGTAAATAGTGATTTGGAAAACAAGGTCTTCTTCTCGCTGATGAACAATTCAGTGTTTGTACTGCGAATGCAGAACCTGTAAAAACGTACCACCAACCAATAGAGTATGCACAGATGAAATGAAATACGCAAGCATAAAAAAGATGGTTTATTGCTGCGAAAATAAAAGCTGTATTGGAAAATCAGTTGGCATAATTAGAACGAGGAACGAAAAGACGTGTCTAGTCAACCTTGCTTAATGTTAACGATGTGGTTAATGTACGAGTCTGCTATAATAAATTAAAATGCGGCCTTTTCAGTTACACATTGCACTATCTACAAAACATAGAAGTTTATTCAATTTTATTCTACACTCGATTTTATGGTGCAGTTGAAATTTATGGGATTGTATTTCTGGCCCGTTTGAAGATAGTGTGTTTGACATTGTCTAGAATAAAAAAAGACGTTGCTTTAGAAAAAACAATTGCGCCAAGGTGGAAATAGAACGTCACTGGTACGATGGATATGATTTTAGAACATGCAGTTGAAACTTTAAGTAATGTTAGGGTTCTTGGTGGATGGGAGTACATTTATTATGCAATTGTAGCAGTATACACGCGTCCAATTTCTAGCCCAGTCGCTATTTTGCATAGAGTCATGGCTATAGCACCAATTAATTTTTACTAAGTACTGACCTATTATTTTATTATATTTACGGCATGTAAACAATATTAAAAGCAGAAGTCATTTTTAAATGTTGGAATTAGACTGAATTAGTTACAATTTTTGAAACGTTTCATTGTTGCAATAATGATTACGAAGTGACCAATGATCATTTGCTGTGATTTATGTTTCATTGAAACATTTGTAAATCAGCAACATCTTGACAGTTGAACATGGCTGTTTTCAGTACAAAATATTACCGACTCTCCTAGATTGAACTACTTCTATATAACTATTATACACTTCTAATCGTTATAACTGCTGCAAGTATTCATTCGCATATCACACTACATTAATACGAATCACTGTCACTTATATAACTATTATTTATAATATTTTTTTTTGCTTAAATCATGAAACACTGATTATTGAAATTATTTGCTTTTCTCGCATCAACTTTGTTGAATGTATCCTAGCGTCAAAAGAGGATATGTTGTCCGACATATGAAAATACATGGTTAAAATGGGATTTTCAATTCCCTATATAATTTGTGTGGATACAATTCGTTGACAGTATGCAACAATTGTCACACCCTGTAATATGCTTCGCATATTTAACCATTATATATTTTAAAAACCTGCACTAGACAGTAGATTATATTTAAACAGTCAGACTAAAGAGTGTATTGATAAATGCAGTTTTTATAAAAGTTATTGAGCCACTTTGATATTCATTAATTATATAAATTGAACTGTTATTCAAACAAGTCGACATCTTTATATAAGAAGAGGTCACCGATTACATTTTGACTATTGGTGACTATTAAAACAAACAAATACAGCACTTCATAGTGAAAAAAGACTGTGAAAAAAAAAAGGTGGAGAGAGAGAGAGAGAGAGAGAGAGAGAGAGAGAGAGAGAGACTTACCCCAAATTTTTCTCCCGCTTGTATTTCAGTAGGCTGCTTCTTGCCTTCGGGTTTCTCAACCACTAAAATATAGTAGGGTTTTGATATTTATTATGAGACACTGAAGATGTATGTTTTGTACAGTACACAATATTATCAATTTTCAAACAGACGGTAGATATGAACCGTAACGGACAGTGTACTGTGAAAGAAACCGGTATGCACTACGACTACCTGAACACAAAACGATAGATTTGAGAGGTGCATTATTTACCATGAATCGAGGGTAATTTCGTTCTTACATGTGCAATCGGTTACGACGATTATCACAGTATTCCACTTAGTCATTCACGAAGTACATGTATGTCAACTACAGATGATAAAGGGAAGTTAACAGGTACTTTTTGGTAATTAGTATTATTCGCTATATCATGGCGTCATTTTCCTTATGCATTAGATACATATGGGATAAACAGCGGAGCTCCACATTATGAGACTTTTTTGATATTGCTTATTGTTATCTTCGCGTTTCAATCTTTCAACAAAACAACTATAAACCCGACCTATGATCAATATCGTTTGAGCCCTGAGCATAAATATTTTGACCTTTGTTTTAAAATATTCGGCTCTAGTGTAGAACATACAACAAGGCGATATCAGTTATTTTGATGATGTTGTTGGTGTTGAACATACAACAAGGCAATATCATTGTTATTTTGATGATGTTGTTGGTGTTGAACATACAACAAGGCGATATCGTTGTTATTTTGATGATGTTGTTGTTGAACATATAAGGCAATATCTTTGTTATTTTGATGATGTTGTTGGTGTTGAACATACAACACGGCGATATCATTGTTATTTTGATGATGTTGGTGTTAAGCATACAACAAGGCGATATCATTGTTATTTTGATGATGTTGTAACTTGTTGGTGTTTAACATACAACAAGGTGACATCATTTTTATTTTGATGTTGTTGTTGGTGGTATTCTTCTTCTTCTTCTTCTTGTAATATTACTGTTCATGTCTTAATAGTGGGACTTTAATCAAATGCGTTTGGTTCTTCAGTCTTTAACTTTGTCCCCAAAACATGAACATAATCTGCTGATAAGACGGTACGTTTCATACTTCTGAGACTATCTACAAATGTTTAAAGCACAATAAATATATGTCTTTGTTTTGTATTAAATCTATCTGCAACAAAAATAGTTTAAAGGTGGTGGGACGTTTTAATTAAATTTGTTGTTACATTAGTGAACAATAAAATCCATTTATCATACAATTAATCTGACATTGTTCTGCAAACGCCCGATTGTATGAAGAATTATTTTACCTTTAGAATGACATCTTAACTAAAACCAACAAGAGATCTTTTTAAAACTCTAAAATGTTAACTGTAACGAATTGTACTTAATCATACTCAATAAATCGCCATTTTTCAAATAATTGAACTGTGATTTTTAATTCCTTTAAAACCCTACTTTTGGACTACGAGTAGAAGCCATTCCTTTGTAATAACTAACATTTAAGATATTAATTCAAAGAAAGAGCTAAGAATAATAAAAACGTATTTGATTACATTGTAAAGAATATTCATTTTAATTAATAAATTGGCCATGAATGAGTATTTTAATTTTTGCTATTGGAACATTTTTTTTTAAAATTGAGATTGAATGTATTACATTCGAAAGGAATTAACCTTAGACCTATCATATCAGTTTCCATGCATGGTAAAAAAAACTTTGAATGATCAAGCGAAATTCGAAGCATACAATTCTTTCTTTAGAAATCAAGATCTGTAATACTTGCAATGAAAAGCTGTTCTGAATTCAACTATATAATTTTATTTAATAGATAAGATCGAGGATAAGGTGACTGACATATGCAGATTTCGCATTAAGAGCATTGCGAATATGTTAATATTCCCATGGTCCTCTGCATGTGTCATAATAGAGCCCATCGTAAATAAGTATTTGAATACGATTTCTATATACGCCGTAACATCTATGAGATGTTTTTTAAATCTGGTAACAGTAGAAAAATTAAAACTGTTTTTAGTACAATACAGTATAAACATGGTTGGTGATGATCAGCTTGGCTGGAGATATACTTTATATTAGATTTGTGTACAAGCGTTGTTGATGTAAACTATGGTCTTTAAATTGCTACAAAAATGTCGCTACAGTATTATATTCTCTTAAGTGTATATTGGCAATGTTCTCGGTGTATTTTGTCGTCATTAAGCGTTTGTTTTGATATCATGTTATCTCGTTATAGTTTATTACTAATAATTTTAATTTAGTCTAATTTCTTTGATACTGATTGTAAATTCTCTTTAAGATCTATCATTGATGCTGATAGCGAGGTTAATTCTAATCCGGATTCCAACATTTCAGCCACCTAAGAAAAGGTCGTAATTCCTGTCGACGTCAGCGTTAGAATGGGAATTCACCAACAGACCTGAAAAGGAGTTGTCGGAAGGCATGGCGTCAGCAAGTGCAAAATCAACGTACTCATGCTGATCAAAATGTGCACTGCACATTATCTTGTCATAAACATCGCTTTGTTCTGCCTATCCACTCGTAACAAGACGTCAAGGTTGCATCCCTGCTCAAAGCATCGACTACGGGAACATAATAAAAGGACAGAAAGTATGTAACAGTGCCAAATAGCAATGTGTTTGGTACTGTTTGTTGTTTGGACTACTGGTTAATTGTATCCAAGTTCAATCTTCACATCCAGCTTAAGAGACGTCACTAAGGGAAAAAGCGTTTAGAAAGACAAAACGTTTAAAAGATTAAAAATAGCTCGGTCGCCGAAAACCTTCCAAGGATCCTAGAAATCAAATTGGAAGACCTGCAGACTAAGGCCACAACATAACCCTTATTAAATATCGTTCATCAGCCTCCAAGATGGAAACCTTGTATGAGCAGGACCGTTCAAGCGAAGCATTGCAAGATACAGGATTTCTGACACAACCGTAAGGCAGACGAGATTCAGTCCTAATCAGACAGAAACGACTCGAAGTGTTTCTATGACGTCATAAAAGCTTGATACAGTCCTCAGTACTCTGGGTCTTCTCCCATCCTCAGTGCAGATGGAACCACACTGCTTACTGACAAGGCTAAGATCATGGAATGATGGCTGAAAACGCGTTTCATTAGCGTCCTCAATCAGCCATCATCAATCAACGTTGAAGCCATGGAACGCTTGCCGCAAATGGAAACTTAAGCTGAACTGGACAATCCGCCCAGAGTGCAAGAGGTCAAGAAAACTATTAAGTCAGCCGTCCTGTGGATAAACCCCAGGATCAGATGCCATACATGCCGAGTTGTAAAAAGCTAGGGGACATGCACTGCTGAAGATGCTCACATACTTCTCCCAAGAAACATGTAAAGAAAGAGTGGTCCCACTGGACTTTGAAAAAGCATACATAATCCATCTCTACAGGCGAATGGGCAACCGTCAGTGCAGTGACAATCACAGAGTAAACTCCTGTAAATTGCTTAGAAGATACTTTTCCGCGTCCAGCTCAATAATCTCATTCACCATCTTCATCATGGTCTACTCCAAGAAAGCCAGTGGGGTTTCTGCGCAGGCCGCGAAACAAGAGACATTCGTTGCACGATAACTCCAGAAGCAACACAAAGACCTATTCACAAACTTTTCTGACCTGCCAAGCCGTTCAGCAGTCAGTAGAGATGAACCTTCGAAGATCAGGATATAATTCGGCTGCCCAAATAAGTTCATGACAGCCATTCGCCATCCACGGCAGCATGATGGCGACGCAATGGACGACGGTGAACCGTCAGATGTCTTCCCAGTCACAAAATAGGTCAAACAAGGCTGCATCCCAGCCTGACAATCTTCACTGCAATGCTCACAGATTGGTTCCAATATAGAGAGAAGGGCATACATGTCAGATGCAGGGCTGACGCGAAGTTGTTAAACCACAGGCAAACTACAGGCACTCAGAAAGGAACTTCATAATTGATGATGACGGTGCCCTCAAGCCTGCTCAGAAGAAGACATGCACACCAACATGAACAGGTTCTCTGAGGCATGGGACAACTACGACCTTAGCACAAAAACTACTAAAGTCATATACCACAATGCCCCTGACAAGATATATTGGTAACCGTGCATCACAATGATGAGTCAGAAACTCCAGGCTGTAGACAGTTTCACTTCTCTGTTCAGCAACGTCTCAAGAGCTGTCAACGTTCTCATTGAGGTCAGTATTAGAATTGCTAATGCCTGCTCAACCCTCAAGTCACTACAATATAATAAATAAGACCGCAGAGGACTCAGTCTTACTAACAGGCTGAAAGTGTACCATTCTGCAATGCTCATCACCCTCGTGTATGTCAGCGAGACATGGACTGCTCCACATGAGGAAGACACTTGCGTACACGAAGTGGCCTCAACAGAAAACTCCTTACACCCGTTATGATACATCATTAATATTGATAGTGTAGTTAATTTCCGTTATGATACATCATTAATATTGATAGTGTAGTTAATTTCCGTTATGGTACATCATTAATATTGATAGTGTAGTTAATAAACGTTACGGTACATCATTAATATTGATGGAGTAGTTTATTCCTGTTAAGGTACAACACCAATATTGATAGAATGTAATTAATCCCCATTATGGTACATTACGATATTGATAGTAAAGCTAATCCCCGTTACATTACTTGACGATATTGATAGTAAAGCTAATTCCCGTTACATTACTTGACGATATTGATAGTGTGATTTATACACTTTGTGTTGTGTCATTAATATATCAAGTGTAAATTATTCCCTTTACGTTGTATCAATGTCATCTATAGAGTAGATTATTCCTGTTACGATAATGTATTGATTGTTCTAGTGTAGTTTACTCCCGTTACGTTGTATTATTAATAGTTCTAATGTAGTTCACTTGCATTACTTAGTGTTATTGATATTGATACTGTGTAATGCCAATATTTCTAGCGCAGTTTATTCTCCCTATGTTGTACCACTATTCTAAACTTCAGAAAATAGCACAAATCGGCATTGGATGGCAGCTTTTGTAACAATAGATATAACAGACAGAGACGGATGTCGTTACGTCTGTGTAGTCCCCTCCAAGATTAGCATACATGCAACAAATAAGTTATGTAAAGATAATATAGTTGATTTTGACCAAATACTGACTGTTTTACCTGCAAAAAATCAAATTCATGTATAAAAAAACAGCTTCTTGTAAGGCATGTTATAAACCAGGATATAGAGCTTGTAGATAGATCACTTGTATCACATTGAATATTCTGGTATGAGTAATTTTAGGTAAGTTATTAAGGATATGGTATTTCTTCCCATTGTGATTTTAATTGTCATGCTCTAATTGTCCATTTTGTACATTTTCCTGCCTTGAAATAGCTCATGCAGTTTACTTAGTTAAGTTCTCTTGCATTCCCTTTTATTGAAGCAGCAGAGAATACCAACGAAAAAGAGCAGTTTCCTTAAGTCAGCATTTTCCATTGTTACTTGTTTAATTCCAATTAAAATCTGCTATTGACCTTCAATTAATTATATTTATTTCGTTCCAACTGTTTGTATGGGGTTACCATATTATGTCCAACATTACTGAATGATAACCATTTAGTCATACAGTGATCATTCATTTCTTCAAGCCCATACTGTTCTTCACACTTTACATCCCATCACAAGAATCTAGATTGTATAGAACATGAGTTATGTGATATTACACAGCTGTAGCATACTCAGAAAACAAAATTACATCATTCTTGAGGTATCCACTATGTATAGAAACCTGAAGTTTAGGTTTTCACTTTATCAGTAATGTATTTGTGGACAATTTAAGTGCAATGAAGTTAATACAAGTGTTTATGAAATCATGTATATTACATGGATACTATTTTGGAGGAAATAAAAATACCATATGTATATCATTCGGTGATTCCCTTACATCAGACATACCATTTACAGAAATAAAATCTCACATTTTCAGTGATTGGTTATGAAAATAAAGAGATGATTTGTGAAGTATTATATTATCCCTCAATCTTGATGCAAATGTAAATAGAAGCAATTAATTAATTTCTCACAGTAAAATTTACAAGTTGAATAGCTGATAAAGTATGCTCTGTTTGGTTTATGTATTTTTCTACCTAACTTAAGTCCATTATTGTCAATTGCTTATGTATAAGAAATATACATTATATGTATCTATTTTATCTACATTTATATTAGATTGAAATGAACCCACTTCACCTTAGATTTGTGTACCTTTAAGGTGTGTTATAGCACAGTTGCCTTCGGACTGTGAATGGACAAACGGGGCTTTGCCCCCATTTATTTATCTAGGGTAGGGTCATCAAACGTTCACTTCTCATTTGTTCTCACTGCTTCTTTTGTCTCCTTTAATTATTTTATCATAAGTTACATCTCCCTTTTAGATACACACGTACCTCCTATTTTTTTTACTGCATTTGATTTGCTCTACTTATTGTTTATATTTGGCATTTTTCTGTATTGTATTCCCCAAATTTCACCCCAAATCCCCAAAACCATTTGGAAGATGTGATCTATTATATTGATGGACTGATTGGCTTACAGCATCAATTTTATTCACAACACAAAGAAAGGAAGCTTTCTATTTGTGTTACAAAGAGGATGGGTAGGCAGACCTTTGTATGAGGACTGGGGGTTAGTGACTTCATGTATCTGCAGACAGTGGAAACTGTTCAAAGCGTTTACTTTTTAATAAGATTGGGTCATATCCACCTGTCTCTGATATTAAATTCTGCATCAACTAATATATATATATATATATATATATATATATATATATATATATATATATATATATATATATATATATATATATATAAATATATATATAAACTTACATTGTCACTTTCTTGCTATATATAGCCAAAGTTATTTGTCACTCGGAAATCTTTTTGTAAACAACAGTCTCTGTAACAAAACGGTTCATGGCATACCAGGTCAAAATGTACGGCACAGTCTTACAGGTATTCGTTATATCCGTTACATGTTAGTATATCGTATTACATTGTCCTATTAGGAGCATATTTTAATTGAAAAAAAATAGCTATCTGCATTCTAGACAATGAAGTACATGTTCAAGCTGATTTGCTCATGGTGTTGACGTTAAGAGATTACCACCCGCTAACCTTAATGCATCACTAAATAGGAATTGATCTCGTCGGCAATGTTACATTCATTTAGTTGCGTATATTTATTTTTACAAATGTTCTGATGCGAGTCTGTCTTCGGGTTTTGCAAAGAGAAAGACATGCTAACACCACTAACCATTAAGATGGGTTTAAAAATACAGACTAGATCAAATTAATGTCACTAGAAGACACGCTGACAGCAGTTACCAATAACGTCCCTTACAACAACGGACTAGACCTCAAATGACTTTGTCAATAAAAGACAGGCTAACAGTAGTTACCAGTAACATCCCTTAGAACATCGGACTAGACTTCACAATAATATTGTCAACAGTATGATCCAGATTCCGACAACTTTCAACATATAGTTAACATTACATTCCGCAAGTTATGCCAAACGTTTAAGCATGGTGTTTTGCTCTAGTTTTGAAAAATGAAGTTATAAACTTAAAATTCAAAACACAGTAACAACAGACTAATACGTTAATATGGACTTGTAAAGCCAATTTACTAATTTGCTATTACCTAAAGACCAAAAAAAAAAATGACTCGCATAACTTTTACTTTGAAGACTGAACCATAGATGCGGTAAGGAAAATGTCCCCTACATTTGCAATTTATCTATACATGTCTTCATTTCAAAACGGTTCAGTAAACGCCTCTTGATATAGAACACCTTTTGGTGGCTCTGACCTTTAGTGGCACATAAATAGCCTTCTTAACAGTGTCTAGTTAATGACCAATACACATACATGTTCATTTCAAGCTTTTTGGTATGGAAAGGGGTGGATAGGATTAGATAGAAAATAAAATTTGTATCAAGGAAGGATGAATAGCGTAGACGGATAAAGAAGGTCGCGTTTACTTGCTTTTCATAAAGGTTGGAATTGCGAATTAACGAGGCCTAATTAATGGATTTGTTTCTGCAAATCATTTTGCATTGATTACTGAGATTTTAATGACAATATCGAAACCAAAACTCCCAACAAACAATGAAAGGTAACTAGCCAAATGATATAACAATTATAATCATTTTATTCATGATTTATGAAGCGAGTAGTTGTGAGGAGAAGCTGATATCATGGAAATACTAATTTGCAAAGGTCAAAGGTAAATATCTGTATGTCTGTCTGTGTCTGTGTCTCTGCCCCCCCCCCCTCTCTCTCTCTCTCTCTCTCTGATATGGATTTTTAGCGAAGTTTTAACAAAGTTGGAATCTTTATCTATAATGTCTACAGCGAGGCAGTTTACAGTGATATATCGGACTTGGACATTATGCCGCATACATATTGCACCATATTAAACTCAGTCACATTATCCTGACACCTGGCCGACCAGTCCTAACACTAACCTCTAAATGCTGAGCGGCAAGCAAGGCAGCTGCTAATAAAACAAAAAGTTATAAATCTTAGGTATATATCGGCTGTGGTTCAAAAATATAATATATTATAAATAACGGTTTTATTAGAAGACATTTAAAATCACTATTCTAAAATTAATTTTGAAAGGGTTACTATTATAAAGTAATTGGATTTGAACAATAATAATGATTTTTTTCTAATAATGACGGCCGATTTGCAATTTCACTTAATGTCTACATTCACTAAATCACCAATTATTGAAAGTCTGCACTAGGGATAGTTTTCCTAACCTATCATTGAATGTCGAAGTTTTACTAAAACTTTGCTCGCTAGTTTTGTGTTGGGAAATGAATTTAGACGTTACCTTACACATACTGATTATCATGTACCATAGTGAAGTACAATCTGGCCATGTTCATATCAAGAGGTCACATACCCTTATGATTTGGTCATGTACATGCAGTGAAATAACGCACCCTAGTATGGTATGATGTCATGTACATAGTGATAAGATAGACCCATGCGTGATGCGATGTGGCCATCCATGTACATGCAGTGAAATAACGCACCATTGTATGGTATGATGCTGTCGTGATAGTGATAAATCGGACTTTACTATAGTATGATGTGGTTGTGTACATATGGTGATGCCATAGACCATTGTTTAACATGATGTGTCCTTTTTCCATCCAGTAACAAGAGGCACGTTTTCAGACTACATGCAAATTGCAAACTTGCCTTCTTCCGCTACATCGGATAAAAGACATAGAGCACAGGCAACACAAGTCAAATTACTCTTTTCAATCACAAGCTAATTTCCATGCGTTTGAATAATTTCGTATTTGGTATATACAGTAATGTATGTTTTTGTATCATAGAACATCACAAATGTAGCGCGAATAAAATATTGACAATTATGATGGCTTGAGTGGCTATAGGTCAACAAAACGAATTTTTATATTTCCTAGTTATGGTTATATTTATATGTATTATAATTGCCATTGGAGTCCACTTTACCTAAATTAAAGTGGCGGTAATTCGATTGTGTAATGTCTTGTATATTTTGCCTCAGTACTTCATGTAGCGTGTAAGCGCTGATTAAATCAGGACACACACATTGTTAACACTGTTAATTTGTGTTGTGTATATGAGAATTTAGATTGTAAACCAATATAATAAGTCTACACCTGGACCAACAATCAAGAAAAAAAGATAAAAACGGATCTTACATTAAGACATTTCCTTTTAAAATCAAACGTGAAAACTAAGACAATAATGACCAACACATATATACTAAAGGCTAATTATTTTCGTCGCTGACGTTAAAGAAAACAAAATGAACACATGTACACAACAAGATCATAAAATATAGTGGCATAAATAAAGATATTATGAATTCTTTTTAGTTTTCTTGTAGCCATTATACACGAACTAACAAAATTACTTGGTGCCATGCCAGTACTTGCAGTATCTTGTAACATATTCGTAGGTACTTATAATTTTGGAAGGCTAATTATTACCGTAAATGTAACACTTTGATTAAATGTTTCCCCAAAATGATTTGATTTATAAACTATTTATAAAATATACACAGCCTGAGTGATTGTCCATATTTACTTCATATAAAAGTATTACACAGATCTAATGTTTTTAATTTTCACTTTTCATATACAGATCAAAGACTAATACTATATCTACTCCGACAATATTTGTAGCACATAGTGTAATCTCTCTCTCTCTCTCTCTCTCTCTCTCTCTCTCTCTCTCTCTCTCTCTCTCTCTCTCTCTATATATATATATATATATATATATATATATATATATTTATATAAGTATATATATAAGTATATATGTATATATATATATGTTTATATATGTATCTCTCTCTCTCTCTCTCTCTCTCTCTCTCTCTCTCTCTATATATATATATATATATATATATATATATATATATTCATTTTTTATATATAAAAAATGATCTTTGGCTTGAAAACAAATATCAATGTTTGGATGTATGAAATATATACAATTTATAAATTTCATATTTAACTAAATTTGCAATAAACAAATGGTAAATGGCTGCAGCTGGTTTAGAAAAGGTTCTATCGCTAAGATGGTAAAAAGAAATTAATTTTAAAAGAGACTTAATTTGCAAATTTTAATTAAAAATAGTTGAATCCCCTTTACATAAAAAATGCATACTGTTTCAACGATATATCTCAAGAATACAGCATTAATGAATTCTTATTAATCGTTCTAGCAAAAGAAATACTCACGTTAGTAGAAATTACATCCAAAAGTATAAAAATCGAAGATTTGTTCAGAACTGGCAAGATTTATTAACTGTATATAGTCCGTGAATGGAAAATATATCCCAGATGTGAATGACGTATTGCCACATATTTAAAATAAAAGAAATGCATGCACGCTGAAGGTTACCTGTCTGTTTGCAAATTGCCCTTTGAAAAGGGTCTTCACTCACAGAATGTTACACTTGTATCAACTATTCGGAACAATGTATTTCAATACGATTAGTGATACATGATCCAATTGCTTTTCAAAATCATCCCGGATGTTCTGTACATCATACGTAATAACGTCAATGAAGTATACACTATCAGGCCTGACATATCTAAATAACAATAATGCACGATTGAATAGCACAACGGTAACGGGAATAATTAGTCGGCAGCTACCAGAAATGTCCAGAAGAATAATCATTGACCGTAGGTATCCTCGCATTGGTCCATCTATGAGAATGAAGTCTCCAATGCAGTCCGTTCCAAAAAATATTGTATTTACAATATTTGCAGCACTCCATAAATCTCATAAACGTTAAGACACATTTTACGGCATGCAAGTAAGTCGTAGGTCTGAGGGTCTCCTGAGTTCTTTTGGGACCATCTATTTATAATATGATTTTCCTTTCATTTTCTCTGGTTGATTTATCTTATTTTAAGGGCTGGGTGGGGACTGAGGGTGCAACAGTTGCAGGTTAGATGTTACTACAACTAAACAGTTATAGGTCATTTGATAAAAATCGAGTTTGAAATGCCTAGAGAAACAATTGATCATCTATATTCTTTTACTGAAATCTTTTGGACCAAACGATTTTTGTTTTGCGAAAAAAGATATATGATTCTTTTAAATTGTATGCATTTTACATCGCGTATGTGTTGCCCATATCTACAAACGATTTCAAGATCAACTAGAGGGCAAACGTTTATCGCATATCCTTACCTAGACTAGTTAAGTATTAGCAGTCTGGAAGTTTAGAGTTCCAATATTACACCTCCACAAGTCCTGTGCTATCTATCGATGACTCGGCTAGACTGGTTGCAATTCCATTGACCACGTCAGAAAATCTCTATATGCGATTCCGGATTTGAGTCAAACAAGACAATATACACTGGATTTGTCAGTTGAATCTATATAGATATATGTGTTAAAATAAACAAGATTTCGACAAAGACTCTACAGAGGTAAGATTGGGGTAAAAGAAACCCCGCGCTCTTATATACAAAGCGCGTACCTCCAATGTTGTTCTCTGTACCTTTCCAATTTAAGCGCGACTTGTACCACATGCATGAAATCCTATCTAGCCGAGGTACAGATTTACTGAAACTTTTATGAGGAGTTCTATTCAGATATAAATATCAATAACGGTCCAGAAAATTAATCAATATTGATCAACGTTTACGTTCTTTGGATGTTGAGCCTAATTGTGCAATTCAGTGTTGAAAAATGATTGTCGATTTAGTTAGCTTTACAATCTAAACAAAATGTATTTATTCTGTATTGAACTTTATAAGTTCGAGTGTAATCTAAAGAGAAATGGAAAAGATTGTGTTATAAGGTCATAGAAGGTAATAATAATAATAATCGTTCAATTGATTTAAATATTTACATTTCAAATGGAATTTGCTGAATTTACAACTCACAAATTTGAAACGAGAACGTAGTTACGTTATTACATGCAGTATAATATTGACTACGCGGAGTGTTACATTAGCTATAAGGAACTACTTTGTCTTTTTACAGAGTTAACAAGGCCCTCATATATGTTCAAACGAAAGATCAAACGACCAGGTTGTGTTTGTCAGCCATACTGAATATAGTTAGCTTACAGTTTGCTTTGCACGAAAACTTGTGGTGTAAGATCTTTGTTTTAATACTCTAAGAGCATAGATAGCAAAAGCATTCCAAACCGAGTTTTTCAATCAAGACAAAATTATATCAAAACAACACGTACAATACCGATGTTTGAGTACGGCTGACAACAAAGATGGTCATATAACAATGGTTTGTAAACTAAGTTGATATTGATGGAGTTGTTAATAAACCTGACCTAATGTTAATAGTATAATTGTTAAGATATTAACGTCTCGGATTCCTATTATTATCTATTATAAACAATTGTAGCGGTACAACAAAACATGGATTTAAAATATTCATATAGTATTCGACAATATGCAATCCATTTCATTTCGATCGATTTTGTTTAACATGCAGCTGAATAATTTTAATTGGATTAAGAGTAGTAGATATAATAGGGATCAAGTATCCTTGTGAACGCTCAATTCAGCACTGGTGGTGAAGAAGGTAAGGTGGGGAATATTCAACTACATTTTGTATTTTCAAAGAAGATGACCGTTAGTCACACAGCGAAGAGATGTCCAAAACTACACTAAATTTTGTGAGTGTAAAACATATTTGTTATGTCTTAAAAGACGACGAGAAAAGTATTGAAGCTCAGTGACTCAAAATCGACTACATTAATACACTTTGGAATACAAATCAATACATTCTGTAATATACATAACTCTGGCTGGACAAGCTGAAAAGAATAAGGTAGACCAGTGTGGGCTTTTTCGAACGAGGTAAAGGAAATGGCATTGCCCATCAGAGAAATTGGACCAGTTCATACACGTTGATACAATATTGACATTCCAAATTTTAATCAGACTTCTGACATTAACTTTAGAACATTTAAAAGAGGAGGAATCGTGTTATGGTATTAAAATGCAAACATCGCATACCTCCATTAATTTGCTTTATTGGTGTCTCTTTTGATCTGTCTCAAAGTATAAACGATATAACTGAACTACGATCGCTACATAAATAATAGTATAGCCCCACGTTTACAAGAGGACCTGTTCAAATACGAGAAAAATTGACCAAACAAGGAAACGCAATCTGCAAAGATTTATACTTTCATATATATTTAAGATAAAAATACAAAAACTTCAAACGTGTGTTGTTATAAGTCTGCCGATATAATGATCTTCATATTGTAAGACCAAGATATTTTCGTATGCCTTATCTAACGAGTTATTTTCCTGAATCGAAACAGAACATGAATGCGGTTTTACATTTCATTACAGGTCCCGTCTTTTAAGCTTTCCAATAATATGTATCAATAAAGTGTCAATGGCGAATGAACCAAACACAGCAAATCAAGGATAATAAAAGTTGATTCAATGTACTAAAAGCACATTGACAAACGTCAGTGAAAAGCGACAATATATAGTTCCATTCTGGCTGTGCGATACATAAATGCGATTTGATTTAGAACAACACATTAATCATGTAAGACTGAATGGTAGTGTGAACACGATTGTTTTCAAATCGTAACATTAAACAAATGCTCTGTACTGTTAGGTTCAATGAAATGTCGTTTTGGTTTCCTAATTTTGATGCAAAAATATTTTTTAAGGATGTATATGCAAGAACTTCGTGGGTGCGAAGGGTTTTACGGACGAATCATGGAAAGTGATTTAGCATTTAGTAAAATATAGTCGAATTACTGGGACACAGCCACACCAGTCTTATTTATCGTTTTGTTTCACTGAGACAAACTTCTTTTCCAAAGGGAATACCTCCATCAAGCTTTTATCTCACACTGTCAGCCCCTCCCACCTTTTCATGCCTCAAAATTTTAGCCTTCTGAATTTAAACATGTTTCCGACCCTATGGTGAAAACTAATGAAGACTTTAACTAATTTCTATAACATTTAGAGGTATTATGAACACTCGTTCTGACAATTCTGAGTTAAAGGAAACAAAGATAAACATGCAGATTTAAACAGACGTGGCTGAGGAATATATATACTATTAGTCGGGTCCAGATGCAAACTGCATAGACCCAGATCTGTAATCAGATATGCGCCAGTAGACCTGGGTCAATGCAGTTTGTTAAGAGCAAACAGAATAAGCAGTTTACACCCTCATCTGTCAGCGCATTACGCAACGACCTATCAGGATCTATATTATATTCATGTGGGCTCCACTTAGAAGGTATATACGATACAACAGGAAAATTAGCTAAGCTTGGTCTTTTTTCTGCCGGTGGTTGTGAAAGGGAATAGAAGTTGACGCCTGATTGACTAGTCGTTTGTTCAATTTCTCTGTTGTTTTTTTTTTTAAATTTTATTTCTGCTAACACTTATGCATTAATTCCTTAGATATCAGAGATCTAAGAAATGACCCTGATTAAATATTACGAATAGTGTTAGTACGTGGATGTTTACATAATCAAGTATTGCACGTCCTTGTATATCGTAACATCAATTAGCGTCCACATAAATTATCTTTAATATTGGTATGTTTTGAGTAGTGGTAAAGGCGGTACAAGGTAATATTACTTTTTCACATTCTGAATATATTCATATTTATTTTATAGACACTACTTACCTAATCTAGATTAAAATCAAACTTTTCAGAACGTTTTATATCATTGTGTAATGTATATTTCTTATTCCGGTTAGGTAGCAAACAAATGTGAATAAACGACCAAATGTTTACTCATAATTATGACTGGAAGACATATTTAGTCTTATAGAATACTAAACAATGTTGCATTTTATATATAGGATATAAACCAAACAAACAAACAAAAAATCCAGTCAATATTTCGCCTCTGGAAACAAGATCAGTTATTGTATCCATATTAAAATGTTGTCACACGAACAGCTCGAATTTTCGATATAAAAAAATATATAATACAACGTAAGATTAACGTTTTAGACCATGAATGAGTCTATGTGATTGTTGATATCACTGAAACATCAGTAACTACAATTACACCATTCGATTATCAGTTTTCAAATGAGGATAACGTACGTTATTATGATCGCACTCTCCAATAACATTCTGCGAACATGGAGGGAAAGCTCAAGGGCCATCCAATTTATCTTGCCTTGTAAAATATGTCCATTTCATCCTGATTTCAAGTAACCCGACCACTATCACGTAATTGTATTTTTACGTTTCTAACTACCATATATTCCGCGAAAATGTCTTAGATGAAGACGGACGTGTTTTAAAAACATTGTTGAGTAATTGTTTGAACAGCACGAAATAGCGTGCACATTTCAAACTATGCAGCCTGAGCATTTTTGTGACACATACTAAGGTCCCCAGTTGGAGCAGTAATGTCAATTAAAATAGCTGTGTGACTGAATTAACCATACAATTTTAAGTGTGTGCTGTCCTCGTTTTCAAACTGCATCATTTGAAATAACATTAAGAGATTAGTATTAGGACTGGTCCGCCTGATTTCAGGGAAATGTTACATACTGGGACAAGATGCTACATACATACGGCGTGATGCCCTAACGCAATATATCACTGACCATTCCGGTAGCCTAGTGGTTAGAGCGTCCACCTTGGAAGCGGAAGGTCGTGGGCTCAATCACCTGCCGAGTCATACCAAAAACTTTTAGACATGGTATTAACAGCTGCCTCACTTGGCGTTCAACATTAGGAGGTTAGTATTAGGACTGATCTCCCTGGTGTCAGGATAATGTAACTGGGTCGGATATCATGCTACATGTCTGTATCATAATGCCCAAGCGCTAGACATCACTATAAACTGCCACGCCGCAGACATCGTAGTGATATGACTGAAGCATGTTAAAGGTACGTTCAAAATCACACACACACACACACACACACACACACACACACACACACACGATATCACTACAAACTGCCACACTGCTGACATCGCAGCGATATAAATACAGTTGTTAAAGCTACGTCAAAAGAATCCAAAATCTAACATATCGAAGTCATAGATATGTTGGAAACACTGCCATGTAAACTCAATTATAAAGTTGCCTTTGCCGTTTCAAATTTCCTTCATGTTTTGCTATAGTTAAAAGATGAAAGATAAGCTTCAATTATTGTCCATTTGTATTTTTAGGAATCCTCCAAATCCTATATAATAATGCTGAATTGTCTATTGATGTGTCATGAAGCGGTAGATAATAGCTATCATACGACTCTTCGGTGAACTAACTGGGTAAAAAAACACACAAGCTAATATAAAAAGGTACTAACTTAGTATATTGCTTTAAACCAAACCACTACTTCGGAGAAAACTAAATACTGTCACATACCAGCACACAAGTGCGGTGAATTTTGTTGGCACTAACCATATTCTGCAGGGAAATGGGAACATTGAAAATAATAACAAGCTTTAAGTGAGCAGAACGGTACAATGGTTTTTCATTGACCCACTCGTTCATGGACTCAACAACATTTTTTAAACATCAGCCAGGCTAGAGGGTAGTTTTAAGATAACCAATATAATGTTTACGCATCATAAATAGGAAAAGAGGTATACATATTAGACTGATGTACGCCAAGTTTGAGATAAACGTAAACACACACAAGTGAAAATAACAAGCTTGTAAAACTTAATAAATAATTTATTGAGTACAAATATTTTTCAAAAAAGAAAAATAAACTTACGGTTTTAAGAATCAATTCCAAAATTAATCCAAAATAATTCAAAATATTATCCACTAGAGAAATTGAAAAAGTCCTGGTAATAAAATGTCCAAATAATTCTAAGTTCGAATTCCAGCGATGTATCCAATATGGAAGACGATGTCACTTGATGAAATCAGTTCTTGTTAATAAAAATCTCTATGAGCAGATTCTTTTCCACATAAATAACAAAATAATTCCTCTTGATCCAAACGAATTGATACAATTTCTAGTACAAGGTAATTTATAATAACTCAAAAAGACACACACAACTTAGTATTCTAAAAGCCCAAACTTCTACTGAATAGCTCACTCCCAAAACATAGCTTATATCTCTTTTTTTTTACGTAAACAAGGGGTCACGTGATCTTCTAGAAACTATCAGAACAAATTTACGTTCAAAGAATCACTTACACACCTTATGACCCAACTAAAATAGAAAGATGTTTATACAAAAGCTCCATTTTGTCCTTGGAACCAACCAATCATTTTAAAAGCATGTTTACAACTCTGAAACCAGGTCAGAAATGAGGTCAACACCTGGTGTTTACTCTGTAAAGTAGAGGTCACCCCCCGTCAATGAACGAATCTTAAAACTTAAAATGCCAAATTTAAATCTAACAAACAGACAATAAAAATAAATATAAATGACTTATATCAAATATACGTAAAGCTTCCGCTATAAAATAAAAAGAACGGTTTATATGATAAAACTTTCTTTTTACCACATACCAATTTACACCTAAGGTTAAAAAACTCGTATAAATTACAGTGTATATGATATAAGATATTGTTATACACGGGAAAGAGCGTCTACTATTATATTATCTTTTTTGTCCATATGTCCTAAAAAAGTCACCCTAGCACGACAGAACTCACTTTTAGATAAATTAATTGTCAAACATGCATCAGCGTGTCTGTCAAAGAATGTTCGAATTGTTTTTAATTTAATACAGTAGTCAAATATGCAAAAAATATCTATAGCGAAATAAAATCCCTTTTAGCACGTAAACATTTAAAGCACGAAGCATAACAAAATTGGAAAAAAATGTTACAACATTAAATACGTCTTCCAGCTAAATTAATAAATTAAATTTATCAAGACACAAAAGTGGAACAGGATTATGACTGTCAAATTTATTGATTGATTTAGTAGCATTCAATATGAGTATAGATTACAGTGCCACAAAAAAAGCCTCTAAAGATAATAATATATGAATACCGATGCAATGGATAATTGCATTGAACGCTATCTGGCATTTAACGTAATAAATTTGCATAAAACAACTATATTGATTGTTGACATGGGTGTTAAGCTCTGCACAGATATATATATATATATATATATATATATATATATATATATATATATATATATATATATATATATATATATATATAAACACATAATTTGATAGTTTGATACATATGTACCAGTATCTGAGTACTGACGAGGCAACTTTGTTGAAGATATGGAGTTACACTAGATAAAATTTTTAAGAGTAGCTGAATAAAAGAGAGAATTACGGACTTTAAATTTCGTTACGGTGTAAATTAAGACCATAAGGATGACCATTACATTAAAATAAAAGGGTTGTAAATATTAATATCATTGCATATAAATATACACTACTGTAAAAGTAAAATATTTGTAAAATGCTTGAAATATTTAAACATACCAGAACTATTATAGGAGCGTACATTACTTGATCACAGCGTAGATAGCTTAACTGCCTGATGAATGTTTAGTGAGAAATTTTAAAACAAAATGAAGCTAAACTGACAGTTGCAGGTTTATCTGTTGTGATTTTCAAAGTAGAATAATTCTCGAGGTGCGAGGTGTGCTGCTGTCCTTTAGGGATATAGAGTGTCTGTTATAATTCAGGACAAAAACAACAGTCAAGCATCAGCGGTCTGATTATATGTCAAATTAATCCAGGTGAATTATAAACTAACAATTTACAGACGAGTGGATTATATCAGAGCATTGTCCAATTTCCTTGGTGTAAAGTATCGAATTTTGCATAAGCAGTGAACCTTAAAGTTGAATGCACTGAGCAATAATACTATTTTATCACATTTACATTGAGGAGTCTTTGGGAAGGGTTATTTCGACCTTTAATCTTAATTTCTTTCATATCTGTTTTAAACTCTTAAAGGGGCCAGTGATCTGATTCAATGAAATTTACCGGATATCTAGCTTAATACGGTTTTAAGAAAGATACAGCTAAACTTCAGATAATTACCAAATAGTCATTGTTCAAAGGGAAAAGTTATATAACGTAGTTCAAATATTCTGACTAATGAAACAAAGTATTGCCTTAGGAAATTGCTTTAGAAACCAGTGCATATGAATGGCCTAGCGAAACTTAGGCGTACGCCTTTAAAAGAATGTGAATTTAACGTGCCAACCTTGATCGTAATTTTTTAGCCCGAAATTTTCTGAATGAGAAAAGTTGTCTCGGAGGAAGCTTATGAAAAGAACAGTGCTTTCCTCGTCAAACGAGAAAAGGACCAGGTGTCTGTCTAGTGTGAAAGACAGGGTTTAATGCTGGATGCACAAATTCTAAAGTAACAACATTAAGGAGACAGTTTTCCGAGGAAGAGTGAATCTAAACTGTCCATATACGGAGTCCAAAAAGGTGACGGGTCGATTGAAGTCCGGAAAAAGAGAGAAGTGACGAGTGGAGTCCGAAAGAGGAAGTGGCGAAATCAGAGATAAGGAGTAGGAGTCAAAGAAAGACGAGGCGATCGGAATAGGAAGACTCAAGGCAATATGAAACTTTGGAACACGGTGGACGGGAGAGTGATTCAATCAGTCGTGGACATTGCGCTCTTTTCACCACTTTTTATATGTTGTAATAAATCTAAATTGGACACTGCTATTAAATCCTGTTGACATCGTTTAAGTTTAATTGAAATTACCACTGTTAATTTGTTTGATTAAATTTGTTTTTTTGCTTGTCTATGGGGAATCTTACTGACACCGGGTCATACTATCGAGGGAGGTCATTCCCAAGATAGCGTAGCTAAATGCAATTAACTACCTCTCTTACTAAGAGGGAGATGTTACAGTTGGAAACTTTGTGCATTATGAGTTAGGATCTGAAAGCATGTGATTAACATGAAATAGAAATTGAAAAACATTCTAACTCAGAAAGTATACATTATATCTGTATGTAAAAACTTTAACTGAAAAAAAAGTGTTCCAGACCGCAAAATCCACACAACAATGTTCGTGACCACGATCTCTCCCAAAGACAAGTGCTGAGGTCTAATATATGAAAATGTAATTTAAATTACAATTTGTCCAAAATACATAATTCATCATTTGTAACTTTTTCAGCTATGATACTCACTTTTCCATTACCAGCTTTATTAAAATGATACCGATGATAGGAAAGAAGTCACAATGTACAACGATGAAAGATATATTACCTTCAATAATGCGTTCAGAGCTGATATATTTATGAAATAAGGAAATCAAATAACCATTACTAAAGCAATACTGTTGGCCGATTGCTTTAGGTTGATGCGGCAATCTGCAGAATATGTGGCTCACATGTAAGTGACGAAATCTTCACAGACAATAAAACAAAATATAGAAATAACACCTAAATATTGTAGAAAGATATATGGACATATGTGTCTATAAACAGTTTTGTAACATCTATAACGTCCAAAGAAACAGTTTTAAGCACAACTGAATGATTCAACCTATCTAATGACTGTCTATTTAGTATGCCATGGAACATGTTATTGTGCAAATACTAAGATTTGGAGATTTGCAGTACTATTGCTTAAAACATATATACACACACGCACACACGCACACACACACACACACACACATACATATATATATATATATATATATATATATATATATATATATATGAATACATGGTGCCAATTAAAAGTAAAATTCTACGAATGCTGACAAAATGAATTACACGAAATAAAATAATGATTTATTTTAATATAAAACACAAATGGCTGAAATGTTAAAATTCTGTTAAATAAATATAGCAGGCTTGAACCTAATCACGATTTAAGTGATGCTGACGTAATGTTAAAGATATTAGGGGTGGAGCTGGAATTGTTTTTAACAGATATAATATGCTGCTGATGATTGTGCGCGGGAAAAAAAAAACATGATATCAAATAAATATTGGGAAGTAAGTTACCTGAATTACGGTAACCAGGTAAACATAATGATGACTACTAATGACAAAGACAAAGGCATTCATTATATACGTAGACGCTAACAACCTTTAAGAGTTGGCATTATGCCAAGACATTCATTACGTACATAGACGCTAACAACCTTTAAGAGTTGGCCTTCAAAATACGACTATGATAATGGGTGCTTTTAAAAGTGGGTTTGAAGATTCTGTCTTATGTACATGTTCATTTCAATGTTGAGCTCCAACAAAATTAATTGGAGATGTAATTGAGGTATTTCCTTTGAAAATACCGTTTATTAATGATTGCAAAGGTAAAAAAAAAAACCAATCAGTTATAAACTTGTGTACTTAGGAATAAAAAGCTGATTACAACAATACCCCAGCGTGTTTGGTAGAACAGCGGTTAGGCACAGTAAAAGAAAAACACTAATTTTTTGATTAGGTGAAAATATTTTTATTCAAATGCCATATTGTTCTTTAGGTTGACAGGAAACACTTATAACGAATGACTTTATTTAGCTGGTTCGGAACACAAAAAGAGATAAATCAATAAACCATTAACGATGGATTTACAGTGTTATATCAATCAAGATAGTTGATAAAATAAGTTCATTACCTCTTTGTTAAACAATGTACCTCAGCAGCATCCCCAACCAAAATTATATGTAGAGAAGCATTTGCCTGCCTTACTAACAGTACTTCTTGTGGATGTGCAAATGTCTATGTTGTCAATTAAAATGATGAAATCTGGCTGTGAATTATTTTATTTGTTCCTACTCAAAACATATATTTTTAAGAGAATGAATTTAACACCACCATCCAGAAATAATTTAATCTGACCTTAAAGCTTGTAATATCAAGTATTTTGTATAAATACTAAAACCAAATCTACCTTCACATTGTTCACTTTAAAAAGTCTCAATTTACTCCATGAATGGCCAGACTTATATAATTAAAGAAATGTTTGCATAACTGAATTTATGTTGGCACGTCATATGGGAAACTTAGTTTTGATTCAAAATGTTGGGAAATTAGATACACATACATTGGTCCAAGGTGTTCTCTTCCAATATGCGCAAGCTAAATGTATTATTCATTCTAACCTTTCATTTTAACACTAATTTGCAAACTGCCTTGATTCACCTGTTTATAAACGCAATGGAGCATATACTGAAATTGTAATCGCTGTATATAATAGATTTTTTCAAATTCTTATAGTATGCTTATATATTCATAATTATTATCGACATAGAAAAGGATCAATGTATCATACAATATTTGGCGGAGGATTTAGTATTCAGAATTAATAATTAGGATTTGTTATTTTGTATGCAGTATTTCCTTTAACTTAGAATTATGTAATTCTTATCGAATACAGTCTTAATGAATGTGAAGTACCAGAGTAATGTAGTCCTAATATGTTACTAATTTAATGAAATAAGTCTAAAATAAATCGATACAGAAAATCATTGGTATAATTTATCTTGTTATTAAAAGTTGTACATTATTGATACCCCATGCCAATATATAGAATTGATGCATTCTATAGCATGCCACATTGCTTGCTTAGGTAGTAGTTCAGTTAAAATCTTACTAGAGTTGTTTAGAAGTCATGCATATTCAAAGATTTCATATTCCATTTTAAAAAAGATCCAACAGGATTTAAAAGCTAGTTGTGATTTATTGCAAGACACATATTATTAAACATCAGAGACCATGTGTTTAAATATTATTAGCATATTTCTGATGTATGGGTCCTACATCAAAACACCTACCGATGTGGCAACTGAGTGTCATAATAATTTTGTCGTCAATCGCGACATCGTCCTCTAAATAGTAGTCCTTTAATCACCATACGTAGACAAAAAGATCGAATAAACAAATGAGGTGTCCTTTAAAACCATTATTAATTGGGAAGGAATATTTGTCAAAAAATTGAAATGTTTTCATGCAAATATATCTGGTATCCATGTAGTTGGGGTCCTTGTAAGATCCAACATACATTCGTGAAAGTAAAACGATAGAGATATTATACCTGCACATATTTAGGTCTAGACTCTGAAATTGTTCTAGAGTAAGTGAATTTTTCCATTAGAAATGACTGCCTTTTCAGGACATTCAGTTGCGTTATAGGACAGGTCATATTCTGTATGTAAAGGGAATATAGAAAACACTTAAAGTGTTCACACTCAGTCTCAGTCTTTTGGTATATTAAATGCGCTCCAGTCGCACGTGCACACTTGACCCTTTTATTAGATTTTAAACATGTATCAGAGAACTTTCATAAAGAAAGAGCGTACAGTATCAGTCATTTTGGATATGGAGAAAACTTTTGATACCAGATTAAAGAACGGCTATATTTAATGATCTATTCAACCAAGGCATAACCTATATTAATCTCCAATTTGTTAAAAGATGAACATTTCAGAATTAAGATTCGTACTACCATTAGTATTAGTCAGGTTCTGCTATCCGAAAAAATAAAACCACAACTGACCTGCTCATGATGAGTTGATAACGTTGATATATGCTAATGTAGCAATACAAATATATATATGCTAATGAACATCAGCTACAACAAATATGCTTTAATAAAGTTCAGAAATGGTCAAAAGAAAATATTGAAATTCTCGAAGTGTAAAACATTTTATATGAAAGTTTGCCAAACTTATAACATTCACAAGTATGAAAAACTCTATGTTGGTGGTACTTTCATTCGTGCTGAGGAGTAGACTACATTTTAAGGCCTGTTGTTTAATCGGAAAACTCTTTATTTCGGATATTACACAACTCAGAGACAACTGTAAATTTGTAGTTGACTTATTATGAATCGTGGCAAACAGGGATTTGGGAGCAGACCAAAAAGGTCTGGTTTCTTTATATATGCCTTTAGCATTAGGTATTGATTATAGGTCAACTGTGTTTGGAAATGCTGGCAAATCATGCCTGCCGATGCTTGATCCAATTCGTAGCCAGGGACTTGAACTTTGTCTGGGCGCCTTTATCATATCTCTGCTAAAAGCCTCTACTTTGAGGCAAATGAGTTACTCCTATACCTGAGACGAATACAAACTGGAACTTTAGTACATCGCAAAACTATAATATAATCCATCTAATCCCGCATAAAATTCCGGACCAAATACAAAAATTCTTAAGAACGAACAATTCCGCACTTTACCCACATATTTAAACTTCAAACACCACTTTGAATAATACTGCGAAATAATTTACCCCCAATAATCACCATGTGGGTTTATACCTCCGACAATAATATTTGATTAAAAAATTCTCTACCAAGCCTCTCGTTTTCGGGACTAAATTCAATTCAGATCCTCATGTCGTCCCCTTATGTCTCGTTACACAGACATGCTTACAGAGAGATAATGAAGTGAATGATGTTCAAGATTACATATGGTGACTCCCATTTTAGTCTGACTTGATTATTACTCTGCATACACATTCATGGGTAACGAAATGTCAAGAAGCGGGGGGGGGGGGGGAATCGGACATTTGCTCCAGACATCATTTGCTCTAAATCTAACAAACTTCTCGAGAGAATTAATTCGAATCCTTCTTTTTCAACCAAAAAAAAAAAGGATTACTTGCTCGAAACATAAGTTTTTCGCAAATCATACTCAAAGACCGTTTTCATCGTTTAGTCGAAATATGGTCTCGTCGTGATGTCATCGCTCCCCCTGCTGCTATGGGTTAACAAAAAATCATTTACGATTTTTCACGAGGTTTTTTTCACGATTTTAACCAAATATTTGATCAAGTCCGATACGATATCGTGTCCGAGGATCATGTAAATTTATTGTTATAAATCAATGCGGGGTTGACTGAGCTTTACTAAAGAAATTTTTAAATTGATTGAAGTCCATATCAGAACACCATGTCTGCCAAATATTTCGTAGCGTATGTGTATCAACGCCGTTAAACACAGCAAGAATATTACAGTTATCTCTTATCACTTTTGGAATCTGAGTGTAGCGTTGAGTGACATATATCACGTCGGTGTTTTTATGCCTGCCTCGGGAAAATATTCTAGCTGGGTTTTGTTGATTGTCTAACATCAGATCGTCGTATACGACTAAATTGTTAATGCTCCCATCAAGGTTATCCACGGATGGCGCCTCGTCAATATCAGTTATAAAATCAATGGCGTTCTCACCCTTAATTTCTGATGCATTCTCGTTAAAATCCTTTAACACTTCATAGCATCGCTGATCATCTACGCTAGGAGCAACTAAATACAACTTATCCCACTTCATCCATCTCACTATTAAATTGAGCAACAATTGCGTCTTGCCGGATCCAGATGGCCCGATTATAATTGCGCGGATAGAGTTTGGTAGTGCTGTATGATGCTTAACTGGTTCTCTTGTTTTAGTCGCTGAAAAATCAATTATATTCATATCTCTATACATAAATTATGGATCTATATTGTCTGAAGTGTAAAACGCGTACTAACACAAATGATGTGACGACGATTACAACTAAAAATAACAGATCAGCACTTACTGGTAGATGTGCAACATGTGGTACAAAAAAATTTAGATTTGTTTCTATGAAATCCGGAGATGTTTTTAAAAAAAACGAGGAGGTGATATCGCAGTCAAATTGGCAAAGCTCCCTGGAACTCCATGGGCAAAGTACCCCGGAGAAAAGCACCTTCCAGGATATAGCTACTGTGGCCCCGGAACACGATTAGATATCAGACTTGATGATCAAAATCAGCCCCGACCCGGCGAGTATCCGATAAACGCTATTGATAAGGCGTGTCATGCTCATGATGTTGCATATAAAAGCAGCAATCTGGAAAACAGGCATCTCGCGGATGTGAAATTAATTCATGCGTTAAATGCTATTCCTGATAAATCGTTCAAAGAAAAATTGGCTTCGTGGTTGGTAAAATCAGCTATGAAAGTCAAATTGATGATAGGCGCTGGTAATTAATAATATGGAATCTATTTATTATTCTCCGAGGGGATACTGGAGGGGTAACGCTGCAATCAATAAACTCGCCAACGCCGCAAAAGTGAAAAAGGCCACTGCGGAAAATTCGTTATCCAAACAGGCTATATGACAAATTTATCTATCGCGTCCTAAACAAATCAATTTCTCGCATTTTGATGTTACCGGACCCAATGAAGTTCATCAAGCTGATTTATTGTTTTTACCACATGACAACGGTTACAAACACGCGCTAACCGTAGTTGACGTTGCGAGTCGATACAAACAAGCAGAACCGCTAATAACAAAATCATCACCTGAAGTTGCTTCTGCATTTGAAAAGATTTATCGACGAGGCCCACTACGCTGGCCAAATCTGTTACAAGTTGATCCTGGCAAGGAATTTCAAGGCGCTGTTTTATCAGCGATGAAAGATCACGATGTCACCATCAGACGGGGTCATACTGCACTACATCGCAATCAGGCAATTGTAGAACGATTTAATCGGACTCTTGCTGAGCGGTTATTTGGATATCAATACGCAAAAGAATTCATCCAAGAAAAGCGATCCCGTGAATGGGTCAAAAGGTTACCAGGGGTAGTTGCAGCGCTAAATAACGAGATTACCAGAGCAATCAATATGAAACCTAACAACGCAATAAAAAAACAAGTATATACCACAACCACAGCGGGATAACGTTTCTCAGCCAATTCTTGGCAATGTCACCGTGAGATATTTATATAAACCAGGAGAACTCGAAGGTGGTAAAAAAAGGGCTACTGATCCTATTTGGAGTGTCACTACGCATAGCATATCTACTATAACACGATCAACTGGTAGACCTCCAATCTATAAATTGGATTCAACTGCCCCTCAGCGGGGTTTTACACGCGAACAATTACAAGTGATTCCTTATGATACTCAAATGCCACCGCGGGGCCTTAACTAGCACCGTTGCGTCTATTACACTCAAGACAGGTCAACATCACATTGTTTCTGACATGACCGAGACTGTTATTTTTTCTGTCTACGGTAAATTGGCGAGGATCTTTATCCGAATAATGCCAACGCATTATACAATTGCAACTCCCGCAGTGATTATTCTGTTGTTGCTTCAGCGTAATTATTAATTCAGCATCAATATCAAATTCTCGTTGGTTTTTTTTGTCTTGTTGTTTGTAACCGGAGTTTTTTTATTAATGATGCTAACATCAATATCATCCATTTTGGTGTCATCATCAAATACAATTCTTCGAAGCTGATTTATTCGCCGTACTCTAGACACTGCAAGATTGACTAAATTTGACCACTCAAAGCGATTATCGACTATCCAAACAATTGTATCCGTGATGGTTAATCCCTGCGAGGAATGTATCGTCGTTACATAACCCAGTGTCCACGGCGATGATTTATCGTTCAATGCGCGTTCAACAAATTGTATATCAACGCATACAATATCATTTAGCACAAGGATTTGTTTGCCTCCGCCGGGTATTTCCACCTCGATGTTTTGCTTGCGGGTGTCAGCTGGTCTGTAACACAATGGAACCTGTAACATCGGATATTTTTGTTTGTGTAGCTCAAATAATTGCCGCTGAATTGTATCTCTGACTATCTTTCTACTTGCCACTACAAAATCGTTTGGTCTCCATGCTTCCCAAAATTCCTCCATGTGAGTTTCAGGAATTATTTCCCTGATTATTTCGCATTGGATTTTATCGGTTTACAGTCTAATTAAATTCTTAAGTGTACGTAATTGTTCATCAAGTGCTCTATAGTCAGTATCGATTTCTTCATAATAGTCAACAAAATTCTTTAGCCAATCATGTGGACCCGCGCCGACAAATGGTGGTGGTTGGCCATGATCTCCGCACATTATCACCGCTGTATTCTTTTTCAGCAACCAATCAAGAAACATTTTTAATACATCTACCGAAACCGTGCATATCTCATCCCAAATAATAACCGCAGGGATGAATTTATCACCCATTCTTTCAGGGGTCCATTCATCGTTCTTGTATCGAAAAAAGCTGTGATAAGTACAAGCTTCAACGTTTCGTTGTTTCATCTCTCTGGCTAATCTATGTGTTGGCGTCAGCACAATCATGTTTGTGAAATCCGTAGGATTGTTCCCACGAAATAACTCGATTGCACGCGTCGTTTTTCCTGACCAACCACAGCCGTTTAAATAAACTGTTTTATATCTACAAATTGGATCTGATATCGCTGGTGCACTAGAACGCTCTGATAAATTATCACCGCGTAAGTAATTACTTTTAATTTCAACGTCTGCTGATTCAGAATACTCACGCAGCATTTTTTTTTTAATTCTCCATGATCCCCAGCTTTCATCCGAATTAGTGAATCCAGCAACTGCGTAACTATACTTGCTGTTAATGTAAAATGAATCAACGGCAACTATAACCGCAGTGTCAGGAAATCTATTTATCATTGAAAATAAATTAATACAAGCATAACCCAGCATCGACGACCTCAAATGTTTATACGGGGATCTGTAACCGTCGCTGTAAGTAACGACTGTACCCAATTTTGTTCCATCGGACAAGAAAGCGTCTTTACGATCCATATATATGTTTTTAGATACTGCATCCGCGATTACAAAGTCATATTCGGTGTTATCCATAATCAGCTGTGAACAATATCGTCTATAGTCGCATTTTTTTCCTCCCTGAGTGAATTTTCCGATTATTCTTCTGCCGAGATCTTTTGCTTCGATGTTTCGTTGATTAAATATCCGTTTGGACCACTCAATGATATATTCTTCGCCGGCATCAATATGTTTTCTGAATTCGTCAATTATACTTTCAAGACGTTCCGGTGTTGGTAACCAGACATTGATTTGTTTCCGATATGATATAATTGCTTCACTGACTGTCAGCGAAATTAACCTTTTTGTATCAATCATGAATCGTAATAGCGCTATTGGCAGCCACTTCTTTTCAGACATGTGTCTACCAATCCAAATATAACAACAGCGATGAAGTCCTGCTGCGAACTCAAATGATACTACACGAGCGAATCCAGTTAAATCAAAATCAGGCAGCGATCCATTAATTGCAACACGAGTCATTTCATGTACGGGGTGTCCAAATCGTTTAAAATACTCAGTTTACTCTCCATAACCAAGAAAACTCGCTGGATAGCAAGCAACCATATCAACTGAAATGATATTATCACTGTCGTATTTGTTATTCCATAAACCGCCATGATTAAATTCTAAACAACTAGCCTCAATGTCTGGCAAGAATTCTACGCGTGTTGGTTTCATGCGTTTTTCATTCTTGCAAAATGAGCTGCAACCGACGGGATTGTAAAACAGTTTGTCAATAATTGTTTGTCGTTGATAATTTCATCATTGTTGTTGCCTTCGCCCGCCGTAAAAAAACCCACTAGGTGTTTTTTTCATTTTGTTGTGAAATTCTTCAGTGCGGTATAATTCACCGTTTGGTCTTACAAACTGATCAACCGTATCCATGTCGTTTTCAGTGCTGCGAAGTAACCACACCGACACGGGGTCGTTTTTACTCAAATGCGCAATAGCATCGAATAGTTTCTCTTCAACGAGAAAACCATCCCTGGAAAATTCTTCTCGTAAGAATTCGTCAGGTATATACTTTATTGTTCTGGTCCGTGTTAATATTGTGACCGCGGTCGTCCACGCGTGTTCGTTATGATCAATAATTTTAATTGGGGCTCCCTTTGATTTATATTTTGATTCGTATAAAACTTCTTCGGTTATCGTTGTAACGGTTATTGGAAATCTCAGCGTTGTTTCTAATTTTGCTATATCGCTAATAGTTGCTCCGCGGTTTTTCACCGTTAACTCACATTGAGCTATTTTGCTACGCCGTAGATCGGTAAGTTTGTTCCCTCGGGATGCATTTGTAAAATGTTCTGTTATTCGTGCTGCTACACAATTCAGCGATGAAGTCGCCGGCGACGACTGTTTCATTGGTTTTAGTTTTTTTATATCAGGTTTTTCATTTAACGGATATATCCCATACACAACTGCTGTTTCAGGATATGCTCGTTCATAGTATGGTTTGTCAATTCCAGTTAACAGACCCGGCTTAGAATCACGGCTAACAACGACTGTTTTCTTGTCTTTGAGAATCGGTTCAAATTTGTCTCGCATAATCCAACCGCCTGATTATACACGGATAATGAATTTCACTCTGAAAAAATACTTTTTGTTGCCAAGTTGTGATAACATTAACGCTGCGTTGCTGTCGTTCATGGTGGCATCAACAACGCCATCAATTCGAAATGTTGACCAGCTATGAGATGCGCCGTCGTGCTTGAATTCATTAATACAATCGCGTATTTTATCTATCAGGGCTTTATCCGTTATTGCCCGTTTTGGCACATCTTTGAGGGTTCTATCGAGATTAAATTCAACGTTTTTGTAATGCTTAATTGCTGATAATCTCTCGAACTCCTCCATGTTATAATTAAAACAAGTATTTAAATAGAAAAATATAGTATAATGAATCACTGCAAATGGCTAATGATTGGATCGACAACCCCGTGTAACAAATCATGCAGAAGCGAATTCTGTGGGTATCATTTACAAAGCGTTCGGCGTGGAAGTTTTGGCTCCCTTCCGTGCCTCTGATGTGGGGTGGGGGTAAGGGGAAAATCACAGTTGTGTCTCAGTTGTGGCGGCAAACGATACAGGGAACTAAAACGCTACTATGACAAACGAATAAAAAATGCAGTCATTGATCCTACCGATGACTCCGTCAGCGACAAAATCATAAAACCCCTCAAGACTACATTGATAGACTTATAATTAAAGCAAATAATAAATTAGACAAATAGTATTATTATACAAATGAGCCAAGATTTCAGACCTCACCCAGTGCTTGTTAATTATGAAGCATCCCATAATGGTATTGTTAGAAATTGCAGACTAAAGAAACCGGTTGGACAGGTAAATAATAGAGGGTATTTAACATTTGGTGCCGGGAAGAACAAATATCTCTTTCACAAAATAGTATATGAATGTCACAACGGATTGATCAAAGATGGTTTTGTGATTGATCATATCAATAATAACAAGGCCGATAATTCTCTTTCGAATCTCCAAGCTATCTCACAGAGTCAGAATATATCAAAAAGGGCAGAAATTGGTACTTTTAAATCAGTTGGAAAGAGACCCGTAAAATCATTTGATACATCAACTAACGAGGAAAAAATATTTCAGTCAATGAATGAAGCCAGTAGATATTTTGATATTTGTAGGTCTTCAATACGATTTGTTGCAGAAGGAATTCAAAAATCGGCTCTGTCAAAGAAAAATGGCCATAAAATAAAATTCGTATACATTTGAAACGATTCAAGGGAGGTATGCTTCGGGCCCTTGGGCTTGCATGGATGCAAAGGCACCCAAGGAGTTCCAAGATGCGTGTTGTGCAGTCGTTAATTAAGTTAATTAAGTTAATATAGTAACCTATACAGTACAGTTTAACCCTGTTGGAGATGGATACGTTAGCTTGATGGTACATTATTTAATACCTCAGCTTTTAATTGTGATATTTCACATTTGAAAACTCAGTTCACAAACAATATATGGTAGGTGAATCGCTTACAACTAAATTAGCCCGAGAGCGGCTAGCAGCAATTAAAAAGTTTATACCGGTTCGAGACAGACTTCGCGAAAAACTTCAGCAGCGACAACAAGCGCAGACTGACATTTCTGTGTCAAGTGAACAACAATTTACTCCGATAACAAGTGCGACCAAAGATGTGAAAAAGTTAACTGAAGCAGCGATATACGGAGATATTAATGAACGAGAACGAGCAAAGAAGGCACCGTTGCTTGATACACTTGAAAAAATAGCAGCAGAGACCGAACAAACGCGCGCAGGGATACAACAGGGATACAACAGCTATCCAGTGATATAAAAACCCAACACGAGTATGAACGATTAACTGATATTGATGATTCTGCACCCCACCCACAAGAATATCGACCGGGCGAAATTGAAGAAGAACAAAATGCAGCAGCAAGAAAACATTATTCACCTGAAAATATATTTACAGTCGCAACATTAAATAGAATTGGAGAACTCGGTACGGATTCCGAATTAGCTGATTTTACTAGAGAAAATTTTCCAAAGGGTAAAAGAGAGAATTTATTAAACGACGGGTTTGAAAGCTTTATAAAAACCAGAGACACATGGGCATCAAAAATATATTTGGCGAAACACGGCGGGGATAAAATCTCAGCGTCACGGCACCCTGGTTATAATAGCTTTCTAGCTGCGGTTAAAGGCAGTACACAACCACCACCTTATACGGAGGGTCCAATCCCGGAACAAATAGACATAAGAGCAGAAGCCGGTTCAAAGAAAACAAGCGGAAAAGGATATTCGATTGGAAATCCTTTGGATTTCAACGCAACCGTGACATGTCCTGGTAATATTCTCAGTGATATATCACGGTTAGAAGTACTTATCGGGGGAAAACGAGCCGGAAACAACTCCGTCGTGATAATTAATGAAGCAGCTGATATCTGTAGACGATTATTTGCCGGCGGTATCATGGGCATTGATGTATTTCGAGAACTCATTGCTGAATTAGTTGAAAATCACAGAGACGCCCATGGTTATTACAGCGATTGATCACTAACTGAAAAACTACTAGTTTTATAACAAGATGATCATACACTACAACCATGATAAACCCGTAAGCGTCTACGTGGTGAACTCACGATTGCCTGTTTATAGAGCATATTACGGAGATGGTTTCGGCAATACCATTGCGGGGTTATTTACAAGAATGGCTCCCAAGGTGGCGCCGTTAGCTAAACAATTATCAATGAAAGCCATTGATATTATTCGTGATAAGGGAATCAGCGCTGTTGAAAATCTTGCCGGAAAGGCATTTTCTGCCGCAAAAGATAAAATAATATCATTGGTGCGACGACAAAAAAAGCAACCAGTTGTACTGCCATCTACAACAGTGATGCCTGCAAGTGTCAGCAAAGCAATAAATAGCGCAGTGGAAGAAAAATTAGCGTCGTTGGCTGCTTCGGTGACTCCGTCATCCGTGGCTGCGCCGCTGGCGAACAGTAACCAAGATTATATCGCAAACATGATAGCAGGAAGTGGTTTGAAACGAAAACAAAAACGACGATGATTACAAAGAATTTCACAATTGAAAATACTGATGTGAATAATAATAATAATGTTCAAAAGAACAGCTGATCCAGCGTTAGATATGGAAGCCCTAGTACAAAAGGACAATTCCGTCCGCGATTATCAATTTTATTCCTATCATGCAATACAACCAGATATTCGATCGCAAATTGAACTTCAAGTCCATGATACCAGCAAATACTTTCTACCCGCTGAAGCGTTTATCGAAGTAGAAGGAGAACTTGTACGACTTACTGATACTCCTGCTGTACCCGCACCGTATCCAGATGGTGCCAAAGTCGGGTTAGTCAATAACGGTATCATGGCGCTATTTGAATCCGCGAGATATCTCATTGACGGAAAAGAGATTGAGTCTATAGAACGTGATGTTGATGTGGCTACAACAATAATTGGGTTAGCAAGATATTCTGACGATTATACAAGATCAGCAGGTCCGTCTATGATGTTTGCAAAAGATAATAAAAACACTGCTGGACACACTCAATTTCTTGTACGACGACCAAATGATCGTGCTGGTCCTCCCGCCCCTGCTGATATCGAGGATATGATTATAAATACTGATCTCCAGTACAATCTAGGAGCTGCAACACGAATAGCAATGTTGGCAGGACAGCGTAGATCGTTTTCATGTGCGATTCCGTTACATCATATATTTGGATTCTGCAGAAATGTACGAAAAGTTATTTATGGAGCGAAGCATACAATAGTACTCGTGCGAAAGGGTAGTGACGATGATGCAATCTGGAGAATTCCAGCGGATCCTGCAAATCCAGATGCTGACGCTGGTAAAGTCATTTTAACTAAATTGGTCTTGTGGATGCCAGTAATGACCCCATCAATTACCACGGAAGAGCGACTACTATCATTTATGGATGCGGGTGGTAAATCATTGCTAAGTTGGCTAACAACAACAACAGATGTTAAGCAATCAAATATCAATGGTACATTTACATGGAACTTGGCATCACAACAAGGCGTTTCAGCTTCACGTCATATATTTATCACGTTGCAGGATATGACAAGAGTTAATTCACAATTGCACAGTCATATGATATTTGATCAATTAGGAGTTACTGAGATCTCGTTGAGAATAAATGGCCAGCAGGAACCATCCGAAGACATACAACTTAATTTCGGTCAAAACCATATTGCGCGCGTGTACCATCGTATGCTGTCATATATGGGCCGTGATGAAAATGTTGATACTGGTTTGCAAATATCGCAAATATCGCAATATGATTTTAAAAACCTATATCCGATCTACTACTTTTCCTGGAACATCTTGATTTAACAAGGCAATCCGTCGTTGATATACACTTCAGAGCTAATGTCCTTCGTGGCACTATTGCTAATTATAGAGCGGTTGCTGTCATTCTCAGTGATAAATCAATGTTGTTAGAAGGTGTTGGTGGACGAATGAGACTTATTGATGCACCAGTGGAAAATATGTAAACGATTCCCAAATAGATCAATTGAAAGTATAAATGTGTTTTACAATAAAAAGACATATAGTGTTGTTAGTGTCAAGCTGACTGATGGTCAGGTCAAGAAATTGCGATCAAAATCCGCTAAAGAATGTGGAACCACAATAACGTTGAAACCAGCGCAGATGTCCGGCGGTACACATAAAATATCATTGACGGATCGTCAAATAAAGCATTTCAATGATGCGCTGAAGAATAAGCGAGGGGTTCAAATTGTATTTTCAAAGGCTGCAGTCGCCAACATGATAAAATCAGGTGGTATATTTCCATTGTTAGCTGCAATACCAGCGCTAATTGCCGCGGCTGCCCCAGCGGTGGCGAAGGCGGCGGCGTTGGGAGCCGTTGGTACCGCGGCAGGGATGGCGTTGAAAAAGGCAACTGGGAAAGGATATAAAAAAAGGGAAAGGGTTTAAGACTACCAGGGACTCCATATTCATGGTACAGCGGAAAGGGTCTGAGAATACCAGGAACGGTTTATTAGTTGAAAGACCAATTCTCCCTATGTCCAATTTTGATTTAATTGATGCTGCTAAAAAACTAGCGATAAAAAACTTCAGAGGGGTTTTTATGAGAGATCAATTACCGAGAAAACCAAATAACGTTGAAACCGGTATCATCAATCTTGATAACAGCAGCGGATCGGGAACTCACTGGGCTGCATACGCGATTGATCCACGTGGGATTGTCTATTTTGATTCATATGGGCTAGCCCCACCGAACGAGTTTATGCGGTGTATAAATTCTTCGATAAAACTCAAAGTTTCCGATTTTTTATTCCACGCTGCCAACACAACAATTAAATGCGGCCGTGAAGTATTAAATGTCCTCGCCGATAATGTAGATTGATTATTCTACTGTTTCATTGTACAATCAATTTGCAGGAAATAAAATCAGATTGATTATTCTATTGTTTCTCTGTACAGTTATTTTACAAAAAATAAAATCAGATTGCTTTTCTACCGTTTCATTATACAGTCATTTTGCAGGAGTTAAAATCAGATTGATTATTCTACTCTTTCATTATACAGTCATTTTGCTAGACATAAAATGTAAAAAGAACCCGCTTTACTGTGCCTAACAAAATATAACTAAATAGTGTTTAGTTATTTTACATATTATATGGTTACTTTACTTTTTATATGCTTACTTTTCATGCTACATGGTTATTTGCACTTTTTCTATGGCTTTTTTGTTTTACATTTTACATTGCTGTTTTACATTTTACATGGTTATTTTACACTTTATATGTTGTTATTTTACACTTTATATGGTTATGTTATATTTCACATGGTTATTTTACATTTTATAGTTGTTTTTTTTTTACATTTTACATGGTAATCTTAGATTTTACATGGTTGCATTACATTTTTGTTAAGTGCTCTTTTGAGCTGTAAACAAAACGCGAGGTATAAAATCAAAATAACAGCGACTAAATAATAGATAGAAGACGAACTAACTTGAGCAGAGGTAATAGTGTTGTATGATACATTTCAAAAGGCTGTAAGCAGATGTAAATGTTGTATTTGTATATGGTATATGTAACAAAACTTTGAACATAGGTAAATGTTGTACATGGTTCATGTAACAGCTTTGATCAGCTGTAAATGTGGTATATGGTACATGTAACAAATCTTTGAGATGAATTAAATGTTGTATATGGTGCATGAAATAACGATTTGAGCAAAGGTTAATGTTATATATGTTACATGTAACAACGATTTGAGCAGGAGTAAATGTCGAATATGTTACTCGTTAAAAGCTTTGAGCAGAGATAAATTGTGTATATGTTACATATAACAAAGCTTTCAGCAGAGGTAAATGGTGTATATGTATATCTTACCTGTGATAAAGCTCTGAACAGAGGTAAATGTTGTACATGGTTAATGTAACAGCTAAGGTAAACGTTTCAAATGGTACATGTAACAAAGCTTTGAGCAGAGGTACATGTTGTATATGTTACATGTAACAAAGTTTTGAACAGAGGTAAATGTTGTATATGGTGCATGTAACAAAGCTTTTAGCAGAGGTAATTGTTGTATATGGTACAGCTAACAAAGATCTAATATGTGATTATCTGTATGCAGAATTTAATCCGTTTCGCATATTTTACGAAAATTCGACGAGATAGAAATGCGAAATAAAGCGTTTATAATTATTAGTTTGCGACATAAGACATAGAAGATTAACGTGTCTCATTCCTATGAAGCCAAAGCATTTGCAAATGACTAATCGATGCAACTGTTTACAAAAAGCATTTACAGTATCCCTGTCATGTATTTGCACTGTTATTTGCAAATGACTAATCGATGCAATTGTTTACAAAAATCATTTAAAATAAGGATATCTTAATTTGCCCAATTATAGATCAGGATGATTTAATAAAGTATATTTGTGCATTACCATTTAGTCAATGTCGACATGTATTGAAAACAGCTTAATCCGGGTGTCTGCGAAATAATACACCGTAATCGTTAGATAGTGTACGGCAGTCATCGACAATTACTACTTACTAAAAAGGGTACTTCTGCAGTACAAATACAACTTTTACAGAAAGGGATTTAATTTCTGATTCAAGTAATAAATGCTGTTTTTTCTATAACATGCAGATAAGGCGCTCCAAGATATGTCGTATTTATGATACATTCCGTAGACATTAAGGAAATTCATACATGACAGTACTAGACATCGATACAATTCATATATGTCAAGGCAAGACATTGAGACAGTTCATACATGTCAGGATTAGACATTGATTTAATTCATACATGTCAGGACTAGGCATTGATATGATTCATACATGCCAGAAATATACATTGATATAATTTATACATGCCAGAGATAGACATTGATAATATGCATACATTTCAGGCCAGATATTGATACAATGGATACAAGTCAGGCTATAGTTGAGTCCCTACCAACCCAAAAAAATTCCACCTTACTTATGAGGCATACGGATGAGGCATACGGATTTCTAGCGAGTGAATCGCTGTATGAGGCTTAGACGGCTAATAGTTCCAAAATGAGTATACTATGCTCTGGAACAGACTCAGTAAATTGTAATAAAATACTCACGACTTGTTGAAAATGCTTTTGGTATATTACCGCTTTAGATTTTTGTAGGGTGTTGTAGTTGTAGGTGTATGGTTTTACACCATGTTTTAGCACACGATTGGCTATACATCTCGGTCAGTATTAATGGTGAAGGAAGAACCCGGGGAAAAAAACCACAGAAAGAGCCGCCGACAAGCTTTCTCATTTACCCACATTGGACGAATCGGAGACTCGAACCCACGTAGACAGGGGTGAGATGGCAGTGATCCGTAACGGAGCGAGCTTTAGACCACTTGGCCACTTGTTGTCCCCAGTATGGTGTTGTAAACATGAAACTACATAATATTCCATGCTTCAACCTGGCCACAGACTTAGATATAGACCAGAGGTCACCAACCTTTTTGATACTGAGAGCTACTTCATGGGTACTGAGTCATACGAAGGGCTACCAGTTTGATACACTTCTGAAATAACAAATTTGCTTAGTTTGCCTATACATTATTAATAATGTGAAGACTCTGATCACGTTAATGATTTCTCACAATAAATACCAACAATGACAAGGTGGGAAACAGATATCAATATTCAGCACTTTATTTCTATTTATCTCAGTAATTGTTAAATTTTCAGATGATTACTTACATTACATTTCTTAGAAAAAATGTCCCATTTTCACTAGCCACTGACACATCTTTTAAACAAATCATGAACTATGTTGCACCATGTTTCAAAAAGTTATCAATTATGTACACTGTAATGTCTGTAATGTAGTGAAAAAACTTAAATATTTTTAAATAAATCTTGTCACATTTTGAACTAATGACCAAATCTGCTGTATTTTTAACAAAATAATAACTGTTACATGTCATGAACACACATTTTAAATTGAACAATTCTTCAATATTTTAATTAAACTTTGCCATGGCATTGACATGTTGCCACTGACATCTGGTATCATTTTCTTTGTTAGTGGGAAGACTGGCATTGCATGCTGTTTACCATTGTATTGTAATCTGGTGTGTAACTTGACACTGCAACTGTGAGTGACTCTTTCAGATGTGCATCAGTGAGGCGTGTTCTGTGTTTGTTCTTGATGAAGTTCATGTCAGAAAATGCTGATTCACATAGATAGGTCGAACCAAACAGGCTGGCAACCTTCATAGCTGCTGTACACACACCACTGTACTTCTCTGTGTCAACAAGGCACCAAAAGTTTGGTGCAGCCTGGTAGACTTTGAGGTGGAGGTCATTTTGCAATGTTATGATTTCAATCTCCACCTGTCCAGCATCCAAGTAGAACGTTGTACTTAGTTGCTCAGCAAAGCTTATTGTGTCCACATTCATGAAAGGATTGGAAATGAATGATACACATGGCTCAAGCTGATCAAGGTCACAAAACCTATTCTCAAACTATTTTGCCCAAGTCTGTTTATGACTTCACAGTACTTGTCTGCAACTTTGTCAAATGTATCAGATGTAGAAGCATTGTCTTTCAGCACTGACTGCACAGAGGGAAAGTGTAGCACCTTTTATCTCTGTACATACACAGAGAAAATGTTAATTTTGGCTTTAAATGCATTTAAAGCACTTATCATATTAACTACAGTCTTGCCTTTACCTTGCAGCTCGCAGTTCAAGTGGTTTAGTTTCCCAGTAATGTATATCAAAAATGCAAGGTCTAGCGTCCACTCTGTGTCCTCTAGCAGTGAGACGTCTTCGCCTTTGGACTGCATGAACTCTTTGATTTCACCCAAAAGTGACAAAAAATGAAGTAAAACTCGTCCTCTGCTGAGTCATCTGATTTCTGTGTGTAGTAGCAGGTCACCATATTCAGCTGCCATCTCCTCCAATAGCACTTTGAAAATCCTGTGCTGTTTTGCTTTTGAGCGGATATTGTTTATGATTTTCACAATAGGAGTCATCATGGGCCCAAAGCCGATAACTTTGGCACACAATGCCTGCTGGTGAATGATGCAGTGGTTATTCAGAAATTTTGGGAAGTCTGGGTCACCTTTACAGTGAGCGATGAAACCTGCATGTCGGCCAATCATAGCAGGAGCCCCATCTATGGTCATCGCTATCAGCTTTTCCAATGGTACCTTTTTCTGCACGAAGAACTCCTTCACCGTGTTATAAATGTCAACTCCCCTCGTAGATGTCTTTATGGGCAGTAGTGTCAGGAGTTCTTCTCTTGTGGAGATATCTTCAAACACCATCCGGATAAAAACCATCAGCTGCGCTGTACTACTGCTGTCCACGGACTCGACGCACTGGATGCTAAACCACCTGCACCTCGCCAGATCCCGGTCCAGTTGATCGACCAAGTTACTGGACAAAGCTGACACTCGTCAAGCCATCGTAGATGCCCCCAGTTGGACGTCGGAGAGAGTGGCGATTACATCGGTTCCATATTTCTCGTCTTTAAGTACAGTGTTAGCAATTATCATCATTGCTTCTTTGACAACTTCTCCGTCTGAAAATGCCTTCTTCTTCTTGATCAGGAAATGCGTAGCTCTAAAAGAGGCTTCGGTTACTTTTTGTGACTTTTTCGCCGGCCTTGTGAAAAAAGCCTGTCGCTTACCCAAAGGTGTCTTTAGCTCATGGGCTTTTTCTACTCGTAGTGCGCTTCCCGGTGGGTAGTTAGCATTGTAGTTTTTGTGATTCGTAGTAAAGTGTCTCTCCACATTGTGCCGCTTTGCCGTTGCAGTCGCTCCGCATATAAGACACACGCAGGTTTCTTTCACAGTCGTAAAAAAGAACTCCGACTCCCATTCGTTGTGAAAGTGATAGGTTTTCTTTCTTTTCTTCTGCCATGTTTTTGGGGTAAGAAACTGTATTCAGCGCCAATCTTCGCTGTGCCCGCTAGCGTACTCTCCACGAACACTGTATTGTCACACGCACAATACTGACCTTCGAACTGGAGTACGTCAGAGTTCACCTAAACTTATCTAAACTTCATGGATAAGAAACATATTTTTAAGATATTGTCATTTTTTAAATCTATATAAATGCAAGTGTGATTAAAAAAAAGAATAGCAACAGAATAAAATACAATTTTATACGCAGCTGAGTTGTGCTATTTTTAGAACAGGCCTGCGGGCGACTCATGTGGTCTTTGGGGGCGACCTGGTGCCCGCGGGCACCGTGTTGGTGACCCCTGATATCGACCTAGTTTAAGCTATACATGTAATAAATGTATCTTTACGGAAAGAATGAAAAACATAACAAATATATAATTTTGCAGATATTGTTGTTATGAAGAAGGAAATGAAAAGACTTTCAATTCTTATAAAAATTTCAGTTTTAAATATATTTTATAATTCTCATCCTGCATAACTGACTTAGGAATTGTCTATCAACGGGGCAGCTCTAAAATGTGCGTACCGAAGGTTTGCATATGTGGACCCTGGTCGTATTCATACACTAAACATGTGCCGTAGTATTGCTAATTGCTCTTTTATATTCGAACCCACAAAGTAAAATATTCAATTAAATTGAATTCAATTCTATTCATGTGTATTCAATCCCTTTATGGACAGAACTTAATGAACTACAGGTATCAATAAAAGGTGTATACAAAAATCAATATAGTCATAAAATGCATTATGTACTTGATGGTCTTGTGCAAGGCAAACATTAATAAGGTACAAGTCTTGTTGTTATAGTTCTATGTAAGTATGCCTTAGTTTATCGGATAATTAGCAAAACCTGCACTTGCAAATGCTTATATATATAAATCTTTATTTCAGACTACAAATTCCATATATATATATATATATATATATATATATATATATATATATATATATATATATATATATATATATATATACATACATACATACATACACACACACACACACACACACACACACACACATATATATATATATATATATATATATATATATATATATATATATATATATATATATATATTGAATCACATGCTAAATAATATAAATGAAGGTTATTGTATGTTGTGTAGAAACTGCTGCTTTTGAAAGGGAACGTTATTACCACCATGTCGGCCAATTGAGTGCGTCGGGTAATTCTGCGCAACGATACTCTATTTCTGTAAACACTGGGCTACGTGGTATATTTGATCAAAAGTCCATTTTGTATCAAGAACGAACGATCGTACTTTGATTACGGAAAGTGATATTCATAAGGTGTACATACATATCCCATATTTCGACTCGAAATGCGTATGAAAATGTGGTTTCTAGATGTGAACATGAAGACCCACTCTATGACCTACTTGAACCTTGCTACCCATAAAATCGTATCATGATTTAGAATCATACAAACAAAAACATTATATAAAAGATATAAATGTATGCCTCGAAACAATTCTGCATCTTAATCCAAGTTTCCAATTTGTGCAATAAGTCCCACACGTACGAAATAGTCTGCTACCCAACGTATCAACTTGCCGCTAGAACGGGATTCTCAAGAAATTCCCTGGTGTATGTTTCTAAATTCTTTAGTAATTTTCCCCGATAAAATTTTTACAAATTGTGTACAAGGTTGGTTTAGTTTAATGTGTCTTGTCATTTATTGGCATTGTTACCTTGCATTTACTAAAACTAGCTATACACATGACCTAATTATTCAACTGAACTGCTGATATAAATCGTCCAAAGTAATGTATTTCATTTCTATAGCCAGATGGATAAACGTTACATTTTTTAAAAGTTGTGCGCATAATAAGAAGGCATATCGCGAGTCATGAAAACAGCGGGGTGGAATACCGTGTGTCAAAAATTAAAATTATTTTGAACAGAATATTCTGGTGACAATTGTCTCTTTTCAAATGGTAAACATGGCAATATTTGATTTTCGTCAATAGGTCGAATTCGCTATGGGTTTCGCTTCAAGATTGGAGACGGAAACCTTACTAGCGCAGAAATGCCCTACAGCACGGTATTCACTTGTTATGGTTTTGTGCGGCAAACTCGATTCGTTTATCCCGAGTGTACTCTATTTATTTATTTTCGTCAGTGACATGCTGGCAAAATAGCCAAATTTTGACGACAAAGGAACGACATGAACAGTTAATTATCTTCGTTCCTGTCGAGAAAGATTGCATTATATATCATACATAAAGAGTATTATGTGAATGTGTTATCCAAACCTAGATTAACATACATCATAAAAAACATTAGCTAAGACGACAAAAACCATTGTAATTACTTATATAAGGATAATAAACTTCTACATAATAACATTTCGGCCGAATTTACATTCATTTCGAACTTTAAAAGAGCGTTGCTATACTTATTCTAACGTATGTGTGTATATAGGTTGGCTTAACGAAACTTCTCATAGTACGTTTTAGCTTAAACGTTTGGATGTATTAAGAGGTGTTTTTGCAGTAATTTCTTTCTAGGTTTACACAGATACATTTTAACAATATATTAAGAAGAACAAGAACTTTGTTAAATGGTTGTCATTACATGTTATCCGATCACACAAGAGGTAAACTATTAAGTGTGTGCCTTCACTGTCCACTCAAATTGATACGGGTAAAAAAAGTTAATTCATTCTGGACTTGCGATATTAAAAGCACCCGTCAAAATTGAGATCTTTTCACTTACCTAGCTGGATAGGTTGGAAATAATGAACTAAATATACGAATCTGGAAGTTGAAACATTGTTAAAAACATTTATAGGTATTGGATTTTTCAAGAAAAGAAACAAATAAATAAAGAAACAATGAAAGGCTTACGCTGTCCGGAAAGAACAAAGTAGATCCCGTCAGGTGGAAGCCCCCTTCTCAGTATAACGCGGTTGTGTCTATACCTGAAACCGATACACGCATAAATATAGCAGTACACAACATGGAATGCCCTGATTTCTGAATCAGTCAAAATTGTATAATTACGTGGAATAAATGGATAGCGTTATTTAGGTACATTCGGCAATTTAAAAATGGATTGCTCTATTTAAAATAAATGTTTGAAAAATTTAATGATATATTAATAACACCATCCTATACAGAAATAAAACATTCATATTTCCCACAAGCTTATTCCTGACTTCTAATATATCAAGTCCAGATAAATATTGTATGTGCCATTCGACGACACAAATTGCCCGCTTGCCAGATTCAAGATGAGCGGCGTGTAATCCAACATATGACTCAAATCAAAATGGTTTTAGTTTATTCCATATCATTTGTCTCGTCTGTCAGGTTTTCAGGATTATATATACATGGCTATTTGCGCGTGTATTACATGAACATCATTAAAAATGAAAATAGTCTCTGTTATTATTTTGTCCCGTCTTCATAATACTAGACCTAAAGTTAATTGTGACTCGTGAAAGCATTTTAAATGCGTTTTAAGTATATTTCAATTTCGTGGTCAAGTTTTGGTAACTGCAAACACTTAACGTTATTATCCACAACATTATTTACTTTGCATCTATCTGTTTTTATTTGTGTGTGCGTGTCGTTACTTACATTTTATAACGCATGGAATTTGACTATATTATAAAAATCATAGAAACATTGCTTTCATAAAATAACTTCTTCCAAATTAAAACGACATTGTTTTTAAAAAAAAATGATGTTGTAAGATCTGTGTGACATAATAAACTGTTTCTAAAAAGCAATTTCAACTTCTTAATTGACTTAAGAATATTATGTAAAGTTCATTATTTCGTACCTTGTCTCCTAATTCCATAACAATATTGATAACTGATGAGTAAGAACATTTGGTAATCACACCGTGTACACCGTGACATTAAGGGAACCTGACGTATGCTGCACTGGATAAACCTTATTTGGAGTACACTATTGCGGGTCAAGGCGAGTTCATTACAACTTTCTTTCATTGTAAGAATACCTTATACAATAACCTTTCGCATGGAACACAGTTACAACGTGTGTTTTAAATGTTCTGAATATCAGTGCACTGTCAAAAATAAAATGCAAATTAGTGAACAGTTACTCACTGATTATTTCTAAGATTCTTCCTGTATAACTCACTCCCATAATCCGACAATAAATGCAAGTTTATATTCCGCTTTTGGTATGTTGTTCACCTACTGGAAAAATATCACGATAGCAACTTGGTGGCTTTCAAATTGTCTATTTAACATCAAATCTTTGATAACTGGTTTCATCGAAAACTCATTTAGAGATAACACTAGACTTATTGGAAAATGTGGCAGAGTTTGACCAGGAAGACCGGCAATAATATCTCAACACCAGATTTACGTGTCGAACCTATGGTACAGGTGCGCGGACGTGTGGTTCGAATATGTTCCCCAACATTTGATAGCGCTTTTAAGGCGCAGGTACCTGGGCGACTGGGCCCTTTGAATCAATAGGTGCATATAAATCTATAGTGACAGTCCGTGTCGAAATGTTTGTTATCTGTGCTCTCTTTTGTCCGATCCAAACGTTTATTATTTTGTTTCGAGTCGAGCTGAGAAATATACATTCATGTGTCTTCACCTATGACAATCTCATCAAACATCTCTGGTCACTGTTATTTAGTACGTAGCTGTTTGGCAATTTCAAACAAAACCTGTTTTTGATCAACTGTCCAAAAAATGTGAGATCTTATATGCAGAAACCATTTGAGCTTAAAGTGATTCTTTAGTATATAAAATACCACCATATGAAATAATGCCCATGTTAATAGAAATATCTTCCACTATATACTTAACATCTTGATAAATAGTACGTTCACAGCAGCCATATTGCGCTCACCATTCGCAGACAACGATCTTCCAGAACGCGAATCATCTTTTATGGATTTGTGACCATTTAAAAAATTATGAAACCACCTACAAATTATAGGATTTGGCAGTGCGTTTGCATACTTCGTTCAAGTCGGGCTTGATAACAATTAAAGATTACCATTAGAATGCTCGTATTTTACAGTATATTCCTTGTACACAATCAGAATTGTTTTCCGTCCACATTACATTACATACATGTATCTGTGGGTGTCGAGCGTGTTGCACATGCAGCTGCAGTCATGTTACATTCTATCAGCATTTAATTTATTAGCAGGTTCAAAGACACACAAAGTTATAACAATAAAATACTTTCAAAATATTTTAAAAAAAGTATGTTTCAGACCATAGCACACATCAAAGATGCACGCCTCTGTTCTACACGCTACTTTTTTCAATGAATTACATACCATCTAAGCAATCGATTACAAATCCAAGTTATTATATGAAAACCATAATTTTTTGCCTGCACATACACAACAAGTCAGCATTATTCAAAATAAGTGAGTGCTAGATCTGAATTTAGTCTTTACAAAATATGTAACAAACTGCCGTAACAAACGTGTTCGCAGGGCGGCACACACGTTAACTTTTATAGGATATCTAAGATTGAAAATAATAATAATGTCTAAACACTTCCGTTAATATACTGCTAATATATGTGGAGCTATTAAAGGCGCAATTCCACATTACTCTCCCTGAACTCTTAAAGTTAACTGCTTATTTTCATTTACTGTTATTAATATATTTAATGGAGTTGGTTTTGTGAAATAATGAAATAAAAAGAAGTTACAATTTTAAAACCGTTAAAGCAAAATGAACAAGTTAGCTGAAGGAGCAATCTTACGATCGAAATATATTACACAGCGAGGTATATCATTCTGTAACAAACCTAGAGTGTAACGCAGTCAAGAGTTTACGGACATAAAGGTGACAAAACCATCTCCAAAATCTACTAAGAAAAATATCTGTGCAAAACTTAGTAATGCAAACGAATTCTGTTTTGATTACTGACATTGTACGCCCTACTTTCCTTACCAATACTGTACACAAATGCTGTGTTAGTTGCTGAATTTGTGCAGTTATTAGAGTTATACACAGTTCGAATACAGCCCCTATCTATCTATCTATCTATCTATCTATCTATCTATCTATCTATCTATCTATCTATCTATCTATCTATCTATCTATCTATCTATCTATCTGTCTGTCTGTATGTCTGTCTGTCCGTCCGTCGGTCCATTCATACATCTGTCCGTCCGTCCATCCATCCATCCGCCCGTCCGTCAGTCCGTATGTATATCTGTCCGTCGTCCGTCCGTCCGCCTGCCCGTCCATCCATCCATCAATCCACCTATCTATCTATCTATCTATCTATCTATCTATCTATCTATCTATCTATCTATCTATCTATCTATCTATCTATCTATATGTATGTCTGTCTGTACGTTCATGATGGCAGATTGATTGATTTCTGCAAGTATAGTCAAAATAATTTAATTCGTTGGCCTGATAAATATAGCTTAGCAAATCCATATACATGCAGTTTCAATACGGACTCAGCCATTAACGTTCTTATTACAAAGGGAAATAACATACAAAGGGATTTAACTTTAGCCATGTAATTCAGGGACAAAATACAGCAGATTGGTGCATCTTAACCAGTTTCATTTTCATCCGTAGAGGTAATTGGGTGGGATATCAAAAACAAATATAAGTTCGATTGAACTTATATGAATAAATGTGAACTCTGTTGGTTTATCTATCTATCTATCTATCTATCTATCTATCTATCTATCTATCTATCTATCTATCTATCTATCTATCTATCTGCCTGTCTGTCTGTCTGTCTGTCTGTCTGTCCGTTCGCCCATCCATCCATCCATCCATCCATCCATCCATCCATCCATCTATCTATCTATCTATCTATCTATCTATCTATCTATCTATCTATCTATCTATCTATCTATCTGTCTGTCTGTCTATCTGTCTGTGTCTGTCTGTCCGTTCGCCCGTACATCCATCCATCCATCCATCCATCCATCCATCCATCCATCTATCTATCTATCTATCTATCTATCTATCTATCTATCTATCTATCTGTATGTCTGTCTGTCCGTCCGTCGGTCCATTCATACTTCTGTCCGTCCGTCCATCCATCCATCCGCCCGTCCGTCAGTCTGTATGTATATATGTCCGTCGTCCGTCCGTCCGTCCGCCTGTCCGTCCATCCATCCATCCATCCATCCATCCATCCATCCATCCATCCATCCATCTATCTATCTATCTATCTATCTATCTATCTATCTATCTATCTATCTGTCTGTCTGTATGTATGTCTGTCTGTACGTTCATGATGGCAGATTGATTGATTTCTGCAAGTATAGTCAAAATAATTTATTTCGTCGGCCTGATAAATATAGCTTAGCAAATCCATATACATGCAGTTTCAATACGGACTCAGCCATTAACGTTCTTATTACAAAGGGAAATAACATACAAAGGGATATAACTTTAGCCATGTAATTCAGGGACAAAATACAGCAGATTGGTGCATCTTAACCAGTTTCATTTTCATCCGTAGAGGTAATTGGGTAGGATATCAAAAACAAATATAAGTTCGATTGAACTTATATGAATAAATGTGAACTCTGTTGATTTATATTGCCCCCAAAATACGGTGATCTTAATTGTGGCACATTTCAACGTCATCTAATCATAAAAACAAACAAGGCAGTGTAATCTGTGCACAGATGCAGTAAATTGTAATGAGGAGTCTTAAAAATAAACATGCACTTACTTATCAAAAAAGGCAGACTGGCAAATCTCTTTTTGAATGGCCAGAGGGTATTCATTGAATGATTTACAAAGTCCTTTCATGCATCGGACAACCTGTAAGTAAAGAACAGTTTGGAAACCTATATAAACTGTATTATTTCATTACCTTTCAACATACCTAGGTCACTTGGCCGATCATGATTACTTGCATGACCATAACAACTGAGAACAAGCCTGAAGAGAACATCAATTTAATAGAATTCGTCCAAGTTATTATGTCATTGTAGGATGTAACGCCATTTTTCAGCACATGGCAGGCTATACATGGCGCCCAGTATTAATGTTGGAAGAAGAATCAGGGAAAACCCCCCAAAAGAACCAGTGACCCACGAGGAGCTACTGGCAAGCTTTCTCACATACTCACATTGGCCAAATCCGAGACTCGAACCCACGCAGACAGAGATGAGATGGCAGTGATCCGTAACGGTGAGCGCTTTATACGACTCGGCCACTCGCCCCCAAGTTATTATGTAACTACTGAAATATTTACTATCTAAACAATTGCGGCAATAAAATTTTTAAAAAATAGCCTCAATTTAAAAATAGTATAGTTCTTTCCATCCAAGTCCTGCACAGCGTTTCATGGCCCCCATCGATTTCCGTAGAGTTGTCACGTAATACCCGTCAAATTTGAAGGCTTAAATAATACATTCGATATGGACTATAAAACAAAGAACTTTGTTTGGTGTTATGTAAAACGTAAAGAAAATGTAAACATGAGATTAATGTTTAAATGTTTTCTTTTCGTAACGAATTCAAGACCTCATCCAACCGTATACTACTTGCATTAACTATAGGAGGATACTAGGTAAACAGTATATGTATTAAATGTGCTGGACTATAGAGGATTTGCAATACGAGTCGTCACACAAGCGGGGAATGATGGAGATATACCATCTTTAAATGACTATTGTTTAAAATGCAATGAAACAATGTTCCCGTCTTAATTTTTTTTTACACGGGTATTCTCTTACATAAACTATTTCATCTGAGATAAATTATTCCTAAAAATACGGAAGATATATGTGCATAATGCCATCATTTGCAAGTTTACAGGATTTGTTCGTATGTCAAGGTTTGTTTATTTGTAAGATAATGCAGTTAATGCCTCTGGAAAGACAATTCTACTATCAACAATTCTTACCATAACCGCAGTGTAATCCGGGCAACATCAGCATTTTCTATCAAGCCAGCAAATCTTGACGGAAATGCCTGATGATGTTCTGGTCGAGGTGTAATGATGATGCATGGAAATGATCAGAACACCAATCGGGCATTTCCGTCAGATGGTGAAATAACATCGGACGTAGCTGTAGGAATGTTGAGATTTGTTTTCTTGTTCCGACATCAAATAGATTTATATTCAAGAAAGAAGTTCAGAATTTCGATCTCAAAGGCGACGAATTCCAATTGAGGTTCATTTCACGACTTAACGTTAAATACAGATGATGCTCCGATTGACAAGGTAATTGTAATTATTCCCACGGATAAACAAAAGTAATTTCATTCAGGATTTAATTTTAGAACAAAGAAACAAGTTACATTGTTGAGTGAAATTGAATACAACGATTTGCGAGACAATGCCTGAGATTTCCCAGCGTAATATCATAGGATATTGGTTCCACAGTATACTGTTTATATTGACGTTATTAACTCCCATATAACTAAAAAAACATAGATTAATTCAACTGCACATTTAAGAGCTAATCTTCATAAAAAGCGCGTAATGTTTAAAACCGTCTGTGCTTTATTTCGTTCCTTCTTCCATTATTTTACTAGTTTATTTGGTTTTGTTTCTGTTTTGCATATCATTAGTAATGTTCATGTTGAATAACAACCTTGTGCCATGTGTTCGTCGCATGATCTGACTGATGTACATATTTCGGTAATCTACTAAAGAATCCTTGTTCACGGCATTCGTCACTGAACTTGCCAAATATACATACCGTCGGCAATCCGTCATGTAACATTTTGCCAGGCCTTAATGTTACGACCTCTACCAACATCTGCAGTCTGGTATTAGGATCCCTGTATCAGGCATTAGTCTCATAATATGTCTTATATACCTACCTCTGACATGGTCTTAGTCTCATGACCTCCTTCATAAACGGACTACGGCATCTGGTCATGATAACTCGTGCTATGCCTTTTCTCATGACCTATATCATATACCTACCTCAGCAATCTGGTTAGGTTACCTTTGCTAGGCCTTAGACTCATGACCTCTCTCATATACATACTTCGGCACTTGGCTAGCATCCCTTGGACATAACCTCATTCTAATGACCACTCACATATATCTACCTAAGCAATGTGGTTAGGATACGTTGTGCCAGGCCTTAGTCTTATGACCTCTCTATACATAATTCGTCATCTAGTTAGGATCCCTTGCATACAGCCCCATTCTCATGACCTTTCTCATATACCTACCTCAGCAATCTGTTCAGGATTCCTTGTGCCAGGCCTCAGTTTCATGATCCGTCTGATGTCGTCCGTCAGATAATCCTGGAAATAATAAGACAATACATAAATATTGACCGTATTTGGAAGAAAAAAGTTGTATACAAAATACAAAAGCATAAAAGGTCTTTCCAGTAAATATAAATATATATGTAAGACATATTATTCATGTTGCAGAATGTATCTCAAGCATAATTACATAATGTACGTTTGTCAATATATGGTCCCGAGCCTTGCTGAAATTCTCTTTCAGCGGTGTATTACTCGAATTTGTGTCCTTTTCATCGTCTTAACTATTTTCTCTTTCTATACGCCTTACTGCTGTTTTCCAATTTTACCCGGTGTCTTTAGATATATACCTAGGACAATAATCCAGTAACAACAAACATAATGCCAATCAGTTTGCAATTGACTGTAGCAATAATCGAACTGGGGTTCACAAATAAAGCGCATGGGAGCCACTTGTTTGTAAGGATTTACTAACTGGATCACTTTAAATATATTTTTACTTCCGCGGAAGTTTCATTGGAAAATTGCGAGGAAGTAAAATGTTGTAAACACTTTCATATTATAAACATCTCCAATGAGACAGTAACTTTAATAACAAGCTGTCTGGATTACGGTGTGGTCTGTTTTCGAAGGCTTACATTGCTGTGTGAGAAGTAAATATGTGTTTGTCATTCGGGTGGTAGGCATAACGTGAACTGATTAAAATGCATGCCTCTAATAACGAGTTACCACTTTGCAATATCTCAAAGACTTCTCTATTACTGGATATATTTTTACTTCTTGCCACAGGACCGTGTGGAGGTGAAATAACTACACATCATTGCATATTTTAGTAAGAAAATGGACGCGTATGAAAGAAGAGAATGTTTTTTGGATGTCAGAAGAACTACAGGAAGAATGAAACAAAAAGAACTCTCCATTAAAACATGTTATCTCTTTTTCAACAAAATGGCCATAAATGTTCTGTATAGTCAGATGTGTCCGTCATTAGTTTAATGCTTGCTATTTCTAATGTGTATGTATGTTTTATTTATCAGTATTCTACATGAACACTAACAGGTGGAATCACTGGACATAACGCAGTGAACAAATGGTTTGACATAACACATAAGCCAGTTGTGTCTATTCAGTCATATAGCTCCAACATATTTTAAAAAAAAACGGTTATTACTCAATTATTGGTGCTCTTTGAAACTCGAAACTAATGTATGGCCTTATACTGTATTTCAGAAATATCATGTAAGTACCTCGGCCTTCTTGCTCCTCATATACTCGGTGACGTCGAAGCTCAGCTGTACAAGTTCCCGGTTCTCATCTGGAACAAAGGTGATAAAAGCTCTGCCCTTCTTTTTGTTTTGTAACGCCGCCGCTGCCGCCAAGTTATCCACCATGGCAAACCATGACTCCTGTGCCACTGAATCCGCCAGTAAACTAAAAATAAGATTTCAATTGACCGATCATTTTCTGATATTATCAGCTCCGTAAAGGGAAAATGAGTGCAGTATACTACATCTACTACTACTACTACAACTATTACTGCTGCTGCTACTACTACTACTGATGATATAATAATAATAATAATAATAATAATAATAATAATAGGACCGTCTCGTCAATACTCGGACCCAATCGTCTTTCATCGATAGATCTGTTCTATTCCATGTCTAGTTATAATTTCCTTCATGAAGAGAAACTGATCCGTTCTCACCACCACCACCCATAAAACGAAGACGACATCAAAAGTGTTTCAACACAAATGGAAATAGAAATCATACCGACTTTACTCCAATATATGGTGTAGTAATTTTTTCTTTCTGTCGATATAACAGAGTTTGCGAAGATTGTTGGCCATGTTGACGGCAGGTCTTATCACACACTAGACTGTGGCATTGTATATAATAAGGAATCCCTATTAACCTGAAAAGAAAGTCTGGCTGATCTCATCTTAAATACCTACATCCTAATGACACACGAAATAATGTTCATCTTGAATCATTATAACGAACAGCGTTAACATCATAGTGACAGTATCAGGAATGTGTTAAAACAACAGTTCTGGTTTAATTCAATAAATCAAATTATGTACCAATGATCAATGAAATCATGACAATCGTGACATTTCCTCATAAAATGATACATGGGCTTCCATTAAAAGCACGTTTCTAATATACTAGGAAGCTATCAGGTGCATTGCCTGTTTCTAAAACTAGATTCAAGTAAATCGTACTGAATTAATTGTCATAGTGTTATGGGACCTTACCATGATAATGTTTGACGTTATTTCACAGTAACTTTTCCAAGAGAAAAATGATTTCACACGAGTTTTCTCTCTTTTCGTTTTAAGGCAGTCGCAAGTATCATTTTTCTAGCAACTCCCTCTCATCCCTGTACACGGCAAAAGTTTTTTATATCAATGATTGAGCGTGATACCCCGATAACATCAAGTGGAAATTGTTTCCTATTAATGTTATTAATATTCGTAATTATTATAGTTGTATTTTGATAGAATATGCGGTTAGGTTTACTCCTGTAAGAAAAACTCGTTCAAGGAATAAATTTAAATATAAATTAATAAGGAATGCATATTAAAGAGATTTAAAGCTATCGGCAAATCATAAACTGGTACAAGTCGGTTAAAATAAATGTTTATGTAACAGCGAAACTACGTTGAGGCAAAAATTCTCTGCTAATTAATCAATCATACATTTGAATTCAAAATGAATATCAACACTATCAATAAGACACTACTGTCAAAGCAAATACAGCCATTAGGTAAATGGCACGTCATTTTAACAAATATTGGCATATGCAACATGGCCCAAATGGAAGTAATCTGTAAAAGGTTGTGGATGTGAAAAATAATTTGAAGACTTTTTGCTTTTCTCGTATGAACTGACATTCTAGTCAAACGGATTTCGAATTATTATAATAATCAGGGTTTGTTAAACATCCCTCTATCTGTACGTCTACAGCCAGACTACGAATGTCTATCAATCTAAATAATGCTTGGGTATGTAAGCCATCGAAGAGCAAACATTATGGACGGAGATCTGCCGATGCATTATGCAACGCTAGATAAGGGTCATCATTGTTTCTTCTATTTATGCTATAGAGAAAACAGCGTAACCTGGATATTCATGCTTACCACACGTTTCTTTTGCTATTGCTTAAGATCCTTATACGGTTATATACGGTAAACCGCCGATTTATTATTTGCTTAATATGAAGCATTATGGTTGTTCTGTGTGACACAAAAATGCAGACTATAATGGCTGAGTAACGCACCTGTCATGCTTTTAAATGTTTACCTTTCGGATAATCCGTTTTCAACTTCATGCATTTTACAAGATAAATGGTTTATACTTCCGTGCAGTCAAATAAGTTTACTCATTTTGTATAAAAAAATTTAATGAATATAAATACTGAATAATGTCAGTATGTTGTTTTGTTTGCGTTGAACAATTTGCAGAATTGAAATTCAGAATGTCAAAATGTGAAGATGGAAAGCCAAACAAAGCTAAATTAATTTGTTATTTAAAACCACCATATTGCTATGAGATAAAAATGTGATGATTGCTAGAGAGACAGACTTCTTAAGAAGTCTCCCACATTTTAAAACAACCAGGATGTTATCGTAAGTCATCGTGTTATTGACCAGTCATCTGTATATCAGACTCTCTTTCTCAAATTAATATGTTTGATTAATCTATCTTTTTTCTTAGCTGGTCAAATGTTTTTCTTGAATTAACATTCAACTATCACCAGGGCTTAAAATACGATCAGGAACTCCAGATGTGTCATTTTAAAATGAGTCGTGTCTTATCTCTAAACAAACGTCTAAGGATTTCCTAAGATTTGAGGGATTCTGAACACTTGTTCAAGATTGAAAAGATTTTATCTGTTAAATTTTATAACTAAAATGTGATTTTGCATCCTTTCCACCATCGATACATCGGTCAAAATATCTACCCAGTCATAAACATAGGGTCTGTACTATTTGTATTTGCGTCTGCATTTATAGCTTTGCAGATTTTAGTGATTTTTTTTGTTGATTATGGCGAGTTGTTGTTGGGAAGATATTTCTTAGTCAGGGTAATTAGCCAGTTGCATGGACCAGGCGTCCAATATCACAGTATTTGCGAGGCTTTGTGATAGCTTGGATTAGTTTCGTGAATGATGCCCTCACTAGTTTCTTGATATAGGAAATTATTTTTGTTTATATGTATTTAGTAATTTGAGGTAGGAATTCTTATTTGCATTCAGTGTTTGGGTCTCGTTATGTATGGAATGGCGTGATCTACTAATATTCGGCATGGAAAGGCTTACAGTTGAATCTTACAAATGTGAAACAATGCAATAGTGAAATTGGTAGTTTCATGATGTGTGGACATTAAGCGAGTAGAGAAAAACTTGTGTTTGCATGCTTATGTCTATCAGTTGTGTTCTTGAGTACCTTGAAATCAAAATTGTAAAAATGGAAAAATAACTTACATTTTAAGAACCAGATCCAAACATAATCCAAGAATAATCCACGAATTAAATTACAAAAGACCTAGTAATGAAATGTTTTAATATATTCAAGTTCGAGTCCTGTTTGAAAATCCAAGTTGGAAGATGGCAACATATGCTGAAGTCTATTTTGTGCTTATCTAGAGTTCTTTGTAGAAACACAATACTTAACACTCCTAAATCCGAATAAAATTTTGATAAACTGTCTTTGTCCACGAAATTCGTGCTTTACAATTCGTGGTCTGTAGAAAAGTTAACGTGAATTCAAAAACTGCTACAACAAAAGAAAATGACCTAACGTCATTTGTAACAGTCCAAAACTAATTATATTTCGCTAAAACATAGATGATAGAGTATTGCAATACACAGTTTCTAAAATATCCCCTAACTGCAAAATCAAAAAATGGAGGAGAGGATTTAAGTGATCGTTTATATTGCGTACTCTTTACATGACCCTGACGAGAACCAATCATTTTACTTTTAGAATTAAAAGTTGTTACTTCTTAGTTCATTAGTCCCATTTTGACCTTCACATCAGCCAATCATTTTAGAATTAAAATAAAACCTGTTTACGTGGTCTCATCTAACCTTGAATCAAGGTCAGGATCTAGGTCAACATCATTTGTTTGCCAAAAGATAATTCAGGTCAACCGTTTTTCTGAAAATTATCATCTTTTGTGAACAAATTTACATTACAATAGCATGTGTTGAAAAATAAAGAAAAATGATTTTAAAGATGACAAACAAACAATCAAAGATATAGTAAATCAGATTAACGTAACAAGCTGCTGTATCAAAAGCAATACATTTTAATTTGATATGAACGTTTTAAAAGTTTAGTGGAGCCTGATCCATGCTATGTTCTTCAATTTACTTATGAAAACAACATGATTTATTTTGTTATTCTCTTAATAATTGTAATAGAAAAGTGATAGTCCTGAACAAGGATCGAATAAGCATTTTTAACCATCCGACATCAGGCTTTATATATTCCATGAATCGTATGAATGCAGTTAAAGTGAATGGTCGCACGGCATTTACGAAATCTCAGTTGGTCTGATAAGATTTTATTTGTAGTCCTACTTAATCTGAAAAGAAGTGAACATTTTGTTAAATGTAAACGTATATGATCTAAGATTGAAGGTTGAATAAAACCGGTCTCGGTGTGTCTCTCTTGACAATCTTCACACAAATCCTGACTAGTAAAATATCGCATTTACCAATGAAAACAGTGTTTAGATTAGATCGGGTTGGTTGCTATTGGTGCGTCTCTGGTCAAAGCACTCTGTTTACTTTGCCTCTGAGCTATATAGAGTTCTGTGTGTTGATGTGTTAAACACCAAACCAATCTTGTGTTTAAAACGCACATCTAACAATGTAAAGCATATACGCACTTGTGCTAGTTCTGGAAGATTTAGGTACGATAATTATATAATAGCAGATCCTGGTCTACACTGTGTGGAGTGAATGATACATGGTACGCATATGAATATAGTAGTTAATGGTTTGACGAAACGGTTGCATGATGGGTTGGTAAGGGAGAGTCATTCATACAAGTATCTCACCTTCTGCATACGTAGCACACCTGAATCAGCAACTTAACTGCTCGAGCAACACGCCGAAACTTGACGAAGGGCTGAAAACAGAATAAGATAATAATGACTGGATGAAACATTAATGTTCAAAACGGTCAGATTTACTAGTACTTTGTCGTCGCAATTAACTGTGCCGATACTCAATCCTTACAATTTGTGAGTTGACAAGAAGAAAGTGTCGTTTAACACCATTCATCCATATGAGTGTGTCCGTGTATGCGTGTGTGTGCAGGTGTGCACAGGATTCGAACATTTTAAAGTTTACATGGGAAACTAGGGCCTCCCGGGTGGCCGAGTCGTCTAAAGCGCTTGCTATTACCAATCACTGCCAACTCAAATCGGTCCGTGTGAGTTCGAATCTCGAGCTCGTCCAATGTGGATATTTGCGAAAGCATGCCAGTAGCTTCATGTGGGTCGATGGATCTTACTGGCTATTCCAGGGTTCACACTCCTCCAGTTGCAATCGCCGCCATGTATCGCCTAACATTAGAAAATGTAAACATAAGTCAATCTATAAAATAGATCCTTTTATCTTGAACCTTTACATCCCTTCAAATTAATGCTCGAATGGGTAAGAGGACAGGGATGAATCGAGCTGTGCATGAACAAAGAAATCAAAACTCCGCATTGTGTAGAACATATGCACATATATTATCATTATTCATTGCCTAGTACGTCATTGCCTTAACAAAGAAACGTTGACTACGTTTCAGTATCAGCGGCCACGTTAAAATAACACAACGACGAAGTACGAAATTTCGAGAATTGATCTTTAAACCCAAAATCAAGGGTTCGAAGCTATATCGCTAAAATGTTTTTCTTATCTTCCTGAAAAATAGAGTTTTAAAATCCACAAGAATACAAACGACACATAATCACGAACTTTTCCATATGAAACCAACGGTTTTGTTGCCTTATACAAATCTAGGTCTAAGAAGAAGACGAATTAAAAGACCCTGCCCCATCCCCCCGCCCTATTTGCTCCCTTTGCCGCGGGTAAAAAGATTAAAAAGTATTGACATTTCAAGGATTAAGAGGCATCTTGTGCATAAGTTCTACAGGTTTACCTTGACTTTCAAAGCCATGTCAGAAGATGAGATGTAATAATCACGTAACTATTAAATTCCTAGCATACAACACCAATCTCTCCCCAGCACCCCTTCGTCTGGTGACAAATGTATATAATGTAGTAAAGCTTTAATGGTTGATTTAAAATGCTTTGAACGGTGTGATGAGTAGTTTTGTTTATACCATTAACGAAATGTCTAGTCAAAAGCCGACGTTCCGAATGATATATTCTCAATTGTGCCGATAAAAACCTGAAGTAATGTTGTTTAATCTATATGTGCAACCGTAGTGTGAGCAAAGAAAGTTATTTTGAAAACTTCACAGATGTGTCAGTTGCTAGTATGTATTCGAACAACTTGTGCATATGCTACGTTTTCTGTTTTTTCTACAGAGACTAAAAACTGAGCAGAAAGCTGTCTGCCTTATTGATTTTGGAGTAAAAGAAAATGTTAAAGGAATGAATATAGGAGACATCTCAAACCAAGGTATATATGTTCTTTTAGCACATAATCAAAGACATTAGAGAAAGTATGTAATCATGATAGTCATTGACAATACGTGTATTATATATCATTTAAGGCACATTTCTAAAGAATCTCACAATAAACCACACAACTTTTAATAATCAAACATGATTTCTTTTCTCCACAAATTTTTTTCATAAACCTTTAACATTCCTACAGGGACCACAGGCAGTGTTCGAACTGAATTAAATAGACTTATCGTGGAACCGTTACAATTGCTATAGGGATCGCATGCATTGTTCGAATTTAATTAAATGGACATGTCTTGTAATTAAAATCAGTCACAGTAATCAAAAGAAAAGCACGCACACAGAAGTTGCACGTCTCATTTTATAACACAGATTTGAGTAGACAAAGATATTGGACTTGCCTACAATTTCCCCCTTGACTTGATTGACACGGCTGGACTAAACAGTCAAGTAGCCGGAAAGGGAGCATATGGTCAAAGACTTTTGCATTGACCAGTGAGTTTTCCGGGGATGAACTCGGTTTTACGAGCGTGCTCATTGGAAACCTGTTTTGTCCCATTTCCGTTAATCTCGTCACCCGAGTTGTCTTAAATCCGCGTATTCTGAGCGGCGTTTATCGTTCTCTCATAATCATGAAGTATTAATTTCTATTTAACTTTTCTATTTTTGTGGAAATAAGACAGCTAAATATCATATGTTCCGATCTTGTGATACAGCAAATGAAATAGGACAATGAGGTTTGAAATGACAAGATAAGATTACGTAGAAGCATTAAAAGATAAATGCCTTTAAAAACGTTTTAAGACGTAACGGTTCGACGATCAGCATCCCGTCAAGTACCTCTTTGGACGTAACACTCCATAATTTCAAATAATGATCGAATATGTACTCATTAGACAATTACAATATCTTGTCAATCAATTATTGTGCTGTGATCAAAGCTTGTACCGAAAGGTGTGCGACCCTAAGGATTAAACTTAAATATGTATTAATTCATTTACCTCACACCACCCACCCACACCCACTCCCACCAGAAAAAAAGAATCTGATCATAGAATCTTATTTAAATGTTGAACTTCTCCTTGTTGCTATTGGAGTCTCTTAAATTCTAGTTACTTGAAAATTACACGTCCTGAAAATGTTAGTGTACCAGACAAAGAAAGTAAAACGCCTATTATGACTTCCTGCCTAAGATTTGAAAAACAGATTGCATTTTATTATGTCTGAACAGAGATTGTTTTGAACCATAACAACAAATTGTAAAGAGTATGTTGTGCAGAGAGAGAGAGAGAGAGAGAGAGAGAGAGAGAGAGAGAGAATAAAAAATTGTTACTTGTTATTATATTTGTGTGACAGAAAAAAAACAATGCGAAAATTTCAAAGTAAGGATTACATATTTGCGAAAGGTTCTTGTAAACTCAGGAAAATATGACATTTTATAAAATTATTACATCTGTTCAATTTTGAACAGTTTTCATGTTCCATAATACAATAAACGAGTTAGGTCAAGATGAAAATTGTCAGCCAGGTCCATAATATAACGAATAAGTCATGTGAAGAAGAAACTTGTCAGCCTGGTCCGTATTAGAATGAACAAGTCATGTCAAGAGGAAAATCGTCAGCCTGGTCCGTAATATAATGAACAAGTCATGTCAAGAAGAAAATCGTCAGCCTGGTCCGTATTAGAATGAACAAGTCATGTCAAGAGGAACATCGTCAGCCTGGTCCGTATTAGAATGATCAAGTCATGTCAAGTGGAAAATCGTCAGCCTGGTCCGTATTAGAATGAACAAGTAATGTCAAGAAGAAACTCGTCAGCCTGGTCCGTATTAGAATGAACAAGTCATGTCAAGAGGGAAATCGTCAGCCTGGTCTGTATTAGAATGATCAAGTCATGACAAGTGGAAAATCGTCAACCTGGTCCGTATTAGAATGATCATGTCATGTCAAGTGAAAAATCGCCAGCCTGGTCCATAATATAACGAAAAAGTCATGTCAAGAGGAAAATCGGCAGCTTAGTCCATAATGAGCGGACAAGGCAAGTCAAGAGGAAACTAGCATTACAAGCACGTTCAGTGTAGCTCAAAACAATTTACAAATACCTTCCTACGAAGGAAATCAACTACGATCGTCAAAACTGCTCATTCGGTTGATAGGAAACCTCTGTGTTTTGGACCAAAATAAAATTGATTCTGCCCAAAAACTTGCCAAAATCGTCCAGTATTGGCTGTTTAGTTTATGAGAAATCTCAGTGTTTTGGACCAAAAACTGAACTGGTTACAACCAGTGACGTGGAGGTTTTGCAAACGAAATTCTCTTTTGGTAAGATTTTAAGTAGTGTTACAATGGGGCCTTTAGATTTCTGACATCAGGGTCAAAGCCTTTTATATCCCATGATTTTGACGAGGTATAGAAGTGTACGCTAGTGTAAGGTTCAATCTAGTGTATAACAACCGGTGGTGAAACTTTTGCTCCGTGTGAACGCAAATGCAGCTATTATAAAGGTGCTGTAGCCAGGTCATCCACTGATAGCCCTGTTGTCAGACTGATTAATGTACACTGGAAAACATATACACAATTACTTTATTTTTCACTGTCTGTAAATCCTATACCTATTTCTAGTCTCTAACGCTTCAGTTTTATATCTGTGAGCATAGACGCTCATGAGTTTACATTGCATATTACTACGATAGGATTCAAGAAACACATTCGTAAATGAAACCATACTGAAATTGTTCGAAAGTCACCTCCCGAGACATCAGTTATTTTCAATATCGCTCCCCCCCCCCCATAACAAATCCAATGGGTGTATCTATGACAGATTGTATGGTTGTGGTTGCCGCCACACTAAGACCAATGGTAGTTGCCACGATCATTCCACAAATTAAAACGGTAGCAAGATATACATGATTACATTTCATGAGTAATGCGGTCGTCTTGGTGATTGCATCTCGCAGTTGTTGTTTTGCTACGGTATAGTTATCATTACCGTAACATTAAGGGTCCATCTTGGCATAATCTGAAAATATGAGTGAGAGGAATCGCACGCAAAAAAGCGACAATGAGTCATCGTGAAGTTCACGTCGACGTTGAACACATTTTAGTTAGTAATTGGCGCTGATGGCAGTAATAGCGGGTGATTCAAGTGTTTTCATCGTGTTTCTGACGTTTTCAAAGAGATATTAGAATTGAGCTACAGCGTTGGATACAGGCTAGAAGTCCAATTTTGCAACACAATCATTGTATTAGAAAAAGTCCGCGAATTGTTATGGCAATGTGAACGTTGTTCAAACATGCTTCGATTTTCTTTGCATTAATAAAATCATGTGCATTGAGAAACAACACCACGACAACACTGTTAACAAACCCAAACCGTGCACCATTATGATAATCAGTACTATCGTCTTGTACAAGTTTCAAAATAGATTTCTAAAAATACCTCACACGGAAGAAAATATCGAGTCGTTCCATTTGACCTCTTTGATTATGATTTCAAACGCTTAATCAGATACTACTTCAACGTTTTGCATCATTTATACCTCATCTGGTTCGTCTAATACCTTTTGTGTGACTTCTTTATCTATCACGTTGAGAACACGAACGAAACGGTAATGCTCTTCCCATTTCCATATTTACAATCGCTGTTTATTGAAACGATGCTGAGCGGCTTTAATAATCATCTTAGTGACCGGTGAGCACTGTTTTTTTTCGATGGAAGTGTAAACACTTTGTTTCTCCACGAGTTCATCTATATTGGATAGATTGAACTGTCCTCAATCATAGATTTGTCACTTGATCTTCATGAACGTTTTTGAAGTCATCATTAACTTTAATTGCAGCTTCTTTAGAGATCAGTGCCGTAAGCACGTTTAAATCCATGTGTGCAATCACTGGAGAACATTACCAATACTATTTTGTTATTATACTTCGTAAATACGTTTCTCGCGTTAACAAAACGCATTGGTATCATACGACCACGTGCGATTGTCATTATATTTGAATGTTAGATCGATATAGGTTTAGGTTATCACCTCTCAAGTCTTCAGTAAATAATATATTGACGGAGAACATCGAGTAATACCCAAAACGCAAACGATTGAATCATGTTTTTAATGAGCACATCCATCATGTGCCATACAGCTATAACTGAAAGCAAATCTGTCATTAACTGGCATACTTACAAATGAGTTGTAATTGAAAACAATATTGATCAAGTGGCATTCGTACATCATAGCTCTAATCAAAGCAAATCCGTTATCGAGTGGTATCTGATTTCAAATTGAATGTGACATACAGACAGCTCTGTCGTTATCAAATCTAATCTGTTATTAAGTGGCACATATACATATGAGTTCTAATTAAAGGTTGCTTACATATAGTTCAGCTGTCAATAAAAGATGTCATACGGCCTATAAAAAATATCGCTCTCAAATCGTTACTTCATCCATGGCCAGTCGTCCGTTCATCTGTCAAAATTTGATATTGTAGCTTTCCTCATCTAACAAAAAACAAACCAAAAAAAAACAGCTATGGAAATTAAAACGAAATTTTACATGGGCGTTTTATGCGTTCACGATCTTAAGATAATACAAATGATGCCCTTCTGTCATAACTTTTGGCCTCTGTGACAGAAAAAATAACTTTTGAACCATAAAACTTTAACATTGGATAACATTTAACAGAGGTATATCATAAAAAAAAATGTTAAGATGGAACAAATAGTGAAATCTCAAATCAATGCATTTCCATTATGTACAAATCATGGCAATGGGTCATTAAATGGGTCATTAAATATGGTAAATTAATGTAAAAACAAAATTGAAGAAAATTCTCAAAACCAGTTGCACGTAATTTAACATCTTCGCATCAAGCAACTTTCTAATTCTACATATGGGGGCGATCTGATGAACACTAATGTATCTTCATCCGCCGGGACTATTCTGCATATTATTAGGTCAATTTGAACAGTAATGTATCTTCATCCGCCGGGACTATTTTGCATAGTATTAGTGCAAATTGAACAGTAATGTATCTTCATCCGCCGGGACTATTTTGCATAGTATTAGTGCAAATACATCTCATTCTTCACAGAAAACAGAAACAACACTTCCACAAAGCCGAAGAAGCAATACAAATATTCGTTCATATAAAATATATCTAATAAATCAGGATCCGTTATAAAATAGAATCGGCTACGTTGTGTGAAGATTACTATGACTAAAATGATTGTGTTAAATAAATGCAGTTACATTAGAGAAAGAGTTAACTAATTTATATTGACACGTGCAACTCAGATAGTTCAGGAAAATAATATTAGCGGATGAGGATGACGAACTTCGATTTTTTCTGAATTTTATTTTAATTTAAAAAAAAATAGCCATTGCATATTTTGTACTTAGTTGATTGGTTGTTTTGTAAATGTTGATGTGACTAAATAAATATGGAAATGTGTCCGAATTTAAAAGAGCATTTCGTCACAATCTCCTCTATTTCATCAGGCAGTTTCAACAGGTAAATATGAATTTGATGCTCTTAACCTAGAAAGAACTTGCATATATTTAGGAGGTAAATCGGACGAGTATGTTTTCAAAGGAAAGGATTGCTATAACATACAGATATATTTCGTTCCTAAATAGGAATCGTGCGTTTGACGTCAATGACTTTATGATGACTAAATATCGAAACTACACCTGTTCAAGCATACTTTATTCCCAATTATTTTCAGATAATGCATCCATGGAAACTGGAAAATATATTTAATCTTTCATTGAAACAGAATACTTAAAAACAAGGCATGCGTACGTCTTCAGTTCCTTAAACACCAAATTTCGACTCATTTTTGTTTATCAAAATGGAAACAAATAATCTGATTAATTCATCATATAAAATACATGATAGTGTAGGTAAACCAAGTCATTTTTATATTTAAAAAAATAGATTTCTTTAAAGATGTGAGAACCATATAAAACAGCTATACGATCGACAAGTTTTAAATGTATGATTTCTTCCATTCCCCGCTACATCCCCGATTACTTTGTGAGATACTTATGCATTGAGGAGTGCCCTCCTGAGTGGTTGATACGTTAAGCCTGTATGTGTTATTGATTTCGTTCAGTGAATGTATGACGGTCCACGTCATCTTCCGTATGATCTGAACGGAGTTTACAGATAATGTTTTCGTTTGGTGTCTGACGGCACACCAACATGAGGTAGGTTATTTAGTACCTAATCCAAGGTGGAGTGTCTTGCTAAAGGACACACCACAATAGCTGACTCAAAAAGGATTTAAACCCGCAACCTGTCTGTCGCGCATCCTGTACTCTAAAGGCTGAGCCACTGTGGCTTCTGTAGATCTAGACGAATATCCACAATGAAAGTTTAATAAACCAAACGAAGAAATAAGACGAATTCCTGTACCCGTGACAGTTATTGGCAAACGGCCTATATATCAGGTTATCGTGTTCCCACGTCTATTGAAGTACAAAATAGTTACATAGCTCATTATCAATGTAATTTTCACTTACAAGTAAATACGTCACTTAATCACATCACGCATGCGACTGATAGGAAGGCTGGCCGGTTAGTTGGCTGGATGGATACATAGTTGCGATAACATTTATCACAATGTGCTTCACAAAATATTTATTTAACAAGAATCATTGCAAAATATAAGCATTGTGTCTGAACTCAAACAAGCATAAAATGGCACAGGTCTGCGCTCGATGTTACAACGTTAGTGGAATTCAAAAATTAAATTCCGGGCCTCACAATAATTTCACGATATTTTTCTTTTTCCCTTTCTCTCAAAATCGATCACTCTCAAATAATATTTAATGCACTTGGTATTCAATTGTTTACAGATATGTTCAAAATTTCCTTAGGGTCCTATGTCCGAAGACTGATTTTGTAATTGTCTCCAGTGTCCTGTAAAACTTTGTAGCTCAAGAGTCGCAATCCAATGGTGGCCAGCTGGATGCCGGCCCAGGCCTGCACTGATCGGCTGTCTAATCGTGTCATTGCGAAATACACTTCATTCCATTTCGTCATCATGATAAAACAAATAATGCATTTAAATTGCTTTTAAAAACAAAAGACCAAATATAATGTGTTCAAAAACTGTGACAACGTTTTAAATAATCTACATGCCACTGTTTTGCCATCCACACACTAAGCATATACAAATTCGTGTATCACATACAATATGTTGTGTTATTTAGAATTTATACCTCTTTTTCAAGCATTCGACTGTACCAAAATTAATTAGCGAATCATGCAACTTTCATGTATTAATTTCACGCTTAAAAAAGTCATGTTTGTCAATAATTGGTAATTTGGATCGCACAACAAAAGTCTAACAAGTTAAGATAGGGACAATTCGTTTTCGCTAATAACTGAAAAATCGTGTCCAATCAAGCGGAACCTCAGTATTTGGGATTTATCAAGGCGCCAAAATGTATCCCATGGATGAACCTATGATCCTTTATCATTGATTTGTTGACCTTTCATTAGCCTAGTATAGCCTAATATCTGGATTATCTCCCTTCGACAAGTTATGCCCCTTGCAGATTAAGAATTCAAGGACAACGCAACACTTCCTTACTAATTTTAATTATAAATAAATTGACGAGGAGTGGTTATGCATTCAGGTATGACTGTTTGTTTTTAGCTATTTGTTCTACCGGGTCCACTTAAAGGAAATATCATCAAACAGCCGAACATAGCAAAACCGTAGCTCTGTGCCATAGCAAATGATTCTAGGTCATACTCAGCCACATAAATGTTAGCCTTATCAAAGTTGGAGCAAACGTATTCAAAAGAGCTGTGTCTTTTTTTAGAGCTAAATTTCTTCATTTTTTGTCGTTCTGGATAGGACATATTTTTAGTAAATTTGAAATGTTCTAATCAGGTGGATTGGGATCCAGATTATTAAGAATCACCTTATACAAGTAGCCTAACCCTAATCACGATCAGTGATAAAACTTGTCACAATCTGTTGTAACCAGCATGCAGTTTTTGGGACGTTTAATAGAAAATTGTTTGTATCTTCAGCAGATTAATACTATTTATGAGCCAATGTGCTTAACAAATCATCTATACATTGTTAAACGCCGACTCCCTTGAACAGTCAAAAACAATGTTCTTATCTGGAACTTCCCAAGCAGCAGAGAGGGTGAACAGACCACGTTTTCAAGCAAAAATAAGGCTTCCAGATCATGTTTTCGAACAAAATATGGCCTATAGATAACGTTTTCGAACAAAATATCAGGTTTCCAACAAATCTCATTTAACCAAAAAAAAAGTCTCCATTTTTGCAAAAACGGAGATTTTACGATTTTTTAATCAATTTTGCTCGCAACGATGTGGTCGTCCACCCTCTCTGCTGCTAGAACTTTCAGTTCTGGGTTAACAAAAAATAATAAATGATTTGATCAAGTCTTTAGGATCTCACAAACAGACTAATCGCTAACACCTCTTCTTGTAAATCAATCAGATTATTTGACTGGTCGGTGAGTTTGAAATTAATTCTGGTTAATGAATTATTATGGCATCGCATGTAGACAGGATTAATTGGGTTTTCAATAATTAGGAATCCTGGAGGAGCTGTTGGTGCAAACGAATAAAGAATATATCCTTGCTGAGCTTGATTTGATCGTTCGAGATTAATCTGATAGCTTCCTTCGATAACATCACATACTAAATTGAGCGCTATCACTGAGGATATATTCACGTTGAACGGAGCGATATGCCTGCCGCCACCGTCTGGGTCATTATTGTGTTTGAGGATTTTTATTTCCGGTGATGTTGTTTTTTTTCCATGCATCATGAATTATTTTAAAACCAACATCGATGGCATCACTGAGAGATTTTTGTAGTTCTAGGATATTATATCCTGGTAGTTTAAACTCACGAATATCTTCTACGCGTATATTACTTTTCATCGCAAACTCTGTTCTCGTTTTAGGATTATCGTCACGTAATATCTCTAGAATAATTAGCAAATGAAATGTTTCCATATTATTGATGATTTTGTTGCATGTTTCTACGACGCTGATAAATTCATCTCGGGTGAGAGTACCAGATTTAAGAGATATTAACAACAGCGAAAAATCGTTATTAAATGCTGTGAAATTTTTAACGATTTTATGTTCGTCAACAAAATGATACACACTCGATTGTCCACTCCCCACAAAATGTTGGTGCATTGACCCAAAAAATTCTACACTGAACTCTTTATAACTCTTTATTGGATTATCAGGTTTTATTCTGTCGGTGATATAATCAGTTTTTTGTGGTTCTGGTAAATCAACGGTTTTTCCCCCTGGTGGTAATTCAGGCCATCCTAGGACGGTTCTAATAGAACTTTGATAGATATCTACGACGTATCCTTCTGTGTTTATCTCAATTGCGGATGATAGCGTCGGTTCATGAACTGTTATAGCGATTTTTGACTCTACTCCAGTAATCGATTTTATTCTACGCGCGAATTCATTATTGATTTGTTCAATTTGGTATGATCCGGTTGGTATGGAAACGACGTTCCAGTCTGGGGTTCCGTCGGGTTTATTCTTATTTGCAAACACTAAAGAATTATTGGGTTGTTGACCACCAAATGATTTTGATCTGATATTAGGCCAACTGTGATACACTCGTAGTTTTGCTAGCGCTATCTCCTTCACGGGGACTGGGCTAGGGAAATTCACACTAAACTCGGGTTCCGTTGATGTTATTGATATCATACTTGTTTGTACTGGGTTCGTGTTCTCCACTACTCGTTGAAGTAATTCCATCGGTGTCGTCATTGTTATTATACTCATGTTGTCGCTCTAATTTTGACACCGCGGAATCATAAATACTGACCATCACTGAGAACTCACAATTTGGTATGGTTGAGGTTATTGAGATCATTCTGGTTTTTGGGTTCGTGTTTTCTAATTCCATCGGTGTTGTCATTGTTATTATATTCATGTTGTTGCTCTAATTTTGATATCGCTGAATCAAAAATACTGACCATCGCTGAGAATTCACTATCTGATATAATTGTATTATCGAGTGACGACGATATCATCAGGGATAACTGCGAATATGCGGTTGATGCAATATGAAATTTAATTAAGTAATTCTGCAGTTTACTCTGGCTGCATGATGATATCTTTTTTGCTATCCCGGTTGATATACCCCCGATTGTAGCCACCGCAGAAATGCAAATTGGAACTACGACCGGGGCAATCATTGTAACCGATGCAAGTATTATTCCGGCGCCAGCGAGAACGCTTGACAAAGAGTACACAATAACATCAATTGCGGTGATTCTTCGTCGGTATTTTTTTATTTTTATTTGATACTCCTCAGTGAGGGTTTTGAGTCTATTCTGAAATTCTCTGACCTGATCATAGCGACATTGAGTTGATGAAATCATTTTTATTTTAAAAACACTAGCGTTTTCAATTGTGAAATCCTTTCAATTTATTTACTTAAATCCGCTACGAATTCCACATACCAGGTTGCTGGAATCCCAATCAAATTTTTATCAGTAGCTGTTATAGTGAACTTTTCAGTTGTATCCTTGTCGATGATCGTTGAAATCGTATTATTAACCCCGGATGAACTCGACGATGATATATTAAATTGAGTTAATGGTGTTACTAGTGTTAATCGATAAATACCCTTAACGGTTGCAGTGATATCTAATTTATTGTTTGTAGGTGTCCACGCAAATGATCCGTGTTGGATTGTATATACTACGTTATTGGTTTTCTCATGAGGAATTTTTGTTTTTTCAATGATTGTTATCATCCTCGAAAAATCACCTTTGATGGCTTCGATGAAGTTTTTCGTCTCATCGATGGATTTTTTAATATCCGGGAGTTTTATTTCAATTTTATCTAACGGGGTTCCAATAAATTTATCAATGATATTTCTACGAAATGATGTAAACTGTTTTCCGTTTTCTTCAATTCTAGATTCAAGTGTTGTTAGTACAAACACAGAATTGTTTAACTCATCGTTGAGAGTTTTTAATCGATCTGTAATCGTCGAAACGAGTACACCCGGTTTGAGTTTACCCTGATCGGAAAATAGCGCGATAGTATTCTCGATTGCGTTTCGTTGTTTAATTAAAATATCATCCAATGACACATCACTGGATTTCAATTTACCCTGTTTGTCTTGAAATACAACTATTTCATTAGGATCAACATTTGTTAAGTTCAACGTCTCAGCTATTTCATCTTTGATTAGTTTTTTTACATCCTTGACAAAATCAGGTGGTGCAGTGTCATCGGGTTTGCACTAGTTTTCAATTTACCCTGATCGGAAAATAACGCGATAGTCTTTTCGATTGCGTTTTGTTGTTTAACCAAAATATCATCCAGAGAAATATTACTGGTTTTCAATTTACCCTGATCCGAAAATAACGCGATAGTATTCTCGATTGCGTTTCGTTGTTTACTAAAATATCATCCAATGACACATCACTGGATTTCAATTTACCCTGTTTGTCTTGAAATACAACTATTTCATTAGGATCAACATTTGTTAAGTTCAACGTCTCAGCTATTTCATCTTTGATTAGTTTTTTTACATCCTTGACAAAATCAGGTGGTGCAGTGTCATCGGGTTTGGGTTTCAAAGATCTCCCCCAAATATCAATCATGTTATTGTAAAACTCTTTCTCTCTCTAAAATCGTTTCGATTTCCAGCGATTACTAGTGTATTCATTAACGACAACATGTGGTGGTTTTCCGCTTGGGTTACTCAAGGAGTTAGAAATAGCGTCAAGGACATTTAATACTTCGCTGCCGCATATTGGTGGGTCAATCATCGTTTGTGTTGGTAGCGTAGAATACCAAGTCTTCATTGGAAGGGTTTTTATATACCGCATAAACTCTTTTGGTGGGGCTAATCCATATGAATCGAAATAAACAATCCCACGTGGATCAATAGCGTATGCAACCCAGTGAGTTCCAGGTCCGGTGCTGTTATCTAAATTAATGATTCCGGTTTCAACGCTGTTTGGTTGATGTGGTAATTGATCTTTCATAAAGACACCTCTGAAGTTTTTAATCGCGAGTTTTTTAGCAGCATCCATTAAATCAAAATTGGACATAGGAACCATCGAAGATTTGGGAACCATAGGTTCCTGAATTAATAAATCGTTCCTGGTAGTCTTAGACCCTTTCCGCTGTACCACGAATACGGGGTTCCTGGTAGTCTTAGACCCTTTCCGCTGTACCACGAATACGGGGTTCCTGGTAGTCTTAGACCCTTTCCCTTTTTTTTATATCCTTTCCCAGTTGCCTTCTTTAGTGCCATTCCTGCTGCAGTACCAACGGCTCCTAACGCAGCCGCTTTAGCCACCGCTGGGGCTGCTGCTGCAATCAATGCTGGAATCACAGCTAACAACGGGAATATACCGCCTGTTTTAATCATAGTTTTGATAGCAGCCGCAGAGAGAGTAATCTGAACACCTTTTTTGGCTGCAAGTGCATCATTGAAATGTTTTATTTGACGAGTTGTCAGTGATAATTTATTTGCACCACCAGTCATTTGGTTGGGTTTCAACGTGATTGTGGTTCCACATTTTTTAGCTGATTCCGATTGCAATTTTTTGATTTGACCAGGAGTTAACGCAACACTAATAACACTATATGACATTATACATAATTGATTGATTCTAATTCAATGAAAAATCGAGTAAATCAATCAAAGATTTTCTACTGGTGCATCTACCACTCTCATTCTTCCACCAACACCTTCAAGTAGCATTGATTTATCACTGAGAATGACAGCAACCGCTCTATAATTAGGAATAGCACCACGAGTCACATTAGCTCTAAAGTGTATATCAACAACAGATTGTCTCATCAAATCGAGATGTTCCAGTGAGAAGTAATAGATCGGATACAGATTTTTAAAATCATATTGTGATATTTGCAAACCAGTATCGACATTTTGATCGCGTGCCATAAATGACAACAGACGATGATAAACTCGTGCAATATGATTTTCGGTGTAATTAAGTTGTATATCCTCGGATGGTTCCTGCTGGCCGTTTATTCTCAGTGAGACGTCTTTCACACCTAACTGATCAAATATCATATGGCTGGAGAGTTGATTGCCAACTCGTGTGTTATCCTGTAACGCAATAAATATATGACGTGGCGCAGAAACGCCTTGTTTTGATGCTAGATTCCACGTGAATAACCCGTTGATATTTGATTGTTTAACATCTGTACTCACGGTTAGCCAACTCAACAACGACTTTCCTCCTAGGTCCATAAATGATAGTAATCGTTCTTCTGCGGTGATTGCTGGAGTCAACACTGGCATCCACAATGATATTTTTGTTAAATTGACTTTACCAGCGTCAGCATTGGGATTTGCAGCATCTGCTGGAATCCTCCAGATTGCGTCATTATCATCACTCTTTCGTACAAGCGATACTGTATGCTTCGCCCCGTAGATAACTTTTCTGACGTTTCTACAGAATCCAAATATGTGATGCAGTGGAATCGCGCATGAAAATGATTTACGCGCTCCTTGCAACATTGAAATACGTGTTGCGGCTCCTAGATTGAAATTAACGTCGTTGCTTATAATCATATTCTCGACATCAGCATCACTATTATCACGTTTTTTTGGTCGTCTTACAACAAATGGATTTCCTCCAGCGGTATTCTTACCATCTTTTGCAAACATCATAGAGGGTCCTGCTGATCTTGTATAATCATCAGAATATCTCGCTAACCCGATTATTGTTGTAGCCACATCAACATCGCGATCTATGGACTCAATTTCTTTTCCATCAATGAGATATCTAGCACTCTCAAATAACGCCATAATACCATTATTGACAAAACCGACTTGAGTACCATCTGGATACGGTGCTGGTACAGCAGGAGTATCATCAGCTGTTACAAGTTCTCCTTCTACTTCAATAAACGCTTCACAGGGCAAAAAGTATTTACTGGTATCATGGACTTGAAGTTCAATTCTTGCTCGACTATTTGAGTCTATGGCATGATAGGCGTAATATTGATAATCGCGTACAGAATCATCCTTGCGAACTGGGGCATCTATATCAAACGCTGAATCAGGTGACTGTTTGAACATTTTATTCTATTTATCAGAGTCTAAATAGTGAAATCGTAAACGATTTTTCCATTCTAATCGTATTAGTTTTTTAAAGCCACTTCCTGCTATCATATTTGCAATATTGCTTTGGTCGGGGGTTAAAGCCATCGACGCTAATTTTTCGTCTACTGCGTTATTTATAATTCTACTAACACTTGCAGGCATTTCCGCTGTAGATGGCAATGGTACCGGTTTCTTTTTTCGTCTCACTAATGATGTTATTTTATTCTTCGCAGTTGAAAACGCTTTTCCAGCAAAATCTCCAACAGCACTAATACCCTTATCACGAATAACATCAATGGCTTTCATTCCTAGTTGTTTAGCTAACGGCATCAATTTTGGAGCCATTCTCGCAAATAACCCTGCAATGGTATTGCCTAAACCATCTCCGTAGTATGCTCTATAAACCGGAAACCGTGAATTAACTACGTAGACGGGGGTTGGTTTATCATGATTGTAGTGTATGATCATTATTTGAAATCAGAAACAATTTTTCAATTGACTTTTCAATTCAGTCACTATGATACCCATTTGCTAACTCGTCAATGAAATCTCGATATGTGCTGATATCCATGATACCACCCTGAAATAATCGTCTACAGATATCAGCTGCTTCATTAATTATTTCCGGTGAGTTATTTCCAGCTCGGAAACCTCCTACAAGAACTTCTAATCGTGATATATCATTGATAACACTACCAGGACATGTCGTGGTAGAGTCAAAGACTCCAGCGTTGAAATCCTTTGGATTTCCAATCGAATATCCTTTTCCGCTTGTTTCCTCAGTTGTACCAGTTGCACCCTCACTATCATCAAGTAATTTCCTTTGTCGGCCTCGACTTTGTTGTTTTTGTATATATAGCTATCAACTCCTGCTTTAAAAGTTCTGTACTCAATTGTATCCTTTTTCAAATTACCAGAAAATTCCTTGTTTATTTTATATAACCAATCTACCCAGTCGTCTCGTTTAATTCTACTGTTTTTATACTCGTCTTTTAAAAACTCTTCCCTTGAATAATATTTTTGGATAGCGAAAACGCCAAAATCAGCATAATCTTCGAGTTTTATTAATTGAGATTCTTTGACTTCTGTTATAGCTCCTTCGGTGAATTTGTCTATAAAGGGAACACCTCTTGGGGTGACGACATCAACAGGTTGTGGTTCAGGTGTGGAAACTCTTTGAGTTTCAGGCGCAGAATCATCAATATCAGCTAATCGTTCATACTCGCGTTGAGTTTTTATATCACTGGATAACTGTTGTATCCCTGCGCGTGTTTGTCGGGTCTCTGCTGCTATCTTTTCAAGCGTATCAAGCAGCGGCGCCTTCTTTACTCGTTCTCGCTCAGGAATATCTCCGTATATCGCTGCTTCAGTTAACTTTTTCACATCTTTGGTCGCACTTGTTATCGGAGTAAACAGTTGTTCACTTGACACAGAAAAGTCAGTCTGCGCTTGTTGTCGTTGTTGTAGTTTATTCCGTACAGAGTCACGAATTGGTACAAATCTCCTGATTGCATCCAGTCGTTCACGAGCTAATCGGGTCGTTAATGCTTCATTGACCATTATTTGAAATCAGAAACAATTTTTCAATTGCAAAACAATTTTTCAATCCGACCTAACAGACGAAAACACTTTTTGTTACATGTCAGACATGTCAGTTAATTTTTAACACGATCATAGAAGCGTTATTTCATCCTATAACAGCTTCGTTCATCGATGAGGGAACTATCAAAATTGTATATAAATATAATAATACTGTTAGTTCCCTCATTCTATTTTTGATCAATCCGAACCAGCCATCAATTTTTTATTCACTGATTTCAACAGTTTTAATCAAAAAATGCTAAAAAAAAAAATTAAAATCTCTATGAGGGACGGTCACAATCAAATAATGATAAATGGTTGGTCAATCAAAATTGTTCATTTTCTTGAATTAACGCCCGTAGGTAGAATTAACCTCCTTTTTCAATTCGTATTCGTACCCCAATTCTTTTCGTATTCGTTCTACGATGGTATACAACGGAGCGAACACACTTACGTCACTGGAGAATGCGAGAGAGTCCCGAATAGAATTCTGAATTCTTTTGATGAGCGCATACTTCTTTGGTAGCATATATTTATTGTTGTTAACTCCGTATTCTATATCCTGAAAATCAGACATGATTTGATCAGGGTTTAACCCATCTGATAGTTCAATATCCCAACTTTTCAATTTTGAAATCTCGGATATGATGCTATTCATGTTTTCAGAATTCATTATTCTATAATAATGATATATTTCTAAATGAAAAATATGACGCATTAGACGTAACTAAATCGAATTTTCTGTCCTGTCTTTTTTGAAATCGCCGTTTTGGTTATCCCCTCTGCAACTCTTCGTACTGAGGATCCACAAATATCGAAGTGCCTACCGGCTTCATTCATTGATTGAAATATTTTTTCTTCGTTAGTTATCGTATTCAAAGATTTCACAGGTCTCGCTTTTTTCGAGTATTTCCCAGTCCCCCCTCGTTCGGAATTTTCACTTTGTGTGATAGCCTGCAGATTTGATAAAGAATTGTTTTTCGGATTAAAATCGATATGATCAATAACAAAATCATCCTCGATCAATCCATAAAAACACTCAAATGCGAAACGATGATTGAGATAAGTTTTCTTTCCAGCACCAAACACCAAGTACCCTTGATTATTCACAGAACCAACTGGTTTCTTCAGTCTGCGGTTTCTTACAACACCGTCACTGGATGCTTCATAATTTGTGATCACAGGGTGTTGTCTGAATTCTTGGTTCATTCGTATACATAATACTATTGTTTGTCTAATTCATTGTTTGGTTTAATGATAAATCTTTCGATGTAGTCTTGAGGAGTTCTTATGATTTTATCCTTGATACTGACTTTGTCAGCGTCAAGAATACTGACTTTGTCAGCGTCAAGAATACTGACTTTGTCAGCGTCAGGGTCATAATTTCTGATTGATTGTCCATTTTTTATTCTTTTATCATAATAACGCTTCAATTCCCTGTATCGCTTACCACCGCAATTTAGACACAACTGAGATTTTCCCCTGACCCCAACTCCACATAGAATACAAGGTAACGGACCAAGGCTTCCACTACGATAGCTTTGCATATGATACCCACAAAACTCATTTCTGCATGATTTGTTACACGGGGTTACTGATCCAATCATAAGCCACTTGCAGTGATTCATTATATAAAAATCTTTTATTTAAATGCTTGTTTTAATTATAGCATGAGGGAATTAAGGAGAACGCCTTCGAAAAATGCTGATAAGGAGTTTAAGAGATTATTAAAAATCAATCCTAGATTTAATCTCGATTAACCAAAAAACGTAACAAACGTCCAAGAGACGGAAACATGAAAGAGTTTAAGAGATTATTAAAAATTAGTCTTAAATTTAATATCGATAGACCCAAAAAACGTAACAAACGTCCAAGAGACGGAAACATGAAAGAGTTTAAGAGATTATTAAAAATTAGTCCTAAATTTAATCTCGATAAACCAAAAAAACGTAACAAAATTAATCCTAAATTTAATCTCGATAGACCTAAAAAACGTCCAAGAGACGGAAACATGAAAGAGTTTAAGAGATTATTAAAAATTAGTCCTAAATTTAATCTCGATAAACCAAAAAAACGTCCAAGAGATTACCCTGGAAAGATGCTCAATTCAATCTCGATATAGTTTCTAATACACCAAAGAATACAATTCTTGATAAAGCCATGATTAGTAAAATCAGAGACTGTTTTAATGAATTCTAGCGTGATGGAGCATCTTATTGTTGGTCAACATTTCGAATTGATGGTGTTGTTGACGCTACCATGAATGATGAAAAAGCAGCAGTGATAATTTCACGTGTTGGGGAAAAACGGCATTTTTTCCGAATCAAATTCATTATCGAAGTCGATGGCAAATGGATTATTAGGGATAAATTTGAACCAATCCTCAAGAATAAAAAAGCTGTCATTGTGAGTAGAGATTCCAAACCAGGAATTCTAACCGGAATCGATAAGCCATACTACGAAAGATCTTATCCCGTAACAGCAATGGTTTATGGGATATATCCGTTAAATGATAAACCCGATATCGCAAAACTAGCTCCTATGAAATATTCTAGTTCACTGAATTGTGTAGCAGAACGAATAATAGAACACTTCACAAATGCATCCCGAGGAAATAAACTAACTGATCTAAGACGAAAAAAAATAACCGAGTGGGAATTAACGGTAAAACAGCACGGTGCAAAGATTTCTGATATAGCTAAATTAGAAGCATCATTAAAATTCCCAATATCAGTAACAACAATAACCGGAGAAGTATTATACGAACCGAAATATCAATCGCGAGGAGCCCCAATACAGATTATTGATCATAACAAACACGCGTGGACACCTGCGGTAACAATATTTCCACGAGAACGAACCGTGAGATATATCCCCCCAGAATTTTCCGGGGATGTTTTCTATGAAGAGAAATTATTCGATGCTATTCATGCGTTGTGTAAGGATGATCCTGTGTCAGTGTGGTTACTTAGAAGTGATAAAGAATTCTATCAATTTGTAAAACCAAATGGTGAATTATATCGCGTTGAAGAATTAGATAACAGAATGAGAAGAATCGCTAGTGATTTTTCACCGGAGAATTCCCATGAAAAACTACTCACGGATAGTTTTACTATTCCATCAGTGGTAGCTCACTTCGCAAGAGAAAAAATCTCATGGCGTCCAACACGAAGTGATTTTCTCGAGGATGTTAAATTGAGTTGCGTCGAATTTGGTCATGGAGGACTGTGGAATACGAAATACTCACGTGATGGTATGATTTCAATTGATATAGCCGCGTGTTATCCCGGAAGTTTTCTCGGATATGGGGAATGCGCTGAGTACTTCAAACGATTTGGACACCCCACGCATGAAATGACTCGTGTTGCGATTAATGGACCATTGCCTGATTTTGATTTAACCGGATTCGCTCGTGTGATATCATTTGAATTAGCTACAGGGTTACATCCGTGTAGTTATGTTTGGCTCGGTAGACACCTATCTGAAAAACACTGGATGCCAATAGTGCTATTGAGATATATGATTGATTGTGGTATGCTAATATCGTTGATTGTTTCCGAGGCTATTATATGCTATCGAGCTCAGAAAGAAGTTTGGCTACCACAACCCGATCTAGATAGAATAATCAACGAACTACGAAAACAGTTTCCAGATTTCAGTGAAGAAGAAATCATAAATTGGTCTAAGAAGTTATTTGAAATTAAAAAAGAACAAGCAAAAGATCTCGGAAGAAGAATAATCGGTAAATTTACCCAGGGTGGACGATACGACAACGCAAAATACTCTTCGCGGTTGATCATAGATGTCGCTGAATACGATTTTATTGTAGCGGATTTAATGAAACAGGGAAAACTTGTATCCCGTAAGGATGCTTTTCTATCCAATGGTGAGAAATTAGGTACGGTTGTTACCTACTGTGATGGATATAATTCCCAGTACACACATTTGAGAAGTTCAATGCTAGCCTGTGCTTCTATTAATCTATTTTCGATGATAAATAGATTTCCTAATACCGCGGTTAGAGTGGCCACTGATTCGATGTATATACACAATAAGTACAAATCAGCTGTAGCTAAATTCACAGATCCCGAAGAAAATTGGGGGCGTTGGCGATTTAAAAAAGAGATGCTACATGAGTATTGTGAATCCGCAGACGTTGCCATGGATGATAAATATCTTTGTTGTAACCGTATTGAAATTCAATCAGAACTTTCTAATGCACCACCGGTATCTGATCCAGTATGTAGATATAAGACAGTTTATTTAAACGGTTGTGGTGGGTCAGGAAAGACAACTCGTGCAATTGAATTATTTCGTCGTGGAAACGCTAGCGTTTCTAACATGATTGTTCTAACACCGACTCACAGACTCGCCAGAGAGATAATACAGCGAGGGGTAAATGCCTGTACTTACCATAGTTTCTTTCGATGGAAAGGTGACAAATGGACTCCTGAGCGTATGGGTGATAAATTCATTCCTGAAATCATAATTTGGGATGAAATATGCACAGTGTCATTAGATGTATTACAAACATTTCTTGAGTGGTTGTTAAACAAAAACACAAAAGTCGTCATGTGCGGGGATCACGGCCAACCACCACCATTTGTCGGTGCATCTCCACATGAATGGCTAAAGGGTTTTGTAGACTACTATGAAGAAATCACCACTGATTATAGATCACTTGATGAACGATTACGAGAATTTAAGAAACTAATTAGATTACAACCGGATAGAATCCAATGCGAAATAGCGCGTGAAGTGATTTCAGAAACTCCAATGAATGATTTCTGGGAAACATGGAGACCAAATGATTTGATAATTGCAAGTAGAAAAATAGTCAGGGATACACTTCAGATGAAGTTATTTGAATTGCATAAAGAAAAATTTGCAACGCTTCCAGTACCCCTTTGTTATAGGCCATCGGATACACGAAAACAGAATATTGAAGTTGATATTCCAGGACAGAGTGAAAAACAAATTCTCGTATTAAATGATATTGTGCTGGTTGATATCAATGTCGTTGAAGATGCATTGCGTGCTAATAAATCCCCGTGGACGCTAGGATACGCAGCGACAATACACTCTTCACAGGGATTGACTATATCGAATACAATTGTTTGGATGGTGGATAATCACATCGAATGGTCGAATTTAGTCTATCTCGCAGTATCCAGAGTACGAAAAATAAATCAACTTCGAAGAGTTGTTTTCGATGATAATGACACAACAATGGATGATATTGATGTTAAAATTATTGATAAAAAACTCTCCGGTTACAAACAACAGGACAAAAAAAACAACGAGAATTTGATATTGATGCTAAATTAATAATCACTTTGAAGAAACAACAGAATAATCACTGCGCGAGTTGCAATTGTATAATGCGTTGGCAGTATTCGGATAAGGATCCTCGCCAATTCACCGTAGACAGAAAAAATAACAATCTCGGTCATGTCAGAAATAATGTGATGTTGACTTGTCTTGAGTGCAATAGACGCAACGGTGCTAGTTAAGACCATGCGGTGGCAATTGAGTATCCTCGGGAATCACTTGTAGTTGTTGTCGAGTAAAACCCCGCTGAGGGGCAGTTGAATCCAGTTTATAGACTGGAGGTCTACCAGTTGATCGTGTTATACTAGATATCTTATGCGTAGTGACGCTCCAAATAGGATCAGTAGCCCTTTTTCTACCCCCTTCAAGCTCTCCTGGTTCGTATAAGTACCTCACAATGACACTACTACCAAGAATTGGTTCTTTGAAATCTTTTTGTGGTTGTACGGGTATTGACTTCTTTTTAATCGCGTTGATAGGTTTCATGTTGATTGTTCTAGTAATCTCGTTATTCAGTGCAGTAATCACAGATGGTAATCTTTTAACACATTCACGGGATCTTTTTTCTTGGATGAATTCTTTTGCGTATTGATATCCAAATAACCGCTCAGCAATCGTCCGATTAAATCGTTCTACAATGGCCTGATCGCGATGTAGCGCAGTATGCCCTCGTAGTATGGTGACATTATGATGTTTCATTGTAGATAACACTGCACCCTGAAATTCCTTGCCAGGATCAACCTGCAATAGATTTGGCCAGTGCAGAGGACCTCGTCGATAAATCCTTTCAAATGCAGAAGCGACTTCAGTGGCTGATTTTGTTTTTAACGGTTCTGCTTCTTTGTATCGACTTGCAATATCAACTACGGTTAAAGCGTATTTGTAACCACGATCATGTGGCAGAAATAATATATCAGCCTGATGAACTTCATTAGGAGCGGTCACATCAAAATGCGAGAATTGAATTTGTTTAGGCGGTGGTAGATAAATTTGCCATAATGCCTGTTTGGATAACCAATTAGCCGCAGTGGTTTTTTTTCACTTTTGCAGCACTAGCGAGTTTATGGACTGCTGATTTACCCCTCCAGTATCCTCTTGGGGAATAATAAATTGATTCCATATTATTAATTACCAGCACCTAACATCAATTTACTTTTCATAGCCGATTTTATCAAAAATGAAGCCAATTTTTCTTTGAAGGATTTATCAGGAATAGCATTTAACGCATGAATTAATTTCACATCCGCGAGATGCCTGTTTTGCAGATTGCTGCTTTTATAAGCAACATCATGAAGGTGACAGGCCTTATCAATGGCGTTTATTGGTTCTTCACCGGGGTTGGGTTGATTTTGATTATTGAGTCTGATATCAAGTCTGGTTCCTGGTCCACAGTAGCTATATCCTGGGAGGTGCTTTTCTCCGGGGTACTTTGCCCATGGGGTTCCAGGGAGCTTTGCCAATTTGGCTGCGATATCACCTCCTCGTTTTTTTTAAATCAGATCTCATAGACACAAATCTAAATTTCTTTGTACCATATCGTACGCATTTACCAGAAAGCGCTGATCGGTTATTTTTAGTTGTAACCGTCGTCACATCATCTGTGCCAGTACGCGTTTTACACTTCACACAATATAGATCCATAATTTATGTATAGAAATATGGATATAATTGATTTTTCAGCGACTAAAACAAGAGAACCAATTAAGCATCATGCAGCGCTACCAAACTCTATCCGGATGATTATAATCGGGCCATCTGGATCCGGTAAAACGCAATTGTTGCTCAGTTTAATAATGAGATGGATGAAGTGGGATAAGTTGTATTTGATTGCCCCTAGCGTAGATGATCAACGATGTTATGAAGTGTTAAAAGATTTTAACGAGAATGCATCAGAAATTAAGGGTGAGAACGCCATTGATTTTATAACCGATATCGATGAAGCACCGAGCATTGATGATATTGATGGAGATATTAACAATTTAGTCGTATACGACGATATAATGTTGGATAAACAAAAAAATCATGCTAGAATACTTTCCCGTGGGCGTCACGAAAACACTGACGTGATATATGTCACTCAACGCTACACTCAGGTTCCAAAAGTCATCAGAGATAACTGCAATATTCTTTCTGTATTCAACGGAGTTAATACTCATACTCTTAGAAATATTTGGCAGACATGGTGCTCTGATATGGACTTCAATCAATTTCGAGATTTCTTTAGTCATGCTCAGTCGACTCCGCACGGATTCGCAACAATAAATCTACATGATCCTCGGACACGATATCGTATCGGACTGGATCAAATATTCGGTTGAAATCGTAAAAGAATTATTAACCCAGAACTGAAAACTTTAGCAGCAGAGAGGGTGGATGACCACATCGTTGCGAGCAAAATTGATTAAAAAATCGTAAAATCTCCGTTTTTGCAAAAATGGAGACTTTTTTTTGGTTAAATGAGATTTGTTGGAAACCTGATATTTTGTTCGAAAACGTTATCTATAGGCCATATTTTGTTCGAAAACATGATCTGGAAGCCTTATTTTTGCTTGAAAACGTGGTCTGTTCACCCTCTCTGCTGCTTCCTAAGGTGTATTCAAGTCTCCTAATATTGTAACAGTGTGAAACAATGGGCCTACCTGACGGAACTTCCCAAGGTATGGTCAAGTCTCGTAGGATTGTAACAGTCTGAAACAATGTGCCAATCTGACGGAACGTCCCAAGGTATAGTCAAGTCTCCAAGTATTGTAAATCATCCCAGGATGATTGAAATTCCTTGACCTTGATTTATTCACAATTAAGTAGTTGAATTGTAATTTGTCCAAAATCAAAGAATGTCTTCACACATGGTTCACGCCTTAGTTCTAATGGTACATGATGATAAATTGGTTTTAATTAAGGCTGACAATATACATCTAACTGTCGATCCGTTTCTAAAAGATGGTAGTTTCCGGCAATGACAACATAATCTTTCCTTTATATGCTTTCTTTGTTACAGAATATGTGTCTTGGAATTAATATTTTGCAAGGCCATAATTTCGGATTTACCGAGGATTTAATTCTTAATAAAATCACCCGCAATAGGTTTTATTCTAATATCAGAAATGGAATACCTCAGTCCATAGGGACATTAGCATGCTGGTAACAGGATTTGTCTTTCGATTTAAATTCACGGGGCTGCTTATTTGGTTTTCGAGTCGCTAAATATGTAAATCAAATTTTACTAACAATGTTCAGTTAATGAAAATATTATGGGTTAATCAGTATCATCGCAAAACGATTAATTGAACATAAAGTAAAGAGAGATAGTTGATTATTATTATTATTATTATTATTATTATTATTATTATTATTATTTCACCAAATATTCTTAATTGCAACATGGACAAATTTGTCTGCTGTTTCACTGATCAGAAAATAAAGTGTTTAGTTATCTATTGATCTGTGCCAAAACTCTTAACTGTTCATTTACTGTCCTTATACTCATGTCTGTTGACAACTGAAGTAATAGATTGTTTAAGATTAAAATATCTGGAAATTACAAAATCTTAACTTTCACGTGTACATAAATATCAATTCTCAAAATAGTTTCACGTGCATGTACTCACCCTAACATTTCGGTTCATTTCTGAAAATATAAGTAGGATGTATCCATAGTGAGATCTTGTTAAATCAAATGCTAAATCGCCTCCTGTTGTTACTGGGTTCACAGTGAGAGTTGACTGGGAATCCAACTAGCCAACCTTGATTCGTTCAATTGTAGTTATTGAAATTTGTAAAAAGAGCAACCCATTTTCTCGCCGGTTGCAAAGGTGAAAATTGATTTTTGTAATGAACTGTTAAGATTTACGGGACTCAATGTTTTGAAATCAGGGCACACTTTAACAATAGCGGGGTCTAGATTAAACAACCATTGAGGTTATACATTGCGCTGTATTCAAAACAAATCGTAAAACCCGGCATTATAAACATCGTAGCAAGAGGCATACATTAATGTGGATAGAGTTTGTTTTCACTCATAATGTTTATTCACAAATAACAATACTTACATCAAAATACGGAGTATGGTTCCTCTATAGTATTAAAATCCAATACGAAGGTATTTCAATAGCGTTAACATTTTACATTAGATAATAAAGTAATCAAACCACGATTATTATCCTTATCATGATATATACCGCTTGGTGAGCAAAGAAGGGTCGTGGATCTCAATAAACGTTGAATTCGATGATTGAATGTACCAGGGCAATATATCAGAAGGTATGTGCTTGCTTTGAAGATGAAACAGTGTGTTGTCTGTTTTAGGAAAAAGAGTTGAGTCGGTGCAACACAGATAGTGACACTAATGCTCACGTCAGAACTTTGTGCTCGTGTTTATTTTAATTTGTATTTACACAAAGCTCCCCAAGCTACGATATATCTTATACACTGAGAATTTCTTTGGAAGTGACAATCATAATTGTGTTGACGGCGATCACAACGATGAACGACGATAATGATCGAGGTGAATTTTCATTGTTGTTGTCATAAATTTTGATGAAGACGCCTACTATAATGATGATGCTGATGTTCCTTTTAATTGTTTTAATGATGATAACAGCTGTGGTGGCAAATTCTATGACCACGAGAAAGAAACAAAACCCCAAAATAAGGAAATTATAAGTGTAGAATTGAATCAATCTCAACGAATGAGACTCTACTAATCCGAAAAGTTAGACTACGATTTACTATTATTCTGTCCTCTAGCTTAGAGGCAAACTGTATTGACTAGAATTGTAGAGATATACACAAGCTCTCTTTAGAATTTATTATTCCTGAACATTGGACTAACACTAAAAACAATTCTGAAAACTTCACACGGCAGCTGACTTATTTCTTTAATCCACATGCATATCTTTATCTGATATTGATTTTCTTTCAAAGCTGAAAACAAAAATGAAAGACTACTTTTGTTGATTTCTTTTATCCTGAGAGACATACATACATACATACATACATACATACATACATACATACATACATACATACATACATACATACATACATACATCAGACAGACAGACAGACATACAGATTCGTTATAAAATCTGAATAAGTCCTTCCCATCACGACAATTGTAACAACAAATTCAAGTTGGAGTATAACTGTAGTAATCTATTTCCGTGTTAGACAATCTGTCTCGATGATCTTAGGATAAGGAACATACACTGATAAATTATAAACTTGAGTCTCGACACATACTCCCAACTACCCTCCGCAAGCAGGTTTTGTATTCTTAACAACATGTATATGTACACGAACAAAGGTTTGATTTAAATCTACTCCGGTGTATAGAACAGGAGACTAGGCGATCCGTGCCGAAGAAAAGAAAAAAGTCATACACAAAGGCATTTTCTGACAGATGATATATCTAAATAGAACTCGTCTTCATTTGCTATGAACATATGTCGGACTTAGGTGCATGCAGAGGCTTCTAATCACTAGCACAGCAGGTGTATACGTCGCATAATTTAACTGCAATGTCAGAATGAAAAAAAAAAAAACACGTTTGTAACAGAATTTTGGGCTAGATCTTTTGAGTCTTCGATGGCGAGACAATGTCACCAATGGAGACTTTAAATATGCGGTCAAGCAAATTATAGCGATCACCTACACATTAGGACCCCTGCGCATAAATCTCAACCTCTATATGTTGCACCCTTACCTATAACAACGTATTTGTATCTGTATGCAAAACGCACCTGGTCTTAAAGTGCCATACCAGTGTAGATATAGTTAATAACAATCAATATTACTTGAATATAAAATAAACTTTGGAAGCGGTATAAAAGAATTAATAGAAACAAATTAGCCATAAAAACTGAGAAATACGCTCAGGTGTGTTTTCGAAAATAATACAAATTGGACTGATTTTTTGCTAGGTAATTTCGATAGCTCGCCTGACGTCATATTTAAAAGACGCACCTTACTTCCGTTTCTATCGAAACATAAATAAATGACGTGTTCTGTTCCACATTGGTTAGTTTCAAAAGTTCTATCGCCACAAACATGCCGGTACAAGCCAGGGCAGCTGGGTTAGGTGTGTTGCAGCATATTGTGAGAATAGAATGCAGTACGTTTACCATGCATTCCTTCCCGAAAGACCAAAGCACTTCCTCGTAGGTGGACAGATTTTGTAAAGATCTAAAGAGAATCTGCCATGGTCCGACTGAAAATTCTGCCCACTGATCCTTGTTTTCACACCATAATGCTTTCCATTTATAGAAACATTTGAGAATGAGCATACGGGTAGGGCACCAACGAAAGTCAAACTGAATGACGACGCTGTCACTTGTATCCACTGTGCGTATGAAACTGACAACCATGCCACAGTAATTGCAAATGTATTAGAGCATTACATTCTAAAGCATCAACTATGTAGGCTTGAAATAGCGCTACAGTCAAAGGAAGGAACGTGTCACCTCCAAAGACAATAACAAGGCGCTGTAAAAGGAGAGAAGCAGCAAGGGTGAGTTTTTAATACCGAGTACCATATTAAAATATTTATGATATTCAACAGATCAGTCAACATCATTTCCATTTGTACTCTGTAGAATGCTTCTTCACAGTTTCCAAAACAAATGCAGTAATTATCTGATTAATCAAGAAATGAGATATAAACATTTGATAAATATTGTTATCATGTTCATGTTCTCTTCAGTTGTTTTACCATGTGAATAGAACAATTATGCTGATGGTATATTTAGAAGGCCTACATATGTACTTAATTGCCAAAAAATGTGTAAATCCGGTTACATACCTACATACATACCTACCTACCTACCTATATATATATATATATATATATATATATATATATATATATATATATATATATATATATATATATATATATATATATATATAAACATCATAACATCATGCCGTTTATACCTATCATCGATTTAAAGCAATTCAACAAAACAATATGTAGTAGAAATTTTACAATACTGTGTTAAGATGTTTTGGGTGGTAGTGGTGTTGTTATGTTCAGCAATGTTTCAGGCGTAAAAAAAATTCAAAATGTTTTTGCATTGATATTCATTTTTTTATTAAGTGAAGAAGATATAGAGTTTAAAAAAATGTCAATGCAAAAGGTGTAAATGGTTTTAACTGCGACACTCATAATCATACCCTATGTAGGTGGTTTCATTTAGTGTAGAAGTTTTAAATATTCACGATATAAGATCTTGGTCAATCAGGAGGTAAAAAGGCTTTTTAAACAAACTTTGAATTGACCTGAAAAATGTATTGTTGCAGCAAACATTTAACGATGCTCTTAATGTTTGTTTCTATATACAGGACTCAAAAAAGAAACTCTATGCTTTATCAAAAGAAAAAGAATGTTCAGATATAACTCCATGGATAAAGCGTTTGGTCAACCACCTGTATTGGACTACAGTATCATTGCCTGACCCAAAAAAAATTATAACTGGAAAAGTGGCAGTCAGTTATAAACCACTTCTGTAATGTGCAATATGGCCATGGTGATTTATTTGTTTCATGTGAACATGGTACCTTTGAGGGAAGAGAGAGAGAGAGAGAGAGAGAGAGAGAGAGAGAGAGAGAGAGAGAGAGAGAGAGAGAGAAAATAAGTAGTTGAAACAATTTGTTTTACAAAAATGGATGAAATCTTTTATTTAACTATTTGTATCCTAGGAAAAAGTGTCTTGGGTCCATCACGTTTGTTCAATTAGCAGCTCCATTTCTTATTCATCAATGATATTTGGTGAGCAAAAGCATATTATGGAGTACATGTAAAAAAAACAACATGTGATTGGTTTGAACTGTATTGCTCTTGTCATTTATTGAATTTAGGTACGTTGTTGTTAGTGCACACACATTTTCATGCAAGAGCAAACATTGAAAGCGTCATGAAATGTTTCTTTCAACAATACCTTTTTCAAGTCCTTTTTGCATAACAGGAAGCTTTTATGGTTTCCTTTGTGGTCATTACACATTTGATATAAATGCTCCAAGTTGGTCGAGAGTTTTAATATATTCCCAGTGGTTCTGTTAAATGTATGTAACCTTTGTTTTTTTTTTACGGCACAGTAGCATTTGGTTATTTTGTGCTGATGCATTTAAAATTAAGGGAAGGCTGATCCTACTGGTACATTAACATCATCGATTTAATAAGAAAGATTAAATGTTTAGCAGTAACAGAGAGAGGATGCAGAAGATATATCAGTCTTAAATAAATGCAGAAATGGGCAAAGTTATAGAAAGAGCAACACATTAGCTAAATTCAAGTAAAATTTAATTGACTCTTAAATAAATTTTGATTTTGATTCATACGCTCCGAAACAATAAGATGATGCAAGTGTAATAAATCGAAAACATCATCTTTCTATGATGCGTTATACTCCTTAACAACCGACCGATAAGGCATACCGTTTGTGTAACGTACCATTTGCCTACATTTGGTACATTTCATTTCCAACCAGATCTTTTCGTACCGTTAATGACCTTGTTTTCCCTTTAAATTTACTTACCGTTTCGTACCGTACTAAACCTTTCATATCTATTAAATTAACTTTTCGCTGCGTCTACCTTCAGTTTTCTATAGTTTGCGTCATGGCCTATACCGTGTGCGTTCCGTTTAGTTTTTCAGTTGTTTCACATTGGTTGTATTGAGTAATGTAATGGATAGGAACTTGGTTAATGACTACGGTATCTTTCAGATCAGTCAACTTGAAACTATGTATTACGGAACGTTTTATTACAATGATATTGAACGTCGAATTGACATTATACCTGCTATTGCCCACTGTATTAGTAATTGCAGGGATTAATTACAATATTCGCTTCATATATTAATGTCCAACTAGATGCATAATGTCTGAACGATTTATATTAAAGACTCGAGCCAAGAACAGCAAAACAAAAAGAGAAAAAAAAGAAAAAAAAAACATATAATAAGATAAAACAAACAAATACATAAATCACTTTGAACTATTTGTATGACGGCCACTATCATTATCTAATATTATTGACTATTCTTTAGGGAGTATAGTTCAAAAGAGCTGTTGACATAAACTGTATCGATCTTTCAAAGACAAGCCGTCTGTATTGTGTATTGTGAATACGGTACAAATCTGCTAAACAAGACATGGTTTAATATTCAAGCTCTCTTAAGAAAATGAGAAGCAACTAAAGAATGTTTTAAAAAGCAATCATTGGTTATTACTACAGACGCGTTACATTCTACAATTATTTCTAATTTGGTCATCATAACAGCCTTTGTTGTCTAATGACCTTTGACTGGAAAACTTAAACAACCCAAAACTCAACAAGTCCATGTAATAATGAAGGCCATACTCTGTATAGTACTTGCAGGAAAACGTAAAAACGAAACATTGTTGAAAAGCTGGATAGTGGTTATTTTTTATATTTTGTTTTGCTTTTCAGCAGGGAATGGGATCGCAATAATATTATCCAAAATGTTCTTGTCTGAATTCACTCTAATTCCAAATTTGACCAAGAATATTATTATGCACGTTGTAATTCCCGTGAATAATATTTTGGAACAAATTAATCCAGCCAAATGAAAATCTGAATTCAACGATAACACTGATTCTGTTTCAGACATGAAGGCAAGAGTCGACAATCCTAATGTAATCAAGATTATATACCTCTCTAATTGACATAAGTCGCAACTACTATTTTCTGAAATGTAATGGAAAATTTCCATTCTGGAATATTCTAAAGTCTGAATCAAGACTGTATCTTAAACTCAAATTCAAGTAAACATCCTTACTATTAATAACTATCAGACTAATTATAACTTTAGAAGAGCATTAGATGTATGTTTAGAAGATGAATGTCATCGGAGAATACATTATTAACTTGACTTTAGGTTAAGATCAGAAGGAAAATACATATATACATAACATATAGCCACTTAGAGAAGCCAAAACCAATACAAATAATGTATGAACGTGCCCAGCATAAAATATCCAATACATACAATGGTAATTGTCCCTTGGGGTCACCCTTGGCCCTCGTTCATGAACTTAGTCTCACAAGTCAATGCTTGAAAACAATTGCATCCCCACTCTTGATATACATTTACTGTGTTTGAGAAGACGAATTTAAATATACTGCTAAAATTGGATTCTGAATCTAGTTTTATTCCCGGGGTCTAGACCTGAATGTTACTTATTTTAAGAGTGGGTGGCGCAAAGCGAGTGTTTATATGTTTTATAAACAATCCAGCTTGTTAGGAGAAATGTTCACGAGTACCATCAAAACGCATTATTATTATTATAATATTGGATGTGACTTAGGACTTTGTCGGTATGACAAAATTGATTACTTGAGCACCTATATAATATTAGTTTAAATAAAGACGGGATCTTTTTGAGAAGTTGGCACTGATCGTTCTGAACAAACATTGTCAATGATATTTTTTAATTTTTTTTTATCAAAATACAAATTAAAAATGCATGGTTTCACCATCGCAAACTCCAATACACTGCAAGCACATTTCTAAACCCACTTGTTTGCTCCCACCCAGAACTAACATCCACCCCAGACAGTAATCCCTTGGCTCATAATGCAAAATCTGTCAAATAAAGGTAACGTGTTTGTCGCTTTGTGATGTGAAAAGTTTAACAGTTGCATTTTACATATTCTTTGCAAAAGTAACTGTTGTCACCCTGTCAGAGAGCCCAGATTCGGGGATACATGGTGACAACCCTCTTGAAGATGATTACCACACGGGCAGCATAACCCAGCTGTCCTATAAATGTAGTGATTGGACGGAAAGATGGAAGGACGACTGGTATACCAATGTTCAAAAAAGCTTAACATTAAACAAGTTATCGCGAAAAAATCCGCTGCAAAATGCATTTGGACAGAGTTTATTGTATAATGGCATTACGATACATATGCGATTATTCAATATTTGATGATGATTATGAAGAATACTGTCTACTAATCTTGTGCAGGGGCTTGTCCATACAACTCTTGATTTCAAGGCTCATTTTGGCTCAGTTGTATTATTTGTTCTTAGGCATTAATTGTAAAAATCATCAATTTTGCTGCTGAATAGCGCTTATTAGAATGTGAAAAGTGTACGCTGGTTGCTGTCGCAAAATCTGCTGGCAGATTAGGGTCTACCCTTTGTTCTCTACCAATATTTTCTGTTAAGTATCCATGCTGATACGAGTCAATCATGTCCCTGTTTTATCCGTTATGCGACAGAAGACATCAGTCAGTTATATTTCTCATTAAAAATATCCACTATGCTACGACAGACGGGAGTCAGTTTTTCCCCACTGTTTTATCCGCTATCTTACAACAGAAAGGAGTCATTTATTTCACTGTTTCATCCGCTAAGGGACGGCAGACGTTTGCCCGCCCTTCCATGTTAAATGTCCGTTGTGCTACTGTATACTGGAGTCAACTTTGTCCACTATTTTTATCGTCATGAGACCGCTTACTCGAGTCAATGCTATTAAGATAAAAACCCCAGACTATTCTTCAATAGACTGGCCCTAACTTCCAGGAATCATACACAATATGACCACATTTACTACTGTAAAAGTTTCAACTGCGAACCGCATTGATTTATACGGAGTTTAAAAAGGAGTGTCGACGAGTATTCGTTTACGAATTTCATCTGAAAATAAGCAGTAGAAAATAATACATATATTGCGAAGTTAGATGTGAGTCTATGCTTTACGCATCCAGGTGCGTGTTATATATTAGTATACACGGTATTTATTTCTCCTTATAAAGATCATATTAAAAGTCATACAAACTGTATATTTGTACAGTAACATGACAATCAAGGTTGTTGTAAAGAATCAATTTTGATAATATTTGTGCTACAGTCTCGTGACAGTGAGAAGACGAATACAAATAAAAGTGGTCTATAGTTATGATGGATGTATTATGAGACTTCCATCGCGAAGAAGAACATATAATTTTGATATACCCAGTAATTATAATAATTTAATTTTCTACCATGACTTTTAAGTTAAAAAATAAGTGACATCACATTATTTATATTATATTACCAATCTCAACCTGAGTATGGGTGTTAAAAAGCAATTGTTATAAATTCAGACATTGAGAGAATGGTCTCACAACCTCAGTTCATAACATGAATGCCCATTCTAGTCAACCGGATAATGAAAATGTCAAAACCAGCCACTATTTGAACGTATGTAAGTATGTATGTACTTTAAATAAATATCAAGATATATTATATTTTGGTTAAAATGTTAGCTTTAACAATCTTTACTTTAAATTGTATTTATGTTCTTTTCACTTTTAATCAATGCAGAACGGTTACCTAGTTTGTTTTTATATATCGTATATGTTCAGTCAATGCATTAAACCATTATCATTTCTTCCTACCCTCTGTCGTTTCTAACGAAATGAGTCCCAAGTGGAAATTTACTGAAGGGATATATGCAATATTATAGATACATAAATGATATGTCTACCATACTATCTCGCGTATGGACTAAATTACACAATACTGATAATAATTTTCTGTATATTTCATTTGCATTTGTTGTTTCAATTTTGTTCATTGTGTGATGTGGATAATTTGTCGTTGGAATTGACCTTGTCTAATATCAAGTTAATTTTCTACTTCACCAAAATCGTCAATTTTTTTTTTGTAAACAACATGTTTATCTTAACCTGAGTCCATAATATTAGAAGTCCCCGTGAATTGACGGGTCTACCACTTGTTTACCACATTGTATACTATAACTGTAGTATCAGACCATGAAATTGTATTCTCAATCAGGTAATAATTTCTTTCAGAAAGTGCTAATTGTGATCTGAGGTCAAGTGGAAAACGAATGAGATTATAAGATAGTAGAATCAGTTGTGCTATTGATGTGCCCTGTCTTTCATTTGGGCTGGACTTTATTAAAATCATTTAGTTTAAGGAATTTTCTCTGGAAATACAACGCGAACCAAAATAGTATTCATGGAAACAGAAACTTGGATATGAAGTGAAATTCATGTAATGATACATTCTTGGATTATATTGCCGGAATTCAGCAAAAACTGTAATTCACTACGACATGTGCCATCATCGGCACATCAGCGTGTCCATCGTTTGATTTTTTGGGAATAACACTCAAGTTTATTCATAACCTTTATCATTAGGAACTGTGTTAGCAATTCTAGGACTATTTGGGGTTAAATACTATAAGTTTATTTTACATTTGTCACTTTATATTAAAGAAAATAAAATTATTTGTTGAATTTTAAAAACTTTATTAAGTAGTTTAAACAACTCTTAGTCTTTTGGAGTAGACTTGAAACAAAATCCGTTCTTGCACTCATCGGAGACAGACGAACATATACGAAACGGACGGAAGAAAAGAGACTAAATTAGATAAAATATTTTAACCAGTCTGGTTTTTAATTGTTTACCCACTGAAACAATATTCATAGTGCAACCCAAACCTAACACAAATACAGAGATGCATGTACAGACAAACTTAACGAAAGAAAAATAAAGACAGGGTATCTTACAGACAAATATAGAAAAAAGGACATAGAAAACTATACATGGGCACACGAACGATCTAGATAAAAACAAGTAGGTATAATACCTATCATGAATTATAGGGGACCTATCACTAATTACATAGGATATATCACTAATTACATGGGACATATCACTAATTACATATCACTAATTGCATGAAACTATTCACTAATTACATGTCATATAGCTATTACTTGCCTCCTCTTCTGAAGTTTCATCATTATCGTCACCTTCCTCATCTTCATCAGATGCGTTGTGCGACACTAACTCTAACAGGACAGACTCCTTGTCGAAATCGGAATCCATTGTATTGCCTTGGACTAGCATACGGCCAATGACAATCCTAAATAGCACGACCTCAGTCAAGAGGAATTTACCGTTTCAGAACTAAATATGAAACATGCACTTACAGTCCCGAAATCAACCAATGAATACCACTGCAAAAGCAGCTTTTATTCACAGTAATAAGGACGATTAGATCATTATTAAGCAGTCTGGTCGTTAAGTCTTCATCGGCTAAAACAGCATTCCTGGTGACATAAATATAACCCGTCCAGCTTATATATGTGCCGAACTTTTATTAATATACTGAAAAATCTAATTGTCTTCAATCTGAATAATTAATTTATAATCTCTTGTCTCTGCAGTCATCCGATATTATAAAGTTGCGTCCAACGTAATTTGGCACAGTAGCTTCTCCTGTGTAGACATATTGCCTCTATATCTAGACAATCAATTTGGAGCCCGACATCAATTATATTTTGTATATGATCTGAATCGTGCGCATTGAATGAGTTTCAATCAGTTAACAGTATTGGTTTAACGAACCGATTCAAGTAATTTCAAATGCATGATTGGATTAATAGAACTAGTGGTTTTATCTGCGGCTGAAAGCGTCATAATGGAATTGAATTGCGAAATTAATTAAAATATCTCTATGCGCTAAACAAAATTGATAACATAATCAGATGATCCAAACAAAATTGATTAAGATTCTATAATTATGTAACTGCCATCGTTATTTATGCTACAATTATACATGCTGTGTGAAATATAGCATTATCTCGATACAATGTACATAACGTACATTTTAAAGTGTAACATATTCCCGTCACCTAAAACCTAATGTATCCTATTGATGGTCGCCACATGAGAGGGAATGTTTTTGGAAGATATACGTATCAAAATCGGTTTGAGCGGATGCTTACTTTTGACGGACAAAAGCTTATTACGGACTGAGTTTCATATTAACATGTCAACGATTTAACATTCTCTAATTATCGGTTTTAATTAGTGGTCACTGGCTCACAACAGACAGAATGAGACAGTCCCTCAACTGTCCACTAAAATCAGGGTTTATTGTACACTATTGCAATCTTGCATGGTTGAGATTGAACCTTATGTCTAATTTTCACTATGTCCGCGTGCAGTCTTAGACACTGTGATTATACTTACGTCAAATTAAATAACTTCGGAAAGAGTAAAAAAGTGGAATTCTGTAATCAATACAGAGCTACATTCGTATTTTGTTCCGAGGCGGCAAAAGAACTCGTTGAGTATTACGTATGAATATAGCTCAGTCTGATGTCATAGAAGTATTGATATGCCATATCAAACAATTTTCCCCTGCCGATAAAAATTTACGCACTTTTACTGATATTTGTCCTTAACATCAAGTGGTCTAATGCGCTCACGTCTCACATATGTCTGCGTGTGTTCGAGTCTCTGTTTCACCAACACGAGTATGTGAGAAAACTTACCACTAGCTTCCTGTTGCAAAGTGGTTCTTCGCGGCTTCTTCCTCCACCAATATACTAACCGACATGTATCATCTGCTAAAAAATGGACTTAAATCGCATAAAGTCAAAACCCATCTTCAGTGTAGGCAACTACACGTTTACAGAGGTTTAGGACAATTTAAATGTTAAAGTAAAAGAATGAAATTAGATTGGATGCATATTTGATTGAAATCTTAAGAACTAGTTTATCAGATAATTGCTTGTAGAGTGCGGTCTTTATCTAGTTGACTTTTATTCGTAAATTACAGATCAGACTGACACCATCTGAAGATAAGAGGCAATCGTTTTGACATGGCTGCATTCAGCTTCTGGTTTAGGTTTATCAGCAGTGTAAATAAGTATTACATATAACATAGCACCTTTGAAATATATCGCTTCGGCTCTTCTATAATAAGGATGGTATACACTTACTTTGCATATAATCACGCCATTTGGAATTAAACAACGCAGGTAATATAAACTTAGGCATCGTTTCATAAAAAGCATTGTTGGTGATACATATGAACTGACACTAAAGGGCGTCTTGTATCTAACCGAGTCTAGAATAGAATAGTAAAGAAAATTCTGTTCCAAAGTACTGTATATATGCCAAGCACATGTACTAATATAGACTGAATGGAATCACCGTGTTTTTTTTATTTACACTGTCAGATATTTTTAAAATTCGCCACAGCTGTAGGTTTACATTAGTGGCCACAACAACGCTATATCTAAAACAATATGTGGCCTTATGTAATAATACATATAACTTTATTCTTTTGTCCAGTTCATCCTTTTTATAGCTACAAAATAAAAAGACATTTAATAATAAGCTGTAATTAACAATATAATATTGAATTTAATGTTGTGCTAACAGAGGTACGGACGTTAACACGAACACAAACGCAGGTCGTCACAATGACCGTTTTTTTCTCGACAAATACCGCGAACCACGTTTAGAAAGGACTGTACAGTCACTACAAATAACAGTTATGAAATGGCCTTCAGATGGCAGGTGATATTGCCTTAAATTATCGCTAAATTTAAAAAAAATTAAAGCTGTGATACGAGATTTTCGGCTATCATTGTTTAGTAATTGAATATATGGAGTTATTTTGTCAATTAGGAGTTTGTGTTGTTATTGAAATGTATATAAGGCACTTGAGTCTCCCATATATACTTGGGATACTGTAATTAAGACTGTATACATTGAAATACAAATAACCGGCTAGATAGCAGAGCTAGCCACTCATAGCAGTTGACGCGTGGATTCAAATCGAGTAGAATATCACAAAAACGGCATTCCTGACAACCGTTTTAATTGATTTAATTTCCGCTTCCAAATTAGTATTCTTCTTCAAGTATATGGATGCTGATGAGTTAATTTTCAGCACCATTTATTTTATGGTGAAATTTCTTTTCTGTGACATGGTTCATGCCTGTTTGCAATACTTTTATAAGCGGGATACGTCTCGATGCATACACAAAAGTGCATTTGTGTTTTACTGAGTCAGTGGATAGAACGAGTTTGATATGCGTAAGGATACGCACTAGTCCTCAGGTGGCTCTCGTGATGATTTGAGTTTGAGACCCCTGCCATAGATTATATTACGTCGTTGGTGTATTTTTCAGATTGTAATATCACATAAATTTAGTTGCATCAGATAAATTCGGACCCATTGAAGTACAACAAATGTGTATCTGTATTAAATGACTCATACAAAAATAATGTGAATACCATTTTCAAAGCAGCATACAGTTTACTATCTTTCCTCTGATCTGCTTCTGATAATTTGACACGCTTTTTTCCAAAGAGTTGTACTTTATCATGTGTCATGTTTACCTCTCAAATGACACTGTTATATGCAAACTAATAATTGAGTATATGTAAGAACTGTCACGATTCCAACATGGATTCTTTGTGATGGATTTCTTATGGGGTAATTGTAATATATATTTCAACATATTACTGTGACGATATAATCGATGCAAATATAAACGAACATTATGAGAAATACACTGTTAATGTCTGCATGATTTAAAAAAGACAATTTAAATTCCCAGTTTTCGAATTCAGTAGTTTGAAGTACTAGAAACATTGATAAAAGTGACAAAGTATTACACTTAATCAGTAAAATGGACTACATTGGAATGCATACTTCTTAACATGTGCTAATCGTATACTATTGATAAGTTACTTAAACTGATGGTTCATTAATAAGTACGATGTATTTATTTATTTTAGAGGGTATACCTTTTATTGGTTTACAAAAGACACGATTTCGATTGCTATTTAAATTCCTGGATCAGTCAAGGCGTCATTTTGTTTCCAAAGAAGATGACTGTTCCTTTAAACTTTAAATCTGTGATAAATTGGTAACCCCATAAATCGGATACCCATTGAAAATGGCGAAATAATACGAACTGAAGTGTAAATATGACAAAGCTTAAATTGAACGTACCTTGAATTCGAATCAACATCTTAGTATCATGCTTGTTAATTACTGTACAGTATTGACCTCAGATACATTAAGCGTTAAAATGCTGGTTGCTATATAGTATTGATCTCAGATACATTAGGCGTTACAATTCTTGTATGATGTACAGTATTGGCCCCAGATACATTAAGAGTTACAATGCTGGTTGCTGTATAGTATTGATATCAGATACATTAAGCGTCAAAATGCTTGTTGATATACAGTATTGACCCCGGTTACATTAGGCGTTACAATACTTGATTCTGTACAGTATTGACCTCAGATACTTTAGGCGTTACAATGCTTGCTGCTGTATGTTATTGACCTAATATACATTAGGCGTTACAATGTTTGTTGCTGTACAGTATTGACCTCAGATACATTAAGCGTTACAATATTTGTTGCTGTACAGTATTGAGCGCAGAAACACATTACATTGCATTGAACTAAATAACTTTCTTGTTTTGATGTGCCATAAAGACTTAACTACACAAACCATTTACTCATGACGTCTCGCTTTTCACAACTGTGATCGGAATAGAAGAACTTGCATGACGTTAATTGTATTCACTATGGATTATATGCTAACGTGGCCAGTACGCCTAAGCAGCAAGCATTTTTTTTATATGGCTAAAAATAAATTGAATCTATTCATCAGCTTTCAACATTATTGTTATAAATAGTGAGAAAAAGAAAGACTCCGGATTCAGCGACAATTTTGAAATGTTAACACTAAAACCAAGTCAAAAGATTGTTTAGGCTACAGAATGCAAAACTAGCTTTCGATCACTTCAAAATAGTACAAGCTTATGCGTAACATGTGTTTTATCAGATTATTTCTCCACACATGGAGAGGAAACTATAATATGACAGCATGGGACACCAGGTGTCATATTTGCATAACATAAAAATGTATATACTACAACTGAGGCCTCTGGTGGTCGAGTGGTCGCCGTTACAGATCACTCACATGTCACCTCTGTCCGCGTGGGTTCCAGTCCTGGCTCCACCAGTAGCTTTCCCTGGGTCGGAGATTCGTCCCCGAGTTTTTCTCAGGTCGCCATGTAAGGCCTATCATATGTGTCGATAAACCACAAAAGTCACAAATCACGTAGTGTCATTTAGACTTAAAACGATCATACTGAACCATGAAGCATGAGGAGCAAAGCTGCTAGAGTTGTGTGCCCTGATGTATATGTGTCTTCTACAGAAGATACTTCGCTAGATGGTGTTGTCAGGTATATGCTGTTTTTTTTTTTGCATGTTTTAATGGCATTTTAAACACATTATAGTTGATATTATGTCTTGGAAATGTGCGCTAGGTGCCTTTATCAGTGCCACACCAAACTGAACTGGTAGTATCAAACCTGCGACCGAGCTGGACTGGTCGGGTATCGAACTTACGACTGAAGGAAAAGAGGTCCAGCGCACTACTAGCTAGTTATCGTGGTTTGTAGAACAAAGGAAGTAATAATCTAAAGAACAAAGGTTCAGCAATTCTTAATTTCTTTCGTTTACATATACAGTTACTCCTGAATTAAAAGAACAAGTCTGAACCACTCGTAACCATCCCCTGATCGATGAAAAAAAAAATCCCAAAGCTTTTGATTGATTGTTTCTACAAACTTACATTTAAAATTATGTGACACTTTCAAATAAAGCTTAAACAACTTTAGATATACTAGTAACCGTTCATTAGCACACGCTTTGGTCTGTATAGCATGCAAACTGTTCAACAGGAAGTAAGAAATCACATGCATACAATGGATACACTAAACACTTAATATATGTGTTATAAATACAATATGTAAAGTGCAAATCAAGCAGATCTAATACTTAAGGACAGACTTATTTTTCCAGATAAATAAGAGTGCCAAGGTTAGGATGACTTTTTATGAACATAACGCATTGATTATTGAAGATGAACATGTCGACAAGTTATTAGATATGTACAGCTTCAACTGGTGTTAGATATTGTTCTTAAAAGACAAGATTTAAAAACATGAAATGTAGTTTATTATATATTAGAAATTTAGAAATATTTTAGACTATACCTTTTCTGAACTGCTAATTTTGTGTACGAAAGATCCGTCATAAGGTAATACTACAGGAGTTATTCCCCTTGGAAATATTTAATTACATTTAAACGCGTGCGGAATTAATATCTCTTTTGAAACTAACGTTATTCTAAAGAATAACAATATTATAAATTGGTGGGATAAGCAGAACTCAAAATACATTATTTATTCGTAAGAAAGTCGTTTGCATTTTCCCCCTAATGTGTTATCATTTTCCCAAAGATGACATTAATGATTTCAACGCTTGGACGAATGTGGGACTCACATTTCCGCGCATGGCGAGGCAAAACGATTGACGCAATACATTTTACTTTAACCGTTATTCGTATAATATATATTATATGAATGGATGTATTTGAAGAATACAATTCATGATTTATCAAACACGACAAAAATTCATAAACCTTTGATCATGGCCAATATCCTAAGTTTAGTATGGTAGGATGTTAATGGATTGTCAATTTGTCTTCGTGCAGCTTTCGTGACCATTAAAGGATAAATGTTTTCTCTCCATTAAGGTTATTAAAACATTAAATCTCTCTCTCTCTCTCTCTCTCTCTCTCTCTCTCTCTCTCTCTCTCTCTCTCTCTCTCTCTCTCTCTCTCACACACACACACACACACACACACACACACACACACACACACACACATTATTTTGTAGAATTGGAAAATAACATAAGCACAAAAATGTAACATTACTGTTAACAGATATTGATTTAAACAGACACCAACACTAGGCAACACTAACCTATATCTCTGTTTGGAACTGTCTGCCATTTACAAAGCAAAGGCAGCAAAGAAAATAAATCGATATGCATTTACTCAAAGTACACGCACGCACACACACGCACACACGCACACATAATATATATATATATATATATATATATATATATATATATATATATATATATATATATATATAAATATATATGTCTGTGTGCGCATGTAAATACATATCGATTGATTTTTTTACGACGCATCAGCACGATTAGGCTATTTATCGCCATACTAAAAGTTATATACTAGTATATGGATCATTTAAAAGTGGTAAAAGGTTTCGTGTCGACCAGCTGAATAAAACCAGAGTTGAAGTTAAGTAAGATGGTAACGGTCAAGAGAGAGAGAGAGAGAGAGAGAGAGAGAGAGAGAGAGAGAGAGAGAGAGAGAGAGAGAGAGAGAGAGAGAGAGAGAGTAACAACATTTCTCAGTTTAACTTACTCTGATTGCTTTCTTTTGAACTGGCATAATGCAAGGCGTTACAATAATACGAGTCAATGATTTCTCCCGTTTTCTCTTCTTTTCCAGAGCTAATTCTTCAACCCGCTTCTGTACCGGCTCAATTATCCGTCTTTCTGCAGGTAGAAGTTTTTTGTGCTGATGATTCATCTCTTTTGACCACACCATATCCATACGGCATTCTTCAGTGACTTTTATTTTAGTCTGAGGTATTGAATTTCTTGCCAATATTTGTAAATCGTACAGTTTTATACTTGTTGCATCATCATCGCCTGATTCAAGCAGTTTCTCAACCGGCTCCTCTGGCTCCTCAAATCCAAAAGCAGTGTGACCGACGGCTATGCGCATGTTATAAACAGACATCACCATTACATGGGGCTCTGCCCATGTTGTCTTCAAGTCCATGATTGTGCTATTGCATGGCTGTTTCTCAACTCAAATTTTCGATGGATGTTTCTTTACACTTTCGTTTCTTGCACGTTGCTCCGGAGTTTAGTCTTAAAATCATAGGCAGATAACTGAATCATGCGATTATCGTCTCTTCTCACATTAATGTAATTTGAATACATTCATATTTCTCAGATCTGAGATACAAGAAGTACATTCAAACAGATGTTAATCTCTTATTATGTCCGCTGGAGTTGATAACGTCCACGCTTTGTCAGATTCTATAATACCACAAATGAATGTAATCACCGGAACATCTAATCAATTATGTTCATTTTACTATTCCCAGATTTAATTGGATCCTTTGTAAAGGTCATCCTCCAAAAATGTTGTTTTCATTTCCATCTTCAAAAGAAAAAAACAAGAGATACGCTATATATCATTATATTCAGGCAAAACGATTATGTCTCCTCAAAGTAAATGCATAGGTCTATTCCATTTGATCGCTAAAGGGAAAATAAAGTCCATTACCAGTCTAATATGGAATAGAGTACATTTACTAATGACAGGGAGACAATGACATCACTATGATCATTGACAAACATCCATTTATAGCATTTAATCAAATACTGATTGAACATGTAAGTTCGGTAAAACGTCCATTAATTACAAATTTGTGTATGGCCTTTCTAGATGATCCTTTCATTTGGTACAGAACATTGATTTTTAGTCCAGCATTAGAAAAAACTACTTTGTCAAGCGCTAATGACATCGTCAAAAGTTAATGCTATTGACGGATGATGTGTTGATAAGAACTATATGTTATTTTAAAGCAAGTTAGATCTTTTCATCGAATATAAAAGGATTTTGCATTTAAAGCGAATGTAAACGGAACATAGTCTTCTTCTCTAAACTCCTGATAAAGAAAGCACTCTACCAGGGTATAACTACAGACGGCTTCAAAAGGTCACATTTTGGGCACGAAGGAGTGCTTTCTTTTATCAGCCGTAACCATAGGATTCGGCTGAACAATAGCGAACAAACTATTTGGGAAAATGCACCTATTTGCTATTATAAACAATGTAATTGGGATTGGCGAGAAAATTCAAATTTCTTTTTATAGGCATTACCATAATCATAATACTTTTTAATACAAAATGTCTAAGATGGCTGGCATACGTGTAGACTTATATTCACGAATGCATAATGTTATGGCGATAATGAAAAGAGAAACTCGGAGACAAGAAACATAAGTTTGGAAGCGAGAATAATCATAATCATACTATATATATATATATATATATATATATATATATATATATATATATATATATATATAATCTTGTGTACTTGACTTTCGTTCGTGACTGAGGGTAGAATATTTACCCATCTGAATTGCCATTTTAAAAAAATAAATATGCTTACTTGGATTTGAGTTCAGATTTTTAAAGGAATCATTTATTTAAACTATTAATATGAATTACAATGTCCTCACTGGAATTAGGGATTATTGAGGACTCATTCAAAAAACTTCTGGATTATATCATTGTGGTACAACATAACATTCAAATTTATTGGAATTAATTCGGAACATTCTGTACTTTTGTACTTGTGATAGAACATATAAACTTATTTGGGATTTAATTCACAATACTGTCTCTTTTGAAACTTCACTTTGTATTCTAGGGAAATAAATAATTTGTTGACTCTCCTTAACTTGTTGGTTTTGCTTTTTTATGTCACATAGTTTAAGAACACACGGTAGTAACGATTGAAAAGATTGTTACAATCTTATGTCATAAATACAGGTAAAGATACAACAATTGTTTTGTGCCGTTGTGTACTTTTTGATGAAGAACTCGAATACACAGTAGATGTTACTTTAGAACCAAATAAGTTTTGAATATTCGTCCGCTTTAAAATAAGGTTTATATTAATTAGCATTATGACAGTGATTACTTATGAAGTACACCCCGTGCACATCTACACACTTTCATAATATGATTCTCCATTTGTTTAAGAATTACTCCAATTGCAATGAGTCTTTCTAATCATCTGTCAATCAGCCAATCTTCTGATCAATCCCAAAATCAGCAGGATATGAATTAAGCCTGTATGGGTGATGGAGGGAAGATTGGGTACTGTACTCCTTCAGGGAGACTGACAAACGGTGGATGTATGCGCAAGTGTGTTGGCATTGTGTAGTTAAATAGTTCGGTAGCGTTCCACGATGTTTGGCAAGACTTTGATGAAATACAAATGGCCAGTAACACTAGCAAAGTCCAATTCATGTACGTGACCGATAGGGACGTTTGCATTGAAATATAACGTGTATTAAACACCTGGCAGTGTTACTACGCCGAGCGAGTCGCGATCTCTGTTCGTTTTCTCGTACACAAAGTTTAATATTTTTTTAAAATACGAGTTTAAAAGATTGGATGCATGTTTCGTCAAATGTAACAATCTGAATAAATCGTCTCTGGTCACGCTTTCCATATCTAGGGAGTAATTGTTGGTTATTTCAACCTGAATCTGCTTTTGTTTGGTCAGCCGTAGACAAATGTGAGACACATATTATAGAAACTTTAATAGCTACAGATGATTATTCAGTATATTTAAAAATTACGACGAATTATTATCGTACGTGATATTGAAAGCATCTTCTGTTATGTGTTGAGCATCTTCATCAGCTGATTCCGTCACAACAGTGACTTGGCACTCGCCAGTCACATACAGCAGCCATCCAAAACGTGAGTTGTCTTCCATGGATTCAAGACACCCATTTTCAGAAATGTCAAACAACATTGACATACAGATACTTACCTTACATCCGCAAGACTATATCCAAGTCAGATTTGACGTCATTGTGAGAGTTCACTAAACGCGCCACAGTATGATTATTGTACAGAAACTGCTCTCCTTCTACAACGTTTTAACATTATTGTTCTTTTCTTGTGTTAGGTCACACGCGTGTATCTGCATATTTTGCTCGTGCTGCAAGTGCGGCTGCAAATCATTGTATATACCGTTATTTGGCTATCGACCAGCTTTATATTAATTGATAGATTTAATTAAAAAAAACGTCAAAGCACCCATAGTTACCTTTTATAATATATATATATATATATATATATATATATATATATATATATATATATATATATATAGAGAGAGAGAGAGAGAGAGAGAGAGAGAGAGAGAGAGAGAGAGAGAGAGAGAGATGGTAGGATATGGTATGCAGTCTGATTACTTTAAAGGTGTAGCATGCATTGTGATTACTGTAAAGGTGTGTCATTTAGTCTGATTCCTATAAATATATGGCATGTAGTCTGATTCCTATAAATATATGCCATGTAGTCTGATTCCTATAAATATATGGCATGTAGTCTGATTCCTATAAATATATGGCATTTAGTCTGATTCCTTTAAATATATGGCATGTAGTCTGATTCCTAATAAAATATGGCAGGTAATCTGATTACTGTAACGATATGGCATGTAGTCTGATTACTGTACAAAATATATGGCATGTATTCTGATTTCTATAAAGATATGGCAATTAGTCTTATTCTTGTAAAGATATGGCATGTGGTCTGATTACTGTAAAGATATGGCATGTAGTCTGATTACTGTAAATATATGGCATGTTGTCTGATTACTGTAAATATATGGCATGTAGTCTGATTACTATAAAGATATGGCAACTAATCTTATTAATATTAAGAGATATGGCATATAGTATGATTCCTATAAAGATATGGCATGCAGTCTGATTAGTGTAAATATATGGCATGTAGTATGAATAATGTAATGACATGGCATGTAGTCTGATTACTGTAAATATATGGCATGTAGTCTGATTACTATAAATATATGGCAACTAATCTTATTAATATTAAGAGATATGGCATATAGTATGATTCCTATAAAGATATGGCATGCAGTCTGATTACTGTAAATATATGGCATGTAGTCTGATTCCTATAAATATATGGCATGTAGTCTGATTAGTGTAAATATATGGCATGTAGTATGAATAATGTAATGACATGGCATGTAGTCTGATTCCTATAAATATATGGCATGTAGTCTGATTCCTATAAATATATGGCATGTAGTCTGATTCCTATAAATATATGGCATGTAGTCAGATTACTATTAAGAGATATGGCATATAGTATGATTCCTATAAAGATATGGCATGCAATCTGATTAGTGTAAATTATATGGCATGTAATATGAATAATGTAATGACATGGCATGTAGTCTGATTCCTATAAATATATGACATGTAGTATGAATACTGTAATGATATGGCATGTAGTCTGATTCCTATAAATATATGGCATGTATTATGAATACTGTAATGATATGGCATGTAGTCTGATTCCTATAAATATATGGCATGTAGTATGAATACTGTAATGATATGGCATGTAGTCTGATTCCTATAAATATATGGCATGTAGTATGAATAATGTAATGATATGGCAAGTAATCTGATTACTATAAAGATATGGAATATAGTTTTATTTCTAAAAAGATTTGGCATTTAGTCTGATTACTGCATCCAATCAAAACTAACTTGTTCAAAAATAAACACTGTTCCAACATGATCGAGGCAAGTGGAACACACAACTTTAATGGACTGATAAAAAAGCAAGTTGTCACTGCTGGTCTGTGTTTTTGCAAATACGGTTCATTTAAATACGAATGTAATGTCTTCTCTTTGGTAGGTAGTCATACTTTCGACGTGAAACTTACAAAGTATCCTTTCTAAGTTAATTACCTCTATCTGTTTTGGACGATGTACATTGTAACGCTGTTACACGTCGATGGTTACCGGTAGTTGGCCTTACATTTTAAGGGAAGCAACTCATGATATCCAAAAAATGTCGCTAAGACAAACTTATACAATATTTGTTCGATCCACCAAGATATCATTGTATCAGAACCTTGGCTAGCGAAAATGCCTTCATCCCTTATAATCTTTATCTTTCCATTTTCGTTCCATCTTGCATACGATCTGTATTATTTTGCTTTATATTCTCATGTAAATACACTCCGTCTTTTAATATCTAGTTTCTTTCTTTCACATTACTAAACTCATTTGCAGAGTAAACCGAATTAACAATACCCCTATAGTTTTGTTGTCTGTTGTCGACATTCGCTTTTATATTGTTCTACCTCGGTTCACTGTTTTTTGTATTTTGTTCTTTTTTTTAAAAAAAAATTAAAACGTTTTTGCTAATATATTACATTTACGTTGTGTTACATTAACATACTGATGAATGTCTATTGGAAAAAAACACTGAAAAATAGTGTATTGATGCCTGTCGATCGCGGCATGTGACCTGTAATAAACATAGATAAATTATATTGATTAGAGTTGGAACGCTTGTTTTATTCACACAGTGAATCGACCTTCTATCAATGAAATTGGATTTTTATTTAGTTCAATTTTGTGTTTCAAAATTGTTATCAGCACCAATCAACATAGCATTGGTTAATTTGAAATGTAAGGCACTGTAAAAAGTAAAATGTGTGCGCCATACCATTGCTTATTTCTTTGCCGTAATGAAATCAGCTCTGTATTGCATTTGTTTCCTTATTTTATGGTGCAAAAGTCTCAATGGCTACGAAATTTGTCGCAAGTTCCAAAATCACACTATATCGTATTATAATAAGGTCTTTGACCAAGCTTTATCATATTTGGAAACAAACTTCTAATAACTCCCATTGATTGCAAAATGTTTTGAATGAACACCAAGGTATTAAACGTGACAAAATATAATTTTGTTTGACGCCAGACTAATCTGCTTTAATCCCTAAATCATTAGGTTCAGCCCAACAATTATTAAGTACTTATAGAACAGGTACAGATATAAGGTTCATTTGCGATAGACATAACGGAGAGAATGTTGGTAGTCCTTTATGCTATTTTTGTACATTGTGACTGAAATTTCTTAACACATAGTATTCGAAAAACAACGCACTGCTTAAGGCAGAGAGCCGATGGAAATGGCTACTCACTTGTGCTCCAGAAAGAATTTCAGCTAGTGTAAATTACATTGCTACTAAATTAAAGGAAATTTAATTTTACAATAGTAAATAATGCAAACTTTTGAAAGTGCAATAATAATAATAATAATAATAATAATAATAATAATAATAATAATAATAATATCAAAAGGTTAGGTGCTAGTCTTTTATTTCATTCAACGTACCTCTGAAAACCAGGAAGTGAAAATTACCAAGGGGAGCTAGCAGTCCTTTGATAGATCAATGATAATAAAATGAATTAAAACAAATTAACAGTCCTTAAGATAATCAACCATTTTTCTTGTGAATAACCAAGTTAACCTGTGAGGAGAAACTGGGATATTCTTTTCCTTTGAAAGTATAATCTTTTCTATGTTTCATATCGTCATGTATAATTTTCTCAATGAAACGGCATATTACAACTGAGTCTGTGTATTGTGTATGAAACCATATTATGCATATGTTTCTTCTGCTAATAAAATGTGCCTTGTAGCACTATTGAGTGTAAAATACCTTGCTTATACAAGATACACATGTAGCTGTATTGTGTTTGAAATGACCCACTTATAAAATATGCCTTGTGGAAATATTGTATGTAAAATGCCTTGCGTATAAAATCTATGCCTTTTGGTAGCATTATGTGTGAACTGACGCACTTATATAATATGCATTGTGAGTATTGTGTTTTGATATACGTAGCTTATAAAATATGTCTTCTGGCAGTATTGTGTGTGAAATGACCCACTTATAAAATATGCCTTGCGAGTATTGTGTTTGAAATGTACAGCTTATAACATATATGTCTTCTGGCAGCATAAAAAAATGTGCCTTGTAGCAATAGTGTGAGCAGTATGCTCTGCTCCTATATACCGTGTTAGAAGAATTAGCAAAGATTTTACCATTGACTTTTATGAACGTCGCCTGTTCAATCCTTGTTAAACCAATTGTCAATAAAGTCTCAGTAATACGTTACACGTCCCTTTCTTTTACCATAACCTTGGTTGCCTTAAAAAAGATCACTATTTATCGTATGGTTCGGTCAAGTAATGGCGGGAGTATTGTGCGACTATTAATAGTACATACCGTCCAGTGGAAGATATGCATGTTATTGACTTAACAAACTGTTTAAGTTCTTGCAACATAAATGTTTCATCTACACAACTAAAATGTTTCATCTATACAACTTAAATGTTTCATCTATACAACTTAAATGTTTCATCTATACAACTAGAATGAAATCATACAATAATAAAACTTCATTGGTCCATGTGGTTCCGTTTTGCATTTAAGTAATTTTGAAAGCAGGACAGATATAGTGTAAATTTGTGTACATTTGCAATAAGCACAATGTCGAGAATGTCCAATTCCCTGTATGCGACTTCGTGTACTTTGAGTTTCTGTATATGCGGAATTAATAGGAAAACACGATCTAAAGCAGATATCTGATCGAAATGTATTCTCCAGTGTGCTCAACAAATGCTATTAAATTGGTCCAAAGTAAAAGTACACTAACTTTAGCAGTTGTTAAAATAGGGAAGATACATTTTGGCAAACTAGACTATACAAACGTCTGCAAGAAGAATAAGTAAAAAGGTAGTAGAAGTTAATTTTGTTTAACTTCTTCCTCGTTTGCCTAATCTATTGATAGATGGGTTTTTAAAAGCCAGAAAAAGCTTCATATAAAATATCGAATTTTGAATAAGCAGTGAACCTTAAAGTTGAATGCACCGAACATTAAGATTTTATCACATTTACACCAGGGGAGTATTTGCGACCTTTAATTTTCATTTCGTCCATGACAGGGTTGACACTTCAAAGGGGCCAGTGTTCCAATTCAATGAAATTGATCGGATATCTTAACACGGTTTTGAGAAAGAGACAGCTGAACGTCCGATCCGTGTCAAATAGTCATTCTTCCAAGGGAAACGTTACATAACGTAGTTCAGAGATTCTGACTGACGAAAAAAAATTGATTATCCTAGGAATATTTTTTAGAAACCACTGCTTATGATTGACCGAGTGAAACTAAGGCGTACACCTTTGAAGCAATGTACATTTAAAGTCACAACTTTGATCGAAATTCTTAAGATCGAAATTTTCTGAGAGAGAGAGAGAGAGAGAGAGAGAGAGAGAGAGAGAGAGAGAGAGAGAGAGAGAGAGAGAGAGAGAGAGTTGGCTCCTAGGAAGCCTGGGAAAAAAATAGTGCTTTCCATGTTAAACGAAAAGGGACCAGGTGTCTGTCCAATGAGAAAGACGGGATCTTGTGCTGGATGCACAAGTTCTAAAGTAACAGCATTAAGGTACACAATTTTAATTTCACTTAATATTTTATGTCTTTGAGTGTTTGTTTTATGCACATCTGTTGGATATGAATGAGTTCCATATTATGTGTCGTTTATTCAATTTCATGGAAAAGTTTGATGTTATAGTTGTTATGCAATTTATCTTATTCAATTTCATGGAAATGTGTTAACTCTAGAGTTGCTATGCAATTTATCTTATTCAACTTCATGGAAATGTGTTAATGCTAGAGTTGCTATGCAGTTTATCTTTTAATTGTACAGTTATTATTTCATTAGCAGAATGGATTGCATGCGATCCAAATATCCGCATGTGCAGAATTCCATATGGAAACGACGCATAATATGGAACTTATATGATTAAATATGAAATAATTTCCTTTGTTTCTTAGGACGATACTGATTATTGTAAGTTAACGATAACTACCTATCATAATTGATTTTGTAATGTTAAATAATGCAGAAATGAGTAAGGATATGCGAATTGTTTGCAATAGTAATCTAACATGTAGTAGCATACGGTAAATTTTCAAATAGAGAGGTCACGTGGTAAATGAAACGCTTTATGCACTGTTTGAATAGCTATCGTGTTCTAAGTAACATAAGTGAAGGAATTTTATGTACATCTAGAAAGTGGTATGTAAAGCAATTTAAGGATAATTTTGTCCTTTACGGAAACAGTTTCACGAGGGAGGGTGAGACTCAAACAGTCTGAAGGCCGAGTACGATAAAAAGAGAAGTGACGAGTGAGGTCCGAAAGGGAAAATTGACGAGTGACGTCCGCAAAGGAGAAGTGGTGACGAGTACAGAGTAACATCTAGGAGGTCCAAGAAGGACGAGGCAGTCAGAAAATGAAGACTCGAGGAAATAGGAAACGTGGAACACGGTCGAGGACATTGCGCTCTTTTTACCACTCGTTATGATGATGAAATAAATCCAAATTAGAAACTGGTATTAAATCATGTTGATATCATTTAAATTGAATTGCAATTACCACTATTAAATATTTTATTAAATTTGTTGTTTTTTTTGTATTGGCTCGTATTGCATTATTTCCTCCTAATAATGTTGCCCAGTTCTCTGTTGATATTCTTTCTTTCATTCACACCGGGTCATAATATGGAGGGAGCTGATTACATAGATAACATAGCTAAATCCAATAAACTACCCCTCTTAATAAGAGAAAAATGTTAACCGAAAGTACTGCTGTCGATCGTACACAAAACAAAAGGGATTTTTTAATCAATGCCTACGATATACAAGTCTGCTTTTAAATAGCAAGGGTAACCAGGCAATACGAGCTAGGAATTTTTTCTTTTCGAAACCTAACCTGTGCACAGTACAAAACTATAGAGCGGAATCTTACGAACATATGTTTCATAATTCCGTTCAAGTAATAAAACGTATTAGAAAGTCACCTTTGGCATATTTTATATCGATGCTCAGGGAAAATCAAACTTGTATCGATGCACGAAGCACCTGATAGAATGAAAACTTATTCAACAAGATCTTTGTCAGGCTGTATTCACGTACTTAACATTTAGAGAGCAAACAAATTATTATACTTAACGAAAGACTTCGTAGTCATCTTTACATTTGCAATTGAAACTTATTGGTGCTAATAAATCTCGAAAATCGACAAGTTCCTTTGGGATGAACTTATAGAAAAAGGGATGAAACTATGACACAGTTATGTGATTCCTCAATAGGGTTATGCCAATCTATGTGATGGATGTCAATGAAATATAGCATTGATTTGTGATGGATGATATGGGATTATAGTATGCCTTGGTGATGGATGACATGGGATTATAGCATTGCTTGGTAATAGATGACATGTGACTATAGCATTGGTTTGTGATGGATGACATGGGACTATATCATGGCTTTGTGATGGATGACATGTGACTATAGCATTGCTTTGTGATGGATGACATGGGACTATAGGATGGCTTGGTAATGGATGACATGGGACTATATCATTGCTTTGTGATGGATGGCATGCAATTATAGCATGGCTTGGTAATAGATGACATGGGACTATATCATTGCGTGGGGATGGAAGACATGGAATTATATCATGGCTTGGTAATCAATGACATGAGATTATATATTTGCTTGGTAATGGATAACATGAGATCATATCATTGCTTTGTGATGGATGACATGGGATTATAGCATGGCTTGGTGATGGATGACATGGGATTATATCATTGCTTTGTGATGGATGACATGGGATTATATCATTGTTTTGTGATGGAACAAATGGAATTATAGCATGGCTTGGTGATTAATGACATGGGGCTTTATCATTGCGTGGTGATGGATAACATGGAATTATAGCATTGGTTGGTGTTAGATGACGTAGGATTATAGTATTGCCTTGTGCTGGATGACATGGAATTATAGCTTGGCTTGGTAATGAATGACATGGGATTATAGCATTGCTTAATGATGGATCACATGGAATTATAGCATTGCTTTGTGATGGATGACATGAGATTATAGCATTGCTTTGTGATGGATGACATGAGATTATAGCATTGCTTTGTGATGGATGACATGAGATTATAGCATGGCTTGGTGATGGATGACATGGGTTTATAGCATTACGTGGTGATGGATGACATGGGATTATACCATTGCATTGTAATGGATGTCGTGGGATTATAGCATTGCTTTGTGATGGATGACATGAGATTATAGCATTGCTTTATGATGGATGACATGGGATTATATTATTTGTTTGTAATGGATGACAGCTTTGTGATGGATGACATGGGATTATAGCATGACTTGGTAATGGATGACATGAGACTATAGCATTGCTTTCTAATGGATGTCATGAGATTATAAAAGTTCGTGGTGATGAATGGCAATGAACTATAGCATTGTTGGTAATGGATGACATGGAATTATATCATTGCTTTGTGATGGATGACATGAGACTATAGCATTGCGTGGTGATGTATGACATGGGACTATATTATTGCTTTCTAATGGATGTCATGAGATTATAAAAGTTCGTGGTGATGAATGGCAATGAACTATAGCATTGTTGGTAATGGAAGACATGGAATTATATCATTGCTTTGTGATGGATGACATGGAATTATAGCATTGGTTGGTAATGGATGACATGGTATTATATCATTGCTTCGTGATGGATGACATGCAATTATAGCATGGCTTGGTAATGGAGAACATGGGACTATAACATTGTGTGGCGATGGATGACATGGGATTATAGCACTGCTTTGTGATGGATGACATGGGACTATAACATTGGTTTGTAATGGATGATAGCTTTGTGATGGATGACATGGGATTATAGCACTGCTTTGTGATGGATGACATGGGATTATAACATTGGTTTGTAATGTATGACAGCTTTGTGATGGATGACATGGAATTATAGCACTGCTTTGTGATGGATGACATGGGACTATAACATTGCATTGTGATGGATGTCATGGGATTATAGCATTGCTTTGTGATGCATGACATGGGATTATAGCATTGGTTTGTAATGGATGACAGCTTTGTGATGGATGACATGAGATTATAGCATTGGTTAGTAATGGACGACAGCTTGGTGATGGATGACATGGGATTATAGCATTGGTTTGTAATGGATGACAGCTTTGTGATGGATGACATGGGATTATAGCATTGGTTTGTAATGGATGACAGCTTTGTGATGGATGACATGGGGTTATAGCATTGCTTTGTAGTGGATGTCATGGGATTATATCATTGGTTTGTAATGGATGACAGCTTTGTGATGGATGACATGGGATTATAGCATGGCTTGATAATGGATGTCATGGGATTACATCATTGCCTTGTGATGGATGACATGGAACTATATCATTGGTTTGTAATGGATGACGGCTCCGTATGTAGCACAATTTCTTGATGGATGGCATGGGATTACCACAGCTTTGTGATTAATTACATTATATTACTTTCAATTCAGATGAAGGTAGTAACAAGTTAACTTTCATTCACATAGTTTTAAAGTGAAATGTAGTTTAAAAGGAATTTTATGTAGTATGTTGCCGGACTGCAATGTTTTCGCTTCGATGCATTGTGTTGTATGATTCTTGTACAACATATGTCTTCGAAAATGGGCTAACAGCAATACTTACTACCAATGACTGCAGCGAGAAATGCTTGTCGCAGTGACGTATATTTTTATGAACGCTACAGTACATTTTATGATGCATTTACATATCAAATTACATTGCTCAGCAGACAACAGTGTCTTACAACTGTGCAAATGTAAACTTGTTGCAAAATACCATAATTTTATATTTAGGTCACCATTACCTTCTATGGTCGATACAGTGTACTTTTAATCATATCTTTGTACTATTAATCATGGTAGTGTACTGTTCATCATGGCAGTGTACTTCTTTTTATCATGACAGTGTACTATTAATCATGGCAGTTTAATAATGGCAGTGTCCTTCTTTTAATCATGACAGTGTACTATTAATCATGGCAGTTTAATTATGGAAGTGTACTAATAATCATGGCAGTTTACTATTAATCATGACAATGTACTTTTAATCATGACACATCTATACAGGAATGCGGACTGTCGTATGTTACAAATGTGCTAAGTGTAAATGCTAAACTTTGTCGATGCCTGGGTGACATGCCGATGGACGAAGAGAAATACAGACATCTGAATACATAATATGAATTGTCAATTGCTGTGCAATCTGGTCGCAAAGTTTGATTTTGTAGCGTGTCAGAATTCGTTAATCAAAATCTCTCCTCTCAAGAATCAAACGTCACTAACGTACAATATTCATTCCATGTACCATATACCGCTAACATTTCGTCTGACTTGTCTTCACCAATCCTAGCCCAAAGCTAAGGAGAGTTCAGTATTCATTGCTTTTGGATGTAGCACTCCTGGGGAGAGGGGTGACGTATAAATAAAAAATTCCTAACCATCATGCCAATTAGGTAGAGCCTTGAGCTTTTACCATAACGGCTCACACAAAAATACGCATATTTAATTATTTTCCACGTTTGTTGCAACGACTTCACACACACACACACACACGAGGAAATATCTTCCCATGGTGTTATGTAGTTATGTATTTATATTTGTTGCATGACTTTAAGTTGTTTGAAGATTCCCCTATTACGTTCACCTAGGACAAGGGTTACTGAATGAAGAATGTATTTGAATGTACTGTCAAAATACCAGTCTTGTCATAACAAATAAGCATACATACGACATTAATCTTACTATCGCTGCCTTGTTTGTACTCATCAAATACTTTGTCGTTATAAATATCAAAGATGTACATTCACCACGATACACAAACACACCGTTTGTTACTTTGCGGAATTATGTCGCCTTCTGCTTGCATGTACAGTAAAACCACAACGTGCCTTTCCGTAAATATCCACACAGGTGAATTTATATGTATTGGTGAATGTCATCAGAATCACGTGGGAAGTATTTCCATGGTAACTGGTCTCTTGGCGTATCGATCTTAATGATTATTGCTGTCACATATACAGAAAATGCATCGTAGTAATGAAGCCTATTCGTGTTTTCAGCACAAATGACAGCATGGTGTTTATTACAAACTGTTCTGAGCTTTTCATTTCGCTGAGATATTTTGTCAAACATTTCCAAGGCTTCCCAACAAGCTCTTTCAAAAATGGCTTGGATATTATCGCAGGCCAAGATTGATAGGTAGAAAATGAATGGCTTTGGTCAGAATTTATATGCAGCGTAAATAAATAAATAAATAACATTATGAATAAAACATATGCTAAATATATATAAAGTTTAATTTGTCTTTAGTATCTCATTATATGCAGCACTTCTACATGCCAGATAACCTAAACTGGAAACAAATTGTAAGGCGGAAGTTCCTAATTTTGACAAAAGTGTTTGCATAATCCAAATTTTAAACGATACTGATTAGGACAGATTTTATTTATACACGAATCTTCGTTACCTGCCCCATATGACACTCATTTAGCCAGAATGTGGGCTGTAGATTTTCAAATACAGCTCGACAAGTATTTGCCATTCTATTTTATGGCATAGACGAACTGTGTTGTGATAATCGTACTAGATAAATTGTGTATGCAAAAAATACCTAAATATTTATGTTGATTCTACGGCCTATTATTGGCTGTCTTCATCGTGGTCGGACTGTATAACTCACCTATATGTCTCGTTATTATATAGTGGTGTTTTCTTATGTTTTGTGCTTGTTGTTTGTGTGTATGTGTGTGTTTACCTTTTAAAAACTTGGAATCCAGTTATTAATTTCACGTAATTTTTTTATCAGTTAATCTTTTACGAAAGGAAATATAAATAATAATCGTTTAATAAGTGTTGTATATTGATAGCGAGAAACGGCGTATTATGTTCCTAGTAACAACTATCTAAAAATGGTCTTTTTAAATATTGCTGGTAATTACGTTGAACGATTTAAAATTGACCATCACTTCAAAGAAAGGAAATTGTACTGAGATGATATATATATAATCATAGTCCGTGAAATTAAAATTGGGTGAAATTGTATAAACCTGCATCCATATTAATTTTCAATATTCAACAATAACATCAGATTTTCAAAAAGATCGAATATCAATAAAGTAGATTGTAAACAGCGGAAACTTCTCTTGCAAGGAAGCGTAAGACAACTTAAATATTGATTTAAAATCCAGATCAGGTATTCGCCGCCTAGCATAATAATAATAATAATAATAATAATAATAATAATAATAATAATAATAATAATAATAACAGCTAAATGAATGTATCTGTGCTACATATTTTTTTAAAATAACAAATCTATTGCCTAAAATGCGATATACTGTGTCTACATACCTTATACCTGCTGAATATTGATCTCGTTGTTAAAACAGAAGAACATACCATTACGAGTCTCACATTGTTCACAGCATTGTTTGCGGTGAAGACGAGGCTTCACTTAAGAGGCTTGACACACGGGGATCAAGTAAGTATTAAGATAGCTAGGTTACCACGCGTACGAAGATTAGCAGAGCGAATCGAAGATTTTAATCCCAGCCGAATCTACAAAAAGGCTCCACATGTTTATACTGAGACTTACATTTTAAAATATATGGCAAACAGGGACTTAAGTGTACGTATCCGTACTTCAGTGCAATGATATTAAGGGCACTTTTAAAATGATGATTAATACCTGGGTAAACAACTCGGTTATAAAACAAAAAAAAAAACACAGGATATATTGATACTAAAACAGAACAGATCAATACGAAATGTGATTATGCAGTATATGCCGACTGGAGCGGCTAAAGATAAATGTACTGATAATTAGAGGGTTATAACCAGCGACAATAATATATGCTATTAAAAAAAACAGTATATACACCAAAAAGGGAAATTATATCATAGATGAATGGAGTGACAGACGAATGGAAGAACTAATTCACTGATTGATTGATTTTAGAGAATAACTGGTTAATTAAATAACAAAATAAACACAAATACTTGATATATATCAGTACGAGTTTGTATGCATAGATATCAAGAAAAAGTGAGATACACATGTACAATGTTTTATAATTTCAAAGAATTACTTTGGTAAACTCTCTACGTCTGGCATTTCAGCATCTAGATGTTCTTTGTCATAATACTTTACCGTGCTTTATCTTGATGGGAGGATCGAGAAGAAAAGGAACTGACAGAAGAGCTTTTGTTTCGATAACATAGAGCAGGACGCGATTGATTGGTCTTGAACGTGATAACGTTGGGACCAGACGCGAAAGAAATGTATTAAAGATGCCCATAATAAGTGTGCACGCGATTGATTGGTAATTTTGAGCTAACATTTAGCCCATATGCATTTGATAATTATCTATGTGCTAACACTAAGCATTGACGCGATTGATGGATATTAAACCTTATAACGTTTGGCCCAGACGCGAAGGAAATGTATTAAATATGTCTATACTAAGCCGACAAGCGATTGATCGGTATTTGCGTGGTAACATGTGGCCCAGATTCATTTGATACGTATTAAATGTGCTAAACCAACCGACACGCCATTGATTGGTATTAACGGTGCTAATCTTTGGCCCATACACGCGATTGATTGGTATTAAAAGTGCTTACATTTTGCCGAGATACGCCATTGATTGGTAATAAAGGTACTACCATTTGGCCCAGACACGTGATTCATTAGTTTTAAAGGTGCTTACATTTAGTTTAGACATGCGATTGATTAGTATTAACAGGTTTTAATATTTGGTCCAGCCACACGATTGACTGGAATTAAAGGTGCTAACATTTGGTCCAGCCACACGATTGATTGGAATTAAAGGTGATAACATTTGGCCTAGACCCGAAATTGACCGTTATTTAAAAATGCTTACATTTGGCCCAGCCACGGAATTGATTGGTATTAAATATGCTTACATTTGACCCAGACACGTGATTGATTGGTATGAAATGTGCTAACATATGGTCCAAACACGCGATTAATGGGTATTAAAGGTGCTAATAAATGGTCCAGACACGTGATGGATTGGTATTAAAGGTGGTAACATTTGGTCCAGACACGCGAATTTTTTGTATTAAAGGTGTTTACATTCGGCCCAGTCAATCGATGGATTGGTATTAAAGGTTCTAGCATTTGGCTCAGACACGCGATTGATGGTATTAAAGGAGCTTACATGTGGCCCAGACACGCGATTGATTGGTAGTAAACGTGCTTAAAAATGGCCCAGACACGCGAAAAAATTGGTATCTAAGGTGCTAACACGTGACCCAGACACACGATTGATTGGTATTAAAGATGCTTATGAAAAGCTAGATAAAAAAGATCCATATTAAATGTGCTACATTTAATTACAAAATAGATTGAAATGACTTTAAATGTGCTCACATTAAGGACAAAATCGATTGAAATGACTTTAAATTGGATAATACAAATGACAAAATCGACCGGTTTGACTTTAATTGGGTTAATCTCATCGTCGAACTCGATTGAAATGACCTTAAATAGAATAACATTAATATCAAAATCGATTGAAATTACTTTATATGGGAAAAAATTAACGACAAAATCGATTGAAATTACTTTAAATGGGATAAAATTAACGACAAAATCGATTGAAATTACTTTAAATTGGATAACACCAAGCAGCGTCGTGATTGGTACAACAATGTAATGTGCATAACGTCAGCGAGGACACGACTGCTATGATATTAAATGGGATTACATGTAACGTAGTCACGATTGATACGGTTATTTATGCAAGAGAAAGTAGTATTAAAAAAATAGTTCAATATATAATAATTCCAATTGTTATGAATTAAACGATTTTCCTGTAATATGATTGGATGTAAACGGTCACGTGATGTTGATCAGGAATTGTTTACACTTCGATAAATTCTTGGACTACTTTCGGTTTTTGAAATATAAATAAACATTGCAGACACGTTATTGTGACGTAACAGATGGGACTGACTAAAATTGAACAAGAATGCTGTCAGTAAACAAAATGTGTTAAAAACCACGGTAACCATTGCCTATGATGTAAAAGATGAAGTTTATGAATAAACGTAACTGTGGCTGTAGTCAATTTCTTCGTGTGATTCTGTACAGGTTATGTATTACGGGGCGGTGTGAAACGCCGAATGAAAGGTAACTACGCGCTACGTAAATTCGAATGCATTATTGATGGAATAAGTTAATTTGACGATAGAAATGATGAAATTGGAATTATAAGGATTAAATGATCATGGTTGGGTATTTATTGATGTGTAAATTTTACCTAAATTTTTAGGTAAAATTTACACATCAATAAATACCCAACCATGATCATTTAATCCTATAATACAAGTCATATCGTGAATAAAAGTTATTTCACAGAGGATGATGAATTCCACACATGATCTACCATACAAAATGTTTACAGAAGACGAAACGTGATGTCATGTCATGCAACCAATGGAATGAATGAATAGTTGGATTTAAAGTGAAACCGGCCACTAGGGTCATATGTTCAGATGGAATGGTGCCACATCTTCCTGGCGTTTATGCGCACAGAGTGCGCTATTTAATTTGGTCGTCATAGCATACCCCTAAAATGGTGCTAATGATATGAATGTTAGACCTGGGTGAGTGGAAATAGACTCATCACGCACTCAACCTATCAACCAATCGATGTACGTACGCTTATTCCAAATTCAATCCAATTTTTTTTATTGGATTTCCCTATGCCAAAATTGTGTAAGCCACCGATGCGATTCATCAAATGGTAAAGTTGAAGAATTAAATTACGTTCCTATCTATGCCAATCTTCTAGTACAAAAGTGTACATATTATATGTCCCTAACAATTTCTTTTGCTGAAATGACTAAAGGTCATTTGAAAGGTAGCCACTGTCAGAGAGGATTAGATTGTTAATTTTGAGTGGTGGGTCCGAAAATGATCAAGTTAGGCTTTTTGGATAGAGCTTGCCAAGGAGGGTTTCCGTAACCAAGTGGAAAACCCTATTAAGGCAATGAAATACAATAGCTCTCAATAGCAACCAATGGTATGGATTTGGTGATGAATAGTAGATAACTGGTATTGATTATTACATATAGCGTATTGATTTGTATGTGTTATGTCTCGAGCGACATGTTGATAGTATAATCTAGGTGTTGAATAATAGATAACTAGGTGTTAGTCACTATGAACGGTGTATAAATTCATGGGTGTAGTTTTGACATTACATTTCACGTTAAAAAAGACTTATAAAGACTCCTAATATCCATCTTATGGGAAATATATCATGTAACTGGCCATATATAGCCATAATGACAAAAATGTGGACGTTCTATTAAAACCAGATTTTACGTTAGAGGCTACAGAGACCTCAAAGTCCAAAATTATAGTCTCATCAATTCTCGTGGACGAAAGTTTTCATATTTCAATTTTTCTTCGCTTGTAACCTCTCTAAGATTTGACCGATATACATGTATATCGATATATTTGGTTTTCTCAATCTTGATAATGGACACTAAATATTCAGCAAATAAGACACGATATATCATTGGAATTTTTACAAGTCCATAAAACCTAATTACAATTAATACAAGGAATTTTAATTTGACATTTATTTTTCTACAACAAATAGCAGAATATATCTCCACCATAGATCGTGGATTTAACTTTCTGTAAGTGGATCTCAGACGAAAAGACGTGTATCAGATACAAAAAAGATATTAATGATCAGCTGTGGCCCAGGAATACTCTGAATGGTAAACTTGATCTGCAGATAAACCCGGCTGTTATATATTTCCATATTAAATTGCAGATAACAACACGCACAAAATAATACAAGCCAGTTATTTCTTTGAAGAACAGATGCCCGTAATTCTAGGCCGAGCACTTTCAAACTCAGAATGAGAATAGCGTATCACATAAGAATCACCTAACTTATAGAATAACATCACGTGGTGTTGGCTTGTTATGTTTACAACGGCGATGTAAGTCTTGTGTTCTTTTCGACTGAAAGCGGTCGACCCATGAATCTCATCCGTCACCATGGGATTTTTTTTGTTTGTTTGTTTGGTTAGGATTTTTAACGCAGATTTAAAAAAGTCAGCCATATCGCTACAGTGAGGCTGCAGATATCGTAGCGATATAAATATTGATGTCTAGCACTCGCGCATCATGTCGCAGACATGTAGCATTATGTCCCACCCAGTCACATTATCTTGACACCAGACCGACCAGTCCTAACACTAACCTTTTAATGCTGAGCGCCAAGCGAGGCAGCTGTTCGAACCATTTTTGTAAGTCTTTGGTATGACTCGGCCGGGGATCAAACCCACGACCTCCCGCGTCCGCGGCGAACGCTCTGACCACTAAGCCACTGGAGCGGTCAACATGGGATTAATTCAAAAGCATTTGAAAAATAGTCTGGATTCAAAGTTCGACAGCGAAATTCACATGGCTCATACTGTGATGAAATGTAGATATTAGTTTTAATACGAACCAAAGCTGTTTAGGTTCATTAACTTTCAATATTTATTATTAATCTGATGATTTGGCATGTACTACATTTTTATTTAACACAACTGAACTTTAATTGAGTAGGGTTAAACAAAAGATATTGCCTTTCAAGAAACAAATGCTGCCAAATGGTTTATACTAAAATCTCTCTCTCTCTCTCTCTCTCTCTCTCTCTCTCTCTCTCTCTCTCTCTCTCTCTCTCTGAACATTGAACTACCTTCAAGCTTATGAAAGAGATATATTTTGTTCCGCGGTTGAAACCACGGGTTGAAGTTCTTCCATCATGTACCTCCTTTGCATCAACGACATGCATTTTGAGCCCATATCTATTTCCAACTTAACTTTCTTTTTTTTTGTCTTGAACATATTTGTCAGAAATAAATATATGAAAGCTTCAGGTTCTTTGGCAATATCCTCCGTTTTGTATTGTAGTGGGTATCCTTAATACAAATTACACACACACACACACACACACACACACACACACACACACACACATACGCACCTCACACGAACAAATAAATATAGAAACGCACAAAGACGTTAAGAAATTATGGTGCATGTTTAACCTGAAATAAATTATCAGAAAAAATATACCGTGAAAACCTCTTTAAGATGAATAAATATCTAAGCAGAATAAAGAATTTTTGTTTTACTTGCATTTGAATTCTATATCTCTCCTTCCATTGCTATTTCCTATATACACGTGTGCATTTTCCATCAACATACATGCAAAATATGAATGCATTTAAATATATTTTGGTACGCTAATTTTTTTTATTGGAACCCTTTTAAACGAGGTAAATATGTAATAAATCATTACTGTATGGACTGAAACAATTCTTATTTGTAATATCATAATATCGATTGTTGTGGTATTTTCCAAAGAAGGGGCAACACTTGCTCTTTACGCTTGCATTTTTATAAGAGTTATTCCCCATACATTGAGCTAAAAAAAAGTATCTGCTGGCACTAAATCAGACGCTTCTCGGCAATAACATGGAGTCTAGAGACGCTGTCGTTGCTAGCAGGGTAATTTTAACATAATTTGAGATCATACCGGTGATGAATGATCATGCAATAATGAAGAAATAATGTATTAAGTGTGAAGAACATTCTGCTGTATTCAGAATGTTTTATTGTGTTAATATATATTTTTTCGTTCAGTGTTTGTTACAAATGGCTACCACTACGGTATGTTACTTATGTGAATAAGTTGTTGTATACCTATTTATGCTAACAGTATCACGTGACTTGTCTTGGAAGTAAATTGTTGTGTAAGGGGCTAGATCGATGAGAATGTATTTTTACTTTATTTTAATAAACTTACCTCAGACTTAACTATCAACGCCATTCTTATTTCATAACAAGAAACAAAACTTAGTGGTACAATTGGTACGTGTGAAACTTGGACTTCAGTCAACATATGTTACTCTTTGTTTTCTTTACATTAAGAACAAGTTACCAAAAAATGAGTTCAACAGAAATATATAATGTTAGGATGGAACGAAAGTAATATCGGTAATATTAGTAGTAAATCAAAACTGCTGTAATAGGTACTTTGAAATCTTTACATACTAATTTCTCGCCATCAATTTTTAAAGCCTAAATTTGTTGGTGGAGTGTGGGAGGGATGGAACCTTGGTCAGTTTTAAGTCCCATTTTTTGTCCACACGCTGATAAACCATGTAGTACATTGTACTGGGGAGTGTTGTTTAACGATACAACTGTAAAAACGAAGCATACATTTAGTAATGATCTAGATTTGTACTGTTTTCATTCTGTGTCTAATAGCGCATGAAGATTGCTGACTGGAATAAGAACTTGTCATTTACTAGTAATTATATTCACGTATCCATATTTATTTTCTAAAATACTTGGCAAATATATATTACGAAATAAAAACTGACTAGAGCGTAAGCTTGATTAGTATATTCAGTTGTTTTACGCTCCAGAATTTGTTTGAGACTTTTACTGGTTGTTGTTGTCGATCTAGCAATGCAAGAATAAAACATCAAACACCGTTCATTAAATACTAGTAGTAAATGTTTAATTCAGATCATTCTTAAAACGATAAAATGTTGTGCACATTTAGGGTAAGTCACAAATCTTTATTTGCACTTGATACTTCTTTTTCAGTGACATTCTACATTGTAAATGAAATATTGAAAAGGTTTCCACACATTGACTAGTTAACTATTCAAACCAGTTTTGCATATAGCAAACATAGACTACACTATTAACAAAACAAAAATAAACTCATATTCACTTTGTCATATATAAAACTGTTCTGTTCACCTTGTCAATAGATATACTAGTACATGAAAATACACTATTCAGCAATTTATATAAAATTGTGACAAGACTGCACTTTATAAAATTTAAATGTTTCTAAACAAGTTAAACAATGCAAAGTTTTTATGTACATATTACTTTTTATAATAATAATAATAATAATAATAATAATAATAATAATAATAATAATATAAACAACAGTTATACTACTACTACTACTACTACTACTACTACTAATAATAATAATAATAACCATCCGGGATCGAAAAGTTGCAGTGCTCTACAGTTTTCTTAACATTGGACCTTCCTGCAGAAAATATTTTCCAAATAAACCCATATTTCTGTCTGTTTGCTGTTTGAGTTTGTTATTGTTTCATTTGTATAGTTTTATATGTATATGTATTTCCTTTTTGAAGAGTGCAACTGATGTGATATGTAATTTGTATTTGAAGAGTGCTGCCGATGTGTATTTCCTATTTGAAGAGTGCTACTGTTATTTATGTCCTATTTGAAGAGTGCTACTGATATGTATTTTCGATTTGAAGAGTGCTGCCGATGTGTATTTCCCATTTGAAGAGTGCTACTGTTATTTATTTCCCATTTGAAGAGTGCCACTGATATGTATTTCTCATTTGACGAGTGCCATGGATATTTATGTCCTATTTAAAGAGTGCTATTGATATTTATTTCCCATTCGAAGAGTGCCACTGATATTTAAATGTCCTTTTTGAAGAGTGCAACTGATGTGATATGTAATTTGTATTTGAAGAGTGTTGCCGATGTGTATTTCCTATTTGAAGAGTGCTACTGATATTCATGTCCTATTTGAAGAGTGCTACTGATATTTATTTCCCATTTGAAGAGTGCCACTGATATTTATGTCCTTTTTGAAGAGTGCAACTGATGTGATATGTAATTTGTATTTGAATAGTGCTGCTGATGTGTATTTCCTATTTGAAGAGTGCTACTGTTATTTTTGTCCTATTTGAAGAGTGCTACTGATATGTATTTCCTATTTGAAGAGTGCTACTGATATTTTTGTCCTATTTGAAGAGTGCCACTGATATTTATGTCCTATTTGAAGAGTGCCACTGATATTTATTTCTTATTTGAAGAGTGCAACTGATATGTATTTCCTATTTGAAGAGTGCCACTGATATTTATATCCTATGTGGAATCACATCACAATTAATACTTCCAGTTCAGTACCCACGAATGTAGTTCCAGTCTATTTTTAGAACATTTTTTACTCTCATTTTGGTGGTGATAGAAGAGTTATATTGATGCATATTTGGTAGGGATTTAAAGGTAATTGTTTATTCTTGAGAATATGAGCAGAGAGAGTGGTTGTCAGTGTGTAATTTGGCGACAGTGCACATGGAGTAATAAGGCCTTGGTAATGATCCGGAAGTGAAATATGTGGTCTGTGTACATGCTGTTATGTTTACAGTGCAGCAGCTCAAAAAAATGCCGGTCAACCCTTGACAAGAATTTCACCGTGAAGTCATCTTTGTGGGTATTTTAGATTTTCATATGATTTGTATTGATTGTCACACTGTGGAAAGGTCAGTGCTGAGAAATATATGTAGATAACATATAGTAAAATTAATTGTGGTGTATCGCCATGTGAAGAGTGCAACTGATATTTATTCCCTATTTGAAGAGTGCTACTGATATGTATTTCTTATTTGAAGAGTGCCACTGATATTTATGTCCTATTTGAAGAGTGCCACTGATATTTATGTCCTATTTGAAGAGTGCAACTGATATTTATTTCCTATTTGAAGAGTACTACTGATATGTATTTCCTATTTGAAGAGTGCCACTGATGTTTATTTCCTATTTGAAGAGTGCCACTGATGTTTATGTCCTTTTTGAAGAGTGCAACTGATGTGATATGTAATTTGTATTTGAAGAGTGCTGCCGATGTGTATTTCCTATTTGAAGAGTGCTACTGTTATTTATGTCCTATTTGAAGAGTGCTACTGATATGTATTTCCTATTTGAAGAGTGCTACTGATATTTATGTCCTATTTGAAGAGTGCCACTGATATTCATGTCCTATTTGAAGAGTGCCACTGATATTTATTTCCCATTTGAAGAGTGCAACTGATATGTATTTTCTATTTGAAGAGTGCTACTGATATTTATTTCCCATTTGAAGAGTGCCACTGATATTTATGTCCTTTTTGAAGAGTGCAACTGATGTGATATGTAATTTGTATTTGAAGAGTGCTGCCGATGTGTATTTCTTATTTGAAGAGTGCTACTGTTATTTATGTTCTATTTGAAGAGTGCTACTGATATGTATTTCCTATTTGAAGAGTGCTACTGATATTTATGTCCTATTTGAAGAGTGCCACTGACATTTATGTCCTATTTGAAGAGTGCCACTGATATTTATTTCCTATTTGAAGAGTGCTACTGATATGTATTTCCTATTTGAAGAGTGCTACTGATATGTATTTCCTATTTGACGAGTGCCACTGATGTTTATGTCCTATTTGAAGAGTGCCACTGATATTTATGTCCTATTTGAAGAGTGCAACTGATATTTATTTCCTATTTGAAGAGTACTACTGATATGTATTTCCTATTTGAAGAGTGCCACTGATGTTTATTTCCTATTTGAAGAGTGCCACTGATGTTTATGTCCTTTTTGAAGAGTGCAACTGATGTGATATGTAATTTGTATTTGAAGAGTGCTGCCGATGTGTATTTCCTATTTGAAGAGTGCTACTGTTATTTATGTCCTATTTGAAGAGTGCTACTGATATGTATTTCCTATTTGAAGAGTGCTACTGATATTTATGTCCTATTTGAAGAGTGCCACTGATATTCATGTCCTATTTGAAGAGTGCCACTGATATTTATTTCCCATTTGAAGAGTGCAACTGATATGTATTTTCTATTTGAAGAGTGCTACTGATATTTATTTCCCATTTGAAGAGTGCCACTGATATTTATGTCCTTTTTGAAGAGTGCAACTGATGTGATATGTAATTTGTATTTGAAGAGTGCTGCCGATGTGTATTTCTTATTTGAAGAGTGCTACTGTTATTTATGTTCTATTTGAAGAGTGCTACTGATATGTATTTCCTATTTGAAGAGTGCTACTGATATTTATGTCCTATTTGAAGAGTGCCACTGACATTTATGTCCTATTTGAAGAGTGCCACTGATATTTATTTCCTATTTGAAGAGTGCTACTGATATGTATTTCCTATTTGAAGAGTGCTACTGATATGTATTTCCTATTTGACGAGTGCCACTGATGTTTATGTCCTATTTGAAGAGTGCCGCTGAAATTTATTTCCTATTTGAAGAGTGCTACTGATATGTATTTCCTATTTGAAGAGTGCATCTGATATATTTCCTCTTTGAAGAGTGTAACTGATTTGATATGTAATTCATATTTGAAGAGTGTTAGTGGTGTTGGATGTGTGTTACATCCATTCAAAAAAGGAACATTTGCACGTAACAAACTTACTAAGGACACCATTTTCAGCATGTTTTTAAAGGAATCTGTACTTTATATACAATCATATTCCTAAAAAGCTCAATTGAATACATTTTACAAATACTAGAGTATTTTGTACTTCCAGCAAAAGCTTTTATTTACTTCTTAAATTTATAAATAACATAACACCATAACAATGTTAAATATTTACTACCTGTATTAATCCAGTACGAACTGAGAAACTCATGACCCATGACCCCATTCCGGTCAGATGATTGACGATCGTAGTGGGTACAAAATTGTCGGTGGATATGAGCTGATAAAGAGTGTTCAGATCTTTTGATCTATTAGTGCTGAGTTCATTTGAACCACTCTCTCTGTTAAACAATCAGACATTTGGCTGACTAAAACGCTAAACAAAACTTAACTTTATAAATTTATTTCAGAAATTTGAATATTACTTTTAAATTATTATATATATGCTAACCAATGTTCCGATATGTTAACTGATGTACACCTTGGCGGATCGATCAGATATTTAAATAATTGAGGTTTGTGAATTTCACTGGATGTCCCAGCAAGCCTCCGCATCCAATTCAAATTGCTGTGTTCAAATTTAAGCACTACTTCTACAAGATCGAGGCGAAAGGAGCACAAAGCTGGAATGGACTCATAAATAGACAATTTGCCACTTCCCGGTACGTAGCCATAAGTTCGATGTTAAATTTACAGAGTTTTTTTTTATGTCAGTTGCCTCCATCATTTTAGCTGATGTACAATGAACAACTGTTACACGCTATTGCATTACATACCTAGGGAGGTAACTCACGAAATCCATTAGATATCGCTAGGACAAAGCACTGAAATATCGGATCGGTCATCCAAGGTTTAGCTAGGCATACGTTACGGAACCATGGCTATAGATGATCATACAGCGTTATTTTTGCTGAAATATTATCTAAACGTTTTTCTTAGTGATCGCCACGCTGTTTCTGTGATTCTGGCGGGACGCTATAATTTCAATCACATATAGGATAATATTATCTCAAATTCCAATGCCTAATATTGAATACAGAGTAAAGCTTTTGATACAGTCAAAATTAAAGGTATGCAGTTTAGTTAAAATCAACTGATATACGTTACCATTGTGTTCTTTCATATCAATATACTATTTATATTAGAACAAACTAGGCCATTACCTAATAAGGACGTCGGTCACTATAGCGTATACATGTATCACATTCCATTAATTGTAAGCAATGTAAGATATCCTGTAAAGTCCTACCAATACTCGTCATACCAATATAAAAGTCATGTCAATACAAAAGACATGCCATTAGCGATGTAATATCAATATTAACATTGGACAGTAACCTGAACAGTTAACTATAGAAAGAAATAACTACCTGAGCCCTCTTTGTTCGACTTAGTGCTTTAAAAAAGCCACCATTCTCTAAACATAATCACAATTCCGTGGCGATGCTCTCTCTCTCTCTCTTTCTCTTTCTCTCTCTCTCTCTCTCTCTCTCTCTCTCTCTCTCTATATATATATATATATATATATATATATATATATATATATATAAGTACGACACTTAAGGCGAGTACGAGAAAAGAGTGACAAGCAATAAGCTTTATAAAATTAAACAAATACATTGTTTCTCTAGAAAATGCAAAACGAACTTAACGAAATTGCCGATCTTGCGAATTACATTTCAAATAATCCTAGAATTACAGATTAAAGTGTTTAATACATTTCAGTGGAAATCAAAATCCAGATTAAACCTAATTCTTGGAGTGCTTACAACTCTGTTATGGCCCTTGTAGTGGTGATTTATAAAAAGTGTTTTGTTTAACGCACTATAACAATTAAATCAATGTTTATTTAAAATTTTAATGGTAATCAAGTCTCTACTTTCACGAATGTTATTATTAAGCACTTTGTAGTTCCAGAGAAAAATTACTTGAATTAAATAATTTGAATAAATACAATTTAGCCCAAATGAGCTAATGCATATACCAACAATATATCTGATTCTGCATGAAGATCGTATGCAATGAATTAATAATTTGTCAAAAACAAGATTATGTAGTCGCCTAACTGACCCCAGGTCACAATCAAGCATTTGTAATAAAAATATGTAACCTAATAGAAACCTTCATTTCTGAAGGGTCCAGATACTTACAAAAATATCTTAGAAATAATTATAAATCTATTACTAATATTGTAATATAAAATGTAGTAAAGACCAATTAGACCCAGACTTTCAAGGGGAATTTCCGATTCTAGACTCAGATTGAGATAAAAATGTTTACAAAATCAAAATCAATGTTTCAGGTCTGTTAGAAAATGAACTTAATTGTTGACAAGGTCATATCCAAAATATAAATATCCCTCATGAAAAAAATACAAAAGCAACGAACAGACAAAGCAGTTTCATATATATATATATATATATATAGTTCTTCAAACTTGATTTGCAAAAGAGCGATTTGCTATTTCATCTAGACAATTTAAAGTGTCGTCTGCGTTCACTAGCCCTTTCATGCATAAAATGAACAGTCTTACTAATGGTTTCACTGACACTGCCGCTATAGAGATTGGTGGAAATATGAATCTATTTTGTCAATCATATAAAAATTAAATTATATCAGCATAATTACAATATGAAATCCCAATATTTACTGTCTTTCGGAAATTGCTGATTGTGCCCGCCTTGTTAATCTGTTATCTAAACTCTCTTTAAAAACTTTATTTTTGTACGCGATCCAATCTGCCTCCGTTTGCATGCTATCTTGCATAACAGATTCTGAAGGATAGTACCTAGCAAAATGTTTCAACGCCATCAAGGTCATGTGATTCATATGCCGCATAAACGTCCTTTTGGAGAAAAGTATAACTTCAGCCCCTCTGCTCACCTGCAAAAATGAAGATAATATGTATGAGAGAGAGAGAGAGAGAGAGAGAGAGAGAGAGAGAGAGAGAGAGAGAGAGGGGGGGGAGGGGAGGGCTTGATTTGTCTACCAAAACTCGTGTTGTAATTTTCATTTGTTCTTACACTTGAGATAATATTTTTTCATCAGTTTCTTACAAACAAACAAAATTCAAAGACTACAGTTCTCCTTCGGCAAAAATTATATGACCGTTTTACAGCGTTTCTCAGACCAAAAATTAAAATACCGTCATAATAGTCTTTTTTGAAATAGGAACGAAAACATATAATTACGAAATTAAATTAATTCATTGTAAATTTGAGTGTTAATTTGCAACAACTTAAGCGATGGGATAGGGTGACATGACATTTGTATGTCGTTTTCTAGACTGAATAATGCATTTACTTGTTGTCGTTATTTGTATGTCGTTTTCTAGACTGAATAATGCATTTACATTTGTTTGTTTGTGTCATGACTGACATGTATATGACAATAAAATGATTTGATATAAACAATGTCGCGAGATGTATTATTAAAAAAAGGAAAATTTAGGCGACAGTGATTAGAACTGAAAAATGTGAAAAATCGATTCTTTGCTTAGATTGACTGTGATGCCGCGTGCTAAAGATTAACCTATCCAACAGTCGCATTAAAATAATTTAACGATTTCATCGTTTATAGAACAATTCTTTAAACTGGTCTGCAATGTAAAGTGCAAAACAAATTATAACAAAGGTCTACTTTCTTTGAGGCTTTTATACATGTATGCCACAAAACATTATCTTAAACTTTAGAAGACACAAAACAATAAAGAACAATAATTAGGCTAGTAAGCAACATGTTATGTATTTCTGCTCTGGAGGACCTACCAGCATCATGACAGGACTCTCGTTCTCGCCTTCATACAAGTCTTTGTCGTCCATGGCATGCAGCACTGTATTCAATCCCTAAACAGGCAAAAAAAAAATAGTGTTAGAATCTGTGATCTTTTGGAAACAAAAGCAGCAATTGTGGAATAGTATTATGTAAAGAATGTCAGTCTTCTTTTCTTGACCGGTCTATATAATGGATTGTTTTTTAAACAAAATAATGTTTTTTTTAAACAATATGGCATGGTTATATTAAACAGTAACACGGTCATATATATATATATATATATATATATATATATATATATATATATATATATATATATATATATATATATAAATGAATGTTTTTTTGTTTGTTTGTTTGTTTGTTTGTTTGTGTCGTATGCGTTCCTATATCGTTCATCCGATTGCGATAAAACTTTGGTGAGTTGCTCTGCGCACGCCCGCGAAGGTTTCTGAATTAGTACAACCATTTAAATTCTAACAATTAACAAATGTGTTTTTGCGACATTTACAGTGTGTTCGCTGTGAACAGTAGGCGCCTTAGATACGTCACGTGATCGAATAGTAGGCGCCTTTAAATGCGTCACGTGATCGAACAGCAGGCGCTTTAGATACGTCACGTGATCGAACAGTAGGCGCCTTTAAATGCGTCACGTGATCGAACAGTAGGCGCCTTAGATACGTCACGTGATCGAACACGGTTTGGATTGGCTGAAACTATGATGACGTAACAAAGGCGCGAACCAAACGTAAGTAAGTAAACATGACGTAACTAAGGAGCCTACAGTTCACACCGAAGACACGCGAAATTAGGTACCGCTACAGACCGTGTTCAGTCACGTGACGTATTTAAGGCGCCTACTGTTCGATCACGTGACATATCTAAGGCACCTAAAGTTCACACCGAAGACACGCGAAATTAGGTATCGCTACAGACCGTGTTCGATCACTTGACGTATTTAAGGCGCCTACTGTTCGATCACGTGACTTATCTAAAGGCGCCTACAGTTCACAGCGAACACACGGTAAATGTCGCAAAAACACATTTGTTAATTGTTACAATTTAAATGGTTGTATTAATTCAGAAACCTTCGCGGGCGTGCGCAGAACAACTCACTAAAGTTTTATCGCAATCGGATGAACGGTATAAGAACACATACCGATTATGAATTTCATGCAGCTGTAGATACTCACCAAAGTTTTATCGCAATCGGATGAACGGTATAGGAACACATACGATACAAATAAAGAAACAAACAAACATACAGTTTTTCATACTGTTAAATAGCCTATTCTGTTTATTGAATGCTTTTGGATACAAAATATTTTCCGTGTACGATCACGTGACGTATTTAAGGCGCCTACTGTTCGATCACGTGACGTACAAATTCACACCGTGATTGTTTGACGTAACCAAGGAGCGAACCAAACGTAACTAAGTAAACATGACGTATCTAAAGCGCCTACAGTTCACACCGAAGACACGCGAAGTTAGGTATCGCTACAGAACGTGTTCGATCACGTGACGTATTTAAGGCGCCTACTGTACGATCACGTGACGTATCTAAAGGCGCCTACAGTTCACAGCGAACACACGGTAAATGTCGCAAAAACACATTTGTTAATTGTTACAATTTAAATGGTTGTACTAATTCAGAAACCTTCGCAGGCGTGCGCAGAACAACTCACCAAAGTTTTATCGCAATCTGATGAACGGTATATGAATACCGATTACGAATTTCATACAGCTGTCGATTTACGTCATCATAGTTTCAGCCAATCCAAACCGTGTTCGATCACGTGACGTATCTAAGGCGCCTACTGTTCGATCACGTGACGCATTTAATGGCGCCTACTGTTCGATCACGTGACGTATCTAAGGCGCCTGCTGTTCGATCACGTGACGCATTTAAAGCCGCCTACTGTTCGATCACGTGACGTATCTAAGGCGCCTACTGTTCACAGCGAACACACTGTAAATGTCGCAAAAACACATTTGTTAATTGTTAGAATTTAAATGGTTGTACTAATTCAGAAACCTTCGCGGGCGTGCGCAGAGCAACTCACCAAAGTTTTATCGCAATCGGATGAACGGTATAAGAACGCATACGTAACAAACAAACAAACAAACAAACAAACAAACAAACAAACAAACAAACATTCATATATATACAGAGAGAGAGAGAGAGAGAGAGAGAGAGAGAGAGAGAGAGAGAGAGAGAGAGCATTAGTAATAAAATATAATAAAATATGTTATAGTTGAACAGGACACCTCTGAATGTTCTGACAATGCACAATACATTACTACAATTTGCAACATTTTAATATGGTCATCGAGTGAAAGGTTATCTCTTTCGTGACTATTAAGAGTGCTTTTTTGCAGTGATTAGTGCTTCATTTATTGAAGCGATTTTAATACGGTACTTTAAAGACCCATGCTTGTGTCACATCCTTGAAATAATATCATTAACAAATCTCATATGTATCAGCCACGAATTGTCATGGATCCGGTTCAAACTAATGATATATGAGCACACGCCGGGATCTCGTACTTATAAAAATCTAGAAACCGGTACAGATATTGTTAACGAGTTTATCGAAATAGATTCCTGAAATATTAGTTGAAACTATTGATTCGAGATGGTGCACATCATTAAGAGGTTAATGATAGAACTGGTCGGCCTGGTGACAGGATAATGTGACTGAGTGAAACACAATGCTACAATTCCGCGGCATTATGAACCAGTGCTAGACATCATTATAACTGCAGTAACTACGCTGCAGACATCTTAGCGAAACATTGTTAAAGCTATGTTAAAAATGCAAATCACACACACACACACACACACACACACACACACACACACACACGCGCGCGCACGCGCGCGCGCGTGCGCATAAACATAATATTTACAAAGACGTCTTTGGACTGGAGGATCTCAACGTTTACAACGACATGTGATTGCTTCTTTTGAGAATCTTCGTTTTCATCAGAGCTGGAGGAAAGTGTGCATTTCTCTTGACTCTTGGATTTTGGCGGGAGCATCTGTAAAACCAGTAACAAAGTCATATTCCAATGGAATTTTTGTAAATGTCGTTAAACGGCTTTTACAAATTTTCTGGCAACTGTTCTGACCAAATATCAACCCCTGAAGATATTGCTATCTTTTTAACATATAAGAGTATATTTGGGTGGAAATATAATGTATGTAGCTAATATGTCTTAAAATACATGAATGTTACATCTATGATTTATTTTTAATATCTTTTTTTTTCTCTTTAATTTGGTGGGATAGGGCATGTTTCCCAAACCAGCGGTTGCGCTATTTGTGCTTATTATTTATACCATCAAAACACCTAGATATTTGCTTCTGCAAAGGAATATTTAAATTTTACGTATACAAAGGGCATATGGAGTTTATCTTTATTCCTCTCTCAACCATACGGACACGCCATATCTCATTATGTTTCATGTAGAAACGGAAGACATACATACATACATACATACATACATACATACATACATACATACATACATACATACAGTAAGTTAATGAATTTAGCATCGAGCATCCAGAAATAGATTGCAATCGTCCATATGCATTATATAACTCTGTAAGACTATCAGGCCCAGCAACACAAGGTTGCAACCAAAAGTATGCTAATTTAGAAAATGACCTCAAATTTATACACTATAAAGATAGTTAACCCCAAAACTATCAGGTCTTGCAGCAATTTAAACACTTAAAATCCTGTATTAACTAACAATGCAAAGAGCTGTCATATGGGGTTATATATTCTACTAAAAAACAGCACAAAGAATTCCAAATTGATAGGAAAAATATAGAAGCAAATTGATTCAGTATTTGGTGAATATATTTCTTTGAAAGGTATATGTAATAAGTAGGCAGGATATTTGTCTGTTAAACCTAAGCAATATTTACAGAAGACACAAAATAAAATAGAATATATCTGCATATTTTGCATTTATCACACACACACACACACATACGCACATAGAGACACACACATACAAAGTCCAAATTACATATGTATATACATATACAAGAGAGAGAGAGAGAGAGAGAGAGAGAGAGAGAGAGAGAGAGAAAGAGATTTCATAATCATGTGATAATTTACTCTGCACAGGTTTCTCTTCGTTCTTCGTCTCCCAGTGTCTATTCTGGGTCCTATAATTATTTTTAGAGACAAAGATCTTGTGATAATTGGCAATGATCTGTTTATTATCTATACCATTTTCTATATTTTATTATCTATACCATTATCTATATTTTATTATCTATACCATTATCTATATTTTATTATCTATACCATTATCTATATTTTATTATCTATACCATTATCTATATTTTATTATCTATACCATTATCTATATTTTATTATCTCTACCATTAGCTATATTTTATTATCTATACCATTATCTATATTTTATTATCTATACCATTTTCTATATTTTATTATCTATACCATTATCTATATTTTATTATCTATACCATTATCTATATTTTATTTTCTATACCATTATCTATATTTTATTATCTATACCATTATCTATATTTTATTATCTATACCATTTTCTATATTTTATTATCTATACCATTATCTATATTTTATTATCTATACCATTTTCTATATTTTATTATCTATACCATTATCTATATTTTATTTTCTATACCATTATCTATATTTTATTATCTATACCATTATCTATATTTTATTATCTATACCATTATCTATATTTTATTTTCTATACCATTATCTATATTTTATTATCTATACCATTATCTTAATACATGTACACTTTTAGTCATAAGCATATCTTTGAAAGTATTACAAATTCTTCTAATAACTAATCATGTTAGACCAGATTTATTTTAACTCCCACCAGCTGATTTAAAATCTCACTTAAGACAAAGAAAGTGCGCTAAAATAATGACGATTTAAATAATTAGAATACAAGACATTACTAAATATATTCTGATGAAAATGAAAACAGTGCCTTATTAACTATCTTGTCTTTAAACATGCTTTAAACCAAATTATGATGGCTGGAATTAATACAACACTTCTTCCGATTATAAATCATTAAAAGTGAATATAATAAACGAGTCATTAACAAATAAAAATCAATCGATGATTAATAATTTATAAATTAATCTAAAAGAAGTTTTGCTAACCATTATTTGGCATTCCAAGTCCTGACAGATTAATTTCGGACACGGGGTCTTCCTTGGGTTTGATTTCATTCGGTTTTCTGGCCTTGACTGCCTTTAGCGTTTTCATCACTTCACATGTACCCTAACAATAAATCATAAGAAAATGCATATACAAATTTGTCTTTAATATAGTTTACACAATGTTTTCCATAAAAAATGTAATTACAATTTGAACATTTTGTATAGTGTATTTGTCACCCAAATGCTATTATGTTATCAAAAACTCTCTCTCTCTCTCTCTCTCTCTCTCTCTCTCTCTCTCTCTCTCTCTCTCTCTCTCTCTCTCTCTCTCTCATGTTTTGTTATTTGAATACATTTATCTCACCTTACGTTTAACTCGAGTATACTTTTTAATGAATATATAGTCGTACGATGAGTTGATGGCACAGGCTGTCCTGCAGTCACCCGTTTTCGAATTGAAGATTCCACATAGTGGTTACAGATAATGTATAAATTTGCATATTGTTGGTACTATAGGAAAACTCAGCAAACAAGCTTCAGAACAGCAAAACATCTACTGTACAGTGTCATCCTTTGAACAGTACAAATCATTCTGAAAGATTGGTATTTTGTCAACTGTACTACTTACTGTATACCTCCTGAAGCGAGAACCTCAACCACACTGTATGCCATTCCAGTATACGCCGACATAACAAATATTCTTGTCGTGAGTGTCAACTTTCACTGCTTAAGACTGAATTATTTTGATGTTATTAGTTAAATTTTACTATGGGACGATTCTAAACACTTTATTCGAATGCAAGTTGTATAAGAAAATGTTAACCTTTTTCTAAACGAGTTGATGTCTTGTACCTTTATCTTTTCTTTTGCATACCTTTTACAGAATTTTAATATTTGTGTCTATTATTAGCATCTTATCCTTCATGTTTACTTTAATTTGGAAAATTTATCTTACTGAACGGTTTAATATATTTCATGGTTTAGTTTTGGTTGACACCATATGCATTGTGTGTCATTCTTCCTTAGTCTGACGCAAATTTTCTCTTGTGCATGTGCTTTGTAATAGCAATCCCAATTCAGAAAGAGTGATGCACATATACATTGTTATTAACACAGACAGACAGATGTTCTTACCGACTTTACTATGTAAAACCATTCACTGCTTTTGTCGTTATCAGTTACGAGCGTTCCTCTCCTGTTGATAGGAAAGAAGAATGTGTAAGCATGATGATATAAAAATTGCATGTCTTTTTAAGAAACTTTGAATCTTTTTTCACGGGTCTAAAAGTATTACAATTAGAAATGATATATGTATATATATATATATATATATATATATATATATATATATATATATATATATATATATAGAGAGAGAGAGAGAGAGAGAGAGAGAGAGAGAGAGAGAGAGAGAGAGAGAGAGAGAGTTGCCATCCAAACTTACAATTTCAGCAATGTCAAAACGAAATGTTTTACAAAACATTTAGGAAGATAAACTTTTCCAGAAGTAATCATGAAGGACAAGAGATTCCTTTTTTGCCTCTATGTCAAAGATCGATTAGCAAAGCGTCCTGAAGAGGTAACCTTGCTGGGGTTTGCTTTTATATTTCAAACTTCTTCGCGTTTGTAAAGAAAACTACATGTACTAATAGGAACAAATACCAAATTACAGTGTTCAATCTTCCTAACCAGATGTTTAAATTATCATTTTATATTTTTCTATTCTAAATACATTACGCGACTATAAATACTAAGAAAATAAGCTTTTTTTAAAATGATCAATACGTTTAAGAAAACACATTTGTTTCCATGCATACAACAATGAACATGTTACTTTCCTGCATCAGTTAGGCTCCATATAAAGTACATACTTAAAGTAGTTGATAAGGCAACTTCCTGGCTCCTCCTTTATGCTATCTACGGGCCAGTTCTGGAATAATGGTACTTGTCTAAAATAGATAAATAAACAAATGCCCGAATGTGACTGAATACTTTAACAAAATAAAAGCATTTAAAGAATTGTCATTTTAAGTTGGAAATATGGCCTGTGGGATGATCATCTTTGACTATATTATATTATTCATTTTGCATCATGACGAATGCTCACCACACCCTCCACCTATTGAATCATAATATATGTTATAAAATGGTACCACACTGAGAAAGTGTAGGGAGCATTATATTCATAAATAAATAAAACGATTAGTTGCGACTTGTGTATTATGTAAATTGCATTGAGAGAGAGAAGAAAAAAAACAAATTAGTTGGGATTGGCGTTTAACGTCAGTTGTAGCTTTTGTCTAGCTATCAAAGCAACATGTCAACATGTGATAATATGTCAATTCATATCTTGAACATCTTTATTTGTTTGTTTGATTTGGATTTTTAACGTAGCTTTAACAATTTTTTCAGTCATATCGCTACGATGTCTGCAGTGAGGCAGTTTATAGTGATGTCTACCACTGGGGCATCATGCCGCAGACATGTAGCATGATGTCCCACCCAGTCACATTATCCTGACACCAGGCCGACCAGTCCTAACACTAACCTCTTAATGCTGAACGTCAAGCGAGGCAGCTGTTAGTACCATTTTTGTAAGTCTTTGGTATGACTCGGCCGGGGATCGAACCCACGACCTCCCGCTTCCGCGGCGGACGCTCTAACCACTAGGCCACCGGAGCGGTTTGAACATCTTTACAATTTACACATCATTCAAAATGTATCTGTAGTGACATACTTTGAAAATATCTTCGCCCTGTCTTAACCCTGCAGTTGTTTCACATTAGAGTACTGGAATAAAATGGTTGTGTCATTTGCGAATTGGCAATCTAACTTTGCTCTCTCTGACGGTGCATGACATAGATATGATAAAGTAGGGCACAAAGAATATTTATTTTACAGAATGTTAACATCACGGTCTTACAATAACAATTGGTACCATGATACCTTACTCATTTAGTCATGGCATCAATATTCGACTGACCGGAAATGAGACTAGCCCATGATCATGAGTGAATTAGTTGATGCATTATGTAGCAATGATCAACGCAGAAAGCTTAGGCCCACTGCCTTCATTATTGTCTTCAAATCAGTTTATTGTTTTATTATTTGTATGTATGTATATATATATATATATATATATATATATATATATATATATATATATATATATATATATATATATATATATATATATATATATATACAGTGTTCCATGTAGCACCAGTGGTGAACGGTCAAGAATTTCCCACAAAATTGTCATCAGTTCTTTAATTACTGGCTTGATTAAGTGTTACAAACGACAAAGCAACAAGATCATGGTCGGTAGTAACGTCGAGAAAGCATGTCATATACACACTATGCTGTACTACGTGGTTTTTCAATTGGAATCTTTTTGCACATCTTCGATATAAAAGTTTCTTGTAAATATTTCAAACATAGCTACTATGATTACAAGAGATAAACATATATATAAGACTCGTGCAGGAAAATATTAAAAGGCAATAAGGTAGAGAGGCAAACTATATCATTTCTTGAATAGTTTTTGATACCAGCTTACGTGAAGATTAGTCCAGATTTTTAACTTAGTACTCAACTTACCTGAGAAACCCAATGTGTTCCGCTTCTTTATCTGGATGCTCCGAATCCATAAATATCCGGATGAAATCCTCTTTTCCGATAACAAGAACTTCCATCGGAGTTGCACTCTCCACTGTGGCCGTTCTCTTCGTGTTGAAGATTAGACCAACCTCCTGTAGACAGTGTTCAAGATCAAACTGTTCAGTTTCAATATAAAACAAATACAAAATTGATTTTGTTCTCCGCGGCCAATGAGTAATCATTCAAGATAATGTTGTAAATATAATGAGAAGATAAACATTTGTTAAAATAAACAACTGCGGAAGTACAACAAAAAGCGAAGAGAGAAGGGAAGACAGAGGAGAATTAGAAGGGATAAGGGATGAAGACAAAGGAAGAGGAAAACATACAGATGAGTAGGACTCAGGACAGAAGGGAAAATTGCAAACTAATTTAAATGATGAACTAGGTCGTTACTTGGTGGAGTGATATGATATTAGCTTAATTGTATTTGAGAGATTACTATTTGAATTATATTAAATTGTTGTTATTTAAAATTTCAGTTTGTCTATTCATTAATTTAACCGTCGGCACCGCTGTAGTTTCTGAACATTCAATACTTATGAATTTGTGACATGACCTTAAGAATTATTTCGGTTTCAATTAACAATACTATAAGTGATATGTTGAAGTTGATATGTAACTTGTTTGCTGATATTACATAAATTGCTGGTTTCACTTCTTTCTGCTACATATTTTTAAACGTAGAATAGTGACAACACACAAATGCCTGTATCCAGATCATCGATAAAGCTAACTATTTATGTGCTCTTTTCTGGTAGTCAAACTGCTTGGGAATAATGCACTGCAAGTTGGTTGCCCAGACTTAAGGAGCGGCGGTTAAAGAGGAATCTTGATTACGTTGTAGAAAAGGATGATACCGTTTCCAAGTCGCTTTGAAGGAAAGACTAAACGTGAAATACTTTCTTCTATTACTAAGCTGGTCGGCATTGAAATAATGTTTCCTGTGTCGATGTCTGTTATATTTAAGCGAAGACGAATATATTCCAGGGTAGGATAGTCTAGTACAAGATGTATTTAATGTGATTAATGAGTCTATAACACAAACGGATCAGTTACACAGGATCAAGTAAAGGCAGTATCAAGTGAGGACGATATGTTTAACAACAATAGAGGTTGTAGCAATGGGATAACACTACTGAAAAAAAATATAACCGTAATGGAATGAATAATTAATTACACTCGCAAGTTCAATTCAGCCTAAGGTAGTTATGAATACAAATGATATAATAAAATAGTAATAGTGCTACGAGCAACATCAACAACATAATGATGATACTACTACTACTACTACTACTGCTAGTGATACTACTATTTGCAGTAGTTATCGCAGCAACACTTTTTTATATACTAAAACAGATGAATTAAACCAAAAACAGCAATGTAAAGTGACGAAAGGCAGAAATTCATACATAAAGGAAATATCTACTAACTACACGAGGTCACAAAACATAAAGAGTAAATTTCGTGCCTTACCCCAAGTTCCCAAGAAAACTGAAATAGTGTTTAAGTTTCAGAATAAATATGCCACACTGTCCGAACCTCTTTCTACTGTTTTGTGATAAATAAAATACATTGCATGGCATTTCTTCTTTTAATTATATGTTACATTTACAATTTCCATTTGCTTGGTTGTAATTGTTCCTGCTTCCTTCATGGAGTGTAAGGATTATGTGTTTGTCCATTTACCCTGTTTCAGACTATTTTATCAAAACTATTTTAATATCTCTGTTAGCCAGTGATACAATACTTCACACAACTGAAATACATATTGGAACATGCCGTTGAATGTATCGGAATCTACTTGTTCACCCGCAACATCTCTGCAGTACCCCCACTCTCACGGAAGAAAACATTTGGAATGTTTATTTTGTTATCGCAATGGAAGCGCTGTTGTGACCGACGGAACTAAGTATACCCAATGGTCCTGATTAAATAGTCCTCAAATGGTCCTGATTAAATAGTCCGCAAAACTAATCTTACATATATACGTATTTAAAAACTAAATTCCACATTTAAAAGTGCAATGTCTACAAATATCGGTAGAAGTAGGATGGAACATCAGGATGTATAACTTGCGTGGTGTTTTCCTCAAGTAATTGATTTATATTTCAATATTTGCATATATCATATACATCTTGAACAAAATACGGAACTGTAGATGCTGAAATTTCGAAAGAAATGGTCATTAAACTATGTCATATTTTATCCTGGAAAAATTAATTTGTCATTGCCGTATCATCATCCGCACGTAATACAAAATGAACAGAACTATTCGTATTTATGGCCATCCTGCATGAATTATACATGGCCCTATGTCCTGACCACATTTTGTTCATATTTTGATTCCCGTGGTTTGAATTGGTAAGTGGCCCCACAACAATCTTTGCTATATTTATATATATCTATCCATACATATCAATCCATACATATCAATCCATACCTACAATACATACATATTAATCCACACATATCAATACATACATATTAGTCCATACATATCAATCCATACATATCAATACATACAGATCAATCCATACATATCAATGCATACATATCAATACATACATATCAATCCATACATATCAATACATACATATCAATCCATACATATCAATACATACATATCAATACATACATATTAATCCATACATATCAGTACATACATATTAGTCTATACATATCAATCCATACATATCAATCCATACCTATCAATCTATACATATCAATCCATACCTACAATACATACATATTAATCCATACATATCAATACATAAATATTAGTCCATACATATCAGTCCATACATATCAATCCATACATATCAATACATATATATCAATACATACATATCAGTCCATACATATCAGTCCATACATATCAATCCATACCTATCAATCCATACATATCAATCCATACCTATCAATACATACATATCAATCCATACATATCAATCCATACATATCAATACATATCAATCCATACATATCAATACATACATATCAGTCCATACATATCAATCCATACATATCAATCCATACATATCAATCCATACCTATCAATACATACATATCATCCATACATATCAGTCCATACATATCAATCCATACCTATCAATACATACATATCATCCATACATATCAATCCATACCTATCAATACATACATATCAGTCCATACATATCAATCCATACCTATCAATACATACATATCATCCATACATATCAATCCATACCTATCAATACATACATATCAGTCCATACATATCAATCCATACCTATCAATACATACATATCATCCATACATATCAGTCCATACATATCAATCCATACCTATCAATACATACATATCAGTCCATACATATCAATCCATACCTATCAATACATACATATCATCCATACATATCAATCCATACATATCAATCTATACCTATCAATCAATACATATCAATACATTGTATTATACTGGGCCGAAATGCTCCAATCGTTACTTGCTTAAATGACGTTTGAGGGAAGTAACCAACTCACTCCAAAGCTTTGGCCTTTCCCCAGACGTGCTACTGTGTGCACCTTTAATTCCTTGGTTTTCTCGTCTCTAGTAATTTTCTTCATAAATGCTGAAAAATAAAAATAAGCCACATTGTAAACAATTACTTAAGTTATAGACAATACATTATATGCAAATGTTCATATTAGTAAATTGTATGTATACATTTCGTATAAGAAGAATGGATACTATTTTAGCTTAAAGTTTGCATTCTTTTCCTTCAATGAGTTTTCTAACTACATGATTTTGTTCAAATAACTAATTTCTTAAAGGAATAAACCGATATTAATCAGTAAGAAATTCGAGATTGACGACACGGCCGGATGATAAAATTTTGTTTTTCCGACATAGTGTAGTGCATCCTATGTATCAAGTTGCATCAATCTGCGATAACAGTGTCTGCGAAAATGAGTAAAGGTAAATGTTCATCACTGGAACAAAAATAGACAGATCACATTTTATTGAAAGGTGTTGTACTTTTCATGAGACACCCAGACACCAACTGGGGCCCCATGTGACACATTTGTCTTGGGCGAACGCCATAACAGATCATCTCACAATTGACTTTGAGTCTCAGCTGGACCAATATGGGCATGTAAGAAAATTGTGTGGGTGCATGGTTCGTGCCATGGTCTTCAGGTATTATTCCTCGACCAAACATATTGGCTTATATGTATCACGTGGTGAAAATGGCCTTAGACACTACATATTAAACCATAAACATACCAGGGACAAATATAGCGTGATTTTTAAGGCAATACTGTCTCACTTAAAGGCGTTACACACAAATATTAATGATAGTTAATATAATACGAAATATAGGTCAATTTGATAAATAGTTGCATCTTGGCGACTGATCCACATATCAAGTTAATTGACTCTGACAGAAATAGTGCCAAAGAAACAAAAGAAAAGGCTCGGGTTATTGAAAGTCACTGCGTTGAGACATATAGGTTACAGCGAACTAGTTTCTACTTACAGGTGTATCACCCTTCATGATACATATTTATCCCACGTTACAGGATTCTGCAGGCAAAGTGTCAAAGATATTAAGCTAAGCACAACTCCCAAATTGGGGACTTAACATAATGCATAGGTAAGCACAAGTCATTTAACTGAAATATAGGTCACAATAACTTAGGTTTCATAATTATTGTAGCATTCTTCATAAACTAGGTCCATAATAAGCCATTTTAACCCACAAGCAATTGTGTCCGAGATGATATCTAAACACAAAACCTAACCTCAGTATTGTCGCTTGACGGAGTGGCGGATTGAAAGACGGAGAGAAACCATAAATCCATACGCTGGAAGTTTGTTTGCTTATTATTAATCGTTTGTTGTATGTTACCTTTGCAGGCCAGTAAAACACAAAATACTATTGAATAACTCAAACGTCTGCTACAGATGCTCGCAAAAGCGAAAGATGAGATTGTGCACTGCAAATGCATAAACAGGAGACCATAGGAGTTAAGTCGACGACAGAAAGGAAAAAGGGAAAGAACAAGAGCAAGATATTCATCGAACGCCGATTTGTTGAGACCAATCAAATTATGATGCAAATCGATTATCAAGCTTCTGATTGCTAACCAAAATTTATTTATTCATTTCAGTTCTTACATATTCAGTTTTAACAATAACCATAGTCGATTTTTTGTCCTTTAAAGAAGAGTTTTTAATCTTGTTTAAAGTTGAAATATAAAAACTGATGATTATAAGTTTGTTTCCACTAATATAGTTTCCGCTCTTCTACGTACAAGCTAAATATCATGTATGCATCTTGAGTGCCCGTCATAGGGCACATCATGTAAACAGACTATAGCAAATGTAAGTGGTAGGAAAGACTATTAAACCCCTGGAAATATTGATATTGCATGGTTACGCCAGGTTTTACTTTTTCGCTCAATATCGCCGATACCAATATTTTTTTTAATGAGATTAATTCAAAGTGATATTATTATTTAAAGAAATGCTCTATAGAACATACAAAATAGATTAATAAATACCTTGAAGAAAAAACGTTTCTAAAAACTGCCTTAATGATACCTTTGATCGAACGAAAGCTTTCTTCCTTTATTTAGTTCTGCAGATAACTAAGAGTAACACAACACATTGGGTGTTATAAACAAGAACGCTTCGTAATTACAACTTCCGACGTAAATGATTTCAGAAAGAAGCAAATTACCAAACTCATCTTGGCAGAATGGTGTCCAAGGTAAAATGTGAATTTCTGTTGCTTCTGCTTATCAATGTAAAAAGTTATCTTAGACCATTTTTTGTGTTCAAGAAATTACATAGAGAATTACTGGAATTCGACATCCTGCTATGTGCCTAGTACCCCAAGCGTCAGACTTAACGACAAAGAAACTATGTAATTTACATTTATGACTGGTCACAGACTCCAGATCTCACTTTGCATGTCGAAGTCTGCGGTCTAAAATCAAAATTATGAAGTCTAAAATTGAAGATCCCATCAAGTATTGCTTTACAAATCTGAAGTGTGAAGTATGTAGTACAATTTTTGTAGAAGTTTTAGTTTTACAATATCAGTTTTAAAACATGAAGTGTGCAGTAGGAATTTAAAAGTACATTCCGGGATTCCGTTGTAATCGACGATTATTGGCTCTGATGGGAGGCACATTCGAACAATCACTGCCTCAAATATTAATTAGGACAATGAAAACCGCGTCAGTTGCGGTTTTGAAAACAATTAAGATTTAACCAAAGGTTATCAAAAACGTACGCACCTATTATCGATAAAATAATTTTCAGAAGAAACTTGGAATGGTATATTTTTTTATTTTATGCGCGCTTGCAGATTGCAATGTCCTCAATATCTGGTAATGTTTTATGGACACTGACAGTTAAATTACCGTCCTTGTATTATTTATGGACATAGCTGAACCACCTAAAAAAGAAGGAAAGGAAAAAGTGCATTCAACCCTAAAAAGTGAGCAAACTTATCTTAAAAATAATATCACAAACCGTACAAACCATTTCCGGATAAAATTAGGTAAAACGACTCGGCATCGTGCCCCTGTTTGATAATTGTCTTTTTGGCCTCTATTCTGAAAATATATGTGACGATGTATTTTCACAACATTCTGTTTCACTTGTCATTGTTCTTCAAAAAAGTAACTATAAATTGAAAGTAATATCATTTTCATCTGTAAAAGAGTATTTTTGTTATTTCAGCGAATGATGTCGTATCAAAAATGCTGATAACATTTTTAAATGATCATCAAAGATACAAACATTGTTTCAAATCTTTCTTTGAATAAGAAACTGAATATGGCATATTGTAAAATAACGTAAATAAATCCAGCACAAGAAAATGTCATCAACATGCATCCATTGACACTAAAATATCGTTGAAGGTAATGTCAGAGCAAGTTTGAAACTAACGGAAAGAATGTCATAAGAAATGGTAATAAGGAAACAATGGAGTTATCTTTGATGAAAAATCGTATTCTCTGTATAACCAGCCTTATCAATGCATGACAACGCATCTGCAGGTCAATACTGCACGACAGAGCAATTCATTACTAATTTCCTTTGTAATGCATAGACGCCATGTACTGACGCAAACAATATGAACAGATTACTTTGAACCTCTAGAACAAGCAATGGGAGTATCTCCGCCCAGTAAAAAATGTCAGATCAAATTCCTCGTCATTAAGAACTACACTGAAAACTGCTTTTGATCACATGGTACAGACGTTTAGTCCGTACATAAATCTATGGCTAGTATCTTTATTCATACATGCAAACTGTTTATTCAATTAAGAAGAACTTGTTCAACTAGTAAAGTTGAAAAACTGAAAAACTGTTTAAATATGAGTTATTAAAATTTTTGTAATGTTTAATCGTAATTTGAGTCATTATAAATTTTGTAATGACGATCAGCAACAAAAGTAATCGACAAAATAAAAAGGTGTCTGAGTGAGTTAGCACCACAAATATAGCCAGAGACAAAGACAACAGATCGCTAAAGCCATACACTAGCAAAGTATAAAAATGAACAACACAGCAAAAACGAAATGTATTAAAATATATTACAATTTATTCTTAATTTCCTCAACGCTATATACATCATAAATGTCTTGCAAGAACCTGAACTATCATTCTCTGATAAAGATTTTGTCCGAAATAATTTGAAATGTGTCTCAAAAAGAGGTGATCTCACCACCAATAATTTATTATTCACTACCATGAATGTTTTCTTGTCTCAGACATTCGGCATCGTGAACGCTTTCTCATGTCAGATGGTCAGCATCTTGAACATTTTTTCATCTCAGACACTTAACATCTTAAACGCTTTCTCGTGTTAGATACTCAACATCTTGAACGCTTTCCCATGTCAGATATTAAGCAACATCATGGCTGTCTCGTGTCAGATACTTAGCATCTATAACCCTTTCTCGTGTAACCTTTAACTTTTTCTCGTGTCAGATACTCAGCAGCTTGAATGCTTTATCGTGTCAGATACTTGAATGCTTTATCGTGTCAGATACATAGCATAATGAACGCTTTGTCGTAAAAGATACTCAGCATCTTTAAAATTTCTCGTGTCAGATATTAAGCATCACGAAATATGTATTGTGGCAGATACTTAGCATCGTTAACGCTTTCTCGTGTCAGATACTTATTATCTTAAACACTCTCCCGTATCAAAAATATTGCATCTTTAATGCTGTATCGTGTCATACTTATCATCTTAAACACTCTCCCGTATAAAAAATATTGCATCTTTAACGCTGTATCGTGTAAAATATTCAGCATCTTTAACGCTGTCTAGTGTCAGATACTTAACATCTTAAACGCTTTCTTGTGTCAGATACTTATCATCTTTAACGCTTTCTCGTGTAATATACTTAGTATCTTTATCGCTGTCTTGTGTCAGTTACTTAGCATCTTTAACACTTTCCTGTGTCAGAAACTTTGCATCTTTAACGCTGTATCGTATCAGGTACTCAACATCTTTAACACTTTCCCGTGTCAGAAGCTTTGCATCTTTATCTTTGTGTCAGATACTTATCATTTTTAACGCTGTATCGTGTCAGATATTTAGCATCTTTAACACTTTCCCGTGTCAGATACTTAGCAGCTTTAACGCTTTCTTGTGCCAGATACTTATCATCTTTTAAATTTTTTCGTGTAATATACTTAGCATCTTTAACACTGTATCGTGACAGATACTTAGTATCTTTAACGCTTTCTTGTGTCAGATACTTAGCATCTTTATTCCTGTCTCGTGTCAGATACTTATCATCTTTAACGCTTTCTCGTGCAACATAATCAGCATCTTTAACGCTGTCTCGTGTCAGCAACTTAGCATCTGTAACACTTTCCAGTGTCAGAAACTTTGCATCTTTAACGCTGTATCGTATCAGGTACTCAACATCTTTATTGCTTTCTCGTGTTTGATACTTATCATCTTGAACTCTTCTCGTGTCAGATACTCGGCATCTTTAACGCTTTCCAATAAGTATCATGAATGCTCTCTCTTATCAGATACTTAGCATCTTTAAACGCTTTTTCGTATCAGATACTCAGCATCTTGAACGCTTTCCTATGTCAACTATTAAGCATCATGAATTCTGTCTCGTGTAAGATATTCAGTACCATTTACTTTCTTTTATCCGGTACTCAGCATCATGAATGTTATCGTATATTAGATACTCAGCACCATGAATGCTTCTAGTGTCAGATACTCAACACTATAAATGCTTTAACGCGTTGAATACTCAGTACCCTTAACTCTTTCATTTGTCTTATAGTCAGCATTATGAATACTGTCTCGTGTCAGATACTCAGCACCATGAATGATTGCTAGTGTCAGATACTGGATAAAAGCTGAAAGATTTTCTAGTGACAAACCATCTGTATTTTAGATATGTTCCAATGCAATTAGTTTCAGATAAGAGGTTTGTCGTCTTTATGCATTATGTTTCGAATCGAATGAAGCGACGACAGCAAAATGAATATTAGGAAAGGGTCTATGCTACTTACATTTGGTACCAGGCTACCATGCATAATTTCTCCTGTGTCTTTAGCGGATACTCAGATAGGAAACGAAGGGTCTGAAGTCCATTCATGGTCTTTTGAAATTTAGAATATAAAGTAATAACGTATTGGGAATATAATCTAGCATACTATAATAACAATATTGAAGATTTTTATTTATAGCGTCTAATCTTTAGAAGCTCTAAGCGCTTTACATCAATAATGGCATGACTACAGAATGTAGGGTTTGAGAAAATACACTAATACCCACCATTGTATTAAAATGATTTCAACCCCACCCACCTATTAAAAGTAGCCCATTACTACCAAATCTCACAATCATAGAGACAGCAGGAAAACGCTATTTTCCAAAATTTATAATTTTTATATTTCAACTTTGATTTTCGTCATGTATAATACGTTGGTGCAAAGGCAGTATATTGATTCTATTATACAAGATTTTGGAATTGGAGACAATACGTACCTCGTGTTCTAAGGTAATTAGTTGTCTGAACGAGCCTATAAAAGGACTTTTTCACCAACATTGCATACAGTGTAAACATAAAACTTGCATTAGTGTATATCAAAAAAATGTTTTATTGTTGCAATACAGACCATGCCATTGGATTTAACTTAATAGCAAGCATCAGTTGATACAAATGATAAACGATTTAGACAATCCATGAGTAGATTTAAATCCAATTAATATTTAGACAGTCCATGAATTATTGTAAATCTATTATTTAGACAGCCTATGAGTATATGTAAATCCAATTAATAATTAGACAGTCCATGAGTACATGTAAATCCAACTGATACTTAGACTGTCCATCAGTACATGTAAGTCCAGTTGATACTTAGACAGTCCATGAGTAGACCTAACACTTATTAATATTTAGACAATTCATGAGTACATGCAAAACTAGCTGATATTAAGATAGTCAATGAATACATGTAAATCACGTTTATATTTTGACAGCCCATGAGTTCATGTAAATCTTATATTTAGACAGACCATGAGTTCATGTAAATCTTATATTTAGACAGTGCACGAGTTCATGTAAATCTAATATTTTGACAGTCCATGAGTATATGTAACCTAATTAATATTTAGACTGTTCATCATTACATGTAAATCTAATTAATATTTAGACAGTCCATGAGCATATGTATAATTAGACTGTTCATCATTACATGTAAATCTAAAAATATTTAGACAGTCCATGAGTACATGTAATTCGAATCAATATTTAGACTGCAAATCAGTACATGTAATTAATATTTAGACGGTCCGTGAGTACATATAATTCGAATTAATATTTAGACTGTACATCAGTATATGTAAATCTGACTGATACTTAGGCAGTCAATGCGTACATGTAAATCCAAATGATACTCAGACAGTCCATGAGTACATGTAAATCCAACTGATACTCAGACAGTCCATGAGTAGATGTAACTCGTATTAATATTTAGACAGTATATGAGTACTGTACATGCAAAACTAGCTGAACGTAAGACAGTCCATGCGTACATGTAAATCTAATTTCTTTTTAGACAGTCCATGAGCACATGTAATCTAACAAATATTTAGACAGTCCATGAGTATATTTAATCTAACTAATATTTCGACTGTACATCAGTACATGTAAACCAAACTGATACTTAGACAGTCCATCAGTACATGTAAGTCCGGTTGATACTTAGACAGTCCAAGAGTAAACCTAACTCTTATTAATATTTAGACAGTTCATGAGTACATGCAAAACTAGCTGATATTAAGATAGTCCATGAATACATGCATATCACATTAATAATTTGACAGCCCATGAGTTCATGTAAATCTTATATTTAGACAGCCCATGAGTTCATGTAAATCTTATATTTAGACAGTGCACGAGTTCATGTAAATCTAATATTTAGACAGTCCATGAGTATATGTAACCTAATTAATATTTAGACTGTTCATCATTACATGTAAATCTAATTAATATTTAGACAGTCCATGAGTACGTGTCAAGTGCATTAATATTTTGACAGCCCATGAGTTCATGTAAATCTAATCAATATTTAGACAGTCCATGAGTATATGTAACCTAATTAATATTTAGACTGTTCATCATTACATGTAAATCTAATTAATATTTAGATGGTCCATGAGTACGTGCCAATCACATTAATATTTTGACAGCCCATGAGTTCATGTTAATCTAATATTTAGACCAGAGGTCACCAACCTTTTTGATACTGAGAGCTACTTCATGGGTACTGAGTCATACGAAGGGCTACATTGTAATGTCTGTAATGTAGTGAAAAAACTTAAATATTTTTAAATAAATCTTGTCACATTTTGAACTAATGACCATATCCGCTGTATTTTTAACAAAATAATAACTGTTACATGTCATGAACACACATTTTAAATTGAACAATTCTTCAATATTTTAATTAAGCTTTGCCATGGCACTGACATGTTGCCACTGACATCTGGTATCATTTTCTTTGTTAGTGGGAAGACTGGCATTGCATGCTGTTTACCATTGTATTGTAATCTGGTGTGTAACTTGACACTGCAACTGTGAGTGACTCTTTCAGATGTGCATCAGTGAGGCGTGTTCTGTGTTTGTTCTTGATAAAGTTCATGTCAGAAAATGCTGATTCACATAGATAGGTAGAACCAAACAGGCTGGCAACCTTCATAGCTGCTGTACACACACCACTGTACTTCTCTGTGTCAACAAGGCACCAACACCACTGTACTTCTCTGTGTCAACAAGGCAACAAAGGTTTGGTGCAGCCTGGTAGGCTTTGAGGTGGAGGTCGTTTTGCAATGTTATGATTTCAATCTCCACCTGTCCAGCATCCAAGTTGAACGTTGTACTTAGTTGCTCAGCAAAGCTTGTTGTGTCCACATTCATGAAAGGATTGGAAATGAATGATACACATGGCTCAAGCTGATCAAGGTCACAAAACCTATTCTCAAACTCTTGCCCAAGTCTGTTTATGACTTCACAGTACTTGTCTGCAACTTTGTCAAATGTATCAGATGCGGAAGCATTGTCTTTCAGCACTGATTGCACAGAGGGAAAGTGCAGCACCTTTTTTCTCTGTATATCCACAGAGAAAATGTTAATTTTGGCTTTAAATGCATTTAAAGCACTTATCATATTAACAACAGTCTTGCCTTTACCTTGCAGCTCGCAGTTCAAGTGGTTTAGTTTCCCAGTAATGTCCGTCAAAAATGCAAGGTTAAGTGTCCACTCTGTGTCCTCTAGCAGTGAAGACGTCTTCGCCTTTGAACTGCATGAACTCTTTGATTTCAAAAGTGGCAAAAAAACGAAGTAAACTCGTCCTCTGCTGAGCCATCTGATTTCTGTGTGTAGTAGCAGGTCATCATATTCAGCTGCCATCTCCTCCAATAGCACTTTGAAAATCCTGTGCTGTTTTGCTTTGGAGCGGATATTGTTTATGATTTTCACAACGGGAGTCATCACGTGCACAAAGCCGATCACTTTGGCACACAATGCCTGCTGGTGAATGATGCAGTGGTAATGCAGAAATTTTGGGAAGTCTGGGTCACCTTTACAGTGAGCGATGAAACCTGCATGTCGGCCAATCATAGCAGGAGCCCCATCTGTGGTCACCGCTACCAGCTTTTCCTATGGTACCTTTTTCTGCGCGAAAAACTCCTTCACTGTGTTATAAATGTCAACTCCCCTCGTAGTTGTCTTTACGGGCAGTAGTGTCAGGAGTTCTTCTCTTGTGGAGAAATCTTCAAACACCATCCGCTGCGCTGTACTACTGCTGTCCACGGACTCGTCGCACTGGATGCTAAACCACCTGCACTTCGCCAGATCCCGGTCCAGCTGATCGACCAAGTTACTGGACAAAGCTGACACTCGTCTAGCCATCGTAGATGCCCCCAGTTGGACGTCGGAGAGAGTGGCGATTACATCGGTTCCATATTTCCCGTCTTTAAGTACAGTGTTAGCAATTATCGTCATTGCTTCTTTGACAACTTCTCCTTCTGAAAATGTCTTCTTCTTCTTGATCAGAAAATGCGTAGCTCTAAAAGAGGCTTCGGCTGCTTTTTGTGACTTTTTCGCCGGCCTTGTGAAAAAAAGCCTGTCGCTTACCCAAAGCTGTCTTTAGCTCAAGGGCTTTTTCTACCCGTAGTGCGCTTCCTGTTGGGTAGTTAGCATTGTAGTTTTTGTGATTCGTAGTAAAGTGTTTCTCCACATTGTGCCGCTTTGCCGTTGCCACAGTCGCTCCGCATATAAGACACACGCAGGTTTCTTTCACAATCGTAGAAAAGAACTCCGACTCCCATTCGTTGTGAAAGTGATAGGTTTTATTTCTTTTTTCTGCCATGTTTTTGGGATAAGAAACTGCGTTCAGCGCCAATCTTCGCTGCGCCCGCTAGCTTACTCTCTGCGAACACTGTATTGTCACACGCACAATACTGACCTTCGAACTGGAGTACGTCAGAGTTCACCTAAACTTATCTAAACTTCATGTATAAGAAATATATTTTTAAGATATTGTCATTTTTTTAATCTATATAAATGCAAGTGTGATTAAAAAAAAGAATAGCTACAGACTAAAATACAATTTTATACGCAGCTGAGTTGTGCTAATTTTAGAACAGGCCTGCGGGCGACTCATGGGATCTTCGGGGGCGACCTGGTGCCCGCAGGGCACCGGGATGGTGACACTTGATTTAGACAGTCCATAAGCATATGTAACCTAATGAATATTTAGACTGTTAATGAATATATGTAACCTAATTAATATTTATACTTTTTCATGAGTACATGTAAATCTAATTAATATTTACACAGTCCATGAGTATATGTAACCTAATTAATATTTGGACTGTTCATCATTACATGTAAATCTAAAAATATTTAGACAGTCCATGAGTACATGTAATTCGAATCAATATTTAGACTGCAAATCAGTACATGTAAATCTAATTAATATTTGGATGGTCCGTGAGTACATATAATTCGAATTAATATTTAGACTGTACATCAGTATATGTAAATCCAACTGATACTTAGTCAATGCGTACATGTAAATAGAACTGATACTCAGATAGTCCACGAGTACATGTAAATCCAACTGATACTTAGACTGTCCATGAGTACATGTAAATCCAGCAGATACTTAGACAGTCCATGAGTAGATGTAACTCGTATTAATATTTAGACAGTATATGAGTACTGTACATGCAAAACTAGCTAAAATTAAGACAGTCCATGCGTACATGTAAATCTAATTACTTTTTAGACAGTCCATGAGTACATGTAATCTAACAAATATTTAGACAGTCCCTGAGTACATGTAAATCCAGCTGATACTTAGAGTCCATGAGTACATGTAATCTAACTAATACTTAGAGAGTCCATGAAAACATGTAAATCTTGCCAATATTTAGACAGCCCATGAGTACATATAAATCCTACTATTATTTGTATAGGCCATGAGTACATGGAAATCCTACTAATATTTATATAGGCCATGAGTACATATAAATCCGTCTTGTATTTAGACATTCTATGAGTATATGTAAATCCTAATACTATTTAGACAGCACACATGTACATGTAAATTCTAATAATATTTAAATTGTCCATGAGTACATAAAAATCCTACTAATATTTATATAGGCCATGAGTACATATAAATCCTACTAATATTTATATAGGCCATGAGTACATATAAATCCTACTAATATTTATATAGGCCATGAGTACATATAAATCCTACTAAATAAATATTTATATAGGCCATGAGTATATATAAATCCTACTAATATTTATATAGGCCATGAATATATATAAACTCTGCTATTATTTATATAAGTCATGAGTACATGTAAATCCTTCTAATATTTATGAAGGCCATTAGTACATATAAATTCGTCTGGTATTTAGACTTTCCATGAATACATATAAATCCTGCTAATACATAAATACAGCATATCATTTTGAAATTGATTGATTCCAATCAAGTTAGAATAATAAAACTATCTTTCTAGTTTTCCTTAATATAAGTATTTCCAAGTACAGTATCTGATTCTCTAACTTGACTGACACGAAGATCTGGTTTTGATTTGCTTGACACGTGGTCTGGGGTAAGTTTAAGAATACCTTCCAAACACAAGATTACGCTCGGAACACGCAATCTTTCAAACAAGATCATGGAAAGGTAGCAAAATGTCCAGTATGAATAATAGTTATTCTCAAAGTAAACACGGTGGACTTTTATCGTTAGGGCAGATGCCTACTGTGTGTTACCTTAATGTTTGTACCGACACTACATTATGACAGTTACAAAGTTTTCGTACAAACAGTTTGAAACGCCGTGTCAAAGTTCAGGAACCTGTACATAGGCCGTTGGAGACTTGATCTTGTTTTAGCGACGGTGAATATAATTGTTCACCTTTGATCATATTTTGGTCTTTTTTGGCATCTGTGTTATCATTGAGTAATATCATTGATTTGACCACAGTGTACCCGAACTTAACTTCTGTTATGAAAAGATTGTAAAATGGTGAACATTTGGGTGACTCTTTTCTGAATCACAGAGTATATCGAATAAATAAAATGTAACCAGTAGATGAATTAAATTAATATTCATTCTATATCGGCATGTTATGTAGATTTGATTTAAATTGTTTGTTGGTAAAGGTTTTATTTTCATTTTTTAAAACATGCTAATGTAATGTAAGATTGTTCTTTGGACTTTAAATTGTCCGAAATTCAGCTCATTCTGCTAAGCCTGCATTGATGTTTTGTATATTCTGTAAACAACCAATATATAACTAAATTATTATCTTTATGTTGGGGTTTAAAATTAGAATTAATATGAAAGAAGCAAATATGTTTATTTAGGTGTATGTCTAGGTTCTGGAATTTCCGTAATGTATTTAACTTAGTACAGGTTCTGGTTTCCAATAATAACTAATATGTTTTATGTTGTAAACATCAAGATAATTCTAGAAAGTTATTTTTTATTTATTAATAGTTTTTCGTTTAAAAAATGCTAATTCATGACATGAGGTCAAGAATACAACTACATATTGTTGTATCTGAGGGGAATGTGCATTCGTGCGATAAGTTCTAGCACAATCAAGTTTTATTATATGTTGTGTCCAGTAATTTTTCGGGCTGGAATATATTATCTTCAAACTGTTAAATTCAAGTGATTTGTTTCTTGTTAAATACAAACGTGCTCTGATAATATTCTTGGATACAGACATATATTGACTGCAATTTTTAGTGAATTAAAACGTGGAATTATATTACTGTGATTAAAAAAAAAAGACTTTTGGTACATCAGACTTTACGAGGTCTTTATATGGAAAGACGGCTAGAAACGAACGACTGAAGTAAGATATATGAAAATACACACACCTGCTTCACCATGCTCTGGCTTCTATACTGCCCTCGAGTTGTCAAAATGTTCCTTACTTCTTGGCTCAGGGAAATCTACATTAATATAATTATTTGAAAACACTATATTTAATGTTATGAAATATAATGATCACAACATGAAAACATAATTTAGGTTTCTCCTGCATAATATAAATACTGTATACATGTCATTCTGGATGAATAAATTCACATTCTTATCATAATAACTGGAAAAATATATGAATTCGCAACCTGAGTCAATGAATAGTTTTCTAATAGTGTACCCATTATGATAAACCATATCTGTCTTTACAGAGCAATTGCAAATAAAGAATTAATAAGTCAACACTTTGAAATGTACATGGCTGTTTTCTAAGATGGATATATAAACACGAGTCTTATCACAATATATTTTAAAGTTTGTCTTTTCAAGTATACCATTGTACAACTATCTTGTATACAATGTTAAAATATTTTCATTATATTGTCAAAACATTATTTATTCACTGAAAAGTTGATTGCTAATTGATGAATTCACATATTTTGTATGCTGAAGGCTCAATTGCTTGATTAGAAACATATAATGATATCAGTATTTGTAAAAATAAAATGGACACTATTGAGAGATGAATTATGGCATGGGTCGTGTATATTAGAATGAACGCTACCTCTTTCTTTGCTTTATAATAGCTTTTGTCGAAAGATAAACCAAGTTCTTCCATCGTGGTAGGCACTGTTTGCTGTTCGATCTCCGAGGCAATATCTACAAAAGACTTCAGTTCCCGTTCAAAGTCGTATTGTTTACTGAAATGGTAGAAAAAAAATAAAAAGAAAAATAGAAAAGCAAATATTAATTTTTATATAAAATTGAATACAGAAATATTATAATCCGCTCCAACGTTGTTTGTCTTAATTGTCTAGTTTGTGATATAACACTATTGATTACATATTTGAATATGTGTCTTATTTACGTTTTACTTGTAAACAGTGCCAAACCCAGTAATATATACAAAAACTTTATATCTCTGGGACCTTTATATCTAACTCATTAATTTGTCGATATGTAAGGTATGAATGATAACATTATGAAAATATCAAAACAGACAGTCAAAAGAAGACACCATTTGACCAGACATCATACAGTTTTACATCGTTTTCGAAACATTGTTTATATGTATCTGACATGACCAACCTATCTTCAACAAAGGTATGTCAGGTAAAGAATATAAATCTAAAATGTTAAAGGGTGGTATTCATATGTCTGTTCATCCCTAGGAAACAGTTATGAGCCAAAATATGTATGAATATGTACACGATTCCTTTGCGTGGATGTCTTCCCACTTTATGGTATTGACCTGATAATGGTTGGATGAACAACATGCAATTATATGTAGTACTATCTCGAATTGTTAGAGATTTGTTGCCGCTACGTGTACATATGAGATATTTTTTGTTTTACTTCCATTTATGCAACGATGAATTACTGACTACTTGGATAACAACTTATTGCCTCCTAGACCGAATACCTAGACAACTTGCAATAAATTCCTTGCAATTTTAGCTTAACAACAACCATGTTAATACATTTTTGCGAAGTATTTTGTTAATGGTGAAATTAAAATTAAAACATAAATCGCTGTAACTTTAGTAAGTCGTCACAAAAGATATCGTTAAAAGGTCAATGATGAGGAACTATTTTGTTATACTCTATCGATATGAATTTTCTCGCTGATTTTCAACCAGCTTATTTTATACAATTCCCATTAACATAAATTGCAATCGAAGATATTAATAGTGCAATTTTTCCTTTTATATATCATGACGTTTAATAACAAGGTATTTTTTTTATTTATATGTGTATCTACCGGAAAATGAAAATTGTTGGTAAAATAATACAATTATTTCGCTTTGAAGCTTTCTTTGACGTTTGTCTTAGTTTCGTCTATTTCTCATTTTGTAATATTTGTTTATTAAACCTTTGCAGGGGAATAGAACGACTCTAAGTTCTAAACTTGGAATGTTTGCCAAGGATGTATTTGGCATTCACAATACTGCCTTACAAGGGTCAAGTCCTACTTATTCAACAGGACACAAAATGTCTCTGCAAATGGAATACACTCAAGCCAAGTTGATATATGTTGATATGTTGTGGTGTTCCACAGGGGTCTGTTCTTGGACCTGGTCTCTTCTTTGCATACACTCAGCTACTCTCAGGTGTCTCTCTGGATCATCACCCAGTGTCTCAACAATTCTATTCCAGCCACCCAATTGAAGTTGATGCTACCATCCAAGGAGTAGAGAGGTGCATTTCTGATGTGAAATTATGGATGACATGTAACAAGCTGCAGATGAATGATAATAAAAACGGAGGCAATTATGATCACAGTACAAAGACTTTCATATGCACATCCTTTACCGCAAACAGTAAATATCAGCAACACCAATATTACATTCACACATTCAGTAAGAAACCTAGATGTTACTCTAGACAGTACTCTCACATTGCACCAACATGTCATGAATATATGCAAGGCTGCTTATCTTGAACTGAGATGCATCAGTTCCATTTGCAAATATCTGACAGTTGATGCCACTAAACATTTGTGTGTTCATTACTCATTAGTACTTTCCAGACTGGACTATTGTAACTCAATTCTGTCTGGTTCGTCTCAATATCTGCTCCAGAAACTTCAACAAGTTCAAAGCACAGCATATCCGATCATCGTTTGAGTACGACGAGCAGAGCACACCAGACCGCTGCTCTGTACCCTACACTGGCCATCCATTCGATCCCGAATCAAACACAAAACTGGTTCTCTGTGGTACGTTTCACTGATGGACTCCAGTCCAGCATACCTATCTGGCCTCACTCATATGTACACACCAGCAAGATACTTACGTACTCCTCTATCAATCGTATACTACCACTATGAAAACGAAGTCATATGGAAAATGTGCTTTTGCATACCAGGGCCTAGCAACGTGCAACGAATCGCTCATTGACATTAGACACATAGACACAGTGATCCATTTCAAGAGTGCAATTTAAACGCACCTTTCACGACTGCAAGAACAAACTTAAAGACCTAATAAAGTTTCTTACCTTACATATTTTCAGCATTATTTATGTTTTCTAATTTCATGGTGTTTGCGTTTGTTTTCTGTTTCTAGAGTCATATCATTCTAGATTTTGTAAAGCACCTAGAGCTTCTAAAGATTAAGCGCTATACAAAGTCATCATTCTTATTATTATTGTCATTAAATAAATACACTTTAATTAACTGCACTTGTCATTAAATAAATGCGTTACCATACACTGATACTAACGTGCACTAAATACATTACACTAGACTGCAACTAACATTAAATAAATACATTGCAATCCACTCTTACTGTCATTAAATAAATGCACTACTATATGCTACTGTTGTTATTAAATAAACGCTGCTGCTGACATTTAACAATTACATTACCATAAAATGAATGGCCTGTATATTGTTGACTTTGAACTCCCTACACGGACGCGTTACGCTGCAGCATGTTAGGATCAGTACAATCCATCAGATGCCAATGTTGTGAAGGTGCTTGAATTACCACTTTGTAGTGCTGGCGATGAATAATGATTCCAATAGTCTTTGCATTGTGTTCAAATATAAATTATCCTTTGCTCTCTAAACGAAGTGTTTTTTTTAGATTGGTAGCACCAAATAATTCCGAACATGGCATGCAGCAATTCAAACCCTCTGTATCAATAACTGAAGTGGCTTGACACAATCGTATATTAGGGTAAGGGATGTTTACTCTGGGCCACTACAGCACAGACCATTTACAATTTAATCGTTTGCTCTGGACTTTCAAAACAATCAAAACAAAGGCTCATGGGGCATTTAATCCCTCGACATCGCTTATCAGACTGACGCTCCATTCAACTGAGCTAAGAAAACGCAGATGTAAACGAGAAAATATATTTTTTATTTGTACAAATGATTTTTAAATACAGCTATCAACGTGTGCTGCAAGCTGTGACTTTCTAGCTTTGCATTATCTATTGATAACGAATCCTATCTAAACCCTTGGGGATAAAATACTTTTTAACTTTATAATCGAATGTAAGCAAGTCTTTTATAAAGGAGGCGACCTATCCAAAGATTCATCTGGAAAGAAGGTATGCATTCACAAAAATACCAGAAGAAATGCTTAGTGTTCGTAAAAAGCGTATATGTCAAAATTACATATAAAATCAACATTCAATCATATTAGACATCTCCTTTCACTATTTGTGAAACAATAATTTGACATAGCATGACAAATTATGGAAGGATTTTCTACCAAATGTGCAATGTCCTTCAGTCGTGGTTTCGTGCATTCAGTAACGTTACCAGCGAGAAATAAACATTTTTGTTAGAAGAACTTGTCACGACGTAGAAATTATTACACGGTTTCCAAGCGTTTCTTACCAAACAACTTCTTCGCCAGAGGATTGAGTAAATTGTATCAACAAATAATAAATACCAATGTGGATGGAAGACCTGGATAAATACATCACTGAATGAAAGGTGAATCTACAAACAAGAATTAAATAATGGGATAAAGGTAGAGCAAACAACCAATAACAAGTGTCTAAAAATTAGTTTATTAGTATGCCTAATTTGTGTTGTTCTCAGATTAGCAAACTCGAATAACAACATAAAAGGTGATCTGTGCATTTGCCAATTAATATTTATCTAGATGTACTTCCAGTGAGATATCTTTTCTTTCCTAGTTTGGAAACTCAAAGTGCGCTTGCGTCAATTGCATTTAGTATCGTGATGATGCATATGGGTAACCACACACAGATAAAACCATTATCTTTTAAAAGTCTATAATTTTTTCAAAGCAATAATCGTTCATTTAAATCAGAATTCAATTACTTACGTATAGTTACTACCTTTTGCTGCTTTGTTTGGTATTATTATTATTACATACAAACGAGGTATCTGCGATATAATCTATGTTATACCAACCTAATTTAACAATAACGACGGCGCTATTGCTCTTACCTTTGTGGGTCAAAACCAACTACTGTACAGTAATATTATGCATTATTTAAACCAATTAGGCGCAACACTAAAAGATTAAAAGCAAAAATAACATTCTATTGTCAGCAATGACTCTTGATCTTGTTTCTTTAACTGCCTTCGACAAACACTTAATGCCAATGAATATCACTTTGATTCATAAGAGCTTTCAAAATTTCGCGATAAACAAGCTTATTTTCAGGGGAATTAAAAGCATACAGATGCCAAAGAAACTCTAAACCCGAAAGCTAAGAACGATTTGGAATCCTACATGTTTAAAGCACTTGAGGAATTTGCAACAAGAAATATGCAAGAAAAAAGTCGTTTAACAATAATAAATGAGCTGATTTTTGAATATGTCACATACAGAAGCAAATGATTAGACCTAATATCTGGTTGTAAACAATGGACAGTAATACAGCGTTACGAAAAATCAACGACATTATATCCGAAAGTTGTGGTAGGAGTTTCTTAAGAAAAGATGTCAAGAGAATTGTGTAGCGTGATACAAACGTGACTTTCATCCGTTACTGAGGGTAGGATATGGGCATGCATGTCTAATCTAATCTAGGGTAAACACGTTTACTAGGTTTGTGTTCTAAATACAGTCATGATTCTGATTTGAGGAGTTTCTTTTAAAAACATATTTTGCTTATAGTTTGAAGGAAATGTCTGTTATCTGCGTCCTCCAATTGTCTTAGGATTTTATAATAAGGATGCTTATATTAAATTACTTATTACTATCTTAACATATGTTGTTAGATAAATCAATTTAATATTTGAGAGAAGTTTTTAAAAACTTAATAATTCGAATTATAAAGTGCTCTTTAAATTGAGGACTAAATCACTATTTTTGGATCTTTTGTTGAATTTTTTTAGATATATTTTGGATTATATCATTCTTATTAGCACATCAGCACTATTCCAGACTATTGGCACATCAGCATATACAAAACTGTAACTACTTCGAAACACCGCTGAAATTCTTTCATAATACTCTATTCGTTTAGAACTGTGATAGACTTTTTAGAACTATTTAAAATTTAATTCGTAATACTGTAAATTCTTTTCCCAATGATTTTTTGATATTCTAGAAAAATGAATTATTTATTGAATTTTACATAACGTGTTGGTTTTCGTTTCTTATCTTACTTAGCTTAAGACCTAAGATTCGAAACAGTATCGTATCAGACCATATTTATTGCATTTATTTATCAGGCCCTATTTATTGTATTTATTTATCAGGCCCTATTTATTGTATTTATTTATCAGACCCTATTTATTGTATTTATTTATCAGACCCTATTTATTGTATTTATTTATCAGGCCCTATTTATTGTATTTATTTATCAGACCATATTTATTGTATTTATTTATCAGACCATATTTATTGTATTTATTTATCAGACCATATTTATTGTATTTATTTATCAGGCCCTATTTATTGTATTTATTTATCAGGCCCTATTTATTGTATTTTTTTATCAGGCCCTATTTATTTTATTTATTTATCAGACCCTATTTATTGTATTTATTTATCAGGCCCTATTTATTGTATTTATTTATCAGGCCCTATTTATTGTATTTATTTATCAGGCCCTATTTATTGTATTTATTTATCAGGCCCTATTCATATGTATCTATACTCATATCTGTTTCCGAGCAGCATTCCTAGCTGACGAACATTTCGTTATGAGCAGTACACATTACTTATGCAGATATGTGAAAAAAAACATTTTCGTGAGAGGCGAGAAGACAAAATGCAAGAAAGGTCGACAACAAAGTATTTGCACCTGACAATTAAAGGTGAACTGTGTACTCAAACGTTTAAGATTATACTTAAATTATTTTTAAGTCTTAGATGTGAAGCTGATAAGAATAGGGAAAATATCCTAGCGTCACTAAGTATTAATGATCGCATGATATAATTGTCGCAGAAGTGCTCCTAGTATCACTAAATTTTAATGATCGGATCGGATGCGGAATGTCGCGGGTTCGAACCAAGGCCGAGGCATAACAAAGACTTACAAAATGGTACTAGCAAGTGCCTGGCTTGGCGCTCAGCATTATGTGGTTAGAGTGATCGGGTTAGAGCTTCTAAAGATTAGGCGCTATACAATGTCCTCATTATTATTATTATTATTATTATTATTATTATTATTATTATTAGTAGTAGTAGTAGTAGTAGTAGTAGTAGTATTAAATCCTTCATTACCGCTCCGGTGGCCTAGTGGTTAGAGCGTTCGCCGCGGAAGCGGGAGGTCGTGGGTTCGATCCCCGGCCGAGTCATACCAAAGACTTACAAAAATGGTACTAACAGCTGCCTCGCTTGACGCTCAGCATTAAGAGGTTAGTGTTAGGACTGGTCGGCCTGGTGTCAGGATAATGTGACTGGGTGGGACATCATGCTACATGTCTGCGGCATGATGCCTCAGTGCTAGACATCACTATAAACTGCCTCACAGCAGACATCGTAGCGATATGACTGAAAAATTGTTAAAGCTACGTTAAAAATCCTAATCAAACAAACAAACGAAATCCTTCATACGTTGTTAGAGCACCACTTTGTGATGATATAGTCTATAAAAGATACAGCATGAAATTCAGTTAATGGTCATTGTAGTACAATGCTCAGCCGTAAAGAACCTAGGTCTAATAAATGAATCAAGGTTCAATCATACAATAGGCTTTGTTTGAATATACAGACATTTTCGGACCTTCAGACAAATATGACATCCATGCATCATTTATATTTGTATGACAGGTTTGTCGAGCTTTTACGTTGTGTAAGTCCAAATAACTAGTATTGTGTGATTGACTTTTGTGTCTTCGTTGCGCACGGCACGTCATTATCTGCATTATTAATCAATATACCTCCTTTGTCAATGAGAGTAGGCGCGCCGAAGATTAATTGATTATGAAAGTCTATTGCAGACGGTAAATCCGTTTATAACGATCTACCATCTAAACATAGCTGAAATGTGCGCTACGAAGGTATGAATAATATAGTCCGTTTTACCGATCAGCTCAGAGTCCCAACTGCCCCTCCCTACCATACCTCCACAGCCGCTCAGGAAATAAGGAAATAATGATAACTGTAGTGCTCAATTATTAAAAAACCCCGCATACAATGTAATTCGTGGTTGATACATTTCAGTTAAATCGAAGTTCAGTGGTAAAATGTGTTATAGCATATAAAATCCAAGTCTGGTAACCCTTATCATATAGATTAGATAATCTTTTCATTTGATAAACTACTTAAGTAAAACAAACGAATTAGTTGTCATCACTGTTAAGAAGAATTAATTAACAGTACGATCAGTGAATGTGATTGTTAAAGATAAAAGTGATAATTTGAATGCTTGAATATATATATGTATAGAGAGAGAGAGAGAGAGAGAGAGAGAGAGAGAGAGAGAGAGAGAGAGAGAGAGAGAGAGAGAGAGAGAAGAAGAAGAAGAAGAAGAAGATGATGATGACGAAGAAGAAGATGAAGAAACAACAATAACAAAAACAAGAAGAAGAAGAGTGCAAGGATGACGACTGAAATATTTGTTACAGCAAAATGTTGGATTCAAAAATACGTAATGATTGCAATGTAAACGTTTGATAAATCTACCATCTAGACAGATATGTGACTTCATTATGTGTCATAAACTCATTTAAAAGGTCTTAGTACTGTTTGGTTTTCACCGCAAACAATGAACCAAATACAGACAACTTATGACGTAGTAATACTGTGGAGCCTAACCTGAAGCTAAATAAATAATAGTCATTGAAAGCTTGTTGTTAAGACTAACGATCAGGTATAATCAGGTATGTTGTATACTAATGTATATTTATACCGTTCAATCTCTTTTGTAAGTACTTTAGCCTTGTTTGCGTGTATTTCTTATATTACATTCTTCGTCTGCAGCATGAATGGTCTGAGTTATTATGAATAGATAATAAAATGTGAACATAAAAAGCTTTCAATTTTTTTTATCGGCGGGAGATGAGGTAATTATTAGTTTAAATACACACAGTATCGGTTGTTTGTCAACCGAGGCTCCATAGCTCAGTTGGTTAGAGCGCCAGTCTTGTAAACTGGAGGTCGAGGGTTCGACTCCCTCTGGAGCCTGTACATTTTATTTTTCAGATGATCGTTCTGTACATTTTCTGTTTTTTCCATATATATATATATATATATGAACATATATATATATATATATATATATATATATATATATATATATATATATATATATATATATATAAGTTAAACTTTGTATGTGTGGATAAAATCCATCATTTGTGACAATGGATATACCCCGCTCCAACATGTGCAGCAATTAAAGCTGATTTAAATTGCAGTGGCATCAGTGGATTAGATAAAACTAAGCAGGGTATGTGAGTCACATTAAAGGGCATGAACCTCGCGTGTTCATTGGAAAGGAATGTACAGTGGTGATTGATGTAAAAGATGTGAAGAAGATAAACGCAAGGGATATTATTAGAAGTGTCGAAGAATTAACCCGAGATATGTCGGTCTATGCAGTTGTACTGAAAGGTGCAAATTTGTATGAGGTCATTCTATCAATTTCAGACAGTAACCATGACTGGCTTGTTAATTTTGGTATATATCCTAAAAGTGTGAGGAGCAGGGCAATGTAGCTAACAAGTGCACAAGATAAAGACGTGACAGTTGTGGAAGTGTTCCTTTAATGTGTACATATAGGGTTGGCCACAAAGAGGCACCAACATGTACATGTTAAAGAGAGGACATTGCAGACAAGCATTCGCATATTGATTTTTTTACGAGGGAAGATACACTAGAGTTACAGAGTGACAAACATGATAAAGAAGCCATTGAGAATGCGATACAGGATAAAGAGAGTGGAGAATGAGAGGAAGAAAATGAAAGATATAAAGTTGATATAGGGATATCATTTCAATTTTTCGGGGGGTGGGGGTGGCAACCATGACTGGCTTGTTCATTTTGGTATATAGGCTACATCAATGTTACAGCACATGCACATTAAGGGTAGGTGGGTGGGAGGGGGCAAATGATATGACTAATGAAGATATATGATATAAGGAAGAAAGGAGACGACACCCATACCATTAGGGATGGTTTGGTGACAGATTCAGGTGATGGCAAGACGGTGGTTGAAAACGCTGAAAGATCAAACGATGCTAATAGATGTCAAGAAAGGGTAATATTATACACAATTTCACCTTAGTGCAGAGGAGGAGGAGGAAGTTTAATCCACTACCTAACCTGACATTAAATAGCATGCAACGAAAATAAAACCAAAATAATAAAACATTCAACAATATTAAATAATTTCAACAGACTCATTTCTCTCATGGTTTTAAATACCTTATATCCAAATGCAAACGCTTGTGTGATTTGAATAAACTAAAGTCTGTTTTATAAATATTTTCAGGGTTTATTTTTATTTTTGCAAGAAACCATTTGGGATGATGAGTTTGCTGAAAATATTGGAGAAAAGGAGATTTGGAATGGTGACATACTTTATAGTAATGCCGACAATACGAGGGCGGATGTTACTGGTTTAATAGTGAGAGAATTGAAAAATCAAATTACCCCCCAAAAAGATAGGAAAGGGTAAAATTTTACATCTTAATAAAATTACTGACGATTTACTTTTTCATGAAAAGAAAAACATATTTACATAGTAATACTAGTGATAATGCTATCCTGGTTATGATAATACGGCTTTAGCAGGAATTGATCGACGTAAGAAAACTAAGACAGACTGACAGAGTGGTATTATAAATTTTACGACTGTATATACGAGATTATGTTGCACATTTTCCGTTGTTAAGAATGACAATCCTATGTCGAGATAATTCAGATTTGGTGTTATCTCGCTTTTTTGTAAAAACAAGGCAGATACAAAGATTGACAAATCGGCGCCCTATAAGTTTACTTCATGCAGATTATACAATTCTGGCAATGATTTTGTGTATACGTTTGAAACTGGCATTACCCAAATTTATATCTCTAAATTAGACATTATGTATAGCTGGGAGATATATTCGATATACGAGATATTGTAGATATCCTTAAGAGCATAACCTTGATATATATATATATATATATATATATATATATATATATATATATATATATATATATATATATATATATATATATATATATATATATCTTAAACATTGATCAAGAAAAAGCGTTCGACAGAGTTAGCCTTCATAATTGATATCTGTTTTACAAAAGTTCGGGTTTGGTCACAATTGTATTAAGTAGAAAAATAAATTTTATAGTGAAATTAAAAGCAGTGTTAAACGCAGTGTGCATATAACGAAACCCTTCTTAATTAAAACTTCAGTCAGACAAGGTTGTCCTATATCAGCAATGTTATATGTATTAGCATCAGAACCCTTAGGGCTAGCTATTAAAGCAAATCCTTATATCAAAGGTATTCCACTCCCGCTGTCTAGTAATACAAATAAAGTCTTTCAACATGTAGATGATACAACCTTGTCATTAGCGGAAACGCAATTCAATAATCAATATTTGAATGTACTTAACATGTATTTTAAATGTACTGGTGCAAAGGTGAACTAAGAAAAAAAAACAGACCTTCTGTGTATTGGATCTGATAAACTCTGTGATGAATATTACAAACAATTCCAAATTCAAATTTGAGATCAGTTCATCTTAATTTTAGAAGCCTATGTTGGAAAATGTGCAAAGTTATGTGAGCAGCTTATCTGGAATGATAGATTGTCTAAAATTAAAATCTTGCTGCTAAGGTGGATATATATATATATATATATATATATATATATATATATATATATATATATATATATATATATATATATATATATATATATATATATATATATCTGACAATATAAGGAAAGGTTGCAGTAGTTAATATCCCACTAGTTTCCAGAATATGGTACATAGTGTCAGTTCAAACTCTTCCTGATATGATTGTTGATGAATTTAATGAATTATTTCTCAAATGTATGTAGTCAGAAAAGTACCATTTGGTCCACTATTATTCCATAATTGGTGATAAGCAAAATGGTGGACAACAGTTAAGTGATATAAAGATGAAAATATAGGCATTCAGACTAACACGTTTCCAAAGATAATTTGATATGAATTGCCTAGTTATATGATAAACTGCCGTTGATTACTTTTTATTTACTGTTCTTAACATGATGTTGACCAAGTACTTGTTGACCATGTCCTTAATTAAGCAACCTTTGAATACCCACTGTATATTTTTTAGAGAAATGTTTTATGCATTGGAAAAACTTAGTAAATCTACAGGCACGCTTTCTTACATGTTTAGGATGATGGAGCAGAGACTAGCATTTATGTAAAAAGAGGTGGGGTTTGTGAGTGGTAGGTAAAGACGAACGCCTTTTATAACTCAGACATCCGGGGAATGCCATCCGGGGACCCTGTACAAGATATAAGCTCCCTTAGACTTAAAATACCAGTCATAGACTATTTAGGAAATAATGACATATGTTTTTTTTTATATTTAAACATCGGTATGGTATTTTTGTGCCCTTTGAATTAAATTACGTACAGCTATCTACTCATTTCTTTCTACGAGACGCGTCATGATAGACAAACCAGATACGAACCATGCCGAGGATATATGATACATATCACAAAGTAGTTTCTGCTGCGATGCCTACCACGATACAGAAGTCGCAATGCAACACGTTTCATGAGATATAGATACCGATACGACTAAAATCATATGAAAATGACCCTACTCCTTCTAAAGATATTGACTTCTATACATACAAAGTATTACCAACATATAAAATTATATTTCATGTTAAAACCGTTCATCATACAACATCCTCCTAATTTGGCACATGTGTGTTTTGGGATCAATAGGGTTCGTGTTATATATAAACGATTTAGATCACACAAAAAATAAAATAAAGTACCAAGTCAAATGTTGAGCATTTGAACAAAATTTTGTTATTATTGCTTTATTATTGACAGTTAGTTCTAATCCTGGACACATAACACTGTATCGAGTATATCTGGCTGTGGAGTTTGCGATACGATATATCGTGCCGTCGTATAAAATATAATTTTCCACGTGCATAATTATGTTTCGTTAAATCACTGGTTTTTAAAAGCGATAACCAAATTGAATAGTGATAATCAAATATTTACTGTTACCAATCTAGAATCACCAGCTACATCTCAACTCCGAGACTTTAAAGGCGAAGAGTTTTAAAGTTGTTGGCAGCATAGGGCATGTAAAAAATAACTTCATGTAAATGTAGAACCTCGACTTCAGTTTTCTGTTATCTCAGGATCTTGGGAGAGCTGAAACCCCGATCTTGAAATGAAAGTCCAAGGGAAAGAAAGCAAGATAGATTTAAAATCTAATCCAAGTCCTGAGAATAAATAATAATTAATCCAATGCAGAACTGCTCTACTCCTTGGGGATCAATACACCTGACACACCCCAAAAAAATCTAATGATAGCAACAAACTCACAGACAAAATGGATATCTTAGATGCAGTAGAAAGGAGAATTATAACCCACTACCTTTGAAAAAGAAGGCCTCAATGGGATTCGAACCCTGGACCTCCAGGTTACGAGACTGGATCTCTATTCAACTGAGACAGGAGTCTTGTACACGTTCATTCGCATATGTTTCAATCAACAACCCAATGCTTTACTGAATTATATATTCCGTCAATGACTAGTGCAAACAGTATCCGATTGGTTTTGTGTATTTATCGATAGTTTAACCAAGATCATTTGTAGATGAGCGCACGTATTTTACAATAGTTTTATTATTGAATTTTATATGCTATCAATGACTAGTGTGCAAGCTGTGTCCGTTTCATATTGTGTATGTACCGATATTTAGGCAAGTTCATTCTTAGTTTCGTGTCGAGTACATTACGAAGTCTAATCCATATTTGGCAGTGTTCATGAACAATTACAATCACTGTCAATAACTGTATACATACAAGTAAAATAATAATAATAATAATAATAATAATAATAATAATAATAATAATAATAATAATAATGAGAACTTTGTATAGCGAATAATCTTTAGAAGCTCTAAGCGCTTTACAACATCTATAATGATATGAATAAAAAAAAAATAGTGCCATTGAATAGTGAAAGTATATAGCCAATGGCCTTTGTAGAACTGTAATGATGTATCGACCTGTATGAAATAATTTTTAACATGAAACCTGTAAAATTAAAGAAACATTTAGCTTAATATTTAAGTATAGTGAAATACTTCAGTCGGTTCAGAACAAAAGTTCATAGGTATATCAAATAAGAATGTATTTTATTCTTTATCTTTATGTATGCGTATCGTTATTTAAAGTCCATTTGTATTGTGTTCGGCGTTAGTCCATTATAGTCCAAAGCCTTGATTTTGACCTTAATTTTTTCTAGACATATGTTTTGTTTACCATTTGATTGAAATTTCCGTTGTGATGACACTTATCCTGGTCCTCAAACGGTTTATTAGGTATTTATATTAAGGCTAATTATATCAGAATTATAGATTCCTATCTTAACACCAGTCTTTAAAGGAATCATATTTAGTTGAGTTTCAATTAGTATTTGAAAGGATTTATTCCTTCTAGTAACAACGTACAGCTCAACACAACAATGTTCATAACCTCTGGAACAATACGTTCTATTTCTTTACCATCGCTGTCAATACTCAGCAATATTCATCCTCCACATCTGCATCACGAGGAGGCAACCACAAATGTGTTGGCTAAGGTCTATGCCAGTGTGAAACTTCCACTGTACATTTGGCATCACCTCACAACCAGCAGTCCGTTGGACTTCGAGAAGCCCAATTTGGTTAGGTTCGTTGCCGGATGATGACACCTGTATCGGCATGGAGTGTCGAGTGGTTTTCAACAGATGTTGTAAACCACTCCCTGATAGCTGAGCCATAGGTCTGCCCTCCTGGCTTCATCATTCCAGTTCATATGTGAACCACACTGAACCGCTTTCAGACAGGACAGGATCCCTGTGCAGTAAATATTGTCCGATGGTGACAGGCCATTGATTCGTCCTGTTGCTGTGGAGCTCTTCAGACCATGTCACCCATTGTGAAAAACTGTCCACTGACAAAGTTCACCGATGTACTTGCAGGTTCTGTACCTTGCTGATGATGACGTTGTTAAATGGCTGAGCATGCACTGCACACGATAATATAATACTTGCAAAGCACACTGTGTTTTAAAGATTAAATCACTATTTTAGGATTATTGTTAATTAATTTAGAGACATTTTGGATTAAATCATTCTGATGCGCCAAGAATGTTAGCACAACACTCTTCCAGACTATTGGCACATTCAAAACTGGAACTCATTCGGAGCACCGCTTGAATTCATTCAGAATAGTCTCTAGTTTTAGACTTAAGATGGAATCTGTATGGCTGTTTGGGTGTTAATGCACAATAATGTAATTTTTGTATTAAATTTTCATTATATATTTTCGGGAAATAACGTATTTGTTGAATTTTACTTAACACTCTTTTCTGTTACTTGGCTCAAGCCCCAAGAGTCTAAAATAGGATCATATCAGACCCCCTTTATCCTGACATCGGTCACTATGCGTATTCCTCCCCTATGCCATTTTCTTTATGAACAGTAGAAAATAACTGAGCCGATATCTGAGAGAAAAAATATGTTCATGATGAGGAAAAATGCAAGAAAGTCGTACAAGTTATTATGTTATTGGACAATGAAATTTGAACTATCTACTCAAAGACAGAATGTTCTTATTATATTATTTTTAAGTCTCGGATGTGAAGCTCATAAGAGTGTAAGAGAGAAGAGCCGCATGCTTTACAAATAAATTAATCGTGTGCTATGTTTGTCTCAGAAGAGCTCTTAGTCTCACTAAGTATTAATGGTCGCACTACTATGTTTGTCTCAGAAGAGCTCTTAGTCTCACTAAATATTAATGGTCGCACTACTATGTTTGTCTCAGAAGAGCTCCTAGTCTCACTAAGTATTAATGGTCGCACTACTATGTTTGTCTCAGAAGAGCTCCTAGTCTCACTAAGTATTAATGGTCGCACTACTATCTTTGTCTCAGAAGAGCTCTTAGTCTCACTAAGTATTAATGGTCGCACTACTATGTTTGTCTCAGAAGAGCTCCTAGTCTCACTAAGTATTAATGGTCGCACTACTATGTTTGTCTCAGAAGAGCTCCTAGTCTCACTAAGTATTAATGGTCGCACTACTATGTTTGTCTCAGAAGAGCTCTTAGTCTCACTAAGTATTAATGGTCGCACTACTATGTTTGTCTCAGAAGAGCTCCTAGTCTCACTAAGTATTAATGGTCGCACTACTATGTTTGTCTCAGAAGAGCTCTTAGACTCACTAAGTATTAATGGTCGCACTACTATGTTTGTCTCAGAAGAGCTCCTAGTCTCACTAAGTATTAATGGTCGCACTACTGTGTTTGTCTCCGAGGAAACTAAGTGCGCGTGGTTATATAATTCCTTTAGTGAGTTGAGAGTGAGATCTCCAGACTAGCGGGGTACAAAGGGGATGATTCCCCAGATTGATTCCAACTTTTGACCTCTAAAGTGAGAGAGCAAGAGAACTAAAATCTTTGACCTGTATAAATATATACTTTGACGGCTATGAAATAAAATCTTACACTAAAAAAAAGCGTAAATGCTACAAGGGAATTAGACCCCCTACCCCCATTTTACTAACTGGAACTATATCCAGCTGCAATCGAGCCACGTCGACGTTTTCAAATGCATAATGTTATTAAAAATATATGGTTGTACTATTTAATTTCAAAATTCTGAGAATAACTAATCTGCAAACTTTACCGTCTTTAGATGTGCTGAACATATTGATCCATGGTGAGTTCGATATGGGCTGTATATGATTTGATACTTATCTGTTTGTAAATTGATACATATATTAATTCATGGAGAGTTCAATATAGGCTGTTTTTAATTTGATACATATTAATTCATGAAAAGTTCGATATGCGCTGTTTTTAATTTGATACATACATTTATTCATTGAAAGTTCGATATGGGCTGTTTATAATTTGATACATATTAATTCATGGTTAGTTCGATATAGCTGTTTTTAATTTGATACATATTAATTAATGGAAAGTTCGATATGGCTGTTTTTAATTTGATACGTATTAATTCATGGAATGTTCGATATGGGTTGTTTTAAACTTGATACCTATATTAATTCATTGAAAGTTCGATATGGGCTGTTTATAATTTGATACATACGTTAATTCATTGTATGTTCGATATGGGCTGTTTTTAAGTTGATACATATTAATTCATGGAAAAATCGATATGGGCTGTTTTTTATTTGATACATATATTAATTCATGGAAAGTTCGATATGGGCTGCTTTTAATTTCATCGTGGCGCAATACTGAATTTAATAGTAAGTAGTGTTTAAACTTGTTTATACCTGTATGTATAGTTATGGATTATGCAGAGTTAGGCATTGATGGCCTTGTGCACGTATAGTTAGGCTGTTAATCTTTGTATTTGTCTTTTTATAATTTGAAAGATAGAAATGTGAAGAAATATTTGTTCATTGTGATTGTTTATTATTTCAAAAATTAAGGATATGCTTGTATGTATGCATGAGCAGTCGTGATATTACTATTGTTCTTGTGGATGATTTAAAAGCCATTATGCTAATGAAAGGTCGGTGAGAGTGCGTTAATTCTTGTATGATTGAGCATGGATACAAACTTGTATGTCCCTTCTAATCAACAGGAAGCTTTCCGAGTGGGATAGGACGCCACCCGAAGATTAGAGAGATGCGAAGATAAGGAGAGCACGAGGCGCATGGCCATAGATGGAAACAAGGGTACCGGAAGTGCCGAATCGGGATATAAGGCCGCAGTTTCATATACTAACATAGACGGGAAGGAAACACTCAACTTAAATTTCGTTTGATAAAATAAATGGCAATTTGAATATGTCTTGAATTGATTGGAAGTAACTGCATTGAAAGATTGTCCTATAATTGGTAAATAACGTGACATAGTTTGTTTTTAAAATTGTAATACCTTTCACCGTATTATATTTGATACTTTATACACCTAGACCGTCGGCTTTCCTCATAGGGGACTCGGCGTTATATAACCCGTGTGTTTGTGTGTGTGTGTGCGACATGGATTGTTTTAACGTAGTTTAACAATTTATCAATCATACTGCTACGATTTCTGCAGTGTGGTAGTTTATAGTGATCACTGGGGCATCATGAATCACATCACAATTAATACTTCCAGTTCAGTACCCACGAATGTAGTTCCAGTCTATTTTTAGAACATTTTTTCCTCTCTCATTTTGGTGGTGATAGAAGAAATATATTGATGCATATTTGGTAGGGATTTAAAGGTAATTGTTTATTCTTGAGGATATGAGCAGAGAGAGTGGTTGTCAGTGTGTAATTTGGCGACAGTGCACATGGAGTAATAAGGCCTTGGTAATGATCCGGAAGTGAAATATGTGGTCTGTGTACATGCTGTTATGTTTACAGTGCAGCAGCTCAAAAAAATGCCGGTCAACCCTTGACAAGAATTTCACCGTGAAGTCATCTTTGGGGGTATTTTAGATTTTCATATGATTTGTATTGATTGTCACACTGTGGAAAGGTCAGTGCTGAGAAATATATGTAGAGAACATATAGTAAAATTAATTGTGGTGTATGGCCATCAAGCCGCAGACATGTAGTATGATGACCTACCCAGTCACATTATCCTGACACCAGGCCGACCAGTCCTAATACTAACCTCTTAATGGTGAGTGCTAAGCGAGGAAACTGTCAGTACCATTTTTGTAAGTCTTTGGTATGACTCGGCCAGGGATTGAACCCAATACCTCATTAATCCGAGGCGGACACTCTAACCATCTAACCAGTAGGTCACCGGAACAGTTAAAAAATTCGTAGGTGGAACGTGCCACAGACACACATAAGGCTTTGCTAGGTGCATAAAGTGAGAAGTAAATTATAAGTAAAACGCACATTTTTTAAAAGTTGTTTTAAAGTGCGCAGAGCAGCCGTACCCAAAATAGATCCAGTCCCTTAAAAATCCTTTGTATCCCTTCATCACAAGACAGGGGAGACAATTATCTAGGCTCACTTGTTGCAAGTGACTGCCTATGCCGAAAATTCCTCATTTCTTATGAATATGCATAATGCAATTGATGCGAGCGCAAGTAAAATTGTGTCACTATTAGCATGTTGTTTTTTCTTCGCGTCGCTTGAATTAGCATTTTACCTCTTAATAGATCGATACAATGGGCACATTCATTGATGTGTTGGACATTGTTACCTCGTGTCGATGATGACGTAGTCTCATTATGCTCACTCATGTAAACCGAGGAAATCCAACTACAAGCAGACACAAGAGATAAAGGTACGTAGCGACACATTTGGCTTCCGATGACGCTCTTATCTAGTGAGGGATTTGACTTATCTTTATCTTTATTTCATTTTTCTATTTTCACTTCTTCATCCACATTCCATACCAATATCTATAAATTTTGACGATGGCTGTTCAAGATAAATAACTGACAACGAACAGTGCAAAGCTAGATTGCATTTATGCAAAGCACCTTTGATTTTAGCTAAGTGTTCGTTGAATGCGGACACAAAACAGACAAACAATAAACATAAAACAAAGTGTGGAATTCGCAAAAAACTCGCTTGATTGGATATTAAAAGGAAATCATTTTTAAATAAAACTTCTCGGTGTAGCGCTTTAGTGGTTTGAACTTCAGTGATTTAATGGAAACCTGGTTGTTATTGAAATACGTATGTGTGTACATTTCTGGAAGCATAGATACATAACCACGATGACTAGAGAAAGATAGCCATGCACAAATAAAATTATATTTTGCAAACGACATGTTTTCTTGTAAATAATTCTCTAAATTAGCCTAACAGCCTATAATAACTACCCTAACAATGAAATATCCGTGATATAATATGCGCTTCCATAAATTAGCATAAAACAACAGACGTGGTTATGTTTAGTCAACTTAAAGGTCAGTAAGAATGTTTTCCAGCTTCCCCAACGTGTTGAAATCGGCTAGTTGAAGCAGATTTGATTCAAAGTTTTAATTCCCGTAGAAAAAGCCATTTAAAGTTTTGCAAACATGACGGATTTTGTTTTAATTGTTCTTCTTGACTTTGAAATGTACATGCCTTTGAAAAAGACAACTAAAGATATATATACACACCCCCCCCCCCTCCCCCATATATATATATATATATATATATATATATATATATATATATATATATATATATATATATATATATATATATATATATATATATATATATATATATATATATATATATATATATATATATATATATATATATATATATATATATATATATATATATATATATATATATATATATATATATATATTGTTTTTGTACACACTGCACACCAAGCTAAAATCTACAATTAAACAATATCACCACCATTACGAACTTACCATATACTGCAGCATTCCAAAGATAATAAGATAAACTTACCATATACTGCAGCATTCCAAAGATAATAAGATAAATTAATAAATTAATTATTATTATTATTATTATTATTATTATTATTATTATTATTATTATTATTATTAAAGGCAATAAAAACAGTTCAGACATAGCGTGCAAGTATTTGGACTAACGAAAACATCTTAGCATGCCAAGGTTCCTATATTTTAACAGAGCTACACATTGGCGATTCTATCAGATAATTAACATCATTCACAAACCATGTCATTGCTTCTTTAGTGTTAACATCTATATACACCTGGACAGGCATATTGCAGTTTGTTGCTAAAATCACTATGAGCTATGCTACTTCACTACCCCTGGGAAAAATATATTTAGTTATACAGAACCAAACTACCATTGGTTTTAAACACCATTGATTGGTCAACTTTGCTGTTTAAAATTTGTCAAACTGAATTTTAAAACTTGTATTAAAAAAAATATATTTTTTAAAAAATTGAGTAATGAATTTAAATATTTATGAAAATTTTTATTACAATTTCAATTGATCAATATTTTAAAATTTCAAACATATTTTCATACATCCCTTTTCTAGTATTACAATTAGGTTTTGACTGCATTGATAAAGTCCTATAATTAAGGAAGATATAGCAAACTTAGTTTTGGTTTCTCAAGATCACTTGGACCAATACGTGCACCCATTCATAGTTCATGTCTGTAAAATGTATTGGATGCGGCGGCAAGCCGCTTGATACATTCAAAATCATGTTGTTCAAGTTTAAACGCTGCTCCTACATGATTGAGACTAGAGGAGCACACAACTAAATCAGGCTCATAAACAAGCATGTTTCCACTGCTGATCTGTGTTTGCACAACTACACCCTTTCCTTCCAATACACATGTAATGACTTCTCTCGGGTACGTATTCATAGTTTCAATAATAAGCTTACAACGTATCTTTTTGAAGTCAACTAATACTTTCAGCATGACCTCCTCCCTGGCATTCAACCAATCAAACATCGCTATCTGACTCATTGCCGTAGGCGATCAACTAGTTTTTATCCGTTAGACCTAAGTCTTTGATTTAAAAGAAAGTCCTAGCCTGCTATTTTTGTTTTCAAGGTAATATTTATATTCATAACATATTGGAATATATACCAAAGAATTTCCAAGATTCGTTTTGAGAAATTATATGATGAAGAAATGAGACAGTTTCAAGACAAGATGAAGGAAAAGACTTGAGTAAACCAATCGTGTTTAATCTACCGGAACCGGCGTCAAACCTATGGTAGCAGTTATGTCGAAAATATCAGTTGCTTGCACCATTTTTGGTCGATGTACAATTTCTCTGTGTCACATACTGTTGGTTATGACGGCATTACATACTAAGCAAGGTAACTGATACAATCCAGGATATATACCTAGGCCATACTACTGAGAATGTGAACGATCTGAAGGGCGTAAATTGGGTTATTAATATCGGAGCATTGGCTAGCAAAGATACAGAATAAGGACAACAATTTATGTTCTTCAGGCCTATGTGACACGTCTAAGTAGCGATTGCTTCCGGCATAAACTCTTAGCTGAAAGGTCCACATTGACGTGCCTCACCTTCCAAACGATTACTCTTCGGAAGGTTTGTCATTTGTAACATTTAAAAATATGACAGGAACTGATTCAATCAAACATATTTAAAACTAAACTAACACGGATGACTGTTCACATATGGTAAAATACTTACTGTAGGAATAGTATCGTACTTACTTCATGATGAACTTAATCCACTGCAGCAATATAAGCACAATCCTTGCATACTTTCTGAAAAATGTTTTGGCCTGAAAATAAATAAAGCATTTCAGCAGAAGCATATATTGCTACAACTGGTAATATACATATAATACATCCAAGCACACAGATATAATTTGAACAAATGTACTTGCACTAAATATTGATATACATTGACCATTGGTCATCATCATATCAGATGTCATTGGGGCACTACAGTTGATTTTACAACCAATTCTCTCCAACTCCCCCTGTTCTCTACAACATAAGTACTTTTTGTTGTAGGGTTTAACGCCATATTTCAGCACATGATAGGCTATTCATGGCGGCCAGTATTAATGGTGGAGTTAGAACCCGGGAAAATCCCAGGATGAACCACCGACCCAAGATAAGCTACTGGCAAGCTTTCTCATATACCCACATTGGCCGAATCTGAGACACGAACCCACGCAGACAGAGGTGAGATGGTAGTGATCCTTAACGGATAGCGCTTTAGTTTAGATCACTCGGCCACTTTGGGCCACCATAAGTACTTGTACCAGATATCTATATTACTTGATCTATAGTACTAATACTAGATACCGGTATAACTTTACCAATCATTCTTCTACTAGATATCAATCTAACTTGACCAATTATACGTCTACTAGATATCGATACAATGTGACCAAAGGTTCTTGTATTAGATATCAGTATAACCTAACGAGTGTTGCTGGTACTAGATATATAAATTTGGTGCGTCTGATTCACGAATTTAGCGTTATGTCTTTATATTTTAAAGTGTCTTATCATCACTCGTCAGCAATGAGCCAGTCGTCGATAGATTGACCTACCAATTAGCTGATGCGATAAAGCTCATTTTTAACTCATATTACAGAGATATATAAGATGCCAGTTTTAGAGACGGTCATATTTATGTAGCTGCTTGTAGCAGCTCTGACAACCGACCGCATTTCATTACAGTAAGATGTCTATGAGTGATTCATTACATAAACGCTAATTTGTTCAAGATAGACTAAGATGTTGCTAAAGTGTTAGCTTTTCAATGAAAGCAAATTAAATTCTTCATGAAATCAAAACTTTTAAGCAACTATCAAAATGTCATGTTACTTTTAACTGATAGTGATATTATCGCATAGCATGCATGGAGATAACATGAGCAACTATTATTTTACTTCGCATTAGAAAAGTCCTCTATTTCAGAAATGAAACTGACACATAATCCGTAACATAAATACTATAAAGTATCTCTTCTGTAAATTCCAAATTATATTGATTTTAAATGTAATACAATCGGTTTCTCACAAGTGGTGGCTTCATTTGATTATATACTACATGAAAATTTCTACCATAGACGACGTTCTCATTGATTCACTCTGTTTACTCCTAGCACGAGAGATATATAAATGACGTATATTGCACTGGATTCATATTGTATGTATTACATGCCGATTATATTTCTATTTAAACTACTTTCACAGATCTTACGCAAGTACAAAATGACTATAAACATTGATCTTGAAAACATATAACGCACAGGCAAGCGAAATGCTTGTTACTTTGAATACTCACTCACAACTGGCATTTTAAAAATGTACAGAGGCAAACTAAGTTTAGATCTCTGGGGTAATATGAATTTTCTTCCTTTTAACAATCATGTACATCTATGACCTTCATTATGTTATGATACCAGTCAACTAATCAAATTAGTAAGATAATTCAAAACGTATCCCAAAATGTATATGTGTTGAGCACGGTTAACAAGATATATTAAATCATCATGATAACTTAACTACATTACATATACTAGTCATGTTACGATTAACTCAGTATGCACTTGTGTTGATGGGATCTGTCATTATGGCTCAACTGAATTTCCTGTAGACTTAAAACAATTGAAATGAAAGCTGCACGAATTATTATAGACCTAAGAAAGACCTGAACCTACTACACGACGGAGGAAAAAGAAGAGATTTTGATTACGTTTTCTATTATAGTTATTATCAAGTAGATGACTATTTGAGCGACTTTCTTCCACAAAGAATATATCAATTATCTAAGTATCGCCTATGTAACTAAAATATCATACTAATTCCTAAGTGACTTTATATGTTTCAAACGTTTATTTGTATTACAACAATTGTTCTTCAGAACTTAGAAAAGAGAGATACTTCTATATAATCCAGAACAATTATCATCTCTCTATTCTTCCATTGGCATTAATGACTGTAGTATTCTATATAATAAATTTATCATGCCTCTAGCCTCCTCAAATCCATCCTTTGTGGAGTTAATGTTCTTATTTCTTAGATATGTGCAAGTGGTTGCGATAATGAATATGTCGAACCATTTATATACTGCCGAGTGTTTAATTGTCAAAGATTCCATTTCCTTTGATGTATCAATTTTGCAACTCACTCATCATGTATCGCTAGATCTCTTAATGAAATGGAACCTAACTTATTATTTGTGTAATGCTAGATCTATTAATGAAAGATGTAATCGAACAATCTTCATAATCATAAATCTTCTGAAATATATCCTTGACAGACAATATTGTTAGCAATGACAGCAATATTCTAAGTACCAACTCTATAACAAAACATTACATATTAGATAGTGATTTAATCAGTGAAATTGCTTTCATCCTCCCGTATTCCCAATTAACTGTAGATTTAATTACTTATATGCTGTATTTAAAATATGTTATTGCTTTTGTTTTGGGAATGACGCCATATTTTACGCGCAAGATCGGATTCACATGGTGGCCAGTATAACTGATGAAGGAAGAACTTGGGAAAATCGGGTCAAAACCGTCTACCCACGGGAAGCTACTAACAACTTTTCTCACTTTATCCAATTGGATGTGCCTGAGACTCGAACCCTGGCGATCAGTGGTCAGAAGTCAGTGATCGATAAAGACGAGCGCTTTTTTATGACCATTCATCGGATGAGCTACATGACTTGTTATCAAGGGAGGTTGGAATGAATGAAGCCTTAGTTGTAGTCACTATAATTTCATGCAAAACATAATTGCTAGGAACGTTGGAACGAATGAAGCCTTAGTTGTAGTCACTGTAATTTCATGCAAAACATAATTGCTAGGAACGTTGGAACGAATGAAGCCTTAGTTGTAGTCACTGTAATTTCATGGAAAACATAATTGCTAGGAACGTTGGAACGAATGAAGCCTTAGTTGTAGTCACTATAATTTCATGGAAAACATAATTGCTAGGAACGTTGGAACGAATGAAGCCTTAGTTTTAGTCACTATAATTTCATGCAAAACATAATTGCTAGGAACGTTGGACCATATTGCATTTTATGTATTAGAGCTGTTTCAGTCAAGCAAAAGATGTGACTTTAAATTGCATTAAGATACTAATCTTCACTGAGAACATTATGTATATATTAATACTTAAAAGTAATTAAAGTTAAATATCTAAAATGCAAAATGTCAGAATGGTGTGTGGTCATTAAGTCATTCGTCAGTAGCTCCAAAACATGTGGCATAAAATATATGTTTTGTGATGGACAATATTAATCTAGATTGAGAGCATACTTTTGAAGACAAACGTTTGCGCCGTATCTTATTAGATATGTTTTACCATAACATGCTCTTTAATTCTACGAGGATATATTCAAATATCTGTCATTAATCTTTCGAATACCACCATATCGATTGAAATAAAACCCTTGCTTGAAGGTTTGTGTGACGAATTATCAAGGAATAATGAGACACCATTCAAATATATAATAGTAAGTGAAGGATTAGACGTAAATATACATAAAGGAGTGAATAAACGAATATACACGAATAGATAGACGAATGTAGCGCAAAATATGTACATTTACATGAGAACAAATAGGAGGATACATTAAAACCAACACAAGATTATTTTACAGATATGAAAACTTAATCGTTATATTTACAAACTAACACTGCTGACTGAAATGTGAACTGTAATGCAACCAGGACTAGAAACAGTATCATTCTGTAAATTACGAAAATGAAAGGATGATAGCTTTAATTGGGGTTTAATTAGTGTTATAATTAGTCCAGAAATAAAACAATATTCGTCTTAGCAGGCTGCCCTCAGTGATACAATGAATATATACATTATGTACGAAGTAACACGTATGTGTCTGTGTCAGCGTTCTTTACTATTAAGTTCTATATGACCAACGGAGTAGTTGATTAGTTTGCCAGTCCAGTGAATCTGCAAACATTTTCGCGTTACTTAAAGAAACATGGGCACCCGCACCAATAATGTGAAAGTCCTCGATTCTCTATTTGAATATTGTTTAAATTATTACCATTTTGACAACGGGTTACTTGAATTAGTAAGTATTTATAGTACAGCGTCTGGCGAAAGAAAATGTTTTCTCTAAATTGACAGTGATTTTAATAAATATTTGTCATTCACTTGATATGCAAATATGCCATGTAAGAAAATATTAGGTTGAATCATATTAAAACTTTTATCAGCTAAAATAAACGATTTCATCTTTTCATTCTGTCTTTTCAAGCTAAATATTTACATGTGGTTACTACATGGTAGAAAATGAAGCAGCGTCCATGATATTAAAAGAGTCATTTACGGGATGAGCGCACACTAAAGGACGTAACCATTACATTATTCGCCTCTTTTACTTTCTAACATATCTGAAATTGTTTATTTGTTTGATTAGGATTTTTAACGTAGCTTTTAACAATGTTTCAGTCATATCGCTACGATGTCTGTAGTGAGGCAGTTTATAGTGACGTCTAGCACTGGGGCATCATGTCGCAGACATGTAGCATGATGTCCCACCCAGTCAGATTATCTTGACACCTGTCCGACCAGTCCTAACACAAACCTCTTAATGCTGAGCGTCATGCGAGGCAGCTGTTAGCACCATTTTTGTAAGTCTTTGGTATGACTCGGCCGGGGATCGAACCCATGACCTCCCGCTTCCGTGGCGGACTCTCTAACCACTAGGCCACCTTAGCTAATTATCATATTAATGTGTTCCCAAATGGGATTGTATTACTGGGCATGGACTTTAAATGTGATTTGTGAAGTGAAACAAAAGGAGAGGAAGGAGAAGATACACAAAGTGACTCCATTGTGAGTCGAATGTGCTGCATATAGGAACTATATCTGTACGGCAACACTAATTTACAAATGGTAATTTGCATTGATCCCAACGCCCCAATCACAGACACAGTAGAATATATACTCTTAAACATTGTTTTCATAGGTAACCTCTTTTAAATGCGGGTTGATTTTCTTTCATATATGGTTACAAACTTACCTCCCCTGGCTGTGCAAACCTTGATGGTGTCAGCAAGTTCTCTTCGTTTCCGAACAAATCCTCTTCGTCATGTGCGTCAGAGTGGTCTTGCCTATTATGTTCTCTAGCAAGAGATGCGAACTTCTTCTGAATTCGCTCAACATTCTGCTGTAATTTTATCAATCGTGCGGAACGATCTGCTGGAAGGTTTAGTTCTGCCTCAATTTTTTCTCTAACCTTTAATATTGCTATTTCATGAAGTATGTCAGTGTTTGTTAGAGACTCGTTAGCACTGTACCTTTTCTTTTCCGGCCATGCCGGTATGACTGGGCCAATATTGTGCATAGTCATTTGAAGAGCGCTGCTCCTTTGAGAAATGCTTTTCAGCACAAATTGATCTCGGCTTGGTACAACATCATTATATAAGGCTTCATTTCCTTTGGTTAAGAAAGAAAACTTCCGAAGGCCTTTTAACAAAGCCACTTGTGAACTAAGCGTTGATTTAATTGACACATGTTGTTGGTTATCAACGTCAGGATTAAGTTTCCTTGCCATTTCTTGAAGTTGTACAATTTTCTGTCTCCGTTTCATCCTGTCTTTATCAATAATGGCTGCTAAATTGTAGTTTATAACATCCCGAGATTCGCTACCGACAGACATGGGTCTGTATTTTGTTTCTTTTGTTTTGTTTTTATATGTCCTTTGGCAGTTTATAACAAGTTTGGCTTTCTCCGAGAAGGTTAGTTGAGAGGGGCGGATCCAAGTGTCTCTAAGCATCGTGAGGTTGCTATGTCGTTCTGTTTGTGAATTTATCCTTACCAACTTTGTACGGCTTGTTCTTCTTTCCATTAAGCTTGTTTAACTGACCATCTGTGGATAAATATACCGGTAGAAAGCATATTTTAAGAATTGAAATTGACATTTTGAATCAAATGTATATAATGCGACTATAATATTTTACAAAACATGTAAAGATGGCTCATAGTAATGAATTTTTCTTTCCTTTTTCATTTCCATGCATCAATAAATAGTATAGGAAGAAGGATTATCAATTTTGCAATTGTATGAGGCAGTTTTCAGTTTCATATTGTTTGTTTCTTTTAATAACGATACTTGACAATATTGTATAAATATCCATTCTAAGAAATATTTTAAGTTTATTGTAATTAATAAATGTTAGACCAAATTTGCATCACAATTATCACTTAATATTAGTTCTGGCATATAGAAGCAAAGTGTCTTGGAGCACTAAATTTCACTTTATTCGGTCAATGTAAGGTCGTGTGGAAATAAATCGATGTCATGCCATACAGAAGTGAATCATTCAGTACACTAATGTTACATGTTGCATGTTACATTAATTAAAACAGATTTAAACCAAAGTCGGAGTTGTACCAAAAATAGCTGAATAACTCAATCGAAATATATTAAGGAATGGGCAAACAATTTTAATTTATTCGTCCGACAGTTCGCGCAATATTGTGGCCTGTATTTAGTTTGTAAATCCCATGTGAACCGATATATAGTGTCGGCCTCGATATAATTACTGTGTATGCATAATGTCGAAACAAAATGTATTTTATTTCAGCCAGAAATAAAATATTATAAACAGTAACTAATAAGGTATTTCTTTCTGCAAGACGTAACGTTTCAGTCGCAATGCAGCGAGATATTATATCTTGGACTCCGTCTCAGTTTACATAGGTTGTTAATTCACATTATATGCAAATGACAGAATGTTAATACTGATCTTGTGATTTGTTCCAGGATATTTAAGTTTCATTTCTGATAACAAGACTGATGAAACAAAAATAAATTTTTACCGTTTTCAACTTCAATATTTATTAATCAGCAAGAAGCCCCAATGTCTCTTAGTACTTACGAACTTCATCTGTTAGAATCTTCTGTATATTTTGGAAACAGACAATAACGTCTGAATGAAAGGAAAATGAATATCAATGCTTTTATGATTCGATATGGATATTGTTTGTTTGCTTTGTTCAGGGTTTTCTGGCGTTAAAATGACTTTGATGTTATAATATATATTTATATATCTAACCCTAGCCCGTGCCCATCTATACCAGAGCACCGACGACCAATACTACGTAAGCTTGCAAAGGTGTGAGTGTCACGAAATCTACATGTGCACTAGTAGTTTGTTCTAACCTCTAGAACAAATCCGAATATTAAACTCCAGTAAGGAGTGTGTGTGTGTGTGTGTGTGTGTGTGTTGTAGTTATAACAGTATGCAATACATGCAGTCGCACATGAAACGTGTTCCAACCTTCAGAACAAATCCGTATCGGTAGCTGCATTAAGTTGCATGTGCCCGTTTCAGTCACTACATCATTTATATTGATAAAATACGACTTCCAATTAGCAGACACTATACACGATTATCTACCTTAATTGGTGGTGTAATGACAATAGGTAATACATATTTTATCTGTTTCTACAATAACATTCAATTTAGTCATTTAGATTCTAAGGTCCCGGCGATAACGGATCAAAATAATATTGATAAGAGATACTTTGCGAGGAGAGGGGAGCTAACACGGTTTCGACCTAGGGCCTTCAGGTGGTTTAATCCGGCACTAATTTCAGCCAGCTCGATCTCTGTTGCCTAACATCAGACCATCTAAGCTTAGTAACTCGTATAACAAAATGTATGCCGGAAAACCCGCTACAAGATAAATAAACCACAATCTATTTGACTAACTCATCTGTTTACAATTGACCAATACGTTGCGAATGCCGTACATTTGCTTTCATCAGGATCTGTTTCAATATAATTTAAAATTATCATAATGCAATCTCAGCATTTCAGTCAGTCATATTTAACTGCCGTATATAGTTTATGATATGCTTTGTCGAATTCATAAGGTCAATACAAAACAAAGACTTTAGGAGTAAAAGGGTTGTGGTGGAAAGGTATGAAAACCTTCAAAATCAGATTTATTATTTATCGGGCAGATCCTAAGTCAATATGTTTGCATATATCAAAATTAAAAAATTGATTCAATAGTTGTGTGAATTTCCAGTTAATCTAAAGAAAGATGTTCAAAGATGGTAATATGATAATATCTTGTCAGACTATTTTCAAAAGCGGAAATTTTAAAAAATATGGTAAATGTATATCATATTGTCAGACTATTTTCAGTTGCGAAATAACATATAGCTGCATAACAAGAACGATGAGGTATACTAACCTTTATTTCTTTCTTTTTGTAAATTATTTGCATGAAATGGAGAAAAAATGAAGAAAACAACAACAACAATAAACATCAAAAATATGAATACAAAACTAAAAACAAATTGAAAATACTAATTGTAATCTAAGTCAAGCTGAGGGCTTTATAATTTTGTTAAGTAGAAAAAAAAAATTATTCGTACTATAAGATGCTGAAGCAAAATTATTTGTTGTGCTCAGAATATTTGTTTAATCAGAACTGTGTGTATTTAAGAGTATTTATTCACTGAAAATACAGGGTTCTCGTCTATTAATAATAATTTTGGACAGAGACATTAACTTGGAACAACGATGAGATCAAACAAAGACATTTTGTATTATTTTGATTCATTAATATACTGTTCATACATGATTATAACTTAAGCCACTGGTACATTAGTACACATTAGACTACATGCAGCGCCGGATTAAGCACCGTGGAGGCCCATAGGCAGTCAAACTTTTGTGGCCCCAGATGGGGCCCCAGACGGTCTCTTGGGGGCCCCTGATGGGGCCCATAAAAGTCGCGGGGCCCATAGGCAGTTGCCTACTCTGCCTAATGGGTAATCCGGGACTGACTACATGTCACTAAAGCACATCAACATTTCATCGTTAGAAATTACTTGGAATACAGCCAATTTTTATTCAGAACATAATTCAGTATGACTTGTGATCATAATTCTAGAATTATTTGAGATTTATTTCGCAATAAAGGTAAGTACCTTTTACATTTTAACTTTGTAATCTAGGCGAATAAATTATTTGTCGATTTTTACAAGTCTTGTTGCCTTTTCCTTTTTCTATTACTTATTTTAAGAGGATAGAGTCGTAATAGGAAGTATGTGACCGACGGACATTAATCAATATTTAGTAAATCGTGTGAATAATCAATATTTTTGATTATAACATTACATATTATCTGCCTCTGATTGGATGAAACTACAGAAAGTATATCTTTGTATAGTGCATGCTTCATAACGTGACATCTTATAATTTTACTTGATTTGGAGCATGGCTTTAAATCAGTGTTCATACACGTACTATGGCATGTACACCCAATGCATCTTCTATATAAATTGATACGAATGTATTGCCCTTGATATGAGTTGGAAAATAGCCAGTACAACATTAATAAGAAAGACAACGACAAAGACAATGAAATCATCAACGACAACGACGAATTCTATCCATGCAAATATACAAAAACGTAACAGATATTTTTAAATATTATTAAAGGTGAAAACGTAATCTTGTAATAAACATTCAAGAACCATAAAGAAAAGTAGCCCTGTATTAAATCTGTGAGAACTATAAAGAGAAACGTTGCATCCACAAACTCACCTAAATAAAGGTATCACCTTTATGCCATGTTGAAAGTCTTGATTTGAATTGTCAGAAAGATATTCGTAGTTTAGTATTTCTAGCTTTCCTGATTACTCTAACTTAATCTTCCGATATTCTTGAATTATTTCCCACATAGGCAATCTAACCACAGCATATTGCGAGACACTGTTGAATTAATGATATACCACATTTAACGTCCATGGTAACTATCACATGTTACAGAACTGCAGCGATGCTGAAATAAACCAGTGCCCTACATTTGCCTGAATTGTGTCTTTAATTAAAAGCCAATTTAGATTCAGTCAAGAGGCGTAAAATGAAACAAAATATTAGAAGCATTTGAGAGAAAAAGAAATCATATGACCTGCAGTAAGATTGAAACTGACGCGTTGTAAGTCTTACGATCATGCTCTTCAGCCTGCAAGGACTCGAATAAATTAACTGCGTCGTGTGCGGAACGTTACCTTCGACCGATGACAATGGACTGAAAATTAGAGTTCAATGGGGGGTTTGTTCCCAATGCAAACATAATGACAATGCTGGTATCAGCGGGAAGCTGAGCAAGGCAAATACATCAATATGTAGCTGGCATGAAACAAAAGTTTTTATTCTGGCGAAAATATCTAAATTGATTCTGGCTCCGAATATTAGGGGAAACGAATTACGTTATCTGCACCAAAATCACAAATATGATAACTATCTATACTGTATGTCTCTGATAATTGAGAACTATTTCTAGTTTTGAGTATCACATTCTTATATAACCATGCTAGTTTAAGCCGACTCGACCTTTGATATTCTAAACTTCATTATACGATTGCATATATGCTATTTCTCAACTTTTCCTTTTATTAAAACGTTCTTTATATGTAGTTTATAATTATCGATTTCTTTGGTTAATACTCTTGTAAAATTAACAAAAAAGAACGACTGAAATTGAAAGAGACAATATTGACTGTTCAGATACTTTCTAGAGGTTCACAGCCAAGTTTTAAACGTGGAAAACCGTTTTAACTCTCAGTGTCATAGTAACAACCAGAAAGTCTAATATGCATGTGAATCATACATATTTTCAAAGAATTGGAATGTCATGATCACAGACGTTTAGAAAAAAAGACCCCCAACCTACCTAAAACTCAAACCAATCAGGAATAAAACTAAAGTATCACGATAAAAAATTAATTTAATTAGCATTTCCAATTATGTTTATGAATCTGATCTTGTTGGATCATTTCTTTATTCTGGAAAAAAGGTATTCATCCTGTTAAGTCAACTAAAAAGTGAAGAAAAATATTAATGCACGAGCTGAAGTTATGTAATCAATGAGGATTATTGTCACAAATACCGGCTCAGAAAGAACGAAACATGTGCCAGACCTGTATCAACACCACAGCGCACAACATGTGGTTGACATTTCAAAACATCCAACTCGGTGTACTGTCTTTACCCGATTATAATACGAGTTTCAACTGCGAACTGCACCGACCCAGATATGCTGTTACATAATGCGCTGAAAGATTTTGGTCAATGTAAATTGTTGTTAGTAATCAGTATAACACGCACATATAGACTTTGATCTGCCTACTAAATATTCGATGACAGATTGTAGTCTATACTAATTTCAGTTGGACTCGACTTAAAAGCTAGCACATACGGTAGCAAGCACACCCGAGAATGCAGTCTTGTTCAGAAACCAGATTGGCAGTGGCTGTTACCGAGCTACCCCGTGATGATGCATGAAATATTATGGGACCCGTCAGCTTTCACGCTTTCAGCTACGTATTTTCAACTGAAATATAGGACGCAATGGTATAAATTCAGCGCATTCTGTAGCAATGTAAATAATGTATATCGCTTTAGTGTACACATCTATATACACTTTCTTTATCCTTCTGACAGAAGACAAACATACCATGAAGCCTGGCAAATCAATTATATCAATATATATTTGGCACGGGTCATAGTATCGATTAAGAATGATGTTTGTATTGGTTACCTTCATATTAAGAGAAATACTGAGGTCCAGTGTTACGTTGGCCAAGCAGGGACATGGAGGCACATTCTAATGTTTACATATCAGCCTTGTGATGTATTGCTTTAAAGTGGCTTGTTACGTATTTTATTGTACATAAACATTTAACACTGGATACAAAATTAATGATCTTAAAGTCGTATCAAATTTTCTGCTTTGTGCTTAATAGATATATGTAAAATGCACAGTGAGTCAGATTAAGTGCGTAGATAGTTATTTAAACATAATTTTATCCTGTTCTATACTTATTGGAAATGTTCTTTTTGCAGATTGTAGATAAACAACCAACCAACAAACAACAAACCAGCAGGTGTATTCATGGAAACTTTCAATAACGTGTTCTTGTTATCAGAAGCACATGAATATATTTTATCATATGGCAAATAATGAATTATAAGTTAAACTGAGTGCAACTATTTAACACAAAGATCCACAACATTAAGAACGCATGAATATTTTACTGGTATGTAATAACATCGCTGTTATATAATGACAACCCTAAGCTGATGTGTATCAGGGATAATAATAATATGAATCAATATAATTTTCTTTGGTTTACAATTGAAGGAAATTATATTCACTATTAGCATGCATTATGTAGGTAGTCTATTCCAACATAAAGTAATGTCGTACGAATCTTAAAATAATTAAGGCATACACGATAATTATCTTGTTAATGATAGGTGAATTAAAAAAAATACTGATTTATTTCCTTACTATTTGTTTCATAAATATATTGCGTCTGTTTTCAGTTTAAAATATCATAAGCCACGTAATGGGACAAGCAGGAAACTACATAGGTCCCCCAAATTTAAAATTTCTCATTTTTGCTTTCCGTATTGATTCTTTCATCTTACTTAATTTTTCCAGTTAAATTAAGAAAATTAAAATTCCATTTCCCTTGCTGTTATTTGTTCTGACCCTTATATAGATGCATTCTTTTCCAGAAAACTGAAATTATCACAACAATATCAGCATTGAAAGTGGTCCGGATTGAACCCATTTTAACCTGATTTTAACTGGCCAAACTTGGATGAAACAGCTTTTATCATTAAAATCTACTTTTAATTAAGCGTTTAGAAACGATTTTCACCCAGGATAAAATGGATAAAAAAGGGTTGGCCAGGATTCAACCAGTTCGATTTGGTTTGAACCGTTTTTTTCCGGTTCAAATTAGTCAAAACCTGACAAAACGAAATGTTTCGATAAAATCTACTTTAAAAAGTCCAGTTGAAAACGGTTTTGAACCAGGATAAACTTGATCAACCGGTTTGAGCAAGATGGAACCGGTTTGATTCAGATGGATTTGGTATTAATCGGCTTTTACTGGTCCAAACACGTCTAAAACAGCTTTTATTAATTAAATCTACTTTGAATAACCCCGTTCAAACCAGTTTATAACCAGGATAAACTGGTATTAACCGGTTTGAGTAGGACGGAACAGTTTGATCCGTATTGAATTGCTTAAAACCGATTTGAACTGGTCAAAACTTGTCGAAAACAGCCTTTATCAATTAAACCTATTTTGAATAGACCGGTTTAAAACAGTTCTGAACCAGGATAAACTGGATAGAACAGGTTTGAGCAGGATGGAATCGGTTTGATATGGTTTGATGTGCTTTTTTCTGGTTAAAATTGAAAAAGAAAAAACTGTTCAGAACTGGTTTGAGCAGAAAGAACTCGGTTTGATCCTGATTGGACCGGTTTAAACTGGTATTAACTCGTCAAACTTGTCTAAAACAGCTTTTATCAATAAAATATTCTTTGAATGAAGAAGTTAGAAATGGTTCTGAACAAACCAATTTTATTGAACAGATTTGAGCAGGATGTAACCGGTTTTATCTGGTTTGAACCGTTTCTGTCGGTTAAAATCGGTCAAAATCAATAAAATCTACTTTAAAAAATGCAGTTCAAAACGGGTTTGAACCGAGTAACTGGTACCAAACAGTTTGAGCGAGATGAAGCTGGTTTGTTCCGGATTGACGCGTTTATAAACCGGGTTTAACCAGGCAAAACATGTTCAAAACAGCTTTTATAAATAAAATCTACTTTGAATAAACCAGTTAAAACCAGATTTTATAAAGAATAAACTCTTCAGAATTGGATTGAGTAGGTCAAACTCTGTTTGATCCGGATCGAACCGGTTTATACTGATTGTATGTGGTCAAACTTGTCAAAAACAGCTTTTATCAATAAAATCTACATTGAATTAACCGGTTAGAAACAGATTTAATCCAGGATAAACTGGATAGAATAGTTTTGGGCAGGATGGTTTCTGTAAATTGTGTCAATTATTCTTTACAACATCTTCGTTACAGGGCATTCAATATGAATATTACCAATTAATTCATCACAAACTTCAGGTGCAATAGAAATAGACATATATTGTGAAACCTCAAACAATAAGAATATGGGTAAATATGCAACATTGTTTTAATTCCTATTTATTTTTAATGTTTTTATATCTAAAATCTTCTTATGAGACATTTATCCAGTACTATAACGTTTACACTGAATACCTAGTTCCATAGACTTTTCAGCAGGTATGAAATAAACACGTGGATATCTGACCTTAGGGAGGGAGAGTGCAGATCAACCCGTACTATAAATCTTTTATGCGATGCTACTTTGCCTCACTATAGCGTGAATCTATTAAGTTCAGGTGTGATGCTAATTGACTCGAAACTTTAAAACCCGAGCCACCTAAACTTATGGCTTGTGTGTGAAGTTACATGTCTTCTAAATTTTACGACTCCTCTGGCCTAGCCACTTGTTTCCAAAAATCTGCATCACTGTCGCAGACCATCATGGTTCAATGATTCAGTAAACAGAAATCAGGCACAGTGTGATACGGCATTTCGACAAAATCAATTAAACTGGGCAGGATGGAGTCTGGCTTAAGTGTTTTAGGATTTATATGTTTGCATTATTGCGACTTGAGGTCTTTAAGTAATAGAAAAGAGGGAAACAACTTTTGCACAATTCAACAGACAATTTGTTTCCCTTAGAATAGTAAACGAAATTTTTTAAACTGAAATGACTGCAAATTCAATAATCAACTAGCCCAATAAACATGTGCATGAATCCTATAGAATAGAATCCTAATAACATTTCAGGAGTGTTCGAAATCACATCCAATGCTGAAGGTGTTGATGTGCCTGTATTCTTGAATGTCGTACTGTAACAATAACCACAAACGTGATTTGCCAATAGTCTTTAGATGAAACACATTAATATAATCCAAACTATCCTTTTCTGAATTAACTTACCTTCTAAGTCAATATTTCTGTCCAAGAATAACATACGTGAGCAAGGTTTCCAGAGAATAATCATTTGATTGAATAAATAATTCCAAATGAAATACTGGGCATAACAGTAAAACTGATTTAGTTTTAGATGTTATTGCAGAAATACATATTTTTCCATGAGACAAGATTATTAAAACCCTCGACTTGCCCTATGTCATAATTGGTAGTTTCGAAAAAACAGCAATTACTTAATGGAAACTTCCATTCTAGAAGATTCTGTCATTAAATAATTAATATAGAATGTGCTAACCAGCACGCAGGATAGGAATATTTATAGGGGAAGTTCCAATAACCATGATACAGGCTTTAATAACTATGTTTACTTCGTTTGATAATGATCCTAACATAAAACACAGGCTTTAATAAATATGTTTACTTCATTCGATAATGATCCTAACATAAAACACAGGCTTTAATAAATATGTTTACTTCGTTCGATAATGATCCTAACATAAAACACAGGCTTTAATAAATATGTTTACTTCGTTTGATAATGATCCTAACATAAAACACAGGCTTTAATAAATATGTTTACTTCGTTTGATAATGATCCTAACATAAAACAAAGGCCTTAATAAATATGTTTACTTCGTTTGATAATGATCCTAACATAATACACAGGCCTTAATAAATATGTTTACTTCGTTTGATAGTGATCCTAACATAAAACACATACGGATTAGAAAGGTATTCTTTCTTTACCAAAACAAAAACATCATAAGTGTCTCTTTTCATGAACTCAGTGAGCTTGATTTAGGATACGATCAAGTACAAATTACAATTTGCCATTAGCATGTAATGCAATTAAAAATTAGCATCAAATTTAAGTAAAATATGCATAAGACCTGTCCTGATAACAAAGAGAATGATTTATATACACACCATACTATAGATATGGAAACAATTACATAAGTTGAAGTCGTATGAATGACACAAAATATACATTAATAATCTCTAATATTTCTTGTATTGCCCAGTAATGTAAGGGGGCTGTGATTACTGAATACAATAATCAGAGAAGGAGTTGAATCATTAGTCAATGCAGTCATCGATTATTAACAATGGAAATAAATCTGTTTTAGTCACACTATTCACTTTTCTATATTCGGTGCACATCCAGAAAGTATTATTTGGTTCGGTAAAATAATACAATATGAGCTGCAATCACGTTTACTCTGTTCGATGAAATTGTTCTCCAGATCAACTGAATTTCTTTCGTCATATATTCCGCTTTGAGAAGATTCATCATGTATGGAGGCTGTGTCACAGGTGTGTAATCTAAAATTGCAGAGTGACTGAAGATTGCATTTGTTCATGTATTAACATCTGAAATCAGGTACCAATATGCAAACTAGCTGTTTAACTTCCTGCGACTGTAGATGAAAAAGCATCTGGTCAAAACTATTCATTAAGCATGTATTCCCGATTCTGGTTACAAAATTGTATTACATCGCTTCAATCTATATTGTCTAGGACAGACACAACAAAACTGGTCGCATAATGAACATGGCCATATCTCTCAACGTACACCTTTAACATACTTATATTTCAAAGTTGTTTTTGAGTATTTATGTTATAATGTAAATAACTTACTTTCTTTTCAAGAACCAATGTGCTTAGCCAGAAGAGGAATTTGAGTATTGTCAAGAGTGTCAGAACTCTATCAGCAGGCTGAAAACTCTTTCATTGTACTTTGTCATAACATAGTGTCACGTTTGCTCAGCTCCCATTAGTACTTCGTGTATAAACTTTGGTATTATTACAAGTCCTGGTTTGATGTCTTAATACTGCCACACGCTAAAGTTAATCTCTTACAAAAGTTTACCGTGACCAGAGATGAAACGGCATCTTGAATCAGTACAGCAATTAGATCGCACGACTTCCCATCTACGTGTTACAGCTTAGTCTGAAGATCAGAGGAACCCACGAGGGGAAAAGGGACGTGTCCAAAATCCGTCCCCACGTGGACAGAGAGCGAGAAGGACATCGTCCGCTGTTTGATTGGATCGAATCACAGAAACACCTAATAGAAATTGAGATAGAGGGTGTGATTAAAATTTAGATCCGAATTTTAACATGTGCACGTGGATATCTTTTTCGCGATAATATTAAAAACATATGCAAATTCTGCTGCTGATGAAGCACATATTGTTAGCGCTACTGCAGTTGTTACTGGAGTTATCGCCGATAATACTACCGCGGTGGACTATTTAACACAACAGTGACGATTCCGGAAAACTTGTGGGTGTTATGTCGCCCCGGATATGTAGTAAATGTACTAAATTGTACACTGCTGACAATAGACAGTCTATACAGTCCAGTGACTTCCGCAATATTTTTGATACTATTATTTTGCTGTGACCATGTTGATTACACTGCTTATACTTTGTTTTTAATCAACTCCGGAGTTACTCCGGACGAGATGTTAATCAGGTCAATAATTGAACGATATCAAGAATTCCACCTACGACATATTCTAGTTTTGTCTTAATTGTATCAATGTTTGTCTTGATATCATAGAGTTTCATGTCAGCGGTGAGCAGTGTACCGAAGTAAACATCTGCAATTACATCACTTGTTCTAACATTTTTACGAGGATTCGTGAACATCCTTACATGAACGTTATACTCAGCTCGCAACGTGGATAATTTACCATCAACCGTGCTGTAGTTAACGTCCACATTTTTTTGTTGTTGCCACGTCTTCATCAGATGTTGGATCTGTTACGCCTACTATTTTATTTTCGCTCATGCCGAGTTTACCTGTCATTGCAACAACAATATTCTTCAAACGATTATCAACGCTTTTTGTGATTTTATCTCTGATGGTTGCAAACGAAATACTCGAGTCTCTGACTTTACCGTCGGCAGTAAACACAAGGATGTTATCCGTGACTTCACCAAGTACTCGTCGAACTATATCATTCCATTTTATATTGCTAGTTTTTAAAACACCATATCGGTCCTCAAAAAGTACAACTTCATCTCAGTCAACCCCAGCTAAGTTCATAAGATTGGCTAGTTCATTTTTTGTTATGTATTTTGATAAATCAGTATCACCTTGCTGCTTACTAATGTCACTACGAGATCTTTCGTAAATATCAACCATTATTTCTTGTCTTCGTTTTTAAATCATAGATTTTCATTGTTGACTTATATAATCTTGCACAGTTTTGTGAGCTCGTAAAGATGATTTTGATATAGACTCAGGCACATTAATTGATTCACAACCGCATATTAGCGGATTGGTAAATTATTGTGTTGGTAGCGTTCGTTGGTAGCGTTGCATACCGAACTGCTGCGCAAACTGGTGACACGTATTTGATAAATTCCTCCGATGGAGCTAACCCGTACGAGTCAAAATAAACAATTCCACGATGGGCTATCGCGTATGATACCCAATGAGTTCCTGTACTAACGCTGTCATATCGAGATTATTAATACCGGTTTCAGCGTTGTTTGGTCCTTGTGATCTCGCATAAAACACGTTTGAAGTTTTTTTATATTCAGTTGTTTTAGCATCATGAAAATAAATCCAAATATCACATCGGTGTAAAATTCAATTGCGATTTCAACGTAAATACCTTTCAGGAAGTCTCAGACCATTTCCTATATAAGTCCTGGAAGTTTCAGAGCCCCTCCCTTTTTAATATCCTTTCGCAATTGCTTTCTTTACTGCCATTCCAGCAGCAGTTCCAACAAAACCGAACGCGCAGCCTTTGCAACAACTGGGGCATCATCATCTATTAGCTCTGATATTGCTCTGAGAAGTGGAAACGTACCGCCGGTTTTCATCATGTCTTTGATGGCACCTGAAGAGAATCAAGTTGAACACCGGTCTTTGCTTTTCGCGCTTTATTGACATAGTTTAGTTATGTTTTAGTGAACCATAACTTGTCTGGACCACCACTAGTAGCTTTACCTCGTTTCAATGTTCTTTTTGTCCCACATGGCTCGTGTATTATTAATGTAATTTGTTCACTTGACCTGGAGTCAATAAAACATTAACGTGACTATATGACATTCTTATAACTTAACAAGTTGAATTCCTTTCTTGATTTTCTCTTCTATCAGCTTCCTGAAATGCAAAATGGAATCAACGTTGGCATCCACAAAGATGCTATTATTAAAACTACTTTACCAGCAACAACGGCATTATCTCGCCATATTGCAGAATCGAAAAATATGAGACAATGGAATCGTACATGACACTTTCTCTCAACACATTTTAACATTAATCTACGTGATGCAAAACCAAAGTAATATTTAGGATTTATTGTTGTTACTGCAGGTGTTTCCGCGACACCAGCTTCGTTTGTCACATTACCAATAGTCACATATTTGTGTTCTAGATGACCAGATTTGTGTTTTGCAAACATTAATGCTAGACCAGACAATCTTGTGTAGTCATCGGAATATCATGCAAGACCAAGAATCGTCGTGGCAAGGACGACATGTTCAAGACATGACTCCATCTCCTTTAGAGTATGTAGCTTTGCTAAGTGACGTCATTACACCGTTGTTAACAAAAAAAAGTAATATCATCTCCATGCTTGTCGGATGAGCGCTGACTATAAGAGTAAGGTTGCGTCCATGTCGCATGCATTATAAGATACACGCGTACACATTTTTAACATAATTACCATGTGTTACGGCTATTGGATTTAATTTTATTTATTTTTAATTGTCAAATCCAAATTTGTCATTTAGGGTTTAAAATTCATTAATTGGGAGATTATTCTAGAAAGACTCTATGACCTATGTACTTTACGGGTGGAAACCAGATGTTGACCTCATTACCTCATTATCTGACCTTGCTTCAGATTGATAAACAGACCTTTAAAACCATTGGTTAATTTCAAGGACATCTTTATATTTTTAGTTACTGGGGATGGTTTTTCTTATGAATCATTTTATTATTACGTGACTTGGTGAGGGTAGCTTCTTTCTTTGACTTTCTAGAAAATCACGTGATCCCTTGTTTACATTAGAAAACGGGTATTTAAATCATTGTACTGGAAGAGAGATTCAGTAGAATCTGGGCTTTTAAAGTTAATAGTTGTGTTTTTCTGTTTGAGTTATAATTTTAATTACCTTGTACTGGACATTGTGTCATTTCGTTGTAGAAAGAAGAATTATTCCATTTATTTGGAAAAGGACACGTGTTTATGATTTTCATTTGGTTGATTATAAAACAAGAACTGCATCACGTGACATCGTCAGCCATTTTGGATTACATCGTCAAGATTCGAACCTGGAACTATTAGAACATTTATTTATCAGGACTCTTGCAAATTCCATTAGTAGATTATTTTTGTGAATTCTGTATTGGATTAATGATGGATTTGATTCTCTAAAACCGTAAGTTTATTTATTTTATGAAAATAATTGTACTTAATAAATTCATTGTTCAAGTAATACAAGCTTGTTAGTTTTCACTCTTTCTGTGTTGCTGCTTATTCGAACCTAAGCACATAACATAGAAATTGGTGGCTATCGTCCGGATTGAGATTGAGATTGAGATTTAAATAAATTGGAATTTAAATTTGAATTTCCCCTAGTTTTTGAAAATTGGAAATCATTAGTGAGACTGACACGCTTGTATTAAAATGACATCTAAGGTAGAAATATTTCTTTCTAATCCTACCCAGGAGCAATTAGGTCTTTTCAAAAAAGATGAGTTGGTTCAACTTGCCAGAAAATACGATCTTTCTGAAGTCAAGGTTTCTTTAACGAAACAAGATATCAAAAAGATTTTGATTCAATATATGGTAGAAAAGGATATGTTGGAACAATGTGCTTTGATTTCGGTCAGTAAGTCTACATTAGACTCTGACATTAAACTAAAGGAATTAGAATTAAAATTCAAGATGGAATTAGAGTTAAAGAAGCTGGAATTTCAAGAAAGGGAGAAAGAAAAGCAATTACAATATGAAAGAGAGGAGAAAGAAAAGCAGATTGAATTACAAAAAGATCAGATGCGGATTGATAGAGAGAAAGAGGAGAAAGAAAGGCAAATTGAATTACAAAAAGAACAGATGCGGATTGATAGAGAAAAAGAGGAGAGAATTAGAGTTTAAGAAACTGGAATTTTAGGAAAGGGAGAAAGAAAGACAATTTGAAAAAGAGGAGAAGGAAAGACAATTACAATTTGAAAAAGATAAGAGAGACAGGAAAGGGAGGAAGAAAAACAATTACAATATGAATTTAGAATGAAAGAAATGGAGTTGGCAAGTGAGAATTACCATCATACTTCAAATCAAAATTTTGATTTAGCAAGGAATATTAGATTAGTGCCCCCTTTTAAAGAAAAAGAAGTAGACACATATTTCATTTTTTTTGAAAAAGTTGCAGAAAATTTAAAGTGGCCAAGAGAGAATTGGACTCAGTTATTACAATGTGTACTTACTGGTAAGGCTAGTGAGATTTACACTTCACTGTCTGTTAAGCAAAACAGTCATTATGACGTGGTAAAAGAATGCATTTTAAGAGGTTATGAGTTAGTCCCTGAAGCTCATATACAAAAATTCAGAAATTACAGAAAAGAAGCTGGACAAACTCATGTCGAATTTGCTAGAGAAAAAGAGCAGTTGTTTGATAGATGGTGCTTAGCCAAGAAAGTCGAACAAGATTATAAAAATCTCAAGCAAATTATATTAATTGAAGAGTTCAAAAACTGTGCCCATGGTGATGTTAAAACTTATCTTGAGGAGCATAGGATTGAAACCTTGGAAAATGCTGCTCGAGCTGCTGACGAATATTCTTTGACACATAAAGTTCCTTTTGTTAACAAGACTTCTACTCAACAATTTTCTGGCAGAAAAGTATTTCCGCCTAATTCAAGCCCTTCTAAAACTCAAACTAACACAACTTTAAAAAAATCAGACTTCAGAGAAGTTTAATTCTAAATCTTTGTCTCTTCCGACGTGTAACTTTTGCAAGAAAAAAGGACACGTTATTTCTGATTGCTACAAATTGAAAAATAGGCATCAGAATCAAGACAGACCTGTTCCAAATGCTCTTATTTCCAAGAGGTCAAGGTCACAGTCATGTATTGAAAGCATTACATTTGTTGGGTCTAATAAATCTCAGTCTGATTTTGATATGGAGAATTATGAACCATGCATATCGAAGGGTTCTATATCACTCTTGGATGATTCAGCCAACCCCACCCCTATTAAAATTTTAAGGGACACAGGAGCTTCTCAGTCTTTTATTGTCAGGTACTTTGCCTTTTTCTGAGAAGTCTTCTTCTAATGAAAGTGTTATTATTCAGGTAGTAGAGTGCGGCTTTGTTAATGTTCCTCTCCATTGTGTAAATTTTTCATCAGACTTAGTGTCAGGCCCTCTGACAATCGGAACAGTCTCGGTTTTAGTTGTTGAGGGCGTTCATTTATTGCTAGGCAACGACTTAGCTGGGGACAAGGTTGTGGTTAATCTACTTGTAACTGACAAGCCTAATTTGGATCAGAAAGTTGATCTAATTGAAAAAGAATTCCCTGAGATATTTCAAGCTTATGTAGTTACCAGAGCTATGGCAAGAAAGGTCTTGAGAATGATGTTGATGCAGGCAGTATTCCTTTATCTGACATTTGTACAGGTCAGGCTTTTGATGAGGTCACTTTTACTCCTTGTTTGGATCAATCAGAATGTATCGATCATAGCGATCCTCTTTTAACAACTCATTCTCTTTATTCTAATCCGGGTGATTCACGACATTCACTTGTCGTCGAACAGGAAAAGGATCCTGAGATCTCCTGTTTGTTTCAAAGGGCCATAAATGAGACTGAAGCCACTAAAGTTCCTGTCTGTTATTTCATCAAAAATGGAATTCTTATGAGAAAATGGAGACCTCCCGAGGTACCTGCTGGTGATGAGTGGTCAGTGAACTATCAAATAGTAGTTCCAAAACCTTACAGACAGGATAATACTTAATCTGGCCCAAGCAACTCCTTTGGCTGGTCATTTAAGGATTAATAAAACGTATCACAAGATCTTGACTCACTTCTATTGGCCAAAAATCAAAAGTGATGTTGTCAAATACTGTAGGTCTTGTTATACTTGTCAAATGGTAGGAAAACCCAATCAGAAGATACCTAAGGCTCATCTGCAACCTTTTCCTGCCTTTGACGAACCATTTAGTAGAGTTATGGTAGATTGTGTAGACCTTAGACCAAGTCAGGTAACCAATACCTGTTGACCATTATGTGTGCGTCAACAAGGTTTCCAGAGGCGATTCCGTTGAGGAATATAAAATCTAAAACAATAGTAAAAGCTCTGATAAAGATTTTTACTCAGTATGACCTTCCCAAATTTATACAGTTTGATCAAGGTTCAAACTTTATGTCTGGAATTTTCCAGCAAGTTATGAATGAATGTCCAATTCAGCAATTCAAGTTAAAAATGAAACTATGGTTTGAAAGAACTACAAGGGAGAGAACTTTTGAGCCTGATAATGGAGTTGTGTTACTCTTGTTCATTCTTCTTACCTTTCTTCATATTAGATATTATGATCCTTACAAAGTTAAGAAGAAAATGAATTAGTTAAATTATAGTATTAGTGCTCTTGGGATATAAATAAATTATAGGAGTACCAGTATATTGAAAGAGATAGCCATGTTAAATATGTAATTAATTTAGTGGTACCTGTTCCACATAGTGAAGGAATATCATCGGATTCTACTGACATTGGAGCGACAAATTGTTGGAATTCAGAAATTATGAAAAAATCTAGACCAGAAACTTTCACATTTGCAAGTGCAAGAAAGAAATGATCTGAAAGTTATTATTATTATATGAGCACTTATGTCCAGATATTCTTACAAGTACAAACAAAACTTTTCATGAGTTGAAGTTGGAGATTCCAAACCTGTTAAACAGCATCCATGCAGAATGAGTCCACTCAAACAGGAATACTTGAAAAAGGAAATTCAATATTTGCTGGATAATGATTTTATCAAGCCCAGTAAAAGTGATTGGAGTTCACCATGCATACGTGTTCCAAAACCAGATAAAACTTTCCGTATGTGCATAGGAAGATGAACAGAATGAAAACAAAAAACGGATTCATTCCCATTACCAAGAATTGGCTATTCTATTGATAAATTGGGAATGCCAAGTATGTCACCAAATCTGGCCTTCTGAAAGGATTTTGGTAGATTCCACTACGGAAAGAGCAAAGGAAATCTCAACATTGTGACTCCAAATGGACTCTATCAAAATAAAGAAAGTCCATTTCAACGTCTCATAAAAATGTTTATCTCTGGTCTAGAAATTTGTGACGTCATAATCTACAACGACACCTGGAGAGAACATCTAACAACAATTAGAAAATTATTTGACAGACTCACTAATTCGTGTCTGACTGTTAATTTATTTAAAAGTGAGTTCTGCCCTGCTTGTGTGCCTTTCTTAGGACATTTTGTGGGACATGGACAAGTTAAAAGGTTGAAACTATTTCTAGATAATATAATTTGCAGGCGCTCTTTCCCGTGTATAATTCATTATACTGTGTAATTTGTACTAGTTCTTTTAACCTCAGATGTAAATTGGTTTGTGATACAAAGAAAGTTTTATCATATAAACTTTCTTTTTCTTTTATGGGGGGAGGTGTTACGGCTATTGGATTTAATTTTATTTATTTTTAATTGTCAAATCCAAATTTGTCATTTATGGTTTAAAATTCATTAATTGGGAGATTTTTCTAGAAAGACTCAATGACCTATGTACTTTACGGGTGGAAACCAGATGTTGACCTCCTTACCTCATTATCTGACCTTGCTTCAGATTGATAAACAGGTCTTTAAAACAATTGGTTAATTTCAAGGACATCTTTATATTTTTAGTTATTGGGGATGGTTTTTCTTCTGGATCATTTTATTATTACGTGACTTGGTGAAGGTAGCTTCTTTCTTTGACTTTCCAGAAAATCACGTGATCCCTTTTTTACATTAGAAAACGGGTATTTAAATCATTGTACTGGAAGAGAGATTCAGTAGAATCTGGGCTTTTAAAGTTAATAGTTGTGTTTTTCTGTTTGAGTTATAATTTTAATTACCTTGTACTGGACATTGTGTCATTTCGTTGTAGAAAGAAGAATTATTCCATTTATTTGGAAAAGGACACGTGTTTATGATTTTCATTTGGTTGATTATAAAACAAGAACTGCATCACGTGACATCGTCAGCCATTTTGGATTACATCGTCAAGATTCGAACCTGGAACTATTAGAACATTTATTTATCAGGACTCTTGCAAATTCCATTAGTAGATTATTTTTGTGAATTCTGTATTGGATTAATGATGGATTTGATTCTCTAAAACCGTAAGTTTATTTATTTTATGAAAATAATTGTACTTAATAAATTCATTGTTCAAGTAATACAAGCTTGTTAGTTTTCACTCTTTCTGTGTTGCTGCTTATTCGAACCTAAGCACATAACATAGAAATTGGTGGCTATCGTCCGGATTGAGATTGAGATTGAGATTTAAATAAATTGGAATTTAAATTTGAATTTCCCCTAGTTTTTGAAAATTGTAAATCATTAGTGAGACTGACACGCTTGTATTAAAATGACATCTAAGGTAGAAATATTTCTTTCTAATCCTACCCAGGAGCAATTAGGTCTTTTCAAAAAAGATGAGTTGGTTCAACTTGCCAGAAAATACGATCTTTCTGAAGTCAAGGTTTCTTTAACGAAACAAGATATCAAAAAGATTTTGATTCAATATATGGTAGAAAAGGATATGTTGGAACAATGTGCTTTGATTTCGGTCAGTAAGTCTACATTAGACTCTGACATTAAACTAAAGGAATTAGAATTAAAATTCAAGATGGAATTAGAGTTAAAGAAGCTGGAATTTCAAGAAAGGGAGAAAGAAAAGCAATTACAATATGAAAGAGAGGAGAAAGAAAAGCAGATTGAATTACAAAAAGATCAGATGCGGATTGATAGAGAGAAAGAGGAGAAAGAAAGGCAAATTGAATTACAAAAAGAACAGATGCGGATTGATAGAGAAAAAGAGGAGAGAATTAGAGTTTAAGAAACTGGAATTTTAGGAAAGGGAGAAAGAAAGACAATTTGAAAAAGAGGAGAAGGAAAGACAATTACAATTTGAAAAAGATAAGAGAGACAGGAAAGGGAGGAAGAAAAACAATTACAATATGAATTTAGAATGAAAGAAATGGAGTTGGCAAGTGAGAATTACCATCATACTTCAAATCAAAATTTTGATTTAGCAAGGAATATTAGATTAGTGCCCCCTTTTAAAGAAAAAGAAGTAGACACATATTTCATTTTTTTTGAAAAAGTTGCAGAAAATTTAAAGTGGCCAAGAGAGAATTGGACTCAGTTATTACAATGTGTACTTACTGGTAAGGCTAGTGAGATTTACACTTCACTGTCTGTTAAGCAAAACAGTCATTATGACGTGGTAAAAGAATGCATTTTAAGAGGTTATGAGTTAGTCCCTGAAGCTCATATACAAAAATTCAGAAATTACAGAAAAGAAGCTGGACAAACTCATGTCGAATTTGCTAGAGAAAAAGAGCAGTTGTTTGATAGATGGTGCTTAGCCAAGAAAGTCGAACAAGATTATAAAAATCTCAAGCAAATTATATTAATTGAAGAGTTCAAAAACTGTGCCCATGGTGATGTTAAAACTTATCTTGAGGAGCATAGGATTGAAACCTTGGAAAATGCTGCTCGAGCTGCTGACGAATATTCTTTGACACATAAAGTTCCTTTTGTTAACAAGACTTCTACTCAACAATTTTCTGGCAGAAAAGTATTTCCGCCTAATTCAAGCCCTTCTAAAACTCAAACTAACACAACTTTAAAAAAATCAGACTTCAGAGAAGTTTAATTCTAAATCTTTGTCTCTTCCGACGTGTAACTTTTGCAAGAAAAAAGGACACGTTATTTCTGATTGCTACAAATTGAAAAATAGGCATCAGAATCAAGACAGACCTGTTCCAAATGCTCTTATTTCCAAGAGGTCAAGGTCACAGTCATGTATTGAAAGCATTACATTTGTTGGGTCTAATAAATCTCAGTCTGATTTTGATATGGAGAATTATGAACCATGCATATCGAAGGGTTCTATATCACTCTTGGATGATTCAGCCAACCCCACCCCTATTAAAATTTTAAGGGACACAGGAGCTTCTCAGTCTTTTATTGTCAGGTACTTTGCCTTTTTCTGAGAAGTCTTCTTCTAATGAAAGTGTTATTATTCAGGTAGTAGAGTGCGGCTTTGTTAATGTTCCTCTCCATTGTGTAAATTTTTCATCAGACTTAGTGTCAGGCCCTCTGACAATCGGAACAGTCTCGGTTTTAGTTGTTGAGGGCGTTCATTTATTGCTAGGCAACGACTTAGCTGGGGACAAGGTTGTGGTTAATCTACTTGTAACTGACAAGCCTAATTTGGATCAGAAAGTTGATCTAATTGAAAAAGAATTCCCTGAGATATTTCAAGCTTATGTAGTTACCAGAGCTATGGCAAGAAAGGTCTTGAGAATGATGTTGATGCAGGCAGTATTCCTTTATCTGACATTTGTACAGGTCAGGCTTTTGATGAGGTCACTTTTACTCCTTGTTTGGATCAATCAGAATGTATCGATCATAGCGATCCTCTTTTAACAACTCATTCTCTTTATTCTAATCCGGGTGATTCACGACATTCACTTGTCGTCGAACAGGAAAAGGATCCTGAGATCTCCTGTTTGTTTCAAAGGGCCATAAATGAGACTGAAGCCACTAAAGTTCCTGTCTGTTATTTCATCAAAAATGGAATTCTTATGAGAAAATGGAGACCTCCCGAGGTACCTGCTGGTGATGAGTGGTCAGTGAACTATCAAATAGTAGTTCCAAAACCTTACAGACAGGATAATACTTAATCTGGCCCAAGCAACTCCTTTGGCTGGTCATTTAAGGATTAATAAAACGTATCACAAGATCTTGACTCACTTCTATTGGCCAAAAATCAAAAGTGATGTTGTCAAATACTGTAGGTCTTGTTATACTTGTCAAATGGTAGGAAAACCCAATCAGAAGATACCTAAGGCTCATCTGCAACCTTTTCCTGCCTTTGACGAACCATTTAGTAGAGTTATGGTAGATTGTGTAGACCTTAGACCAAGTCAGGTAACCAATACCTGTTGACCATTATGTGTGCGTCAACAAGGTTTCCAGAGGCGATTCCGTTGAGGAATATAAAATCTAAAACAATAGTAAAAGCTCTGATAAAGATTTTTACTCAGTATGACCTTCCCAAATTTATACAGTTTGATCAAGGTTCAAACTTTATGTCTGGAATTTTCCAGCAAGTTATGAATGAATGTCCAATTCAGCAATTCAAGTTAAAAATGAAACTATGGTTTGAAAGAACTACAAGGGAGAGAACTTTTGAGCCTGATAATGGAGTTGTGTTACTCTTGTTCATTCTTCTTACCTTTCTTCATATTAGATATTATGATCCTTACAAAGTTAAGAAGAAAATGAATTAGTTAAATTATAGTATTAGTGCTCTTGGGATATAAATAAATTATAGGAGTACCAGTATATTGAAAGAGATAGCCATGTTAAATATGTAATTAATTTAGTGGTACCTGTTCCACATAGTGAAGGAATATCATCGGATTCTACTGACATTGGAGCGACAAATTGTTGGAATTCAGAAATTATGAAAAAATCTAGACCAGAAACTTTCACATTTGCAAGTGCAAGAAAGAAATGATCTGAAAGTTATTATTATTATATGAGCACTTATGTCCAGATATTCTTACAAGTACAAACAAAACTTTTCATGAGTTGAAGTTGGAGATTCCAAACCTGTTAAACAGCATCCATGCAGAATGAGTCCACTCAAACAGGAATACTTGAAAAAGGAAATTCAATATTTGCTGGATAATGATTTTATCAAGCCCAGTAAAAGTGATTGGAGTTCACCATGCATACGTGTTCCAAAACCAGATAAAACTTTCCGTATGTGCATAGGAAGATGAACAGAATGAAAACAAAAAACGGATTCATTCCCATTACCAAGAATTGGCTATTCTATTGATAAATTGGGAATGCCAAGTATGTCACCAAATCTGGCCTTCTGAAAGGATTTTGGTAGATTCCACTACGGAAAGAGCAAAGGAAATCTCAACATTGTGACTCCAAATGGACTCTATCAAAATAAAGAAAGTCCATTTCAACGTCTCATAAAAATGTTTATCTCTGGTCTAGAAATTTGTGACGTCATAATCTACAACGACACCTGGAGAGAACATCTAACAACAATTAGAAAATTATTTGACAGACTCACTAATTCGTGTCTGACTGTTAATTTATTTAAAAGTGAGTTCTGCCCTGCTTGTGTGCCTTTCTTAGGACATTTTGTGGGACATGGACAAGTTAAAAGGTTGAAACTATTTCTAGATAATATAATTTGCAGGCGCTCTTTCCCGTGTATAATTCATTATACTGTGTAATTTGTACTAGTTCTTTTAACCTCAGATGTAAATTGGTTTGTGATACAAAGAAAGTTTTATCATATAAACTTTCTTTTTCTTTTATGGGGGGAGGTGTTACGGCTATTGGATTTAATTTTATTTATTTTTAATTGTCAAATCCAAATTTGTCATTTATGGTTTAAAATTCATTAATTGGGAGATTTTTCTAGAAAGACTCAATGACCTATGTACTTTACGGGTGGAAACCAGATGTTGACCTCCTTACCTCATTATCTGACCTTGCTTCAGATTGATAAACAGGTCTTTAAAACAATTGGTTAATTTCAAGGACATCTTTATATTTTTAGTTATTGGGGATGGTTTTTCTTCTGGATCATTTTATTATTACGTGACTTGGTGAAGGTAGCTTCTTTCTTTGACTTTCCAGAAAATCACGTGATCCCTTTTTTACATTAGAAAACGGGTATTTAAATCATTGTACTGGAAGAGAGATTCAGTAGAATCTGGGCTTTTAAAGTTAATAGTTGTGTTTTTCTGTTTGAGTTATAATTTTAATTACCTTGTACTGGACATTGTGTCATTTCGTTGTAGAAAGAAGAATTATTCCATTTATTTGGAAAAGGACACGTGTTTATGATTTTCATTTGGTTGATTATAAAACAAGAACTGCATCACGTGACATCGTCAGCCATTTTGGATTACATCGTCAAGATTCGAACCTGGAACTATTAGAACATTTATTTATCAGGACTCTTGCAAATTCCATTAGTAGATTATTTTTGTGAATTCTGTATTGGATTAATGATGGATTTGATTCTCTAAAACCGTAAGTTTATTTATTTTATGAAAATAATTGTACTTAATAAATTCATTGTTCAAGTAATACAAGCTTGTTAGTTTTCACTCTTTCTGTGTTGCTGCTTATTCGAACCTAAGCACATAACATAGAAATTGGTGGCTATCGTCCGGATTGAGATTGAGATTGAGATTTAAATAAATTGGAATTTAAATTTGAATTTCCCCTAGTTTTTGAAAATTGTAAATCATTAGTGAGACTGACACGCTTGTATTAAAATGACATCTAAGGTAGAAATATTTCTTTCTAATCCTACCCAGGAGCAATTAGGTCTTTTCAAAAAAGATGAGTTGGTTCAACTTGCCAGAAAATACGATCTTTCTGAAGTCAAGGTTTCTTTAACGAAACAAGATATCAAAAAGATTTTGATTCAATATATGGTAGAAAAGGATATGTTGGAACAATGTGCTTTGATTTCGGTCAGTAAGTCTACATTAGACTCTGACATTAAACTAAAGGAATTAGAATTAAAATTCAAGATGGAATTAGAGTTAAAGAAGCTGGAATTTCAAGAAAGGGAGAAAGAAAAGCAATTACAATATGAAAGAGAGGAGAAAGAAAAGCAGATTGAATTACAAAAAGATCAGATGCGGATTGATAGAGAGAAAGAGGAGAAAGAAAGGCAAATTGAATTACAAAAAGAACAGATGCGGATTGATAGAGAAAAAGAGGAGAGAATTAGAGTTTAAGAAACTGGAATTTTAGGAAAGGGAGAAAGAAAGACAATTTGAAAAAGAGGAGAAGGAAAGACAATTACAATTTGAAAAAGATAAGAGAGAGACAGGAAAGGGAGGAAGAAAAACAATTACAATATGAATTTAGAATGAAAGAAATGGAGTTGGCAAGTGAGAATTACCATCATACTTCAAATCAAAATTTTGATTTAGCAAGGAATATTAGATTAGTGCCCCCTTTTAAAGAAAAAGAAGTAGACACATATTTCATTTTTTTTGAAAAAGTTGCAGAAAATTTAAAGTGGCCAAGAGAGAATTGGACTCAGTTATTACAATGTGTACTTACTGGTAAGGCTAGTGAGATTTACACTTCACTGTCTGTTAAGCAAAACAGTCATTATGACGTGGTAAAAGAATGCATTTTAAGAGGTTATGAGTTAGTCCCTGAAGCTCATATACAAAAATTCAGAAATTACAGAAAAGAAGCTGGACAAACTCATGTCGAATTTGCTAGAGAAAAAGAGCAGTTGTTTGATAGATGGTGCTTAGCCAAGAAAGTCGAACAAGATTATAAAAATCTCAAGCAAATTATATTAATTGAAGAGTTCAAAAACTGTGTCCATGGTGATGTTAAAACTTATCTTGAGGAGCATAGGATTGAAACCTTGGAAAATGCTGCTCGAGCTGCTGACGAATATTCTTTGACACATAAAGTTCCTTTTGTTAACAAGACTTCTACTCAACAATTTTCTGGCAGAAAAGTATTTCCGCCTAATTCAAGCCCTTTTAAAACTCAAACTAACACAACTTTAAAAAAATCAGACTTCAGAGAAGTTTAATTCTAAATCTTTGTCTCTTCCGACGTGTAACTTTTGCAAGAAAAAAGGACACGTTATTTCTGATTGCTACAAATTGAAAAATAGGCATCAGAATCAAGACAGACCTGTTCCAAATGCTCTTATTTCCAAGAGGTCAAGGTCACAGTCATGTATTGAAAGCATTACATTTGTTGGGTCTAATAAATCTCAGTCTGATTTTGATATGGAGAATTATGAACCATGCATATCGAAGGGTTCTATATCACTCTTGGATGATTCAGCCAACCCCACCCCTATTAAAATTTTAAGGGACACAGGAGCTTCTCAGTCTTTTATTGTCAGGTACTTTGCCTTTTTCTGAGAAGTCTTCTTCTAATGAAAGTGTTATTATTCAGGTAGTAGAGTGCGGCTTTGTTAATGTTCCTCTCCATTGTGTAAATTTTTCATCAGACTTAGTGTCAGGCCCTCTGACAATCGGAACAGTCTCGGTTTTAGTTGTTGAGGGCGTTCATTTATTGCTAGGCAACGACTTAGCTGGGGACAAGGTTGTGGGTAATCTACTTGTAACTGACAAGCCTAATTTGGATCAGAAAGTTGATCTAATTGAAAAAGAATTCCCTGAGATATTTCAAGCTTATGTAGTTACCAGAGCTATGGCAAGAAAGGTCTTGAGAATGATGTTGATGCAGGCAGTATTCCTTTATCTGACATTTGTACAGGTCAGGCTTTTGATGAGGTCACTTTTACTCCTTGTTTGGATCAATCAGAATGTATCGATCATAGCGATCCTCTTTTAACAACTCATTCTCTTTATTCTAATCCGGGTGATTCACGACATTCACTTGTCGTCGAACAGGAAAAGGATCCTGAGATCTCCTGTTTGTTTCAAAGGGCCATAAATGAGACTGAAGCCACTAAAGTTCCTGTCTGTTATTTCATCAAAAATGGAATTCTTATGAGAAAATGGAGACCTCCCGAGGTACCTGCTGGTGATGAGTGGTCAGTGAACTATCAAATAGTAGTTCCAAAACCTTACAGACAGGATAATACTTAATCTGGCCCAAGCAACTCCTTTGGCTGGTCATTTAAGGATTAATAAAACGTATCACAAGATCTTGACTCACTTCTATTGGCCAAAAATCAAAAGTGATGTTGTCAAATACTGTAGGTCTTGTTATACTTGTCAAATGGTAGGAAAACCCAATCAGAAGATACCTAAGGCTCATCTGCAACCTTTTCCTGCCTTTGACGAACCATTTAGTAGAGTTATGGTAGATTGTGTAGACCTTAGACCAAGTCAGGTAACCAATACCTGTTGACCATTATGTGTGCGTCAACAAGGTTTCCAGAGGCGATTCCGTTGAGGAATATAAAATCTAAAACAATAGTAAAAGCTCTGATAAAGATTTTTACTCAGTATGACCTTCCCAAATTTATACAGTTTGATCAAGGTTCAAACTTTATGTCTGGAATTTTCCAGCAAGTTATGAATGAATGTCCAATTCAGCAATTCAAGTTAAAAATGAAACTATGGTTTGAAAGAACTACAAGGGAGAGAACTTTTGAGCCTGATAATGGAGTTGTGTTACTCTTGTTCATTCTTCTTACCTTTCTTCATATTAGATATTATGATCCTTACAAAGTTAAGAAGAAAATGAATTAGTTAAATTATAGTATTAGTGCTCTTGGGATATAAATAAATTATAGGAGTACCAGTATATTGAAAGAGATAGCCATGTTAAATATATAATTAATTTAGTGGTACCTGTTCCACATAGTGAAGGAATATCATCGGATTCTACTGACATTGGAGCGACAAATTGTTGGAATTCAGAAATTATGAAAAAATCTAGACCAGAAACTTTCACATTTGCAAGTGCAAGAAAGAAATGATCTGAAAGTTATTATTATTATATGAGCACTTATGTCCAGATATTCTTACAAGTACAAACAAAACTTTTCATGAGTTGAAGTTGGAGATTCCAAACCTGTTAAACAGCATCCATGCAGAATGAGTCCACTCAAACAGGAATACTTGAAAAAGGAAGTTCAATATTTGCTGGATAATGATTTTATCAAGCCCAGTAAAAGTGATTGGAGTTCACCATGCATACGTGTTCCAAAACCAGATAAAACTTTCCGTATGTGCATAGGAAGATGAACAGAATGAAAACAAAAAACGGATTCATTCCCATTACCAAGAATTGGCTATTCTATTGATAAATTGGGAATGCCAAGTATGTCACCAAATCTGGCCTTCTGAAAGGATTTTGTTAGATTCCACTACGGAAAGAGCAAAGGAAATCTCAACATTGTGACTCCAAATGGACTCTATCAAAATAAAGAAAGTCCATTTCAACGTCTCATAAAAATGTTTATCTCTGGTCTAGAAATTTGTGACGTCATAATCTACAACGACACCTGGAGAGAACATCTAACAACAATTAGAAAATTATTTGACAGACTCACTAATTCGTGTCTGACTGTTAATTTATTTAAAAGTGAGTTCTGCCCTGCTTGTGTGCCTTTCTTAGGACATTTTGTGGGACATGGACAAGTTAAAAGGTTGAAACTATTTCTAGATAATATAATTTGCAGGCGCTCTTTCCCGTGTATAATTCATTATACTGTGTAATTTGTACTAGTTCTTTTAACCTCAGATGTAAATTGGTTTGTGATACAAAGAAAGTTTTATCATATAAACTTTCTTTTTCTTTTATGGGGGGAGGTGTTACGGCTATTGGATTTAATTTTATTTATTTTTAATTGTCAAATCCAAATTTGTCATTTATGGTTTAAAATTCATTAATTGGGAGATTTTTCTAGAAAGACTCAATGACCTATGTACTTTACGGGTGGAAACCAGATGTTGACCTCCTTACCTCATTATCTGACCTTGCTTCAGATTGATAAACAGGTCTTTAAAACAATTGGTTAATTTCAAGGACATCTTTATATTTTTAGTTATTGGGGATGGTTTTTCTTCTGGATCATTTTATTATTACGTGACTTGGTGAAGGTAGCTTCTTTCTTTGACTTTCCAGAAAATCACGTGATCCCTTTTTTACATTAGAAAACGGGTATTTAAATCATTGTGCTGGAAAAGAGATTCAGTATAATCTGGGCTTTTAAAGTTAATAGTTGTGTTTTTCTGTTTGAGTTATAATTTTAATTACCTTGTACTGGACATTGTGTCATTTCGTTGTAGAAAGCGGAATTATTCTATTTATTTGGAAAAGGACATGTGTTTATGATTTTCATTTGGATGATTATAAAACAATACTACATCACGTTACATCGTCAGCCATTTTGGATTACATCGTCAAGATTCGAACCTGGAACTATTAGAACATTTATTTATCAGGACTCTTGCAAATGCCATTAGTGGATTATTTTTGTGAATTCTATATTGGATTAATGTTGGATTTGATTATCTAAAACCGTAAGTTTATTTATTTTATGAAAATAATTGTACTTAATAAATTCATTGTTCAAGTTATACAATCTTGTTAGTTTTCACTCTTTCTGAGTTGCTGCTTATTCGAGCCTAAGTACGTAACACATGGTTTAATACGAAAACCACTTTCTGTCTATATTTTTTTATATTTCTTCACCAACCAATGCTGTTAATTACTGATTTGTGGCTTAATTTATTATTTTACTGACATTTGCCGGCATAACTTCTTCACTTGTTGAATCGCTTGCGGTGAACCTCTTTGTGGTCTACGTATAAATCGTACTAATCTATCTCTGATTGCCGAGAGCACCTTACCAGCAATGTCACCGATTGTAGGAACAATATCCATAGCTTTCATAGATAATTGTTTTACCATCAGGCTTATCTTTGGAGCTCTCCTTATAACCAATCCCTGAATAACATTACCCAATCCGTCTATGTAATACGTTGTGTAAACGGGGTATCGTGAGTTTATTACTCTAACCATTCGGATTGTGCGATGAGAGTCGTGAACAAACATCTTATCTGATGGTTAATAATCTAAGAATTAGTCACTATAGTATCTGTCCACGATTTCATAAACAAGTTCCCGGTTAATTTAGTATCCATTATTCCACCTTGAAATAATCTTTGACAAATATAAGCATCGTCATTTCAGCACATACTCGTCCGACGAGAACTTCTAACTGTTGCACATCGTCGAGAAGGACAGTCATGAAGACCAAAACCAGTAAAACCACTTCCGGTTACACCTTCAGGCGATGATTATCTCCGTTTTGAGCATTGAAACACACACACATTCAATTCATTATCTTTTCCAACAAAATATTCATATTTTTTTTTATATTTGTACTGATTTGTAAAATAGCCCCGTATTGAAGAAATATTTTTAGCAGTCGACTCGTGTTTTTGAAGTGTTATAAAATTCTGGCTTTAGCAGCTGATGCCATAATTGATACCCCCTCGAAGATACCTCAACAGTATAGTCCATAATTTTTTATACGCTATCTGAGTAAAATATATAGATTTTATTGTGGTTTAGAAAAATCATCGACAATATTTTTAACATCCTCGATTTCAATACGGGTTTTCTCGGCAGACTCCACAGCTTCGCTAATTTATTTTGAAAATGTTTTGACAACATTCTGTGATGCTGTTGTTGTCCCAGCGATCATATTGATTGGTTCAACAATTGGTTTAAATAAATGTTCTGTAGCTGTAGCCTCCTCACGTGCTTGTAATTGTTCGCTGACAGCATCTCGTACGAGAAGAAATTTCTTTATTGCCTCTAATCGTTTTCGAGCTATTCTAGTAGTATATGCTTCTCCGATGTTTGCCTTTATTGAGATAATCATTTAATTAAAAGTAACAAGAGGGAACTTTCTGGAACCTTGCACCGACACGATCGCGCAATTTTTGATCAGCGATAGGCTGGGTAAGTCAATTAGAGTCCATTAAGTTCCTTGACAGGAATGTCTCATACTAGATACCGAGTCAATCGTTATTATGTACGATTTTCGACGAAGGCTTTAATTTACGAAAAGAAGTGTGAATCAAATAGAGGTTGTTCGAAATCTCTGCTGCTTCCTTCAGAGAAACTTCCATAATATTACCTTTGGCACTAATTTTTTGTTTAAGTCAACAAATATATTTTCCATCTTTTTAAGTTTTAGTTATTTCATGTTTCCACTCCATCTAGCATTTTATAGTAATAGTCTCCTCAGCTATTCTCGGTCTCATGCTATTGATTTTAAGTTGGATTAGGAACACAAAACTACACTTATTCACATAATTCGTGCCATACACTTCCTTCATTCTATTCCTTCAACGTTCTGTCGTTTGTGACATACAGACTGTCAGGCTTTCACACAACTGATGCTTTCCAATGTGTGCTTTTGTCTTTTTCTGCGTTCCGTATATCGATTTCCGATCTATTGGAACATTCATTTTTAACTTTTTAGCCGTGTCTTTTGACATTTTGTCGTCTTTGTCCCTCTAACGCCGTGAAGTAAGAATATAGAGTCAAAATGTATAAATGCATTTTGAAAAGTGTCAAGATATTTATTATGACTTTCTGAAGTGTGTCACGTTATTGAAAAATTATGATCATTTTAAAAGTTATTTAGAGCCATTTTCTGAACTGTCACAATTATCTAAACAAAAAAAGAAAAACAACAAATACACGACAGGAACAGTAAATTATAACTGTTGTATAATTGCAATACAAGCAAGATACTATTTCGTTTGCTCCAATATTGAGGTTTAAACTTTTGAACTTGGCAAAGACCGAATGACCCACATAGGACTATTGTTACAAAGCAAGGTGTGTCTTTAAGTAAACATTATATCAAAGATTGAAGAATAACTGTTCCTGCTTCAGTGTAATGTTCATTTATACCCGATATGAATGCATTAAAGGGTGGCTAAATCGTTTCTTTAGCACACGATATCAAGAGAAGCTTCCTTGCAACAAGAGTGCAAACCGTCAAGCTATTTGTGATCGCAGAAATGGTATAAAACAAAATTGTATTGTAATAATGCATTATGTACATCCTTTAATAATTAAACTCATTGTTGGTCAGGACGTTAGGGTTATTTATGAATCCTAATTGTGCCAAATGACGTTGGAAGGTATTAAGGTTACAAATTACGTTCGCTTTAATTCGATTTTAGAGAAGAACATTCGAATATCGTATACTTATTATTATACTAATGTAAATATAAGGACACCATTAAGGGGTGAACAGGCATGGGATTTTAAAATTATCAAACGGCAGTAGAGAACAGGGAAAGCTGGAGAAAATTGGCTGTGAAGTTTTATGTAGAATCACATCGGCCTCTTGAGTTACATAAATGATGACCATGTTACTAATGATGACTATGAATTATTATGACCTAATTCTTTATTGTGTTTTCTACAGAAATGACACAAAAATAGCAGATTACATTGATATTTTGCACTTGATAACGAAGTTTGTCGATCACTTTAAATTATTTTTATAGGTGTGCTTTTCTGACATCGATTTTTCAAATATAATCTAGAACAGTTTTTTTATAGCGGCTAATTACATTGTTTCATAAATATAATGTATATCCAAAACATCAATACATAATGCTTTACACTAAATTATTCGAGTTACGAACATGTTTTATTGTTTAAATGTTCTTGCATCATGGAGTGGAAAGCAATACTCTTTCAATCGCTTTTGATACTGTTGGAGAATAGCCAAGTGACCAATGCCTGCTCATGCGCCATGATCAATTGGGAAGAGGCTATGTGTCCGACACGAGACAAAACAGTTACCACGGGCCGTGTTATGTAAAGCTGATGGGTCCATTCTGAGTTTAATTTGACTCTCGCATAAAATAAGTACCAGAAACTAGGTGTTTAAAGGTGAAAATGATCTCCAGTGGGATAAAGGCAACGTTTGCATTCCACAATATTTTTTTGCATATTATGTTTTGAAATATGTCTAAACACTATGTTCGTGATATTGCCTCTTTCCAGCAATAGATTACTCTATATCACACATTAATTGAAACAAATACCACCAATGAACACAAACACTAACCCACCAATTAAGCAATAAAGGCATATCTACAATATAAACACTCCAAAAACATCTATCTGGTCATAGTCGGTTTCATCCTGATCATTTTAATACACACATTACCTTTAGAATATGCAATTTATTATGATCCAACATTGTTCAAGTTTTAATTAATCATTATAGCAATGAAATTCAGTTTTACATGACCATTAGACACATCGCTTGAATATGACATTGTATTTGAAAAGATGAAACCAATTCTAATCATTTTAGAACAATCGCATGAAAAATATACGGCTAATCCAGTTTGTCATTTTGAATTAAATTATGTTCGTAAACCTGGAAAACCTTAATATGTTGTATATAGAATAAGAATATAAATATATAGAGAGGAAAAAAAATGGATCGGTATATTTATATTATAATTATAGTTATATAGAGTCAAGTATAATGAGACAGGTCATAATGATTTGAAAGCGAATTTAGAAAACTTTTCTACTGAACGTGTATACACTGCAGTTGTCAGAGCTGCTGAAATTTTATTGTGGAACGTCCTAACCATGAATGAATCGTTCTTGATGCTGAAGAATTCGCTGATAATGCAAGATACCAGATGCAACTGGAAAGTACATTCGCAGTGATACAAAAATACACGTGTGTTACAGCGTTAAATATATGTGCTCGAATATACATTGTTTCTCACATGTAATATCAACATTTGTATCTCATCATTTTTGTATTCGTTAATATTACATTCTAGGAATCTTTCACGATTGTATTATTTTGATCACCTTTATATTGAGCGACACTTGTGTCAACAATAGTACTGTGCATTAGGATCTACTTCTTAATCAAACCATGAGCACTCAATAAGTAGACTCGTTAAGTTGTGGTTGATTATAATTTTGTATTAACTACACCAGCTGTTTCCTCAATTTCGAAAGTATAGATGATAATGTTAACGTTGTGGAACAGTTATCTGAGTCGAAACGATACATTCAAAAGCACTTGCACGAACTTGATTTTAGCAATGTCAACATATGTGCGTTACGAATGTTTCTTAAAGACTGGTGATGTAGTTCTTGAGTTAATTGTCTTTTTAAGCAAATATTATTTTGTATTGAATAAATTGATATAACTAGACGTTGAATTAACACTGATTCTTCATAATTTGTTTTATTGATTTTTTTATAAAACAAATCGAAACCTATTTCGACCGTTCTAGTAGACAGAATCTAATTATGACAGTGGTAATTAATTCTTAAATAACGCTTTATAACTGAATTGACAAGGTATCACCTTCATATTCTGTGAATTGCATTGGTTGTTACAGGACTTAAAAGTTATGTCTTTGGGATAAGTAGCACAAACAACACGTTAATCAGACAGATGGTGTCAGGTGCACAATGATATGTAACACATACTGTCATGCGTTTGGGTGATTTACTGTTATGAATGGTATTTAAATGTTATGCGATAGTTTTTCTTTTTTGAAGCAAAACATTGACCACGTTTTAAAACATATTTTAAGACAAATATTTCCCTCGTGTATTAACAATGGGCAAATAACATGTGTTGGGTTGCATAATCTTTCATGCGCTGTAGACATAATAATTCATAAATACCTGTGAAATAGAGTTATTAAATAAAAAGTGGTACTATAATAGGTTCCTTAATTGTTTAAGGCACACATGAAAGTAAACTTAGGACATTATTTGCAATTGTACTTTACATTTATTATCTCAGACTGGATCTACTCCATTAAACGTGAATAATGGTAGTTTGACAATGAGGTTCCCACAGGCTAACTATGTGTGTGGCCGTTCTTTTACCCTAAAGAAAGATTATCTTAATGTTGGTTAGCTATATAACTACCAAATGTCAATTGCTATTTGGAAATACTTTACGCTTACCCTTTGAGTCTTCAGTCTAATACAATGCATAGGTACACATAAATAAAGATATACAAGAAAGTGGGAGAAACGATATATCGAAAAGAAACCGGAAATATCCCTTATGGCTTGGCCATTTGTAATTCCTGGTACACATTTCTACTTATGTGAGTATTATCTCGAACCTATGGTTAACCTTCGATAAACAAATCTACCATACTGGTAAAAGAGGCAGATGCCCCTGATGGCATATATTAATTTCATTAATAGAAGGAAACAATGTTCTGTTAATACCGCATAATGGAAGCTCTTATTGAAAGACATGCAGAGAATAACAACAGTTTGCAATGTACAATATTTTAAGAGGAGACTTTTACGATTATATTTCAGCTGTTAGGTTGGAGATGAAATGCTAATGCAGACATCACCGTACTGGACGTTTCGTCCTCACCCAGAGAAACCATATATCGTTGTTGCATATTCCATTTTCATAATTTTGTCAAATAAAGTTTTAAGTCTCGTAACCGTTCAACATCATTGTTATAATTTACGTAAATGCTATCTGAATTCATTTGTAAAACATAAATTGGTTTGCACATTAGGAACACGAAAATAACCCAGTAAACAAATAAACGACAGACGTTAGTAAAAGTGCACAATATTTTAATAGTAAGAGAATGATTTCAATACAATAATGCAGTCATAACGTTTTTGCTGGTTTTCTCAAGCCAAATGATACATGCGTCTGATACGTTCATTGGATAATAAGTTGAGTATATGTTTTTAACAGGTCACTTGTTGAAATTAAAAAATTGAAAATATTGGTGGAGTAAATGATAAACTCATTCATAAACTAGAAATACACTACAACTGTCTGGGACACCAATAGTTGTATACATAACACAAATACATTAAAATATGAACCGAAGAATACCAACACCGTAGATAGATAGATAGATAGATAGATAGATAGATAGATAGATAGAAGATAGATTGATAGATAGATAAAAATGGTTAATTTGTTTCTATTTATTTCCAGGAATGTAGATCAAGGCGGTATATTTAGTAATAATGTTAGAAAATTAATAGTTTTTATGGATGATGACAACAATATCCTCTCGATTTTAGATGGTGACTGTGATTAACTGCACAAATCTTTACGATCTGATTATCATGGCGGATAATAGAGTGATAGAAAGATGATCAAACGCAAACATAATAAAAGACGTATTCATCTTTAATATGTTCAACTTATCTGACCGCTATATATATAGATATCTACGAAGCTAGTGTTCTTTTCTTGTATCTATCAAAAGATTGAAATAATTTTGTTGTGTCCGAATTATAAGCAAAAACACTATCATCCAAACGATGTCGACACTCAGTCCCTTATCGAAGTTACAGGTGAAGTAAATATCTGAGCTAAGTATCGAAACATATGTTAAATATACATATCTTTGCTGTTTACGAAATACGACCTTTTTGGTTCAGTTTAATTCTCATTTTATTGTACAAGATATATTGTCCTCTCGGATCATGATTCTCCATGACTGTAGTATACCTTATAATCCCTTTTGAACCACATACACAAACACTATAGAGCTGATGAAGGCCTTAGCGCAGGCATGATAGCTTCAGGTAAGCTTGCTTTATATTGCTTGTGTATGGGATTGAAAAAGTTTAAGACACGGTCAAACAGATTATGGATTACTTATTGTTACTTCAGAAGCTTTTGATAACTTATATTTTAAATCGGAAACATTGGCACGATGATAACTCTTTGAGTCTTTAACTGAATGAACGTTCTGTTGAAATAATTATATTGGTCTTCGCACAGATTATCACTCAAACAGTTCAAAATTAGAAAACCCCAATTACTTTTTAACTGACAATAAGAGAGCAAATCATCCCAATTCTTTAGTTAGGTACCTGAATAGCCAACGCTGGCAGCATAATTTAATAATTGATGTTGTATTTGGTTCGTGAAACATGCGTGTAAAATAGGTCGTGAATATGTCTTTTAACAAGTACACAGAACATGTACTTCATAAAACTGTTTGTATAAAAGGATTTATTACTTGAAACATATGTTAGAAGAAATTGAAATGTTAACTCATGATAACACATAATAAATCTAGATGCGAATATTGCCTGATCCACACTATACATTATGTTTCTTTTGCCGAGATTATCGTTGATATTTGATGAAACAGGGCGTTTTCCCGTATGTGTAAAGATGTATATGTGTATATCGCAACGAAAGTGCCTCCGAAACTTTTCCAGACACACATTACGATCAGTTGATATTGCTTGCCTGATTTGGTCTTAGGCATGGGACCGTCACAGTCTAATATTATATCACTAAATGATTCGTCAACAACAAAACGAATCTTCAGATGAGTTAGATATCTTTTCACTGGGTGCTCTTATCATTTGACAATTTTCATTAACTCCACAATGTTTAGAAACATTAATTGTTTATTTGTACAACAATAGCTATTCAATACTCGCTGATAGTCTTATTGATTCATAAAATGCCAGCCAGTGACATTTCTCGTGCTAGACGAAGAATGTCCTGTCGATATGAACAACATGATATGCACTAATAACTGATCATCAATGGATACCTCATGTGCTTGTGTTTTCCCAAATAACAAACAGTGGTGTGGTTTCCGTTTAACGACTGGCCTTCTGAAAAGTGATGTAACTTCTTCCTGTTCTATACCGAATGATTGCAAGTTTTGAAACTGGTTAGAATCAACATTATTGGTTATTAAAGAGCATAACTGTCACCATTATCTATTGGTTAATCAAGGCTAGGCGCAAAATTAACTTCATTATAAGACTGACCAATAAACATGTCATCTACATAAATATTGTTCCAATCATCATTATTCGCAACAGTTCTTTTTGCAATTCCCGTTGTAACTACACATGCAGCATATAAAAGAGAGACTTTGCTATCAATTGGATAAAGATTTTAATCCAAAACAAACCTTGCCAGTTACAGGTTGACCTTCCCTCCAGATAATTGTCTTTAAATAAACGAATACCCCATGTAGATAACGAAGATATTACTTCAACAATCTGGCGTGCTTCGAAAAAGCCTAATGTAAAATTGACACATGGGTGCTAAGGATAAAACATGATGTACTCTACTTCATGAATTGAAACACTTTCACTCAAAGATCACTTAGAAACGGCAAGGTACCTGAAACGAAAAGATACTACTGAGCTCCTTTTTTCCATTATTTTATTGAATAATTGTAAATAAGATATTTATGTTCAGACGTATCAACTGTTTGATTTCTTAAATTAGCACAGTTTTGTTTTGTATCTTGGAAGAACTCAATTCAGAAACAAGTCACTTGTACATAATAAAACTACGAGCTAATATGTACTTTCTGTGCCAACAGTGATTTGTAGATTTAACGGGCGTTACCAATAATGTTCACTTTATCAAAATAAAATAAAATATTATCTTGGGCACCAAAAATTTCCAACAATTTTGTCGTGAATTCTTATGAACTTTGGGTTTCCCTAAAATGAGATATTAACCTCTAATCATCAAAACCTGAAATTCTGTATATGTGGGGTGTGTGTTCCTCCTGCTGGTCTAGTTCTAATTGTCATGATCTATTATGCATGTCTTCTATCCGCATCGGTATTTCGATTGATTCTACGTCACTCTACTCGTACGTTACTTTCCCTTTCTTTAACTCTCTCTCTGTCTGTCTGACTCTCTCTCTCATTATTTACACATCACCTCTCTAATCATTTGCATTTGCCTGTACGTTCCTTATTATAAATTTATGTTTCCGTTATAGTCATTAAGTTTTGTCTATGCCGCCTCACATCTTGTTTTCCGATAGTAATTCATTTAATTCCTATCACACCCAGTGACAAACGTACCAAACCAACCCAAAGCAACTTCCGTTTCAACAAATTACTGAAACAAACTGTTCCTTATTACTTGTTTTGTACGTGATGGAAATAAAATCAAGCAATCTTAGAAAACCCCAATTGATTTTAATAGACTATAATCCTTCTTTACAGGACATAAAACAAAGTCATCCTGGTTTCATGAAAGATTTATGTTTGAAATTAAAATCCTAACAACGAAAAAATCAATTGTGAAACAAGGTTAATTTCATTTAATTTAATATAGGCATGCCTAAATTATAAACACTCCAAAATCATCGATCTGGTCGTAGTCGATCTAATCTTGATCATTTTAATACACACATTTCCTTCAGAATATGTAATTTTGTATGATCCTTTATTGTTTAAGTTTTAATGAATCATTATAGCAATGAAATTCAGTTTTACATGACCATTAGACACATCGCTTGAATATGACATTGTATTTGAAAAGATGAAACCAATTCTAATCATTTTAGGATAATGTCATGGAAATATATACGGCTAATCTAATCTGTCATTTTGAATTAAATTATGTTCGTAAATCTGGAAAACCTTAATATGCTGTATATCGAATAAGAATATAAATATTTGGAGAGAAATATAAATGGATCGGTATATATATATATATATATATATATATATATATATATATATATATATATATATATATATTATAGTTATGTATAGTCAAGTATAATGAGACAGGTCATAACGATTCAAAGCGAATTTAGATAACTTTTCTCCTGAACATTTATGCACTACGGTTGTCAGAGCTACTGCCATTTTATTGTGAAACGTCCTAACCATCAATGAATCGTTGTTGATGATGAAGAATAAGGACGTAACGCAAGATATCAGATGCAACTGGAAAGTACGTTCACAGACAGACAAAAATACAATTCTGTTACATCGTTAAATCTTTGTGCTCGAATATATGTTGTTTCTCACATGTAATATCAACATTTGTATCTCATATTGCTTGCAGCCGTTACCATTACATTGTCAGAATCTTCCAAGATTGTATAATTATGATCATCTTTATATTGAACGACACTTGTGTAAACAATAGTACTGTGTATTAGGATTTACTTCTAAATCTAACTATGAGCACTCAATAAGTTAAGTTGTGGTTGATTATAATTGTTTGTGTATTAACTGTACCAGCTGTTTCCTCAATTTCGAAAGTATGGATTATAAAGCTAACGATGTGGAACAGTTATCTGAGTCGAAACGATACATTCAAAAAAGCATTTGCTTGAACTTGACTTTAGCATTGTCAACATATGTGCGTTACGAATGTTTCTTAGAGACGGGTGATGTAACTCTTAAGTTAACTTTCTCTTTATTATTTTGTATTGATTAAATTGATATCATTTGACGTTGACTTAACATTGATTCTTCATACTTTGTTTCATTAATTTTTTTTATAGAACAAATCGAAACCTATTTCGACCACTCTAGTACACACAATCTAATTGTGACAGTGATAACTAATTCTCAGACAATGCTTTATAACTGAATTGAAAATCTATAAGCTGCAGATTCTATGAGTTGTACTGGTTGTTACAGGACTTAAAAGGCACGTCTTTGGGATAGGTAGCACAAACAACACTTGTCTCCATTCAATCTGAATGAACCATATAGATGGTGTCAGGTGCATAATGATAAATAACACATAATGTCATGCGTTTTGGTGATTTACTGTTATGAATGCTATTGAAATGTCGTTTTGCGATATTTTTTCTTTTTTAAAGCAAAACATTGAGCACGTTTTCAAACATATATTAAGACAAATACATCCCTCGCGCATTAACAATTGGCACATAACAACTGTTGGTTTGCATAATGTTACATGCGCTGTCGACATAATAATTTATAAATGCCTGCGTAATTAAGAGTTATTAAATAAAAAGTGGTACTGCGATTGATAATCCGATCCTTAATTGTTTAAGGCACACATGAAAGCAATCTTAACACATTGTTTGCAATTGAATTTTACATTTACTATATCAGACTAGATCTACTCCATTTAACGTGAATAATGTTTTTTTCACAGTGATGTTCCAACTGGTTAACAATGTGTTTGGCCGTCCTTTGACCATAAAGAATGATTATCTTAATGTTGTTAAGCTATATAACTACAAAATGTCAAAAGCTATTTGGTTATTCTTTGTAAATCGATGAATAAGCTCACTGTTTGAGTCTTCAGTCTATACAGTGCATAGGTACAAATAAAAAAAACATGCACTAGAAAGTGGCAGAAACGATATATCATAATGATACCTTCAGTTAAACTTGATATATATTGCTTGTGTGTATGATTTAAAAAGTTTTAGACACTGTCAAACAGATTAATGATTACTTCTTGTTTCTTTACAAGATTTTGATAACTTATGTTTTAAATCGAAAACATTGGCACGATTATAACTCGTTGATTTTTTAATTGAACGAACGTTCTGTTGAAATAATTATAATGGTCTTCGCACAGATCATCACTCAAACAGTTCAAAATTAGAAAACTCAAATTTCTTTGTAACTGACTCTAAGAAAGCAAATCATCCCAATTATTTGGTTAAGTTCTTGAATAGTCAACGCTGGCAGCATAATATAATAATTGTTTTTGTTTTCGCTTCGTGAAACATTCGTATAAGATAGGTCGTGAATATAACTTTTAACAAGTACACACAACATGAAATGGTCCTCAAACTGTTTGTAATATATGGTTATAGTATTTGAAAGATGTGTTAGATGAGTTTCAAATGTTACCTCATGATAACACATGATAAATCTAGATGCAAATATTGCCTTATCCATGTTATACATTATGACCAGCTTGAGGACTTTCCCGTTGATCTTTCATGAAACATGGTGTTTTTTCCCGTATGTGTATAGAACGAAAAAGGATTTAGGGTTTGGATCGGAAGTACCTCAAGTTCATGAAAATATCAAACAAAAATTGTTTACACACAAACATTTGTCATATGTCAATGTTGTTTTAAGGGTGTATTTTATTTTTTTTTTGTTTTTATTGATGTCAAGTAGTTCAGAATAAATTGAGTGTCTGTATAACTAGGATTTTCTGTGTCTGGATCTTCCTTTGTAAATGTGAAATAAACATATTCATCATAACCTACTAAAACCGGATTCGTGATATGACAAGCAATTCAAAATTTAGTATCTGTTACATGCTGCCATTTAGAACCTTTAAATATGTTACTTCATTTAATAATCTCAATAAGAAGTATTATTTAGTTTGTAAACGTTGTTCCTGCTCAGTAATTCGTCTCCGGTAATATACTTAGATTTCAGCGTCCGGAATGGCTACATCATACAATGGTCGCTTTGTTTCATAGAATACAGAATTACAATAGTTAAGACACAGACGTATATGGTCATTTAGGACTGAAAACGAAGCAATTCCTAACGTGTAGCTTTGTGAAACTCCATATATTGCTGGTTCTGCTAATATCGAGTGGTTTCCAATAAAATCATATTTGTTATGTGAAACGTAATGTCAAGTGAATATAATCTTAGACAATGCCATTTCATAGATTGTTTTAGTAAATGAGGTTTTTTAAGATATTATAACTAGTCTGAATCAAGATTTGACAACACACTAAAACATATTTATTGGGAGAGCTAAGTAAGTGAGTATCAAGGTCTTCGTGAATTGTTTTATTTGTAAATAAAGAGCGGAACTGTCTTGACATTAGCTGAATTCAGATCCATCGAAATCTAGCAATATCAAAAAGGTGAGATCTTTTCACTGTTAATACAAATCACTGATATATTCTAAATGATTTCATTATCCTCACTTAAGAAATGGATCGCACCAAGGTAAACGTTTTATTATTGTTATTTTTAAAATATAGATTTCTACTTTATTGTAATAGCAGAGCCATACCAATCATTTCTCTAAATTTAAACAGGTTTAAGCTGGTGCTTGTATGCACAATTAAGATAGAATAAACAGTTGCCTTTAATCTGCAAAAATGTAGGTTTTCGCACAATCTTTGCAAACATTTCTTGATCAGTTATGCCACTTCTAAAACGTTGTATATTTTACAAGGCGATTAATTGCTTCATTCATACATATATTTCATAATGATCTATACTACACACTTAATTGCAATATTCGTTTCATATCTATAATCTATACTATTTATGTTTTATTCCTCAATTTATTGGTCATGTCATTACAAAATGAAATAATCCCGGGTAATACATATATGGCTTTATTAGATCCAAAATAATGGAGCACATTTTCTATTGAAAAAAGAAATTCAACTACAAACTGTAACCTGAGGTCTTTTTTTAAAAGTATAATTACATTCGGAAACCGCCATAATAATACCCTTGAACCTAATTTTAGTTTCAGTCAACAAATATTTTTTTCCAACTTTATATATATTAGTTTTTTAAATTTTTTTTCTCTGCGTCTACTGTTTTGTGACTGATATCTAAGTCGATTACTGTATCGTTAATGTTAGCAATGTTTTGGTGCTTGTCGAATATTGATGGTCGTGAATGCTCTAAGTGTGAAAAGTGCTGAATATGCTCAATAGGACGTGGAAAATATTATCTGTGTCAAAATAAATAATTCATCAACTGTTAGGTCATTTGTTTCTTTTCTTATTGCTGTTTTGTTTTATTTTGTTAGTCTTGTTCGTATGCAATGAAAAGTCACTTGAAGCTCAGAGCGTTTGAACAATATAGGTATGGCAATTAGAGGCGCTAAATTAATCGGTGGGAAATTATCAACAGGCTAAATGATTACAAGTAACTCAATTCATAAGCTATTGGTTTAATTAAAAGAAAGTAAAATGAAAGGAAACAAGATACATCCACCAATTGAAGAATTTGGAAAAGACCGATATGTAATAATGTATTACCATGGTATTTCAACAAGTCCACATATAAATAATCTACATTTATATTATTGTTTTCCATCCAGCTTGTGTCGTTGGTGGTGTCGTTGGTGACATACAGAGTGTCATGTTTTTCATACCACTGATACTTTCCAATGTGTGTTCTTGTTATCCTTTTCCTAGTTTCGTATATCGAACTCTTGAACCATTCGCAACAATATTGAAACATCCGATTTTTAAAAATGCAAAAACGTCAAATCTTTTGCCGTTCTTCGTTTCTTGTTAATTTTATGGTTGTGTCTATGAGGATATAACAGCTTTTGATATTTTTGTCTGCTTTGTCCTTCCAATGCTGTGAAGTACTAATTGGAGTCAAAATGAATAGATTTATTTTGAAACGAGTCAAGATATTTATTACAACTTTCTGATGTGTCTCACGTTATTGAAAGATTATGATCATTTTAAAAGTTATTTGGAGCTATTTTCTGAACTGTCACAGCTATATAAACAACAAAACAAATAAACGACAGGAAATGTAAATTAACAATGTTGCATAATTGTAGTACAAAGCAAGATACTATTTCGCTTTCTTCTATATTGGGGTTGAAACTTTTGAACCTGGAAAAGACCGAGTGACCCGGACAAAACTAACATTGCCAAGCAAGGTTTGTCTTTATAGTAAACATTATATAAAAGACTGAACAACAACCTTTCCACCTTTAGAGTAAAATTTATTTATATCCGAAATGAATGGTATAAATGGTGGCTAATCGTTTCTTTAACACACAATGTCAAGAGACGTTTCTTGCAACTAGACTGTGCAAACGATGAAGATATATGTGATCGCTGAAAGTGCATTAAATAAATTGTATCGTAATTATACATTATATTCATCCTTTAATAATTAAACGAATTGTTGGTTAGAACGTGAGCCTTCTTTATGAATCATAATTCTGCCAAATGACGTTGGAAGGCTCTATAGTATTAATGTTATAAATTACGATCGTATTAATTTGATGGACAGAAGAACATTTCTAGCTTGTATACTTATTATTATACTAATGTAAATATGACGGTACCATTAAGGCATGAACAGGCACGGGATTTGGAGATTACTAAAGGGCAGTACGGAACAGGAAAGATGGAGAAAATTGGATGTGAAGTTATAAGTAGTGCCCAAACGGCATCTTGAGTGAAATGAATGATGACGATGATAATAATAAAGATTATGAATTAGTATGACCTAATTCATAATTAGAAACTACACACGAAAATAAACTCAGATCATGCTTATGTCTTGCACTTGATAGCAAAGTTCCTCGATCACTTTAAATTATTTTAATAGTTCTGTTTTACTGACATAAATTTTCAAATACAAACCTGGACAGTTTTATATAGCGGCCAATTATATTGTTTCATAAAAATTAATATGCATGCAAAATATACATACATAATGCTTTACACTAAATTATTCGAGTTACGAGTATATTTTATATTTTTAATGTTCTTGGATTTTTGACTGGAAAGTATTGTTCTTTCAATCGATTTTGATATTGTTTGTAGCTAGCCAAGTGACCAATACCTGCTCATGCACCATGATCAGTTGGGAAGAGCCTATGTGTCCAAACCGTTTCAAAAAAGGGTTTGTTAACACGAAATGAAGTTGATGTTAGTTTGGAAATTAAAAGGAAAACACGAATAATACGTATAATGTTGATGATGGCGGTGCTAGTTGCCGACGTAAATCATTTAATGGTTATACTGCCTCCTCTGCTTATAAAGTTTTTAATAATACCAAAAACACTATAGCAACTGAGCATGATTCTGTTACTATTATATACGCCTGAAATTAGAAGGATTATGGGTACAATATCTACTAATTATACAACTACAACTTGTAGCACCAGAGAAAAATCTTTTTCTATACTCCATTATATCTGATTTACTACTACAGATCATAATTACACATTTCAACGCCGTATGTGTGATACAGACACCTCTTTTGACAGGGTTCTCAATTTCGAACAGTCATTTGTACGCATGTAATTATTGGATACGTATAATAGATCACAAGGATTCGTTGGAAAATTTTATTTTGAACATATTAAAATAAGTCCTAATATTTAAAAGTACTTTTGTTTCTATATAAACCAATATAAAGTTACAATGAGATCCATTTTACATTTTAAAAGCATATTAAAATAAGTCCTAATATTTAAAAGTACTTTTGTTTCTATATAAACCAATATAAAGTTACAATGAGATCTATTTTACATTTTAAAAGCCTGTTACAAATCATTTTTAGAGACTGGTGGTGTAGTTCTTAAGTTAAAGTTTTCTGTTACAATTAAGATATATTGATATAACTAGGTGTTCAATCTACACTGATTCTTTATGATTCGTTTAATTGATTTGAAATATAACAAATGTAAAACCATTTCGATCTTTATAGTAGACAGAATCTAATTATGACAGTGGTAATTAATTCTTAAACAATGCTTTATATCATGCGTGTGTGAGATTTACTGTTATGAATGCTACTGAAATGTCCTTTGCACTCTTTTTTGTTTTTTTTAAAGATCGAATCAAAGACCACATTTTCAAACATCGTTTAAGATAATAATTCTTCAATGGCTGCTTTATAAAGAGTTATTAAATAAACATTGGTACTGCGATTGCTAATCGGATCCTTAAATATTTAAGGCGCAAAGGAAAGCAAAGTTGACAAATAGTTTGCAATTCTACTTTACATGTATTATTTCAGACTGGATCTACAGATTTAACCGTGAATAATGGTATTTTTGCAATGATGTTCCCAATGGCTAGCTATGTGTGTGGCCGTCCTCTGACCCTAAACAAGGGTTATGCTATTTCTGGTATGCTGTATAACAATGACAAATCAAGAGCAAACTCGTCATTCATAAGTAATTGATGAATACGCTCACTCTTTGATTCTTCAAACCAATGCAATGCACAAGACACAAATAAATAAACATACACGAGAAAGTGAGAGAAACTATATATCGAATTATATCACGAAATTGTCCTTATGGTTTAACATAGTGGTAGAAGAGACATAAACCATTGATGCCAGATATTAATTTCATTAATAGATGGAAACAAGGATTTGTTAATACTGCATAGCGGAAGCGTTTATTGACAGACTTGCAGAGGATGACAACAGTTTGCAATGTTCATTATTTTAAGAGACGTTTACGATTATAATTCAATTGTTACTTTAGAGAGGAAATGCTAATGCAGACATCACCGTGCTGAACAATTTGTCCTCAATCCGAGAATCCAAATATCTGTGTTGCATGTTCCTCTTCTTTTTTTTGTCAAAGGAAGTTATTAATCACGTTACATTCCAACATCATTGTTCTAAATTAATTAAATGCTCTTTGAAAACATTCTCAAAACATAAATTGGTTTAAACATTTGGCCTATGCAAATAAATCAGTTGAAAACAGTGGCTGACGTTTGTAGAAAAACATAATATTTTAATAGTAAGAGAATAATGTTCCTAAAAATATACAGCCCAAACGATTTTCTGTCTTTCTCAAGCCAAATTATACATACGTTCATTGGATAATAAGTTGAGTATATGTTAATAACAAGTCACTTGCTGGAATTTATTTAAAAAAATGAAATAACTGAAGGAGTGAATGATAAACTCTTTCACAAATTACAAATACTCTAATTAGATATTAAATATGGGAAACTATGAGTTGTAAGCATAACACAAACAAATTAAAAAGTATACCGATGAAAAGCAACACCGTATTTAGATAGATAGATAGATAGATAGATAGATAGATAGATAGATAGATAGATAGATAGATAGATAGATGGATGGATGGATGGATAGATAGATAGATAGATAGATAGATAGATAGATAGATAGATAATGTTAAGTTTATATTTCTTTTTTTTAGTTATGTACAAACCAAGACGGTATGTTGTTAAATAATGTTTGCGAAATACTATTTGCGATTTATGATGTTAATGACAATAAAACCTCCATTTAAAATGGTAACAGTGAAATTAACTGCTCACGGCTTTAAGATCTGATTATCATGGCGGATAATTGAGTGAGAGAAATATCAACTGATGCATCAATAATTAAAGAATTATTCATCCTTAATGTGTTCAACTTATCTGACTGATCCAATTTTGTATCCATTTTCTTTCTAGCTAGAAATATAACTGTATATCAAGCTATCTATGAAGCTAATGGGCTTTTCATGTATATATGCACACGAGATAACTATTTTGTCCTGTCAGAATTAAAACATCAACACTGTCATTCAAATGATGCAAACAGCCAGTCGGTTATGATAATTACAGGTGCTGTAACGATATGCGGTAACTTTAGAAAATTATGTTGAATAGCTGCAGGGAGACTGAACAGACCAACTTTTTTAGACCAAAAATAAGCTCTCCAGAAATGTAATCTGCGATGAAATCTCCGGGGTTAAGTTTCTCTGTTGACATTGGAAGAATTTTCCCGATTAAATCCTATGTTTTATGATGGCAATTAATTAACCTTATATTTTATCTAGTCCGATTCGATATGGTGTTCTAATATATAATAAGTTTATCGTTATAAATCTATGTGGGTTTGCCTAAGCAAGGCTAAGAAATTTTTGAATTTGACAAAGTCCATATCACAGCATCAGGTTTGATGAATATTTATAAGTGTATGAATGTCAACCCCGTTAAACACTGCAAAAATATTACAATGATCTCGGATAACGTTAGATACTTGAGTGTGTCGTTGAGTGACATATATCACGTCAGTGTTTTATGTCGCGCTCGGGAGTATATCTAACATCGTATCATCATTCACGACCAACACTCCCATCGATGTCTTGTACGGAAGGTGCTTAGTCATTATCCGTAATAAATTCAACGATGTCCTCCCCAATTATCTCTATTGTAATCTCGCTATAATACGTTAGCACCTGATAACAGTGTTGATCATCTACACTCGGTGCCACCAAATATAATTTATCAAACTTCATCTACTTCATTACGTGTTTAAGTAACAGCTGTGTTATACCACTACCTGAAGGACCAATAATTATCATTCTGACATAATTAGGTAACATAACATGATGTTTAGCTCGCTTTTGTTCTTTTGAACGCGGAAAAATCAGTAATTTCCATTAGATATAACTTACGTATATTATGGATTTATATTGTGTGAAATGTAGAACAAGTACACCGACAATTGACCCGGTGCATATTACAACAAAGAATAATAGAGATGCGATCACTGGTAAGTGTGCACAGTGCGGTATATTTTTTTTTAGATTTATAAGTATAGAAAACGAAGATGATATCGCGTCCAAGTTAGCAAAAGTCCCAGGAAAACCATGGGCAATATACCCAGGAGAAAAACATCTTCTAGAATACAGTTACTGTGGGCCGGGAACTCGATTAGATATCAGACTTGATGACCATGATCAACCTCGACATGGTGAATATACGATTAAAGCTATCGATAAAGCCTGTCGTGTTCATGATATCGCATATCGAAGTAATGATTTTCAACAACGTCATATCGCAGATAAAAAATTATCCATGCGCTGCATTCTATCATTGATAAATCTTGCAAAGAAAAATTAGCATCTTGGATAATAAGGGTATATTAATGATGAATTACGGTATATAATATTAAATAAATGTATTATTATCCAAATGTATATCAAAGAGGTAAATCAGCGATGAATAAACTTGCCGACGCGGCAATGGTTACATATACAACAGCGGCCGATTGGTTATCCCGACAGGCTATATCACAAACTTATCTACACCGCCAATGAAAAAATTCAATATGCATCTTTTAAGTTTAATGTTTTAATGTTTGTTTAATTAAAACTAAGTAAAAAGGAAAGAAAACAAGTGAAATCTACCCATTTCAAAACTTGGAATAGACCGATATCGCAGAATCTATACCATGGTATTGCAACAAGAGGTCCATGTATAAATTAAGCATCATTTATATCATTGTCTTCTATCCAATTTGTGTCGCTGGTGACATACAGAGTGTCAGGTTTTTTACACCACTGATACTTTCCAATGTGTGTTCTTGTTATCTGTTTCCTTCTTTCGTATATCGAACTCATGAACCATTCGCAAGAATATTGAAACATCTGATTTTTACAAATACAAAAAAGTCAAATCTTTTGCCGTTATTCTTTTCTTCTTAACATTATGGTCGTGTCTATAAGGATTTAACAGCTTTTGCAATTGTGTCTGCTTTCTCCTTAAAATGCCGTGGAGTAAGAATATAGAGTCGAACTGCATAGATGCATTTAGAAAGGAGTCGATATACTTATTATGACTTTCTGATGTGTCTCACGTTATTGAAACATTATGATCGTTTTAAAAATTATTTGGAGCTTTTTCTGAACTGTCACAGCTATCTAAACATCAAAGCAAATAAACGACATGAGAAGTAAATTAAAATTGTTGTATAATTGTATTACGAAGCAAAATACTATTTCGTTTGCGTCAACATTGGGGTTTAAACTTTTGAACTTGAGAAAGAACGATTAACCCAGACATGAACGAACCTTTCAAACCAAGGCGTTTCTTTATAGTAAACTATATATCACTGAGTGAACAAAAACTGCGCCACCTTTAGTGTAAAACTGTTCACGTCAGATCTGGATGGTATAAAGGGTGGCTAATCGTTTATTTTGCACACAATATCAATAGAGGCTTCCTTGCGTCTCGAGTTTTGAAACAAGCTATTATTGATTGCAGCAAGGTAAGTAACACATTATTGTATTGTAATACTGCAGTATATTCATCCTTTAATAATTAAACTGATTGTTGGTCAGGAAGTGAGCCTTCTTTATGAATCATACTTGTGCCTAATTGCATTGGAAGGCTCAATAATATTAATGTTACAAATTACGATCGTATTAATTTGAAGGCGAGAAGAACATTACAAAATCGTATACTTAGAATTATACTAATGTAAAGATGAAGATAACATTAAGGACTGAACAGGCATGGAATTAGGAGATTATCAAACAGCAGTAGAGAAGAGTGAAAGACGAAGAAAATTGGGTATGAAGCTTACGTAGTGCCGAAACAGCCTATTGAGTTAAAGGATTCATGACGATAATAATGATGATGATTATGAATTATTATGACCTAACTCTTTATTGCGTTTTCTACAGAAACAACACACGAATAGAAACACAGATCATATTTATGTCTTGCATAGCAAATTACCTTGATCACTTTAAATTATTTTAATAGTTGTGTTTTCCTGACATCGATTTGTTCATAGATAAAACTGAACAGTTTTATATCGCGGCCAAATATATTTTTTCATAAAGATAAATATGTTTGCACAACATCAGCACATATTGTTTTATTCTAAATTATTCGAGTTACTATTATATTTTATGTTTCAAAGGTTCTCGCATCATGGAGTGGAACGTATTGTTCTTTCAAACGCTTTTACTAATGTTGGTCGCTAGTCAAGTGACCAATGCCTGCTCATGCATCATGATGAGATGGGAAGAGGCTATGTGTCCAAAACATGGCAAAACAGGTTTGTTAACAGGACATAAATTTGATGTTAATTTGGACATTAAAACGAAAACAATAATAATAGGTATAATGTTGATTTAATGATTATACTGCCTACTCTGCTTATAACATTTCTAATAATATCAAAAACACTATAGCAACTGTGCATGATTCTGGTACTATTATGTGCGCCTTAACATTTAAGGATTATGCGTACAATATCTACTAATTATACAACTACAAGTTGTAGCACCAGAGAAACATCTTTTTCTGTACTCAATTATATCTGATTTACTACTACAGATCCTAATTACATATTTCAACGTCGTATGTGTGACACAAGCACTTTATATCCATATATTATTACAAATTGCTTCTGAAGTGACGAAGATAGGTGTCTTGCATCAGTACACATTATAGATATAAGTTAGTATCAAACGAAGTTATCATGTGATTGAAACTATAATAGATCACAAGGATTGTTTGGAAAATATTATTATGAACATATTAAAATAGGTTGTAATATTTAAAAGTACTTTTGTTTCTATATAAACCAATATAAAGTTACAATTAGATCTATTTTACCATTTAAAAGCCGGACGTGGTGATCGGTATCATGGTGTCACTGTCGTCATAATACAATTTACAAAGTGTGTAAGTTGCGGAGAAAACACAACATGCATATAATAATGTCATGATCTCAGAAGGAAACAGTGTCATTTTCGATGTAAATATTTAGAGGAAACATAGGGTATTCAATAAAATATGATTCGGACACATGGATGCCAATGAGAAGAGTTGTACTTTTTCGAATTGCCTACCAATGAGTTCCTATTGGCCGTGTTATGTAACGCTAAATGGTCCAATCTGATTTGGCTGTGACTTTCGGATCAAATACGTATCAGACACCAGGTGTTTTAAGGTGAACATGCTCTCGAGTGGGATAAAGGCAACCCTCAAAAGGCAACAGTATCATTTACATACTGTATATCGCAATATGGCTAAACACTATGTTCGAGTTAAAGCTTCTTTCCAACATTAGATCACTCTATATGACACATTGCTTGAAACAAATACCACCAATGAACACAAACACTAACCCACCAATGAGGACATATATGCGTGTCTACATCATCTACACTCCAACATCTTCCATCTGGTCATAGTCGATTTAATTCTGATCATTTGATTATCTCATTGCCTTCTTAATATTTATTATGTTTGTGAAACTACATTCTTTAAGTTTTAATGAATCATTGTACAACGAAAATCAGTTTTATTATACGATTAGACACATCGATTGAACATGGCCTTGTCTTTGAAAAGATGAAACCAATTCTCATCATTTGAGGACAATCTCATGGAAATATATACGGTTAATCTAATTGGTCTTTTTGAATCAAATTATATTTGTAAACCTTGATAGCCCTAATATACTTTATTTCGAAAAAGAATATATATCTATCAAAACATATATAAACATAGGAAGATAGATGGATTGGTATATTTATATTATAATTATTTACAGTGAAGTATAGTGAAACTGGTAAGAACGATTCAATGCGTATTTAGATAACTGTTCTCCTTAATGTTTATGCACTGCAGTTGTCAATGCTACTACCATTAGTGTGGAACATCTAGACCATCAAGGAACCGTTGTTGATGATGAAGAAACCGCTCCAAACGCAAGATACCAGATGCGACTAGAAAGTACATTCGCAGTGAGTAAATAAATACACTTTTGTTCCATCGTTAAATTCACGCGCTCGTTTTTAAACTGTAATATCAACATAAGTATATGATCATTTTTGCGTCCTTTAACATTACATTGTCCGAATCTTCCAAGATTTTATTATTCGGATCACCTTTATATTGCACGGTACGTTCACGTCACATGTGCCAATAATAGTATGGTGTATTAGATTAGGATCTACTTTTGAATCAAACCATATGCATTCAATAATTAGACTCGTTAAGTTGTGGTTTATTAGATTTGTTTGTGTATTAAGTAAACAAGCTGTTTCCTCAGTTTCGAAAGTATAGATGATAGCGTTAACGATGTGGAACAGTTATCTGAGTTAGAAACGATACCTTTATCAAAGCACTTTCATCAACTTGATTTTAGCATTGTAAACACATGCGAGTTACGAATCTTGTTTAGAGACTGATGATGTAGTTCTTAAGTTGATTTTCTCTGTTACAATTATTATTTTGTATTGAATATATTGATATGACTAGGCGTTCAATTTACACTGATTCTTCATGATTCGTTTTATCGATTTTAAATATAACAATTCGAAATCTGTTTCGACTGTTCTAGAAGACATAATCTAATTATGACAGTGGTAATTAATTCTCAAACAATGCTTCATAACTTGGTAGACAAGCTATAACATGCAGATTATGCGAGTCGTGTTGGTTGTTACAGGACTTGAAAGGTATGTATTTTTGGTAAGTAACACGAACAACACTTATCGCCATCCAATCTGAATTAATCTGATAGATGGTGTTATGTGCACAGTGATAAATCACATAATGTCAAGCGTTTGTGTCTTTTACTGTTACGAATGCAATTGAAATGTCATTTTGCGCTCGTTTTTCTTTTTTTTAAAATCAAATCAAAAACCACTCTTTCAAACATCGATTAGGAAAATTACTTCCCTCTCCTACATACGCTGTCTACATAATACATTTTCAATGGCTGCGAAATAAAGAGTTATTAAATAAACATTGGTACTGCGATTGCTAATCGGATCCTTAATTGTTTAAGGCACACAGGAAAGCAAACATGACATATTGTTTGCAATTGTACTTTACATTTATTATTTCAGACTGGATCTACAGAGTTAACCGTGAATAATGGTATTTTTGCAATGATGTTCCCACAGGCTATAACTGTGTGTGGCAGACCTTTGACCCTAAATAAGGGTTATGTTATTTCTGGTAAGCTATATAACTACGAAAAATCAAGAGCTATTTAGTAATTATTTACCAATCGATGTATATTCTCACCCTTTGAGTCCTCAAAGTAATACAATACACAAGACACAAATACATAAACGTACAGGAGAAAGTGAGAGAAACGATATATCTAGATATAGATATATCCGGAAATTGTTCTTATGGTTTGGCCATTGGTATTTCTAGGTGCCTATTTCCACTGATGTGAGTATTCTTCGGAGCATATGGTGAACTTTCGAAATAAAAACCTAGCATACCGGTAGATGAGGCATTAGCCACTGATGCCATATATTAATTTCATTAATAGATGGAAACAAGGCTCTGTTAATACTAAATAGTGGAAGGGCTTTTTGAAGACATGTTAATGCAGACATCACCTTGATGAACATTTCGTCCTCAATCAGAGAAACCATATATCGTTGTTGCATGTTCCCTTTCTTAATTTTGTCAAAGGCAGTTATTAATCACGTAAAAGTCCAACATCATAGCTATAAATTAAGTAAATGCTCTTTGAAAACATTTGCAAAACAAGACGAATTAGTTAACACATTAGGCGCATGAAAATAAATCAGTAGAAAACGATGACTGACGTTAGTAACAAAAGCATAACATTTTTAATAGTGAGAGAATAATTTTCCTAAAATAATACAGCCCAAACGTTTTGCTGTGTTTCTCAAGATAAATGAAACAAACGTTAAATCAATACCTAGTTCAGTATATGTTACTAACAAGTCACTTGTTGAAATTTATATATATATATATATATATATATATATATATATATATATATATATATATATATATATATATATAAAGATAGATAGATAGATAGATAGATAGATAGATGGATAGATAGATAGATAGAGAGAGAGATAGAGAGATAGATAGATAGATAGATAGATAGATAGGTAGATAGATAGATAGATACATAGATAGATAGATAGATAGATAGAAAAATAGATAGATAGATAGATAGATAGATAGATAGATAGGTAGGTCGGTAGATAGAGAGATAGAGAGAGAGAGAGAGAGAGACAGAGAGAGATAGATAGATAGATTAATAGATAGATAGATCGGCAGATGGAGAGATATATCAAAAGATAGATAGATAGATAGATAGATAGATAGATAGATAGATAGATAGATAGATAGATAGGAAGAAAGATAGATAGATAGATCGATCGATCGATCGATAGATAGATAGATAGATAGATAGATAGATAGATAGATAGATAGATAGATAGGTAGGTAGATCCATAGAAAGATAGTTAGATAGATAGATAGATAGATAGATAGATAGATAGATAGATAGATAGATAGATATATAGATAGATAGATGGATGGATGGATGGATGGATGGATGAATAGATAGATATATAGATAGATAGATAGATAGATAGATAGATAGATAAATCCATCGCTAGATAGATAGATCCATCGCTAGATAGATAGATAAATAATTAGATGGATTGGTGAATGAATAGATAGAAAGATTGATAGATAGATAGATAGATAGATAGAGAGAGAGAGAGAGAGAGAGAGAGAGAGAGAGAGAGAGAGAGTGAAAGATAGATAGATTAATAGATAGATAAATCGGTAGATAGAGAGATATATCAACAGATAGATAGATAGATAGATAGATAGATAGATAGATAGATAGATAGATAGATAGATAGATAGAAAAATAGATAGATAGATAGATAGATAGATAGATAGATAGATAGATGGATGGATGGATGGATGGATCGATCGATCGATAGATAGATATATATAGATAGATAATTGGATAGATTAGAATGGTTAATGCATAGTTTTTATTTCAGGAGATGTAGATCAAGACGGTATATTTGTGAGTAGTGTTTGTGAAATATTGTTTGCGATGGATGATGTCAACGACAATATCACCTCCGTTTTAAACGGGAACAGTCCGCTTAACTGTGCAAATCTTTAAGACCTGATTATCATGGCGGATAATTGAGTGAGAGAAAGATCAACTGAAACAAACATAATAAATCAATTATTCATTATTTGTGCATTCAACCTATGCAGCTTGTGTTCTTTCGTTATATCTATGCGTAAAAGAGAACTATTTTGTCCGGTCCGTATTAAAACGTCAACATTGTCATTAAAATGATGTAAACGACCGATCGCTTATGATGATTACAAGTGCAGCAACGATCTGCAGTAACTTTAGAAAATTATGTTGAATATACATATCATTACTGTTTTCGCAAATACTAATTGTTTTGTTAGGTGTAATTCTCATTTTATTGTATAAGATTTATTATTCTTTTAGATCAAGATTTTTCATCACCGTTGTTTTTTCCCATAATCACCTTTCAACCACATACACAAACAATATTGTGCGCGACCATTATATCTTCAAGCGTTCTCTATATTGCTTGTGTATTGACTGAAAAGTTTAAAACACTGTCAAAACAGAATATTTCCTGTTACTAAACAAGCTTTAGATAACTTATTTTTTAAATCGGAAACATTGACACGAAGATTACTCTTTGAATCTTCATTCGAAAGAATTTTTTTTGTCATACTTATAATGGTCTATTTACAATTCATCACCATAAAGAGTTCCAAAGCAATAAAACCCAATGACTATTAAACTGACTTCCTAAAAGCGGATCGTCCCAATTATTTCCTGTATCAAAGCAACATGAGCGAATAATATTGTTCAAAACTCAGACACTCTTTCAGACTTGATAGATTGCGAAAGGTCAACAAGTGTATTCACCTTTTCCAAATCATTCACAATGGTTTTTTTAAGTTTTAATTTATTTCGAAGAAAGTGCCTCAGAAAATGTTCCAGACACATTATGGTAAGTTAATATTGCTTGCCTGATTTGGTCTTAGGCATGGGACCGTCAAAGTCTAATATTATTTCGCTAAATGGTTCGTCAACAACAAAACGACCCTGCAGTTGAGTTACATATCGTTTCATTGGGTGCTCTTACCATTTCACAATTTTCATTAATTTAATAATGTTTAGAAACATCAATTTTTTATTTGTACAACAATAGCTATTCAATACTTGCTGATAGTCTTATTGATTCATAAAATACCAGCCAGTAACATTTCTTGTGCTAGACGAAGATTGTCTTGTCGATATGAACAACCTGATATCGCACTAATAACTGATCACCAGCGGATACCTCATGTGCTTTCTTTTTCCCAAAGGACAAACTGTGATTTTTGTGGCTTCCGTTTAACGACTAGCCCTCTGAAAGTGACCTAACGTCTACCTGTTCTATACCGATTGATTGTATATTGTGAAACGGGTTAGAATCGACAGAATGGATTATTGAAGAATATAAAAAAACTATTATCTATTGATTAATCATAAGACAGACCAATAAACGTGTCAATTACGTAATTAATTTTCCAATCATCATTATTCGCAACAGTTCATTTTGCAATTCCCATTGTAACTACACATGCAATAGGTACAAAAGAGACTTTACTCTCAATTGGATAAAGATTTTAGTCCAAAAAAAAAATTGCGAGTTACAATTTTACCTTCTCTCCAGATAATTGCCTCTTAATAAACGAATATCCCATGTAGATAACGAAGATATTACTTCAACAATCTGGCGTGCTTTGGATAAGCCTAATGTAAAATTGACACATGGGTACAAAGGATAAAACATGATGTACACTACTCCATGAATTGAAACACTTTCACTCGAAGCAGATCACTTAGAAATGGCAAGGTACCTGAAACTAAAAGATCATACTGAGCTCCTATTTCCATTATTTTATTGAATAATAATTTTAAATAAGATATTTATGTTCAGACTTATCAACTGTTTGATTTCTTCAATTAGCACAGTTTTGTTTTGTATCTTGGAAGAATTCAATTCAGACAAATGTGACTTGTACATACTATATCTACGAACTAATATGCACTTTCTGTACCGACAGTTAATTATAGATTTAACGAGCGTTACCAATAATGTCCGCTTTGTCAAAATAAAATGAAAGTTTATTTTGGGCATCACACACTTCCAGCAATTTTGTCGAAAATAGTTATTAACTTTGTTTCTCCTAAAATGAGATATTAACCTCTAATCATTAAAACCTGAAATTCTGTATTAATGGGTTGTGTGCTTCTCATTCTTATCTAGTTCTAATTGTCCTGATCTATTCTGCATGACTTCTATCTGCATTGGTATTTCGATTGATTCTACTTCACGCTACTCGTACGTTACCTTCCCTTCCTTTCACTCTCTCTCTATCTCTCTCTCTCCCTCCCTCTCTCTCTCCCCCATCTCTCTCTCTATCTCTCTCTCTCTCTCTCTCTCTCTCTCTCTCTCTCTCTCTCTCTCTCTCTCTCTCTCTCTCTGTGTCTGTGACTCATTATTTATATATCACCTGTCTAATCATTTGCATTTGCCTGTACGTTCCTTATTATAAATTTATGTTTCCGTTATTTATTTTCTGAAACTGAACTTTTGTCTATGCCGCCTCACATCTTGTTTTCGAATTTTAATTCATTTAATTCCTATCACAGCCACTGACAATCTTACCGATCCAACCCAATGCAACTAATTACTGAAACAAACTATTCCTTATTACTTGTTTTGTACATGATAAAAATAAAATCAAGCAATCTTAGAAAACCCCAATTAATTTTAATAGACTATAATCCTCCTTGACAGGACATAAAACAAAGTCATCCTGATTTCATGAAAGATTTATGTTTGAAATTAAAATCCTAACAACTGAAAAAACAATTGTGAAACAAGGTTAATTTCATTTAATTTAATATGGGCATGTCTAAATTATAAACACTCCAAAATCATCGATCTGGTCATAGTCGATCTAATCCTGATCATTTTAATACACACATTGCATTCAGAATATGACATTTTGTTTGATCCTACATTGTTTAAGTTTTAATTTATCATGATAGCAATGCAATTCAGTTTTACGTGACCAATAGACACATTGCTTGAACATAACCTTGTATTTGAAAAGATGAAACAAATTCTAATCATTTTAGGATAATGTCATGGAAATATATACGGCTAATCTAATCTGTCATTTTGAATTAAATTATATTCGTAAACCAAGAAAACCTTAATATGTTGTATATCGAATAAGAATATAAATATTTAGAGAGGAATATGAATGGATCGGTATATTTATATAATAGTTATGTATAGTCAAGTATAATGAGACACGTCAGAATGATTCAAAGCGAATTTCAATAAATTTTCTCTTGAACATTTATGCATTACAGTTGTCAGATCTACTGCCATTTTTTGTGGAACGTCCTAACCGTGAACGAATCGTTGTTGATGCTGAAGAATAAGCACCTAACGCAAGATACCAGATGCAACTCTAAATTACATTCACAGAGAGACAAAAATACAATTCTGTTACATCGTTAAATCTAAGTGCTCGAATATACCTTGTTTCTGACATGTAATATCAACATTTGTATCTCATATTGCTTGCAGCCGTTACCATTACATTGTCAGAATCTTCCAAGATTGTATAATTCTGATCATCTTTATATTGAACGACACTTGTGTAAACAATAGTACTGTGTATTAGGATTTACTTCTTAATCAAACTATTAGCACTCAATAAGTAGACTCGTTAAGTTGTGGTTGATTATAATTGTTTGTGTATTAACTACACTAGATGTTTCCTCAATTTCGAAAGTATGGATTATAAAGCTAACGATGTGGAACGATCTGAGTCGAAACGATACATTCAAAAAAGCATTTGCTTGAACTTGATTTTAGCATTGTCAACATATGTGCGTTACGAATATTTCTTAGAGACGGGTGATGTAATTCTTAAGTTAACTTTCTCTTTATTATTTTGTATTGAATTAATTGATATCACTTGACGTTGACTTAACATTGATTCTTCATACTTTGTTTCATTAATTTTTTTATAGAACAAATCGAAACCTATTTCGACCACTCTAGTACACACAATCTATTTGTGACAGTGATAACGAATTCTCAGACAATGGTTTATAACTGAATTGACAAGCTATAAGCTGCAGATTCTATGAGTTGTACTGGTTGTTACAGGACTTAAAAGGCATGTCTTTGGGATAGGTAGCAAAAGCACTTGTCTCCATTCAATCTGAATGAACCATATAGATGGTGTCAGGTGCACAGTGATAAATAACACATAATGTCATGCGTTTTGGTGATTTACTGTTATGAATGCTATTGCAATGTCGTTTTGCGATAGTTTGTCTTTTATAAAGCTAAACATTGAGCACGTTTTAAAACATATATTAAGACAAATACATCTCTCGCGCATTAACAATTGGCACATAACAACTGTTGGTTTGCATAATGTTACATGCGCTGTCGACATAATAATTTATAAATGCCTGCGTCATTAAGAGTTATTAAAAAAAAAGTGGTACTGCGATTGATAATCCGATCCTTAATTGTTTAAGGCACACATGAAAGCAATCTTAACAAATTGTTTGCAATTGAATTTTACATTTACTATATCAGACTAGATCTACTCTATTTAACGTGAATAATGCTTTTTTCACAATGATGTTCCATCTGGTTAACTATGTGTTTGGCCGTCCTTTGACCATAAAGAATGATTATCTTAATGTTGTTAAGCTATATAACTACAAAATGTCAAAAGCTATTTGGTTATTCTTTGTAAATCGATGAATACGCTCACTGTTTGAGTCTTCAGTCTATACAGTGCATAGGTACAAATAAAAAAAAAACATGCACTAGAAAGTGGGAGAAACGATATATCATAATGATACCTTCAGTTAAACTTGATATATATTGCTTGTGTATATGATTTAAAAAGTTTTAGACACGGTCAAACAGATTAATGATTACTTCTTGTTACTTTACAAGATTTTGATAACTTATGTTTTAAATCGGAAACATTGGCATGATTATAACTCGTTGATTCTTTAATTGAACGAACGTTCTGTTGAAATAATTATATTGGTCTTCGCACAGATCATCACTCAAACAGTTCAAAATTAGAAAACCCAAATTTCTTTGTAACTGACTCTAAGAGAGCAAATCATCCCGATTATTTGGTTAAGTTCTTGAATAGTCAACGCTGGCAGCATAATATAATAATTGTTTTTGTTTTCGGTTCGTGAAACATTCGTATAAGATAGGTCGTGAATATAACTTATAACAAGTACACACAACATGAAATGGTTCTCAAACAGTTTGTAATATATGGTTATAGTATTTGAAGCATGTGTTAGATGAGATTCAAATGTTACCTCATGATAACACATGATAAATCTAGATGCAAATATTGCCTTATCCATGTTATACATTATGACCAGCTTGAGGACTTTCCTTTTGATCCTTCATGAAACATGGTGTTTTTTCCCGTATGTGTATAGAACGAAAAAGGATTTAGGGTTTGGATCGGAAGTACCTCAAGTTCATGAAAATGTCAAACAAAATTGTTTACAGACAAACATTTGTCATATGTCAATGTTGTTTTAAGTCTGTATTCTTTTTTTTGTTTTTATTGATGTCAAGTAGTTCAGAATAAATTGAGTGTCTGTACAACAAGGATTTTCTGTGTCTGGATCTTCCTTTGTAAATGTGAAATAAACATATTCATCATAACCTACTAAAAGCGGATTCGTGATATGACAAGCAATTCAAAATTTAGTATCTGTTACTTGCTGCCATTTAGAACCTTTAAATGTGTTACTTCATTTAATAATCTCAATAAGAAGTATTATTTAGTTTGTAAACGTTGTTCCTGCTCAGTGATGCGTCTCCGGTAATACACTTAGATTTCAGCGTCCGAAATGGCTACATCATACAATGGTCGCTTTGTTTCATAGAATACATAATTATAATAGGTAAGACAGAGACGTGTATAGTCATTCAGGTCTGAAAACGAAGCCATTCCTAACGTGTAGCTTTGTGAAGCTCTATATATTGCTGGTTCTGCTAATATTGAGTGGCTTCCAATAAAATCATATTTGTTATGTGAAACTTAATGTCAAGTGAATGTCAGCTTAGACAATGCCATTTCATATATTGCTTTAGTAAATGAGGTGTTTTAAGATATTATAACTAGTCTGAATCAAGATTTGGCAACACACGAAAACATATTTTATTTGGAGAGCTAAGTAAGTGAGTATCAAGGTCTTCGTGAATTGTTTTATTTGTAAATAAAGAGCAGAACTGTCTCGACATTAGTTGAATTCAGATCCATCGAAATCTAGCAATTTCAAAAAGGTGAGATCTTTTCACTGTTAATACAAATCACTGATATATTCTAAATGATTTCATTTCCCTCTTACTCAAGAAATGTATCGATCCAAGGTAAATGTATTATTATTGTTATTTTTAAAATATAGATTTCTACTTTATTATAATAGCGGAGTCATACCAATCATTTCTCTAAATTTAAACAGGTTTAAGCTGGTGCTTGTATGCACAATTAAGCTACAAGAAACAGTTGCCATTAATCTGCAAAAAACGCACAATCTTCGGAAAATGTCTTGATCAGTTATGCTACTTCTAAAACGTTGTATGTTTTCCTAGGCGATTAATTGCTTCATTCATAGATATATTTCATATTGGTCTATACTACACACTTAATTGCTATATTCCTTTCATATCTATAATCTATGCGACTTATGTTTATTCCTCGATTTATTGGTCATGTCATTACAGAACGAAATAATCCATGTAATACATATATCGCTTTATTAGATCCAAAATAATGGAGCACATTTTCTATTAAAAAAAGAAATTCAACTACAAACTGTAACTTGAGCTCTCTTTTTAAAAGCATAATTACATTCGGAAACCGCCATAATAATACCCTTGAACCTAATTTTAGTTTCAGTCAACAAATATTTTTTCCAACTTTATATATATTAGTTTTTTTTTGTTTAAAAAAAATTTCTGCATCTAGTGTTTTATATTAATAGCCTCCATAACATTTATCGGTCTCATGCTATTGATTTTACTTTGGACTATGAATTGCACTAATTCACTTAAATGCATCTGATTCATCCCAACACTTTTCGACATCGACATGTTCAGTAGAATGTTTACAAATTTGAACTAAATTGGCTGGAAAAACAATTATGCTATCTTGCAACATGTATATGGTACAATCGGCGTGTTTTATGTGGTGTTTTGTGACTGATATCTATGTCGATTAGTGTATGGTTAATGTTATCATTGTTTTGGCTCTTGTCGAATATCGATGGTTGTGAATGCTCTAAGTGTGAAAAGTGCTGAATATACTCAAAAGGACGTGAAGAATATTATATGTGTCAAGACAAATAATCCATCAACTGTTATGTCATTTGTTTCTTTTCTTATTGTTGTTTTGTTTTATTTTGTTAGTCTTGTTCGTATGCAATGAAAAGTCACTTGAAGCTCAAAGCGTTGGTACAATATATGTCTGGCATTTAGAGGCGCTAAATTAATCGGTGGGAAATTATCAACAGGCTAAATGATTACAAGTAACTCAATTCATTACCTATTGGTTTAATTAAAAAAAGATAAAAATGAAAGGAAACAAGATATATCTACCAATTGAAGAACTTGGAAAAGACCGATATGTAATAATGTATTACCATGGTGTTTCAACAAGTCCACATATAAATAATCGATCATTTATATTATTGTTTTCCATCCAGCTTGTGTCGTTGGTGTTGTCGTTGGTGACATACAGAGTGTCATGTTTTTCATACCACTGACACTTTCCAATGTGTGTTCTTGTTATCCTTTTCCTAGTTTCGTGTATCGAACTCTTGAACCATTCGCAAGAATATTAAAACATCCGATTTTTAAAAATGCAAAAAGGTCAAATCTTTTGCCGTTCTTCGTTTCTTTTTAATTTTATGGTTGTGTCTATGAAGATTTAACAGCTTTTGATATTTTTGTCTGCTTTGTGCTTCTAATGCTGTGAAGTACGAATTAGAGTCAAAATGAATAGATTCATTTTGAAACGAGTCAAGATATTTATTATAACTTTCTGATGTGTCTCACGTTATTGAAAGATTATGATCATTTTAAAAGTTATTTGGAGCTATTTTCTGAACTGTCAAAGCTATATAAACAAGAAAACAAATAAACGACAGGAAATGTAAATTGACAATGTTGCATAATCGTAATGCAAAGCAAGATATTTTTTGGCTTTCTTCTATTTTGGGGTTGAAACGTTTGAACCTGGCAAAGACCGAGTGACCCAGACACAATTAATATTGCCAAGCAAGGTTTGTCTTTATAGTAAACATTATATAAGAGACTGAACAACAACTTTTCCACATTTAGTGTAAAGTTTATTTATATCCGAAATGAATGGTATAAATGGTGGCTAATCGTATCTTTAGCACACTAGACGTTTCTTGCAACTAGACTGTGCAAACGATGAAGATATATGTGATCGCAGAAAGTGCATAAAACAAATTGTATCGTAATTATACATTATATTCATCCTTTAATAATTAAACGAATTGTTGGTCAGAACGTGAGCCTTCTATACGAATCATAATTCTGCCAAATGACTTTGGAAGTCTCTATAGTATTAATGTTACAAATTACGATCGTATTTATTTGATGGACAGAAGAACATTATAAACTTGTATACTTATTACTATACTAATGTAAATATGACGGTACCATTAAGGCGTGAAAAGGCACGGGATTTGGGGATTGCCAAAGGGCAGTACGGAACAGAAAAGATGGAGAAAATTGGATGTGAAGTTATAAGTAGTGCCCAAACGGCATCTTGAGTTAAAGGAATAATGAAGATGATAATACTAAAGATTTTGAATTAGTATGACCTAATTCATAATTTGAAACGACAGAAGAAAATAAACACAGATTATGTTTATGTATTGCACTTGATAGCAAAGTTCCTCCATGACATTAAATTATTTTAATAGTTCTGCTTTACTGAAATCAATTTTCAAATACCAACCTGGACAGTTTTATGTAGCGGCCAATTATATTGTTTCATAAAGATTAATATGCGTGCAAAACATACATACATAATACTTTACACTAAATTATTCGAGTTACGAGTATATTGTATGTTTTTAATGTTCTTGCATTTTTGACTGGAAAGTATTGTTCTTTCAATCGCTTTTGATATTGTTTGTAGTTATCGAAGTGACCAATACCTGCTCACGCACAATTATCAGTTGGGAAGAGCCTATGTGTCCAAATCGTTTCAAAACAGGTTTGTTAACACGAAATGAAGTTGATGTTAGTTTGGAAATTAAAAGGAAAACACGAAAAATACGTATAATGTTGATGATGGCGTTGTTAGTTGCCGACGTAAATCATTTAATGATTATACTTCCTACTATGCTTACAACGTTTCTAATAATACCAAAAACACTATAATAACTGAGCATTATTCTGTTACTATTATATACGTCTTAAAATAGAAGGATTATGGGTAAAATATCTACTAATTATACAAGTACAGTTTGTAGCACCAGAGAAACATCTTTTTCTATACTCCATTATATCTAATTTACTACTACAGATCCTAATTACATATTTCAACGTCGTATGTGTGATACAAACACCTCTTTTGACAGGGTTCTCAATTTCGAACAGTCATTTGTACGCATGTAATAATTGGATACGTACAAATATATACATATATTATTATTACGAATTGTTTCTTAAGTGACGAAGATAGGTGTCTTGCATCAGTGCTCATAATATATATAAGTTATTATCAAATGAATATATCATGTGATTGAAACTATAATAGATCACAAGGATTGGTTGGAAAATTGTATTATGAACATATTAAAATAAGTCCTAATATTTAAAAGTACTTTTGTTTCTATATAAACCAATATAAAGTTACAATGAGATCAACATTACATTTTAAAAGCCTGATACAAATCATTTTTAGAGACTGGTGTTGTAGTTCTTAAGTTCATGTTCTCTGTTACAATTATGATATATTGATATAATTAGGTGTTCAATCTACACTGATTCTTTATGATTCGTTTAATTGATTTGAAATATAACAAATGTAAACCCATTTCGATCATTCTAGTAGACAGAATCTAATTATGACAGTGGTAATTAATTCTCAAACAATGCTTTATATCTGTATAGACAAGCTATCACAAGCAAATTCTATGAGTTGCTTTGGTTGTTACAGGACTTAAAAGGCATGTATTTGGGATTGGTAGCACAAACAACATGTGTAGCCATCCAATCTGAATTAATGAGATAGATGGTGTCAGGTGCAAAGTGAAGAATAACACATAATGCCATGCGTTTGCGTGATTTACTGTTATCAATGCTATTGAAATGTCCTTTGCACTCGTTTTTGTTTTTTTTAAAGATCGAATCATAGACCACATTTTCAAACATCGTTTAAGATAATAATTCTTCAATGGCTGCTTTATAAAGAGTTATTAAATAAACATTGGTACTGCGATTGCTAATCGGATCCTTAAATATTTAAGGCGCAAAGGAAAGCAAAGTTGACAAATAGTTTGCAATTCTACTTTACATGTATTATTTCAGACTGGATCTACAGATTTAACCGTGAATAATGGTATTTTTGCAATGATGTTCCCAATGGCTAGCTATGTGTGTGGCCGTCCTCTGACCCTAAACAAGGGTTATGCTATTTCTGGTATGCTGTATAACAATGACAAATCAAGAGCAAACTCGTCATTCATAAGTAATTGATGAATATGCTCACTCTTTGATTCTTCAAACCAATGCAATGTACAAGACACAAATACATAAACATAGACGAGAAAGTGAGAGAAACTATATATCGAATTATATCACGAAATTGTCCTTATGGTTTAACATACTGGTAGAAGAGACATAAGCCACTGATGCCAGATATTAATTTCATTAATAGATGGAAACAAGGCTTTGTTAATACTGCATAGTGGAAGCGTTTATTGACAGACATGCCGAGGATGACAACAATTTGCAATGTTCATTATTTTAAGAGACGTTTACGATTATAATTCAATTGTTACTTTAGAGAGGAAATGCTAATGCAGACATCACCGTGCTGAACAATTTGTCCTAAATCCGAGAATCCAAATATCTGTGTTGCATATTCCTTTTCTTATTTTTGTCAAAGGAAGTTATTAATCACGTTACATTACAAAAAAATTGTTATAAATTAGGTAAACGCTCTTTCAAAACATTATCAAAACATAAATTGATTTAAACATTTGGCCTAAGCAAATAAATCAGTTGAAAACAGCGGCTGACGTTGTTAGTAGAAAAAAAAATATTTTAATAGTAAGACAATAATGTTCCTAAAAATATACTGCCCAAACGATTTGCTGACTTTCTCAAGCCAAATTATACATACGTGCATTGGATAATAAGTTAAGTATATGTTACTAACAAGTCACTTGTTGCAATTCATTTGTTAGAAAAATGAAATAACTGAAGGAGTGAATGATAAACTCTTTCACAAATTACAAATACTCTACATAGATATTAGATATGGGAAACTATGAGTTGTAAACATAACACAAAGCAATTTAAAAGTATACTGATGAAAAGCAACACCGTATTTAGATAGATAGATAGATAGATAGATAGATAGATAGATAGATAGATAAATGAAAAGATATATAGATAGATAAATAAACATATAGATAGATAGATAGATAGATAGATAGATAGATAGATAGATAGATAGATAGATAGATAGATAGATAATGTTAAGTTTATATTTCATTCTTCAGGGAATGTACAAACCAAGATGGTATGTTGTTAAATAATTTTTGCGAAATACTATTTGCGATTTATGATGTTAATGACAATAATACCTCCATTTTAAATGGTAACAGTGAACTTAACTGCTCCCGGCTTTAAGATCTGATTATCATGGCGGATAATTTAGTGAGAGAAATATCAACTGATGCATCAATAATTAAAGAATTATTCATCCTTAATGTGTTCAACTTATCTGACTGATCCAATTTTGTATCCATTTTTTATCTTGAAAGAAATAAAACTATATATCAAGGTATCTATGAATCTAATGGGCTTTCCATGTATATATGCACACGAGATAACTATTTTGTTCAGTCAGAATTAAAACATCAACACTGTCATTCAAATGATGTAAACAGTCAGTCGGTTATGATAATTACAGGTGCTGTAACGATATGCGGTAACCTTAGAAAATTATGTTGAATAGCTGCAAGGAGACTGAAGAGACCATTTTTTTGGGACCAAAAATAAGCTCTCCAGAAATGGAATCTGCGATGAAATCTCCGGGGTTAAGTTTCTCTGTTGACATTCGAAGAATTGTTCCGATTAAATGCTATGTTTTATGATGGCGATTAATTAACCTTATATTTTATCTAGTCCGATTCGATATGGTGTTCTAATATATAATAAGTTTATCGTTATAAATGTATGGGTTTGCCTAAGCAAGGCTAAGAAATTTTTTAATTTGACAAAGTCCATATCACAACACCAGGTTTGATGAATATTTATAAGTGTATGAATGTCAATCCCGTTAAACACTGCAACAATATTACAATGATCTCGGATAAAGTTAGATACTTGAGTGTATCGTTGAGTGACATATATCACGTCAGTGTTTTATGTCGCCCTCGGGAGTATATCCTTGCAGGATGTTTTTCTGTTTACCTAACATCGTATCATCATTCACGACCAACACTCCCATCGATGTCTTGAATGGAAGGTGCTTAGTCATTATCCGTACTAAATTCAACGATGTCCTCCCCACTTATCTCTATAGAAATCTCGCTATAATACTTTAGCACCTGATAACAGTGTTGATCATCTACACTCGGTGCCACCAAATACATTTTATCACACTTCATCCACTTCATTACGTGGTTAAGTAACAGCTGTGAAGGTCCAATAATTATCATTCTGACAGAATTAGGTAACATAACATAATGTTTAACTCGTTATTGTTTTTTTGAACGCGGAAAAATCAGTAATTTCCATTAGATATAACTTACGTATATTATGGATTTATATTGTGTGAAATGTAGAACACGTACACCGACAATTGACCCGGTGCATATTACAACAAAGAATAACAGAGATGCGATCACTGGAAAGTTTGCACAGTGCAGTATAAATATTTAGGCTTATAAGTATAGAAAACGAAGATGGTATCGCCCCCAAGTAGGCAAAATACCCAGGAGAAAAACATCTTCCAGGATACAGTTACTGTGGGCCGGGAACTCGATTAGATATCAGACTTGGTGACCAAGATCAATTTCGACATGGTGAATATACGATAAACACTATCGATAAAGCCTGTCGTGTTCATGATATCGCATATCAAAGTAATGATTTTCAACAACGTCATATCGCAGATAAAAAAATTATCTATGAGCTGCGTTCTATCCTTGATAAATCTTTCAAAGAAAAATTAGCATCTTGGATAATAAGTATAAATTAATGAATTATTCCGGTACATAATATTAAATAAATGTATTATTATATAACTGTATATCAAAGAGGCAAATCAGCGATGAATAAACTTGCCGACGCGGCAAAGGTTACATATATAACAGCGGCGGATTGGTTATCCCGACAGGCTATATGACAAACTTATCTACACCGCCAAAGAAAAACTTCAATATGTATCTTTTACGTTTAATGTTTTAATGTTTTGTTTAATTAAAACTAAGTAAAAAGGAAAGAAAACAAGTGAAATCTACCCATTTCAAAACTTGGAATAGACCGATATCGCATAATCTATACCATGGTATTGCAACAAGAGGTCCACGTATAAATTAAGCATCATTTATATCATTGTCTTCTATCCAATTTGTGTCGTTGGTGACATACAGAGTCTCAGGTTTTTTACACCACTGATACTTTCAAATGTGTGTTCTTGTTATCTGTTTCCTTCTTTCGTATATCGAATTCATGAACCATGTGCAAGAATATTGAAACATCCGATTTTTGCAAATACAAAAAGGTCAAATTTTTTGCCGTTATTCTTTTTTTCTTAACATTATGGTCGTGTCTATAAGGATTTAACAGCTTTTGCAATTGTGTCTGCTTTCTCCTTCCAATGCCGTGGAGTAAGAATATAGAGTCGAACTGCATAGATGCATTTTTGAAAGGAGTCAATATACTTATTATAACTTTCTGATGTGTCTCACGTTATTGAAACATTATGATCATTTTAAAAATTATTTGGAGCTTTTTTTCTGAACTGTCACAGCTATCTAAACATCAAAGCAAATAAACGACATGAGAAGTAAATTAAAATTGTTGTATAATTGTATTACGAAGTAAAATACTATTTCGTTTGCGTCAACATTGGGGTTTAAACTTTTGAACTTGAGAAAGAACGATTAACCCAGACATGAACGAACCTTTCAAACCAAGGCGTTTTTTTTAGTGTAAAACTGTTCACGTCAGATCTGGATGATATAAAGGGTGGCTAATCGTTTATTTTGCACACAATATCAATAGAGGCTTCCCTGCGTCTCGATTTTTGAAACAAGCTATTATTGATTGCAGCAAGGTAAGTAACACATTATTGTATTGTAATAATGCAGTATATTCATCCTTTAATAATTAACTGATTGTTGATCAGAAAGTGAGCCTTCTTTATGAATCATACTTGTGCCAAATAACATTGGAAGGCTCAGTAATGTTAATGTTACAAATTACGATCGTACTAATTTGAAGGCGAGAAGAACATTACAAAATCGTATACTTAGCATTATACTAATGTAAAGATGAAGATAACATTAAGGACTGAACAGGCATGGAATTAGGAGATTATCAAACGGCAGCAGAGAACAGTGAAAGACGAAGAAAATCGGATATGAAGCTTACGTAGTGCCGCAACGGCCTTTTGAGTTAAAGGATTCATGACGATAATAATGATGATGATTATGAATTATTCTGACCTAACTCTTTATTGCGTTTTCTACAGAAACAACACACGAATAGAAACACAGAGCATATTTATGTCTTGCATAGCAAATTATCTTGATCACTTTAAATTATTTTAACAGTTGTTATTTTCTGACATCGATATGTTCATATATAAACCTGAAGTTTTATATCGCGGCCAAATATATTTTTTAATAAAGATAAATATGTTTGCACAACATCAGCACATATTGTTTACACTAAATTATTCGAGTTACTATTATATTTTATGTTTCAAAGGTTCTTGCATCATGGAGTGGAACGTATTGTTCTTTCAAACGCTTTTGCTAATGTTGGTTGCTAGTCAAGTGACCAATGCCTGCTCATGCAGCACGATAAGATGGGAAAAGGCTATGTGTCCAAAACGAGGCAAAACAGGTTTGTTAACAGGAAATAAACTTGATTTTAGTTTGGACATTAAAACGAAAACAATAAATAATACGTTTAATGTTGATTTAATGATTATACTGCCTTCTCTGCTTATAGCGTTTCTAATAATATCAAAAACACTAGAGCAACTGAGCATGATTCTGCTACTATTATGTGCGCCTTAAATTTTAAGGATTATGGGTACAATATCTACTAATTATACAACTACAAGTTGTAGCACCAGAGAAACATCTTTTTCTATACTCAATTATATCTGATTTACTACTACAGATCTAATTACATATTTCAACGTCGTATGTGTGATACAAACACCTTTATATACATATATTATTACAAATTGCTTCTGAAGTGACGAAGATAGGTGTCTTGCATCAGTACACATTATAGATATAAGTTAGTATCAAACGAAGCTATCATGTGATTAAAACTGTAATAGATCACAAGGATTGGTTGGAAAATATTATTATGAACATATTAAAATAGGTTGTAATATTTAAAAGTACTTTTGTTTTTATATAAACCAATATAAAGTTACAATTAGATCTATTTTACCATTTAAAAGAAGGACGTGTTGATCGTTGGCATGGTGGCACTGTCGTCATAATACAATTTACAATGTCTTTAAGTTGCGGAAAAAACACAACATGCATATAATAATGTCACGATATCAGAAGGAAACAGTGTCATTTTCGATGTAAATATTTAGAGGAAACATATAGTATTCAATCAAATATGATTCGGAAACATGGATGCCAATAAGAAGAGTTGTACTTTTTTGAATCGCCTACCAATGAGTTCCTATTGGCCGTGTTATGTAACGCTAAATGGTCCAATCTGATTTGGCTGTGACTTTCGGATCAAATACGTATCAGACATTAGGTGTTTTAAGGTGAACATGCTCTCGAGTGGGATAAAGGCAACCCTCACATTCAACAGTATCATTTACATACTGTATATCGCAATATGGCTAAACACTATGTTCGAGTTATAGCTTCTTTCCAACATTAGATCACTCTATATGACACATTGCTTGAAACAAATACCACCAATGAACACAAACACTAACCCACCAATGAGGACATATAGGCATGTCTACATCATCTACACTCCAACATCTTCCATCTGGTCATAGTCGATTTAATTCTGATCATTTGAATATCTCATCGCCTTCTTAATATGTATTATGTTTATTTAACAAAATTCTTTAAGTCTTCATGAATCAGTATAACAACGAAATTCAGTTTTATTATACGATTAGACACATCGATTGAACATGGCCTTGTATTTGAAAAGATGAAACCAATTCTCATCATTTGAGGACAATCTCATGGAAAAATATACGGTTAATCTAATTGGTCTTTTTGAATTAAATTATATTTTTAAGCCTGGAAAGCCGTAATATACTTTATTTCGAAAAAGAATATATATCTATCAAAATATATATTAAGATAGGAAGATAGATGGATTGGTATATTTATATTATAATTATTTACAGTGAAGTATAGTGAAACTGGTAAGAACGATTCAATGCGTATTTAGATAGCTGTTCTCGTTAATGTTTATGCACTGCAGTTGTCAATGCTACTACCATTAGTGTGGAACATCTAGACCATCAAGGAGCCGTTGTTGATGATGAAGAAACCGCTCCAAAAGCAAGATACCAGATGCGACTAGAAAGTACATTCGCAGTGAGTAAATAAATACACTTTTGTTACATCGTTAAATTCATGCGTTCGAATATACGTTTCTTTTTACCTGTAATATCAACATAAGTATATGATCATTGTTGCGTCCTTTAACATTACGTTGTCAGAATCTTCCAAGATTTTATTATTCGGATTACCTTTATATGGCACGTTATGTTCACATCACATGTGCCAATAATAGTATGGTGTATTAGATTAGGATGTACTTTTGAATCAAACCATATGCATTCAATAAGTAGACTCGTTTAGTTGTGGTTTATTAGATTTGTTTGTGTATTAAGAAAACAATTAGTTTCCTCAATTTCGAAAGTATAGATGATAAGCGTTAACGATGTGGAACAGTTATCTGAGTTAGAAACGATACCTTCAACAAAGCACTTGCATGAACTTGATTTTAGCATTATAAACACATGCGAGTTACGAATCTTGTTTAGAGACTTGTGATGTAGTTCTTAAGTTGATTTTCTCTGTTACAATTATTATATTGTATTGAATATATTGATATGACTAGGCGTTCAATTTACACTGATTCTTCATGATTCGTTTTATCGATTTTAAATATAACAATTCGAAACCTGTTTCGACTGTTCTAGAAGACAGAATCTAATTATGACAGTGGTAATTAATTCTCAAACAATGCTTCATAACTTGGTAGACAAGCTATAACATGCAGATTATGCGAGTCGTGTTGGTTGTTACAGGACTTAAAAGGTATGTATTTGTGCTAAGTAGCACGAACAACACTTGTCGCCATCAAATATGAATTAATATGATAGATGGTTTCATGTGCACAGTGATAAATCACATAATGTCAAGCGTTTATGTCTTTTACTGTTATGAATGCGATTGAAATGTCGTTTTGCGCACGTTTATCTTTTTTTTAAATCAAATCAAAAACCACTCTTTCAAACATCGATTAAGAAAATTACTTTCCTCTCCTCGATACGCTGTGTACATAGTACATTTTCAATGGCTGCGAAGTAAAGAGTTATTAAATAAACATTGGTACTGCGATTGCTAATCGGATCCTTAATTGTTTAAGGCACAAAGGAAAGCAAAGTTGACAAATTGTTTGCAATTCTACTTTACATGTATTATTTCAGACTGGATCTAAAAAGTTAACCGTGAATAATGGTATATTCGCAATGATGTTCCCACTGGCTAGCTATGTGTGTGGCCGTCCTCTGACCCTAAACAAGGGTTATGCTATTTCTGGTAAGCTACATAACTACGAAAAATCAAGATCTATTTAGTTATTATTTACAAATCGATGTATATTCTCACCCTTTGAGTCTTCAAACTAATTTAAGAGACGTTTACGATTATAATTTAGTTGTTACTTTAGAGAGGACACGTTAATACAGACATCACCGTGATGAACATTTCGTCCTCAATCAGAGAAACCATATATCGTTGTTGCATGTTCCCTTTCTTAATTTTGTCAAAGGCAGTTATTAATCACGTAAAATTCCAACATCATAGTTGTAAATTACGTAAATGCTCTTTGAAAACATTTGCAAAATATGACGAATTTGTTAACACATTAGGCGCATGAAAATAAATCAGTAGAAAACGGTGACTCACGTTTGTAAAAAAGCATAATATTTTTAATAGTGAGAGAATGAGTTTCCTAAAATAATACAGCCCAAACGTTTTGCTGTGTTTCTCAAGATAAATGATACAAACGTTCAATAAATAATAAGGTCAGTAAATGTTACTAACAAGTCAATTGATGAAATTTAAAACAAAATGAAATAACTGGTAGATTGAATGATAAACATAGAAATACAACACTTAGATATTAGATATGTGACACAAAAAGTTGTAAACATAATACAAACAACTGAAGGAATATATATATATATATATATATATATATATATATATATATATATATATATATATATATATGAATATATATATTGATAGATAGATATAAGGGTATATAGAAAGATCCATCGGTAGATAGATAGATAAATGGATAGATGGATGGGTGTAATGAATAGTTAGAGAGATAGATAGATAGATAGATAGATAGATAGATAGATAGATAGATAGATAGATAGATAGATAGATAGATAGATAGATAGAGAGATAGATAGATAGATAGATAGATAGATAGATAGATAGATAGATAGATAGATATATAGATAGAAAGAAAGAAGTAGATAGATAGATATATAAATAGATAGATAGATAGATGGATAGATAGAAAGAAAGAAGTAGATAGATACATAGATAGATAGAGATAGATAGATAGATAGATAGAAAGAAAGAAGTAGATAGATAGATAGATATATAGATAGATAGATAGATGGATAGATAGAAAGAAGTAGATAGATAGATAGATAGATAGATAGATAGATAGAAAGAAGTAGATAGATAGATAGATAGATAGATAGATAGATAGATATATATATAGATAGATAGATAGATAGATAGATATGTAGATAAATAGATGGAAGTATAGATAGATAGATAGATAGATAGATAGATAGATAGATAGATAGATAGATGGATGGATTTACGGATGGATGAATGGATGGATAATGGATGGATGGATAGATATATAGATCAATCGATTGATAGATAGATAGATAGATAGATAGATAGATAGATAGATAGATAGATAGATATATAGATATATAGATAGATAGATAGATAGATAGATAGATAGATTGATAGATAGATAGATTTATATTGATAGATAATTAGATAGATTGGAATGGTTAATGCATATTTTTTTTTCAGGAGATGTAGATCAAGACGGTATATTTTTGAGTAATGTTTGTGAAATATTGTTTCCGATGGATGATGTCAACGACTATATCACCTCCATTTTAAACGGGAATATTCCGCTGGACTGCGCAAATCTTTAAGATCTGATTATCATGGCGGATTATTGAGTGAGATAAAGATCAACTGAAGCAAACATAATAAATGAATTATTCATCCTTAATGCATTCAACTTATCTGACGGGTCCAATTTTGTATCTATTGTTCTATCTAGCTATTAATCTAGCTATCTATGCAGCTTGTGTTCTTTCATTATATCTATGCGTAAAAGAGAACTATTTTGTCCGGTCCGTGTTAAAACGTCAACATTGTCATTAAAATGATGTAAACGCCCGATCGCTTATGTTGATTACAGGTGCAGCAACGATCTGCAGTAACTTTAGAAAATTATGTTGAATATACATATCATTACTGTTTTCGCAAATACTAATTGTTTTGTTAGGTTTTATTCTCATTTTATTGTATAAGATTTATTATCTTTTTAGATCAAGATTTTCATCACCGTTGTTTTTTCTTATAATCACCTTTCAACCACATATACAAACAATATTGTGCGCGAGCATTATATCTTCAACCTTTCTCTATATTGCTTGTGTATTGTCTGAAAAAGTTTAAAACACTTTCAAAACAGAATATTTCCTGTTACTAAACAAGCTTTAGATAACTTATTTTTATCAAATTGGAAACATTGACACGAAGATTACTCTTTGAATCTTCATTCCAAAGAACCTTTTTGTCATACTTATAATGGTCTATTTACAAATCATCACCATAAAGAATTCCAAAGCAATAAAACCCAATGACTATTAAACTGACTTCCTAAAAGCGGATCGTCCCAATTATTTCCTGTATCAAAGCAATATGAGCAAATAATATTGTTAAAAGTCAGACACTCTTTCAGACGTGATAGGCTGCGAAAGGTCAACAAGTGTATTCACCTTTTCCAAATCATTCACAATGTTTTTTTTAAGTTTTAATATATTTCGAAGAAAGTGCCTCAGAAAATTTTCCAGACACATTATGATAAGTTAATATTACTTGCCTGATTTGGTCTTAGGCATGGCACCGTCAAAGTCTAATATTATTTCGCTAAATGGTTCGTCAACAACAAAACTACCCTGCAGTTGAGTTACATATATTTTCATTGGGTGCTCTTACCATTTCACAATTTTCATTAATTTAACAATGTTTAGAAACATCAGTTTTTTATTTGTACAACAATAGCTATTCAATACTTGCTGATAGTCTTATTGATTTATAAAATACCAGCCAGTGACATTTCTTGTGCTAGACGAAGAATGTCCTGTCGATATGAACAACCGGATATCGCACTAATAACTGATCACCAGCGGATACCTCATGTGCTTTCGTTTTTGCAAAAGACAAACTGTGATTGTTGTGACTTTCGGTTAACGACTGGACCTCTGAAAGTGACCTAACTTCTACCTGTTCTATACTGAATGATTGTATGTTTTAAAACGGGTTAGGATCGACAGAATGAGTTATTAAAGAGGATAACTGTCACTATTATCTATTGATTAATCAAGGCTAGGCGCAAAATTAACTTAATCATATGACTGACCAATAAACGTGTCAATTACGTAATTAATTTTCAAATTATCATTATTCGCAACAGTTCTTTTTGCAATACCCATTGTAACTACACATGCAACATGTACAAAAGAGACTTTACTCTTAATTGGATACAGATTTTAATCCAAAAAAACCTTGCGAGTTACAATTTTACCTTCTCGCCAGATAATTGCCTCTTAATAAACGAATACCCCATGTAGATAACGAAGATATTACTTCAACAATCTGGCGTGCTTTGGATAAGAATAATGTAAAATTGACACATGGGTACAAAGGATAAAACATGATGTACACTACTCCATGAATTGAAACACTTTCACTCGAAGAAGATCACTTAGAAACGGCAAGGTACCTGAAACGAAAAGATCATACTGAGCTCCTATTTCCATTATTTAATTGAATAATAATTTTAAATAAGATATTTATGTTCAGACTTAACTGTTTAATTTCTTCAATTAGCGCATTTTTGTTTTGTATCTTGGAAGAATTCAATTCAGACAAATGTGACTTGTACATACTTAATCTACGAACTAATATGCACTTTCTGTACTAACAGTGAACTATAGATTTAACGAACGTTACCAATAATGTCCACGTTATCAAAATAAAATGAAATGTTATTTTGGGCATCACATATTTCCAGCAATTTTGTCGAAAATGGTTATTAACTTTGTTTCTCCTAAAATGAGATATTAACCTCTAATCATTAAAACCTGAAATTCTGTATAAGTTGGATGTGTGCTTCTCATGTTTATCTAGTTCTAATTGTCCTGATCTATTCTGCATGATTTCTATCTGCATCGGTATTTCGATTGATTCTACTTCACTCTACTCGTACGTTACCTTCCCTTCCTCTCTCTCTCTCACTCTCTCTTTCTCCCTCTCTCTCTCTCTCTCTCTCTCTCTCTGTGACTCATTATTTATATATCACCTCTCTAATCATTTCAATTTGCCTGTACGTTCCATATTATAAACTTATGTCGACATAATAATTTATAAATGACTGCGTAATTAAGAGTTATGAAAAAAAGTAGTGCTGCGATTGATAATCAGATCCTTAATTGTTTAAGGCACACAGGAAATGAAACTTAACACATTGTTTGCAATAGAATTTTACATTTACTATATCAGACTAGATCTACTCCATTTAACGTGAATAATGTTTTTTTCACAATGATGTTGCAACTGGTTAACAATGTGTTTGGTCGTCCTTTGACCATAAAGAATGATTATCTGAAGGTTGTTAAGCTACATAACTACGAAATGTCAAAAGCTATTTGGTCATTCTTTGTTAATCAATGAAACTGTTTGAGTCTTCAGTCTTTTCAGTACATAGGTACAAATAAAACAACATGCACTATAAAGTGGGAGAAACGATATATCAAAATGATACCTTCAGTTAAACTTGATATATATTGCTTGTGTATATGATTTAAAAAGTTTTAGACACGGTCAAACATATTAATAATTACTTCTTGTTACTTTACAAGATTTTGATAACTTATGTTTAAAATCGGAAACATTGGCACGATGATAACTAGCTGATTCTTTAATTGAATTAACGTTCTGTTGAAATCATTATAATGGTCATCGCACAGATCATCACTCAAACAGTTCAAAATTAGAAAACCCAAATTACTTTTTAACTGACTCTAAGAGAGCAAATCATCCCAATTATTTGGTTAGGTTCTTGAATAGTCAACGCTGACAGCATAATATAATAATTGTTTTTGTTTTCGGTTCGTGAAACATTCGTATAATATAACTTTTAACAAGTACACACAACATGAAATGGTTCTCAAACTGTTTGTAATATATAGTAATAGTATTTGAAAGATGTGTTAGATGAGATTCAAATGTTACCTCATGATAACACATGATAAATCTAGATGCAAATACTGCCTTATCCATGTTATACATTATGACCCTCTTGAGGACGTTCCCGTTGATCCTTCATGAAGCATGGTGTTTTTTCCCGTATGTGTATAGAACGAAATAGGATTTAGGGTTTGGATCGGATGTACCTCAATGTGATGAAAATATCAAACAAAAATTGTTTACACACAAACATTTGTCATATGTCAATGTTTTAAGGCTGTATTCTTTTTGTTTTTTTTTATGTCAAGTAGTTCAGAATAAATTGAGTGTCTGTACAACAAGGATTTTCTGTGTCTGTATCTTCCTTTGTAAATGTGAAATAAACATATTCATCATAACCTACTAAAACCGGATTCGTGATATGACAAGCAATTCAAAATTTAGTATCTGTTACATGTTACCATTTAGAACCTTTATATGTGTTACTTCATTTAATAATCTCAATAGAAAGTATTATTTAGTTTGTAAACGTTGTTCCTGCCCAGTAACGCTTATCTGGTAATACACTTAGATTTCAGCGTCCGGAATGGCTACATCAAGCAAAGGTCGCTTTGTTTCATAGAATACAGAATTACAATAGTTAAGACACAGACGTGTATAGTCATTCAGGTCTGAAAACGAAGCGATTCCTAACGTGTAGCTTTGTCAAGCTCCATATATTGCTGGTTCTGCTAATATTGAGTGGTTTCCAATAACATCATAAGCTTAGACAATGCCATTTCATATATTGCTTTAGTAAATGAGGTGTTTTAAGATATTATAACTAGTCTGAATCAAGATTTGGCAACACACGAAAACATATTGATTTGGAGTGCTAAGTAAGTGAGTATCAAGGTCTTCGTGAATTGTTTTATTTGTAAATAAAGAGCAGAACTGTCTCGACATTAGTTGAATTCAGATCCATCCAAATCTAGCATTATCAAAAAGGTGAGATCTTTTCACTGTTAATACAAATCACTGATATATTCTAAATGATTTCATTTCCCTCTTACTTAAGAAATGGATCTCTCCAAGTTAAACATTTTATTATTGTCATTTTAAAATATAGATTTCTACTTTATTATAATAGCAGTCATACCAATAATTTCTCTAAATTTAAACAGGTTTAAACTGGTGCTTGTATGCACAATTAAGCTACAAGAAACAGTTGCCATTAATTTGCAAAAACTTAAGTTTTCGCACAATCTTCGGAAAATGTCTTGATCAGTTATGCCACTTCTAAAACGTTGTATGTTTTCCTAGGCGATTAATTGCTTCATTCATAAATATATTTCATATTGGTCTATACTACACACTTAATTGCTATATTCCTTTCATATCTATAATCTATACGACTTATGTTTATTCCTCGATTTATTGGTCATGTCATTTCAGAACGAAATAATCCATGGTAATACATATATCGCTTTATTAGATCCAAAATAATGGAGCACATTTTCTATTGAAAAAAGAAATTTAACTACAAACTGTAACTTGAGCTCTCTTTTTAAAAGCATAATTACATTCGGAAACCGCCGTAATAATACCGTTGAACCTAATTTTAGTTTCAGTCAACAAATATTTTTTCCAACTTTATATATATTAGTTTTTTTTAAAAAAAAATTCTCTGCATCTAGTGTTTTAGCAGCAGAGGGGGTGAACAGACCAACTTTTTAGGCGTCAACGATGCTTCCTTTTATTAAACATTTTCTAGGAAGAGTCGATTTGGTAAACTAAGGTTTCCTTATAGTTAATATTTACTAGGAAGTCTCACTTTGTCAAATAGACCTTTCTAATAAATATTAATTAGAAGGGTCCATTTGGTAAAAAAAAGACGCCAAATATATGACGTTCACCCTCTCTGCTGCTATGCGCTAACCAAAACAGCTATAGATACAATGATGAATTAGCGATATATTTTTTTATATAAATGTCAAACATCGGAGAAGCACAAATAACTAGATTAACACGAGAAAGGTTGGCTGCGATTAAGAAATATCTTCCGGTGAGAGATTCTTTCAGAGATAATCTTCAAGCGCGTCAACAAGCAAAGACAGATTTTACCGCCGACACTAAAGAATTATTTAAGCCTATAACCGAGGCAACTGGAGAAGTTGTAAGCGCGATAAAAGAATCTAAACCAGAGGTAACACCTGAGGTAAAACCTTAAAAGTTGTATGATGAACGAGTTCAAGAACTCCGAGATAGATTTACCGAGGAAACTTTAGCAGAGATTGATAAAAAAGATATAACTGCTTTAGTAGAACTTCCTGTGTTGGGATATTATCAAAAAGGAAAGTATTTAAAACCTGGGCAAAAAGGTTATATCAAAAACGTAGATGATTTTGCTAAAGCAGTTTATAAAATTAAAAATAAACTACCACAAATTGATAGTGAAGATCCCATGTATCAGTTATATTTGACCGCTGTTGATCAAAAATATTTAGATTATCAGGGAAAAAAGGGTTTATTAGTAACTGAACAACAACGACTAAAACCGAACAAAAACAACGAGAGAAAGAGGAACGAAAACGATTAAAACAAGAACGAGTAGAAGAACGAAAACGTGTACAACCATCTCCACGAGCACGAGGACGACCACGAAAACAACCAGAACCTGTTATTGAAGAACCTCAACAAGAAAAACCTGAGTTTGATATATTTAGAGAAGAACCTCAAGAAGAAAAATCCGGTAGTGGATATCGCGGTGGCAATATACCCTGTTCAAGAAGTGTCCTCGATGATATATCACGATTAGAAGTACTCATTGGAGGAAAACGAGCTGGAAATAATTCCCCGGAAATAATTAACGAGGCAACTGAAATCTGTCAACGGTTATTTCAAGGACGTGTAATGGATATCGGACTATATCGAAGTTTCATCGATGAACTTACCAATGATTATTACAGTGATTATTACAGTGATTGATCACTGATTAGATATATAGCATTTAAATAGAAATGATAGTATATCGTAGTATGAGCAGAGCAAGCCCTGTTTACGTTGTAAACTCAAGATTGCCGGTTTATAAACTCACATACGGAAATGGACTTGGTGATATTGTCACTGGATTATTTACTAGAATTGCTCCAAAGATTTTACCTGTTGGTAAGGAAATCGCGTCAAAAGCTATTGGGGTTTTCGGTGACCGAGCTGGTAAAGCTATCGGTGATAGTGCATTTGATGCATTAGGTACCGCAAAAGAAAAACTTATGTCGTTGGCGAGAGGTTTTACCTCCAGAGGTTCTCCAAAGAAAAATCTAAGAAATTTACAACTACAGTCTACGGAACAAATGCCACCTAAGATAGGTAGCGCGATTAATAAACTTGCAAAAGCGAGGTTAAGAAAAATTGCTGGTTCCGGGTTGGCGCGGTTAAACATTGAGATCAACATGTTAATATAAAATGTTTCAGGACGAAATTGATGATGCTTTTAAAGTAGATGATCCCGTAGCAAGAAATAATTCTATACGCGATTATCAGTATTTTTCATATCAAGCTCATGATCCAGATACAAGATCACGAATTGAACTCAGATTCGATGACACATGTAAATACTTCTTGCCGTGTGAAGCATACATTGAAGTAGAAGGACAACTGCGGCAACATGATAAAACTGAATTTGTAGATGCTGATAATCTCGAAAATATTCCGATTGGATTTGTCAATAACGGAATAATGGCGTTATTTAACAACGCTCAGTATAATATTGGTTCTTCTAGAATTGAATCCATCGATAACGATGTTGATGTTGCAACCACAATTATAGGTTTAGCTAGATATTCTGATGATTTTATTAAATCTGCGGGTCATTCAATGATGTTTGCGAAGGATACTACCAATCGCGCTGATCATCGTCAATTTACTACAAGAACACCAAATAAACTAGATAATACTGCCTTCGCTGATGCTGCTAAAAGTGAACCTGTTGTTGTAGGCAGTAATCCTAATTACAACGCAGGATTTGCATCACTAAAAGCGAACATAGATAAACTTGGTAGATTTTCATGTATGATTCCGTTGTCGCATATATTTGGATTTTGCAGAGATGTCCGACGAGTAATATTTGGTGCTAGTTATACTGTAACACTCACACGAAGATCAACTGATGATTACGCTCTTTGGCTTGGTCCTGATCCTGTACGAGATGGTACTGTAGCGCTAACAAAATTAGCGTTGTGGATGCCTGTTATGACTCCATCGTTGTCTGTTGAAACTCGGTTGTTATCATTTATGGACCAAGGAGGAAAATCAATGTTGAGTTGGTGTGATGTTACAACAGCAACTACATCCGGTACAGGTACTGGGGTTTTTACTTGGCAACTTGCATTGACGAAAAATGTTTCCGCACCGAGACATGTTATTGTTGTGTTGCAGAACGCGAACAGAACTCAAAAAATAGCCGGTGTTGCAAATGATAGTATACAATTGCGATCTCATATGGTATTTGACAAACGTGATGTCAGTGAAGTATCATTGCGAATAAGTAATCAACAAGAACCCGCAGAAAATCTTATCATCGACTACGATAATAATCAAATAGGACGGGTTTATCATCGATTGTGGTCATTTATGTGTCGTGATCAAAACATCGATACTGGACTTCAGATATCACAGGTAGATTTTAAAGAATTATATCCGATTTATTACTTTTCATTACAACATCTTGATCTATCTAAACATTCAACCGTTGATGTAAAATTTCAAGCTCGTATCGGTGATGCTCTTGGAGGACTTAGGGCGGTTGCTGTTATTCTCAGTGATAAAAATATGATACTTGAAGGAGGCGGTGGAAAAATGAGAGTTATTGATGCACCAGTGGAAAATCTATAAGATTTTCAAAAATCTATAAGATTTTCAAAAATCTATAAGATTTTCAAAAATATGTAATTGAATCAATCGGTGTTATATAAAAATGTCGTATAACACTATTAATGTCATATTGACACCCGGTCAGATAAAACAACTTCAATCGAGTTCAGCTAAAAAATGTGGAACTACGATTATGCTAAAGCATAATCAAATGACCGGTGGATCAAATAAGTTATCGTTGACGAAAACTCAGGTTAATCATTTCAATAGCGCTTTTAAAGAAAAAAAGGGAGTTCAGATTACGCTATCTGCGGCTGCAATAGTGAATATGATTAAAATCGGAGGATTTTTCCCGTTGTTGGCTGCAATTCCAGGATTGATTGCATCAGCGGCTCCGGCAATTCTTGGAGCGTTAGGAACTGGTGCAGCCGGAGCACTTGCTTCTGGTGTTGTCAATAAGATAATGGGTAAAGGTCTAAAATCCACGAGAAAAAAAAGGGAAAGGGATTCAGACTATCAGGAAGTCGATTCACGCGACATTACAAAACCAGTTAGTGAATGGAAATTCGAAGAATTTCAACGAAATTTCGCCAGGAAAATCCAAAGGATTTTTACAAGAAATTCTGAAAGAATTTCCAATGTCATATTTTGATTTACTCGACGCTGTAAATAAAACATTTCAGAGGTGTATTCATGAAAGATCAATTACCAGCAAAACCACAAATACCAGAAACTGGAATAATTAATCTTGATGATAACACTGGACCTGGAACTCATTGGGTTTGTTACGCAATATTTCCACGTTGTATTATTTATTTTGACTCATATGGATTACCACCTCCGATTGAATTTGTCAAATATGTGTCCACGATTTCTTCAAAATTGCGAAGTAGACCAATCCCAAAATCGAAGATTTCAGTTTGGTATTCAACGTTGCCCACGCAAACATTAACAGATCCTTGATGATTATCTCGGCAAATCCTAAATTACCTCACAAAGCCATCCATGAATACACAGCGATGAAAAATTCTTCAGAATTTGAGAGATAGATCTAATATACAATGCAATGTCAGATATTTTTGGAAGATCAGTAACACGTGTTCCTGAATCAGTTACTATCTCACAGGTAAAAAAAATAATCAACAAAGCAATTTCATCGATAGCAAACTTAGATGAATTAAAAAAATTATCTGATCAAAAAAGCGCTATTACAGGATTACAAAAAACCATCGATGACATTAAAGTAACTGCTGGTGATTCCGCGGCACAAATAACTAAAGTACGTGATGATTATAACGATCATATTACTAAATTTAATCAGCTCAAACAAGATATCAGTGCCATTGAAACTCCAATCAATAACTTCTTTGGTGTTCCGCGTGAATCCCTTGATTTACATATCGCAAAAGTAAAAGCAGCTGTTGATAATTTACCAAAATTACGATCAGATTTTATTCTCATATTGAGCAATTTACTAGTTTACGAAGAAATTTTAGAAAAGCTGATGACGCCGTCGACAAGTTCTTCGGAAAAGATGCAAAACCAGATGATATTAAAACGACTCTCGGAAATATTATTACCAAACTCGATGAAATAACCGCGATTAATTCCCGGTTAGGTGTTATTCGCGAAGATAGATCAATTTCAGATTTAATCGCGATTAATAAAAAATCCATCGATGAACTTACAACGAAAATAAATGCTATAATATCAGATGCAACAAGAATGATACCAATACTTGAAAAAACGAAAATCCCTCATGATAAAAATATCGTCAACAACGTAGTATACACGATTCAACATGGATCATATACGTGGACACCTACAAATAATATTTTACACGTAACTGCAACCGTAAAGGGAATTTATCGATTAACGTTAGTAACACCAACGTTGTTTACGTTATCATCGTCGAGTTCATCTGGAGTCAATAATACGATATCAACAATCATCGACAATGATACGATTGAACTATTCACGATTACATCCACTGATAATAATCTAGCTAGGGTTTCAATGTCATGGTATGTTGAATTTGTAGCTGATTTAAGTAAACAGTTAAACTAAAATCCTATGGATTTCAATGGAAAATTCTGAAAGAATTTCACTTTCAGAGAATTGTTGACTACGTTAATAGATAAAATGTCAACAATGTCATTGGCACCAACGGTATATGAATACCGTTATAACACCGTTAAAGAATTTCAAAATAAACTTGAAGCGTTAATCACCGAGTATAGCACTAAAAAGAAAAAATACCAGCGTAGAATTACCGCGTTAGATGTAGCTGTTTACTCGGTATCAGATGTGATTGCCGGCGCTGTAATAATACTATCTTCGTTGGTAATGATAGCTCCAGTTGTTGTACCAATTTGTATATCCGCGGCTGCAACAATCACTGGAATATAACGATAACAAAAAAAATATCATCGTGTTCTCAACAAAAATTACACGATTACGCTGTTAAACTTATTACTGCGTCAAACGCTTATTCGGAATTGTCAATGCTGATTTCGTCAGCAATTGATGACCAGATAATCACCGACGAGGAATTCTCGAAGATGGTTCGGTTGTATGATTCAACGATTTCAAAGTTGGAGCACAATAGCAATAACAATGGCAACAATGTCAACGACATCATCGCAAGAAATCCTTCAACGAATAGCAACAAACACCGCCAACACAAAAACAATTTGATCACGCTGGTAACGAAAACACCAGAATTCAGCATTGAATTTAATCCTCCGTTGGCGGTATCTGCAATCGCGTTAACGCAATTAAGATGCTACTACAGTTGGCCTAATGTAAGATCAGAACCGTTCAATGGTAAACCCCCCAATAACAGTTTTACATTCATGTATAGAAAAACTAACCCAGATGGAACAAAATCCGAACCAACCACACATACAATACATCTGCCAACGGGTGTATATGATATTGAAGATATCAATGACGCAATCATAGAATCAATCCAGGCAATAACAGGACCAAATAAAATCGACATCAAAGATGAACCTGATAAATACCCAATTGAGATAAAGGGACATGAGCTGCTGTTGTCAACGGTCATCGAAGTAAATTCACCGGATTACTCCGTAGATATATACAATAGCTCAATTAGAACTCTGTTGGGGTATCCTGAATTTATTCCAGGCACCGTCGACGTGAAAGATCTACCACAGGAACCATTAAAATCAGATTACATTTCCGATAAAAAAAATTATCACGGGTTTAGTGGTGTATATTATAATCCAGCTTTTACTGGACATATCGAGAGTTTTCATCCATCGCGGCCGGGCCCTTGGATTAATAATTTAACATATGTTTTACCGTTAAGAGATGCTTTACATCATCTACGATTAAATGTAGAAAACGACCCTCCTACTGGGGATTTCTCGTTAGATGTATCATATATTACTAGACAGATCACATATATGAACGAAGATTTTAATAGAATTTTAAGTTATTTGATAGACGAAATCAGTTCAATTCCACCACATCGCGTCGAGGCCATCAAATACATAGAAATATGTAATCAAATTATTTCTGACATGGACATATTTAATACAGAGATAATTAAATATATCATTGGTAGCAAACCTTCAACAAAAACAAAATTTGCAGCTCATTATAATATCCGCGTCGAAGACATTCCCACGTTTAAGTTTACAGGATATAACGTACCATGGATACGAGGAAAACTCAGTGACACCATTGACGAATTCTTCCCACGGATTCACCGAGCATGGCTTGATAGTCTTCCTGCGTTTCACCCAAGATTACCAGAACCTAAACGTGCTGACTTCATCGATGATAAATTGCCTAGTGTTTCACAATTAGATTACTCCGATGATGGCTTTTTTTCGTACAGTAACTGCAGCAGATACAACAAAACACTATCGTGTAATAACAAACGACCAGAGTTCTGAGTATATAACACAAGGTCCAATCACATGGACATTTACATCAGCGTCTACAGGAAAAAAATTCACAATCACGTACAATAGTTTATCTGCGAGATTCAACAACATGACGCGATTATATCAAACTCATCAACAACAACTTCGAAATTTTATTCAAGGATATCTCGGAAACTATTTAAATTTTTCAAGTGTAACAATTACACGTTATTAAATCAAGCAACAACAACAACAACTAAATCAAATTATCGCTGATATGAATTTGTTAAATGAAACATTACTCGATGTAGTAGCATCCGATAAAGATTTTCAAAGATTGTTTTCGCTGCGAGATGAGAAAACTATATCTGATTATAAATTCCCCGGATATGATGTACCAGCGATGAAAGCGTCAACGAGAAAACTCATCGATGAATTCTTCCCACAGATTCACGCGTTATGGTTTAAACTGATTCCGCCAGAAGCAATCTTAACATCAACGAATTCAGTGTACCGCAACAACAAACATAGATCTCCCGGCAACGTTGATATATCGTCGGTGATTGCAATACACGTTATCTGTGATAGTATCCTTGGAAGTTTCTCAATTGATACTTCAAAATCAAACAGCGCCAACCAAGGATATATCATGTATACATTTTCTCCGGACGTATCACCAGGGAGTCTTATAGTGAAAAACCCACCTAATTTGACTTACTTGGAGCCCATTAATCCTTTTATAACCAAGATAAATTTTTCAATAACCGACCAAGAATTTAACCTAATTGACCTTCGCGGGGAAACACTACAAATAACGCTAGATGTGAAATCGTAAAAGGACTCTCAAAATCGTAAATGGAAAATTCTTCAATTAAAAAATGAAAAATCCTTTAGATTTTAATAATGTATCAACACGTGCTAGTATCTATCCATGATAAAGAACTCCTTGAAAACGCTGTCAGAGGGGTATTCAGCGGAGCAACAACAAGTGAATTCTACGTGGATATAGTCATAGATAACCATGGAATTTCACCCACGGAAAAGTTTCTATTGACGGATTATCAAATGTTAAATCTGCAGCAAAACGTTATAACCATGGTGAGATTAAACCGTGATCAAATAATGCAGTATACTTATTCATGCTTATCCGTGGAAGATCTTAAAAAAATCTTGTATATTTTCTAAAATTTTTCATCCACGATTTTGAAATTCTGAAGGAATTTTCAGCTAAAAAAAAATCACTGCATAAACTTTATACTTCCCTGTTGTCACACACACACACTAACAGGTATTATACATGACAATTTTACTTCCCTGTTGTTGACACAGGTTTTACAAACTTTGTTCTAGTAATCGGAGACGCATTCATTACCTGTGTACCGGTTATACGAAGGAGGCTCTCTACGCGTGGGGCTCAACTTGCTCGATTAACGCTTTTATCTGTCTCACCTTACAATTGATAAGATTCCTTTGTTCATACTCTGCACCTAATTGCCTCCTAATATCTTCTACGATCGTACATAATGGTACAAAACACTAACGTCTTCGGTATTAACTAAACTTTCACGGATAAGTTTTTGAATTTTCTTAATTAAATAATACTGCTTAGCGAGTACATATTTTCCATTATTTTGTGCAAATTCAATATCGTCAAAATCGGTCATGATTTGCTCACAATCTAACCCTGAACATAGTTTAATATTTTGATCTTTAAGCTTGTTAATTTCAACAATAATACATCTGATATTTCAGAATTCATATTATATAAAAATATATTTGTTGAATTTGAAACTCAAAGAGTTTCCATCTTCGATTTTCATTGCAATTCATCTTTAGAATTTTCCATTTTCCATGGAAATTGCTTGAAAACTCTTTAAGTTTCACACAAAATGAATTCTGGACCTGCTAAGGTGTTGGTCATCTTAGCATGTCCAGAAGCTTAATGCGATTATTACGATTATGGTTATATACAATGGATGAAGACGGCACATCAACCCCGTTATCTAGTTTGTATGGCGGTTATATTATACATAAGACGGCACAATTACACATCACCGTTTTGAACCCCCTTGGTGTACAAATATACATCAAGCGGCGTCCAACGGTTACATATACATAATCACGAAAAGTATCCCCACGAGTAGAGTCTAACTCGGATAGCGGGTTTAGCCTACAAGAGGATACGTTTAGTGCGTGGACACACGGACAGTACACAACAATAGATTATAACGATTATGATTATATACAGATGCAATGAATGACGACGGCACAACAATAGATTATAGGCGATTATGGTATAATACAATGAATTGATTCAATGACAATGAATGACGACGGCACAACAATAGATTATGGTATTTACAATGCAATGCATATCTGACAATGGATGACGACGGTACAACAATAGATTATAACGATTATGGTATTTACAATGACAAGGGATGATAATGGTATGTACAATCAATTGATTCAATGATAATGGATGACGCGGGCTATTCTACATTCAAGTGCAAAAACCAAACCACAAAATCAAACCCGGTTTGAATGTCAATAATAACATTCACACAACGTGTGACGGTGTGATTTGAGTTTGCACTGGAACTTCGAGCTAAAGCCCAAACTTAACACAGACCAGGTTGTATATAACCACTCATTACAACGAAGTGACATAGAGAGATGTGTGCTTGTAATTCCTTGTTGTGTTTAATAATGATCACTGACAACGTTAAAATAACACATAATTCTTGAAAAACACACTAAAAAAAAGAATTAAATACGACGTTTATATAAAACAGTTCTGTTAATACTTGAAAAAACGAAAATTGATTATACTCCGTTGATGTTTATGACAATTATAACAGCCAATCAAAAACTACTTCCGCGTTTTCCAACGGTAACTCTGTCATTGGTGATTTATCACACGCGCGTTACCTAAGGGAGTTATTCCTCTTGAACAAATGCGTGATTACATATTATACATAAATAAACTGAATATTGTTTTTAAACGCTTTGAAAAAGCCGTTTTGGTTATAGTCTCTGCAAAGCATTAAATAAAATACGGATAAATATCGAAATACCTACCAGCTGCGTTATTGACTGAAATATTATTTTTTCGTTATTTTCAGTATTAAACGACTTTACAGGTCTAGCTTTTCTCGAGTGTTTTCCAGTCCCACCTCGTTTGGTGTTTTCTCGTTGTGTAATAGCTTGTAGATTCGATAAAAAATTATGAGTCTTAATACCATCAATGTGATCAATAACAAGGCCATCCTTGATCAATCCATTAAACACCTCGAAGACAAAACGATGATTATAATAAGTTTTCTTTCCAGCTTTAAACCTCAAATACCCCATACCATTATCATCCCCAACAGATTTCTTATTTTCACAGTGTCTAACAACACCATCACGAGAAGCTTCGTAGTTAGTGATCACGGGATGTCTTTGAAATTCTTGGTTCATTTATATACATAATATTTTATTTGTCTAAATCATTATTTGGTTGAGATATAACATTGAGAAATCTTTCTATGTAGTCCTGAGCAGTTCTTATGATTTTGCCGTTGGCAATGTCATTGACGTCATTGACAACGTCAGGAGTTTTTATTCTTCGCTTGTCATAATAACGCTTCAACTCTCTATAACGCTTACCACCGCAACTAATACATAACTGTGATTTGCCTCTAACACCTACCCCACAATACAAGCACGGAAGAGGACCTTTCGAACCGTTTCTCACACTTTGCATATGATACCCACAGAACTCATTTCTGCATGATTTGTTAAACGGGATCGTTGATCCAATCATGAGCCATTTGCAATGATTCATTATATAAAAAACTTTTTTTTAAATACTTGTTTTAATTATAATATGAAGGAATTCGAGAGATTATCGAAAATTACGCCTTGGAAAAATACTAGGTTTAATCTCGATAAATTCTCTGATAAACCAAAAAGTCTAATAGATGACAAAACCATATTGAGTAAAATCAGTGACTGTTTTAATGAGTTTAAGCGCGATGGAGCATCTCATGCGTGGTCGACATTTCGAATTACTGATGTAGATGTCAATGTACCCGTAATCGATGCTACCATGAACGACACAAGAGCAGCTGAGATACTTTCACACCTTGGCGAGCCAACGGGGAAATCCAAGGGTGAATTGCAAAGCAATTCCCAACAAAGGTACTTTTTCAGAATAAAATTCGTTATCGAAGATGATGGGAAATGGATTATCAGAGATAAATTTGAACCAATCCTCAAGGATAAAAAACTGTCCTTGTGAGTCGAGATTCCAAACCAGGAATTCTAACTGGAATTGACGAACCATACTACGCGAACCGTTACCCTGTAACAGTAGTTGTTTACGGAATATATCCGCTAAATGATAAGCCAAGTATTGCAAAATTAGCACCTATGAAAACGACGTCAAGGCTCAATTGTGTAGCAACACGGGTAATGGAACACTTCACAAATGCATCCCGGGGAAACAAACTAACTGAACAACGACGTAAGAAAATAACCGAATGGGAACTGACAGTGAAACAGCGCGGGGCAATGATTTCCGATATAGCTAAATTAGAAGCATCATTAAAATTTCCAATATCGGTAGCGACAATAACCGGAGAAGTATTATACGAACCGAAATATCAATCGCGAGGAGCTCCAATTGAAATTATTGATCATAACAAACACGCGTGGACACCTGCAGTAAATGTATTTCCACGAGAACGAATCGTGAGATATATCCCCGAGGAATTTTCCGGGGATGTTTTTTATAATGAGAAATTATTCGATGCTATTCATGCGTTGTGTAAGGATGATCCTGTGTCAGTGTGGTTACTTAGAAGTGATGAAGATCCCGAAATAGGATTTGATCAGTTTGTAAGACCGAATGGAGAATTATATCGCACTGAAGAGTTACACTCGAAGATGAAAAAAACCGCTGTAAAATACTCGAATAATTTCCATGAAAATTCTAAAGAATTTTCTAACTCGAAGAGTTTCAACAATGAAAAACTACTCACGGATAGTTTTACGATTCCATCAGTGGTAGCTCATTTTGCACGAGAAAAGAACTCATGGCGTCCAATACAAAGTGATTTTCTCGAAGATGTCAAATCAAGCTGTCTTGAATTAGGTCATGGAGGACTGTGGAATACAAAATACCGCCGCGAGGGTATGATTTCAATTGATATAGCTGCGTGTTATCCAGGGAGTTTTCTAGGATATGGAGAAGCCGCTAAGTACTTTAAACGATTTGGACACCCCACACATGAAATGACTCGTGTTTCAGTTAATGGTCGTTTGCCTGATTTGGACTTAACTGGATTCGCTTGTGTGGTATCATTTGAATTAGCGTCAGGATTACACCCGTGTAGTTATGTTTAGATTGGTAGACATATGTATGTGAAACACTGGATGCCAATAGTGTTACTACGATATATGATTGATAGTGGTATGCTGATATCGTTGATTGTCGGTGAAGCTATTATATGCTATCGAGCTCAAAAAGAAGTTTGGCTACCAAAACCAGATTTAGATGATATAATACGCGAACAACGAAAACAGTTTCCTGATGGAAATTCTTCGAATTTCAGTGAACAACAAATCATGGATAGGTCTAGGAAGTTATTTGAAATTGAAAATAGACAAGCAAAAGATTTCGGACGAAAAATAATCGGTAAATTTACTCAAGGTGGAAGAAATGACAATGCAAAATACTCTTCGCGGTTGATCATAGACGGCGCTGAATACGATTTTATCATAGCGGATTTAACGAAACATGGAAAACTCGTAACTCGTAAAGATGCTTTTCTATCCAATGGGACTAAGTTAGGTACAGTTGTTACCTACTGTGATATATATAGTCGTCAGTATACACACTTAAGATCATCTATGCTCGGTTATTCTACTATTAATCTATTTTCGATGATAAATAAATTTCCTAATACCGCGGTTAGAGTAGCCACTGATTCGATGTATATTCACGAGAAATACAAATTAGATGTAGCTAAATTCACATCCCCGGAGGAAGCGTGGGGGTATTGGAGATTTAAAAAGGAGACTCTACACGAGTATTGTGAATCGGCAGATGTTACCAACGACGATAAATACTTGAAAAGCAACCAGTGTTCAGAATTTTCTAATGCACCACCGATATCAGATCCTGTTACGCGATATAAAATTGTTTATTTGAACGGTTGTGGAGGATCAGGAAAGACAACTCGTGTGATTGAGTTATTTCATAGGAAAAGAAAACCAATTGAAAAATCCGTTGAAAAACAAATTGAAAAACTTACAGATGATCAAAAAAAAATAATACAAGAAATCAAACAACAAATTCTACACGAGGAATTTCCAGAAATCATATGACAAATCTTAGGGGAAAATTCTACAGAAACCCCTAAGGAAACCCTAATGCAAACCCCTATGGAAATGTCTACAAATTTCACAAATATGATTGTGCTAACACCAACTCATAAACTTGCAAGAGAGATGATACAGCGTGGGGTAAATGCTTGTACTTATCACAGCTTCTTTCGATGGAAAGGAGATCAGTGGACCCCTGAGCGAATGGGACAGAAATATATTCCACCGGTGATAATCTGGGATGAAATTTGTACAGTACCGTTACAAGTATTAAAAACATTTCTCGAATGGCTGTCAACGAAAAATACAAAAATTATTATGTGCGGCGATCAAGGCCAACCACCACCATTTGTCGGTGCATCCCCACATGATTGGTTGAAGAATCATGTAGACTATTACAAAGAGATTAATACCGACCATAGATCGTTCGATGAACAATTACGCGAGTTTAAACAACTAATCAGATTACAACCGGATAGAATCCAGTGTGAAATAGCGCGTGAAATAATTTCAGAAACTCCCATGAATGATTTTTGGGAAACATGGAGACCAAACGATTTGATAATCGCAAGTAGAAAAATAGTCAGAGATAAACTTCAGATGAAATTATTTGAATTGCATAAATGTAAATTTGCAACACTTCCAGTACCGCTCTGTTATAGACCTTCGAATACACGAAAAGAGAATATCGACGTTGACATTCCTGGACAACGTGAAAAGCAGAATTTAGTGTTAAATGATATTGTGCTGGTTGATATCAGCGTCGTCGAAGATGCATTGCGTGCTGATAAATCCCCATGGACGTTAGGTTACGCAGCGACAATACACTCTTCACAGGGATTAACTATCACAGACACAATTGTTTGGATAGTAGATAATCGCATTGAGTGGTCAAATTTAGTTTATCTCGCAGTATCCAGAGTACGAAGAATAAACCAACTTCGAAGAATTGTTGTTGACGAAGTCAGTGACGATATTGTCAGCGCCGATGATATCATCGGGGGCATAATCAGAAAAAACTCTCTGGTTATAAACAACAGGATAAAAAAAATAATAGAAAATTTGACATTGATGCTGAATTAATAATTACGCTGAAGCAGCAACAGAATAATCACTGCGCGAGTTGTAATTGTATAATGCGTTGGAGTTGGTCGAATAAAGATCCTCGCCAATTTACCGTAGACAGAAAGAATAGCAGCGTAGGTCATACCAACGATAACGTTATGCTGACTTGTCTTGAGTGCAACAGACGCCGGGGTGCCGGCACAAAGATTCTGGGAGATGCTAGTTAAGACCACGCGGCAGTAATTGAGTATCCTCGGGAATTACCTGTAGTTGTTGTCGAGTAAATCCTCGCTGAGGAGCAGTTGAATCCAGTTTATAGATTGCTGGTCTAGAAACGCTAGCGTTTTCACCAGTTGATCGTGTTATGCCGGATATCTTATGCGTAGTGACACTCCAAATTGGATCAGTAGCTCTTTTTTTTACCCCCCTCAAGCTCTCCTGGTTCATATAAGTACCTTACAGTGACATTACTACCAAGAATTGGTTCTTTTAAACAATCTTTTTGTGAAATTCGAAGAATTTCCGTTTTAGGTATATACTTCTTTTTAATAGCGTTGCTAGGTTTCATGTTGATTGTTCTAGTAATCTCATTATTGATTGCGGTAACTACACCTGGTAATCTCTTGACCCATTCACGGGATCGTTTATCCTGGATGAATTCTTTCGCGTATTGATATCCAAATAACCGCTCAGCAAGTGTCCGATTAAATCGTTCAACAATTGCCTGATCGCAATGTAGCGCAGTATGCCCTCGTCTGATGGTGACATTATGATGTTTCATCGTTGTTAAAACAGCGCCTTGAAATTCCTTGCCAGGATCAACTTGTAACAGATTTGGCCAGCGTAGTGGGCCTCGTCGATAAATCCTTTCAAATGCAGAAGCTACTTCAGTAGATGATTTTGTCTTCAGCGGTTCTGCTTGTTTGTATCGACTTGCAACATCAACTAACGTTAACGCGTATTTGTAACCGTTGTCATGTGGTAAAAATAATATATCAGCTTGATGAACTTCATTAGGTGTTGTCACATCAAAATGTGAGAAGTAAATTTGTTTAGGCGCTGGTAGATAAATTTGCCATATCGCCTGTTTAGATAACCAATCCACCGCTGTAGTTTTTTTTCACCGCCGCTGCGCTAGCGAGTTTACTAATTGCTGCTTTACCCCTCCAGTATCCTCTCGGAGAATAGTAAATAGATTCCATTTTGTTATTAATTACCCACACCAAATATTAATTTGCCTTTCATGGCGGATTTTATCAGTGTTGAGGCTAATTTTTCTTTGAAAGATTTATCTGGAATAGCATTCAACGCGTGTATCAATGCTACATCTGCGAGATGACGCTGTTGTAGATCACCACTACGGTAAGATATATCATGTACACGACACGCTTCATCGATAGCGTTTATAGGATTTTTTCCCGGATTAGGATTATCAAGACTATCAAGTCTTATATCTAATAGCGTTCCCGGTCCACAATAACTATACCCGGGAAGGTGTTTTTCTCCTGGATATTTTGACCATGGTAACCCTGTGAGTTTAGCTAACTTTGCGGCGATATCTCCTCCTTTTTTTTAAAAAGGATTTTCCTTCAAAGGATTTTTCACAAATTGATATTTTTTTGTACCGCATATTTCACACTTGCCGGTGACCGCGCTTCCGTTATTGCTCGTGGTAACAGTCGTTGGGTCAACAACAACCAGTTAAACATCACCCAATGTTACCAAACTCAATTAGAATGATTATCATCGGACCTTCCGGAAGTGGTAAAACCCAAATGCTGTTAACGATGATAATGAAGTATTTAACCTGGGATAAATTATATTTGATTGCCCCAAGTGTAGATGATCAACATTGTTATCAGGTGCTAAAAGATTACGACGAAGCCGCCTCAGAAGCTTACGGTGGAAGTGTCATTGAGTTTATCACAGATATCAACGATGCGCCATCCGTGGAAGACCTGGATGGATTCGTTAATAATCTTGTCGTGTACGACGATGTTATGTTGGACCAACAAAAGAATCCAGCTAGAATATTTTCCCGAGGACGTCACAAAAAACCGACGTGATATATGTAACTCAGCGTTATACACAAATACCAAAAGTGATCAGAGACAACTGCAATTTGTTATGCGTGTTTAACGGAGTTGACACTCATACGTTAAGAAATATTTGGCAGACCTGGTGTCCTGACATGGATTATAATCGATTTCAAAATTTCTTCGGCGGCGCCAGAGCTACCCCACTTGGATTTATCACGATAAATATACACGATCCTCGGACACGATATCGAATTGGATTAGACCGCATCTATAGCTAATTCAGTTAGCGCATAGCAGCAGAGAGGGTGAACGCCATATATTTGGCGTCTTTTTTTTTTACCAAATGAACCCTTCTAATTAATATTTATTAGAAAGGTATATTTGACAAAGTGAGACTTCCTAGTAAATATTAACTATAAGGAAACCTTAGTTTACCAAATCGACTCTTCCTAGTAAATATTTAATAAAAGGAAGCATCGTTGACGCCTAAAAAGTTGGTCTGTTCACCCCCTCTGCTGCTGTTTTATATTAATAAGCCTCCATAACTTTTATCGGTCTCATGCTATTGATTTTACTTTGGACTACGAATTGCACTAATTCACTTACATACACCTGAATCGTCCCAACACTTTCCACCAACGACATGTTAAGTAGGATGTTTACAAATTTGAACTAAATTGGCTGGAAAAACAATTATGCTATCTTGCAACATGTATATGGTACAATCGGCGTGTTTTATGTGGTGTCTTGTGAAAGATATCTAAGTCGATTAGTGTATCGTGAATATTATCATTGTTTTGGCGCTTGTCGAATATTGATCGTTGTGAATGCTCTAAGTGTGAAAAGTGCTGAATATGCTCAATAGGACGTGGAAAATATTATATGTGTCAAGACAAAAAATCCATCAACTGTTATGTCATTTGTTTCTTTTCTTATTGTTGTTTTGTTTTATTTTGTTACTCTTGTTCGTATGCAATGAAAAGTCACTTGAAGCTCAGAGCGTTGGTACAATATATGTCTGGCATTTAGAGACGCTAAATTAATCGGTGGGAAATTATCAACAGGCTAAATGATTACAAGTAACTCAAATCAGAAGCTATTGGTTTAATTAAAAAAAGATAAAAATGAAATGAACCAAGATATATCTACTAATTGAAGAACTTGGAAAAGACCGATATGTAATAATGTATTACCATGGTGTTTCAACAAGTCCACATATAAATAATCGATCATTTATATTATTGTTTTCCATCCAGCTTGTGCCGTTGGTGGTGTCGTTGGTGACATACAGAGTGTCATGTTTTTCATACCACTGACACTTTACAATGTGTATTCTTGTTATCCTTTTAATAGTTTAGTATATCGAACTCTTGAACCATTCGCAAGAATATTGAAACATCCGAATTTTAAAAATGCAAACAGGTCAAATCTTTTGCCGTTCTTCGTTTCTTGTTAATTTTATGGTTGTGTCTATGAGGATTTAACAGTTTTTGATATTTTTGTCTGCTTTGTCCTTCCAATGCTGTGAAGTACGAATTAGAGTCAAAATGAATAGATTCATTTTGAAACGAGTCAAGATATTTATTATAACTTTCTGATGTGTCTCACGTTATTGAAAGATTATGATCATTTTAAAAGTTATTTGGAGCTATTTTCTGAACTGTCAAAGCTATATAAACAACAAAACAAATAAACGACAGGAAATGTAAATTAACAATGCTGCATAATTGTAATACAAAGCAAGATATTATTTGGCTTTCTTCTATTTTGGGGTTGAAACGTTTGAACCTGGCAAAGACCGAGTGACCCAGACACAACTAACATTGCCAAGCAAGGTGTGTCTTTATAGTAAACATTATATAAGAGACTAAACAACAACTTTTCCACATTTAGTGTAAAGTTTATTTATATCCGAAATGAATGGTATAAATGGTGGCTAATCGTTTCTTTAGCACACAATATCAAGAGACGTTTCTTGCAACTAGACTGTGCAAAAACGATGAAGATATATGTGATCTCAGAAAGTGCATAAAACAAATTGTATCGTGATTATACATTATATTCATCCTTTAATAATTAAACGAATTGTTGGTCAGAACGTGAGCCTTCTATATGAATCATAATTCTGCCAAATGACGTTGGAAGGCTCTATAGTATTAATGTTACAAATTACGATCGTATTTATTTGATGGACAGAAGAACATTATAAACTTGTATACTTATTATTATACTAATGTAAATATGACGGTACCATTAAGGCGTGAACAGGCACGGGATTTGGGGATTGCCAAAGGGAAGTACGGAACAGGATAGATGGAGAAAATTGGCTGTGAATGTAACAGAATTGTTACCGAGAGGATGGTGGATTAAATGAACAACACAAACACAATATGTGAAAGAAAATATAAATTTATGAAATAAATTATTAATGAAAAATAATGATGTTTCAACACAATAACTCATGCGTTCAACCCACAATTACACTCACAACCATTCACAATACATGAATAAATGAAATATTAATACAAAAAAAACACAGATACAACGGAATCTCTTGGACTATACACAGATCCAAGGAACCTTTACAAAAGTTATGTCAACGCACGTATAAATTACGATAATAAACACAAGCATCAAACTATACTATCGCACGTATGGATTGCGACAACTAGCACGAACATATACATGTATTTAATCAAGTTGCTAACTTTTATTGAGATTCATGCAATCCCTTGAAATACTATTGTGATTTGAAGTAACTATGTAAATACAACAATGTATTCAGTTGTACTACAATTGCAACACACACATGTGTCTCGACCCTGTATAACCGTACGATTCACCAACAGTTGAATCGCCGCCCAGTTTATCCGAAGACCAAGGGTTTACACAATACTTTTATCGGTCACTTGCCCTTCACGGATCCACCACAGTTATACGTACAGACAGCATACAACATCTAATAGAACCAACGTTCCCAAATACCTAGATGCCACCCCGGATGTTTACATCTCTAGACAGCTCCAACACTCGGACTTCTAGATTTCCGGATATTTACACGTCACGACAGATGTAGACGGACAGACAATCTGACAGACAGACAGTCAGATCCTTCAATTCGATTGCACAATAAATCAGCAACAATTTCAGCTACGATATCAGAGATCGTATCAGAGATGTTCCGCAATAAATCATCTACAATTTTAGCTACGATCTTAGAGACGTTATCAGCCGACGTTATCAGCTACAATAAAGAAAACCAGACTAATAATAGTTGTCTCAAAAAAATCTAAACCTTAGATGACGTTATTGCATTTAAAGTCTAATAGTGACTAGTAATTCCAAATATTCCACGTTTAAAATCTGCATTGTAATAAAGGCATCATTATATGAAATGATTAACTGAGTAAAATTCACAATAAAACGAAATATAAATTTAACACTCACCCCTTTGGCTGGAGACTGAATGACGAGCTATCTTTCCTGTGAAAAGACACTTTTGGTCTCGTAATATTTATCAGAAATATTCTGCCTTATAAACCTTAAAAAAAGTGAGCAGAATTCACGGCAACATTACCGTGCACCCCGTGATTCTAATGTTCCTGACTTCATGTAATTCGAAGTCAGGCACATGCAAATCGTTACACGCCGCTTACCTTGGAGAAAACCACTTATTCACCCTAGGTTACGCATGTACGACGAAACAAAAAAAAATGGTGAAATTAGTTTGTAATTCAATTAGAAAATAAATTAAATTTTCGCCAAATTGTGTGAGAGTGAAGTTATAAGTAGTGACCAAACGGTATCTTGAGTTAAGGGAATAATGACGATGATAATAATAAAGATTATGAATTAGTATGACCTAATTCATAATTAGAAACGACTTAAGAAAATAAACACAGATTATGTTTATGTATTGCACTTGATAGCAAAGTTCCTCCATCACATTAAATTATTTTAATAGTTCTGCTTTACTGACATCAATTTTCAAATACAAACCTGAACAGTTTTATATAGCGGCCAATTATATGGTTTCATAAAGATTAATATGAATGCAAAACATACATACATAATACTTTACACTAAATTATTCGAGTTACGAGTATATTGTATGTTTTTAATGTTCTTGCATTTTTGACTGGAAAGTATTGTTCTTTCAATCGCTTTTGATATTGTTTTTAGCTAGCGAACTGACTAATACCTGCTCACGCACAATAACAAGCTGGGAAGAGCCTATGTGTCCAAATCGTTTCAAAACAAATTTGTTAACACGAAATGAAGTTGATGTTAGTTTGGAAATTAAAAGGAAAACACGAGTAATACGTATAATGTTGATGATGGCGGTGTTAGTTGCCGACGTAAATCATTTAATGATTATACTGCCTACTATGCTTATAACTTTTCTAATAATACCAAAACACTATAATAACTGAGCATTATTCTGTTACTATTATATACGCCTTAAATTAGAAGGATTATGGGTAAAATATCACTAATTATACAAGTACAATTTGTAGCACCAGGGAAACATCTTTTTCTATACTCCATTATATCAGATTTACTACTACAGATCCTAATTACATATTTCAACGTCGTATGTGTGATACAAACCTCTTTTGATAGGGTTCTCAATTTCGAACAGTCATTTGTACGCATGTAATAATTGGGTACGTACAAATATATACATATATTATTATTACGAATTGTTTCTTAAGTAACGAACATAGGTGACTTGCATCAGTGCACATTATAGATATAAGTTATTATCGAATGAAGCTATTATGTGATTGAAACTAATAGATCACAAGGATTGGTTGGAAAATTGTATTATGAACATATTAAAATAAGTCCTAATATTTAAAAGTACTTTTGTTTCTATATAAACCAATATAAAGTTACAATGAGATCTATTTTACATTTTAAAAGCCTGTTACAAATCATTTTTAGAGACTGGTGGAGTAGTTCTTAAGTTCATGTTCTCTTTAACAATTATGATATATTGATATAACTTGGTGTTCAATCTACTCTGATTCTTTATGATTCGTTTAACTGATTTGAAATATAACACATGTAAACCCATTTCTATCGTTCTAGTAGACAGAATCTAATTATGACAGTGGTAATTAGTTCTCAAACAATGCCTTATATCTGTATAGACAAGCTATCACGAGCAAATCAAATTCTATGAGTTGCTTTGGTTGTTACAGGACTTAAAAGGCATGTATTTGGGATTGGTAGCACAATCATGTGTAGCCATTCAATCTGAATTAATGAGATAGATGGTATCAGGAGCAAAGTGAAGAATAACACATAATGTCATGCGTTTGCGTGATTTACTGTTATCAATGCTATTGAAATGTCCTTTGCACTCGTTTTTGTTTTTCTAAAGATCGAATCATAGACCACATTTTCAAACATCGTTTAAGATAATAATCCTTCAATGGATGCTTTATAAACAGTTATTAAATAAACATTGGTACTGCGATTGCTAGTCGGATCCTTAAATATTTAAGGCACAAAGGAAAGCAAAGTTGACAAATTGTTTTGCAATTCTACTTTACATGTATTATTTCAGACTGGATCTACAGATTTAATCGTGAATAATGGTATTTTCGCAATGATGTTCCCAATGGCTAGCTATGTGTGTGGCTGTCCTCTGACCCTAAACAAGGGTTATGCTATTTCTGGTATGCTGTATAACAATGACAAATCAAGAGCAAACTCGTCATTCATAAGTAATTGATGAATATGCTCACTCTTTGATTCTTCAAACCAATGCAATGTACAAGACACAAATACATAAACATAGACGAGAAAGTGAGAGAAACTATATATCGAATTATATCACGAAATTGTCCTTATGGTTTAACATACTGGTAGAAGAGACATAAGCCATTGATGCAAGATATTAATTTCATTAATAGATGGAAATAAGGCTTTGTTAATACTGCATAGTGGAAGCGTTTATTAACAGACATGCAGAGTATGACAACAATTTGCAATGTTTATTATTTTAAGAGACGTTTACGATTATAATTTAATTGTTACTTTAGAGAGGAAATGCTAATGCAGACATCACCGTGCTGAACAATTTGTCCTCAATCCGAGAATCCAAATATCTGTGTTGCATGTTCCTTTTCTTATTTGTGTCAAGGGAAGTTATTAATCACGTTACATTCCAAAATAATTGTTATAAATTAGGTAAATGCTCTTTCAAAACATTCTCAAAACATAAACTGGTTTAAACATTTGGCCTAAGCAAATAAATCAGTTGAAAACAGCGTCTGACGTTAGTAGAAAAAATATTGTAATAGTAAGAGAATAATGTTCCTAAAAATATACAGCCCAAACGATTTTCTGTTTTTCTCAAGCCAAATTATACATACGTTCATTGGATAATAAGTTAAGTATATGTTACTGACAAGTCACTTGTTGCAATTTATTTTTAAAACAAATGAAATAACTGAAGGAGTGAATGATAAACTCTTTCACAAATTACAAATACTCTACTTAGATGTTAGATATGGGATACTATGAGTTGTAAACATAACACAAACAAATTTAAAAGTATTCTGATGAAAATCAACACCGTATTTAGATAGATAGGTAGATAGATAGATAGATAGATAGATAGATAGATAGATAGATAGATAGATAGATAGATAAATAGATAGATAGACAGATAAATGAAAAGATATATAGAAAGATAAATAAACAGATAGATAGATACATAGATAGATAGATAGATAGATGGATGGATAGATAGATAGATAGATAGATAGATAGATAGAAAGATAGATAGATAGATAGATAGATAGATAGATAGATAGATAGATAATTTTAAGTTTATATTTCATTCTTCAGGGAATGTACTAACCAAGATTGTATGTTGTTATATAATTTTTGCGAAATACTATTTGCGATTTATGATGTTAATGACAATAATACATCCATTTTAAATGGTAACAGTGAACTTAACTGCTCCCGGCTTTAAGATCTGATTATCATGGCGGTTAATTTAGTGAGAGAAATATCAACTGATGCATCAATAATTAAAGAATTATTCATCCTTAATGTGTTCAACTTATCTGACTGATCCAATTTTATATCCATTTTTTTATATTGAAAGAAATATAACTATATATCAAGGTATCTATAAATCTATTGGGCTTTCCATGTATATATGCACACGAGATAACTATTTTTGTTCAGTCAGAATTAAAACATCAACACTGTCATTCAAATGATGTAAACAGTCAGTCGGTTATGATAATTACAGGTGCTGTAACAATATGCGGTAACTTTAGAAAATTATGTTGAATAGCTGCAAGGAGACTGTACATACCAACTTTTTTTGACCAAAAATAAGCTCTTCAGAAATGTAATCTGCGATGAAATCTCCGGGGTTAAGTTTCTCTGTTGACATTCGAAGAATTGTTCCGATTAAATCCTATGTTTTATGATGGCGATTAATTAACCTTATATTTTATCTAGTCCGATTCGATATGATGTTCTAATATATAATAAGTTTATCGTTATAAATCTATGGGTTTGCCTAAGCAAGGCTTTGAAATTTTTCGATTTGACAAAGTCCATATCACAACACCAGGTTTGATGAATGTTTATAAGTGTATGAATGTCAATCCCGTTAAACGCTGCAAAAATATTACAATGATCTCGGATAAAGTTAGATACTTGAGTGTATCGTTGAGTGACATATATCACGTCAGTGTTTTATGTCGCCCTCGGGAGTATATCCTGGCAGGATTGTTTTTTGTTTATCTAACATCGTATCATCATTCACGACCAACACTCCCATCGATGTCTTGAATGGAAGGTGCTTAGTCATTATCCGTAATAAATTCAACGATGTCCTCCCCCATTATCTCTATAGAAATCTCGCTATAATACTTTAGCACCTGATAACAGTGTTGATCATCTACACTCGGTGCCACCAAATACAATTTATTAAACTTCACCCACTTCATTACGTGGTTAAGTAACAGCTGTGAAGGTCCAATAATTATCATTCTGACAGAATTAGGTAACATAACATAATGTTTAACTCGTTATTGTTTTTTTGAACGCGGAAAAATCAGTAATTTCCATTAGATATAACTTACGTATATTATGGATTTATATTGTGTGAAATGTAGAACACGTACACCGACAATTGACCCGGTGCATATTACAACAGACAATAACAGAGATGCGATCACTGGCAAGTGTGCACAGTGCGGTATAAATTTTTAGGTTTATAAGTATAGAAAACGAAGATGATATCGCCCCCAAGTAGGCAAAAGTCCCAGGAACACCATGGGAAAATACCCAGGAGAAAAACATCTTCCAGGATACAGTTACTGTGGGCCGGGAACTCGATTAGATATCAGACTTGGTGACCAAGATCAATTTCGACATGGTGAATATACGATAAACGCTATCGATAAAACCTGTCGTGTTCATGATATTGCATATCGAAGTAATGATTTTCAACAACGTCATATCGCAGATAAAAAAATTATCCATGCGCCGCATTCTATCATTGATAAATCTTTCAAAGAAAAATTGGCATCTTGGATAATAAAGGTAAATTAATGATGGATTCCGGTATATAATATTAAAGAAATGTATTATTACCCAACTGTATATCAAAGAGGTAAATCAGCGATGAATAAACGTGCCGACGCGGCAAAGGTTACATATACAACAGCGGCGGATTGGTTATTCCGACAGGCTATATGACAAACTTATCTACACCGCCAAAGACAAAATTCAATATGCATCTTTTACTTTTAATGTTTTAATGTTTTGTTTAATTAAAACTAAGTATAAAGGAAAGAAAACAAGTGAAATCTACCCTTTTCAAAACTTGGAATAGACCGATATCGCATAATCTATACCATGGTATTGCAACAAGAGGTCCACGTATAAATTAAACATCATTTATATCGTTGTCTTCAATCCAATTTGTGTCGTTGGTGACATACAGAGTGCCAGGTTTTTTTTACACCACTGATACTTTCCAATGTGTGTTCTTGTTATCTGTTTCCTTCTTTCGTATATGGAACTCATGAACCATTCGCAAGAATATTGAAACATCCGATTTTTGCAAATACAAAAAGGTCAAATCTTTTGCCGTTATTCTTTTCTTCTTAACATTATGGTCGTGTTTATAAGGATTTAACAGCTTTTGCAATTGTGTCTGCGTTCTCCTTTCAATGCCGTGGAGTAAGAATATAGAGTCGAACTGCATAGATGCATTTTGAAAGGAGTCAATATACTTATTATGACTTTCTGAGGTGTCTCCCGTTATTGAAACATTATGATCATTTTAAAAATTATTTGGAGCTTTTTTTCTGAACTGTCACAGTTATCTAAACATCAAAGCAAATAAACGACATGAGAAGTAAATTAAAATTGTTGTATAATTGCATTAAGAAGCAAAATACTATTTCGTTTGCGTCAACTTTGGGGTTTAAACTTTTGAACTTGAGAAAGAACGATTAACCCAGACATGAACGAACCTTTCAAACCAAGGCGTTTCTTTATAGTTTATATACTAATGTAAAGATTAAGATAACACTAAGGACTAAACAAGCATGGAATTAGGAGATTATCAAACAGCAGTAGAGAACAGTGAAAGACGAAGATTATTGGGAATGAAGCTTACGTAGTGCAGCAACGGCCTTTTGAGTTAAAGGATTTGACGATAATAATGATGATGATTATGAATTATTATGACCTAACTCTTTCTTGCGTTTTCTACAGAAACAACACACGAAAAGAAACACAGATCATATTTATGTCTTGCATAGCAAATTACCTTGAGCACTTTAAATTATGTTAATAGTTGTCTTTTCCTGACATCGAATTGTTCATATATAAACCTGAACAGTTTTATATCGCGGCCAAATATATTTTTTTCATAAAGATAAATATGTTTGCACAAAATCAGCACATATTGTTTTACACTAATTTATTCGAGTTACTATTATATTTTATGTTTCAAAGGTTCTTGCATCATGGAGTGGAACGTATTGTTCTTTCAAACGCTTTTACTAATGTAGGTTGCTTGTCAAGTGACCAATGCCTGCTCATACACCATGATGAGATGGGAAGAGGCTATGTGTCCAAAACAAGGCAAAACAGGTTTGTTAACAGGAAATAAATTTGATGTTAATTTGGACATTAAAACGAAAACAAGAACAATAGGTATAATGTTGATTTAATGATTATACTGCCTACTCTGCTTATAACATTTCTAATAATATCAAAAACACTATAGCAACTGAGCATGATTCTGCTACTATTATGTGCGCCTTAAATGTTAAGGATTATGCGTAGAATATCTGCTAATTATACAACTACAAGTTGTAGCACCAGAGAAACATCTTTTTCTATACTCAATTATATCTGATTTACTAGTACAGATCCTAATTGCATATTTCAACGTCGTATGTGTGACACAAACACTTTATATACATATAGTATTACATATTGCTTCTGAAGAGACGAAAATAGGTGTCTTGCATCAGAACACATTATAGATATAAGTTAGTATCAAACGAAGTTATCATGTGATTGAAACTATAATAGATCACAAGGATTGGTTGGAAAATATTATTATGAACATATTACAATAGGTTGTAATATTTAAAAGTACTTTTGTTTCTATATAAACCAATATAAAGTTACAATTAGATCTATTTTACCATTTAAAAGCCGGACGTGTTGATCGGTGTCATGGTGTCACTATCGTCATAATACAATTTACAAAGTCTGTTAGTTGCGGAAAAAACACAACATGCATATAATAATGTCACAATCTCAGAAGGAAACAGTGTCATTTTCGATGTAAATATTTAGAGGAAACATAGGGTATTCAATCAAATATGATTCGGACACATGTATGCGAATGACAAGAGTTGTACTTTTTTGAATTGTCTACTAATGAGTTCCTATTGACCGTGTTATGTAACGCTAAATGGTCCAGCCTGAGTTGGCTGTGACTTTCGGATCAAATACGTATCAGACACTTGTTGTTTTAAGGTGAACATGCTCTCGAGTATGATGAAGGCAACCCTCATATTTAACAGTATCATTTACATACTGTATATCGCAATATGGCTAAACACTATGTTCGAGTTATAGCTTCTTTCCAACATTAGATCACTCTATATGACACATTGCTTGAAACAAATACCACCAATGAACACAAACACTAACCCACCAATGAGGACATATAGGCATGTCTACATCATCTACTCTCCAACATCTTCCGTCAGGTCATAGTCGATTTATTTCTGATCATTTGAATATCTCATTGCCTTCATAATATGTATTATGTTTATGAAACTACATTCTTTAAAGTTTAATGTATCATTGTAACAACGAAAATCAGTTTTATTATACGATTAGACACATCGATTGAACATGGCCTTGTCTTTGAAAAGATGAAACCAATTCTCATCATTTGAGGACAATCTCATGGAAATATATACGGTTAATCTAATTGATCTTTTTGAATCAAATTATATTTGTAAACCTGGAAAGCCCTAATATCCTTTATTTCGAAAAAGAATATATATCTATCAAAATATATATAAACATAGGAAGAAAGATGGATTGGTATATTTATATTATAATTATTTACAGTGAAGTATAGTGAAACTGGTAAGAACGATTCAATGCGTATTTAGATAACTGTTCTCCTTAATGTTTATGCACTGCAGTTGTCAATGCTACTACCATTAGTGTGGAACATCTAGACCATCAAGGAACCGTTGTTGATGATGAAGAAACGGCTAAAAACGCAAGATACCAGATGCGACTAGAAAGTACATTCGCAGTGAGTAAATAAATACACTTTTGTTCCATTGTTAAATTCATGCGCTCGAATGTACGTTGTTTTTCACCTGTAATATAAACATAAGTATATGATCATTTTTGCGTCCTTTAACATTACATTTTCCGAATCTTCCAAGATTTTATTATTCGGATTACCTTTATATTGCACGGTACGTTCCCGTCACATGTGCCAATAATAGTATGGTGTATTAGATTAGGATCTACTTTTGAACCAAGCCATATGCATTCAATAAGTAGACTCCTTAAGTTGTGGTTTATTAGATTTGTTTGTGTATTAAGTAAACAAGCTGTTTCCTCAGTTTTGAAAGTATAGATGATAGCGTTAACGATGTGGAATAGTTATCTGAGTTAGAAACGATACCTTCAACAAAGCACTTATTTGTGATAAGTAGCACGAACAACACTTGTCGCCATCAAATCTGATATAATCTGATAGATGATGTTATGTGCACAGTGATAAATCACATAATGTCAAGCGTTTGTGTCTTTTACTGTTATGAATGCGATTGAAATGTCGTTTTGCGCTAGTTTTTCTTTTTTTTAAAAATCATATCAAAAACCACTCTTTCAAACATCGATTAAGAAAATGACTTCCCTCTCCTACATACGCTATCTACATAATACATTTTCAATGGCTGCGAAATAAAGAGTTATTAAATAAACATTGGTACTTCGATTGCTAATCGGATCCTTAAATTGTTTAAGGCACACAGGAAAGGAAACATGACACATTGTTTGCAATTGTACTTTACATTTATTATTTCAGATTGGATCTACAGATTTTACCGTGAATAATGGTATTTTTGCAATGATGTTCCCACTGGCTATAACTGTGTGTAGCAAACCTTTAACCCTAAATAAGGGTTATGTTATTTCTGGTAAGCTATATAACTATGAAAAATCAAGATCTACTTAGTTATTATTTACAAATCGATGTATATTCTCACCCTTTGAGTCTTCAAACTAATACAATACACAAGACACAAATACATAAACATACTGGAGAAAGTGAGAGAAACGATATATCTAGATATAGATATATCCGGAAATTGTTCTTATGGTTTGGTCATTGGTATTTCTAGGTGCCTATTTCCACTAATGTGAGTATTCTTCCGAGGATATGGTTAACTTTCGAAATAAAAATCTAGCGTACCGGTAGATGGGGCATTAGCCACTGATGCCATATATTAATTTCATTAATAGATGGAAACAAGGCTCTGTTAATACTAAATAGTGGAAGGGCTTTTTGAACGACATGCAGAGGATGGCAACATTTTGCAATCTCCACGATTTTAAGAGACGTTTACGATTATAATTTAGTTGTTACTTTAGAGAGGACATATTAATGCAGACATCACCGTGATGAACATTTCGTCCTCAATCAGAGAAACCATATATCGTTGTTGCATGTTCCCTTTCTTAATTTTGTTAAAGGCAGTTATTAATCACGTAAAAGTCCAACATCTAAGATATAAATTAAGAAAATGCTCTTTGAAAACATTTGCAAAACAAGATGAATTGGTTAACACATTAGGCGTATGAAAAAAATCAGGAGAAAACGATGACTAACGTTAGTAAAAAAGCATAACATTTTTAATAGTGAGAGAATAATTTTCCTAAAATAATACAGCCCAAACGTTTTGCTGTGTTTCTCAAGATACATGATACAAACGTTCAATCAATACCAAGTTCAGTTTATGTTACTAACAAGCCACTTGTTGAAATTTAAAACAAAATTAAATAACTGGTAGATTGAATGATAGATAGATAGATAGATAGATTGATAGATAGATTGATAGATAGATAGATAGATAGATAGATAGATAGATAGAGAGATAGATAGATAGATAGATAGATAGATAGATAGATAGATAGATTGATAGAGAGAGAGAGAGAAAGATAGATTAATAGATAGATCGGTAGATAGAGAGATATATCAACAGATAGATAGACAGATAGATAGATAGATAGATAGATAGATAGATAGATAGATAGATAGATGGATGGATGGATGGATGGATGGATGGATGGATGGACGGATATACATATCGATCGATCGATAGATAGATAGATAGATATATAGATAGATAGATAATTAGATAGCTTAGAACGGTTAATGCATAGTTTTTATTTCAGGAGATGTAGATCAAGACGGTATATTTTTGAGTAGTGTTTGTGAAATATTGTTTGCGATGGATGATGTCAATGGCAATATCACCTCCATTTTAAACGGGAACAGTCTGCTTAACTGCGCAAAACATCAAGATCTGATTATCATGGCGGATAACTGAGTGCGAGGAAGATCAACTGTAGCAAACATAATAAATCAATTATTCATCCTTAATGCATTCAACTTATCTGACGGGTCCAATTTTGTATCTATTGTTCCATCTAACTATAAATCTAGCTATCTATGCAGCTTGTGTTCTTTCGTTATATCTATGCGTGAAAGAGAACTATTTTGTCCGGTCCGTATTAAAACGTCAACATAGTCATTAAAATGATGTAAACGCCCGATCGCTTATGATGATTACAGGTGCAGCAATGATCTGCAGTAACTTTAGAAAATTATGTTGAATATACATATCATTACTGTTTTCGCAAATACTAATTGTTTTGTTAGGTGTAATTCTCATTTTATTGTATAAGATTTATTACTGTTTTATATCAAGGTTTTTCATCACCGTTGTTTTTTCTTATAATCACCTTTCAACCACATACACAAACAATATTGTGCGCGACCATTATATCTTCAACCTTTCTCTATATTGCTTGTGTATTGTCTGAAAAAGTTTGAAACACTGTCAAAACAGAATATTTCCTGCTACTAAACAAGCTTTAGATAACTTATTTTTTTTAAATCGGAAACATTGAAATGAAGATTACTCTTTGAATCTTCATTCCAAAGAACTTTTTTTGTCATACTTATAATGGTCTATTTACAATTCATCACCATAAAGAGTTCCAAAGCAATAAAACCCAATGACTATTAAACTGACTTCCTAAAAGCGGATCGTCCCAATTATTTCCTGTATCAAAGCAACATGAGCGAATACTATTGTTCAAAGTCAGACACTCTTTCAGACTTGATAGATTGCGAAAGGTCAACAAGTGTATTCACCTTTTCCAAATCATTCACAATGGTTTTTTTAAGTTTTAATATATTTCGAAGAAAGTGCCTAAGAAAATGTTCCAGACACATTATGATAAGTTAATATTGCTTGCCTGATTTGGTCTTAGGCATGGGACCGTCAAAGTCTAATATTATTTCGCAAAATGGTTCGTCAACAACAAAACGACCCTGCGGTTGAGTTACATATCCTTTCATTGGGTGCTCTTACCATTTCACAATTTTCATTAATTTAACAATGTTTAGAAACATCAATTTTTTATTTGTACAACAATAGCTATTCAATACTTGCTGATAGTCTTATTGATTCATAAAATACCAGCCAGTAACATTTCTTGTGCTAGACGAAGATTGTCTTGTCGATATGAACAACCTGATATCGCACTAATAACTGATCACCAGCGGATACCTTATGTGCTTTCTTTTTCCCAAAGGACAAACTGTGATTTTTGTGGCTTCCGTTTAACGACTAGCCCTCTGAAAGTGACCGAACATCTACCTGTTCTATACATTGATTGTATGTTGTGAAACGGGTTAGGATCGACAGAATGGATTATTAAAGAATATAAATAAAACTATTATCTATTGATTAATCATAAGACTGACCAATAAACGTGTCAATTACGTAATTAATTTTCCAATCATCATTATTCGCAACAGTTCTTTTAGCAATTCCCATTGTAACTACACATGCAACATGTACAAAAGAGACTTTACTCTCAACTGGATAAAGATTTTAGTCCAAAAAAAAACCTTGCCAGTTCCAATTTTACCTTCTGTCCAGATAATTGCCTCTTAATAAACGAATATCCCATGTAGATAACGAAGATATTACTTCAACAATCTGGCGTGCTTTGGATAAGCCTAATGTAAAATTGACACATGGGTACAAAGGATAAAACATGATGTACACTACTCCATGAATTGAAACCCTTTCACTCAAAGCAGATCACTTAGAAATGGCGAGGCACCTGAAACGAAAAGATCATACTGAGCTCCTATTTCCATTATTTTATTGAATAATAATTTTAAATAAGACATTTATGTTCAGACTTATCAACTGTTTGATTTCTTCAATTAGCACAGTTTTGTTTTTTATCTTGGAAGAATTCAATTCAGACAAATGTGACTTGTACATACTATATCTACGAACTAATATACACTTTCTGTACCGACAGTTAATTATAGATTTAACGAGCGTTACCAATAATGTCCGCTTTGTCAAAATAAAATGAAAGTTTATTTTGGGCATCACACACTTCCAGCAATTTTGTCGAAAATGGTTATTAACTTTGTTTCTCCTAAAATGAGATATTAACCTCTAATCATTAAAACCTGAAATTCTGTATTAATGGGTTGTGTGCTTCTCATTCTTATCTAGTTCTAATTGTCCTGATCTATTCTGCATGACTTGTATCTGCATTGGTATTTCGATTGATTCTACTTCACGCTACTCGTACGTTACCTTCCCTTCCTTTCACTCTCTCTCTCTCTCTATCTCTCTCCGTCGCTCTCTCCCTCCCTCCCTCTCTCTCTCTCTCTCTCTCTCTCTCTCTCTCTCTATCTCTCTCTCTCTCTCTCTCTCTCTCTCTCTCTCTCTCTCTCTCTTTTTTTTCTCTCTCTCTCTCTCTCTCTCTCTCTCTCTCTCTCTCTCTCTCTCTCTCTCTCTCTCTGTGACTCATTATTTATATATCACCTGTCTAATCATTTGCATTTGCCTGTACGTTCCTTATTATAAATTTATGTTTCCGTTATTTATTTTCTGAAACTGAACTTTTGTCTATGCCGCCTCACATCTTGTTTTCGAATTTTAATTCATTTAATTCCTATCACAGCCACTGACAATCTTACCGATCCAACCCAACGCAACTAATTACTGAAACAAACTATTCCTTATTACTTGTTTTGTACATGATGAAAATAAAACCAAGCAATCTTACAAAACCCCAGTTTATTGTAATAGACTATAATTCTCCTTGACAGGACATAAAACAAAGTCATCCCGATTTCATGAAAGATTTATGTTTGAAATTAAAATCCTAACAACTGAAAAAGCAATTGTGAAACAAGGTTAATTTCATTTAATTTAATATAGGCATGTCTATATTATAAACACTCCAAAATCATCGATCTGGTCATAGTCGATCTAATCCTGATCATTTTAATACACACATTGCATTCAGAATATGCCATTTTGTTTGATCCTACATTGTTTAAGTTTTAATTTATCATGATAGCAATGAAATTCAGTTTTACATGACCAATAGACCCATTGCTTGAACATGACCTTGTATTTGAAAAGATGAAACAAATTCTAATTATTTTAGGATAATGTCATGGAAATATATACGGCTAATCTAATCTGTCATTTTGAATTAAATTATATTCGTAAACCAAGAAAACCTTAATTTGTTGTATATCGAATAAGAATATAAATATTTAGAGAGGAATATGAATGGATCGGTATATTTATATAATAGTTATGTATAGTCAAGTATAATGAGACACGTCAAAATGATTCAAAGCGAATTTCAATAAATTTTCTCTTGAACATTTATGCATTACAGTTGTCAGATCTACTGCCATTTTTTGTGGAACGTCCTAACCGTGAACGAATCGTTGTTGATGCTGAAGAATAAGCACCTAACGCAAGATATCAGATGCAACTCTAAAGTACATTCACAGAGAGACAAAAATACCCTTCTGTTACATCGTTAAATGTAAGTGCTCGAATATACGTTGTTCCTCACATGTAATATCAACATTTGTTTCTCATATTGCTTGCAGCCGTTACCATTACATTGTCAGAATCTTCCAAGATTGTATAATTCTGATCATCTTTATATTGAACGACACTTGTGTAAACAATAGTACTGTGTATTAGGATTTACTTCTTAATCAAACTATTAGCACTCAATAAGTAGACTCGTTAAGTTGTGGTTGATTATAATTGTTTGTGTATTAACTACACTAGCTGTTTCCTCAATTTCGAAAGTATGGATTATAAAGCTAACGATGTGGAACAGTTATCTGAGTCGAAACGATACATTCAAAAAAGCATTTGCTTGAACTTGATTTTAGCATTGTCAACATATGTGCGTTATGAATGTTTCTTAGAGACGGGTGATGTAATTCTTAAGTTAACTTTCTCTTTATTATTTTGTATTGAATAAATTGATATCACTTGACGTTGACTTAACATTGATTCTTCATACTTTGTTTCATTAATTTTTTTATAGAACAAATCGAAACCTATTTCGACCACTCTAGTACACACAATCTATTTGTGACAGTGATAATGAATTCTCAGACAATGCTTTATAACTGAATTGACAAGCTATAAGCTGCAGATTCTATGAGTTGTACTGGTTGTTACAGGACTTAAAAGGCATGTCTTTGGGATAGGTAGCAAAAAGAACACTTGTCTCCATTCAATCGGAATGAACCATATAGATGGTGTCAGGTGCACAGTGATAAATAACACATAATGTCATGCGTTTTGGTGATTTACTGTTATGAATGCTATTGCAATGTCGTTTTGCGATAGTTTTTCTTTTATAAAGCAAAACATTGAGCACGTTTTTAAACATATATTAAGACAAATACATCTCTCGCGCTTTAACAATTGGCACATAACAACCGTTGGTTTGCATAATGTTACATGCGCTGTCGACATAATAATTTATAAATGCCTGCGTCATTAAGAGTTATTAAATAAAAAGTGGTACTGCGATTGATAATCCGATCCTTAATTGTTTAAGGCACACATGAAAGCAATCTTAACAAATTGTTTGCAATTGAATTTTACATTTACTATATCAGACTAGATCTACTCTATTTAACGTGAATAATGTTTTTTTCACAATGATGTTCCATCTGGTAAACTATGTGTTTGGCCGTCCTTTGACCATAAAGAATGATTATCTTAATGTTGTTAAGCTATATAACTACAAAATGTCAAAAGCTATTTGGTTATTCTTTGTAAATCGATGAATACGCTCACTGTTTGAGTCTTCAGTCTATACAGTGCATAGGTACAAATAAAAAAAATCATGCACTAGAAAGTGGGAGAAACGATATATCATAATGATACCTTCAGTTAAACTTGTTATATATTGCTTGTGTATATGATTTAAAAAGTTTTAGACACGGTCAAACAGATTAATGATTACTTCTTGTTACTTTACAAGATTTTGATAACTTATGTTTTAAATCGGAAACATTGGCATGACTATAACTCGTTGATTCTTTAATTGAACGAACTTTCTGTTGAAATAATTATAATGGTCTTCGCACAGATCATCATTTAAACAGTTCAAAATTAGAAAACCCAAATTTCTTTGTACCTGACTCTAAGAGAGCAAATCATCCCAATTATTTGGTTAAGTTCTTGTATAGTCAACGCTGGCAGCATAATACAATAATTGTTTTTGTTTTCGGTTCGTGAAACATTCGTATAAGATAGGTCGTGAATATAACTTTTAACAAGTACACACAACATGAAATGGTTCTCAAACAGTTTGTAATATATGATTATAGTATTTGAAGGATGTGTTAGATGAGATTCAAATGTTAGCTCATGATAACACATGATAAATCTAGATGCAAATATTGCCTTATCCATGTTATACATTATGAACCTCTTGAGGACTTTCCCGTTGATCCTTCATGAAACATGGTGTTTTTTCCCGTATGTGTATAGAACGAAATAGGATTTGGGGTTTGGATCGGATGTACCTCAATGTGATGAAAATATCAAACAAAAATTGTTTACACACAAACATTTGTCATATGTCAATGTTTTAAGGCTGTATTCTTATTTTTTTATGTCAAGTAGTTCAGAATAAATTGAGTGTCTGTACAACTAGGATTTTTGGTGAGGATCTTCCTTTGTAAATGTGAAATAAACATATTCATCATAACCTACTAAAACCGGATTCGTGATATAACAAGCAATTCAACATTTAGTATCTGTTACATGCTGCCATTTAGAACCTTTAAATGTGTTACTTCATTTAATAATCTCAATAAGAAGTATTATTTAGTTTGTAAACGTTGTTCCTGCTCAGTGATGCGTCTCCGGTAATACACTTAGATTTCAGCGTCCGAAATGACTACATCATACAATGGTCGCTTTGTTTCATAGAATACAGAATTATAATAGTTAAGACACAGACGTGTATAGTCATTCAGGTCTGAAAGCGAAGCAATTCCTAACGTGTAGCTTTGTGAAGCTGTATATATTGCTGGTTCTGCTAATATTGAGTGGTTTCCAATAAAATCATATTTGTTTTGTGAAACTTAATGTCAAGTGAATGTAAGCTAGACAATGTCATTTCATATATTGTTTTAGTAAATGAGGTGTTTTAAGATATTATAACTAGTCTGAATCAAGATTTGATAACACACGAAAACATTTTATTTGGAGAGCTAAGTAAGTGAGTATCAAGGTCATCGGGAATTGTTTTATTTGTAAATAAAGAGCAGAACTGTCTCGACATTAGTTGAATTCAGATCCATCCAAATCTAGCAATATCAAAAAGGTGAGATCTTTTCACTGTTAATACAAATCACTGATATATTCTAAATTATTTCATTTCCTTCTTATTTAAGAAATGGATCGCTCCAAGGTAAACGTTTTATTATTGTTATTTTTAAAATATAGATTTCTACTTTATTATAATAGCAGAGTCATACCAATAATTTCTCTAAATTTAAACAGGTTTAAGCTGGTGCTTGTATGCACAATTAAGCTACAAGAAACAGTTGCCATTAATCTGCAAAAAAACGCATAATCTTCGGAAAATGTCTTGATCAGTTATGCCACTTCTTAAACGTTGTATGTTTTCCTAGGCGATTAATTGCTTCATTCATAAATATATTTCATATTGGTCTATACTACACACTTAATTGCTATATTCCTTTCAGATATATAATCTATACGACTTATGTTTATTCCTCTATTTATTGGTCATGTCATGTCAGAACGAAATAATCCATGGTAATACATATATCGCATTATTAGATCCAAAATAATGGAGCACATTTTCTATTGAAAAAAGAAATTCAACTACAAACTACAACTTGAGCTTTCTTTTTAAAAGCATAATTACATTCGGAAACCGCCGTAATAATACCCTTGAACCTAATTTTAGTTTCAGTCAACAAATATTTTTTCCAACTTTATATATATATTTTTTTAAAAAAAATTTCTCTGCATCTAGTGTTTTATATTAATAGCCTCCATAACTTTTATTGGTCATATGCTATTGATTTTACTTTAGACTACGAATTGCACTAATTCACTTAAATACACCTGATTCGTCTCAAGACTTTCCGACATCGACATGTTAAGTAGGATGCTTACAAATTTGAACTAAATTGGCTGGAAAAACAATTATGCTATCTAGCGTATCGTTAATGTTATCATTGTTTTGGCGCTTGTCGAATATTGATGGTTGTGAATGCCGTGGAAAATATTATATGTGTTAAGAAAAATAATCCATCAACTGTTATGTCATTTGTTTCTTTTCTTATTGTTGTTTTATTTTATTTTGTTACTCTTGTTCGTATGCAATGAAAAGTTACTTGAAGCTCAGAGCGTTGGTACAATATATGTCTGGCATTTAGAGGCGCTAAATTAATCGGTGGGAAATTATCAACAGGCTAAATGATTACAAGCAACTCAATTCATAAGCTATTGGTTTAATTACAAAAAGGTAAAAATGAAAGGAAACAAGATATATCCACCAATTGAAGAACTTGGAAAAGACGGATATGTAATAATGTATTACCATGGTGTTTCAACAAGTCCGCATATAAATAATCGATCATTTATATTATTGTTTTCCATCCAGCTTGTGTCGTTGGTGGTGTCGTTGGTGACATACAGAGTGTCATGTTTTTCATACCACTGACACTTTCCAATGTGTGTTCTTGCTATCCTTTTCCTAGTTTCGCATATCGTACTCTTGAGCCATTCGCAAGAATATTGAAACATCCGATTTTTAAAAATGCAAAAAGGTTAAATCTTTTGCCGTTCCTCGTTTCTTGTTAATTTTATGGTTGTGTCTATGAGGATTTAACAGCTTTTGATATTTTTGTCTGCTTTGTCCTTCCAATGCTGTGAAGTACGAATTAGAGTCAAAATGAATAGATTCATTTTGAAACGAGTCAAGATATTTATTATAACTTTCTGATGTGTCTCACGTTATTGAAAGATTATGATCATTTTAAAAGTTATTTGGAGCTATTTTCTGAACTGTCAAAGCTATATAAACAACAAAACAAATAAACGACAGGAAATGTAAATTAACAATGTTGCATAATTGTAATACAAAGCAAGATCCTATTTGGCTTTCTTCTATTTTGGGGTTGAAACTTTTGAACCTGGCAAAGACCGAGTGACCCAGACACAACTAACATAGCCAAGCAAGGTGTGTCTTTATAGTAAACATTATATAAGACACTAAACAACAACTTTTCCACATTTAGTGTAAAGTTTATTTATATCCGAAATGAATGGTATAAATGGTGGCTAATCGTTTCTTTAGCACACAATATCAAGTGACGTTTCTTGCAACTAGACTGTGCAAACGATGAAGATATATGTGATCGCAGAAAGTGCATAAAACATATTGTATCGTAATTATACATTATATTCATCCTTTAATAATTAAACGAATTGTTGGTCAGAACGTGAGCCTTCTATATGAATCATAGTTCTGCCAAATGACGTTGGAAGGCTCTATAGTATTAATGTTATAAATTACGATCGTATTTATTTGATGAACAGAAGAACATTATAAACTTGTATACTTATTATTATACTAATGTAAATATGACGGTACCATTAAGGCGTGAACAGGCACGGGATTTAGGGATTGCCAAAGGGAAGTACGGAACAGGAAAGATGGAGAAAATTGGCTGTGAATGTAACAGAATTGTTCCCGAGAGGATGGTGGATTAAATGAACAACACAAGCACAATATGTGAAAGAAAATATAAATTTATGAAATAAATTATTAATGAAAAATAATGATGTATCAACACAATAACTCATGCGTTCAACCCACAATTACACTCACAACCATTCACAATACATGAATAAATGAAATATTAATACAAAATGAAACACAGATGCAAAGGAATCTCTTGGACTATACACAGATCCAATGAACCTTTACAAAAGTTATATTAACGCAAGTATAAATTGCGATAATAAACACAAGCATCAAACTATATTATCGCACGTATGGATTGCGACAACTAGCACGAACATATACATGTATTTAATCAAGTTGCTAACTTTTATTGAGATTCATGCAATCCCTTGAAATACTACTGTGATTTGAAGTAACTATGTAAATACAACAATGGATTCAACTGTACAAAAATTGCAACACACACATGTTTCTCGACCATGTATAACTGTACGATTGACCAACAGTTGAATCGCCGACCAGTTTATCCGAAGACCTAGGGTTGACACAATACTTTTATCGGTCACTTGCCCTTCACGGGTCCACCAAAGTTATACGTACAGACAGCATACAACAGCTAATAGAACCAACGTTCCCAAATACCTAGATGCCACCCCGGATGTTTACAACTCTAGACAGCTCCGACACTCGGACTTCTAGATTTCCGGATATTTACACGTGACGACAGATGTTGACGGACAGACAGACAGTCAGATACTTCAATTCGATTGCACAATAAATCAGCAACAATTTCAGCTCCGATATCAGAGATCGTATCAGAGATGTTCCGCAATAAATCATCTACAATTTCAGCTACGATCTCAGAGACGTTATCAGCCGACGTTATCAGCTACAATAAAGAAAACCAGACTAATAATAGTTGTCTCAAAAAATAATCTAAACCTTAGATTACGTTATTGCATTTAAAGTCTAATAGTGACTAGTAATTCCAAATATTCCACGTTTAAAATCTGCATTGTAATAAAGGCATCATTATATGAAATGATAAACTGAATAAAATTCACAATAAAACGAAATATAAATTTAACACTCACCCCTTTGGCTGGAGATTGAATGACGAGTTATCTTTCCTGTGATAAGATACTTTTGGTCCCGTAATGTTTATCAGAAATATTCTGCTTATATACCCTCAAAAAAGTGAGCAGAATTCACGGCAACATTACCGTGCACCTAGTGATTCTAATGTTCCGGCCTTCATGTAATTCGAAGTCAGACACATGCAAATCGTTACACGCCGCTTACCTTGGAGAAAACCACTTATTCACCCCAGGTAACGCATGTACGACGAAACAAAAAAACAATGGTGAAATTAGGTTGTAATTCAATTAGAAAATAAATTAAATTTTCGCCTAATTATGTGACAATACCTCCCCCTTAATAGTAAAAATGTACACATTTTTAAAACTAACACAGAATAGAAGAAAAATAACTACTGATTATATCTTACAACATTTACACTGGTTATTCTACAATCTGGATTTTAATGCTGGGCAAATTCATACAAATTTCCCAACATGCCCTGCTCAAGTAGTCTGCGCCTATATTTTCAACTCCCCTTATTGCTTCTACACGGAAGCGATAAGGTTGTAGTGTTAGCGCCCAACCCATCAACTGAGCGTTGGCGACCTTGGCCTTGTTTAAATACAGTAGGGGTTGGTGATCAGTCTCGAGAACGAAATCTCTCCCAAATAGATATGCGTGATACTTCCCAATACCCCATAATACGGCCAAACATTCCTTTTCTATGACGGAATAATTCTTCTCCCTGGGTAGCAATTTCCTACTCGAGTAAGCTACGGGTAACTTACTGTCGTCTTTCTCTTGCAGTAAAACTGCCCCCAACCCAGTTTCAGAAGCATCTGTTCTTAGAATAAAAGGTTTACTGACATCTGGCAATTTTAATATAGGTGCACTAACCAGTTTCTCTTTCAGAGCACAAAATGCTTTATCGTGTGGCGGTCCCCATTCAACTTTATTTGGTTTCCCCTTCTTGGTCAATTCAGACAGCGGGCTAGCAAAGGCTGCAAAGTTCGGTATAAACTTTCTATAAAAACCTACTAGACCTAGAAATGATCTTACCTGCGTTTTGTTAGTTGGCTTTGGTGCGTTTCTAATTGCTTCAACTTGCTTGGGGTGAGGTTTTAACTGACCCATACCGCAGACCCTATGACCCAAACAATCTAAATCTGTATAACCAACACTGCATTTAGTGGGTCTCACTGTGAGGTTCGCTCTGCGGAGTCTATTGAAGAGCTCGCTCAGGACGGACACGTGCTCACTCCAAGTATTCGTGTACACGAATATGTCGTCTACAAAGCTATCAACGTTTGCTAAACCTTCAAGCAGCTTACGCATCAAACGACAACAGGTGGCGCTGGCTCCAACTAACCCGAATGGCATCACTTTGAATTGACACAGTCTTTTCTGGGTCGCAAATGCTGTCAATGCTCGGGATTCTGGGACAATGGGAACCTGCCAATATCCCTTGGCCAGATAAAATTTGGAAATCCATCGGTTTCCCGACAACTTCGCAAATAGACCCTCCATATCTGGCATTGGTTCTGCATCGAACACAGTGATTTTATTCAACTGCCGAAAATCGATACAGAATCGGTTCGTCCCGTCCTTTTTCCTGACTAGCACTACTGGAGAAGAATATGGCGAGTTGGAGGGTTCAATCACCCCCAGATCCAACATTTTACCCACCTCTTCGTCCACAGCTTCACGTGCGTTGTATGGCACCGGATAGCCCTTGATTCGAATAGGTTCAGACGTATTCAGTTTAACTTTGAGGTCCAAAAAAGTTGTACAACCTGGTCTATCTGTGAATACATAAGAGTGTTTAGCCAAGAGCGCATTAATTTGTTGACGCTGGTCTTTCGTCAACTCCGCACTCACATCGACTTTATCTATCCCCTCCCCCGCAACTCCCAAGGGACATTCATGGGAACTCTTGATATTCGAATCAGTTTCATCATCGTCTACGACTGCCGTACAAACGACATTTAAGACCCCCTTTTCAACATTGTCGCTCTATCTCTTGATATACAACTTGAGGATGTTAGCGTGGAATGTTTTTAAATTACCGTCCATGTCAATTTTATAGTCCATGTCACCTTTAACCTCTTTAACTTCATAGGGACCTTTCCACTGGACTAATAACTTATTTGAGCTCGTTGGAAGAAGCAATAGCACCTGATCTCCTACAAGAAATTTCCTATTTCGCGCTCTGCGGTTATAATACTTGGCATATCTGCGCCCCGATTTAATTAATTCGTCCCGTGCCATCTGGCATGTACTCTCAAGTTTATTTCGCAGGTCTAACACGTACTGGTAAGTTGTTTTTATTTCCTCGTTCGCGACATCACCAGTCCATAGTTCGCGTAGTATCCGCATCGGGCCTCAAACTGTTTTACCGTACAACAGTTCGAAGAGTGAAAACCCTAAACTCTCCTGCGGTACTTCACGTTACGCGAACAGAACAGCATTTAAATAACGGTCCCAGTCTTGCGGACGTTCCGCGCACATCTTTCGTAGCATGCTTTTCAGTGTACCATTAAACTTCTCTACCAGTCCATTGCACATCGGATGCTATGGGGTAGTGTTTAGATGTTTGATGGATAACAGCCTACTTATTTCACCCATGAGGTCAGAGGTGAATTGGGCACCACAATCAGTGAGGATTTCTTCTGGCACCCCTACCCTACTGAAGATATCAGCTAATGCTTCAGCTACCCTTTCCGTTTCAATAGTTGGTAACGCTACGGCTTCGGGGTATCTGGTCGCGTAGTCAACCAGAGCAAGAATATACCGATTCTTTCTGTCGGTAACTGGGTGTATTGGTCCTACAATATCTACTGCCACTCTTTTAAATGGTGTATCTATTAATGGCATCTGTCCTAAGGGCACCCTTGTGACCCTTTCCTTACAGACGGTTTTCTGACATACGTCGCACGACCTACAGAACCGTGTGACATCGCCATTAACACCGGGCCAGTAGAATTCAGCGACTACCATGCTAGTGGTCTTAGCCTTACCTAGGTGTCCTGCCAGGCTTGACTCATGCGCCACCCTAAGTACTTGAGATCTATATATCTGGGGTACGACCACTTGCCAATACTTCTTACCCTCCCGAGCTCTAAACTCCCTATGAATTAATCCCTTCTTTCGTACGAATCTCGAGCTACCCCTACCCTTGCAGTGTTTAATCGCGCCGGACGCGATTTTTTCGACAATTGTTTTGATGGATTCATCACGTTCTTGCTCTTGTTTGAACTCATCTCGCGAAATTCCTGAGATCGATTCAGGGACTATTAATTTATTCAACGCGGTTTTCTCTCGCCGTGTTTGCGCTCGCGTTTCGACTGCCTGGGCCAAAGGTATTTTAAAATCGGCCATGGTAGGAAGACGGGAACCTTCAACATTACCGATCGTCAGATCGTAAATACGGTTTTCCATACAAAGGGCATCAACAGTTCCCGTTAGGAAAGGTGTTTTTACCGTGATCCTTGCTACGGGAATGCGACCGATCGTCTGATCAAGTAACATACATGGGGACTCCCACCCGAGCATTTGGTTATCCTGCACGAGACTACGTTTGATCACTACGCCCGTGCAACCAGTGTCAAGTAATACTACTTCTCGACCGTTGACATTCCCTCTCGCGGTTGGTACACGCGCTTCGGGAAATAGACAGGTGCCAAGCGAATAAATACAAGGTTCTACCTGTACGATGTTATCAGATATACCTTTACTTTGTATAGCCACTGCTACCTTATGTACAAGTCCCTTTCTTTTAGGACAGTCTTTTTGAACATGACCCCATGCATTACACAAGTAACATTGCAGACGCTGAATACCTGGATTCCTAACTGACCTATTTGCCTCAGCTGATTTTACAAGCTCCCTAGGCATCGGTCTCGCAGACTGGTTTCCAGACTTAAAATCTTTTGAAACCACGTTCTAGGTTCCCCCATGAGCTTCGGCAAAGAAATCGGCTTGCTTAGTCATATATTTTACGTTTGTGAAGACTTTCTCTTTCAGAAATTGATCTAATTTCCGCCCAACTGTATTAAATAATTGATCTCTGAGCAAGAAATCAGTCAACCCTTCAAACGTTTTCACCGCTTTGCCGCATTCAATCCAGCGCTCAAAATAGTTTGTAATTCTAACGGTGAACTGACCAAAGGTTTCTCCCTTATCGGGCTTGCTATACCTGAACTTTTTACGAAAAACCTGTTCAGTGAGCTCGTACCTTTTGAGAAGTGCTTCGTTTAGGACGTCGTACTTAAAACATCGTCTCTCGGATGTCGCGAGTATACATCCAGTGCTTTACCCTTTAATAGAGCACTAAGATGCAATTCCCAGTCATTTTGACTCCACTTCTGGTTTTCGGCATACCGCTCGAACCGATGAAGATAACTATCCATGTTATCTTTTTCATCGTCAAAGGGAGGTAATTTGGGGCCCCTTAATTTGCTAAACGTAGAATCGTGTTCTCTTCCAGCTCTTGCTAATTCTACCTTACGCTCATGATCCCGTTGCTTTGCTTTTTCTTCTAACTCTATTCGCCTTTCATCCGCTTCCCTTTCCCATCCTATCCTGTCCATTTCGGCCTGTTTCTCTAATTCTATCTTATCCTTCTCAAATTCTATCTTTTCCCTTTCAAAGGCCCATTTCCTTTCTTCGGATTCCCTTTCTAATTCCCTTGCCCTTACCCTTTCTTCCCTTTCCCGGGCTTGTTCTTCCTGAATAAATTTCCTTAGACATTCACCTTCATACCCAAATTCTTTGCCTAAGGCAACCAAGTCCTTAAAGGATGACATGATAATGACAATTGTAATATATATATATATATATATATATATATACATAACACAGACTGACCTTACCTTCCTGATCAAGGTAACCAAACCAATGCTTTAAATAGGTTTATATTGGACACTCGGACCTAGATAAACTAAACAAAAAAATAAACCCCAACTTGAGTATTATCTTCTCAAGAAGGTCACGCTCAAATATAAACATTAAATGTATACTTTCACAAAAATGTTTGACAGTTCACTTAATCCAGCAATCCCACTTCTGACACCATTGTACCAGAATTGTTACCGAGAGAACAACACAAACATAATATGTGAAAGAAAATACAAATTTATAAAATAAATTATTAATGAAAAATAATGATGTATCAACATAATAACTCATGCGTTCAACCCACAATTACACTCACAACCATTCACAATACATAAACAAATGAAATATTAATACAAAATAAAACACAGATACAAAGGAATCTCTTGGACTATACACAGATCCAAGGAACCTTTACAAAAGTTATATTAACGCAAGTATAAATTACGATAATAAAGACAAGCATCAAACTATATTATCGCACGTATGGATTGCGACAACTAGCACGAACATATACATGTATTTAATCAAGCTGCTAACTTTTATTGAGATTCATGCAATCCCTTGAAATACTATTGTGATTTGAAGTAACTATGTAAATACAACAATGTATTCAATTGTACTACAATTACAACACACACATGTGTCTCGACCCTGTATAACCGTACGATTCACCAACAGTTGAATCGCCGCCCAGTTTATCCGAAGACCTTTGGTTGACACAATACTTTTATCGGTCACTTGCCCTTCACGGGTCCACCACAGTTATACGTACAGACAGCATACAACAGCTAATAGAACCAACGTTCCCAAATACCTCGATGCCACCCCGGATGTTTACAACTCTAGACAGCTCCAACATTCGGACTTCTAGATTTCCGGATATTTACACGTCATGACAGATGTTGATGGACAGACAATCTGACAGACAGACAGTCAGATACTTCAATTCGATTGCACAATAAATCAGCAACAATTTCAGCTCCGATATCAGAGATCGTATCAGAGATGTTCCGCAATAAATCATCTACAATTTCAGCTACGATCTCAGAGACGTTATCAGCCGACGTTATCAGCTACAATAAAGAAAACCAGACTAATAATAGTTGTCTCAAAAAATAATCTAATCTTAGACTACATTATTGCATTTAAAGTCTAATAGTGACTAGTAATTCCAAATATTCCACGTTTAAAATCTGCATTGTAATAAGGGCATCAATATATGAGATACTTTGGTCTCGTAATATTTATCAGAAATATTCTGCCTTATATACGCTCAAAAAAGCGAGCAGAATTCACGGCAACATTACCGTGCACCTCGTGATTCTAATGTTCCGGACCTCATGTAATTCGAAGTCAGGCACATGCAAATCGTTACACACAGCTTACCTTGAAGAAAACCACTTATTCACCCCAGGTAACGCATGTACGACGAAACAAAAAAAATGGTGAAATTTGTTTGTAATTCAATTAGAAAATAAATTAAATTTTCGCCTAATTCTGTGACAGTGAAGTTATAAGTAGTGCCCAAACGGCATCTTGAGTTAAAGGAATAATGACGATGATAATAATAAAGATTATGAATTAGTATGACCTAATTCATAATTAGAAATGACACAAGAAAATAAACACAGATTATGTTTATGTATTGCACTTGATAGCAAAGTTCCTCCATCACATTAAATTATTTTAATAGTTCTGCTTTACTGACATCAATTTTCAAATACAAACCTGGACAGTTTTATATAGCGGCCAATTATATTGTTTCATAAAGATTAATATGCATGCAAAACATACATACATAATACTTTACACTAAATTATTCGAGTTACGAGTATATTGTATGTTTATAATGTTCTTGCATTTTTGACTGGAAAGTATTGTTCTTTCAATCGCTTTTGATATTGTTTGTAGCTAGCGAAGTGACCAATACCTGCTCACGCACCATTATCAGTTGGGAAGAGCCTATGTGTCCAAAACATTTCAAACAGGTTTGTTAACACGAAATGAAATTGATGTTAGTTTGGAAATTTAAAGGAAAACACGACTAATACGTATAATGTTGATGATGGCGGTGTTAGTTGCCGACGTAAATCATTTAATGATTATACTGCCTACTATGCTTATAACGTTTCTAATAATACCAAAAACACTATAATAACTGAGCATTATTCTGTTACTATTATATACGCCTTAAATTAGAAGGATTATGGGTAAAATATCTACTAATTATACCAGTACAATTTGTAGCACGAGAGAAACATCTTTTTCTATACTCTATACTCCATTATATCTGATTTACTACTACAGATCCTAATTACATATTTCAACGTCGTATGTTTGATACAAACACCTATTTTGACAGGGTTCTCAATTTCGAACAGTCATTTGTACGCATGTAATAATTGGATACGTACAAATATATACATATATTATTATTACGAATTGTTTCTTAAGTGACGAAGATATGTGTCTTGCATCAGTGCACATTATAGATATAAGTTATTATCAAATAAAGCTATCATGTGATTGAAACTAATAGATCACAAGGATTGGTTGGAAAATTGTATTATGAACATATTAAAATAAGTCCTAATATTTAAAAGTACTTTTGTTTCTATATAAACCAATATAAAGTTACAATGAGATCTATTTTACATTTTAAAAGCCTGTTACAAATCATTTTTAGAGACTGGTGGTGTAGTTAAGTTCATGTTCTCTGTTACAATTATGATATATTGATATAACTAGGTGTTCAATCTACACTGATTCTTTATGATTCGTTTAATTGATTTGAAATATAACAAATGTAAACCCATTTCGATCGTTCTAGTAGACTGAATCTAATTATGACAGTGGAAATAAATTCTCAAACAATGCTTTATATCTGTAAAGACAAGCTATCACAAGCAAATTCTATGAGTTGCTTTGGTTGTTACAGGACTTAAAAGGCATGTATTTGGAATTGGTAGCACAAACAACATGTGTAGCCATCCAATCTGAATTAATGAGATAGATGGTGTCAGGTGCAAAGTGAAGAATAACACATAATGTCGTGCGTTTGCGTGATTTACTGTTATCAATGCTATTGAAATGTCCTTTGCACTCGTTTTTGTTTTTTTAAAGATCGAATCATAGACCACATTTTCAAACATCGTTTAAGATAATAATCCTTCAATGGCTGCTTTATAAAGAGTTATTAAATAAACATTCGTACTGCGATTGCTAATTGGATCCTTAAATATTTAAGGCACAAAGGAAAGCAAAGTTGACAAATTGTTTGCAATTCTACTTTACATGTATTATTTCAGACTGGATCTAAAACGTTAACCGTGGATAATGGTATTTTCGCAATGATGTTCCCACTGGCTAGCTATGTGTGTGGCTGTCCTCTGACCCTAAACAAGGGTTATGCTATTCTGGTAAGCTATATAACTATGACAAATCAAGAGCAAACTCGTTATTCATTAGTAATTGATGAATATGCTCACTCTTTGATTCTTCAAACCAATACAATGCACAAGACACAAATACATAAACATACACGAGAAAGTGAGAGAAACTATATATCGATTTATATCACGAAATTGTCCTTATGGTTTAACATACTGGTAGAAGAGACATAAACCATTGATGCCAGATATTAATTTCATTAATAGATGGAAACAAGGCTTTGTTAATACTGCATAGTGGAAGCGTTTATTGACAGACATGCAGAGGATGACAGCAGTTTGCAATGTTCATTATTTTAAGAGACTTTTACGATTATAATTTAATTGTTACTTTAGAGAGGAAATGCTAATGCAGACATCGCCGTGCTGAACAATTTGTCCTCAATCCGAGAATCCAAATATCTGTGTTGCATGTTCCACTTCTTATTTTTGTCAAAGGAAGTTATTAATCACGTTACATTCAAACATCATTGTTATAAATCAGGTAAAAGCTCTTTGAAAACATTCTCAAAACATAAATTGTTTTAAACATTTGGCCTATGCCAAAAAATCAGTTGAAAACAGTGGCTCACGTTAGTAGAAAAACATAATATTTAATAGTAAGAGAATAATATACCTAAAAATATACAGCCCAAACGATTTGCTGTCTTTCTCAAGCCAAATTATACATACGTTTATTGGATAATAAGTTGAGTATATGTTACTAACAAGTCGCTTGTTGCAATTTATTTTTTTTTAAAAATGAAGTAACTGAAGGAGTAAATGATAAACTCTTTCACAAATTACAAATACTCTACTTAGATATTAGATATGGGAAACTATGAGTTGTAAACATAACACCAACAAATTAAAAAGTATACCGATGAAAAGCAATACCGTATTTAGATAGATAGATAGATAGATAGAGAGATAGATAGATAGAGAGATAGATAGATAGATAGATAGATAGATAGATAGATAGATAGATAGATAGATAGATAGATAGGTAGGTAGGTAGGTAGGTAGGTAGATAGATAGATAGATAAATAGACAGACAGATAGATAGATATAGATAGATAGATAGATAGATAGATAGATAGATAGATAGATAGATAGATAGATAGATAGATAGATAGATAGATAGATAGATAGGTAGGTAGGTAGGTAGGTAGGTAGGTAGATAGATAGATAGATAGATAGATAAATAGACAGACAGATAGATAGATATAGATAGATAGATAGATAGATAGATAGATAGATAGATAGATAGATAAAAATGGTTAATTTGTTTCTATTTATTTCCTGGAATGTAAATCAAGGCGGTATATTTAGTAATAATGTTTGTAAATTAATAGTTTTTATGGATGATGCCAACAATATCCTCTCGATTCTAGACGGTGACTGTGATTAACTGCACAAATCTTTACGATCTGATTATCATGGCGGATAATAGAGTGATAGAAAGATGTTCAAACGCAAACATAATAAAAGACGTATTCATCTTTAATATGTTCAACTTATCTGACCGCTATATATATATAGATATCTACGAAGCTAGTGTTCTTTTCTTGTATCTATCAAAAGATTGAAATAATTTTGTTGTGTCCGAATTATATAAGCAAAAACACTATCATCCAAACGATGTCGACACTCAGTCCCCTATCGAAGTTACAGGTGCAGTAAATATCTGAGCTAAGTATCGAAACATATGTTAAATATACATATCTTTACTTTTTACGAAATACGACCTTTTCGGTTCAGTTTAATTCTCATTTTATTGTATAAGATATTTTGTCCACTCGGATCATGATTCTCCATGACTGTAGTTTACCTTATAATCCCTTTTGAACCACATACACAAACACTATAGAGCTGATGAAGGCCTTAGCGCAGGCATGATAGCTTCAGGTAAGCTTGCTCTATATTGCTTGTGTATGGGATTGAAAAAGTTTAAGACACGGTCAAACAGATTATCGATTACTTATTGTTACTTCAGAAGATTTTGATAACTTATATTTTAAATCGGAAACATTGGCACGATGATAACTCTTTGAGTCTTTAACTGAATGAACGTTCTGTTGAAATAATTATATTGGTCTTCGCACAGAGTATCACTCAAACAGTTCAAAATTAGAAAACACAAATATTTTTTAACTGACAATAAGAGAGCAAATCATTCCAATATTTTGGTTAGGTACCTGAATAGCCAACGCTGGCAGCATAATTTAATAATTGATGTTGTATTTGGTTCGTGAAACATGCGTATAAAACAGGTCGTGAATATGACTTTAACAAGTACACAGAACATGTATTTCATTAAACTGTTTGTATAAAAGGATTTCTTACTTGAAACATATGTTAGAAGATATTGAAATGTTAACTCATGATAACACATAATAAATCTAGATGCGAATATTGCCTGATCCACACTATGCATTGTTTCTTTTGCCGAGATTATCATTGATATTTCATGAAACATGGCGTTTTCCTGTATGTGTAAAAATGTGTATGTGTATATCGCAACGAAAGTGCCTCCGAAACTTTTCCATACACACATTACGATCAGTTGATATTGCTTGCCTGATTTGGTCTTACGCATGGGAACGTCACAGTCTAATATTATATCACTAAATGGTTCGTCAACAACAAAACGAATGTTCAGATGAGTTAGATATCCTTTCACTGGGTGCTCTTATCATTTGACAATTTTCATTAACTCCACAATGTTTAGAAACATTAATTTTTTATTTGTACAACAATAGCTATTCAATACTCGCTGATAGTCTTATTGATTCAAAAAATACCAGCCAGTGACATTTCTTGTGCTAGACGAAGAATGTCATGTCGATATGAACAACCTGATATGCACTAATAACTGATCATCAATGGATACCTCATGTGCTTTTGTTTTCCCAAATAACAAACAGTGGTGTGGTTTCCGTTTAACGACTGGCCCTCTGAAAAGTGATGTAACTTCTTCCTGTTCTATACCGAATGATTGCAAGTTTTGAAACTGGTTAGAATCAACAGAATTGGTTATTAAAGAGTATAACTGTCACCATTATCTATTGTTTAATCAAGGCTAGGCGCAAAATTAACTTCATTATAAGACTGACCAATAAACGTGTCATCTACATAAATATTGTTCCAATCATCATTATTTGCAAAAGTTCTGTTTGCAATTCCCGTTGTAACTACACATGCAGCATATAAAAGAGAGACTTTGCTATCAATTGGATAAAGATTTTAATCCAAAACACACCTTGCCAGTTACAGGTTGACCTTCCCTCCAGATAATTGTCTTTAAATAAACGAATACCCCATGTAGATAACGAAGATATTACTTCAACAATCTGGCGTGCTTCGAATAAGCCTAATGTAAAATTGACACATGGGTGCTAAGGATAAAACATGATGTACTCTACTTCATGAATTGAAACACTTTCACTCAAAGATCATTTAGAAACGGCGAGGTACCTGAAACGAAAAGATACTACTGAGCTCCTTTTTCCATTATTTTATTGAATAATTGTAAATAAGATATTTATGTTCAGACGTATCAACTGTTTGATTTCTTAAATTAGCACAGTTTTGTTTTGTATCTTGGAAGAACTCAATTCAGAAACAAGTCACTTATACATAATATAACTACGAGCAAATATGTACTTTCTGTACCAACAGTGATTTGTAGATTTAACGGGCGTTACCAATAATGTTCACTTTACCAAAATAAAATAAAATGTTATCCTGGGCACCAAACATTTCCAGCAATTTTGTCGTGAATTCTTATTAACTTTGTGTTTCCCTAAAATGAGATATTAACCTCTAATCATCAAAGCATGAAATTCTGTATATGTGGGGTGTGTGTTCCTCCTGCTGGTCTAGTTCTAATTGTCATGATCTATTATGCATGTCTTCTATCCGCATCGGTATTTCGATTGATTCTACGTCACTCTACTCGTACGTTACTTTCCCTTTCTTTAACTGTCGGTCTGTCTGTCTGTCTGTCTCTCTCTCTCTCATTATTTACATATCACCTCTCTAATCATTTGCATTTGCCTGTACGTTCCTTATTATAAATTTATGTTTCCGTTATTGTCATTAAGTTTTGTCTATGCCGCCTCACATCTTGTTTTCCAATAGTAATTCATTTAATTCCTATCACACCCAGTGACAAACGTACCAACCCAACCCAAAGCAACTTCCGTTTCAACTAATTACTGAAACAAACTGTTCCTTATTACTTGTTTTGTACGTGATGGAAATAAAATCAAGCGATCTTAGAAAACCCGAATTGATTTTAATAGACTATAATCCTTCTTTACAGGACATAAAACAAAGTCATCCTGGTTTCATGAAAGATTTATGTTTGAAATTAAAATCCTAACAACGAAAAAATAAATTGTGAAACAAGGTTAATTTCATTTAATTTGATATAGGCATGTCTACATTATAAAAACTCCAAAAACATCGATCTGGTCGTAGTCGATCTAATCCTGATCATTTTAATACACACATTGCCTTCAGAATATGTAATTTTTTATGATCCTTTATTGTTTAAGTTTTAATGAATCATTATAGCAATGAAATTCAGTTTTACATGACCAATATACACATTGCTTGAATATGACATTGTATTTGAAAAGATGAAACCAAATCTAATCATTTTAGGACAATGTCATGGAAAAATAGACGGTTAATCTAATCTGTCATTTTGAATTAAATTATGTTCGTAAATCTGGAAAACCTTAATATGCTGCATATCGAATAAGAATATAAATATTTAGAGAGGAATATGAATGGATCGGTATATATATATATATATATATATATATATATATATATATATATATATATATATATATATATATATATATATATTATAGTTATGTATAGTCAAGTATAATGAGACAGGTCAGAACGATTCAAAGCGAATTTAGATAACTTTTCTCCTGAACATTTATACACTACGGTTGTCAGAGCTACTGCCATTTTATTGTGAAACGTCCTAACCATCAATGAATCGTTGTTGATGCTGAAGAGTAAGGACCTAACGCAAGATACCAGATGCAAGTGGAAATTACATTCACAGAGAGACAAAAATACACTTGTGTTACATCGTTAAATCTAAAAGTTATTTGGAGCTATTTTATGAACTGTCACAGCTATATAAACAACAAAACAAATAAACGACAGGAAATGTAAATTAACAATGTTGCATAATTGTAGTACAAAGCAAAATACTATTTGGCTTTCTTCTATTTTGGGGTTGAAACTTTTAAACCTGGCAAAGACCGAGTGACCAGGACACAACTACCATTGCCAAGCAAGGTGTGTCTTTATAGTAAACATTATATAAAAGACTGAACAACATTTTTTCCACCTTTAGTGTAAAATTTATTTATATTCGAAATGAATGGTATAAATGGTGGCTAATCGTTTCTTTAACACACAATATCAAGAGACGTTTCTTGCAACTAGACTGTGCAAACGATGAAGATATATGTGATCGCAGAAAGTGCATTAAATAAATTGTATCGTAATTATACATTATATTCATCCTTTAATAATTAAACGAATTGTTGGTTAGAACGTTAGCCTTCTTTATGAATCATAATTCTGCCAAATGACGTTGGAAGGCTCTATAGTATTAATGTTATAAATTACGATCGTATTAATTTGATGGACAGAAGAACATTACAAACTTGTATACTTATTATTATACTAATGTAAATATGACGGTACCATTAAGGCGTGAACAGGCACGGGATTTGGATATTACCAAAGGGCCGTACGGAACAGGAAAGATGGAGAAAATTGGCTGTGAAGTTATATGTAGTGCCCAAACGGCATCTTGAGTTAAAGGAATGATGACGATGATAATAATAAAGATTATGAATTAGTATGACCTAATTCTTAATTAGAAACGACACACACAAAAAAACACAGATCATATTTATGTCTTGCACTTGATAGCAAAGTTCCTCGATCACTTTAAATTATTTTAATAGTTCTGCTTTACTGACATCAATTTTTAAATACAAACCGGGACAGTTTTATATAGCGGCCAATTATATTGTTTCATAAAGATTAATATGCATGCAAAACATACATACATAATGCTTTACACTAAATTATTCGAGTTACGAGTATATTGTATGTTTATAATGTTCTTGGATGTGTGACTGGAAAGTATTGTTTTTTCAATCGCTTTTGATATTGTTTGTAGCTAGCCAAGTGACCAATACCTGCTCATGCACCATGATCAGTTGGGAAGAGCCTATGTGTCCAAACCGTTTCAAAACAGGTTTGCTAACACGAAATGAAGTTGATGTTAGTTTGGAAATTAAAAGGAAAACACAAATAATACGTATAATGTTGATGATGGCGGTGTTAGTTGCCGACGTAAATCATTTAAAGATTATACTGCCTACTATGCTTATAACGTTTCTAATAATACCAAAAACACTATAATAACTGAGCATGATTCTGTTACTATTATATGCGCCTTAAATTATAAGGGTTATGGGTACAATATTTACTAATTATACAACTACAAGTTGTAGCACCAGAGGAACATCTTTTTCTATACTCCATTATATCTGATTTACTACTACAGATCCTAATTACATATTTCAACGTCGTATGTGTGATACAAGCAACTCTTTTGACAGGGTTCTCAATTTCGAACAGTCATTTGTACGCATGTAATAATTGGATACGTACAAATATATACATATATTATTATTACAAATTGTTTCTGAAGTGACGAAGATAGGTGTCTTGCATCAGTGCATATTATAGATATAAGTTATTATCAAATGAAGTTATCATGTGATTGAAACTATAATAGATCACAAAGATTGGTTGGAAAATTTTATTATGAACATATTAAAATAAGTCCTAATATTTAAAAGTACTTTTGTTTCTATATAAACCAATATAAAGTTACAATGAGATCTATTTTACATTTTAAAAGCCTGTTACAAACCATTTTCAGAGACTGGTGGTGTAGTTCTTAAGTTCATGTTCTCTGTTACAATTATGATATATTGATATAACTAGGTGTTCAATCTACAATGATTCTTATTGATTCGTTTAATTGATTTGAAATATAACAAATGTAAACCCATTTCGATCGTTCTTGTAGACAGAATCTAATTATGACAGTGGTAATTAATTCTCAAACAATGCTTTATATCTGTATAGACAAGCTATCACAAGCAAATTCTATGAGTTGTTTTGGTTGTTACAGGACTTAAAAGGCATGTATTTGGGATTGGTAGCACAAACAACATGTGTAGCCATCCAATCTGAATTAATGAGATAGATGGTGTCAGGTGCAAAGTGAAGAATAACACATAATGTCGTGCGTTTGTGTGATTTACTGTTATCAATGCTATTGAAATTTCATTTGCGCTTGTTTTTGTTTTTTTAAAGATCGAATCATAGACCACATTTTCAAACATCGTTTAAGATAATAATCCTTTAATGACTGCGATATAAAGAAAAGCAACACCGTATTTGGATAGATAGATAGATAGATAGATAGATAGATAGATAGATAGATAGATAGATAGATAGATAGATAGATAGATAGATAGATAGGTAGGTAGGTAGGTAGATAGATAGATAGATAGATAGATAAATAGACAGACAGATAGATAGAGATAGATAGATAGATAGATAGATAGATAGATAGATAGATAGATAGATAGATAGATAGATAGATAGGTAGGTAGGTAGGTAGGTAGGTAGATAGATAGATAGATAAATAGACAGACAGATAGATAGATATCGATAGATAGATAGATAGATAGATAGATAGATAGATAGATAGATAGATAGATAGATAGACAGATAGATATATAGATAGATAGATAGATAGATAGATAGATAGATAGATAGATAGATAGATACATAGATAGATAGATACATAGATAGATAGATATTTAGATAGATAGAGATAGATGGATGGATGGATGGATAGATAGATAGATAGATAGATAGATAGATAGATAGATAGATAGATAGATCGATAGATAGTTAGTTAGTTAGTTAGTTAGTTGGTGAATGTTAAGTTTATATTTCTTTTTTCAGGGAATCTATATCAAGACGGTATGTTGTTAAATAATGTGTGCGAAATACTATTTGCTATATATGATGTTAATGACAATAATACCTCCATTTTAAATGGTAACAGTGAACTTAAATGCTCACGGCTTTAAGATCTGATTATCATGGCGGATAATTGAGTGAGAGAAATATCAACTGATGCATCAATAAGTAAAGAATCATTCATCCTTAATGTGTTTAACTTATCTGACTGATTCAATTTTGTATCCATTTTCTAGCTAGCTAGAAATATAACTATATATTAAGCAATCTATCAAGCTAATGTGCTTTCCATGTATATATGCACACGAGATAACTATTTTGTCCGATAAGAATTAAAACATCAACACTGTCATTCAAATGATGTAAACAGCCAGTCGGTTATGATAATTACAGGTGCTGTAACGATATGCGGTAAGTTTAGAAACTTATGTTGAATAGCTGCAGGGAGTCTGAACAGACCAACTTTTTTAGACCAAAAATAAGCTCTCCAGAAATGTAGTATGCGATGAAATCTCCGGGGTTAAGTTTCTCTGTTGACATTCGAAGAATTTTCCCAAATAAATCCTATGATTTATGATGGCGATTAATTAACCTTATATTGTATCTAGTTCGATTCGATATGGTGTTCTAATATATAATAAGTTTATCGTTATAAATCTATGTGGGTTTGCCTAAGCAAGGCTAAGCAAGTTTTGAATTTGACAAAGTACATATCACAGCACCAGGTTTGATGAATATTTATAAGTGTATGAATGTTATAAGTGTATGAATGTTAACCCCGTTGAACACTGGAAAAACGTTAGATACTTGAGTGTATCGTTGAGTGACATATATCACGTCAGCGTTTTATGTAGCCTTCGGGAGCATATCCTGGCAGGATTTTTTTTGTTTATCTAACATCATATCATCATTCACGACCAACACTCCCATCGATGTCTGAACGGATGGTGCTTAGTCATTATTAGTAATAAATTCAACGATGTCCTCCCCAATTATCTCCATAGCAATCTCGCTATAAATGTTTAGCATCTGATAACAGTGTTGATCATCCACATTCGGTGCCACCAAATACAATTTATCAAACTTCATTACGAGGTTAAGTAACAGCTGTGTTTTACCACTACCTGAAGGTCCAATAATTATCATTCTGACAGAATTAGGCAACATATCATGATGTTTAACTCGTTATTGTTTTTATGAACGCGGAAAAATCAGTAATTTCCATTAGATATAACTTCCGTATATTATGGATTTATATTGTGTGAAATGTAGAACACGTACACCGACAATTGACCCGGTGCATATTACAACAAAGAATAGCAGAGATGCGATCACTGGTAATTGTGCACAGTGCGGTATAGTTTCTTTTAGATTTATAAGTATAGAAAACGAAGGTGATATCGCGTCCAAGTTAGGAAAAGTCCCAGGTACACCATGGGCAAAATATTCAGGAGAAAAACATCTTCCAATATACAGTTACTGTGGGCCGGGAACTTGATTAGATATCAGACTTTATGACCAAGATCAACCTCGACATGGTGAATATACGATAAACGCTATCGATACAGCCTGTCGTGTTCATGATATCGCATATCGAAGTAATGATTTTCAACAACGTCATATCGCAGATAAAAAATTATCCATGTGCTGCATTCTATCCTTGATAAATCTTTCACAGAAAAAATAGCATCTTGGATAATAAGTTTAAATTAATGAATTATTCCGGTATATAGTATTAAATAAATGTATTATTATCCAACTGTATATCAAAGAGGTAAATCAGCGATCAATAAACGTGCCGACGCGGCAAAGGTTACATATACAACAGCTGCGGATTGGTTATCCCGACAGGCTATATGGCAAATTTACCTACACAGACAAATAAAAAATTAAATATGCATCTTTTAATTTTAATGTTTTAAGTACTTAGTTAATTAAAACTAGGTAAAAAGGAAAGAAAACAAATGAAATCTACCCATTTCAAAACTTGGAATAGACCGATATCGCAGAATCTATACCATGGTATTGGAACAAGAGGTCCACGTCTAAATAAAGTATCATTTATATTATTGTCTTCTATCTAATATGTTTCGTTGATGACATACAGAGTGTCAGGTTTTTCACACCACTGATACTTTCCACTGTGTGTTCTTGTTATCGTTTTCCTTCTTTCGTATATCGAACTCATGAACCATTCGCAAGAATATTGAAACATCCGATTTTTACAAATACAAAAAGCTCAAATCTTTTGCCATTATTCTTTTCTTCTTAACATTATGGTCGTGTCTATGAGGATTTAACAGCTTTTGCAACTCTGTCTGCTTTCTCCTTCCAATGCCGTGGAGTAAGAATATAGAGTCGAACTGCATAGATGCATTTTGAAAGGAGTCAATATATTTATTATGACTTTCGGATGTGTCTCACGTTATTGAAACATTATGATCATTTTAAATAGTATTTGGAGCTTTCTTCTGAACTGTCACAGCTATCTAAACATCAAAGCAAATGAACGACATGAGAAGTAAATTAAAATTGTTGTATAATTGTATTACGAAGCAAAATACTATTTCGTTTGCGTCAACATTGGGGCTTAAACTTTTGAACTTGAGAAAGAACGATTAACCCAGACATGAACGAACCTTTCAAACCAAGGCGTTTCTTTATAGTAAACATTATATCACGGAGTGAACAAAAACTGCGCCACCTTTAGTGTAAAACTGTTTACGTCAGATCTGGATGATATAAACGGTGGCTAATCGTTTATTTTGCACAAAATATCAATAGAGGCTTCCTTGCGTCTCGATTTTTTAAACAAGCTATTATTGATTGCAGCGAGGTAAGTAACACATTATTATATTGTAATAATGCAGTATATTCATCCTTTAATAATTAAACTGATTGTTGGTCAGGAAGTGAGCCTTCTTTATGAATTATGCTTGTGCCTAATAGCATTGGAAGGCTCAATAATATTAATGTTACAAATTACGATCGTATTAATTTGAAGACGAAAAGAAAATTACAAAATCGTATACTTAGAATTATACTAATGTAAAGATTAAGATAACATCAAGGACTGAACAGGCATGGAATTAGGAGATTATCAAACAGCAGTATAGAACAGTGAAAGACGAAGAAAATTGGGTATGAAGCTTACGTAGTGCCGCAACGTCCTATTGAGTTAAAGGATTCATGACGATAATAATGATGATGATTATGAATTATTATGACCTAACTCTTTATTGCGTTTTCTACAGAAACAATACACGAAAAGAAACACAGATCATATTTATGTCTTGCATAGCAAATTACCTTGATTACTTTAAATTATTTTAATAGTTGTCTTTTCCTGACATCGATTTGTTCATAGATAACCCTGAACAATTTTATATCGCGGCCAAATATATTTTTTCATAAAGATAAATATGTTTGCACAACATCAGCACATATTGTTTTACTCTAAGTTATTCGATTTACTATTATATTTTATGTTTCAAAGGTTCTTGCATCATGGAGTGGAACGTATTTTTCTTTCAAACGCTTTTACTAATGTTGGTCGCTAGTCAAGTGACCAATGCCTGCTCATGCACTATGATGAGATGGGAAGAGGCTTTGTGTCCAAAACAAGGCAAAACAGGTTTGTTAACAGGAAATAAATTTGATGTTAATTTGGACATTAAACAAAAACAAGAATAATAGGTATAATGTTGATTTAATGATTATACTGCCTACTCTGCTTATAACATTTCTAAAAATATCAAAAACACTATAGCAACTGAGCATGATTCTGCTACTATTATGTGCGCCTTAACTTTTAAGGATTATGCGTACAGTATATACTAATTATACAACTACAAGTTGTAGCACCAGAGAAACATCTTTTTCTATACTCAGTTATATCTGATTTACTACTACAGATCCTAATTACATATTTCAACGTCGTATGTGTGACACAAACACTTTATATACATATATTATTATATATTGCTTCTGAAGTGACGAAGATAGGTGTCTTGCATCAGTACACATTATAGATATAAGTTAGTATCAAACGAAGTTATCATGTGATTGAAACTATAATAGATCACAAGGATTGGTTGGAAAATATTATTATGAACATATTAAAATAGGTTGTAATATTTAAAAGTACTTTTGTTTCTATATAAACCAATATAAAGTTACAATTAGATCGATTTTACCATTTAAAAGCCGGACGTGGTGATCGGTATCATGGTGTCACTGTCGTCATAATACAATTTAAAAAGTCTGTAAGTTGCGGAGAAAACACAACATGCATATAATAATGTCATGATCTCAGAAGGAAACAGTGTCATTTTCGATGTAAATATTTAGAGAAAACATAGGGTATTCAATAAAATATGATTCGGACACATGGATGCCAATGACAAGAGTTGTACTTTTCTGAATTGCCTACCAATGAGTTCCTATTGGCCGTGTTATGTAACGCTAAATGGTCCAATCTGATATGGCTGTGTCTTTCGGATCAAATACGTATCAGACACTAGGTGTTTTAAGGTGAACATGCTCTCGAGTGGGATAAAGGCAACCCTCAAAAGGCAACAGTATCATTTACATACTGTATATCGCAATTTGGCTAAACACTATGTTCGAGTTATAGCTTCTTTCCATCATTAGATCACTCTATATAACACATTGCTTGAAACAAATACCACCAATGAACACAAACACTAACCCACCAATGAGGACATATAGGCATGTCTACATCATCTACACTCCAACATCTTCCATCTTGTCATAGTCGATTTAATTCTAATCATTTGAATATCTCATTGCCTTCTTACTATTTATTATGTTTATGAAACTACATTCTTTAAGTTTTAATGACTCATTGTACAACGAAAATCAGTTTTATTATACGATTAGACACATCGATTGAACATGGCCTTGTCTTTGAAAAGATGAAACCAATTTTTATCATTTGAGGACAATCCCATGGAAATAAATACGGTTAATCTAATTGGTCTTTTTGAATCAAATTATATTTGTAAACCTTAGAAAGCCCTAATATACTTTATTTCGAAAAAGAATATATATCTATCAAAACATATATTGAGATAGGAAGATAGATGGATTGGTATATTTATATTATAATTATTTACAGTGAAGTATAGTGAAACTGGTAAGAACGATTCAATGCGTATTTAGATAACTGTTCTCCTTAATGTGTATGCACTGCAGTTGTCAATGCTACTACCATTAGTGTGGAACATCTAGACCATCAAGGAACCGTTGTTGATGATGAAGAAACCGCTCCAAACGCAAGATACCAGATGCGACTAGAAAGTACATTCGCAGTGAGTAAATAAATACACTTTTGTTCCATCGTTAAATTCATGCGCTCGAATATACGTTATTTTTCACCTGTAATATCAACATAAGTATATGATCATGTTTGCGTCCTTTAACATTACATTGTCCGAATCTTCCAAGATTTTATTATTCGGATCACCTTTATATTGCACGTTACGTTCACGTCACATGTGCCATTAATAGTATGGTGTATTAGATTAAGATCTACTTTTGAATCAAACCATATGCATTCAATAAGTAGACTCGTTAAGTTGTGGTTTATTAGATTTGTTTGTGTATTAAATAAACAAACTGTTTCCTCAGTTTCGAAAGTATAGATGATAGCGTTAACGATGTCGAACAGTTATCTGAGTTAGAAACGATACCTTCAACAAAGCACTTTCATCAACTTGATTTTAGCATTGTAAACACATGCGAGTTACAGATCTTGTTTAGAGACTGATGATGTAGTTCCTAAGTTGATTTTCTCTGTTACAATTATTATATTGTATTGAATATATTGATATGACTAGGCGTTCAATTTACACTGATTCTTCATGATTCGTTTTATGGATTTTAAATATAACAATTCGAAACCTGTTTCGACTGTTCTAGAAGACAGAATCTAATTATGACAGTGGTAATTAATTCTCAAACAATGCTTTATAACTTGACAGATAAGCTATAACATGCAGATTATGCGAGTCGTGTTGGTTGTTACATGACTTAAAAGCTATGTATTTGTGATAAGTAGCACGAACAACACTTGTCGCCATCCAATCTGAATTAATCTGATAGATGGTGTTATGTGCACAGTGATAAATCACATAATGTCAAGCGTTTGTGTCTTTTACTGTTATGAATGCGATTGAAATGTCGTTTTGCGCTCGTTTTTCTTTTTTTTAAAATCAAATCATAAACCACTCTTTCAAACATCGATTAGGAAAATTACTTCCCTCTCCTACATACGCTGTCTACATAATACATTTTCAATGGCTGCGAAATAAAGAGTTATTAAATAAACATTGGTTCTGCGATTGCTAATCGGATCCTTAATTGTTTAAGGCACACAGGAAAGCAAGCATGACACATTGTTTGCAATTCTACTTTACATTTATTATTTTAGATTGGATCTACAGAGTTAACCGTGAATAATGGTATTTTTGCAATGATGTTCCCACAAGCTATAACTGTGTGTGGCAGACCTTTGACCCTAAATAAGGGTTATGTTATTTCTGGTAAGCTATATAACTACAAAAAATCAAGAGCTATTTAGTAATTATTTACAAATCGATGTATATTCTCACCCTTTGAGTCCTCAAAGTAATACAATACACAAGACACAAATACATAAACGTACAGGAGAAAGTGAGAAAAACGATATATCTAGATATAGATATACCCGGAAATTGTTTTTATGGTTTGGCCATTGGTATTTCTAGGTGCCTATTTCCACTGATGTGAGTATTCTTCGGAGCATATGGTGAACTTTCGAAATAAAAACCTAGCATACCGGTAGATGAGGCATTAGCCATTGATGCCATATATTAATTTCATTAATTGATGGTGGAAACAAGGCTCTGTTAATACCAAATAGTGGAAGGGCTTTTTGAACGACATGCAGAGGATGGCAACATTTTGCAATCTCCACGATTTTAAGAGACGTTTACGATTATAGATTTAGTTGTTACTTTAGAGAGGACATGTTAATGCAGACATCATCGTGATGAACATTTCGTCCTCAATCAGAGAAACCATATGTCGTTGTTGCATGTTCCCTTTCTTAATTTTGTCAAAGGCAGTTATTAATCACGTAAAAGTCCAACATCGTAGTTATAAATTAAGTAAATGCTCTTTGAAAACATTTGCAAAACAAGATGAATTGGTTAACACATTAGGCGCATGAAAATAAATCAGTAGAAAACGATGACTGACGTTAGTAAAAAAAAGCATAACATTTTTAATAGTGAGGGAATAATTTTTCTAAAATAATACAGCCCAAACGTTTTGCTATGTTTCTCAAGATAGATGATACAAACGTTTAATCAATACCAAGTTCAGTATATGTTACTAACAAGTCACTTGTTGAAATTTAAAACAAAATTAAATAACTGGTAGATTGAATGATAAACTTATGCACTAATTAGAAATACAACACTTAGATATTAGATATGTGACACAATGAGTTGTAAACATAATACAAACAACTGAAGGAATATATATATATATATATATATATATATATATATATATATATATATATATATATATATATATATATATATAAAAGATAGATAGATAGATACAGAGAGAGAGTGTGAGAGAGAGAGAGACACAAAGATAGATAGATTAATAGATATATAGAACGGCAGATAGAGAGATATATCAACCGATAGATAGATAGATAGATAGATAGATAGATAGATAGATAGATAGATAGATAGATAGATAGATAGATCCATCGCTAGATAGATAGATAAATGGATAGATGGATGGGTGGATGGATAGATAGAAAGATAGATATATAGATAGATAGAGAGAGATAGAGATAGAGAGAGATAGATTAATAGATAGATAGATCGGTAGATAGAGAGATATATCAACAGATAGATAGATAGATAGATAGATAGATAGATAGATAGATAGATAGATAGATAGATAGGTAGATCAATAGATAGATAGATAGTTAGATAGATAGATAGATAGATAGATAGATCGATAGATAGATAGATAGATAGATAGATAGATAGATAGATAGATAGATGGATGGATGGATGGATGGATGGATGGATGGATGGATCGATCGATATATAGACATATATAGATAGATAATTGGATAGATTAGAATATTTAATGCACATTTTTTATTTCAGGAGATGTAGATCAAGACGGTATATTTGTGAGTAGTGTTTGTGAAATATTGTTTCCGATGGATGATGTCAACGACAATATCACTTCCATTTTAAACGGGAACATTCCGCTTAACTGCGCACATCTTGAAGACCTGATTATCATGGCGGATAATTGAGTGAGAGAAAGATCAACTGAAACAAACATAATAAATCAATTATTCATCCTTTGTGCAGTCAACTTATCTGACGGGTTCAATTTTGTATCTATTGTTCTATCTAGCTATAAATCTAGCTATCTATCCAGCTTGTGTTCTTTCGTTATATCTATGCTTAAAAGAGAACTATTTTGTCCGGTCCGTATTAAAACGTCAACATTGTCATTAAAATGATGTAAACGCCCGATCGCTTATGATGATTACAGGTGCAGCAACGATCTGCAGTAACTTTAGAAAATTATGTTGAATATACATATCATTACTGTTTTCGCAAATACTAATTGTTTTGTTAGGTGTAATTCCCATTTTACTGTATAAGATTTATTATTCTTTTAGATCAAGATTTTTCATCACCGTTGTTTTTTACCATAATCACCTTTCAACCACATACACAAACAATATTGTGCGCGAGCATTATATCTTCATGCGTTCTCTATATTGCTTGTGTATTGACTGAAAAGTTTAAAACACTGTAAAAACAGAATATTTCCTGTTACTAAACAAGCTTTAGATAACTTATTTTTTTTAAATCGGAAACATTGACACGAAGATTACTCTTTGAATCTTCATTCGAAAGAACTGTTTTTGTCATACTTATAATGGTCTATTTACAATTCATCACCATAAAGAGTTCCAAAGCAATAAAACCCAATGACTATTAAACTGACTTCCTAAAAGCGGATCGTCCCAATTATTTCCTGTATCAAAGCAACATGAGCGAATAATATTGTTCAAAGTCAGACACTCTTTCAGACTTGATAGATTGCGAAAGGTCAACAAGTGTATTCACCTTTTCCAAATCATTCACAATGGTTTTATTAAGTTTTAATATATTTCGAAGAAAGTGCCTAAGAAAATTTTCCAGACACATTATGATAAGTTAATATTACTTGCCTGATTAGGTCTTAGGCATGGGACCGTCAAAGTCTAATATTATTTCGCTAAATGGTTCGTCAACAACAAAACGACCCTGCAGTTGAGTTACATATCCTTTCATTGGGTGCTCTTACCATTTCACAATTTTCATTAATTTAACAATGTTTAGAAACATCAATTTTTTATTTGTACAACAATAGCTATTAATACTTGCTGATAGTCTTATTGATTCATAAAATACCAGCCAGTAACATTTCTTGTGCTAGACGAAGATTGTCTTGTCGATATGAACAACCTGATATCGCACTAATAACTGTTCACCAGCGGATACCTCATGTGCTTTCTTTTTCCCAAAGGACAAACTGTGATTTTTGTGGCTTCCGTTTAACGACTAGCCCTCTGAAAGTGACCTAACTTCTACCTGTTCTATACCGAATGATTGTATGTTGTGGAACGGGTTAGGATCGACAGAATGGATTATTAAAGAATATAAATAAAACTATAATCTATTGATTAATCGTAAGACTGACCAATAAACGTGTCAATTACGTAATTAATTTTCCAATCATCATTATTCGCAACAGTTCTTTTTGCAATACCCATTGTAACTACACATGCAACATGTAGAAAAGAGACTTTACTCTCAATTGGATACAGATTTTAATCCAAAAACACCTCGCCAGTTACAATTTTACCTTCTCTCCAGATAATTGCCTCTTAAGAAACGAATACCCCATGTAGATAACGAAGATATTACTTCAACAATCTGGCGAGCTTCGGATAAGCCTAATGTAAAATTGACACATGGGTACAAAGGATAAAACATGATGTACACTACTCCATGAATTGAAATACTTTCACTTGAAGAAGATCACTTAGAAACGGCAAGGTACCTGAAACGAAAAGATCATACTGAGCTCCTTTTCCATTATTTTATTTAATAATAATTTTAAATAAGATATTTATGTTCAGACTTAACTGTTTGATTTCTTCAATTAGCACAGTACTGTTCTGTATCTTGGAAGAATTAAATTCAGACAAATGTGACTTGTACATACTATATCTACGAACTAATATGCACTTTCTGTACCAACAGTGAATTATAGAGTTAACGAGCGTTACCAATAATGTCCACGTTATCAAAATAAAATGAAATGTTATTTTGGGCATCACACCTTTCCAGCAATTTTGTCGAAAATGGTTATTAACTTTGTTTCTCCTAAAATGAGATATTAACCTCTAATCATTAAAACCTGAAATTATGTATAAGTGGGGTGTGTGCTTCATGCTTATCTAGTTCTAATTGTCCTGATCTATTCTGCATAACTTCTATCTGCATCTGTATTTCGATTGATTCTACTTCACTCTACTCGTACGTTACCTTCCCTTCCTTTCACTCTCTCTCTCTTTCTCTCTCTCTCTCTCTCTCTCTATCTCTTTCTCTCTCTCTCTCTGTGACTCATTATTTATATATCACCTCTCTAATCGTTTGCATTTGCCTGTACGTTCCTTATTATAAATTTATGTTTCCGTTATTTTTTTCTGAAACTGAAGTTTTGTCTATGCCGCCTCACATCTTGTTTTCCAATAGTAATTCGTTTAATTCCTATCACAACCACTGACAAACTTACCAATCCAACCCAAAGCAACTAATTACTGAAACAAACTATTCCTTATTACTTGTTTTGCACATGATGCAAATAAAATCAAGCAATCTTACAAAACCCCAAATGATTTTAATAGACTATAATCCTCCTTGACAGGACATAAAACGAAGTCATCCTGATTTCATGAAAGATTTATGTTTGAAATTAAAATCCTAACAACTGAAAAGCAATTGTGAAACAAGGTTAATTTCGTTTAATTTAGTATAGGCATGTCTACATTATGAACACTCTAAAATCATCGATCTGGTCATAGTCGATTTAATCCTGATCATTTTAATGCACACATTTCATTCAGAATATGCAATTTTGTTTGATCCTACATTGTTTAAGTTTCAATTAATCATTATAGCAATGAAATTCAGTTTTACATGACCATTATACACATTGCTTGAACATGACCTTGTATTTGAATAGATGAAACAAATTCTAATCATTTTAGGATAATGTCATGGTAATATATACGGCTAATCTAATCTGTCATTTTGAATTAAATTATATTCGTAAACCTAGAAAACCTTAATATGTTTATATCGAATAAGAATATAAATATTTAAAGAGGAATATGAATGGATCGGTATATTTATATAATAGTTATGTATAGTCAAGTATAATGAGACACGTCAGAATGATTCAAAGCGAATTTCAATAAATTTTCTCCTGAACATTTATGCACTACAGTTGTCAGATCTACTGCCATTTTTTGTGGAACGTCCTAACCGTGAATGAATCGTTGTTGATGCTGAAGAATAAGCACCTAACGCAAGGTACCAGATGCAACTCTAAGGTACATTCACAGAGACAAAACTACCCTTCTGTTACATCGTTAAATCTAAGTGCTCGAATATCCGTTGTTTCTCACATGTAATATCAACATTTGTATCACATATTGCTTGCATCCGTTACCATTACATTGTCAGAATCTTCCAAGATTGTATAATTCTGATCATCTTTATATTGTACGACACGTGTGTAAACAATAGTACTTTGTATTAGGATTTACTTCTTAATCAAACCATGAACATTCAATAAGTAGACTCGTTAAGTTGTGGTTGAATATAATTGTTTGTGTATTAACTACACCAGCTGTTTCCTCAATTTCGAAAGTATGGATTATAAAGCTAACGATGTGGAACAGTTATCTGCGTCGAAACAAAACATTCAAAAAAGCACTTGCTTGAACTTGATATTAGCATCGTCAACATATGTGCGTTACGAATGTTTCTTAGAGACGGGTGATGTAATTCTTAAGTTAACTTTCGCTTTAAACCGTTATTATTTTGTATTGAATAAATTGATATCACTTGATGTTGACTTAACATTGATTCTTCATACTTTCTTTTATTGATTCTTTTTATAGAACAAATCGAAACCTATTTCGACCACTCTAGTACACACAATCTAATGTGACAGTTATAACTAATTCTCAGGCAATGCTTTATATATAACTGAATTGACAAGCTATCAGCTGCAGATTCTATGAGTTGTACTGGTTGTTACAGGACTTAATAAAAGGTATGTCTTTGGGATAGCTAACACAAACAACACTTGTCTCCATTCAATCTGAATGAACCATATAGATGGTGTCAGGTGCACAGTGATAAATAACACATAATGTCATGCGTTTTGGTGATTTACTGTTATGAATGGTATTGAAATGTTGTTTTGCAATAGTCTTTATTTTTTTAAAGCAAAACATTGAGCACGTTTTCAAACATATTTTAAGACAAATACATCCCTCGCGCATTAGCAATTGGCACATAACAACTGTTGGTTTGCATAATGTTACATGCGCTGTCGACATAAGAATTTATAAATGCCTGCGTAATTAAGAGTTATTAAATAAAAAGTGGTGCTGCGATTAATAATCATTTCCTTAATTGTTTAAGGCACACAGGAAATCAAACTTAACAATGATGTTCCAACTGGTTAATAATGTGTTTGGCCGTCCTTTGACCATAAAGAATGATTATCTTAAGGTTGTTCAGCTATATAACTACGAAATGTCAAAAGCTATTTGGGTATTTTTGTAAATCGATGAATACGCTCACTGTTTGAGTCTTCAGTCTATTCAGTACATAGGTACAAATAAAAAAAACATGCACTAGAAAGTGTGAGAAACGATATATCAAAATGATACCTTCAGTTAAACTTGATATATATTGCTTGTGTATATGATTTAAAAAGTTTTAGATACGGTCAAACAGATTAATAATTACTTCTTGTTACTTTACAAGATTTTGATAACTTCTGTTTTAAATCGGAAAAATTGGCACGATGATAACTCGTTGATTCTTTAACTGAACGAACGTTCTGTTGAAATCATTATAATGGTCTTCGCACAGATCATTACTCAAACAGTTCAAAATTAGAAAACCCAAATTACTTTGTAACTGACTCTAAGAGAGCAAATCATCCCAATTATTTGGTTAAGTTCTTGAATAGTCAACGCTGGCAGCATAATATAATATTGTTTTTGTTTTTGGTTCGTGAAACATTCGTATAAGATGAGTGGTGAATATGACTTTTAACAAGTACGCACAACATGAAATGGTTATCAAACTGTTTGTAATAAACAGTTATAGTATTTGAAAGATGTGTTAGATAAGATTCAAATGTTACCTCATGATAACACATGATAAATCTAGATGCAAATATTGCCTTATCCATGTTATACATTATGACCCTCTTGAAGACTTTCCCGTTGATCCTTCATGAAACATGGTGTTTTTTCTCGTATGTGTATAGAACGAAAAAGGATTTAGAGTTTGGATCGGATGTGCCTCAATGTGATGAAAATATCAAACAAAAATTGTTTACACACAAACATTTGTCATATGTCAATGTTGTTTTAAGTCTGTATTCTTTTTTTTGTTTTTATTGATGTCAAGTACTTCAGAATAAATTGAGTGTCTGTGCAACAAGGATTTTCTTTGTCTGTATCTTCCTTTGTAAATGTGAAATAAACATATCCATCATAACCTACTAAAACCGGATTTGTGAAATAAAAAGCGATTCAAAATTTAGTATCTGTTACATGCTGCCATTTAGAACCTTTAAATGTGTTACTTCATTTAATAATCTTAATAAGAAGTATTATTTAGTTTGTAAACGTTGTTCCTGCTCAGTAATGCTTCTCCGGTAATACACTTAGGTTTCAGCGTCCGGAATGGCTGCATCAAGCAATAGTCGCTTTGTTTCATAGAATACAGAATTACAATAGTTAAGACACAGACGTGTATAGTCATTCATGTCTGAAAACGAAGCGATTCCTAACGTGTAGCTTTGTGGTTCTGCTAATATCGAGTGGTTTCCAATAAAATCATATTTGTTATGTGAAACGTAATGTCAAGTGAATGTAAGCTTAGACAATGCCATTTCATATATTGCTTTAGTAAATGAGGTGTTTTAAGATGTTAACTAGTCTGAATCAAGATTTGAAAACACAGGAAAACATATTTATTTGGAGAGCTATGTAAGTGAGTATCAAGGTCTTCGTGAATTGTTTTGTTTGTAAATAAAGAGCAGAACTGTCTTTTATATTAGTTGAATTCAGATCCATCCAAATCTAGCAATATCAAACAGGTGAGATTTTTTCACTGTTAATACAAATCACTGATATATTCTAAATGATTTCATTTCCCTCTTACTTAAGAAATGAATCGCTCCAAGTTAAACGTTTTATTATTGTTATTTTTAAAATATAGATTTCTACTTTATTATAATAGCAGAGTCATACCAATCATTTCTCTAAATTTAAACAGGTTTAAGCTGGAGCTTGTATGCACAAATAAGCTACAAGAAACAGTTGCCATAAATCTGCAAAAACGTAAGTTTTCGCACAATCTTCGCAAACATTTCTTGATCAGTTATGCCACTTCTAAAACGTTGTATGTTTTCCTAGGCGATTAATTTGCTTCATTCATAAATATATTTCATATTGATCTATACTACACACTTAAGTGCAATATTCGTTTCATATCTATAATCTATACGACTTATGTTTATTCCTCGATTTATTGGTCATGTCATTACAGAAGGAAATAATCCGGGGTAATACATATATCGCTTTATCAGATCCAAAATAATGGAGCACATTTTCTATTGAAAAAGGAAATTCAACTACAAACTGTAACTTGAGCTCTTTTTTTAAAAGCATAATTACATTCGGAAACCGCCATAATAATACTCTTGAACCTAATTTTAGTTTCAGTCAACAAATATTTTTTCCAACTTTATATATATTAGGTTTTTTTTTAAAATTTTCTCTGCATCTAGTGTTTTATATTAATAGGCGCCATACCTTTTCTCGGTCTCATGCTATTGATTTTACTTTGGATTACGAATTGCACTAATTCACTTAAATACACCTGATTCGTCCCAACACTTTCCGACATCGACATGTTAAGTTGGATGTTTACAAATTTGAACTGAATTGGCTGGAAAAACAATTATGCTATCTTGCAACATGTATATGGTACAATCGGCGTGTTTTATTTGGTGTTTTGTGACTGATATCTAAGTCGATTAGTTATCGTTAATGTTATCATTGTTTTGGCGCTTGTCGAATATTGATGGTCGTGAATGCTCTAAGTGTTAAAAGTGCTAAATTAATCGGTGGGTAATTGTCAACAGTCTAAATGATTACAAGTAACTCAATTCATAAGCTATTGGTTTAATTAAAAAAAGGTAAAAATCAAAGGAAACAAGATACATCTACCAATTGAAGAACTTGGAAAAGACCGATATGTAATAATGTTTTACTGTGGTATTTCAACAAGTCCACATATAAATAATCTATTATTTATATTATTGTTTTCTATCCAGCTTGTGTCGTTGGTGGTGTCGTTGGTGACATACAGAGTGTCATGTTTTTCATACCACTGACACTTTCCAATGTGTGTTCTTGTTATCATTTTCCTAGTTTCGTATATCGAACTCTTGAACCATTCGCAAGAATATTGAAACATCCGATTTTTAAAAATGCAAATTGGTCAAATCTTTTGCCGTTCTTCGTTTCTTGTTAATTTTATGATTGTGTCTATGAGGATTTAACAGCTTTTGATATGTTTGTCTGCTTTGTCCTTCCAATGCTGTGAAGTACGAATTAGAGTCAAAATGAATAGATTCATTTTGAAACGAGTCAAGATATTTATTATAACTTTCTGATGTGTCTCACGTTATTAAAAGATTATGATCATTTTAAAAGTTATTTGGAGCTATTTTCTGAACTGTCACAGCTATATAAACAACAAAACATAGAAACGACAGGAAATGTAAATTAACAATGTTGCATAATTGTAATACAAAGCAAGATACTATTTGGCTTTCTTCTATTTTGGGGTTGAAACTTTTGAACCTGGCAAAGACCGAGTGACTCAGACACAACTAACATTGCCAAGCAAGGTGTGTCTTTATAGTAAACATTATATAAGAGACTGAACAACAACTTTTCCACCTTTAGTGTAAAGTTTATTTATATCCGAAATGAATGGTATAAATGGTGGCTAATCGTTTCTTTAGCACACAATTCAAGAGACGTTTCTTGCAACTAGACTGTGCAAACGATGAAAATATATGTGATCGCAGAAAGTGCATAAAACAAATTGTATCGTAATTATACATTATATTCATCCTTTAATAATTAAACGAATTGTTGGTTAGAACGTTAGCCTTCTTTATGAATCATAATTCTGCCAAATGACGTTGGAAGGCTCTATAGTATTAATGTTACAAATTACGATCGTATTTATTTGATGGACAGAAGAACATTACAAACTTGTATACTTATTATTATACTAATGTAAATATGACGGTACCAATAAGGCGTGAACAGGCACGGGATTTGGAGATTACCAAAGGGCAGTACGGAACAGGAAAGATGGAGAAAATTGGCTGTGAAGTTATAAGTAGTGCCCAAACGGCATCTTGAGTTAAAGGAATGATGACGATGATAATAATAAAGATTATGAATTAGTATGACCTAATTCATAATTAGAAACGACGCAAGAAAATAAACACAGATCATATTTATGTTTTGCACTTGATAGCAAAGTTCCTCGATCACATTAAATTATTTTAATAATTCTGCTTTACTGACATCAATTTTCAAATACAAACCTGGACAGTTTTATATAGCGGCCAGTTATATGGTTTCATAAAGATTAATATGCATGCAAAACATACATACATAATGATTTACACTAAATTATTTGAGTTACGAGTATATTGTATGTTTTTAATGTTCTTGCATTTTTGACTGGAACGTATTGTTCTTTCAATCGCTTTTGATATTGTTTGTAGCTAGCCAAGTGACCAATACCTGCTCATGCGCCATTACCAGTTGGGAAGAGCCTATGTGTCCAAACCGTTTCAAAACAGGTTTGTTATACGCCTGAAATTATAAGGATTATGGGTACAATATCTACTAATTATACAACTTCAAGTTGTAGCACCAGAGAAAAATCTTTTTCTATACTACATTATACCTGATTTACTACTACAGATCCTAATTACATATTTCAACGTCGTATGTGTGATACAAACAACTCTTTTGACAGGGTTCTCAATTTCGAGCAGTCATTTGTACGCATGTAATAATTGGATACGTACAAATATATAAATATATTATTATTAAAAATTGTTTCTTAAGTGACGAAGATATGTGTTTTGCATCAGTGCACATTATAGATATAAGTTATTATTAAACGAAGTTATCATGTGATTGAATCTATAATAGATCACAAGGATTTGTTGGGAAATTGTATTATGAACATATTAAAATAAGTCCTAATATTTAAAAGTACTTTTGTTTCCATATAAACCAACATAAAGTTACGATAAGATCTATTTTACATTTTAAAAGCCTGTTACAAATCATTTTTAGAGACTGGTGGTGTAGTTCTTAAGGTGTTCAATCTACACGGATTCTTTATGATTTGTTTAATTGATTTGAAATATAACAAATGTAAACCCATTTCGATCGTTCTAATAGACAGAATCTAATTATGACAGTGGAAATTAATTCTCAAACAATGCTTTATATCTGTATAGACAAGCTATCACAAGCAAATTCTATGAGCTGCTTTGGTTGTTACAGGACTTAAAAGGCATGTATTTGGGATTGGTAGCACAAACAACATGTGTAGCCATCCAATCTGAATTAATGAAATAGATGATGTCAGGTGCAAAGTGAAGAATAGCACATTATGTCGTGCGTTTGTGTGATTTACTGTTATCAATGCTATTGAAATGTCCTTTGCACTCGTGTTTGTTTTTTTAAAGATCGAATCATAGACCACATTTTAAAACATCGTTTAAGATAATAATCCTTCAATGGCTGCGATATAAAGAGTTATTAAATGAAAAGTGGTACTGCGATTGATAATCGGATCCTTAAATATTTAAGGCACAAAGGAAAGCAAAGTTGACAAATTGTTTGCAAGTCTACTTTACATGTATTATTTCAGACTGGATCTACAAATTTAACCGTGAATAATGGTATTTTTGCAATGATGTTCCCACTGGCTAGCTATGTGTGTGGCCGTCCTCTGACCCTAAACAAGGGTTGTGCTATTTCTGGTAAGCTATATAACTATGACAAATCAAGAGCAAACTCGTTATTCATTAGTAATCGATGAATATGATCACTCTTTGAGTCTTAAAACCAATACAATGCACAAGACACAAATACATAAACATACACGAGAAAGTGAGAGAAACTATATATCGAATTATATCACGAAATTGTCCTTATGGTTTAACATACTGGTAGAAGAGACATAAGCCATTGATGCCAGATATTAATTTCATTAATAGATGGAAATAAGGCTTTGTAAATACTGCATATTGGAAGCGTTTATTGACAGACATGGAGAGGATGACAACAGTTTGCAATGTTCATTATTTTAAGAGACGTTTACGATTATAGTTCAATTGTTACTTTAGAGAGGAAATGCTAATGCAGACATCACCGTGCTGAACAATTTGTCCTCAATCCGAGAATCCAAATATCTGTGTTGCATGTTCCTTTTCTTATTTTTGTCAAAGGAAGTTATTGATCACGTTACATTCTAACATCATTGTTATAAATTAGGTAAATGCTCTTTGAAAACATTCTCAAAACATAAATTGGTTTAAACATTTGGCCTATGCAAATAAATCAGTTGAAAACAGCGGCTGACGTTGTTAGAAAAACTTAATATTTTAATAGTAAGAGAATAATGTTCCTAAAAATATACAGCCCAAACGATTTTCTGTCTTTCTCAAGCCAAATTATACATACGTTGAGTATATATTACTAACAAGTCACTTGTTGCAATTTTTTTTTAAAAAAAATGTAATAACTGAAGGAGTGAAAGATAAACTCTTTCACAATAACAAATACTCTACTTAGATATTAGATATTAGATATGGGAAACTATGAGTTGTAAAGATAACACAAACAAATTAAAAAGTATACCGATGAAAAGCAACACCGTATTTGGATAGATAGATAGATAGATAGATAGATAGATAGATAGATAGATAGATAGATAGATAGATAGATAGATAGATAGATTGGTAGGTAGGTAGGTAGGTAGATAGATGGATAGATAAATAGACAGACAGATAGATAGATAGATAGATAGATAGATAGATAGATAGATAGATAGATAGATAGATAATGTTAAGTTTATATTTCATTTTTCAGGGAATATACAAACCAAGACGGTATGTTGTTAAATAATGTTTGCGAAATACTATTTGCGATATATGATGTTAATGACAATAATACCTCCATTTTAAATGGTAACAGTGAACTTAACTGCTCACGGCTTTAAGATCTGATTATCATGGCGGATAATTGAGTGAGAGAAATATCAACTGATGGATCAATAATTAAAGAATTATTCATCCTTAATGTGTTTAACTTATCTGACTGATCTAATTTTGTATCCATTTTCTATCTAGCTAGAAATATAACTATATATCAAGCTAAATATGAAGCTAATGTGCTTCCCATGTATATTTGCACACGAGATAACTATTTTATCCGGTCAGAATTAAAACATCAACACTGTCATTCAAATGATGTAAACAGCCAGTCGGTTATGATAATTACAGGTGCTGTAACGATATGCGTTAACTTTATAAAATTATGTTGAATAGCTGCAGGGAGACTGAACAGACCAACTTTTTTAGACCAAAAATAATCTCTCCAGAAATGTAATCTGCGATGAAATCTCCGGGGTTAAGTTTCTCTGTTGACATTCGAAGAATTTTCCCGATTAAATCCTATGTTTTATGATGGCGATTAATTAACCTTATATTTTATCTAGTCCGATTCGATATGGTGTTCTAATATATAATAAGGTTATCGTTATAAATCTATGTGGGTTTGCCTAAGCAAGGCTAAGAACTTTTTGAATTTGAGAAAGTCCATATCACAGCACCAGGTTTGATGAATATTTATAAGTGTATGAATGTCAATCCCGTTAAACACTGCAAAAATATTACAATGATCTCGGATAACGTTAGATACTTGAGTGTATCGTTGAGTGACATATATCACGTCAGTGTTTTATGTCGCCCTCGGGGGTATATATATTGGCAGGATTTTTTATTTGTTTATCTAACATCGTATCATCATTCACGACCAACACTCCCATCGATGTCTTGAACGGAAGGTGCTTAGTCATTATCCGTACTAAATTCAACGATGTCCTCCCCAATTATCTCTATAGCAATCTCGCTATAATACGTTAGCACCTGATAACAGTGTTGATCATCTACACTCGGTGCCACCAAATACAATTTATCAATCTTCATCCACTTCATTACGAGGTTAAGTAACAGCTATGTTTTACCACTACCTGAAGGTCCAATAATTATCATTCTGACAGAATTAAGTAACATAACATGATGTTCAACTAGTTATTGTCGTTTTGAACGCTGAAAAATCAGTAATTTCCAATAAATGTAACTTACGTATATTATGGATTTATATTGTGTGAAATGTAGAACACGTACACCGACAATTGACCCGGTGCATATTACAACAAAGAATAACAGAGATGCGATCACTGGTAAGTGTGCACAGTGCGGTATAATTTTTTTAGATTTATAAGTATAGAAAACGAAGATGATATCGCGTCCAAGTTAGCAAAAGTTCCAGGAAAACCATGGGCAAAATACCCAGGAGAAAAACATCTTTCAGGATACAGTTACTGTGGGCCGGGAACTCGATTAGATTTCAGACTTGATGACCAAGATCAACCTCGACATGGTGAATATACGATAAACGCTATCGATAAAACCTGTCGTGTTCATGATATCGCATATCGAAGTAATGATTTTCAACAACGTCATATCGCAGATAAAAAATTATCCAGGCGCTGCATTTTATCATTGATAAATCTTTTAAAGAAAAATTAGCATCTTGGATAATAAGGGTAAATTAATGATGGATTCCGGTATATAATATTAAATAAATGTATTGTTTTCCAACTGTATATCAAAGAGATAAATCAGCGATGAATAAACGTGCCGACGCGGCAAAGGTTATATATACAACAGCGGCGGATTGGTTATCCCGACAGGCTTTATGACCAACTTATCTCCACCGCCAAAGACAAAATTCAATATGCATCTTTTACGTTTAATGTTTTAATGTTTTGTTTAATTAAAACTAAGTAAAAAGGAAAGAAAGCAAGTGAAATCTACCCATTTCAAAACTTGGAATAGACCGATATCGCAGAATCTATACCATGGTATTGCAGCGAGTGGTCCACGTATAAATTAAGCATCATTTAATATATCATTGTCTTCTATCCAATTTGTGTCGTTGGTGACATACATAGTGTCAGGTTTTTTACACCCCTGATACTTTCCAATGTGTGTTCTTGTTATCTGTTTCCTTCTTTCGTATATCGAACTCATGAACCATTCACAAGAATATTGAAACATCGGATTTTTACAAATACAAAAAGCTCAAATCTTTTGCCGTTATTCTTTTCTTCTTAACATTATGGTCGTGTCTATGAGGATTTAACAGATTTTGCAACTCTGTCTGCTTTCTCCTTTCAATGCCGTGGAGTAAGAATATAGAGTCGAACTGCATAGATGCATTTTGAAAGGAGTCAATATATTTATTATGACTTTCGGATGTGTCTCACGTTATTGAAACATTATGATCATTTTAAAAATTATTTGGAGCTTTTTCTGAACTGTCACAGCTATCTAAAAATCAAAGCAAATAAACGACATGAGAAGTAAATTAAAATTGTTGTATAATTGTATTACGAAGCAAAATACTATTTCGTTTGCGTCAACATTGGGGCTTAAACTTTTGAACTTGAGAAAGAACGATTAACCCAGACATGAACGAACCTTTCAAACCAAGGCGTTTCTTTATAGTAAACATTATATCACTGAGTGAACAAAAACTGCGCCACCTTTAGTGTAAAACTGTTTACGTCCGATCTGGATGCTATAAAAGGTGGCTAATCGTTTATTTTGCACACAATATCAATAGAGGCTTCCTTGCGTCACGTTTTTTTAAACAAGCTATTAATGATTGCAGCAAGGTAACACATTATTATATTGTAATAATGCAGTATATTCATCCTTTAATAATTACACTGATTGTTGGTCAGGAAGTGAGCCTTCTTTATGAATCATACTTGTGTCTAATAGCATTGGAAGGCTCAATAATATTAATGTTACAAATTACGATCGTATTAATTTGAAGGCGAGAAGAACATTACAAAATCGTATACTTAGAATTATACTAATGTAAAGATTAAGATAACATTAAAGACTGAACAGGCATGGAATTAGGAGATTATCAAACAGCAGTAGAGAACAGTGAAAGGCGAGGAAAATTGGGTATGAAGCTTACGTAGTGCCGCAACGGCCTATTGAGTTAAAGGATTCATGACGATAATAATGATGATGATTATGAATTATTATGACCTAACTCTTTATTGCGTTTTCTACAGAAACAACACACGAAAAGAAACACAGATCATATTTATGTCTTGCATAGCAAATTACCTTGATCACTTTAAATTATTTTAATAGTTGTCTTTTCCTGACATCGATTTGTTCATAGATAACCCTGAACAGTTTTATATCGCGGCCAAATATATTTTTTCATAAAGATAAATATGTTTGCACAACATCAGCACATATTGTTTTACTCTAAGTTATTCGAGTTACTATTATATTTTATGTTTCAAAGGTTTTTGCATCATGGAGTGGAACGTATTGTTCTTTCAAACGCTTTTACTAATGTTGGTCGCTAGTCAAGTGACCAATGCCTGCTCATGCATCATGATGAGATAGGAAGAGGCTATGTGTCCAAAACAAGACAAAACAGGAATTGCCCTTAAATCTGAGACGGCAAGAACTCATGTTAAAATATGCAGTGCGGCTGTCCACTCACCCTAAAACGCATCCCACGCTCCTGGCGATAAATAAATCCAATATCCCATTTAGAAAAAATCTAAAACTGAAATTACCCATGGGAAAGCAAGTACATGAATTAAAAACAATATTACCAGTAGACCTATTCTCATTAGAACATAGCGTAGTGTTCGAACATGAACCTTGGAATAACGTACAAACCAAAGTGAACACCCCCCTAACTCAAAAAGGCAATAAACAAAATCAAGAAAACAACCTCAAAACAGAAGCCTTAGAAATTATCAACACTCAGTACCACCAATACACTAAAATATACACGGATGGATCCAAAATTACTAATCCATACAAAACAGCTGCAGCAATGGTCATACCAGAGCATAAAGTTCAAATAGGCAGACGTCTCCCAGACTACTGTTCTATTTATACAGCTGAATTTTGGGCCATCCTTAAATCATTAAAATGGATTGAAGAATACAAACCCAATAAGACAGTGATTATTAGTGACTCGCTAAGTGTCCTCTCTTCAATCCAGACAAACACCACCAAAAGTAGGGAAGATTTTCTTAATCAAATAAATGCCAAACTAAAACAACTAAATAACGAAAATATGATAGTAGAATTCATGTGGATACCTTCACACATAGAAATTAAAGGCAACGAAATGGCTGACAAACTAGCTAAAGAAAAACTAAGTGAACCAAATTTCGAGCCACTACAATATAGTACATCTGAACTATACAGTATAATTAATACCCAAATAGACAAAATATGGCAAAATGATTGGGATACAAGTACACTAGGGAGAGTGTTATACACTACTGTTAAGGAAGTAAATAGGAATAGAAAACCGCCCAAGGGCTCACCTATCGAACAAACAACCATAAATAGGATAATTTTAGGAAAAACCAGGCTGGCAAACAGCCACGGAAAATACATAGGACCCTTTCCTCATAATATTAACTGCTACAATTGTAACACCCCTGAAGATCTCCAACATATCTTCAACAATTGTATTAAAACCAGAAAAGAAAGGGACCAATTCAGATCAAAACAGCAAGATATGGAGACCCCTTATACATACCCAGAAATTATACAAAAAACCAACACTAACATATTAGGAACATACAAAAATATGCTAGAATTTCTTAAAAACATAGGAAAAATAGGAAACTTCTAAATTAACACCTTATACAACTTAAATAACCCGGATGGGCCAGGTAGTGTAGGCCCAAAAGATAAATAAATCATAATTAAACCTCTAAGGGCAGGAAAGCTAAGCAACGATTAGGACCATGGTACGGTTTCTGGGTATAACGATGGATACCTTTGACGTGTCGCTTAACGGCCCCTGATATTTGCGGCAAAGGTCCATTTGTTGTCACTTGGTCACCAAGCCTCACGGTCCGGACCGTGGTGCGGTTCCTGGGTGTGACAATGGATATCCTTGACTTAGTCACCAAACCACATACCTGACCTAAAATGGAGAAAAACCTATTATATAAAAAAGCCACACTCACCGGGGCTCACCAACGGGGAAAACAAACAAACATCAAAATAAGGTCATAAATAGAAACATCATAAATACCAACTAAAAACTAGTAGCAGGGTGTCATAAAACAAAAGTACAGTAGACAGTAAGGACAGAAACCCAAAACCAAAGGACATAGGACTAACACTCTCCTATCCACTTCCTCTGCTTCCTCCTTTCTCCTGAAACTATTTCTCTAGAAATACAACCAAGTATACAGTGTAAAATTATACATTATCTTAAAACTAGAATAAATTAAATAGAACAAACCAGTGCACTGAGACCGGTACACAAAAACTAGATAGTGAAAAAAGATAGGAACCCAAATTAGTATTTATAAGGTAGTCTAAAAAACCCAAAGACTATCAGGCCCAGCGACGCAAGGTCGCAAAACTAAATAAAATCAGACAGAAATTACCATAAGACCCAACAATTAGATCATATAAGGTAGTCCAAGACCAAGACTATCAGGTCCAGCGGCACAAGGCTGCAAATATAACTAAAAACACAGAAAATATGGCACAAAAGGGCCCCAAATAGTGAATATAAGGTTGCCCAAACCCATGGTCATCAGACACAGCAACGCAAAGTTGCACAAATACAACAAAGACAACAGCAACACAATAAAAACACACAGAGTACCACCTACAAAAAACACCACAAAAACACTGTATTACAAAGTTGTACCCATTATACCTCAAAAACAGCACAGGGTATACAAATAGGGGTTAGTCTCAGGAACAGAAGCCGACCTTGCCTGGCCCTTCGCCTCGCCTGCTACCATCCACTCCTGTTGCAGTAACTACACGTGCTTATCACGTCCATAAACAACCAATAACATCGGATGACTAAATATGAGTGTGTGCTGGAACTATTCCCACTCATAAAAAAGGCCCAACAATCACACAGCAGTAGCTCAATAGTTACTCAGATGTGACGGCCAAATTAAACAGTGTTCCTTGAACACATAAACGCTTGCAGGGTGGTGGCTCCATTCCCACCCTCACGATTAATTATATAGCCGTCCTTTGACGGATAAAACAGTGATAAGAGCCCTCGGGACGAATCACTTACAACAAATTCTCATCATCATCAACAGGTTTGTTAACAGGAAATAAATTTGATGTTAATTTGGACATTAAAACGAAAACAAGAATAATAGGTATAATGTTGATTTAATGATTATACTGCCTACTCTGCTTATAACATTTCTAATAATATCAAAAACACTATAGCAACTGAGCATGATTCTGCTACTATTATGTGCGCCTTAACTTTTAAGGATTATGCGTACAATATCTACTAATTATACAACTACAAGTTGTAGCACCAGAGAAACATCTTTTTCTATACTCAGTTATATCTGATTTACTACTACAGATCCTAATTACATATTTCAACGTCGTATGTGTGACACAAACACTTTATATACATATATTATTACATATTGCTTCTGAAGTGACGAAGATAGGTGTCTTGCATCAGTACACATTATAGATATAAGTTAGTATCAAACGAAGTTATCATGTGATTGAAACTATAATAGATCACAAGGATTGGTTGGAAAATATTATTATGAACATATTAAAATAGGTTGTAATATTTAAAAGTACTTTTGTTTCTATATAAACCAATATAAAGTTACAATTAGATCGATTTTACCATTTAAAAGCCGGACGTGGAGATCGGTATCATGGTGTCACTGTCGTCATAATACAATTTACAAAGTCTGTAAGTTGCGGAGAAAACACAACATGCATATAATAATGTCATGATCTCAGAAGGAAACAGTGTCATTTTCGATGTAAATATTTAGAGGAAACATAGGGTATTCAATAAAATATGATTCGGACACATGGATGCCAATGACAAGAGTTGTACTTTTCTGAATTGCCTACCAATGAGTTTCTATTGGCCGTGTTATGTAACGCTAAATGGTCCAATCTGATTTGGCTGTGACTTTCGGATCAAATACGTATCAGACACTAGGTGTTTTAAGGTGAACATGCTCTCGAGTGGGATAAAGGCAACCATCAAAAGGCAACAGTATCATTTACATACTGTATATCGCAATATAGCTAAACACTATGTTCGAGTTATAGCTTCTTTCTAACATTAGATCACTCTATATGACACATTGCTTGAAACAAATACCGCCAATGAACACAAACACTAAACCACCAATGAGGACATATAGGCATGTCTACATCATCTACACTCCAACATCTTCCATCTTGTCATAGTCGATTTAATTCTAATCATTTGATTATCTCATTGCCTTCTTAATATTTATTATGTTTATGAAACTACATTCTTTAAGTTGTAATGAATCATTGTACAACGAAAATCAGTTTTATTATACGATTAGACACATCGATTGAACATGGCCTTGTCTTTGAAAAGATGAAACCAATTTTCATCATTTGAGGACAATCTCATGGAAATATATACGGTTAATCTAATTGGTCTTTTTGAATCAAATTATATTTGTAAACCTTAGAAAGCCCTAATATACTTTATTTCGAAAAAGAATATATATCTATCAAAACATATATAAACATAGGAAGAAAGATGGATTGGTATATTTATATTATAATTATTTACAGTGAAGTATAGTGAAACTGGTAAGAACGATTCAATGCGTATTTAGATAACTGTTCTCCTTAATGTTTATGCACTGCAGTTGTCAATGCTACTACCATTAGTGTGGAACATCTAGACCATCAAGGAACCGTTGTTGATGATGAAGAAACCGCTCCAAACGCAAGATACCAGATGCGACTAGAAAGTACATTCGCAGTGAGTAAATAAATACACTTTTGTTCCATCGTTAAATTCATGCGCTCGAATATACGTTGTTTTTCACCTGTAATATCAACATAAGTATATGATCATGTTTGCGTCCTTTAACATTACATTGTCCGAATCTTCCAAGATTTTATTATTCGGATCACCTTTATATTGCACGGTACGTTCACGTCACATAAGCCAATAATAATATGGTGTATTAGATTAGGATCTACTTTTGAATCAAACCATATGCATTCAATAAGTAGACTCGTTAAGTTGTGGTTTATTAGATTTGTTTGTGTATTAAGTAAACAAGCTGTTTCCTCAGTTTCGAAAGTATAGATGATAGCGTTAACGATGTCGAACAGTTATGAGTTAGAAACGATACCTTCAACAAAGCACTTTCATCAACTTGATTTTAGCATTGTAAACACATGCGAGTTACAAATCTTGTTTAGAGACTGATGATGTAGTTCTTAAGTTGATTTTCTCTGTTACAATTATTATATTGTATTGAATATATTGATATGACTAGGCGTTCAATTTACACTGATTCTTCATGATTCGTTTTATGGATTTTAAATATAACAATTCGAAACCTGTTTCGACTGTTCTAGAAGACAGAATCTAATTATGACAGTGGTAATTAATTCTCAAACAATGCTTTATAACTTGACAGATAAGCTATAACATGCAGATTATGCGAGTCGTGTTGGTTGTTACATGACTTAAAAGGTATGTATTTGTGATAAGTAGCACGAACAACACTTGTCGCCATCCAATCTGAATTAATCTGATAGATGGTGTTATGTGCACAGTGATAAATCACATAATGTCAAGCGTTTGTGTCTTTTACTGTTATGAATGCGATTGAAATGTCGTTTTGCGCTCGTTTTTCTTTTTTTTTAAAATCAAATCAAAAACCACTCTTTCAAACATCGATTAGGAAAATTACTTCCCTCTCCTACATACGCTGTCTACATAATATATTTTCAATGGCTGCGAAATAAAGAGTTATTAAATAAACATTGGTACTGCGATTGCTAATCGGATCCTTAATTGTTTAAGGCACACAGGAAAGCAAGCATGACACATTGTTTGCAATTGTACTTTACATTTATTATTTCAGACTGGATCTACAGAGTTAACCGTGAATAATGATATTTTTGCAATGATGTTCCCACTGGCTATAACTGTGTGTGGCAGACCTTTGACCCTAAATAAGGGTTATGTTATTTCTGGGAAGCCTTATAACTACGAAAAATCAAGAGCTATTTAGTAATTATTTACAAATCGATGTATATTCTCACCCTTTGAGTCCTCAAAGTAACACAATACACAAGACACAAATACATAAACGTACAGGAGAAAGTGAGAGAAACGATATATCTAGATATAGATATATCCGGAAATTGTTTTTATGGTTTGGCCATTGGTATTTCTAGGTGCCTATTTCCACTGATGTGAGTATTCTTCGGAGCATATGGTGAACTTTCGAAATAAAAACCTAGCATACCGGTAGATGAGGCATTAGCCATTGATGCCATATATTAATTTCATTAATAGATGGAAACAAGGCTCTGTTAATACCAAATGGTGGAAGGGCTTTTTGAACGACATGCAGAGGATGGCAACATTTTGCAATCTCCACGATTTTAAGAGACGTTTACGATTATAGATTTAGTTGTTACTTTAGAGAGGACATGTTAATGCAGACATCATCGTGATGAACATTTCGTCCTCAATCACAGAAACCATATATCGTTGTTGCATGTTCCCTTTCTTAATTTTGTCAAAGGCAGTTATTAATCACGTAAAAGTCCAACATCATAGTTATAAATTAAGTAAATGCTATTTAGATAGATAAATGGATAGATGGATGGGTGGATGGATATATAGAAAGATAGATATATAGATAGAGAGAGAGAGAGAGAGAGATAGAGAGAGATAGATTAATAGAGAGATAGATCGGTAGATAGAGAGATATATCAACAGATAGATAGATAGATAGATAGATAGATAGATAGATAGATAGATAGATAGATAGATAGATAGATAGATTGGTAGGTAGGTAGGTAGGTAGATAGATAGATAGATAGATAGATAGATAGATAGATAGATAGATAGATAGATAGATAGATAGATAGGTAGGCAGATCAATAGATAGATAGATAGATAGATAGATAGATAGATAGATAGATAGATAGATAGATAGATAGGTAGGTAGATCAATAGATAGATAGATAGATAGATAGATTAATCGAATGACGAAGTCATCAAATTAATCACTATGATAACCATGATGCTCGGCTAACTCATCAATGAAATCTCGATATGTTTTGATATACATGATGCCGCCTTGAAATAACCGCCTACAGATATCAATTGCTTCATTAATTATTTCCGGTGAGTTATTTCCAGCTCGTATTCCTCCGATGAGTACTTCTAATCGTGCTATATCACTGAGAATATTACCAGGACAACTAACTAGACCACTATCTGATACCCCACTTGGACTACTCTGAGAAAATCCCTTTCCTTTTGTTTTTTTAGTGATACCAGTTGCGCCTTGTGCATCATCATCGTATAGTTGTTTACCTTTCTCTATTTTTTCTACTTTTTCTTTTTCCAAATACGATTTGTAATTATTACTATCTTTGATTTAGTCATATCGTCTTTTGCGAATAATATTTTATTTCTCCAAGTTTTAAAATTTTGTATGGATTTTTCAAATCCGTAGTTTATATTTTTGTCGCAATCTTTCCTGTTAAATTTTTTAACAACAAATTTAGCTAATTCATCATCCGTGTAACTTTTAAGTTTATCTATCACGTCGGAAATATCTTTTTATGTGGATAGTCTGCTCTCTCTTTTGAAGTTTTTTCTTGCGATTGATCTTTCCCTTCTTCTTGTTGTTGTTTAGGTGGTTCAGTTTAAACCATTTCACCTAATCGTTCAATTTCATTTTTAGTTATATATATCACCATGGAGTTTTTGTAAAGACTTTTGTGTTTGTTCAGTTTCCGTTGCTATTTTTTGAAGTACAGGAAAAAGATGAGCTTCTTTCCTTGCCATCTCCCCGGGGACATCCACCCATATAGCTCGCTCAGTGGCTGATATTGCTCCCTTGGTTGCCGTTGTTACCGGATTAAATAATTGTTCCGTATTAGCAAAAAAATCGGTCTGAAGACTCTGTCTAGCTTGTAATTTATTTCTAACGGAGTCGCATACGGATATACACATTTTAATCGCGACCAATCTCTCACGAGCCAATCTAGTCGTTAATGCTTCTTTTACCATTATTGAAATCGTAAACAATTTTCCAATTATGTACGATGCAGTGATTTTGTCAACACAAAATAATTGGAAAATCGAAGATTTTCAGTGGAAAAAGTTTAATTGATTCATTTAGAGAGAATCGACCATTTGACCGAACTGACACCAACAGTCATTTTTGGTCGTTTTGGTGGTTTTTTGGTCATTTTTGGATTATTTGTGGTCATATTTGTGAACTTTTTAGTTAAAAAAACAGCAAAAATGATTTTTAATAATTAATCCTAATTGATTCTTTTAGAGATAATCAACGACTTGATCCGACCGACACCACCTAAAATCAGTCAAAAAAAAAGACCAAAATCAGTCCAAAAATGACCAAAATCAATCAAAAAAGTACTTACTTAAATGTTTCAGTAATTAACAAATAAAAAAGTATTTACTATGAAAACTTCACTACTTCCTTATAGTAACACGTTCATTGATAAACCCCAGTATAGGATTCCAACCGCTATTGTTGACTAAAACCACCTTTACAGTTGAGCGCATATACCTGTGCATGGAGTATTGCAAAGAAAACACCGAAGTATTTATAATAAGAATTTTACCTGTTGTATACATGCATGTCAAATCGTGGTTACAGCTTATACAGCGGGGGGATCCGAAAGGGGATTTTCATTTTGTTCGATAATCATTCTTATATTCCTAAATTTTGAATTAAGTGTTCGTTTCATCTCGTATTCCTGCCACAGTTCTTTTCTTATTTTTTCCACGATGGTAATTAACGGGGCAAACACACTGACGTCGTTACAGAATACAAGAGAGTCATTGATAGAATTCTGGATTCTTTCTTTTTTTTTGGACGGATATATTTGTTATTCATCGCATCGTATTCTATATCCTGGAAGTCTTAAATAATTTGATCACAATTTAAATTATCTAATAGTTGTATTTTTCGAGATTTCAAGTTTGAAATTTCAGTTATTATTTCATTGATTTTTTCAGAGTTCTCATTATATGATAATTATATATTTCTAATAAAACAAATTTGGGGTCCAATTTGACCCGTTTCTTTAGACAGCACAATGCCGTTACCGCCGTTTCGTTATGGTGGTTTCTAGGCACATTACATATACTTAATTAAGGACAGCACAATGCCGTTACCGCCGTTTCGTTAGGGTGGTTTCTAGGCACATTACATATATTTAATTAAGGACAGCACAATGCCGATACCGCCGTTTTGTTAGGGTGGTTTCTAGGCACATTACATATACTTAATTAAGGACAGTACAATGCCGCCGTTTCGTTAGGGTGATTTCTAGGCACACAATACAACATATAACAATGGATTATAGAATGATTAACAATGTTATATACAATACAACCCCAATCGGTTGTACAATGAATGGATTATATACAATGAATGACGTCAGCGGCGTGGTGTTATATACGCAATGAATGGATGGATATATACAGTGAATGAATGGATGGGTATATACAATGAATGAATGGATGGGTATATACAATGAATCAATGAATGAATGGATGGTATATACAATGAATGAATGAATGAATGAATGGATCGTATATACAGATAATCAATGAATGGATGATAATGACAATGGATGACGGGCACCCTACGCCCATGTTACGAAACCAAACCAAACCTACAAAATCAACCTGGTTTGAATGAAAAATTCACACCACGAAATGTGTGGTTTGTTTTGATTTCACGATTTGAATTTCGGGTGCTTACACCACCAATTATTAAAAACCATCTGTCGGTACCGTCGACAATATGCCTGTTACGGGGTTTGAACCATGGGCTTCGGGACGAAACCGCAACGCGTTACGAATACGCTAACTGTTCTTATTACAGGTATATGCTTTTCAATATAATATATGTATAAACACGTGGTTTGGACCAAAAAGTTATTGTGGTTTTTCCTTCCGTGATTATTGACAACCGAATACTTGAAAAAACACAAACAAATAATACTACCTATTTGATTCGTTTTCTCACAAAATAGACTATATCTCCGCTGAGAACCATGATAGTTAAAAACCAACAATGGAGTAAAATCGGAAAACCCATTGAGGGTAACTCTTTCATTAGCCGTACACATACCCGTACGAGTTATTCCCCTTAATGCTATATAGAATAGTACAGAATACATATAGTCAGACAGAAACGAATTGAATTCTTTGTCCGATTGTCTTGGAGACAGCAGTCTTGGTTATATTCTCTGGAACATATCGTATTGAGGCTCTACAAATATTGAAATATTTTTCGGCTTCATTCATAGATTGAAATACCACTTCTTCATTAGTTGCTGTATTAAATGATTTTATACATTTTGCAAATTTTACGTGTTTTCCAGTTTACCCAAACGCATTATTCTCACTCGGTGTAACAGCTCGTAAATTATCCAAAGAATTATCATACCATTTATGTGATCGATAACAAAGCAATTCTTGATCAATCCATGGAAACATTCGTATGCGATTCTATGATTAAGATATCTCTTCTCCCCAGCACTAAACATCAAATACCCTTGATTATTCACAACACCGACTGGGTTCTTCAGCCTGTGGTGTCTGATAATACCATCAAGGGATGCCTCGTAATTGCTGATCACGGGATGAGGTCGAAATTCTTGGTCCATTTATATACTGAATATTATTTGTCTAATTGATTACATGGTCGAAGTCTTACTTTGGAATATTTCAATGTAGTCTTGAGGTGTTCTTATAATTTTGTCATTGATGCTGACAGAGTCAGAGGTAAAGTCATTGATGGAGTTCTTAATGGAGTTTTTAACTCTATTATCATAATAACGCTTCAACTCTCTGTATCTTTTAGCACCACAACCAAGACACAACTGCGATTTTCCTCTCACACCGACACCACATCGTAGGCAAGGTTAGGGGCCCTAACTCCCCCACCGGCACTTTGCATATGATATCCACAGAACTCTTTTTTGCAAGATTTGTAACATGAGGTTACTGAACCAATCATGAGCCATTTGCAATGATTCATTATATATATCTTCTCTATTTAAATACTTGTTTTAATTATAATATGAAGGAGTTCGAGAGATTATCGAAAATTAAGCCCTGGAAAAATGTTAAATTCAATCTCGATAGAGTCTCTGTAGCACCAAAGGGTCTAATAGGTGATAGAACCATGTTGGGTAAAATTCGTGATTGTTTTAATGAATTCAAACATGATGGAGCATACCACTGTTGGTCGACATTTCTAATTGATGGTAGCGTTGATGTTGCCATGAACGACGAAAGAGCAGCAGTGATAATTTCACATCTTGACAAGAAAAAATATTTTTTTAGAGTGAAATTCATTATTCGTTCAGACACGGGACATTTGATTATCAGAGATAAATTTGAAGGATAAAAACTATCACTGTGAGTCGAGATTCCAAACCAGGAATTCTGACTGGAATTGACAAACCATACTACGAGAGATCTTATCCTGTAACAGCAGTTGTTTATAGGATATATCCGCTAAATGATAAACCTAGTATTGTAAAACTAAAATCAATTAAATATTCGTCATGAATAAATTGTGTAGCAGAACGAATAATAGAACACTTTACATATGTGTTGCGTGGAAACAAATTGACTGATGCAAGACGCAAAAAAATAAATGAATGGGGACTAACAGTGAAGGAGCACGGAGCAACAATTCATAATATAACCAAATTGGAAACATCATTAAGGTTTCCAATAACCATAATGACGACAACACGAATCGAAATATACATCAAATGGAGCCCCAATGAAAATTATTGATCATAACGAACACGCATGGACATCTGCAGTAACAATATTTCCACGAGATAGAAAATTAAAATAAACACCCGTGGAGTTCTCTCCAGAATTCTCCCCAGAGGAGAAACTATTTGATTTTATTCACCAGTTAAGTAAAAACGATCCTGTGTTAGTGTGGTTACTTCACAGCTTTGAAAACGATGAGGGCAAATTCGATTAATTTGTAAGACCCAATAGCGAATTATACCGTACTGAAACCCTCCACGACGCGATGAAAAAAATAGCTAGTAGTTTTTCAACAGAACACGACGAACAATTACTAACAAACTGTTTTACAATTCCGTCGGCTGCAGCTCATTTTGCGAGAAAGAGAAATCATTGGAAACCAACAAAAGCTGAATTTCTATCAGAGTTCAAATAAAGCTGTATCGAATATGGTCATGCTGGATTATGGAATACAAAATATGACCGCGAAAATATTATTTCGGTTGATATGGTTGCGTGTTATCCCGGGAGTCTTCTCGTGTACGGAGAATGCGCTGAGTACTTCAAGCGATTTGGACATCCCACACATGAAATGACCAGTGTTGCTATTAAAAATGGACCACTAACCGATTTTGATTTAACTGGATTCACTCGTGTGGTATCATTTGAATTGGCTACAGGACTTCATCCGTGTTGTTATGTTTGGATTGGTAGACATATATCTGAAAAACACTGGATACCAATACTGCTATTATGATATATGATTGATTCTAAAATGCTGATATGGCTGATTGTCAGTGAAGCCATTATATCATATCGAGCGCAGACTGAAGTCTGGTTACCACAACCTGATAGTCTAGATAGCTTAATCAGCGAAAAAAGAAAACAATTTCCCAATCTCGACGAAGAAGATATCTTGAAATGGTCCAAACAGCTATTTGAAATTGAAAATAGACAAGCAAAAGAACTCGATAGAAGAATAATCAGTAAATTCACTCAGGGTGGCAAATACGACAATACAAGATATTATTCACGGTTGATTATAGATAGCGTCGAATAGGATTTTATAATCGCGGATGTAACATCTAAGGGTATATATGTAAATCGTAAAGACGCTTTCTTGTCCGATGGAACCAAATTGGGTACAAATGTTACTTACAACGATGGATACAGTCTTCAATATACACATTTGAGGGCGTCTATGCTGGCTTATGCTTCCATCAATTTATTTTCGATGATAAATAGATTTCCTGACACCGCAGTTAGAGTAGCAGCTGATTCATTTTATATAAACGTGAAACACATCGAAATAGTAGCCGAATTCACAAATTCTGACGAGAGTTGGGGATCATGGAGAATTAAAAAAGAAATGCTGCATGATTATTCCAAATCAGCAGATGTTACGATTAAAAGCAATTGCTTGAAAAATAATCAGATATCAGAACTAACTAATGCACCGCCGATATCTGATCCAATATGGTGACATAAAACCGTTTACTTAAACGGTTGTGGTGGGTCAGGAAAGACGACTCGTGTTATTGAATTATTTAGTGGGAAAAATCCTACGGATTTTCGCACATCAATCATGATTGTGCTAGCACCGACCTATGGACTTGCAAGAGAGATTAAGCAACGAGGAATTAATGCCTGTACTTATCACAGTTTCTTTCGATGGAAAGGCGATGAATGGACTCCTGATCGAATGGGCGAGAAATTTATTCCCGACGTCATATTTTGGGATGAGATATGCACGGTGTCGTTAGATGTATTACAAAAGTTTCTCGAGTGGCTATTGCTAGCGAATACAAAAGTGATAATGTGCGGCGATCATGGCCAGCCACCACCATTTGTCGGTTTATCCCCACATGATTGGTTGAAGAATTTTGTAGACTATTATGAAGAAATTAATACCGATCATAGAGCACTTGATGAACAATTACGCGAGTTCAAAAAACTAATTAGATTACAACCGGATAGAATCCAATGTAAAATAGCCCGTGAAATAATTTCAGAAACCCCATTAAATGATTTCTGGCAAGCGTGGAGACCAAACTATTTGATAGTGGCAAGTGGAAAGATAGTCAGAGACACACAGCAGATGAAGTTTATTCGAATTGCATAAAGAAAAATTTGCAACACTTCCAACGCCGCTGTGTTATAGACCCAAGGATACACGAAAACAGAATATTGAAGTTGATATTCCAGGACATAGTGAAAAACAGGATTTAGTGTTAAATGATATTGTGCTGGTTGATATCAATGTCGTCGATGATGCATTGCGTGCTGATAAATTCCCATGGACGCTAGGTTACGCAGCAACTATACATTCTTCGCAGGGATTGACTATATCAGATACAATTGTTTGGATAGTAGATAATAACATCGAATAGTAAAAGTTAGTTTATCTCGCAGTGTCCAGAGTAATAAGAATAAATCAACTTCGAAGAGTTGTTCTAGACTATAACGACACTACAATAATTGATATTATCAGCGATGATATAATCAGAAAAGAACTCCTTGGTTATAAACAGCAGGATTAAAAAAATAACAGAAAATTTGACATTGATGCTGAATTTATAATCACGTTGAAACAACAACAGAATAATCACTGCGCGAGTTGCAATTGTATAATGAGTTGGTGTTGGTCGGATGAAGATCCTCGACAATTTACCGTAGACGGAAAACATAACAGTATTGGTCATACCAGAAATATTGTGATGCTGATTTGTCTTGAGTGCAACAGACGAAGAGGTGCTAGTTAAGCCCACGCGGCGGTAATTGAGTATCCTCGGGTATCACTTGTAGTTACTCACCAGTAAATCCTCGCTGAGGAGCAGTTGAATCCAGTCTATAGAATGCTGGTCTACCCGTTAATCGTGTTATACTAGATATTTTATGTGCGGTGACACTTCAAATAGGAGCAGTGGCTCTTTTTTGCCACCTTCGAGCTCTCCTGATTCATATAAATACCTAACAGATACATTACCGAGTATTGGTTGTTTTGAAAAATCTTTTTGCGGTTTTTCAGGTATAGACTTCCTTTTAATCGCGTTGTTAGGTTTCATATTAATTGTTCGAGTAAAATCTCATTATTCAGCGCGGTAATTGCACCTGGTATTCTCTTGACCCATTCACGGGATCGTTTATCCTGAATAAATTCCTTCGCTTATTGATATCCTAATAACCGCTCAGCAAGTGTCCGATTAAATCGTTCAACAATTGCCGGATCGCGATGTAGTGCAGTATGTCCTCGTCGTAACGCAGTATTATGATTTTTCATTATTGATAGAACCGCACCCTGAAATTCCTTGCCAGGATCAACTTGTAATAGATTTGGCCAGCGCAGAGGACCCCTTCGATAAATCCTTTCAAACGCAGAAGTCACTTCAGTTGATGATTTTGTTTTCAACGGCTCTGCTTGTTTGTACCGACTCGCAACATCAACTACAGTTAACGCGTGTTTGTAAACACCATCATGCGGTAGAAATGATATATCAGCCTGATTAACCTCATTAGGAACGGTCACATCAAAATGCGAGTAGTTAATTTGTTTAGGCGGCGGTAGATAAATTTGCCATATCGCCTGTTTGAATAACCAATCCGCTGCATTGGTATTTTTCACCTTGCGGCGCTAGCGAGTTTACCGATTGCTGCTTTACCCCTCCAGTATCCTCTTGGAGAATAATAAATAGATTCCATGATGTTATTAACTACAGGTACCTAACATCAATTTACCTTTCATCGCTGATTTTACTAACCATGAAGCCAATTTTTCTTTGATGGATTTATCAGTGATAAAATTCAACGCGTGAATTAATTTCACATCTGCGATATGTCTGTGTTGGAGATTGCTGCTTTTATAAGCGACATTATGAGCATGACACGCCTTATCAATAGCATTTATTGGGGTTTCACCCGGTCGGGGTTAGTTTTGATCATCGAGTCTAATATCGAGTCTGGTCCCAAGTCCACAATAACTATACCCCGGAAGGTGTTTTTATCCTGGATACTTCACCCATGATGTTCCTGGGAGCTTTACTAACTTGGTTGCAGTATCACCTTCTCGTTCTTTTTTTTTAAATCCTTGGAAACAAATCTAAATTTCTTTGTACTACATTGTCCACACTTACCAGAAAGCGCTGATCTGTTATTCTAGTTGTAATCGTCGTCAAGTCATCTGTACCAGTACGCTTCTTACATTTCACACAATATAGATCCATAATATATTTATGTCATATGGATATGAATGTAATTGATTATTCAGCAACACGAGAAGTAGAACCCGTAAAACATCATGTCATGTTACCAAACTCTATTCGAATGATTATCATTGGACCTTCAGGAAGAGGTCAAACACAGTTGTTAATTGATATGATAATGAGACATATGAAATGGGACAAGTTGTATTTAATATCCCCGACCGTAGATGATTAACGATGTTACCGGGTATTAAAAGATTAAAACGAAAGAGCCGCATAGATTGCCGGCGAGGGTGTTATTAAGTTTGTAACCGATATCGAGGAAGCACCGAGCATTGATGATATCGATGGAAGTATTAACAATTTAGTCGTATATGATGATGTGATGTTAAACAATAAAAAGAATCCAGCTAGGATATTTTCCAGAGGTAGGCATAAAAATACTGACGTGATATATGTCACTCAACGGTACACGCAAATACCTAAAGTGATCAGAGATAACTGCAGTTTGTTATGTATGTTTAACGGAGTTGACATTCATACACAACGAAATATTTGGCAAAACCTGGTGCAGTGATATGGATTTGAATCAATTTAAACATTTCTTTAGTCACTCTCAATTAACTCCACGTGGATTTGTAACGATAAATCTAATAGATCCTAAAGCAAGATATCGAATCGGATTAGGTCAAATATTCGGTTAAAAAAATTGTTAACCCATAGCAGCATGGGGGCGTCTTTTTTTGCCCTATTAAGCAATTACGAGGAAGCCTTAGTTTACCGAATCGACGCCTGTAAAAAGTTGTCGGATTCGAACCCTCTGCTGCTTATATAACTCAGATTTACTTCTGGGAGGAAAATCTATCTTAATCATAGATTCAACTACGAAGAGTTTATGGGAAAATCCCAGATGGTCTTGTGATAAGCACAAAAATCGTATAAAAACTGATAATTCTTTATCAAATTTACAGACTATCACTCAGAGTGAAAATACCAAACGCGGTCTTACAGGAAAATACCCGAAAATTGCAAAATCTGTCAAATCTATACATGTTGATACAGGCGAAGAAAAAACATTTCAATAGATGAAGCAAGCCGGAAAGCATTTTGATATTTGTATGCCTTGGTACGAAAAGTAGCAGAGGGAATAAAAAACTCAGCTCTTTCCAAGTGAACTGGAAACAGAATTTGGTTTGAATATTATATAGAATGATATATCCTAACACCGAAGGGAAATAACTCGTGTTGTAATGTGTGTATAAGATCAAAGGGAAGTAAATCTTTTGCTGTTGTTGCGGAAATACCCTCTATGATCACGTATTATCTCTCAATTCGTTCTCTGATCTATTTTTTTTATTTTGTCAGAAAACGAGTCAAACAAATACATATTTACAACTTTTTTGGATACCATTGTCAGTTATCTTGATTTGTTTAGATGTTGTCAATAATCAAAATAAAGTTACACGAAAAGTAAAATCACACACCCTTGTTGTTGATTTCCGTGTATTAGTCAGCTTATATAGTACGTAGACGGTTTTGTTATTGGGGCTCCAATCCATGATCGAAGTTCAACTGAAAACCACTCTACGTCACACTGTCACGCGGTTTGAATGTGTTTTTTCATTCTCTCCGAGGTGATTTTGTGGGGGAGCTTGGTTTCAGTTGAATGTATAGGAGGCCCCCTCCCGGTATGTGTTGTATTGTCCTATATAATCATTTGAATGATTCACTAAGCACACCTTATGAGGTTCTAGACCATTATTTGACGGGTTAGAGGCTCACAACGGGGATTGTATTTCGTGATGCGCCTCGGCCTACTCAGATGCGAAGGCACCTTTGGGGCCCACATGGAGTTGTGTTGTCTTATATATGTGACTTCTGGACTGCTATAAGTTCACATGGGGTCTTTCATATATATGTATATCTCTGCCGTGATAAGATGTTATATGACACCTTAGAGCGATAGAGATTGTGCCGTTATATATAAAATATATCATATATACCTTAATTAAGATTATATGTATATCTCTACGCGATAAGATGTTATATGACACCTTAAAGCAACAGAGAGTGTGCCGTCTCTATATATCATGTATATAATTGTACATAGCTGTAAATATACGCTTGAAAGAAAGCGGGTCAAAATTGACCCCTATTTTTTGGGATATTTATATGCTATATGATAATATTTTAGATATATAAATTATATATATAAGATGATATATGATAATATATTAAAGATATATAAATATATTATATAATGAATTTCGAAAATATAAATGACATAATAAATGCAATTGTAGATTTTTAAAAAATCAAAATATACAATTATCAGATAAATTAGATTATAATCAGATTCGCTCTAATTTTCAAGATATCGATGATAACGCACAAAATAACAAATACGTACTCCCAATTCTATATAGGTTTATTAATCAAATACAACAAGCCGTTAACGAATAATTAACATATAACAGCGACGTAAATAAATTCATTCCGCTATTTACCGCAGTCGAAAATGTTAGGGGTGAACACGGTAGACAATATGAGGTTAAACAAACTATAAATTTCAGAATTAAAAAGATTAAAGAACTTATTAAACACAATAAAACACTGTCATTGTAAATGTTTTCAAAAACAGAAATATACCAGGAAGTTTGAAATGAGACATATGATTTATAATTTCTAAATTTAGTTTCAAAAACAGGTATTACCCATACAAATACTTTTGTCGCTGATAACTCGCATGGAACGATGTCCTTTTGAGAGCAAAAATAGTATTTGTATGGGTTTGAAATTCTATAACACTACTAGGAAGATTAAATACCTTTCTAGGTATGTTATGTTTTTGCGCCGCAGTGATTTTATCACCGAACACGGAAGTGAAATTGCATTTGTTGTCATGGAGTTGTTAGCTGCCTACAGTTAAATCATTTATATATTTAACAATAATGGTAGGAGAATCATTAACAACTAGACTAGATTGCGAGCGATTAGACGCAATAAAGAGATTTGTAGCCGTGAGGGATTCTGTTAGAAATAAATTTCAAGCGTGACAAGCATATCAAACTGATTTGAAACCGATACTGCAGAATTATTTAAACCGGCAACTACAGCTCATGAGAGGGCTTTATTGGGAGATATTACAAATAAACAACGAGGAAAAACGGATATTCTTCCCAAGCTTGAAAAATAGAAAAAGGAGCCAAGCAAACAAAAAAGATTTTAGGAGATCTTCCAGATGATATAACCGCTGCACAACCACCGCCTGTTGAAGAGGAAATACTTAAAGATGTCCGTACTGGAATCGCTGATGTGAAAAAAGAACTTACGCCTGCACCCAAACCAATAAAAAAAATATTGAACTAATAGGAAAATTTAAAAAGGTGTTATTGAACAGCTTAGAGAAATTGAGGAATATAAACTACCCGCTGAAACACTAGCAAGTTTGACACATAAGGATAAACTTTTAGAACCAAAATATGCTACCATAAACGATGGTACTTTTATTAAGTGGGTATATCGTGTATATTATAACAAAAAAAAAGAAATGAATATCTCCAATTTTATAATTTTGTAAAAGAAATGCAAAAACTTGATAAGGAAGAAAGCTCACAAACTCAACGGCAACCACCACCTTATTCACCGCCTGAGCAACTCGAAGATGATGATACTTTAACAAGTTTGAGATTTAGACCTGATGATGCACAAGGGGCAACTGGTGAAAAATTTGAAGCTGGATTTTCTCAGAATGTAACTCCATCTGGGACACATGGTAGTGGTCTTGTTCGTTGTCCTAATAATGTTCTCGGAGACATAACACGATTATGAATTCTCATCGGGGGGTAACGACCCTGAAATAACTCAACGGAAATAATTAATGAAGGTGGTATCATGGATATTGGTGTATATCGAGAATTTATTTATGAACTCGTTGATGATTACCTTAGTGACTAATGTCACCACATTACATAAATAGCGTTTAAATAAAATGATCATACAGTGCAACCACTATAAACCAACTATGAGTTACGTAGTAAGTTCACGATTGCCTATTTATAGGGTGTATTATGGAGATGGTCTCGGTGATGTTGTTCAAGGGTTATTTTCAAGGATGGCTCCAAAAACAGCACCAATCGTAAAACAATTACGATGAAAGCTATTGATGTTATTTGTGATAAGGGTATTAGCGCTGTTGGTGATGTTCCCGGTAAAGCATTTTCCGCGGCCAAAGAAAAACTAATAACACCAATTCGGCGACGAAAATAATCACCACTGGTGATAAATCAACTGGTGATAAAACCACCGGTGATAAAATCACCAGAAAAACTACCATCTACGGAGATTATGCCTGCAAGTATTAGCAAAATAATACACAACGCGGTGGATCAAAAAATATCATCGTGGATAAATGAAGGATTTGATGCTCAGGGGAATATTACTGCAAATATGATAGCGGGAAATGGCCTGAGATCGCGATTTAGATCGAAAAATATATAATAAAATGTTCAAGTCTACAGCGGATTCGGCCTTGGATATGGATGCCCCAGTTCTCAAAAATGATTCTGTATGCGATTAACAATTTTATTCCTATAACGCAAAACAAACAAATAGTCAATCAAGAATCGAACTTCACGTTCAAGATACAAGCAAATACTATCTACCCGCCAAAGCATTTATCGAAGTAGAAATAGAACTTGTAACAAATATTTCAGCTGATACGCCATATGACGCAAATGTACGAGTTGGTTTTGTCAATAATGGTATCATGGCATTATTTAGTAGCGCTAGATATATGATTGATGGAAGAGAGATTGAATCTATTGGGGTTAGCGAGATATTCTGATGATTATACAAGATCGACTGGACCATCTATGATGTTCGCTAAGGATATTACTGATCACGCTGAACATGTTCAGTATGCTAGGGTAAAGGCAAAACGAGCTACTGCAGTTGATCCAGCACCAGCCGAATTTGTGATACCAGCAGATAATTTTGATATTATCAGTGATGTTAATGCCTCCAATTACAACCTAGGGTTTGCAACACGCATATCAATTATGCAAGGACCACGTAGATTATTTTCATGCGCGATTCCATTATCTAATATTTTCGGATTTTGCAGAAATGTTAGAAAGGTTATCTTTGGATCGAAACATACTGTAGTCTTTGTGCGAAAAGGTGACGATAATGATGCAATCTGGCGAGAAGCAGGCCCTGCTGATGGTAAGGTAAATATAACAAAACTCTCACTGTGGATGCCAGTAATGACCCCATCAATCACCGCAGAGGGAAAATTACTATCTTTTATGGATACAGGTGGTAAATCATTGCTATCATGGCTAACGACAACGACAGATATTATGGAGACTTCTGTTCATGATAGATTTACATGGCACATGGCATCAAAACAGGGGGACACTGCGCCGCGGCATATATTTGTTACGTTACAGAATTAGATGCGATTAAATTCACAAACACGCAGTCATATGATATTTGATCAACTGGGTGTAACTGAAGTCTCGTTGAGGATAAACGGCCAACAAGAACCATCCGAGGATATTTTACTTAATTACGGACGAAACCAAATAGCACGCGCGTATCATCGCCTGCTGACATTTATAGGACGTGATAATAATGTAGATACTGGTCTGCAAATATCACAATTAGACTTTTGAAATCGATATCCGATTTACTACTTTTCGTTGGAACATCTTGATTTAACCAGACAGTCCGTCGTTGACATACATTTACGAGCTCGTGTAACTCTTCCGGTTGCTCCAGCTCCACTTATCCCGAATTACAGAGCAGATGCTGTCATTCTCAGTGACAAATCAATGCTACTCGAAGGTGTTGGTGAACGAATGAGGGTAGTTGATGCGCCAGTGGAAAACATGTAGACAATTAGATCAATCTCGTATTAAATAGAATGTCATATAATCATGTTAATGTTGCTCTGACTCCGGGTCAGATTTAAAAGTTGCAGTCGGATTCAGCTAAAAACTGTGGAACTACAATATCGTTAAAACACAATGAAATGTCTGGTGGTCAGAATACACTATCACTGACAGTGACAGCTCGTCAGATTAAGCATTTCAATGATGCTAGCAAAGATAAAAGAGGTGTTCAGATCACTCTCTCTGCGATCAAAGACATGATAAGATCTGGTGGTATATTTCCACTTCTCGCTGCCCTACCAGCGCTAATTGCAGGGGCACACCCGCACTGGCGAAAACGACCGCTCTCGAAGCTGTTGATACCGCCGCTGGGATGGCACTAAAGAAAGCGACTGGAAAGGGATACAAAAAAAAAGAGACTGTCAGTAGCGGAAAGGGTCTAAGACTACCAGGAGCTCCGTATTCATGGTACAGCGGAAACGGCATGAGACTACCATTTATTCGATGCTGCTAAAAAATTAGCGATAAAAAACTTTAGAGATGTTTTTATGCGAGATCAGTTACCACAACAACCAAACAGCACTGAAACCGGTATCATTATTCTCGATAACAGCACCGGACCTGGAACTCACTGGGTTGCATACGCGATTGATCCGCGTATAATTGTTTATTTATATTCATATGGGTTAGCGCCACCTAAAGAATTTATGCGTTATATACATCAATTAAAAATTCCGATCTGGTACTCAACGCAACCAACACATAAAATGACCGACCCACCAATATGCGGCCTAGAAGTATTAAATGTACTTAGCGCTATATCATCATCAACTAAACCACCCAAAAAAACCGTACACGAATATACGAGTAATCGCTCTTTAGAGAGATCTTAAAATATAATGATTGATATTTGGAGAAGATCTCTCTCAAGTCTGAAAAACACACCACGGAAATATTTTCAACCAAGGATGTAAAAAAAATAATTGAAGATGTAATATATGAGATGTTAAACCTCGCAAGTGTGGATCCAAACAAGCAAGGGAAATTAAAAACGAGTAATGTTTCCTTGAATGGAATTCTAGTTAGAATTAATGGAGTGACCGAAAATTCCCTAGCGGTGTTTGATTCCACCTGTAAGATTAAACCAGGAGTTTTTTTTACCAACTGTGATAGACAATATCAACAATCGAGTTAAAAAATCCGGGGACACAATGACAGGTTCCCTCAACATGAACTCGAATAAATTAACCACACTTGGCGATCAAACACTGGATACTGATGCTCTGACAAAAAGATATGTAGATGTGTTAGACAATAAACTTACAACGCTGAAAGCTGAGCATAAAACCACAGATGATAAACTTACAACACTGCAAGCTGACCATAAAACCACAGATGATAAACTTACAACGCTGCGAGTTGAGTATGATGTTCATGTAGGTGCGTTTGCAAACCTCCGTAGGAATTTTAGAAAATCGGATGAAATCATGGATAATTTCTTTGGTACTCCGATGACTGTCCCAAAGAAACTTTCTGATATTAAAACAGATATTGATACGATTAAACATACACAGGACATTATCGTTAGTGATTTTCCTGCTATCGCGACCCGGATTGATAAAATTAAAATACCACATAAACAAAATATCAATAACGTGTACTCGATACATCATGGATCTTTCACCTAGACACCTCAAAAAAAAAAAACTCCATTGGAGTGTCTGCACATGTTAAGGGTATCTATAGATTGACTCTGATTTCGCCGTTACAGTTTAATATATCAACTAGTACTTCTGCTGGTGTGAATATTGCAAGTGCAATAGTATATAAGGGATCAAGTGAAACATTTACAATAACCCCCACTGATGATAATTTAGCTTGAGTATCAATCACATGGTATGTAGAATTTGTAATTGATTTAAGTAAATAGTACAATAAATGTCCATCATTATCGATATGATCAAGTCCGTGAGTTTGAAACTGACCTAAAAACACTTATTGACGAGTATACCGAGAAAATAAAAAAATACCGCAGGCGAATTACCAGAGTTGACATTATTGTGTATTCGGCTTCAAGTGTAATTGCTGGAACTGGTATATTGTTATCAGCGGTAACAGCACTGGCACCTGTAGCTGTCACAATTTGTGTGTCATCGGTGACAACAATTACAGGGGTTCTTAGCATCATCACAAAAAACATATCCACATACAGTCAGAATAAACTACACGAGTATATAATTAAGTTACATATTGCATCAGCCGCGTATTCCCAATTATCGTCGGTGATATCATCTACACAACAACAATAATATCAGATAACGAATTATCCGCGATGATGAACATCTACCACAGCGCAACATCAAAATTAGAAAAACAGCACAATAATAATAATGATGATGACATCAACAACGGAATTACTTCAGCAAATAGCCACGAACAGAATGCTGCAAAAGACAACCATGATCTCAATAACCTCAACCAACCCTGAATTCAGTGTAAATTTCCCCACTGCGATTCCGGTTAAGGAGATAACGCTGGCGAACTTACGAGTATACCACAGTTGGCCGAATATTAGATCAAAATCATTTAGTGGTCAGCAACCAAATGTTGTTTGCGAGTAAGAATAAACAAGACGGGACTCCAGATTGGAATATAATTTCCTTACCATCTGGGTCTTACCAAATCGAACAGATCATTAATGAATTACAAGGCGTAATAAAATCCATTACGGGAAGAGAATCAAAAATCGCTATAACAGTTCATGAACCAACACTATCATCCGCGATTGAGAACCGTGCTAGGATGACCTGAAATAACACCACTACCTGAACCAACGAAGTCTGATTATACCACTGATAAACAATCATACCATAAAGTTACCCCATAATATAAAGAACACCTCCTCGATATAAAAAAATTCAACACTGCCGGGTAGTTATTTTAATTTCGTTGATCAGGATTACGCCTTTTGGAGATTTAAAGTTGGACAGACTTCAGAAATAATTACATATATAAATATATACCATAATAGAATTATTGAATACTTTAGAGACATCAATCAAGAACATAGTCAACAACTACAGAGACTACAACAGGCTTTCCATGAGTCTAATCGGAGTTAAATCATTAAACGAATTGAAATATTAAATCAACTTGTATCCGACATGGAATATATCAACCAGCGAGTAATTAAAGTAATAATTGATCATATCGATGACAACATTAATTACTCTAAACAAAATTTCCTAACTGTATACAATATAACAGAAGCTGATAACCGAATTTCAAGTTTCCTGGGTATAACACAAACGAACTAAAAAAATCCGTTAATGATCTTATCAATGAAAATTTTACTATGATACTTGCCATATGGAGACAACAACATGGGAGTTCAACTATCCTCAAACATAATAATGACCCAGACGGGGGTGGGCAGCATATTGCTCCTCAGAATATGAATATATCCTCGGTGATTACAATAAATCTAGTATGTGATGCTATTGATGGAAGTTACCAAATAAATCTTAAAATATCAAATCAAGCCCAGCAGGGGTACATTTTATATTCGTTTGCACCAACAGATCCACCAGGATTTTTAATAATTAAAGATCCAACAAATCCAGTGTATATGCGATGTCATAATGATTCATTAACGAGAATTAATTTTAAACTCACTGACCAGTCCAATAATTTGGTTTACTTAGGAGGAGAGACTTTACAAATCAGTCTCTATGTGAAATCCTAAAGAATTCTCGTCTTAAGACTTTTACCTAAAAAAAAACTTTGGTTGAAACCAAAACTGTCATTTTTTTGTAGTTTGTCTGGTTACCTCAAATAAGTGTCCATGTGGTAAACATCGCGCGCATAAGCACAATGAAGGAAAAAAAAACTGTAACGAAATTAACTAACCCATTTAGAGAAATTCTTGGTTGGTTAGAGGCTTCGGTTTTGTGTTATTTACCCTAGTTTTTTTTCACTCATTTTCGTTGGAAGTTTTTATTTAACAAATAGACCCTTCAAAAACTGGTCTGCTCGCCCTCTCTGCTGCTTCAATAGCCAAGGATCGGTTATAATTATTCAGAACCTTGGTTAGTGAAGTAGACCAGCTAACTTGGTCTCTAAGCCTTTTTCTATATTTTGAATTGACGGCCGTCTAGTTAATGAAGATGCTTTTCCTTAGACCAACAAATTGTCATCTGCCCTTTTTTTTTATTTTGACAGCCGCCAGTCTAAATAAAAAAAAAAAGGCGGATAACAATTCAAGTTTTTCCTGTGTTTATGTTAAGAGGAGATTAACCAGTATTTATTGAATCCAGAAATGCCCAAAAAATTATATCTTGGTATGATATGAAAACCTTTTATAAATACACGAATATTTGTACGATCGCTCACTCGCAGTTAGTGTCCGGAATAAAGTATTGGTTGAAAATTGTGTATTGTCCTGTGACTTTGAATGGATCATGTGACCTTGGCTCCAAATTCAAAATGGCGAATGTTTTGGTGGTGGTGTGGTAGCTAAGGAAAGAGTTTTATGAATTATCGCCGTTAATTTAGACCTGGTTAAAAAAATGGAATATGATTTGATTTATTAGAATTTTTCGGTGAGCATGTTTGGCAAATTGGAGAAGACAGAGTTATGAATTGTATGGGTTTTATAATTGCTACTGCATGTCTCAACATGTCACCGTCGGTCACGGAGCTATCTTTCATTAGATTTTTACCTTTCATCTCTGTCGAAGGTGTTATCCTGGCTCCATCACTGTTGATAAAATATACATTAGTTAGCGCTGGTACCTGAGTATTTATTTTTCATTCATTATTAGTAAATTATTGTCGACGAGAGGTTTGGAAACTCAAATGGTAGTTACACCCCAACGCTGTATTATTGCTGGTTCTAATATCGCGGCATACGGGATTTTTCAGTTAAATGTGGACACGCGACGTTTAGCGGTTGTTTACAGATGTTTTTTTTATGGTTTAACTCCTTTTTTCAGCACAATATAGGCTATAACTGGCGGCCAGTATTAATGGTGGAGGAAGAACCCGGAAAACCCCGAATAGAACCACCGACCCACGAGAAACTACTGGCAAGCTTTCACACATACCCACATTGGCCGAATCCGAGACCCGAACCCATACATACAGGTGAGATGGCAGTGATCCGTAATGTATAGCACTACAGACCACTCGGACACTCAGGGCCCCCTGTTTACAGATGTAAAGCTGTAGCTAGTAAGGACACAAATATAAATTTAACAATTTAAAAATTCTGCTCTTAATTTTAATAACCTGGTTCAAATTCCTCATAAATCATCAACCGTTGTGTCAACTGTCCCAGGGATACCACTACATATTGCATTATTCAATGCTCAATCAGTAGGATCACCGGAAAAGCGCACAGAAATAGTTAATTTTATCAACGTCCAGAACATTTGTGTCTTCTTCCTGAGGGAAACATGGTTACGATTGGCAGGCAATGAACCTAAGTGTGCTTATTTAACACCCAGCAATTACTCCATCAAGTCTTTCTCCCGCAACTGTCACGGAGGTGGAATTGCTGTAATTACAAAGAATTCCATGATCAAATGCCTCAAGTAAAACACAACCTTCAGTTTCTGCCATACATCGTTTGAACTAGTCCAAACAACGCTCACACTGGAACAAAGGTCAGTCCATTTTTTCTGTCTCTACCGCCCTCCTCCTAGTAGAAAAAAAAAGCTGACTGAATCTCTCCTTTTGGAACAGTTTCCAAATCTTCTGGAGTATGCAAATTCAGTAGGTGGTAACCTAATTATTCTTGGAGATTTCAACTTTCACTTTGACTGTCCTGGAAAACCATGCACGTCAAAACTCCTAGATTCCATTCATGTTTCCAATCTTAAACAGTCAGTTAACCAACCCACCCATATACTTGGTCACATTTTAGACTGGTTTCTTTATAGACATGATAATATTCTGCAATCCATCCTTGTATCCCACGAACTTGCATCGGATCACCTCTGCATTGTATGCCATCTCGACGTATCAGTCCCTAACCCTCCACCTCTATTTGCTACTAAGAGAAATCTCTGTATGATAAATAGAACCATAATTTATGCATTTCATCCAAGTAAACCTAACAACGTTCATACATCCAACAGTGGAACAGCTTGATTACGGCCTGCGTTCATTGCTTGAAAAACATGCCTTGCCACCAAATGCAGAGTATCAATAAAAAAAGTTCTCCATGGTATAGCAGTGTTAGGAACCAGCTTCGCACTGCTAAAAGACATCGCCGAAAAGCAGAGAGGCTTTGGCTTTCCACCAGACTCACTATTCATAAACAAATCTATGAAGCCTCTAAGAAAAATGTCACAAACATAGTCCATTTAGCCAAATTATCCCACTACAGTACAAAGATCATAGAGAGTTCCAGCTGCATAGAGCTCTTGGAGATAACTAACAAACTAATGTCAAGGAACAAATGTACACCACTTCCAACAACCTTCTCTTGAGTAGACCTTTTGGACCAATTTGCAAATTTCTTCTGTAACAAGTACAAACCATTAGAGATTCGCTTGACAGCATAATTTCAACTGACTCTTCACCATACAGTTATGATGCAGAATTTCAGCGACAACCATTAGGAGCATTTGAACCTGTTTCTGTTGATTTAGTACAGACAATTGTGATGAAAACTGCATCAAAGTCTTGTGAACTTTATCCCATTCCGACATCACTGCTGCTTGAGTGCTTAGACCCAATATTGCCTTCACTAACTGATGTTATTAATATCTCTCTCTCTCATTGGGGGAATTCCCATCATTTTTCAAAACTGACACCGTAAAGCCTCTGCTGAAGAAACCAACATGTGACCATAATGATCTAAAGAACTACCACCCAGTTTCTAATCTCCCCTTCATATAAAAAATCATAGAAAAGGTTGTTCTAACCCAACATGTATCTCATTTGAATTCAAATAGTCTTTTTTACAATGTACAGTCTGCATATTGCCCTTGCCACAGTACGGAAACTACTCTTCTCAAAGTATTTAATGACATTCTGCTTTGGATAGTGGAAAGATTACAGTCCTTATTCTCCTGGATTTATCTGCAGCATTTGACACAATTAACCATGATATTTTACTTCACTGCCTCCAGCATGTATTTGGCATTCAGAATATAGCCTTACAGTGGTTCAAGTCCTACTTAGTCAACAGGATACAAATTATATCTGCAAATGGAATACTTTCCAGCCCAGTTGACATATGTTGTGGTGTTCCACAGGGATCTGTTCTTGGACCTGTTCTCTTCTTTTTATACACTCAGCCACTGTCAAGTGTCATAGATCATCACCCAGTGTCGCACCAATTGTATGCTGATGACACCCAAATATACAAGTCTAGCCACCCAACTGAAGTTGATGCTACCATCCATGGTGTAGAGAGTTGCATTTCTGATGTGAAATAATGGATGACATGTAACAAGCTGCAGATGAATGATAAAACTGAGGCCATTCTGATCACAACACAAAGACTTTCTCATTCACATCCTTTACCTCAGACAGTAAATATCAGCAACACCAACATTAAATTCTCAGTCAGTACGTAACCTTAGCAGGGTTCGTACGGTCTTTGAAGGTCTTTGAGAGTTTGGGAAAAATGAGGTAGCATTTTCAAGGCCTTGAAAGTTTGGGAAAATCGAGCATATTACCCTGAGGTCTTTAAAAGTCTTTGAAAATTATCCAAATTATGCCTCGGCGGCGACTTCAATCACACATGCACTCTTCATCAAAGCAAGACGGTGCCGCTACACACTTCATCAAAGGAAGTCACCAATAAAATTGCCCAAGGTAGTTAGCTTCAGATATAGCTGGTTTTCCTGGCTTCTTTCGTTTGACGAATAGTTCAATTTGATTGGACGAGTCCATCAGTTTTAGCCATTCAAAATGTTAATTACACTAATTCTATTAGAAAGTTCGCGAAAGTTGCACCCTCGATAATTGAAAATTTGTTCATTCGATTTACATCTTCTTCAAGTTCAGTGTTTAAAAATGCCAGGTCTTTGGTCTTTCAACGATTTCTAGCTTGAACAAGAGAAATACAAGGAATGGCTGCAAAAGGATAAATTATGTACATGAAAGACGTTTTGTACATTGTGTAAAAAGACGAGCAGCTTGGCTTCAATTAGAGAAGGAGTCCATGCAAATTAGTAACTACATACTGTTCATTTAGTGGAACGAAGATGCAGAAGTATAAACTATTGGTAATTTTGTGCAAAATAATGTTAACTCATTACTCTTCGGGTATAAAATAAGATATTGTTTAATGTGATGATTTGGGAGATATGGCAAAAGAGGGCCCGTTTAAATTTACTTATACCGTCGGTTTATTTAACACGTTTGAGGGGGGAAAAAATCATTTTCGAAAATGTTCTACATAATAATATTCCTTGGTTTAATATAAAAACATACATTGTAATAAATTCAATTCACGGATATTCAGTTTCAACGTGCGCATGCGTACACTATTAGTAGAGTTAAGCAAGAGTTGTTGTTCTTGAATTGTGAGTATATAAAAAATCGTGTGCTGTGAAGCTTTAACTGTAAGAAGTCAAGTCATTTTTGATTAGGTAAATAAATAAAAGAATTTAAAAAAAACTTATTTCCAGTTGACGCAATATCCCCGTTTCTCATTGCCGACCCTCGACTTTTTCACCAATGGTATTAAAAAAAAATTAAAATCACATTGCCGAAATTGATTTGTGTAATTATAGTCTGACTATACATCACCGTTTGTTTGTACCCCTATCGATTTCAATAATGAAAATAATTAAATGATAAAAAGTGCACAGAACTAAGGCAACTAAATCATTGATTTATAATTTCTAACCTGAATGTGACCAGAATGGCACTAATACTGCCATCTCCTGCACATTTCATGATTAACGGACTTTCCAAAGAAACAAATGGGTTGGTATAGTTAGACTATAATTGAGCCCGTTTTGCCCAGTACTTTGAAGTGCTTGAAATATTACTAGATTTATAGATAATGTTTATTTTTTTTAAAAAATGGAGAAAAAACACGCCCAACCTTGATGAAGTGTTTTATTCTGACCTTTCCAAAAGAAAGGAATTTGTCGAACTTTGGTGTGGTCTCCATAAAATGTTGTTGTCACACGGACAGGCAACAGTGGAGAGAGGATTTTCTGTCAACAAACAGGTATCTGTTGAGAACCTCAGCAGAGAAAGCCTCAGAGCTCAAGGGCTAATCATTGACACAATGAGAAAAGCAGGTGGACCTTTGGAAATCATCATTAGCAATGAAATGATGACACATGGCTCCATTGCAAGACACAAGTACCATGCTTATCTAGATAAGAAGAACGCAGAGAAGGATGAGAAAAACCAAAAAGGAAAGAAACTGGAGTTAGCCAGAAACTTCAAAAAGTTAAAAACACAGCTGCACGGATCATCTATTGAGTACCTCGATCAGAGCATACCTCACCTCTGCGCTGTACCCTACACTGGCTATCAATTCGATACAGAATCAAACACAAAATTTGTTCTCTATGCTATGTTTCAATGACAGACTCCAGTCCAACATACCTATGCAGCCTCACCCATGTGTATACACCAGCTAGATACTTGTGCTCTTCTTCTGACAATCGTATACTCATTGTTCCCATGGTAAAAACAAAGTCATATGGACAGTGTTCTTTTGCATACCAGGGCCCGGCGATGTGGAACGAATTGCCCATTGAAATTAGACACAAAGACACAGTGGTCCCTTTTAAGAGTGCTCTTAAAACTCACCTGTTTCGACTGCAGGGGCAAACTTAGAGACCTAATCATGTTTTGTATTTTATGTTTTCAGCATGTTTTTATGTTTTTCAAATTCATTGTTTTTTTCATTTGTTTTTCTGTAGTGTAGTCATATCATTATTGATGGTGTAAATCACTTAGAGCTTCGAAAGATTATGCGCTATACAAAGTCCTCATTATTATTATTATTATTATTATTATTATTATTATTATTATTATTATTATTAAATATCTTACAGCACAAATTCCTCTTAAATGTCAACATTCTTTAAATTAGTTTGCATTAAACACTAATGAACATTACCTTTTCTGTATAGTACATGCAGATACTAAACCACAGGCTTTGATTACAAAACAGACCAAGTGTAGAGTCTGATGCTTGATGATTATATGTCAAATGCCGATGCTGATGTAAATGTACTTACAAGAATAAGCTTTGAATTTCATACTATAGTTGCCGGGGCCCTGAGTGGTCTAAAGCGCTCAACATTACAGGTCACTGCCTATATTCCTCTGTCAATGTGGATTTGAGTCTCAGATTCAGCCAGTGTGGGTTTGTGAGTAAGCTTGCCAGTAGATTCTTTTGGATCAATGGTTCTTTCCAAGGGTTTTCGTGGGTTAGTCATCTTCCATTAATACTGGCCACCATGTATTGCCTATCGTGGGCTGAAAAATGGCGTTAGACCCTACAACATACCATAGCTGCTAATTTGTGCCAGAATTGACACAGTGTTGCTTATGATCAAACAGATTGTAAATGATTAGGAACACATCTTGATATCACTGCTCTGGTGACCTCATGGTTAGAATGTCTGTCTCGGATGTGGTATGTTGTGGATTTAAATCCCAGCCTAGTCATAACAAAGACTTATAAGAATTGTACTAACAACTGCCTAACTAGGCGCTTGGCATTATGAGGTTAGTGTTAGGTTGACCTGGTGTCGGAATAATGTGACTGGGTGGGACATCTTGCTACAAATCTGTGGCATGATGCCCCATGCTAGACATCATTATTAAGTATGAATATTGTTACCTGAAATAAATGCAATATCAAATGTAAATATCTACTTTCCTGACATCTATAGTTTCTCCCTTTTTATTAATAGACACGTCAGATATTAATAAAATCCATTTTATGTAAATTACTTTCCAAATAAATGTTTTGTAAGGAACTTTAGTTAATGACATTTTAATACAAAGACCTGTGATCATACTTTGCAATTTAATAGGAGTGCCATATACCGAGACCGTTGATTTCATGTATTCAGGAATTAAATGTCCCCCCTATTTATGGGTAGCTTCACAAAATAGATCTCCGTCAACTATAAGTTCAGAAATTTATTTTTGTCTCTTTTTACATGCTTTGCTTGTAGTGAATTGCTTCCTAAATTCCAAGAATGATCATGAAATGCTGTAGATTTTTTCTTGCAAGCTAGGATCTCCATTCCCACCCATGAAACTTACATGGGTCAACACCTGGCAGTGATGTACTGTGGTATCATTATATTTTAAGAAGGAATGAACAAATCAAACATATCACATAGCATATGTGCCCCCAAAATCTTATTTGGAATATGTTATTTAGTAGGCAGTGTTATATAATGCATATATGAGTTAACAATAAGCAAATAAGGTTGAATAAAACATGTTAGAAATAGTTATCACATGTATGTTAGCTTGAGACCATATCTGAACTGTTAACATAATTTTACATCCATTTTAGGCATTGTTATGTCAAAAAAGGGCATTGTTTTATTTGTCAATCAATTACTAGAGCTTTCTATTACTATAAGTGGTTTCTTTGTAGTTTGTTGAAGAGGCCTGAACATAACTGTTAGCTATTGTGCAGTTTGGGTACAGCTGATCAGAAAATGAAGTGGGGTCAGTGGGGGTGGGTGGGGTGATAACGCACTCCATAGTGAGAAATGGCATGTCATTTGAGAATTTCATGTGGATTGGACCGAAAAAATCAGTGAATATTTAGTGAAAATAATGCTTAAACATGGTGCAAAAAATTTCCTGATGGTAGGTCCTAAGCATCCATGCCAACCATTTCATTAGTCTTCATCAATTTGCCATTTAACCCTAAAAGACTTATCCAAATTTGAAAACAGCATTTTGTCCAAGTATTGATGTGTCTTGATTTCAAGGTCACATGCACTACTTATTCAGCTACAGTAGGCAACAATCACAATAATGAAAGCTAAAGTTGTTCTTATAATGACTGCATTTACCCCTCTGGGTCGTTCTGTCTCTGAATTCAGTCATTGTAAATATGAAGCAGGATATTTAGAATATGATGTGCTGTTTTGATACACTGCAGATAAATTTTGCTCATTATTTTGCCAAAAGGTTATTACTCATATAGGAGAGAGAGGGGAAAACATCTGAGTGATGTATTGGTTTAATTTTTTTTCTTCTAAAATAGCATTTATAATACCCAGTCTCTATTTCCATCTATTGCAGGATGAGGAAGTTTTTGAAGCATGGAGTATTCCATTGACAGTGATTTGGGTACAGTATTCAGGACTTTTGATAGTTGGGTACTGTGTTCATGGTTTTTGATACATGGGGACACGATTACAGTAGCCAGAGTTCTTGATACCAGCGTAGACAAAACCTTACTCTTGACATTCATACTAGTAAATTGGGAACCAGCTTTATTTTTGTATTATTACTTGTCATTGTTCTGATCCGGACATAACTGAACATAAAAAAAAACTTAAGCAATTAAGCCCATCAATGACTGAGTGTATCAGTGAATCAGTAGTACAGGAAGTAAGCCAATCAGGGAGTGACTAAATCAGAGAATTAATAGTACAAGAAATAAGCCGGTAAAAAAGTGACTTGATCAGAAATCAGTACTGTTTGTTCAGATACCAAATGCTACAGGTATTCTGTACTTGTCAAATGATTATCAGCAGTGTAATCTAGCAAGAAATTCAATTAAAAGAGCAAGCAACAATGATTAGGAGAAATTTCTTAACAATATTGTAACTTGTCATCAGAAGAAAAAGACTTGTAAGACTGACATTATTTACCTGTAATATGTTTCCTTTTGTTTAACACATTGACAGTATTTTGCATGTACAAACTTTCAAATTCATTTTGACAAGTTGATAAAGGTTACAAATTCAATTAAGATTTAATGGTGATTTTTTATAATACATCAATTTATTCGGTTGAGTCACTTATGTATTTCATTTATTTCTTTTTTTATTTTGATTGTATTAAATATAGAGAACATTGATTTAGATTATGTCCATATTTGAATCTGTCTGCAACAATGCACCTTTCAATTAGGTGTATTTGATCCTAAACTGTTGAAAATACAGTTTTGTTCAGGCATTGGGGCATACTGTTCCCTAATCATTTAGAAGAAAACGCATGAAGCTTGGGATTATGCATGCAATAATTATACATGCAAGTTTATTATTTTAGTTCCTGCTCTGTTCAGATTTGATTTAAGTAGTGTTAAGGCTATGTGAGTAAATTTATTTACCTATCATTTCACCCTTTGAAGTTAACGAGGGCTTGTCTGGACAGAATTTTGAACCCACAACATACTGTCTGTGGGTTATAACACACTAACCATTGAGCTGTTACAGCTATCTAATATTGGTTTGGTGCTTTTTAAATGTACTCAATACTCTTTGAAATTCGGTCATGTCATTATAATGATAGATAAATGTTTGAGTGACAGCATTCTGTGCTTGAGATTTTTCATATAATTGTAACTTTTGATTATATATGTACAGGAAAAGGGCAAGACCTATGGGCTATGTACGGTGGGGAGTTAGTGTTTATGGTCAATTTATTTTGCACTTTTTCTGACAATAAATAACTCTCTGTCAGTGAATAAGAAAAGATCTTACAATTACAATATTGCTTTCTGTTACAAAATATGTCCTCTATCATGTGAACATAGTTCTCCAAAGCTATGGGTCATTTCAGGGTCGAATTGATGTCTTTAGGACCAGAGATAATAGTTCACTTTTACTTCTTAACATTTGTGTCATTTCAGAATCTACTGTGACACCTATAGAGCCAACTCATTGTGCAACTCACAGACATGTAGTAGAATCAGACAGCTTGTCTGACTTTTATCTGCATGATGCAAGTAAAAAAGCTCAACGCAATAAACATAAACCTCGTAGAGAGAGGAGAACTCAAGATAAATCTGGACAACATGATCATGGTAATAAATTTTACTTTTGTTTTTTGTGAACTAACTTGCTATCTTACAAAGGTAAAAAAAAAACACCTGAAAAAAATCAAGCTGAGAGAACTGCATGTTTTAATGTTATTTTGCGATGAGATGAGTATTATGAACAGTTCCATGGATCTCGACATCAGTGACCAGTATATATCATTTCATATTAAAATTAGATACCATATACAGTTCCAGTCCAGATAGATCCAATAAGTAATGCATTATAAACCAACATGTTACAGCAGTGGTTCAGTTTGCTGGCTGGCTAGCCGAAGTACGAGTAGCAATATATACCTAGGGCATGCTTGGGCTTCCAATATTACCACCACAGTGGCCATATTGAAAATCGTATCACTTTCCATCCTGAACAGATATTGGCCATGAATTATATAGAGACAATGGCATTGCATCATCATTTCCTCTGGGAATGGTTTATCGCAAAATAAAGCAGTCTTGTACAAGACAAATTTTACTGCCTGTCATATTGAACTCCCAGGTGGGGTGGGGGTGGGTGCCAGAGTGGTTTAAAGTGTTCTCCGTTACGAATCACTGCCATCTCATTGCCAGTAGCTTCTCATGGGTCGGTGGTTCTTTCAGGGTGGGATTTCTAGATTCTTCCTACACCAGTAATACTGGCTGCCATGTATTGCCTATAATGTGTTGAAAAATGGTGTTAAACCCAACTATAACAACTGAACTCCCAGCATTAGCAGCAGTTAAAACATTCATCCCCCATGTTTTATAAAGTGGGTGAAAACATTTTCTTGCCACATTGAAGTGAATTTGGAATATTATTGCTAAACTTCAATGCTATAATTGACCTTGGAGGCAGGCAGTCTAACTATTCCTTCAGCTTGACTTTCTTCCCTTATGGTCATTTTACAAGCCAGCTGATCCATGTTTCAAACTGGAATCTGTCTTAGACATTGTCATGGCTTAATTCAGAAATATAATTGAGTCATTTCTCCAGACCTTGTTGAAGCTGTTGTCATACAGACCTGTTTCCTGATAGTTTAGCTTTGGCTTTTCTTATGAGATTTTCCAAACTAAGTTCAGTTCAGATTGGTTTAGTGATCCTTGTTACATATGCGTAGTAACCAAGAACCAGTCATGATCATGGGCAGTCAGAGAATTAACATATGCTCTCTCTCAACTATAGATCGGTCAAGAGCTATGGTCATGCAACATCCTGTTGTGCCCTTTAGCACTGCATGAAGATGCAAAATCAAGTCGTAGCATGCACAAATGATTCTTCCTCCCAGCAAAGCAGTACATCATAACCCAAACCAGATCTTCATGGTTTTTGGGTATTTGAGTCTGTAGAAAAGACATCAAGGCACACATTGTAAATGACCACTGCATTGATGGTTGAATTCTTTCACCTCAGCAGAGGTATCACATTGGACATTTCAAAAGTTTTGCTCGAGCATAGAAAAGTCATCTTAGGGCTGTGAGATTTTATTAAATGGTCCTATACCAACCACTGCATCTTAGATTTAAAGGACCAGCAAAGTGCAGCTTTTCAGTAAGAAATTATACAATTATCAGATGAATAAGCCATGGAGCAACTCAATTTGCAGGAAAAGTGTATGGAACCACAAAATTACTATAGCAAATATGCCTATGAGTATACTCTGCAAGAACCTTACATAGATGAAAAAGCTGGAGAAGAAGGACCAAGGCCTCCTAATATTGGAAGATTGAGATTGTGCAGTGGACAGCTTAAGCCTAAGGCTGAACTGGCTGATTAATTATGCTCTTCTGCCCTTCTGATTGATTTCACAGGTACTTTAGAAGGTCAGAACATCTACAACTCAGATTTTCCTCATAGCATCTTTGTAGCCTCTTCTAATTGTGTTGACAGACCAACACAGGCATTACCTCAGTGGATCAATCTATTATTACAACACAAGGGGTCTTTTCTTCACAACATTCCTCATATTTTTCACCGTCATGCTTTTCTCATCACAGATGATCTATCTGCAAAGCAAAAGGTTTTGAACAAGATCACCAATTGTATTGTTCAAACCCGGAAAAAAATCTACTTTATAAAATATGTTATGCCCATTGGAGAACCTTTTGTGATTTGTTCTCTAGAAATATGTTACTCTTAACTGCTCTTCTCTGCAAAACAATTTTTTCATCTCTTCTTTTTTGAAGAAAAGTGTTGGGTTTCCACAATCAGAGTTTGTAGGGCAGCCCTTTCAAGCACATTATATTGTCTTTCATGCTTCTTGATTTTTCCTCCTGTGGATATCATCGTCTTCACACCTTGCTGGCAAATTCAGTTCAACAGAAATGTCAGGCAATATATTGCAGATATTTAAATGTGGTGGAGTGTAAACTAATTTTAATTAAGTAATAATTATTTGTCCTCATTACATGCCCTCCTCCCTGCCGTAGTGACTTTAAATAGTCATGGGCCTTGAAAAGAAGGAAAATACTCTCATGTGCATGGGCCGATGGCATTCAGACTGGTTTGCTGAATGAGTTCTAGAACAGGGGCTGGTGCATTTAGCATGGACCAGTGTTTTCTATTCTGGAAAAAGTAAAGCTAAATAATAGTGATAGGTAAGTATTATGTAGTTATAATTAATATTACCTTCTCCCAAAAAATACATGTTTAAATGGTTTTCCATTGAACAGAAGAAGGCACACCAGTTGATATAATTGTATTTTGAATATAAAGCACTAGTTTGAATGAAAAGAGACAGGCAAAAATGACAAATTGATGAAAGACATAGTTGACTTTGTTTTTACTGCATATTTGATAAAACTTATTGGCACTGGGGCAATCAGTATACCCAAAACAATACATATCATGATCTGTAACTTTAAACACACAATGTGATGGAAATTATGTTTACCAGTTATATTGATGTGATGAAGATTAGCCCTTGATGCATATTCTTCTCTTCTAACTCATTTACAGTAATATTCCCATAAATTAGCATGGAGTGAGAGTTTGGGATTTTAAGGAGCATGACAATCACACTATTTACTTACTATTTCTTAACAGATTTATTTTTTGCATTATTTTTTTGACACGTTCTAAATTATAGTTTATATGAGAATGAGCCTAGTTTGATTAGATTTAAAAACTATCAGTAGTACTTTTGTTTTTGTTATTATTCATGCTGCAGTTACTGTAATTCTTTTCTGAAATGATTCAGAAAACTAGAGGAATTTCTTCAAAATAAATTTTTATCTCAACTGCATTTTCAAAATGACTGTAGTGGTCAATCAACATCATTCGATGAAACAAAGTGAATCAATCACCATTCACTATTGAGGATGCCTCAACTCATTTAAAATGACTGCATGATTCTTATCATCCTTTTTTTAGAACAACTTGACCTAAGTGGAGACAATTTGACGGAAGTCTACAAAGAACTACACCTGATAAGTGAAAAGCTGAAGGTTTGTCAATTGTCTGCTCTCACACTATAAACATTTTGTTTCACCTAGAAAAGTATAATAAACTAGGATCTCATATTTTAAAACAGTACTTGAATCACATTAAGTTAAACTGTGTACAGGCATAAATAACAAAGTTTTCATAAAGTTACCCAAAGATTTACTTGAATCCGGAGATCTTTATACAGTTCTGGTGGCCTTAGTAATTAGAACCTTGGATTCAGGAGGACACAGGTTCAGATGCCAACCAAGTCTTACCAAAGACTTATAAAGTTGGTACTAGCTGCTTCCATGCATGGCACTCAGCATTAAGAGATTGTTATTAGGACTGGTCGGCCTGGTGTCTGGATAATGTGACTGGCTGTAACATGATGATACCTACCTGTGGTTTATGCTCTGTTGCTGGACACCACTATAAACTATCATGTTGCAGACATCATAGTGACAAGGTTAAAAATACTTAAAGCTAGATCACACACACATATACACAAATCAGACACACATTTATTGACATCACACCTAAAATAATACTGCAACAACTATAAGATCAATTCCATTTGTTGTCCACTCTTTTGTCATTGGAGAGTGGACATTGTTCATAAACTTATTGATTGGAGTCATAAAGGTGACATGCATTTTAAATGAGTGCCTCTCACACTTTTTAGTGGGGTCCCGAGTGGCCAAGTGGTCTAAAATGCTGTCCGTTACGGATCACTGCCGTCTCACCTCTGCGTGGGTTCGAGTCTAAGATTCTGCTGATGTAGTTATGTGAGAAAGCTTGCCAGTAGCTTCTCATTGGTCAGTGGTTCTTATCAGGGGTTTTCCAGGGTTCTTCCTCCACCAATAATACTGGCCGCCATGCATAGCCTATCGTGTGCTTAAAAATGGCATTAAACCTTAAAAAACAAAACAAAACAAAACACTTTATAGTACCCGATATTACTGTGTCATTATAATGCCATAGACTGTATATGGAGTATTTTTCTACTGTGAAATCACTTTATAATTGGTTTTCATGAACCAACAACTACAGATGATGATTTAAATTAAGTAGTAATGATATAAAATGTTGTCAGTATAATGGAATCCATAATTGTACCCACAGCAGTAATTTAAGGGTGCTTCAGAACTGTATCATTATATTTCTGTGGTGATATATATATATATATATATATATATATATATATATATATATATATATATATATATATATATATATAATAAAATCACTGAATTTGGCCAAGCTCTTTAAAATGTAATATTTTACTTAATAATGCATTCATGCATATTTGATATGGACACTGTTGAAGAAAATGTAACATGTTAAAATCGGCTTTAATGTGTTGCAGATGCTTGCATATGAATACAATAAATTGATTTCATATATATTGCATTGTTGTTCATGTACAGTTAATTCGGGAAGTGCATCCTTGTTTCTGTATATCAGGACATGTGACAGATTTTCAGTGTCAGAATGTGCAGAACATGTGACTTGTACCAAGTCTCTTGTCCTAGCCAAGTGAAAAATAAAACTTGGCTCAACCCTGCAATCACACGGTAAAGGTCAGGTTCAGCATTTAACAGTCCAATCTAGCACTAAAGTTACTACTAGTGCTGTGGTTGTCAGAAAAAATTAGTTTCTCATACATATGAAAGCTTTTTTGTATAAACATTTATTTTTTAATAAGACTTGACAGACTTGCTTCTAAAAACAATAAATAGTAAATAATAAACTTTAATATAAAACATTCCGAATTCAAAAATGAAATTTATTGCTAATGATGTTCAGTTTCTTCTGAAATACTAAAATTCAACAATTTGATATGTGCATAGATGTTTTGCAAATTTAAACTGGAAACTGAATAAGTGATGACATATCCTTCTGAATAAGGTCTGATGCAGTATAATTAAACTGGTTACTGATCTTTTAAATATTTCCTATGTCAGAGCCAAATTGCTTGATTTTTAAGCATTTAATTACAAAGAAGTGATCTGATTTATAGAGTAGACAACTTGAGCAGACTACTAGCCTGATCCTTCCCAAGTTATGTCCCTTTACAAGATAGTCCGAGCCTGTAAATAGATGGCAAGAAAAGATCTTAAATTGCTCTCATGCACAATGGATATTTCCTGAATATGTATTTTAAAAAAAATGCTATTTGCTTCTTTTTTATTTATTCAAAATTCTCTTTGAGGGACACAGTATTTTCCTTGCTTGGTAGTGTTTTTATTGTGTTCATGATTGGAATAGAAATGACATTTTTAAAGCTTGCAATATCTGGATTGCAACACAATGATGGTCACAAGAAAACAAATATTATATAATTTCACAAACTACAAATAATTTTTCAGGAGGAGAACAAAATACTGCATAGCAGGGAACATGATCTGAAGGAGAGAGAGCGAATGGTTTCCATCTCCCAGGAAAATATCAAAACTATTGCTGAACTTGAAGTAAAAAGGCAGACACAATTATTGGAAGAGGTTTGTCACACAATAAGAGTTTCTTATTACCATTTTGTTTAAAGAACTGTTACTGATTATAGCTATTTGAAACATGGAGAGTTCCATGGATGGAGATTATATATTTTAAATCAGTTACATCATGATTTTAACATAGTCAACTTTACAGTTATGTGATCTTCTGTTTTTTTAACCTTATTTTAGCCAAAGGAAACTCAAGCACAAGCTCATTGTCTGAACATTTCAACATTCTTTTACATAATATATAGAATTATATATAGAATTATATAATCAGGCATTATGCTAAATAAATTTCAATGACAGATCCATTCTGAGGATTGTTTGATTATGGGGTTTTGCTTAAACTTCATTTACATGTGCAAATACTTCAAGAATATGAGAGTCTGATCTGATCACAGTGTATTCTGTCAAATACTTGAGAATGAGGTCTGATCTGATCACAGTGTATTCTGTCAAATACTTGAGAATATGAGGTCAGATCTGATCACAGTGTATTATGTCAAATACTTGAAAATATGAGGGTCTGATCTGATCACAAATAAAGTGTACTCTGAAAAGTGCTGGAGAATATTAAGGTCTGGTCTGATCACAAATACAGTGTACTACATCAAGCAAGAATTTCTTTAACTACTATATTTGATGTGTCATGGAAAGGCAGTGTTCAGAAATCAGTTAATGTTATTTTTATTATTGCATTCACTAGGCACTATGTATGTTTAAATGTTAGAGAACTTAAGATATACATAAATCTGTGATATTAAATGCTTTGCACTGTAACTAGATTCTTTGTTGACTCTTGAGAAATGTTTCTGTTAAATGAGAAGAAAACTAGTTCATTCAGTACATGTACTTGTTATTTGTTTTTGTATTTAAGAGTTCAACAAAATTCCCCATCTTGCACTGAGTTTGTTCTGATTCAAAATCTTTTCTTTTTTTATAAGGGAATAGAAGTATCATTATGTTTGTTTTGGATTTGTATTCCAAATTATGGTCGCAGCCTATTATTACCCACGAGATTTGCTCACTTTTGAAAGCAAGCTACATACTATGTACAGCCCATGGATTGTTAATCCACCATATTGAAGATTGTTTTGCTTTTATTGTCTGTAAATGTGCTTCCCGGTTCTTGAAGTATGCTTGGAGTTGTCAGTGATTTTCAGCTTCAACCACCACAATCTTGAAGTCAGCTTTGCTGATTATTTTATTGTGGATAGCCACTGAATACAGTTTACTAGTCTTGTTGAAAGTACATTGTGCCACTGCAAGCAGTTCTGAATAGATGTGTTCGTTAATGTAATCATTTAAAAAGAAATTTACTATCGCCACCAGAGACACTGGTTACTATTCATATAGCTGCAACAGCAATTCCAATAGGTGCACCAACAAGGGATGTTCTTGCAGTGTTCCCTGACACACCAAGACTAACAGTTGTTGCCATGACAATCCCACAAACAGCATATACAACCAAACACGTGCTTGTATTTCACGATTAATGCGATTATAATTGGTGATTTCATCTTGCAGCTATTACTCCACTTCAGTTATTTTTTCATGTCTGCAAAATTGAGGGTCCATCATAGTTGTGCTATTAATAATACAGTTGTGTTGCACAAATTACAGGGAAAAAATGACCGCCTTACAGAGGAGGTCGTGGCAGGTTTGAGTAATATTCGTAAATATTAATATTCAATTTGTTTAATATTAAACATGCTCAAATGTGACATTTATAAGTTGGTGCAGTGTTCGTGGTGATGAAACTATGCTTCCCACCTATGCATGCATTATATAAACAGCAAGATGACGACATCTTAGGCCATCCAATCAACTTTGTAATCATATAGTTAAATAATACAGTGGTTGTCATCTGCCATGAGCGCTGGGTCCTTTTGTGAAATAATTAATGAACTCAGTGGCTTCTGGAAGTCCATATGAGACAAAATAAAAATAATGTCAATAGAGGTTTAAATGATACATTTTTGCTGTGTATCCATATGATTCACAATATGCAGCCTGTGATAACGCATATACAACACCCTTTGTATTGTACAATATGAATAATATAAAAAGATTATTATTCTGTCTCAGTTAAAGTTTGGAGACATTATAATGTTATCTTCAAAACAGAAGAAATAATGCAATTTCCTTGTATAATGCAAATCTCATCTAGAACAAAACGGGGGGAATAAAACTAATGTTGAATTCCCAGCTGATGCAAAAGACTGCTGTAGCCACAGATACTTGTATTTGTTAGTGAAGAAGGAAAACCATGACCAGTCCTATTCTACAATTTTCATTTACAAACCTTGTCACTTTTGTGTTAACTTCTAGATAGCTAGTGGGTATTCTCAAATTATCTTCATTTTGAGTGCCTGTGACTGCATAATTTGCAGTTCAGATGGATTATAATTGTATAGAATAACAAAGCAAGTAATAAATAATTAAGGTAAGTATCGTTTTGTGTATATTCTCTATTTTATTGATATATGTTAGATTACAGCAATAGTATCAATGCATTTATATATTGATGAATAATTTCATCCCTTAATGTTGAGGTGTTACAACATATGCAGCCCAGTGAGTGCCAGGTCATAATCCTGGTCGACAATGCCATTTTCCCATGTATGTGACACCATTTATATAAGTTAATTTTTCATAAAGAGATCACAAAAAAGCTTGACTGATTTTGTCCTCATGGATAAATCAAGAGTGGTGAATAGATGGTTAATTGCATGGTCTTCTGCATGTTGTACCAGGTAGTTGAAGACCTCTTCCCGACTGTATTCAATGACTTTTTTGTAGTAATCAAAGGCTTTTTTATTTGTATACAACCGTCTTTTTAAAAGACATTTCTGATGCTGTTTTGACAGCCCCTAATGTGCAAGAATTGCTGCATAGAATGGAAATATTCCACTGGTCTTTATTTGTGTCACCTTTTGTTTAGCTAATTTTAATCCACCACATGTGCTTTTCCTTTTGACTGCATTAAGCAGGTTGATTTGTGTTTTGGGTAACCACACTGGGATATTTACAGTTAAATTTGTTTCAGTGTTCTCCACTAGTGATGGGAATCGGTCAGAAATTCATAATCGATAATCGGTTGCCCTTAACCAACTGATCATCGATTATGATCTGTTACTAAGAGCAAATTTTATTTTTTGTTAACCAGTTATATCTTTGATCAAGAGTTCAAAAATATGATTATAAATGTACAGAAGTAATCTCATTTAATGACATGTATACTTTAACCTGACAATAATATTACATTATATGTTACTTTGTTCCACAACTTTGATAAATGAATGCAACTTTTTATGGCTGATCAGTCCTATGTAACTGAAATACTGCTACAATCCCCCGAATTTTTTTGTTCACATTTGATGTATCTATAATTTAAAGTATAGAAGGACATGTTTTTCTTGTTTCTCATTGTTTATAAATACTACAAAAGATGTTGCAATTTGACTGAAACAAATCAGCAAAATGTGTTTAATGTATTAACTCATCAATTTAACAACTTGACCATGTAATAATGATTATATATTCCTAATTATGAATCATAAGGTTTCATATTTGTAGTTGTGAAGGGAATTGATAAATTTCAGGTCAACTTTAGTGGCTGGGAGTTTTACTAACCTTTGTGCTTTGCATTCACCTAAAGAGTAGTCTCCCTTTACACACAATCGATTATGGAGTTAACAATCGATTATCTGCTCAACCAACTGATGATCGATTATAATCGATAATCAGAACAACACTATTTTCCACAATTTTTTTAATTGCATTTTTTAAATTTTCCCAGATAATTTGTATTAAAAAAATCGACCGTCACTTTGTGATTGGACATTATTATATAAAGATGTAACAGGTTCATAGCTGAATTTGGGAAATTTCTCTGACTTTTTTTCACATTTACAACCTCAAGCTGTTAAGAGTGGAGAAGAGGGCTATCCTCTGTAAAGTTGATATCAGATAAGTTTAACTTAGCTATGCCTCAAAATGTCAGCTATATACTATCTCTATCTGTCTATCTGTCTGTCTGTCTGTCCGTTGGGGCACCACTGATGACTTGACAACCAGCTTCCTCCATTCCAATCTGTTCTCTGACACTCTCACTGTGTCATTCAGCTTCAGACCTGTCCACTCTGAGATATCATCCTCCCATCTTTTCCTCTGTCTTCCTTTCCTTCATCCTCCCTGCACAGTACCTTGCATGATTGTCTTAGCAAGCCCTGTTGATTGTGTGACATGTCCATACCATTTCATTTGTGCTTTTTCACAATGGTCAATAGCTCTTCATAGGGCCCAATGGCTTGCTTAATTCTGTTTCCCACTTCTTCATTCGTGACATGATCTCTATATGTAATGCCGAGCAACCATCGAAAGCATCTCATTTCAACAGCTTGTATTCTCCTTTCGAGATCCGCTGTGAGGGTCCATGACTCACAGGCATATAGGAATACAGATGCAGCCAAGGAGCGCATCAGTCTGATTTTTGAGCTGACTGAGGTGTTTCTGTCTTCCAAACTGTCTTCTGCCTTGCCATTGCTGTTATTGTCAGCACAATCCTGGACAATATTTCTGGTTTCGATCCCTCGTCTGCCATGATGGTTACTAAGTACTTGAATCTATTAACTGTTTCCAGTTTTTGGCCACTAATCATGATGTCAGTGCTGATGCCACTGGTGTTGTTGGTCATCAGTTTGGTCTTCTCTCCACTGATTTCCATACCAAAAGCAGTAGCTGTCCTGTCCAATTTTTCCACCAACTGAGCTAGCTCCTCCTCATTTCCGTCAAGGCCATCGATGTCATCAGCAAAGTGCAGATTCGTTATTATTCTGAATCCAATACTGACAGTTCCTTCATGGTCTTCCAGTGCATCTGTCATGATTCTTTCAAGAAAGATGTTGAAGAGAGTAGGTGAAAGCAAGCAGCCCTCTCCGACTCCCACAGTTGTCCTAAACCAATCTCCTATTTGACCGTTGAAGCATACTGCACTGGTGGCCTTGCTGTAAAGGCTTTCTATGACTTTGATCAGGTTAGCATTGATGTTGTACAGCTTCATGGTGGTCACTGATGGGGTGTTGAGTATGTCTGGGTCCCCTGTAGGTCTGTGGTTGTACAGGTCTGAGCAGTATTCTGTCCATCTCTTAATAGTGTCTTGTTCTTCTGTAAGACATTTCCCTCCCTGATCTTGAATGATGGAGGAGCATCCTTGTTTTACACTGGTCAGGTATTTCACCAGTTGGTATGCTTTTTTGCTGTACAAACAAATTTGATGTAATGGGCTTATACAGTGAAGTAGCCTTTGCAAACTTGTGAACTTTGAAGATACTAATTAGAGTTGGAAATTATAAAGAACACTGCATTCAAAACTCAACTACCTTATATGGAATACCTGATGCAAATGAGTTTAAGACGTCTCCAACGTTGAATGAATTGCCTCAAGCCTACATGTATTGTTGGAAGGGAGATATACAAGATATTTGTACATATTTTTCAGAGTATCTTTAAACTTAACCAGGTATCTAACTTCAGCAGATGCAACACCTGTACCAAACTCTAACCTATTTGCAATACAATGTACTGCCAGTAATTCATTAGTATCCTCCTTCAGCCTGGTGGCAGTACCACTCTTGCAATGTGCCATGACATAAGCACCATTGGTAGACACACCAACTAGATTGACCGGACTGAAACCAAATGACTTGATTAAACAGAACAGCTCAGAATATATTTTGCATTTGTTGCTCAAAGCTGAAAATACCCAGAAAACATGTAACAGAAAGAATTTGTTTATGTAATAGTAGATAGATTCCAGTGTTTTTGTTTGCTACCTTTCACAAAATGATGTAACTGTTGTGGCCAGTGGGGTCATACCTGCCTATGTTTTGTGTTTTTTTTGTATGTGACTCTTCATAGAAATCCTTACATGTTGTGAGTGTCAGATTAAAAGATATTGGTGAGCAATTCCAATACAATTTAGTTTTTTTAATAACAATACATCCCAAGCCCTTCTTGGTAATTAGAAGTAATATGTGGGATTAACTTGTACAGGTGCTTGGCAGTGTCCTGAAACTTAGTACATTAGTGTGCAAATACAAATTATGATAGTCACCCATTGCTTTTGCATTCAAATGCCAACCAGACTTTGTTTGCATGTTCATGATCTTTTTTTTTTAAAGTACCTTGACATGATAGAGATTCATAAAACACTTCATTTGGTGGTAAATAAGCAATGCCATCCAGGGTGGCAGAGAAAGAGGTTGACAAAAAAGAGTGGACTGACAACATCACAGAATGGACCATGACAAGTTTTGCAGAGACACAGGCATTGACACATGATCGAAACATGTGGAGGGAACTGGTCAGATGTTCAGCAGCACAGTACCTCAACGACCACACTAGGTCAAGAGACTGATGATGATGATGAAGTTTCAACAAATTTGTTGCAATCATTCATGTACTTATATGGATACACCTTTTATTACATTAGAAGTCTGAGTTGGTGACACAATATTGATAGATATTTTTTAAGTTTTCCCAGCTACATTCACTATCTTGTATGAGCTTTGAATTGAAAAACTAAGAAAAAAAATCATGTATTTTTCCATATTGTTCAGAATAGCACTTGCATTATTAAATAACCATCATACCCATGCAAGTTATAATGTAATAGAGGAACTTTTGTTTTATTGGGTAAATCAGTAATTGCATATTGCATGAGTTGTGTGAAGCTCTGCCATATTCACCATTTATGTGACAGTGATCATGAACTTTGGAACAAGAACCTCCAGTTGCATTGGAAGTAAAAAAAAATCTTCAAAGATCTAGCAATAAGTAGCTGAGGAAAACTTGCAAATGTTATTGATAGTCATAATCATAGGTGAATAGAGCTTTAGTCAAATTGATTCTGCTGTAACATCAAGCAGTTTAAGAAAACACCTTGCCATGATACAGCATTGATGGATCAGTTTGCCCATTACATCTAACTACAGTATAACAGAAACCATATCGGACTTGATCAGCATCTTGTATTTGTTTTATCTGTATGGTCCTGACCAGTCACTTCCACATTGAGACATTCAAAGTTAACATAGTTATTAACTATGTGGTCAGATCAGTGAAACTCTGCAGTGGACAATAATGCCACAACCAAGCAAATATATTCTCTGCAGATTTTCACTGATCTGACCACAGCAAATTTTATGGTCAGTGAGCGTTTGTTTGGCATATATTTATATATTCAGTGTGCATAACAGTATTAATTTGTGGCCCCATCGTCTTATTTCTGTCATACTTTTTATTTTGAAGTACAGGTATAGCAAAAGAGCAAGTAATTTAATGTGATATACTGGTTACATACAAATATATAATAGAAAAATTACACCCCAAAAATGTATGACATTCCAGGTACATACACTTTTGTGAGAGTTTAGAACAGCATCTCAAACTTAATCTATTCATTAATGTTGTATATAAACCTGCTGAAGTAAAACAATATTGAAGCATGATATGAAAAGGAATGAAAAGAAAAGCAAAACAGAAGAAACACAACGTTTTATTATTGCATAATAAAACCTATTGGGATCACTTGCCATGGCTTTCAGATTCCTTGTACATAATAATGATGCATGAAGTTCAAAACTTTTATTTCTAAAGCACTTATTGGTATATTAATTAACCTTTGGTACATTAGTAAATGTTGTTTATTGCATTGGCAACTATATTTTTTAAAGAACTTGCTGTTTGAAGTTGTTATATTGTTGTAGTTTACAAGTTTTTGTTGCTGCTATAGCACTTTTAAAAAATTATTATCTTGAAATCATGATAATAAATTTTTAAAAATGTGCTGGAAGACAAATTAATTTTCCTTAAAAAGTCAGCAATTCATTGGGAATTGTTGCATATGTTTAATGCTAAAATTTGTGTCATCAATAATGTAATTTCCTTTTTTCTACTTTAAATTTGATTAAATTTCATTAATATTGAAAACTATTTTCTTTTTCATTGTAGAAGCATATAGCTGAAATTAGCCAAATGGAGCAGAGTTTGAAGGAGAAACTTAAAGAAAACAGGAGACTGAAAGACAATTTTGACACTCTGAAACAAGCTAATGATGCTCTGAAGAGAGAAGTATGTATGGATACAGTTATTTTTCCTTAACTTATTATTGCTTTTATTTTGGCTTGGAGTCATATCATTTCCTCCATGTCTGTGGTTTTTTATACATACAAAGTTTAGTTTGTTTTACTATCATTGAAATGAAATGTATGTGCTTCATAAAAATTTGCAACAATGTTGAGTGTATTGGCATTTCAAGGGAGACAAGTCAGACGTTTAGTTAATTGATTAGACATTCTACAACAGTAAAATTGTGATAAAAAAATTACAGCAGTTAATATGAACTTATTAATGACAAACATATATAATAAAAAAAAAACAGAAGATTACTATTATTATTTTGAGAATTGCATTTCGATAATTAAAATAATAATTTTAAAAAATATCTTTTGTCAGCTTGTATAACTTGAAGCTTCCTTTCATCCCTTGAACATTTTCAATACAGTGATATGTTGTGCTGGACAAAATCTTGCATTCTTTATAGGAATTAGCAGATGTTTATACAAACATGTATGGATCAAGATTCCAAGGGCATTTTAATAGTGTATCTCCTCTTATAGAACAGCAGAACAAATAAAGGCTGCCATTCATTTTACCAAACTGATCAATAAAATGATACAAGTTCATAATCAGCTGCATTCAGACAGACATATGCTTTCATGTACAGATGCTTCCAGATGTATCTTTCAATTAGTGTGCCAATGATTGGGTATTCACCCTCTGAATTGATATAGATATTAGACTGCCTATGATTGGGTATTCACCATCTGAATTGATATACATATTACCTTGCATATCATTGTACAGTGGGACCCCGTTATAACAAGGTAGTTGAGAGCCATAGAATCCGACCGTGTTATGAACTGAACCGTGTTACAAGCAACCATGTACAATACCAACACATTTTTGGATTTAATGGGGGGGGGGGTACATAAAGACGGGTGTGAAAATGCATGGCACAATTACCATTTTTGATCAATATATATTAAATGAGAAAAACATTTGCTGTGGTAACAGAAATTGCAGATATAAAATATTACTTTATTCAGAGAACCATGCATTGGTACATACACGTGTCTAATTTATTTATACATGTATAATCTATTGCATGAAAATAGTATCAACACTGTGTACTCACCAGCGAATCTTGTAACATACATTGAATCCATAATACAAATATTTCCATCGAAAATATCCACAAACGGATGTAAAATATTCAATAATTTTGTCACAGATCATTATGTGACTGAATTCAATGAAAAGAAAATAACAAAAATTATGTAACAGGTGTACGTAATGAATGATGAAATAGTACATGTCCGTAGATTAAATAATGGAAGCTAAAGTGTATTCTTATATCTCAGGATCTTTCTGTCTCTGAATTCAGTCATTGTAAATTTCAGCACATTTTCCCACCCAAGCTGCTAGTCAAAGTCCTTTGAACTTGTCGCCCAGCTATTGCGTCATGTTCTTTTGATGTACTCTAATAATAAATACAGCAGGCAGAACTGGCTGTATTTTAACCACTGAATTATTTCACTGTAAATAGCACAGCTAAAATGATAAAGTAATCAACACTAACTTTGTCTCCCAGCTATTTGCATGCGTACGGAGGACTCCTGCATGGAGTGATTTATGTGTCCCAGATAAAATATTTGCATTCAAATACGCGTAATTAAGCGTTTCCGAGACCTCTGATTTGAACAAGTTTAGCTCGGCAGTTCACTTTGATGATAAACAATATACTTAAATTAATTGATTTATACATTATGGTGAGAATCTTTTATTATCCCCCGCATTGGCTGTTGCTTAGTTGTGTATGAAATTAAGAGAACATATTTCTGAAATTATTAGAGCAACGATTGTATTCGGAATGCATTCAAGGCAAACACAAAGTAGACACGATGGCTTCATTGCTCAGGGATCAGTAATAATAATATTGACACTTATGAGCTGTCATTTTTCAACAATAAACAAAGATCAAAGTTCTCAGTAGGCCCAGCAATTGGTTCGTATTTCTGATGTTTATTCTGGCACAAAACTAGAAGAAATTTGTTAATTTGTGAAATTTTATTAGCCATAAAACGATTATTTTATATTCGATTTTGTGTGATTTCCTCCCCAAAATGATAAGACATTTTCTACATGGTTCTTTTTCACACTTTTTAGACGAATATGAGAATGATAATTAAACTCTTGCCGTATTTTTTTTTCATACTTAAATGATTTTTTGTTTTGTTTTGGTCTTTGAGAAAAATACCTGTAATAATTTGCCAGAAATTTTGGGAGCCTTGCCACGACGGTGTTATATCCGAATTTGTGTTATAACGTGGCGGGTTATAGTGGGGTCCCACTGTATCTTACTACCTGTGTTGATCGCATCTCAAGCTTTCCTGTGTATCTTTCAGTTTGAGTCATTAAAGACTCAGCATGAGAAGCTGGAGAAACAATCTTTGAGTGTACAAGCACGACTGACTAATTTACAGGTAGGTTATTTATTTGAATTGCATATTCTTTCAAAAGTGCTGCATGTTACCACATTATGGTAAACATAAAGGGGAGTTATGAAAAATATATACCATTTTATCCACTGACCTTTTTCGCAAGAAAAAAATTAAAGAAACTTCTTGAGTAAGTTTTTGTAACTGCCGTGTCTAAAATTGTTCTCTCAATGTACCTTATTTGTTTTTTATGGAACAGTCTATACTGGGAGTTTTTTCCCCAAGCAGCGAAGATTTTGAGACTGGTGATATTGAATGTTACAATCACACATACAGTAAAAACATCTATGAGCAATCTCTGCTATGAGCGACCACTTGTCATTTCTGACCACAATTGTAATGCATGTATCAATATTAGTGTATAAACACAGTGTTATTAGCAACTACCTGCTAAACGTGACCTATAGTCATTATATCTTGGCAAAATATGCATTTTAACTCTGCTATGAATGATCACATTGCAAAAATCATGATAAACTCCACTGACCTTTATTTAATCTAAAAACTACCACCCATACCTTTCGGAAGAAAGTTTTAACTAATAAAAAATAGGGTAGTTACCGATGTCTGACATTTTTGTTAGCTCTGTTGCTTATCGTGTTTCATGGTTTTTCTCATACACCAGACTAAAGTATATGTAGATTATTTCCTACTCTGGTTCCTTGCTTCTATTGCTCCCTGCGTTCATTCTCCACTATTTGTATAGGGGTGAACAACGCAGGGAGCATAAAAGCAGTTAACCAAACTAATTATTCCCACACTTAGCCCACATCTTGTCCTTACTGTAGGACTCTGCATCCCTATAAAAGGCCATATTGTGAGAACAGACAGGCACCACTAACTTATAGGCAATCAGTGGTTGCAAAAATGCTTGTTTTGCATTGATTGCTCTGATAAAAAGCAAGCATAAGAGGAATCTTTAACAAAAGAAAAAGTTATTGTTGCTACCAGTGATAGGTGCTACAGTCCATAAACCAGGCTAATGTACACAAATTGACGCTGTACTGCCTAAGTTGTTATAGTTGTTGTGTATATTGTTTGTCTTTAGAGTTAATCTGTATTGCTGGGGGTTAATAAAGTCATTGTCTATTAAACCAGCTAGCGAGAATCGATTGATAATGTTAAACACTGTTTGTTGTCCCCATCCCCATTCCCCCCCACCAAATGTAAGGTGTTTATATCCCAATCATGACCGGGTTACATACTTTGCTTATAGAATTAACTTGATACCTTTATGTCTTCTTTGAACGAAGCCATTGACTTTTGTCTCCTAGTAAATGATTATATTTCTGGATGAGATAATTGTTTCTTTTTATTTCATTAATTGTTAGATATGCAATTCACATGTATAGAGTTTTCATTACAACTGAGCACTAATAATTTTAATAGAACCTTAATAATAATGGATGAACCTCCAACTAAAAAAGACAAAAATTTTAAGGCTGGAGAAAATGCTCGTTGTAACTGAAGAAGTGAAAAAGTAAACATCACTCACAAAAAAGTGGTTTAAATGTTTAAATGTTGGTAAAATAAATTTAGGTTGTTATAAAGGATAGGTGATTCAGGAATGATTTGATATGCAAAATCTTGTAATCTTTAAATGTATTTGTAATTTCATGTGTAATGATAGAAGTATGTCTTCATTTCTATATAATTTTGTTTTTAGATGAATGTATACAATATTTTAGCAAGAACTATTAATAAAGAATAGAATATATGTACTGTCATCAGGTTTTATTGTACCATCATAATCTCACACTCCTTCTTGCAGTCAAAACTCATAAGAACCACAATATCTCCATTCAAGCATGTCCTTTGGAAGATCAGTATTATTTAGTTTGTTTTCACTCATTATGGTTGTTGTTGTTGTAGGGTTTAACGCCATTTTTCAGCACATGATAGGCAGTACATGGCAGCTAGTATTATTGGTTAAGGAAGAACCTGGGAACATCCCCGGAAAGAACCACCGACCCACGAGAAGCTACTGGCAAGCTTTCTCACATAACTACATTAGCCGATTCTTATACTCGAACACACGCAGACAGAGGTGAGATGGCTGTGATCCGTAACGGAGAGATCTTTAGACCACTCGGCCACTCGGAGCCCCCCACTCATTATGGACCATATGCCCAGGATATGAGAGCTAAGTAACTTTCCAAACAGACTTGCAAAGACAGCCACTCTGAGCTAGCAGGGCAGGGCATGGCATGTATTAAATCTACAACCATTAGTTCATTAGGAAAATGTTTTTTCAAAGAAAGCTACTATGACTTTTGAAAAATCTGTGTATAGAAGACAATGGATTTCTTTAAACTTACCTCCATGCATTCATTGTCTTGTTACTGTTTAACTTTATAGTGCAATAATTATAGCTTACTGCATTTGTATGGAAAAGTATGAAAAGTAATACTGCAGAACCTTGGGAGTGCAGTATTAGTAAACAAAAATGAGTTTATATTTTCTCAAATAAATTCATAACCTATTTATTATGTACTCATTTTCTACGTATGGCTTAATAATAAAGGTATACTCTACAAGAAACAAAGTAATTGAATTTATGCTGTATTTCAAACTAAATACACACTAGGAGACTGATCAATACACTGTAACAATATTAATATGTACATAGCACCACCCAGGGACCTTTCAACATCATCACATGGTCAATATTAGTTTACAAAAATTCTCGTTTTGGTCTACGTAAAATTGAAATTTAGGTCATATTTTGAATGAATGCACATTGAGAAACTTTTCCAGTTTGTCTGAAATGGATAAATTTTGTGTTTTTTTGTTGATCCAACTCAATTCTGCTTTTCTGCTTATGATGGACTGAATTTATTGGGTCATTTCCATGTCATGTGAATGTGTGAATGTGATTTCATTTGGAAATGTAATTGAATTACAGTATAGTTTCTGTGTGTATCAGATTACATGGGTAATGTCATTCAGATATGCTGAACATAGGAAGGTAATTTTAAGGATATTCAAGATACAAAAATGTAAGTATAAAGTATATTTATTACCATAAGTCAAATAAGACATGTTTATGCCCTATCACTTGCATGCTCGCTGTTGGAAGGAACCCAGGTATGACCTGTATTATCCAATGTATGTCTTCTATTGTTAGCCTAACATTGTATCAAAATAGTTACAAGTGGAAAATTGAAAAGCAGCTGTTGTATGACAGTTCTTTTAGTCAGTAAAAATAATACTTTTTGGTTATCTAAGCTTTAGCTTATCAAAACCTCTCATTACATTTGTTTCTCGAATTTAGTGTCTTGAATAACTTGTAAACTGGGATGTCTCTGATATGCAGTAACCATTGGTCTCCATGCTTTACTATGCTATTTTCATAGACCCCAGGGAGCACTGGTCAGTTTTGAGCCATTTCGAAAAGTTACCAATATTTCTCCAAAATAACTGTTCAATGGTCAGAAAGGTATTTTCAATTACTGCATCTCTCATATTTGTTATGGACATTGCAGATATCACAGTCAGTCATTTGCTTGTTTGAAAGTTTTATTTTATGGCTCAGTGAACTTGTACACATCGTTAACTTTATCATCTTCAGGTTCAAATGGATGATGTAAGAGCATGTTTGGTTCATTCACAAACAATTATGTGTAGCTGATCCCAAAGGGTCTGATACATGAGTATACATTGTTTGTTTACAGAGTAGTTACTAATTTATTATACTATTTTTAGGCACATGACAATGTAAAGTGAACAGAGAAAAAAATGAGCCTATAATAAATTGCAAAATTGGACCTTACTTGTGCATTATACAACTTGGTAATAAGCAGAGAGAGAATGCTCCTTCAAAACATGTACATGTGATTACTAGTAGTAATGGACTTAAAAAATAAGATAGTATATGGAAGAGTGAGATTAAGGGTAAGTTTGTAACAAGCCAAAATATGTGATAATAGACTAAGACAACTCGGGGGATCATTTTTTAAATTATCTTTTATCCTTTTAATATTTGACTCTAATCAATGCAGAAAAATACCCAAAACAACCTCAACTGAGCAACATCAGACAATGGAATGACAAGAAGGCAGACATAACAGAATTTGATTGAATGGTCAGTAACCAATCTCTATCAGTTTTACATTGTGAAAGAACTCTATTTCCTGCTAACATAATTACCAGTTCAGTTCTGTCTCATCCCCTGTATTTTACCAACTTTTGCCGATATTCCATAAACTGGATCCGTAGTTGTTGTCTTCTGGCACTCACATTCAAGAATGATTACCAAATCTCTTGCACTTTATAAATCAGGATAGAATTACTCCAGGGAGCTCATTTTAATTAAGATGCATCTATATCAGGTTCTATTTCAACCATTCTCAGACTAGCTTGTTTGCGAAGAATCAAGGGGCATAACTCAAACGATATATGAGGTGATGGAGGGATTTGCTTCATGCATTGTTTGAGTCATTATGAAGCTAAGATAATTCAATTTGTATGGCTCACACTTACCCATATTGACCATCTAGTCAAGATGACAGTCAGAGCAAATTTGTTTTCCAATTTTGGTTTTAACTTTCTTATTCTTAAACATTTTCAAAACCCAACCCTGTTGTTGATTTTCTTTATACATGGGATGCTTATGAAATTCTTCTTTTGACATCTGTTTAACTGGTTTTACTCTCGAGTCGTACATTTGATTTGAGTGTGGACTCAGTCTGCAGACCATGGTCTTGTTCTGTCAACCTTTATAGTGATAAATGCTCTCAGTACTTTGTCTCACACAGTTGAACCTTTATAGTGATTAATGTGCTCAGTACTTTGTCTCACACAGTTGAACCTTTATAGTGATAAATGTGCTCAGTACTTTGTCTCACACAGTTGAACCTTTATAATGATAAACGTGCTCAGTACTTTGTCTCACACAGTTGAACCTTTATAGTGATAAATGCTGTCAGTACTTTGTCTCACACAGTTCAACATCTGAGTCTTATTTTTCTTTCGCAATACAAATTTAGTAATAGTAACCATTCATTTACAGCAGTTACACGTCATTCATTTACAATAGATCTTACTAATATGCATCATTCTTTTACAGTAGCTCTTCCTATTTGATGTAATTCATATATAATACAATTTCACAAGAAGACTCCTTGAAGTGTCTAGTTGGACCCAAATGAAAATGATGCTGATTTGGTATCCTGTATGGCCACAATGGTTTTCATCTTAAAAATCTTCTCGATACCCCTCCTGAATAATGTCTAGTTGGGCTTTAATGAAATCAGTGCTGATCTTGTATTCAATATGGCCACCACATCATGAAAATACTGTTATTGTTAATGCTGAATATATCAAGATGAGCTTCAATAACAAGATTTCTTAAGATGTTTACTTGGTCTTCACTATAAATAAAACCGCTCTGGTGGCCTAGTGGTTAGAGCATCTGTTGCAGAAGCAGGAGGTCATGGGTTCGATCTCCGGCCGAATCATACCAAAGACTTAAAAAAAATGGTACTTAAGCTGCCTCGCTTGATTCTCAGCATTAAGAGGTTAGTGTTAGGATTGGTCGGCCTGGTGTCAGGATAATGTGACTGGGTGAGACATGCTACATGTCTGTGGCATGATGCCCCATTGCTAGACATCAATATAAACTGCCTCACTGCAGACATTGTATCGATATGACTGAATTTTGTTTAAAGCTACGTTAAAAATCCTAATCAAACAAACAAACACTATTAATAATGCTAATATAACACTCAGTATGGTTACCATGACAACCATCTTAAACATATTGCTATCTCAATTCCTCTCGAACAGAAAGCCATATTGACAATAGAGTTTTGCTCTGATGATGTCTGGTGGTACCATTGATTTGACCTTTGCTATGGGAATTTTGAAAATCATGTTATTATTGCTTCTAGATGGATGGTAGTAGGGAAATTCATATCAATATGGTGTTTTCAGGAGAAGACTTCCTATGAAGTCTAGTTCTTTTATGAAATTGGTACTCAAGTGTTATCCAACATGGTGTTTTTAGGAAAGACTTCCTAAGAAGTCCAGTTCTACCTAAATGTAATTGGTACTCAAGTGATATCCAACATGGTCACTATGATCGCTTAAAAATCTAATCGCTACTGAATGAATAGTTGGATTTAAAGTGAAGCGGGCCACTAGGGTCATATGTTCACTATTTTGCACTGCCATTTATTTACATGGCAGTGATTTAATTTATCCGGGAAGATAGAATGGTGCTACATATTCCTGGCTAATCACGACTACTCCTAAATGGAAATTCATTCATGAAAAGACTTTTTATGTTGAGTTAATTGTAAATGAAAAGGTTGCCAATCTGACATAAAGTATGGCCACCATGGTATACATCTTTTAAAACATTATTGATATTTATCCTAAATGGAAAGCCTTATTGAAGTTGGGTTTTTGGCAGAAAGACTCAATGTGGTGTCTAGTTAACCGTAAATGAAAATGACACTGATAAAATCTTTATATGGCTGCTGCATCTGAATGTCTGTTCACATTTACATGCTGTTTTCTAATGATGTATTATTAATCCTTAATGAAAATGTTAGTGATCACACATCCCATTTATGACCCCAGAGGCTAACTTAAAAATCTTGTTACTGCTCAAAATATCAGATGGTTTCAACACTAAGCAGTTACAGGAAGAAGTGGTCTTACCTTTACATCCTAAATTAGTTTTGGGTTATTAATGCATCAATCCCTTCAAGGAATTCCTTTTTTATAAACGCAGTGACTGTTTAGTAACTTATGTCATTGTTTTAAAATGTGACAGGATGTTGAAATAATATTTTACAAACTTTCTAATGTGTACTGCAGAAGAAACAGGAGTTCTCACAGAGACAGAGAGATTCAGAACAACTGACAACTGTTTCATCAGCAACATCTGTACCAAAACAGAAATCACAGCCAGATATGGAAGAAAAGACAAAGCCTTCGAAATCGATCAAGGTTGCAATTTTAGCTTTGAACTGCATCCATCACTAGAAACTTTTATCCTGAAAACACCCATATTATTACAATTATTATTTTGAACAATTTACATGGATCCTCTATCAATTATGAATAGTGAGGTACCAATAGTAATGTATTTTACTTCCTTGAACTTCTTTTTTATTCACATTTTAAGTATAATTGCTTTGAGAAATATTGCAGCAATTTAATTTTTTTTTTTTAATGGATAATTTTACTTTGTTAAAGATTGAATGAATAATTAAAAATGTTAATATCTGCAACAGAAAACCAGTGTGGTCAATTTAAATCAGGTCATAAGTTGTTTAAGATTTCCCAAATGTCATGCATATGTAATGGGCTTTACCTTTGTACATATTTGTAGGTTGTATTTGAGGCACACAGAGTGTTTACGTTTACATAGCTAACTTATTGTAGGCTGTAAATAACAATGCATTTGATTTTATAACACTCTAGGTCCAGTCAGGTTTAGAATTTAGAATGAAATTTGCTATTAGGTTTACTCATATTTACGTCAGATGAAAAATGTGATAAATGTAGATTTAATAGACAAATACTTAATACCTATTTTATATCAGTCTCTGGGAATCCATTCTTGATCATAAATTACATATTTATTTTATGTCAATTTAATTATGTATATAAAATATTCATTGGAATCATTAAAGGGCTCACTCATTTTGATTTTATATATACTTTGTATTATTGTGAACTCAAATATATTCTGGAATACATCATTTTATTATATCTTGAAATTCTAGACATTTGGAATTAATTTGGAACATTCTGTATTTTTGAACTTAAAATTATTTAGGATTTAATTCATTGAACTGTAAATAAATAAATTGTAAGTTAATTTTACTTAATTGTTCATTTCACATCTTTCTGTTGTATGTTTTCAGACAGATTTATAGCATAAGGTATTATTTCCTTTTTTATATTGATAATTTTCTTTTACAGGACAGTTGTTTTGATTGATAAAATTGTATTGGCAGTTTCTTTTTCAATAATTAATAAGAGACACATGTCAGAACCACCATGTTTTACATCCAATCTCTCCCAGATTTAGCATCATTTCAATTTGACTTGATGTATTAATGCAAAAATTAAGCATGTTTTGAGTTGAGCATTAAGTGCTGATTTGACTAAATCAGACATCATGAAGAAAGTTTATGGTCTAAAACACCCTTAAACACTTTTTGAATGGAATAATCTTTGAAAGCAATTATCACTGATACTAAGGCCAGCCATATTTATAATCAAACTAAAAAGCAATTATCAATAATACTGGAGACAGCCTCCTTGTTTGAATCCAGTTAGAAAGCAGTTATCACTAATATTGAAGACCCAGTCTTCTCGTTTAAAATCACTTTAGAAAGCAATCAAAACTAATACTGAAGACCCAGCCTCCTCATCTAAATTCCAGTTAGAAATCAGTCATCACTAGTATTGAAGACCCAGCGTGCATCCTTGTTTGATTCCCTAAATTTTAACACATATTGAGTATCATCAGACTAAGGTAATATATTGTTTTTAACATTTCGTGCTAGATATGTAAATAAACATGTTCTGCGAAATGTCTTACTGGAAATAATGTAAGCTCACAGTTTAAAGAAAAAAAATAAACAAAAACCTGGTTAAGCAGAACAAACAGACATAAATTATTTTAATAATCTATATAAAAAGTTACCTTACAACAATATAAGCCTTTTGTTTTGTGCAGTAATTAAATTTTGGAGTTAATCTGTATACCACTGACAGGGCTCAACAACAGTCAACACATTTGAAGTTATGTCGACACTGCTGGATTGGATATGTGATGCACATTTACGATACACAGTGACAGACCAACCTACTAGACCAGTTGAGAGATTTTCATCCCCAGAGTTTCTACAGGAAAAAGTTCTGAAGGTATACACAGTATAGAGTTAAACTTTTAAGTTTCAAGGAATGCGGAGTTAAACGTTTCAGATAGCAATTTTTACATCCAGTTCTTGAGACTGTAAATTTCATGTTCTTTTATTCCTGCGTATTATTCTTATTTCATTCCAGTGCAAATCTCTTCCTAGCCATTTATTTTGTATGACAGCAAAGAGAGAAAACAATGCTCAGTCCAAAGCTAACTGCCTTTCTTTCAGTAGGCAATTGTCCTTTCATAATTATCATGCCTCTTTTTCCAATCTTTTTTTTTTGTGGCCTTTAACTTAGATGGCTTTGGCATCGATATATGTATTTATCTAATCGAATCTTAACATTTATTTGTTACCATCTGCTAAATTGACTATTGTGGTATTTCCGAGTCTGTACAGACATTATAATTCATGGAAAAAACTGGAAACAATTGATCAACCTAACATTTGTTTTCTCTTTTTTTAAAAATATTTATGACTTTCAAAAAAGATAAATTAAGAAGTAATTAAAGTGGATATGAGGTAAAAATACAAAATATAAAGCCAAATCCCAGTTATTGTTATCTAATTTGAAATAGTCACATATACTCGTTTTCATGCATGACATTATGTTCACTGAAGGAACATTCAAAACCTGTATAGTTACTTATTTTTTGAAGTTTAATTCATAATCTTTATCATCCTTCTATTATTTCCAGCATTGTGATTACTTGATATGACTAATTTAAATAATATTAATTCATTGACATGGCTATCAATAAAATGAATCCATCTATTCATGCCAAATCGTGAAAATCTAGAGTACAACAGTTTCTTAAACACTTATTCATGAGAATGTGCATGAGTGTGATGTAGATTTTTAACATAGCTTTAAAAAATCAGTTATATCACTACGATGTCTGCAGTGTGATAGTTTACAGTGATTTCTAGAACTGGGGCATCATGTCACAGACATGTAGCATCATATCCCACCCAGTCACATCATCCTGACGTCAGGGTGAGGCAGCTACTAGAACATTTTTGATAAGTCCTTGGTGTGAATCCCAATACCTCCTGCATCTGAGATGTATGCTTTAACTACTTATGCCACTGGATGCATGAGGATAATCTAATGAACTTTTGCACATATCTTTAAATGTGTATGATAAATATATTCCTAAGGTGACCATTTTGTGTGGTCATGCTTTTTAAAGTATCTTTTTGTTTCTTTTGGCATGAAATAATATGTTTTATGAAAAGAGAACACAGGGCATGCTACATGTTATTGGGAGCCTCCAATCCTTCAATCTAAAAACAAGTATTTCAGTAGTTGAAGAGTTAATCCATCCAGAAAACATCAGTAGGAATGAAATTTGCATCCTGCTCATTAATTGATATGTTGTTTGCTATAGATTCTTCCCTCACTGGTGGAATTACTAAAGGAGTTTCCTAGTCACAACCTTAAGCTGTGTCTACCATGTTTGCAGTTTATCTATTGGGCTCTGGTTCATGTGGAACACAATCAGGGAATACAGGTAAAGGGACATAACTCACCTAGAGATGTTTTAGGAAAGAGAGATAGCCAGACTGTTTTCAGTCAGCATGAGAGCTTGCAGATTATCCTGTGGGGTACACATTAGCTTGTAGGATACTCCACAGTTCATATATTGTATGTGTTTACTATATTGAAAAACCTTTGCCTTGCAATCATTTTCTGACCATTGCTAATATGGCAAAAATGTTTAAAGAAATTTAGTTTTTACAAAGTGTTCGTATAAACAACATCTACTTCATTTCCTGCTATGATTGGCAATGAGCCATACTATTTTCACAATGAAAATCATTTTTGATATTTAACTTAGCCATACCTTGCCAATCTAATCATGGTTTGTATGCTCAGAGGGAATTAAACATAATGTAATTATACTCCCACTTTAGTACATGGAATTGTTAGATACCCACCCCACCCCTACTGTGTTCATTTATCCATCATTATGTTACATTGTATCCACTATTTACATTAAAACTATACCAAACTGTATTGGAGTTTTATCCAGTATGATAACCAGACAAGATAATTTTACCTGTGTACCATGTAGTCCCAAAGAGGATAGTGAGTAAAATCAATGGCAAGTTCGGGCAAAAGTCAGATACATACAGATTAAATAAAGTGACATATTTGACAAGTAACTACCCTAGATTCATTCTTGATGGGGATTATTTCAAAAAGGATAAATTATGGAGAAAAAAAATGGTATCTCTCAAACCTATGTACATATTTCTATCCATCATTCCATCCAGACAATAATCTATATGCATTTATTATAACAGTTTGTAATGACTTGTTATAAATCATGGTGGATTACACTGAATCTATTACATAGTGTGATAGTGATCATAAAGAAATATGCATGCTGACCACTCTTTGTACTCAGACTGTTGTCACTAGGGTTATGCTTTGCACCTATTCTTCATGGGGTAGATGACTGTTGCAGGAAGGTCAATGTATATTTACTTCTAATAATTACACACCATTTCTATATATTAATTATCAAATACACTTTTGTTTTTTAATTTATATTTAAAGGGGAAATGAATGAAAACTTGGAAATGCCTCTGAAGTCTAAAATGCCCTGGCCAGGGTATCTCAAGATTCTGACAAGATATGATAATACTTCTGTATTCATGCTGACATAGCAATTCAAGATATCTGGATGTGTAATAATGATTGTACCAAACTGAGAAGGCATGAATATCAAAACCCTGCTTTATCAAAATGCAGCAATCGACTTTTGCATAATTTTTTAAGGGAAAAAGAAGTCAACAACACACTTCATTTTATAATGTAGCTTTATTTTAGTTTTGTTTTCTCCTACAATGATTTAAATAAATAGATGCTGACTGAGGTAATAAAAATGTTCTCATGGTTTATCATGGTTTATGTGGGTATCTGTCTAACTGCAAAAACAAGCTACAGCTGAGTTGTAACTCGTCCCTATAGTTTCATTCTCTTTCAGTGTTGTGATTTTATGATCAAGTTTTATTTTAAGCTTTTGAAAGTCAAAGACGGCTGGGGTATATTATACTATGGATTATATATGATATTGCATTCTACTGATACCATATTTTAGCATTTTGCGTGTAAACCTGTTTATCATTCATTGGACTGATCTACAAAAATTCAAATATACCTTGCTACTTACAGATCTGAAGGAAAGTTACCATTCACTGGCCTCTTAGTTGTCTTTTTTTCTTTTCTTGATAATCTTTCTTGCTTAGAGAAGAGCAAAGCTTGCAATTTATACATACCACTATCAACATCTCTTAAGTTATTCCTCCTTTGAAAATACTTATTTTAGAAAATTAACTCTAAGTTTTGATTTTAATTTATGCCAAAATTACTAAAACAAACATTCATATTTAAATATTGTTTCACTCATGGTAAATTTCACAATTCCTATTCTCCCCACCACGACCATATGCACAGTTATTTGTTTTAAATTGTCTTTTCCATATGAAAATATTTTTTTTCAGAAAACAAATCTTGCATCTACCATGAGGCGTCTGGGAGAAGAGCTTTACAAATCAAAGTCAGTACGTTTCATGGACTCAGATCCATCGTTATCAGGAGACTTTCCTGGATCACCAAGTAAATTTGAGAAACCCAAAGAAGGCGTTTATTTTCACAGTGCAAACCTACATGTCCGTCTTCTTTCATCCCTGATCATTCTCAGAACATTATCTCAAGGTAAAGTACCAGCTGAATGCACAGCTCTTTAGGCTGAACTGATTAATGTTTTTGTTTTTATGGTTTAATGCCATTTTTCAGCACAATATAGGCTATACATGGCGGCCAGTATTAATGGTGGAGGAAGAACCCGGAGAAACCCCGGAAAGAACCACCGACCCACAAGCAGCTACTGGCAAGCTTTCTCATATAACTACATTTGCCGAATCTTAGACTCGAACACACGTAGACAGAGTTGAGATGGCAGTGGTCCGTAACGGACAGCGCTTTAGACCACTTGGCCACTCGGGGCCCAGCTGAACTGATTAAAGTGATTGTTGTACATGAATGTTTTTCAGAAATTAAGAGTACACTAAAGGTAAAACAAAGTAAAAAATTCATTAAATTTTTTAACTATATGTAATTAAGTTTAAAAAAAAATCTTCACCAAGAAAATTGGCCAATTTTTAAGCTTTACGATAAATTTGAAATTTTCCAGTGAAATATATAGGGAAATATCAAGCACATTTTAGATCTTATTACTCAATTTAATCCTTGATGACTGCTGAGTGTTAGTTGATAAACTAAAATAAAGATAAGAAAGATCTTCTTGTCCAATAAAAGAAAATAGGAAAGTATTATGGGACAGTGCCCCCCAAAAGATCACATCATTATCACATAAAGACTTATTTCATATCTGGGGTTTTAAGCTTAATGGCTTTTATGACAACATTTTGTGTCCTTATCGTCCCATGACTTTTAGCAATTGAAGAATTTGCCCCCTCATGCCAACTATTCTTATTGTGTTTTGGGGCAGTAGGCTCTGAAATGTTGTTATAACATTGTACATTGTACATTATTCATATTTGCAAGGTCTGTTCCAGTAAAAATACATGGGACCCAGGGAAAGCACTTTCAGTATAGATTATCACCCATAGATTCAGTGTTGAATTTCGTGTTGTTCTCTTCGGCAAGCTGACTACCCTGATATATACTTGTAAAAAGGTGCCTTTCCAGTGTACAATGTATGTTTAAATGGAACAGACATAAGAAAATTATGTTTATTATTTAATGTTAGACAAGTCTTTGTACTGATCATGACTAATATGCCACCCTGTACCATGATTTGAAAATAATTATTAAATGTTAGGCTGCCATGACTAATAAACCGCCCTGTATACTATAATAAGATTATTTGTCATCCTTTACCACATGGCACTTTACCAATGATTTTTATTATTTTTCCAGCTGACCTACTAGCCAGTGTGTTCGATTCCTTGAGGAGTGACCTGAAGTCAGATGTAGCAAAGGAATTGTTCCTGTATTACCAGGCCACCCCTGTCATCATCCATTACCTTAAACCTGTCAACAAAGTAGGCTTCATGTCATTAACTTATTTTTAAATATTCTGAGTACCATATTATTACCTTAAGTATTGGGACATTATAAAATAGATCAGTTCTTTCCTGTTCCAGAACTTACGGTGGCATTTTTTTCACCAAGATCATATATCCCAAGACTTTAGAAATAAAATAAATTTGTGTTAAATATTTTGCCCACCATCAACAATTGCACAGTGCAATAAAATAGATGAAAAAAAAGCTTATTCGATAATAAAATGAAAGAAACTAACTTTATATTATTATCATTTTTTCCTTTCTTTTTTTTCATCAAGAGCAATAAAATAATGTATCAACAATCCATATTTTTAACATAGGCATCCATCCTATAACATGTATTGCTTATGTCACATAACACTTGACACATTGTTTATTGACATGAACATGGAGAAACAAATTGTGTTTGATTGTACTCAAAGGTTTCAATATTTTATCTGACTGAAAACAAGATCTAACAAAATTGCCAAAAAGAAAGGGAAATATTAACTGATGGCTTGAAAGCCTCTGCATTTAATGTGCAATACAGTGTCAGGTGGCAAATAACCAAGTTTGTATAATATTCAGGTTAAATATATGGCAATATCTCGCAAATAAAAAACATTATTTGCAAATGGCAATCATTTTGCTAGCATGGGTTACAAAAAGGACTATTAAAGCATGTTATTGCCAGGTGAAGCATTTACCTGCAGACATTAATGCCTATTAATAATGACTACAGATGCTAAGCAGATAGAAATCCAGGTGGTGAATAATCATAAATGGCAGTAAGTAATAAACTCACTGTTTGAACTTACCTATCAAACAGAGGGGTAGTTTATTACAAAGCAAACTGACATTGAATTCCTTTGAGTATGCTGATGTCTTAAAAAAAAAAAATTATTATGTGCAAAGTTGGCTGACATAGGGAAGTCAACCTTTTACCAGTATTCATGGGAATTTTTAAGTAAATTGAAACATTGGTATAAATTTTAAAGTGACACATATAGTGCATTGTTCATTGACATCAATGACTTGACATCACCCAGGAGAATTGTAGAAACTAAAATCATGTAATGAATTCATGAAGGCCAGAAGAGAAGATAATTTTGCCAACAATATGATCATTATCATGGTTGAAATTTAAGTGTACTTTGCTCTCATTCCTGGACAGACATTTGATAAGAGGGGGTTGAGAGTGTGAGAACTAGTAGATAAAAAAGATCTGACTTTAGTCCTTGCAGTTTGCACTTAAAGAGACTTGTTGCCAACAAAAATAATTTGTTATGGAATGAGAAAGCTAACAAATATTCATATACCAAAAGGATGGGTTATAGCTGTGCAGAAGAAGGGTTGGGTTGATGAGATGATGCTGCAATAGGTTAGAGTTTTATCTCAAGTACTTTTTTTTATACATTTTTGAAAATATAATTTAAGTTTGGGTGCAGTTTTCAACATTTTATTTTCGAATGATTTAGAAAGTGTCCCTCAACTTATGGCACAAAAAATAATTAACTATTCCAAAACATACAGTTCACAAAAAATTTACTTTGAAAGTTTATGGTGTCCCAACATATATGGCAAATTCATTAATCACCTTGCCTGTGACAAATATTTTATTATTACCATATTCCTCCTTGTCCATCAACCAGTTCCAATTCTAACCCTTTGCTTCTTATATAAAAATCTAACCCTCTTACCTATGCTTCCAATATGACATTCACGACTTCATACTCTTGCTCTCCATTAAAAAATAACACATAAACTGTAAAGCAATGTCATCATCCAAAAATTATATTCATGCATTTCTAGAATAGTCTTAAAATAATCTAATCATTTCCACTTCAAGTTAAGTATTAGTTATCAATGCTGGATTACCATAAGCTATTGCTTGTCATCATTTCATGATAAAAACAACTACCATATTTAATTAGCATAATTGGTTACATTATTTTTGAAACATTTGCTTTAATCAAAGCAATTTGTGCTTCGAAACTTTAAACATTAATATTTAAATACCATATTTTCCGGCTTATAAGTCGATGCGGAGTACAAGTCAAATTCACCAATTCAACTTTTATTTACATCCTTCATCCATATATAAGTTGATTTGGAGTATAATATGAAGCTCTGACTTTCAAGTAAAAAAGTATCGACTTATAGGCTGGAAAATACAGTACCAATATATATTTAATTAGCTTAATTGGTTACATTATTTTTGAAAACATTTAATTGAAACTTTTCACTGCCATATTAATATCAGTTAGAAGTCACAAGTGAATCTGACAAGAGGCAAAATTATAATAATGGTGGACATCACCATACTTAGTCAGTACGTACTTGTTCATTATAGAGGCCATAATTGCAATTCATTTGGCATATACATTACGGAATATATAACAGTCATAATAAACATGATATAAACCTGCTGTGATTAAATATTTACCTTTTAAAGAAAAAGCAATAGTCCAAAATATATTACAGAATGCGAAGTTGGATAATTTATTGCGGTATATATAAGGTCAGGGTTGTTTTCTCATGTCACTCATTTTGGAATCATAATAATATAACATAGACAAGAAACTCGTGTCTAACACATACAACATAATATTACTAGTACATACTAATAATTACAAACTATAATTATCAATAATTTGTTTGAAACATAATTTAAGAGTTGTGTGGTCATTTTAAGAAAACCCTAGTTTAAAAAAATAGATGCACCCACATGGCATGCATGGCAGCAGTTTACTCGTGGCCACAGTGTGATTCAGTTGGGTATATGACTTTATTTCATACAAGGATGGACTTTACTGATTCATTTCATCATCAATGAAAAATGCAGGTACTGTTTTGTCAGCAACAATAAAATTAAGCATCAGAGTATTGATGTTATTATATCTTTGGAGCTTGAAATTATTCATACTTTATGTGTGACTAATATTCTAGATTTTTCAAGCACATATCAATGGCTTACACAAAATCATATTGAATAAAGTTATTCATTCACTTGTCCTGCTTTCCATACATAGACTTATTAAAGGTTATCATAAATATTTCATAGCCAGTTCATATTATTTGTCATTAGTGACGTGGTTATAGATATATAAATCTAGTAGGCCTATACATGTGTATACAAGAGAAAAATATTGATCTTACTTAATGATGTTTCATTTCATTGAAGAGCTGATCTCGATTATAAATATCAACTATTTTGCAAATCACTTGTTCTCAGAGTTTCATGTTTAAAAACAAAACAAACAAACATGATAATAAGAAAGAACTATATACAGTTGTTTTGGAGCAAATCACAGCTACTCTTCTACAATGAACATGCTTTGATAAAACAGGCTGTACAATTTTATGCAGCATAGATGGATTTTGGAAATGACAGAGCCAAATTTGGTTTCTTTATGTCTGTTTTTCTCGATGCTTGATAAATTATTTGCAGGTGGATTTTTTTTTCTTTAATGCAATCATACATGTAAAGTACATTATCTTCTTGATAAATCAATTAATCAAGGATTATTGTATGAAATTTTAATCAAAACTTAAAATATGATCAGTGAATTATTAAATGTATTATTATGAAAATGTATGCATTACATTTCAGATATTCATGAATTTACTGTTTACATATATGCATAGAGATGTGACAGATTGGAGTCGGGGACCCCAAGTGGTCTAAAGCGCTTTCTGTTATGGATCACTGCCCATCTGACCTCTGTCTGCGTGTGTTTGAGTCTAAGATTCGGCTAACAAAGTTATGTGAGAAAGCTTGTCAGTAGCTTCTCGTGGGTCGGTGGTTCTTTCCAGGGTTTTCCCAGGTTCTTCCTCACCAATAATACTGTGCTGAAAAATGGCATTAAACCCTACTGCAACAACAACAGATTGGAGTTGTATGGTTATTTATATATAATGTATGTTTTTATGTGTATGATATACACACATAGGTGTGTTTTATTATACACACAATTTAAATCTTTAAATCATGAATGTTGGACTTTTTTATTTTTTTTTTACAATTATCAGTATAAAGCCATACATTTGAAGAATGTGATATTCCTCATAAAGAATATGATGAGATAATGAATTTATACTACTAATGTAAATTTCAGCATTGTATATGAAAAAATTAAGTTATGAGTAACTTGCATCTGTCGAAAAGGCCATAACATCTACATCAAATTGAGGTAATACAGTTGGCTAAAGACGCCAATTTGGACGCAACTGTGGAAAAGAAAACTACATATAATCGGTTGGTTAAATTTAGATTTATATGTTATAATGCTAGAAAATATGTCTTTAAAATTAGATGTTAGTAAAACAAATTAATTATTTTTTTTAGCAGCGAATCAGTATTTAAATGAAAGATGGAACATGTTCATAGTAGATACTGTGTAATGCATAGAAATGTATAGATGGGTGGCAAAGGTAAAATCATAGTTATTCATAGATGGGGTGGGGGTGTGGCAAAGGTAAAGGCATAGAAAAGTTTACCTGGGAAGTAAAGAGTTTATATGAAAGTTTTGGGACAAATTTTCTTGGTCATCAGACTTGGTATTATGGACTATACAGTGATACAGTACACCTATTATACAGTACACACATTCCAAAAAGATTGTAGCATTGTTTTGATATTGAGTTACCTACCTTTTTTACTAAAGCAATTACAATTGAACAAGGGCTATGAAGTGAGCACAACAAAGTATTTGAATGTTAAAAAATGAAATGGAAATTAATTTTTATTCTTATGTATGGCAGTCTGATTCTAGCATTTTTCATTATGCCATTACAAATTGGTTCTAATTTAAGAATCACTTAATTTAATTCTTAAGCACAATTTTGGTATCATTAACTTGCATTGGAATTAATTCAGTTGACCATTATCAAGGTACTAATTGACAAGTCCCTGGTTAATGAGGAGCATCATACTTGTCTTGTGAAGTCTAGTGCCTAAAATAACTAAATATAACTCAATTTTTAGCTCAACTAACTATTAGGCCACTTTAACAAATAAGAAGGCACTGCATTCAATAATGTGTTCTCCATTGTTTGTTGTAGATCAAATTTTGCATGTTACTACTTTAGAGTTCATATTTCTGATCTTATTATGATCAAACTTTGAACGTGGGCTTATCTCATCAAAATCTCTGACATTTTCAGTAAAGAGCAGAGCTCATAGGTATTATTGAAGTGCTCTTATATCAGATTGACTGAGCGTGTTAACACTCTGCAGGACTTTTTTCTGATTTGATTTTGATCAGGAGTATATGGTTGCATCAGTAAGATCTTAAGAATTGTGATAATGAGAAAGATCCATGAAAATTAATGAGATGATCTTAAATATGAACTGCTGGGTATGTTAACACTCTAGATGATATATATTGTTATCTGGCTTTAATCCAGCTTGAGATTTGACCCTATATCATTAATATCTCACTAGAGATTGATAAGGATGTCTGCATGGCTGAGTAGTCAGAGGCACTTGACTTTAAAAGCTGCTCACATCTCAAGTCTGTCTGTGTGGGTTTGTGTCTCAGATTCAGCATGGGTTTGTGAGAAAGATTGCCAGTATCTTCCTATGGGTCAGTGATTCTTTCTGGGATTTTCCCAGATAATTCATCCAACATGTGTATTGGTTGCCATGTGTAGCTTATATTGTGCTGAAAAATTGCATTAAAACCAAAACAGCATAGAGATTGATGATAAGCAAGTTCCAATCATATCAATGAGGTGTCCTCACATTAAATTGGCTGAGAATATTATCATCATCTTTAACCATATTCTGATCAGATTTTGATCAAACATGTAATGTATCATATATATTTTAGACAAGTTTAAAAATGAACAAAGCATGCTTATTCATAAGGCAATATTGCATCTGATTAGCTTATTTTAACACTCTGAAAAGTATAGTTCTGATCCAGTTTTACAAAATCCAAAAATACTAATGAGGTGATCATGGATCTAAACTTGTAAGACTTTGATTATGAGCAATAGACTATGCATATTAATGATGCCTTTTTAAAGAAGTTTTTCTGGATACATTAAAATTGGTAAAATAGTTTGTACATTACTACATATGCCTGCTTGATAAAATCATTGGCTATTAATTTATGTAACCTATGTGTTCAATATTAGGTGCATTTGGACAACTTATTTCACACATTCAGTTGTATGTTAATCTAAGCATCCTATTTTCACTACCAAACCGAAAAAAATAATATACGAACCAGTTTTATTATAATGTTCAGTAATACATGCCATTAAAGTTTAAAAAATAAAACTACAACCAGCAAGCAATAACATTAATTTAAAAAGCCAGATCTTCTTATCTGTTGTAATGAAGGCAAATTTAAATAATTAATGTAAATTCATTGATGGATCCAACCTGATGTATAATTACATATAATGACTTCCAGTTAATTATGATATCAACTATTGTTAATTTCAATAAACACTACCCAAGCAAAACAAAGTGAACAATTTGGATTTAAAATTTGCAAAAATAACTTTAACAAGAATGTTTGGATTTTAACCAAATTTGATATGCAACTTTAAATCAATAAGACCTTGCTAGAATTTGATTTTCAGCATTCTGTATTAGCAATTAGAGGAGTTATGCCCCCTGTTTGTCAATCCTCCAGATTTTGGTTTTTGCAGCAAAACAAAAGATTTGTTGGATTTCACCCAAACTTGTTTTTCTGCTTTATATTGTTTGAAGCTTTACTTCATCCATTTTGCATTATTGACAGGAACCATGCCCAACAATTGGGCACCATCCAACCTGTGCTTTTCATGGCATAACTTTACCAAGGATTGTTTGGTTTTAACCTAGTCGGGTGAGGATCTTTATATTGATGAGATCTTGATTTTCAGCCTTCTGTGTCATTTAGAGGAGTTATCACACTGGTTTCTGTAGCATAGACCTTTGCAAAGATTTGTTGGATTTCAACCACATCTGCTTTGTTGCTTTATTTTGATGAAACCTTGAAAAAATTTAATTCCAGCATTCTCCACACCAAATTGTTCATCCCCTATCTCTGGATTCCTCAGCAAACCTTTGCAAAGAATTGTTGGATTTCAGCAAAATATGTCATATTTTACTGATGAGACCATGATGCTTACCATTTCACAGCATGGCCCTTGATATTCCATTCTCTTATTGTTTGGATCTACAGCATAACTTTTGTAAAGAATTGGAATTTTCATCAAATTTAGCATAAACCTTGGTGTTGATAATATCTTGAATTGAACTGATTTCTATCATTTGCAAGATCATGATTTTGGAGTTATGACCCCTGGTTGTCTGACTCAGAAATTGGCTTCTACTGCATTATTTTACCTTGGATTGTAGGATCAAGGCTTCGCAGAATAAATTGCAGTGATCAGGGCCCTTTATGATGGCCAGTTGAAGATAGATCTGGTTATTTTATGAATATTTTTAAAGGTATTAATTAAGGTCAGGCTGCAGAATACTGCCAGACAATCTAGATATAGCAGGCCTGAACATATTGAACTTCAGCACTTTAGTTGTGAGTCTGATATTCTACCACGTGGGCTACTCCAGCTTCCCAAGTGAGCCACATCAGTTCTCCATGTTTGTTTGTTTTGTTTTTTATGGTTTAACGCCAATTTTAAGCACAATAAAGGCTATACATGGCAGCCAGTATTAATGGTGGAGGAAAAACCTGGAAAGAACCACCGACCCATGAGAAGCTACTGGCAAGCTTTCTCACATAACTAAATTAGCCAAATCTTAGACTGGAACCCACACAAACAGAGGTGAGATTGCAGTGATCCGTAACGGACTGCGCTTTAGACCACTTGGCCACTCGGGGCCCCTAGCTCTTCATGTGTGACACCAGTTTGAAGCCTTTGTCTGAATTGCATGTCTAATAGTTGAATTAGGTTTTTCTTAACAGAAGTTTTCTTTCAAGGCCATCATTAATTGCATTTTTTTTGTCTCAGCACCAATATTATGCAGAATGAAGTATAATAATACAAGTTACCAGGCTTAGTATGTACCAGTGTAAGATGGTTTTCCTAAATTTGGTGAAAAACAATTCATTCGTATGGATAGTATGGTGAAAAATGAATTTTCTAAGAAAGGATGATGGGTAGAATGAATAGCTAGAAAGAGTTTGAAAAAAAAGTTGTTATGCTATAGATTTCCAACCTTTTATAATTGCTCTCTTCCACAGCCCTTTATGGGACCTGCTATTGACATTTTCCTGCAGATGTCAACAGACTCCCCATTCCTCCAGCCATTCCTGGAGAGTTGTAGCACAGAGAGTTGCTTTAGGACAGTGGCCATGGTGCTTCGAGCCCCTAGACAGGATGTTAAACTCATGGAGAAAGTTAGCATACTCTTGCAGAAATTATCAAAACTTAGGTCAGTACCCATTTTATAAAGAATTCTAAAAATCTTGTTTTGTTCTAACTTAGGCTAAATATAGATTATCACAGGAGTTGTCACATCTTAGTCGTAAGTAAGAGGCTGACATTTGCAGCTTTACTGTTGCTATGCCAATTCAGTCATTTTCTTTAAAAAAAACTAGACTTGGTAATTAAAGTTTTTAGCCATGAGCATCATTATGATTCAAAATTGTATAGGTTGAGATAAAAACTTCATAATGTTTGCCCCACAAGTAGGCAATTGACATATCAGAGCTTCAGTCAGTCTTAGCCTAATGCTATATTAACCAAAACAGGTGATTCTTCACTTAATATAGAAATCCTGAAATAGAAATCAAACCTTATTTTAAATAATATTAGAGTTAACCATTCAGATTCTGATGGTTCATTTAAATATACACTAAATTGTTAATTCTTTCCACAACAACCATTCCTTTTCTGATTTTTGTTAACTCTTGTTTTATATATATATATATATATATATATCTGTATTTTTTTGTAATTTCTGTTTTCTATACTAAATTATAGTGATTATCTATAACGAAGATATTACATGGCTGATTTTTTGTACATGTTACATGTATAGGTACAATTTTAAGATATTAAGAGTGCCTGTAGATTAAATAGAATCTATAAATAGGTATTATTAAGTTTTTAATAATAAAACTTTTTTTTTTTACAAATTTGGGGTTATTTCTCATTGGATAGGTATGGTGGGTAGGTTCTTTATTGCTGTGGGTTGTTTGCTAAATGTAACAAATTGAGTGTTTGGACTTTATGCTTGTATATAAGTAGGTAGAGGTGTACAATTATTACATTCTTACTTCCTTGGTTCTACTATCTCTCAAATCCAGCCTTCCCAGATTACACTTTTATCTAAAAGTTATTTATCCATCCAGATGCTAGGCAGTGTGATCTCTCATTTGTATAGGGATTGGTGCCAAATACTATGTTTAACATTTATTGTGTTGATTACTCAGCCAGATGCTAATATAGGTAATGGCGTGCTCACGTTTTCTATTTTGATGGGAGCAGTACAGTGTTTTATAGCAAAATACATGCATTTCAATGTAATTGGAAAATAGAACTCCATGGAGGCTTTATTTTATTTAAAAATGGTACTGATCTCTCACATGAAAACCTTAGCCATGTTATGTATATGATATTCACCAGTGTAGCGGTATGAACTAATCCTGGTCAGTTATATTGGATACTGATAAGCACATAAATATTTGATAAGCCTTCTCTATATTGTGCCATATATTTTTGCTTCCAAACAATATTGTTTTTTTAACAAATTCATTTTCATTCTGTGAAGAAGAAAAAACACTTAGGAAAAATTACAAGAAATACAGTACTTTTATTTCTAAAAGAATATATATAAAAATGATACAAAATTTTAAATTACATACATGGTTGTGTACACGATGTTCAAACTGCCTTCCATGGGTCCCAAGTATGTTTTACTGGAACAGCCCTTATAATCGTAAGTCCATAAAGGCTATCATTTATGATATACCTGTATGCATACTTGTATGGAGATGCAGTTTAGATTACAACAGTTCACAGCTAAGTATATTTGAAATCATTCTTCTGTAAAACACTCAAGAATAAGTTGCCTGTGGCAACATTTTAACAATTACGATTTACATCTGTTCTTTCAGATCAAACCGACGTTTCTTTGAAGTGTATACCATTACAGGGATAGTACAGGAGTTGCTGAGAGGATGCAGTAATGAGCAAACATTCCTAGCCCTGAACCTTAAATCAGTTCTCTTGAATTTGACATCTACCACCCAATGATTCATGTTGGTATTTATTTAGACAGGGAAGAGACAATGCTGTTAGCCTTGTTGCATCTGTTAGAAAAAAAAAACATTAAAGCTGTTATAGTGTTTTCATGTTTTTATATTGCTGAGATATCCGCCAGTGATTGAGTATTAGAAGGGATGATTCTGATTTATTACGCCTTCTATATTTGACAGGTTTCTTAATGTTTCTGCTATGGGTTATATTGCAAAAGTTGCTTTGTTATTAATTATATTTGTATAGCTTAGGGATGCTTTGGTCACAATTAAGAAAGAAAATCACTTGAAGTGCAGTTTTGGGTGATAATTTTTATAGCAGAAAAAAGAGAAGCTGCTATTCAAAACTAATATTAATATTTCAGGCTTTGTTCCAGTCTTCATTGAGCTTTTAAATATATTTTAAAAGGATTCTTTGATTTGGGGATTTACAGAAAATCTGTTTACATTTTAAAATTTGAAAAAATAAACTGTATACACTACAAAATTAAATGGCATATAATTAAGTAGTGTTCAATATTGTATGTCCATGTGTCTGTTTTTCCATATCTTGATTAAGGTTTGCATTTAGTTTAGTTACTCAGACATTGCTATCCCCAGGATGCAAATTTATGGATGTCTTAGTGGGTAGAATGCAATCACATTATTTTTGCATAACTCAGTTTCCTGAAATGCCCAAGAATTAGTTAATTCTATGACAAGATATATCTTGATACAACATCAGTTCTTTTAAGTTTTTTGTTTAGGTCACTTTATTCAGCATTTTGTTCAATCAACTTTGATGAGCAGTTATACAACATTTTGAGAGTACAACATCAAACTTCAAAAGGTAAATCACTGTGACCTATATTTCTCACACTTTAGGTCAGTTTTTCATGTACACTTGAAGGCAGCCTCGAGTGGTTTAAAGCATTATCCATTACTGATCACTGCCATTTCACCTCTGTCTGTGTGAGTTCAAGTCTCAGATTTGACTAACATGGGTATGTGAGAAAGCTTGCCAGTAGCTTCTCGTAGGTCAATGGTTCTTTCTGGTGGTTTTCCCTGGCTCTTTTTCCACCATTAATACTGGCCACCATGTATAGCCTATCATGTGCTGAAAAATGGCATTAAAGCCTACAACAACAACATGTGCATATGGCTGCATTCATACAGAGTATGGTAAGTGGAACATTTATAGTCCATAAAGTCTTGTTTAACATATTAATTTATTTAGAAATTTTCCAAAATTAGTCCATTGGTTGCAGAATCAGATTTATGCAGTATGATGATGAATTCTTCTTTTACTCAGAGATTTGCAGATTTTTAAGTTGACTGGAAAATCAAACTTTGAGCAGCAGAAGGGGCGAATCAGACAACATTTTTAGACAAGTTTTCACTGAAATCACGCTTAAAAACAATGAAACCAATGACATCAGGCCCCCCAATGTGTGTGTAAATCATGGATTAGGTCCAAAAAAAAAATATGAAAAAATCAATGAAATTAATGAAATCCTCCATCGATTTTTGGGAAAAAGGGACTACAACGTCGTTGTCACTCACTAGAACTTTCAGTTGAGGTTAACCGAATATTTGATCCAGTCCGATACGATATCGTGTTCCAGACCTTGTCTGGGGGACGAAAATCACTACGATTTCACAAATAGACTAATTTGTAAAACCTCCTCTTGTAAATCAATCAGATTATTAGACTGGTCAGTGAGTTTGAAATTAATTCTGGTTAATGAATTATTATGACATCGCATATAGACTGGATTCACCGGGGACTCAATTATTAAAAACCCTGGAGGAGCTGTTGGTGCAAATGAATACAAAATATATCCCTGCTGAGCTTGATTTGATCGTTCTAGATTAATTTGATAGCTTCCTTCGATCACATCACACACTAAATTGAGCGCAATCACCGATGAAATATTCACATTGAACGGAGCGATATGCCTACCACCACCATCTGGGTCATTATTATGGGTCAGGATTTTTATTTCCGGTGATGTTGCTTTTTTCCATGCATCATGAATTATTTTAAAACCAACATCGATGGTGTCACTGAGAGATTTTTGTAGTTCTAAGATATTATACCCTGGTAGTTTGAATGTGGGGATATCTTCTACGCGTATATTATACTTCATTGCAAATGTTGTTTTCGATAGGGGGATATCGTCATCTAATATACCCTGAATAATTTGTGAATGAAATGTTTCCATGTCATTGATGATTTTGTTACATGTTTCTACAACGCTGATAAATTCGTCTCGGGTGAGAGTACCGGATTTAAGGGATGTTAACAACAACGAAATATCGTTATTGAACGCTCTGAAATTTTCAGTGGTTTTACTCTGTAGAAGTGTGTGGTATCTTTTATTAGTGACGGTATCTATCGTTTTAAGAAAAAAATTCAATTTGTCATAACCGCTATAATTCTTTACTGGATTATCAGATTTTATCCTGTCTGTGACATAATCAGATTTTTTTGGTTCTGGTAAATCAACGGGTTTTTCCCGGGGTGGGATTTCAGGCCATCCTAGTACGGTTCTTATTGAGCTTTGATAGATATCTACGACATAACCCTCTGTGCTTATTTCAATGGCAGATGATAGTGTTGGCTCATGAACCGTTATAGCTATTTTTGACTCTACTCCAGTAATCGATTTTATTCTACGCGCGAATTCGTTATTGATTTGTTCAATTTGGTATGATCCGGTTGGTATGGAAACAACGTTCCAGTCTGGGGTACCGTCGTCTTTATTCTTATTTGCAAATACCAGGGAATTATTGGGTTGTTGACCACCAAATGATTTTGACCTAATATTTGGCCAACTGTGGTATACTCGTAATTTTGCTAGCGCTATCTCCTTCACTGGGACCGGAGAGGGGAAATTCACACTGAATTCTGGATTCGTTGAGGTTATTGAGATCATGCTTGTTTGTACTGGGTTTGTGTTCTCCACTATTTGTTGAAGTAATTCCATCTGTGTTGTCATTGTTATTATACTCATGTTTTTGTACTTCTAATTTTGACATCGCAGAATCATATATATCTACCATCGCTGAAAACTCACTCTCTGATATAATTGTATCATCGAGCGATGACGATATCAATGAGGATAATTGCGAGTATGCAGTGGACACAACATGAAATTGAATTATGTAGTCTTGTAGTTTCCGTTGGCTGCATGAGGATATTTTTTTTGTGATTATTGAAATAATTCCAGCGATTGTTGTTGCCGCAGAAATGCAAATTGGAACAGCTATCGGGGCCATCATTGTCACTGAAGACAGTATAATACCGGCTCCGGTGATTACACCGCTCACAGCGTACACAGTAACATCAATTGCGGTAATTCTCCTGCGATATTTTTTAATTTTCATTGCATACTCCTCAGACAAGGTTTTGAGTCTAGTTTGATATTCTCTGACCTGATCATAGCGATATTGCGATGATGAAATCATTTTTTTTTTTTAACAACGCTAGCGTTTTCAATTGTGAAATCCTTTCAATTTAGTTATTTACTTAAATCCGCTACGAATTCAACATACCACGTCGTTGAAACCCCAACCAAAGTTCTATCAGTAGTTGTTATAGTGAACTTTTCAGTTGTACCCTTGTCGATGATCGTTGAAATCGTATTGTTGACCCCGGATGAACTCGCCGATGATATATTAAATTGAGGCCATGGTGTCACTAGTGTTAATCGATAAATACCCTTAACGGTTGCAGTGATATCTAATGTGTTGTTTGTAGGTTTCCACGCAAATGATCCGTGTTGGATTGTATATACTATGTTGTTAGTTTTCTCATGAGGAATTTTTGTTTTTTCAATAACTGTTATCATTCTCGAAAAATCACCTTTGACGGCTTCGATGAAAGTTTTCGTCTCATCGATGGATTTTTTAATATCAGGGAGTTTTATTTCAATTTTATCTAACGGGGTTCCAACAAATTTATCAATGATATTTTTGCGAAATGCGGTAAACTGTTTTATGTGTTCTTCAATTCTAGATTCAAGTGTTGCTAGTACAACCACAGAATTGTTTAACTCATCGTTGAGAATTTTTAATCGATCTGTAATCGTCGAAACGAGTACACCCGGTTTGAGTTTACCCTGATCGGAAAATAACGCAACGGTGTTCTCGATTGCGTTTTGTTGTTTAACTAAAATATCATCCAGAGAAATATTACTGGTTTTCAATTTACCCTGATCGGAAAATAACGCAACGGTGTTCTCGATTGCGTTTTGTTGTTTAACTAAAATATCATCCAGAGAAATATTACTAGATTTCAATTTACCCTGGCGATCTTGAAATACAACTATTTCATTGGGTTCAACACTTTCTAAATTCAACGTCTCAGCTATTTCATCTTTAATTTTTTTTGTTATATCCTTGATAGAATCAGGGGTTGCAGTGCCATCGGGTTTGGGTTTCAAAGATCTCCCCCAAATATCAATCATGTTATTGTAAAACTCTTTCTCTCTCTAAAAAGCGATTACTGGTGTAGTCATTTACGACAATATGAGGTGGTTTTCCCCTTGGGTTACCCAAGGAGTTAGAAATAGCATCAAGGACATTTAATACTTCACTGCCGCATATTGGTGGGTCATTGATTTGTTGTGTTGGTAGCGTAGAATACCAAGTCTTCATTGGAAATTGTTTTATGTAACGCATAAATTCTTTTGGTGGGGCTAATCCATATGAATCAAAATAGACAATCCCACGTGGATCAATAGCGTATGCAACCCAGTGAGTTCCAGGTCCGGTGCTGTTATCGAGATTAATAATACCTGTTTCAGTTTTGTTTGGTTGATGTGGTAATTGATCTTTCATAAAAACACCTCTGAAATTTTTAATCACTAGTTTTTTAGCAGCATCCATTAAATCAAAATTGGACATGGGAACCATAGGTTCGGAAATTGAAGATTTCTGAATTAATAAACCGTTCCTGGTAGTCTCAGGCCTGATCCGTGAACGGATCTCCCGCTGTACCATGAATACGGGGTCCCTGGTAGTCTTAGACCTTTTCCGCTGTACCACGAATACGGGGTTCCTGGTAGTCTTAGACCCAATCCTTGAACGGATCGTCTCTTTTTTTTATATCCTTGTCCAGCTGCCTTCTTAAGTGCCATTCCTGCTGCAGTACCAACGGCTCCTAACGCTGCTGCTTTAGCCACCGCTGGGGCTGCTGCTGCAATCAATGCTGGTATTGCAGCTAACAATGGAAATATACCACCCGTTTTCATCATATTTTTAATAGCAGCCGCAGAGAGAGTAATCTGAACCCCTTTTTTATCCTTGAAAGCATCATTGAAATGTTTCACCTGACGAGTTGTCAGCGATAATTTATTTTCACCACCAGTCATTTGATTAGGTTTCAACGTGATTGTGGTTCCACATTTTTTAGCCGATTCTGATTGCAATTTTTTGATTTGACCAGGAGTTAACGCAACACTAATAACACTATATGACATTATACATAATAGATTGATTCTAATTCAATGAAAAATCGAGAAAATCGTTCAAAGATTTTCTACTGGGGCATCTACCACTCTCATTCTTCCACCAACACCTTCAAGTAGCATTGATTTATCACTGAGAATGACAGCAACCGCTCTATAATCAGCAATAGCAGGAGGACCAGCAGGACGAGTCACATTAGCTCTAAAGTGTATATCAACAACTGACTGTCTCATCAAATCGAGATGTTCCAGTGAGAAGTAATAGATCGGATACAGATTTTTAAAATCATATTGTGATATTTGCAAACCAGTATCCACATTTTGATCGCGTGCCATAAATGACAACAGACGATGATAAACTCGTGCAATATGATTTTCTGTGTAATTAAGTTGTATATCCTCAGATGGTTCCTGCTGGCCGTTTATTCTCAGTGAGACGTCTTTCACACTTAATTGATCAAATATCATATGGCTTCGTTCTTGATTATTAACTCGTGTGTTATCCTGTAACGCAATAAATATATGACGTGGCGCAGAAACGCCTTGATTTGATGCTAGGTTCCAAGTGAATAACCCGTTGATATTTGATTGCTTCACATCTGTACTCACGGTTAGCCAACTTAGTAATGATTTTCCTCCTTGGTCCATAAATGATAGTAATCGTCCTTCTGCGGTGATTGCTGGAGTCAACACTGGCATCCACAATGATATTTTTGTTAAATTGACTTTACCAGCATCAGCATTGGCGGCTGCAGCATCTGCTGGAATCCTCCAAATTGCATCATTATCATCACTTTTTCGTACAAGCGATACTGTATGCTTCATCCCGTAGATAACTTTTCTGACGTTTCTACAGAATCCAAATATGTGATGCAGTGGAATCGCGCATGAAAATGATTTACGCGCTCCTTGTAACATTGCGTTTCGTGTTGCAGCTCCTAGATTGAAATTAGGATCGTTGTTTATAATCATATCCTCGATACCAGCAGGAGCAGGAGGAGCAGCACGATCATTTGGTCGTCTTATAATAAATTGATTTCCTCCAGCGGTATTCTTACCATCTTTTGCAAACATCATAGATGGACCCGCTGATCTGGTATAATCATCAGAATATCTCGCTAACCCTATGATTGTTGTGGCCACATCAACTTCACGATCTATGGACTCAATTTCTTTTCCATCAATGAGATATCTAGCACTCTCAAATAGCGCCATAATACCATTATTGACAAAACCGACTTGAGTACCAGCTGGATACGGTGCTGGTACAGCAGTAGTATCAGCAGCTGTTACAATTTCTCCTTCTACTTCAATAAATGCTTCACAGGGCAAAAAGTATTTACTGGTATCATGGACTTGAAGATCAATTCTTGCTCGACTATTTGAGTCTATGGCATGATAGGCGTAATATTGATAATCGCGTGCAGAATCATTCTTGGGGACTGGGGCGTCTATATCAAATGCTGGATCAGGTGACCTTTTGAACATTTTATTCTATTTATCAGAGTCTAAATCGTGAAATCGTAAACGATTTTTCCATTTCATCGACGTAGTTTTTTAAGGCCACTTCCTGCTATCATGTTTGCAATATTGCTTTGGTCCCCTTGATTTACCATCGACGCTAGTTTTTCATCTACTGCGTTATTTATAATTTTACTAACACTTGCAGGCATTTCTTCTGTAGACGGTAACGGTTTCTTTTTTCGCCCCACTAATGATGTTATTTTATCCTTCGCAGTTGAAAACGCTTTCCCGGCAAGATCTCCAACAGTACTAATACCCTTATCACGAATAACATCAATGGCTTTCATTGATAACTGTTTAGCTAACGGCATCACTTTTGGGGCCATTCTTGAAAAGAATCCTAAAATGGTATTGCCTAAGCCATCTCCATAGTATGCCTTATAAACTGGAAACCGTGAATTAACTACATAGACGGGGGTTGGTTTATCATGATTGTAATGGATGATCATTATTATAAAAACAATAGTGTTTTCAATTGTTATTTAATCGCTATGATACCCATTTGCTAACTCGTCAATGAAATCTCGATATGTTTTGATATCCATGATACCGCCGGCAAATAACCGTCTACAGATATCAGCTGCTTCATTAATTATTTCTGGAGAGTTATTTCCAGCTCGGAATCCTCCTACAAGAACATCTAATCGTGATATATCATTGATAACACTATCAGGACAAGTGTTTCCAATCCTTGGATTTTGCAGTCCACTTCCGCTATAACCAGCTGCTTCATCTAGTTTTTCTAAACCCGTTTCTTGTAAATAATCATCATCATCATCATCATCATCATCATCAGGTGGTAGTTGTTGTTTTTTAGGAGAGAAAGATATTTTCTTTGCAGGTTGCTCTCGCTTTCTTTGCAATTTTGGCGGTTTTTGTTGTTGTTTTAGTTCTTCATATTGATTATACACGTGATCCACAATCCTGATATATTCGATGTATGATGCACTATCCGTCTTTTTTTGACTTTTCCCAGTTTTGATTTTGTAGAATATATCAGCCCAGTGAGTGAAATTCTTAACATATTTATGATGTTCTGGTTTCAACATTTTTTTTCTGTTTTCATAAGAAGTAACAACAAGCGTAGGAATTTCTGTTGGATCAGTCTCATCAATTGCTGCTAACCCTTCTTCGTTAAATCTCATGCGTAAGTCCTCTACTGTTCTCTTTGATTCTATTTGTTTTGTTTGTTCAGTTTTTGCTGCTATTTTTTCAAGTTCACCAATAACAGATTTCCCCGTCTCGGGAACATCTCCCAGTATAGCACGCTCTACCCCCTTCGTTGCTGTGGTTACTGGTTTAAACAACTCTTCAGACCCCAGAGCAAAATCAGTCTGAAGACTCTGTCGTTGTTGCAGTTTATTTCTTACAGAGTCACGAATTGGTATAAATTTCTTAATTGCATCTAATCGTTCACGAGCCAATCGGGTTGTTAATGCCTCATTGACCATTATTTGAAATCGCAAACTATTTTTCAATTGCAAAACACTTGACATGTCGGATGATTTTTAACACAGTCATGGAAGTGTTATTTCATCGTGAGACACCTTCTATCACTGATGGAGAAAGTGTGGAAATTGTATATAAAATAATTAATACCACACTTTCTCCACTTTTGTTACATGTCGGATGATTTTTGATATGGTCATGGAAGTGTTATTTCATCCTATAACAGCTTCTATCAGGTTTGTGGAAAGTGTCATAATTGTATATAAAATAAATAATACTGACAGTTTCCACACTTTTCATTGATCAATCTGACATATCGTCCATCGATTTTTGACATCCCCTTGAGGGTCGGCTAAAAAAAATGAGGGTCGGAATGATAAAATGGTCGGGCAATCAATGGTCGGGCAATCAATTTTCTTGAATTAATGCTCGTAGGTTTCTAATTTTAGAGTTGACTTCTTTTTTCAATTCGTATTCGTACCCCAATTTTTTTCGTATTCCCTCTACGATAGTATACAACGGAACGAACACACTGATGTCACTGGAAAATGAAAGAGAGTCTTTAATAGAATTCTGAATTCTTTTGATGAGTGCATACTTCTTGGGTAGCATATATTTGTTAGTGCTAACCCCGTATTCTATATCCTGAAAATCAGACACAATTTGATCAGGATTTAATCCATCTGATAGTTTGATATCCTGATTTTTCAATTTTGCTATTTCAACTATGATGCTATTCATGTTTTCAGAATTCATTATTCTATAAGAATGACATATCTCTAATTGGAAATTATGAAGCATTAGACATAACTAAATTGAAATTTTTGCCCCGTCTTTTTTGAAATAGCCGATCGATAAATCCTCCCTGCAACTTTTTGAACAGAAGTTGGACAAATATCGAAGTGCCTACCGGCTTCATTCATAGATGAAAATATTTTTTCTTCATTAGTTGTTGTATTCAAAGATGTCACAGGTCTCTTCCAAACCGTTTTGCAAGTGCCAGCTCTTCCTCGTTTGGAATTCTCACTCAGTGTGATAGCCTGCAGATTTGATACAGAATTATTCTTTGGATTAGAATCCTTGTGATAAATAACAAAACCATTCTCGATCAATCCATAATGACATTCATACACGAAACGATGATTGAGATAAGTTTTCTTTTCTTTTCCTCCGCCAACAGTAAACCTCAAATACCCTTGATTACTCACAAAACCGACCGGTTTCTTCATTCTACAGTGTCTTACAACACCATCACTGGATGCTTCATATTTTGTAATCACTGGATGTGGTCTGAATTCTTGGTTCATATATACTATTCTATTGTTTGTCTAATTCAGTGTTTGGTTCAATAATTACATCACTGGAAAATCTTTCGATATAGTCTTGCGGGGTTCTTATGATTTTATCCTTGATGTTGTCAGGGTCAAGGGCTTTTTCAGGGTCATAATTTCTGATGGATTGTCCATTTTTTATTCTTTTATCATAATAACGCTTCAATTCCCTATATGGCTTACCACCACAATCAATACACAATTGTGATCTTCCTTTGACCCCAACCCCACATCGAATACAGGGTAACGGACCAAGACTTCCACGTCGAAAACTTTGCATATGATACCTACAGTATTCATTTTTTCTGCATGATTTGTTACACGGGGTTACATTTCCCATCATGAGCCATTTGCAGTGATTCATTATACATAAAACTTTCATTTAAATGTTTGTTTTTTATATAGCATGAAGGAGTTCAAGAGATTGACTTCGAAAAATGCTAAATTCAATGCTGATAGAGAGTTCAAGAGATTATTGAAAATCAATCCTAGATTTAATCTCGATAGACCAAAAAAACGTCAAAAACGTCCAAGAGACGGAAACATGAAAGAGTTTAAGAGATTATTGAAAATTAACCCTAAATTTAATATCGATAAACCCAAAAAACGTCCAATAGACGGAAACAAACGTAACAAACGTCCAAGAGACGGAAACATGAAAGAGTTTAAGAGATTATTGAAAATTAACCCTAAATTTAATATCGAAAAACCCAAAAAACGTCCAAAACGCCCAATAGACGGAAACATGAAAGAGTTTAAGAGATTATTGAAAATCAATCCTAGATTTAATCGCGATAGACCCAAAAAACGTAACAAACGTCCAAGAGACGGAAACATGAGATCATCATGGAAGGATGCTCAATTCAATCTTGATATAGTTTCTAATACACCCAAGAATACAATTCTTGATAAACCCATCAGAGACTGTTTTAATGAATTCAAGCGTGATGGAGCATCTTATTGTTGGTCAACATTTCGAATTGATGGTGTTGTTGACGCTACCATGAATGATGAAAAGGCAGCAGTGATCATTTCACGTGTTGGGGAAAAAAGTCATTTTTTCCGAATCAAATTCATTATCCGTGAGAATGGCAAATGGATTATTAAGGATAAATTTGAACCCATTCTCAAGGGCAAAAAAACTGTCACCGTGAACCAGGATTCCAAACCGGGAATTTTGACTGGAATTGATAAACCCTACTACGAAAGATCTTATCCTGTCACAGCAGTTGTTTACGGGATCTATCCGCTCAATGAAAAACCTGATATTTCAAAACTAGCACCCATGAAATATTCGACAGGCCTCAATTGTGTAGCAGAACGAATAATAGAACACTTCACAAATGCGTCCCGGGGAAATAAACTAACTGATCTAAGACGAAAAAAAATAACCGAGTGGGAGTTCACGGTAAAAGAGCATGGAGCAACAATTCAGGATATAACTAAATTAGAAAAATCATTAAGATTTCCAATATCGGTAAGGACAATCACCGGAGAAGTATTATACGAATCGAAATATAAATCACAGGGAGCCCCCATTGAAATTATTGATCATAACGCGCACGCGTGGTCATCTGCAGTAACAATATTCCCACGGGAAAGAACCGTAAAATATCTATCCCAAACCGAAGAGTTTTTTTCAGAGCAGAAATTATTTGATGCTATTTACCATTTGAGTAAAAACGATCCTGTGTCAGCGTGGCTATTTCATAGTAATTCAGACGAGGAATGCAGATTTGATCAGTTTGTAAGGCCTAACGGAGAATTATACCGTACTGAAGAACTGCAGAATCAAATGAAACAACTAGCTAGTGAGTTTTCTGAGGGGGAAATCGAAGATCAATTATTAGCAAACTGTTTCACAGTACCATCCATTGCAGCACATTTTGCTAGAAAGAAAAACGCGTGGAAACCAACACGAAGTGAGTTTTTATCAGATGTCAAATTGTCCTGTCTTGAATACGGCCACGGCGGATTATGGAACACAAAATACACCGCTGATACCGTTATTTCAGTTGATATGATTGCGTGTTATCCAGGAAGTTTTCTTGGGTATGGAGAATGCGAGAAATATTTCAAACGATTTGGACACTCTACACACGAAATGACCCGTGTTGCTATTAATGGACCACTGCCTGATTTTGATTTAACCGGATTCGCTTGTGTAGCATCATTTGAAATGGCTGAAGGACTTCATCCGTGTAGTTATCTTTGGATTGGTAAACACATGTCTGAAAAACACTGGATGCCAATAGTGTTGTTACGGTATATGCTTGATTGTAAGATGTTAAAATCATTAATTGTCAGTGAAGCAATTATATCCTATCGGGCACAGAAATCAGTCTGGTTACCACAACCTGATCTAGAAAAAATAATTAGCGAAGAGCGAAAACTGTTTCCTGATTTTAATGAACAACAAATCATGGATTGGTCCAGACAGTTATTTGAAATCAGAAACAATGAAGCAAAAAATCTTGGACGAAGAATAATCGGTAAATTTACCCAAGGTGGCAAAGATGATAATACGAAATATTCTTCACGATTGATTATAGACAACGCTGAATACGATTTTGTAATGGCGGATTTAACGAATAAGGGCCTATATGTCAATCGTAAGGACGCATTTATGTCCGATGGAACCAAATTGGGTACAATTGTTACCTACAATGATGGATACCATCCGCAGTACACACATTTGAGAGCTTCTATGCTCGGTTATGCTTCTATCAATCTGTTTTCAATGATCAATAGATTTCCTACCACCGCAGTTAGAGTTGCTACTGACTCATTTTACATAAATAGCAAAATGGCTGATTTTAAGGCTACTGGCAACGAGAAATGGGGATCATGGAGAATTAAGAAAGAAATGATTCATGATTATATTCAATCAGCAGATGTTACCATTGAAAATAATTACTTCGAAAGCAATCAGTGTTCAGAATTTTCTAGTGCACCACCGATTTCTGATCCAATATGCCTGTATAAAACAGTTTATTTAAACGGTTGAGGCGGGTCAGGAAAAACAACCCGGGCAATTGAGTTATTTCGTCGTGGAAACGCTAGCGTTTCTAACATGATTGTGCTAACACCAACTCATAGACTTGCAAGAGAAATGATACAGAGAGGGGTAAATGCTTGCACTTATCACAGCTTTTTCCGATGGCAGGGAGATAAATGGACTCCTGAGCGCATGGGAGAGAAATTTATTCCTGAAATTATCATTTGGGATGAAATAGACACAGTGTCAGAAGATGTCTTAAAAATATTTCTTGAGTGGTTGTTATTGAAGAATACAAAAGTCGTCATGTGCGGTGATCACGGGCAACCACCACCATTTGTCGGTGCATCCCCCCATGAATGGCTAAAGGGTTTTGTAGACTATTATGAAGAAATTGATACCGATCATAGATCACTTGATAATGAATTAAAAGAATTGAAGAAACTAATTAGATTACAACCGGATAGAATCCAGTGTGAAATAACCCGTGAAATAATTTCGGAAACTCCCATGAATGATTTCTGGGAAATGTGGAGACCAAACGATTTAATCATTGCAAGTAGAAAAATAGTCAGGGACACACTTCAGATGAAGTTATTTGAATTGCATAAACAAAAATTTGCAACACTTCCAGTGCCTCTTTGTTATAGGCCATCGGATACGCGAAAACAGAACATCGAAGTTGATATTCCAGGACAGAGTGAAAAGCAGAGTCTCGTATTAAATGATATTGTGCTGGTTGATATCAATGTTGTTGAAGATGCATTGCGTGCTAATAAATCCCCATGGACGCTAGGTTATGCAGCGACGATACATTCTTCACAGGGATTGACTATATCGGATACAACTGTTTGGATGGTAGATAATCGCATAGAATGGTCAAATTTAGTCTATCTTTCAGTATCCAGAGTACGAAAAATAAATCAACTTCGAAGAATTGTCTTCGATGATGAAATCATTGGTGGCGATGATGAAATCATTGGCGATGATGAAATCATTGGTGACGATAATGATATTATTGATAAAAAACTCTCCGGTTACAAACAACAGGACAAAAAAAAACAACGAGAATTTGATATTGATGCTGAATTAATAATCACTTTGAAGAAACAACAGAATAATCACTGCGCGAGTTGCAATTGTATAATGCGTTGGCAGTATTCGGATAAGGATCCTCGCCAATGCACCGTAGACAGAAAAAATAACAATCTCGGTCATGTCAGAAATAATGTGATGTTGACTTGTCTTGAGTGTAATAGACGCAAGGGTGCTAGTTAAGACCATGGGGTGGCAATTGAGTATCCTCGGGTATCACTTGTAATTGTTGTCTAGTAAAACCCCGTTGAGGGGCAGTTGAATCCAGTTTATAGATTGGAGGTCTACCCGTAGATCGTGTTATACTAGATATCTTATGCGTAGTGACGCTCCAAATAGGATCAGTAGCCCTTTTTCTACCCCCTTCAAGCTCTCCTGGTTCGTATAAGTACCTCACAATGACATTACTACCAAGAATTGGTTCTTTGAAATCTTTTTGTGGTTTTTCAGGTATCGACTTCTTTTTAATCGCGTTGATAGGTTTCATGTTGATGGTTCTAGTAATCTCGTTATTCAGTGCGGTAACTACACCTGGTAATCTCTTAACCCATTCACGGGATCTTTTTTCTTGGATGAATTCTTTTGCATATTGATATCCAAATAACCGCTCAGCAAGAATCCGATTAAATCGTTCTACAATGGCCTGATCACGATGCAGTGCAGTATGCCCTCGTCTGATAGCGACATTGTGATATTTCATTGTAGATAACACTGCACCCTGAAATTCCTTGCCCGGATCAACTTGTAACAGATTTGGCCAGTGCAGAGGGCTCCTTCGATAAATCCTTTCAAATGCAGAAGCGACTTCAGTGGCCGATTTTGTTTTTAACGGTTCTGCTTCCTTGTATCGACTTGAATATTAACTACAGTTAACGCATATTTGTAACCACGATCATGTGGCAGAAATAATAGATCAGCCTGATGAACTTCATTAGGAAAGGTCACATCAAAATGCGAGAATTGAATTTGTTTAGGCGGTGGTAGATAAATTTGCCATAGTGCCTGTTTGGATAACCAATGAGCCGCAGTGGTTTTTTTCACTTTTGCGGCGCTAGCGAGTTTACTGATTGCAGCGTTACCCTTCCAGTATCCTCTTGGGGAATAATAAATAGATTCCATGTTGTTATTAATTACCAGCACCTAACATCAATTTACTTTTCATAGCCGATTTTATCAAAAATGGAGCCAATTTTTCTTTGAAGGATTTATCAGTGATAGAATTCAACGCATGAATTAATTTCACATCTGCTAGATGCCTGTGTTGCAAATTGCTGCTTTTATAAGCAACATCATGAAGGTGACAGGCCTTATCAATAGCGTTTATTGGTTCCTCACCGGGTCGGGGCTGATTTTGATCATTGAGTCTGATATCAAGTCTTGTTCCCGGTCCACAATAACTATACCCTGGAAGGTGTTTTTCTCCAGGGTATCGCCCCCATGGGGTTCCAGGGAGTTTTGCTAATTTGGCAGCGATATCACCTCCTCGTTTTTTTTTAAAGGTTCCTTGGGTTCCTTGGGTTTAGAAACAAATCTAAATTTCTTTGTACTACACTGTACGCATTTACCAGAAAGCGCTGATCGGTTATTTTTAGTTGTAATCGTCGTCAAGTCATCTGTGCCAGTACGCGCCTTACACTTCACGCAATATAGATCCATAATTTATGTATAGAGATATGAATATAATTGATTTTTCAGCGACTAAAACAAGAGAACCAGTGAAGCATCATGCAGCGCTACCAAACTCTATCCGTGCAATTATAATCGGGCCATCTGGATCCGGCAAGACGCAATTGTTGCTCAATTTAATAATGAGATGGATGAAGTGGGATAAGTTGTATTTAATTGCCCCTAGCGTAGATGACCAACGATGCTATGAAGTGCTAAAAGATTTTAATGAAAACGCTTCAGAGATTGCCGGCGAGGATGTTATTGAATTTATAACCGATATTGACGAGGCGCCATCCGTGAATGACCTCGATGGAAGTATCAACAATTTAGTTGTATACGACGATGTCATGTTAGATAATCAAAAAAATCCTGCTAGAATATTTTCCCGAGGCAGGCATAAAAACACGGATGTGATCTATGTCACTCAACGATACACTCAGATTCCAAAAGTGATTAGAGATAACTGTAATATGCTTGCTGTATTCAACGGCGTTGATACACATACGATACGAAATATTTGGCAGACATGGTGTTCTGATATGAACTTCAATCAATTTAGAAATTTCTTTAGTCATGCTCAGTCTGCCCCACACGGATTTGTAACAATAAATTTACATGACCCTCGAACACGATATCGTATCGGACTGGATCAAATATTCGGTTAACCCCAACTGAAAGTTCTAGTGAGTGACAACGACGTTGTAGTCCCTTTTTCCCAAAAATCGATGGAGGATTTTATTAATTTCATTGATTTTTTCATATTTTTTTTTTGGACCTAATCCATGATTCACACACACATTGGGGGGCCTGATGTCATTGGTTTCATTGTTTTTAAGCGTGATTTCAGTGAAAACTTGTCTAAAAATGTTGTCTGATTCGCCCCTTCTGCTGCTCTTTGTGTATGGGAAATTAAGGCTCACCCCAATCTCATCTCTATCGACAGTGGTTTGAGTCACAAGCACGACCAATGTGGGCAAGAAGGATTTCCATTAGCTTCCAGTGGATTGGTGGTTCTTACTAGGGGTTTCCAAGGTTTTGTGCACTAGACATACAGGCCACCATGTGTAGCCAGTATATGCTGATATATGGTGTTACATCCTCAACAACAAAAACAGCAGTCAGATTTGCACTTTAGAAAAATAAACAAACTAAGCTGAATAGATAGATAGATAGATAGATAGATAGATAGATAGATAGATAGATAGATAGATATCCTCATTTAGTAGATTTCCATTGAAATTCATAATATCTGACATTTTCTTCATTATATGATAAAGCCATAAATTCAGTTGTAGGTTTTATACTAGTATACAAATACATCACTCACAGTTGTGGTACACTGCATGCATGCCAACCATTACGCTTTTGGCATAATCATTACACTTTTTTCACTAAGTTACACGTAAAAGTGTATGGGTTACCCTTTTTTGGTATATCCTTCTTCCAAAAATATCAATTATTTGTTTTCTCAATTTTATTAACATTCCATTAATCCCACAGACCATATTTTAAAAAAGGCGGCTTTTACATAACTGCAATTTAAGGGTTTGCTTGTTCGCAGACTTGTGTGCACTTTACTAATAGTTTCATGTTCCATTTATAGCAACTATCCTATTACCAAGAAACATCCTGTCTGGTTCTATTTTCAAACTTTCGTCCTCAAATTCTATTTATAGCATATGTATGGCTTAGTGAGGAGAGAACAGACTGGTTTTCTAATTTTAATTTTACGCACAGATTCTTTGCTCTAATTAATATTTACAGCATAACCAGTCTAAAGGTATTTGGCACTAAAAGGTATATTTTATTTTAGTTGATGCATATATGAGAGCAAAAATATCTCCTTTGAAAACGTTCACAGATTGATTAGAAAAAAATATTGTGCTGCAAAATGCTGTTAAACCCTACAATAACAATAACTTAACATAATTTGTCTATCATGTAGTACATTTCCATTAAAGTCCATAATATCTGGATTTTTTGTTACAGTATATGATAAAGCTATGAATTCAGTTGAAGGTTACATACCGGTGTACAAATATATATAGTTCGTCAGAATGATCTGGTTCACTATATCCCATAATATGTTAATTCCATATGTTTTACAAATAAACAAAGTAAATTAGACATTTTTGTGATCCTATAAATCTCACTATCCACAGTCATCTGGTACATAGTCTATGAATTCATCCACGTTGTCTGATAAAGTTTAGAAATCCACCATTGTCATCCAGATATCCTAACTTGTCATATAGTCATCATACATACCATCTGACTCCATGGCTTAACCATCAGTGTTACGTACCGAAGCTTATGAGGAGACTGCTTGGGCTCTGTAAGCAATACATGGACCATACAGTCTGTGAAATTCTTAAAGGATGCAATTGAACATGTCAATTGTGTGGCAAGATCATAAGGAATTCAAATAACCATCCTATGTTTCTTGGAACTGAGCATGCATTAAATTCACAGTTAGGCCAAATGGTCGTCAGATGGGACGACTGAGTGGGTGTTGCCTTACATGCAACGTGATTAACGACATAACGTTGTTAATAAGTATTAAATTTTCACCACCATCCAAAAGGTCATCAAATTTAAAACAAAGTGAGAGCTGCCTTTACAAGCTAAGAGCCATTTTTACTGGGAAAACATCAATTGGAAATTTTATCAAACCTATGGTAATGGGAATTACAATGTAATTAAAACTTTTACTGCTTCACACTCTTTGTTCATATAGCGAAATACAAACTTGAATACAAATAGCTTGTTAGCGACAAGTATAAAAATGTATGCAATATACTTGCTGGTAAATATGTATGGTATATAAATGACAGACACTTCACCTTTGAGTGGGTAATATTTAATTTATTGGTAATATTTTCAAAATAATCAAATAAAAAATAACTGTCAATAGGGAATTATGTAATGAAGACATTTGAGAAATAGACCATCACAGTGCATACCATATATGCATTTCTAAATGGATGTAGTGGAAGGAAAAGCATAAATGTATTTGAATTGATTGACAGTGACAGTATTTTTATACTAGAAACATCTCAAGTGTCCAGCAATACACTATATTATCAGTTGTTTTTTTGTATTTTGCACGTATAGAACAAAACTTAAGCTAGATGGCGAGAAATTTCAGGAAAAAAACATCAATTTATAAACAAGTATACACAGTAATATCCCAACAGATGCATAAAGTAAAAAGATTAAGTGTAACCCAGCTATAACATGTTCATTGGGGTTGATATAACCTCACTTTGTGATAGACCAAAACTTGTCATCACCATCCAAGTCAGATAGCTGAAGAAAATGATACATGTACTAAACAAATTAAGGGGGGTGTCATTCTGGTAATAACGGGTGCAAATATACATGCTTCTTATTACATAAACACAAAACTCGTCTGAAATACACTTGTATATTGAAGACTTAAATTGCGTAGTAGAATACATATGCATGAAATACTATAATACATATAAGACATCCAAGAATTTGAGTAAAGATCACATGTTATAAAATTCGTGTATCAGTCACATAATGTTAGACACAATTAATACCTAGAAAAATGGTAATATTCATTTGATCTCTATCATAAGGTAAACGAACATGTGCCACTCAACATTTCATTATGTTTGTCAACTGTACTACATGGTTATAGATGTTAATATGCCACATGTACATGTATGTCAATTAACCTGGATTTTGGTCAGATGGAGACAGCTGTCATATTGCAGTGGCTAACCAGGGATGAGGCTATACATAAGATAATTAAAATGTGAACAAATAAAAAGCTAAACACCTTCAATTAACTTGATGGTCAGTTAGTTTTAATGATCCGAAATTTAATTGTTTTATCCTGCCATTGGAAGCAGTCATAAGCATAAATGTTTTTTCTGCACAAAGGACACTTTCACAAAACAGTCAACATCAGCCAGTACCTTTGGAAACTGCAACAGCCATTAAATTCCATAGCTTTTATTTAATTTCAGTGATGACATGTGCTTTGTGTTTTTTGAAGATTGTAGTTACCATGATTTGATGAAGGATGCATGTGTAGTTGAAAATCACTGCTAATGGACAACTTTAGAGGATCAAACAAATGCCCATTGTTATTGTGGCAGCAACATAAAGTAATTGTTGAACATCATTTGAGACTGACATATTTCTTTCATTTACTTAATAGCTGTACAGAAGTTTTGGTGCTTCAGAGCAGTAAAAGGCCAATACAAATGTTTTAGGATCTTCTGATAAGTCTTTCTGATTCCAAAATCTAGTCATCACGGTATTTCATCTGCACTACAAAGAATATCCTGTGGATATGACTTTGGAAGAAAAAACATGTTGCGGGTACCTCAGGTAACCTCGATTTCTTAATAAAGATCCAATTGTTCACAAAATAGCATTTTTTACTGATAGCTCACTAAAACGAACATATCTTAGGGTCTTTCTCTGGTGAGTCAAGTGATTGTCTATTATCATCCTGATTAGCATAAGAATGATATCAATAAAGTATCACTGTGATCAATACCTCTTGATTAGTCCAATTAGAAGCACGAGGGATATCATTATGATAAAGACTGGGAAAGCTGGTGTAAATGAGTGATTTTAATTTTAATAGAACCAACGTTTTTCTTTTATAAAAGTATTGTCAGCTACAAGTGGATTAGCTGTTGCCTACTATCTCAAGTAACAATTGAACACGCTTAATGAGCAAAGATTTTACAGCTGCTATGGTCACTGCAAGCAATGCCGTGCACATAATCTTTATATAAATTCTGTCCTACAGAGTTTGGAAAGAAATACCAATATTCATTAGTTTTGTCTACAAAATATCGACTTCTCATTGTTTATCTCTGGGTATTATTTTCTGTCCAAAAATCGTTTTAAAGAAAACTAAATAATTCGATACATTAATCCAAATTAATTTCCAAATTCTTTGTAATAATTGCTGTTACGACAAAATAATCTGTGCGTTAAATAGTTGTGTCTTGGTTCTTCTGCATTGTATGCATATACACTGCATAGGAAGAAAATATAATGCAACATAAATTAGTCCAGTTTCTTTATGCGTAATAGGGACAAGTTGCAGCCAGTGCGACTACAAGTATTTAACTTTTAAATTGAATGCATTATACATTAACATTTTATTACAGTCAAGCCAGCAAGATTATATGTGAAAGGTCACTTCGTCGTTTCTCCTGTGTCATTTGTTAAATTTGAGAGGCAAGCATCTACGGCAAATTTAGTTTTGACTTGGGCATGGCAACGCTGTCCTGGTAAAGTAATCATTGAAGTTGCCGACCATAAGCGCTTAATGGGAACACCATGTCTAGTAGTCATGTAACAAAGGGATGTTGGTATGTATTGTATTTCTCAGATTCTTGTCTGTCAAACTCTGACGAAAGAAAAAGTTTTCTTGGAGGGAAAACTAGAAACAGGTGAGTATGATTGGTCAATTCAACTTAAGGAGCACACCTTGAAAGAAATCCTGAATTGAAAGTAACGACTTAGAGCGAAACTCCTAAGTCCGGAATTTTCCTGCAAGAGGTGGAAGACTCGTTTGACTCCAAAGAAAACTAAAGAGCAGTTCTTTCTTGTTAACTCAAGTACAGGAACCAGGAAGCTGTTTTGTAGGCCTATACATGCTTTTAGTGCTAGAACACTAGAATAAAAAAAAGATCAAACGCATACACGTGAAAGCAGGAAGACATGATATACACTGAGACAAAGACAGGATGCGATGCTAGGTGATGAAAATCAGGCATGGACATTGTGCTCGTTTCAGCACTCCTTATCATGATGAAATGAATCAATAATAGAACACTGCGATTGACATTCTGTAAACGTAAATTTGCTTGAAATGAAGCCGACACTATTAGTTTATGTTATTGATTAAGTTGTTATTCTATTTATAAAGTGAGTTCGTATTGTATTATTTATTCCCAATAGTTTTTGCTCAGATCTATGTTGATGTTCCATCTTTCCACTCACACCGGGCAATACAATCGATGGACCTCATCCTCTAGATAACGACAGCCAAATCTAATTAACCAACCGTCTTTTGCGTAGAGGGAACATCGTTACATCAACGAAACCTAGACAGTAAAACTTGTGAATGTTAATTTTTGTTACCAACACAGTTTTGCTCCACGATGATGTTTAAAAGACAGGTATGTTCATAAGAAATACAAAGTCTGCTAAATGCAGCATTAATTCTGGAATTTCCAAATCTGCTTGACAAGGACCACAGTAAAAGGAACTAATTAGAATATAATTTTATGAGGGGTACAAAAGAAAAGTAAGAAACAGGCGACATGATGTTTATTACCTAGCGCGTGATATTAAGTATACCAATTGTATGAGTCATATTTATAATTGCTCTTATTGTGTCAATTTCTAACATTCTGTTAAACGGTTAATTATAGACAGATAAAGTTGCTTGCTAATATCCAGCTGTAAAATCTGAAACAATTGGAAATAATATATGTAGTAGAGCCTATTTTGTTATATATCAATTCAGTTCATTCGTTTTCAATTTTGATTTGCTTCATTTCCAACAATACAATGTATAATCAATAATGCTGTGGAAGAAAAAAATATTCATGTACTATGAACTTAGGCTACTTCCATGAAACACTCATCAGCATAAAAACAGGCTGCAATCTATATATCTATATCTATATATGGGGGGGGGGGGGCCCGAGTGGGCCAACAGATCACTGCCATCTCACCTCTGCTTGCGTGGGTTAGAGTCTAAGATTCCGCTAATGTAGTTATGTGAGACTGCTTGCCAGTAGCTTCTCGTGGGTCGGTGGTTCTTTCCGGGGGTTTTCCCAGGTTCTTCCTCCACCAATAATACTGGCTGCCATGTATAGCCTATCATGTGCTTAAAAATTGCGTTAAACCCTACAACAACAACAACATATATATGTGTGTGTGTGTGTTTTTAGTACGTCAATTCGACGAGGACCTCTCTAATCACCCGATGGATGGAGGGTTTGGTCCTGTTCTGTGCATGCGCCCGTGGCTGATGAAACCAAACATTGCAAGGAATGTTCGTTTGCATAAGGGATGAGTGGGACATCTCCAGGAGGGATGATGGCACGTGTTTTTCTGGTTGCCTTTGCAGCTCTTAACGTGCTGTTCTGCTAGATTTGCACAACTTCGAGCTTTTGTGCACAAAGGAACGCCATAGGATTCGATCGCTTTTCAGACTGTCTTTGAAGCATTAATTTTGATCTCCGTGGGATTCCTGTCCTTGCTGTAGCTCGCCATAGAAGAGTCTTTGACAGCCGGTGATTTGTCTTGCGTACAACATGTCCCACCTAGCGTGGTTTGCACTGCATTGTGGGGAGATCTCCTTGGACGAGTACCTCAGTGTCTGAAACTTTGTCCTGTCACTTGATGTTGGGGTTTTCCTGGCATTAGTGGTGTGAGAGTGGTGCAGCTTCCTGGTGTGTCGTTGACGACCACTTTTCGCATGCGTAGTGTAGGAAGCACAACGTTCCTGTATAAATTTTATTTGGTCTGGATGCTGATTCTTCTTCTATTCAAGACGTTGGCATACAATCTGGTTCTGGCATTGAATTGGTTCACCTTGTCGTTAATAGTGACGCTCTGTGACACTGTGCTACAAAGGTAGGTGAAGCGGTCCACTTCGTTGATTTATTTAGACATTGATGCTGATATTAGGCTCAACATAGGGCTTTTATGGGCCGGCTGATGCATGACTTCGGTCTTCTTGATACTGATGGTGATACCAAAGCTTGTGCAGGAGGAGGCAAACTTGTCAACGCTGAATTGTAGGTCGGCCAGCATTGAGAGTGCAGTCATCAGCAAAGAAGAAATCCATGATGGTATCTAGAATAACCTTAGTTTTCGCTAGAAGCCTCCTGAGATTAAATAGTTTTCCATCTATACGGTACCTGATGCCGACTCCAACTTCTTCGTCTCTGAAAGCAGTATCCAGCATGGCAGAGAACAATAGACTGAACAGTGTCAGTGCCAGAATACAACCATGCTTGACGCCATTGGCTACTGGGAATGGCTCTGATGTCTCTTCATTGTCCAGGACTCGTGCCTCCATACACCATGGATATAAATTGTCTTGAGCGTCATTACTTGGTCATTACATTTCACACGCCTTCCCTGCTGACTGTATCAAAGGCCTTTGTCAAGTAGACTTAGATGGAGAATAGGTCTTGTAGAGACATCGCATCAAACACCATGTCGATACTCTGACGTTCTTTTCGGAATCCACACTGCTTTATAAAAGTATTCCAAGGTCAAGGTGCGTAGTGAGGGGGTTCAGTAAAATTCTGGTGAGTATCTTTACTGCAATGAGAGTAAGTATAATGAAGGCGTCTTTGAATAGGGAATCGGCTTTTGCTGCCTCGTCAAAAAAAACCTGTTTGTGGAACCTTTATATCAAGGATGTGCCCACTTCCTTGTAGACTTCAACATGGATATAGTCTGAATCAGTTGCTGTGCCACTGGATAGCAGACGTATTTCTTTCTGTGTCTCCAGAAACGTTGGATGGCCATTCAGTGCTTCGTTGATCGGTAATAGGGGGAGACGACTGATGGCTTCATCATTGATGGATGAGGGCAATTCATGACGTTATAAACGAGCTCAGCCCATCGTTGAAGAATCTTCTCTTTGTCAGTAATTAGTGTGTTCGCATCTCCGATGAGAAGGGGTATCATACAGTCGATGTAGGTCCACACACTTATTTCAGTGCATTGTAGAAGCTCTTAATGTCATGCTGGTCTGCGCTGCACCGGATCTCATCAACTTAGTTGCTCATCTATGTCTCTTGCATCTGAGTTTCTGCTGTATGAAAGTGTATCCGGAGCTCCTTTCACAGAGTTAGCCTTCTCCTGCAAGCTGGGTCTTGCTCAAGGCATCAATATCCATGTTTTATCTGGCGAATTCCTTTAGGGCGGAACTCAACTGGGGTCTTTCCACATCTGCTTTGTCCATTATTGTGCACACATTCCATTCGTCTTTGTATTTTGAACGCTGAACGTGGATGCCTGCTAGACGCGGTTTGCTGGCTAGGGAAGTTTAGGGCAGGTAAGGTAATGTTATGGGCAACATTTCTAGTCATCATCATGACAGGGAGGTGGGCACTTAAGTCCTGATGGGGACTGATCAGTCGCTCAATTGTTTGACGGGATCCACTGATGATCAGTATCAGTGGTGAACGACCCTAATGGCTTGAGCCACCTGTGCACAGGTTTTCGGCTACGGCTTCCAGTGTACCCACACCTGCCGCGTCGTCGCCTGCCTGACGCCACAGGACTTTCGTGGGTAATGAAATGGGATGAATGAATGTAAAGAATGACTGGCGTGGAGACTTCGTTTAAAGTGAAGAAGAGTTGCGCAGTTCGTCGACCTCACTCTCTCGCCAACAACCATCTGAGTTCAGCATCAAGACAACATCGAGACGGCCAGAGACGGAGTTGAGTTCAATAGATGGCCAGGACATCCAACATTTCTCATTAAGCTCTTAGCGCTCCACAGCGCTTTGCTGCGAATCGCTTTTTTGCCCGTTGATCTGTCGGTGGTTACTCCACGCAGAAAGCCGAATCGAGTCTTTACATGCTAGGTAGACAATGTTTAAATCACTTAGGGTTTAAGACCTGTAAGTTACCCTCAGCCAGGTTTAGCCTGCCAGTCGAGGCCGTTTTCTAGGAGGTGGCCGCTGCGCATACCAGAACCTATTGGAACCACAAATGAGAGCTGTGTGCCAAGTGGGGACCAAACGTGGCATAGCAACCCCCAAAGGGGTACAACTACTTAGCAAACCAGCGGTGTTACACCTCCTAGGACATCCCATACACCCCATGTATGTATGTATGTATGTATGTATGTATGTATGTATGTATGTATGTATGTCTATTTTAAGGATTGATTTTGGCCCTGTGTATACAACTATATAACAACAAACGTGTGTTTAGTTTGTATTTGTCACTCATCATTTAAATAATTGTGAAGCCCATTTTGTATTCGTTTCATTTTCAAACATCTCAAATGCGTAACATTTTGAAAGTATAAAGGAACAGACACCAGTAGTTTGCCCCGTTCAATTTAAATTTGCCCTACATTTTAAAACATTTCAAACTCGAACACTCTCAATGTTGTCCTTTCCTACATTTACATCTGCTGTTAGTGTTGTTGTTTTAGTTGTGTGTTTTTCGTCATTTTCAGTACATTATGGGATACATGCCGCTAGTATAGCTGGTGCTGAACTAACCAATGAACACCCAGGTGAGAACCATCAATCAACAGGATGCTACTGGCAGTCTTTGTCACATGCCCACATTTTTCGAGCTGGTGTCTCGATCCCATGCACATAGTGGGGATAATCGTGATTGACAAGAAGGGTATTGTAAAAAAAAACACAGCCACTGGAGGCCCCTACATTTACATTAACACTATATATGAATTTGTTTTTCTTTAAATATGAACAATACTAAAATCAATTTCATGTACATGCTTTATCTCTGCAAAATGTCCCACATATAACCTTTGTGCATGCAATAATGATGTTTCATAATTGTTCCGTTCGTGTCTTCCCGTCTAGCTAAAATAAAATCGGATGATTAAATAGTTGAATACGTAACAGAATAGAAGCCAGTTTAAGAACGGTGTTAATTCTGATCAAACCTCTGTATTCATACTGTTACAGAATAACGCAAGAAATAAGTCGGTTACGCCTTAGAACAATTCAGCCATTTCTCGTTTTGTATGCGTACAATGTTACATAGGTTGAATAATTGTTTGTATAGTTAAGCAACTGAACTAGCATATATCTCTTCGTAAAAGTACGGTAGACACGGGTATTTCACCCTGACTAAATACTCCCTCTCCTGTGGATTTAAGGCAAGTCTTTTGTTTAACTAACACACATGTCTATGGATCTTGCCAAGGAGTGAACGTTGTCTATTTGTGTTCTCCAGCGATATGGATAAGTGCTACATTTGTATTTTATTTGATATGTAAAACATATTCAGTTTTGTTATGTCGTACTGGGAATGATGCCTTTACTACTACGCAGACATCAATGCTGTTTCCTACAAGCTGCTATAGATTTTAAATCCGTACTTGATATTATGACCAGTTTGGTTTCATTGTAGTTGTCTGTAGCTGTCTGTAGCTGTCTATTCGGATGCCTATACGTATGTCACTTCCCATGGTGGATCCATGAAATGTGTGCGTCAGCAATACAAGTATGCTAACGTAATTCAGAAGGAACTGTGTACTGTATGTACGGGATTAACAGGCTATCCGGCCGTCTCTACGTCTACATGAATATGAAAGATGACCTTGCCATCACGGTAATACAAAGACTACACCGCTAAATTAATAACGTTTGGGCATCGTGGATCCATTAAGGGTGTTAACGGCCGATACAAGTGAGAGGTAACCCAATAATTCGGGATAACTGTATGGTTTGTCACTGGAGACATTTGGAAGTTTTTGCAAATATTTATGAATTATATGGCTGTACAAATGAAAGTCCTATTGGTCATTTCTTATTGGAAATATATGAATTTTACTTGGGATTCGGAAACAGAAACAAAAGGAATATAAAAAAGCTACAACTTTCTAACATAAGAAATGTACAGACTTTTTGGGATATAAATTCAGTTTTAGATGCTGAATGTATATAAAAAACAAATTAGTAAAACCGTTTTATGTAATAGAGAAAGAAAACTATATAGTTGTTTTCTCTGCATAAAAAAATGTCTGGAGTGTTTTGCATGATATCAATGAAATAAAACTTGTCAGTTTCTTTCTCCATGTTCAAAAAATCTACATGCGTCGGTGTAATCACTTCATCCATGATGTTCAAAGAATTTCCCTCATGATCCCAGCTGTATTTTCATATGTGGAATCTTGCAAAGCATCGGTAAGAAGGCATTTGTAAATGAAATCGTATTGCTCCTGAAATAAGTATGCACACTCATTAGGTATAATAAATACAATTATAAAAATACGAGTAATTGAAATCGTTGTCATTGTAGTGACAATAGTAGTTGATATGTACAGTAGCAGTAATACTAATATCTACACAACAAGATTATATTCCGGTATTGATGATTCACCTTGAAAAGAACAATACTGATTATACAGGTGTCACAAATGTATACAGGTACAATGATATTCAAATTTGCTTTTACATACAAAGATTATCAAATAAAGTTCATAAAACGTGCAGAAGACAAGCTGATAAAGGATACTTACAAATGTTGGTAGTAGTGTCCGACTCCTTCCTAACATCTCCGCACTTGTCCGCAAGACATGAATTTCTCCGTCTCGACGAATTCTGTCTTTTTCATTTAGCAAGATGTAAATAAGGCTGCATCTGTTCAACTCCCATCTGAGATATTAATTAACAGAAACTCGCATACAGTTTGAAACACAACATAAGGTTTTGTTTTATGGTTAATACTTAATAATGAGTTTGAATAGCTTAAAATGTATTTTTTAAATGTATTTATAATAACATTTGGGTAATATCAGTTATTTATATATCTGAGACGAATGATTTGGCCCAAACTTATATTACTCAAGCAAAAGAGGTTACATCTGCGTGCAAGTAAGAAAACTATTTATTAGTACACAATGTGATTCATGCTTGAACAAAATGTTTCAAAAACATAAAGGTTCCATGAAACAATAACTTATTACTGCAAGTAAATCAAACAATTAAAACTCAGTGCAAAAAAGAAATTTATTATCCCAATATATTTTTATAAATTGATATATAAATGTAATTGTCAGGAATCGGTCTTTAATTTGTAGAGGATTGATGTTACATAGCGATTCCCTTGAATTATATGTTCCCGTTCTATCCGCATCCATCCTTTAAGCATGGGGACACGTTAATTTAATAAAATAGAGAGTAAATCGTACTAAATCATTGGTGTTCAACATTTATAAGAAAATTTTATGTTCGATATGATAGCAAGGTGCCAACACACAAGGACACTATTTGATGAAAAAATGGTATCTAAACGATATGATGGCACGGTGTCAACACACAAAGTAGACATAATTTGATGAAACGTGGGTAGCTAAATCATAGTATGGCACGGTGACAACAATAAAAAGACTTTTTTATGAAACCTGGATAGCTACGCGATATGATGGCACGATATCAACACACAAAAAAGACTGTTAGATGAAACGTGGGTAACTATATTATATGTTGATATGGTAGTGTAGTATTGCTGACACAGTATCAACACATACACTATTTGATTAAACATAGGTAACTATATAATTTGATGGCACTGTGACAACAATACAAACACTATTTTATGAAACCTGGGTAGCTACGCAACATGATGGCACGGTATCAACACACAAAGACGACACCATTTCAGGAAACATGGGTCGCTTATCTTTAAAAAGTACGTTAGAAATATATTTCCAATCTATTGTATGTTGCGCTTGGGCAGCCCGTATACTGAATAGTAAAAAGGTAAATCAATCATATAAACGAACTGTATCGGATCACGTCGTGGAGTCCCATTAAACTTTCACCTTTATATTTAACGACGTGTTTCACCCATGCCCTTGCATAATATACCGCGATAACTATATATAACAGAACGTGGGCAAATAGAGGGCGCAATTTTTGCAATCAAGAATAATACACTGTTATACAGCGGTAGCTCTGTACACAAACCTGGAGTAGAGGAGGACAGGATTTAATTCACTGGGACTCGGATGGTGCTGACTGAAGTCCTCAAGTAGTGACAAAAATGAGTGTGAATCTGAAGGTACTTCATTTGATTCTTCCCAGGTTTTCAGCAAGAACATTGTCAGTTTTTGTGGCTCTTTCTGTAGTTCGAAAAGAGAGATAGATCACTGCATCTTTTTATATTGGCAATACTTGAATAATCATGAAAAGGAAATTGTTACATATCGTAATGGCAGTGAAGCGCACGTATAACCTGTAGAGCATAAACTTCGATCATTATCGCAATCATTTCTAGTCACACCGCTTTCTTTGTCTTTACAAAATTAATTACATCATCCGGTAACGATACGATCATATCGTTAAAGAGATTTTACATTGTCTTCTTAAAATATTATAATATGTAAATCATTACAAATTTACAAAGGCAGTTTATTCCGTACATTAATTAAATTAATTAGTGTTTGATTGCTTGAGCTAGAAAATGTTATACCCTTCCGTCACTTGTAATAGAAAACTGATTCCTTTTGAACACTCCTAGGTCTGCTTTTTTTGTACATGTTATGTCCAAGCCAGCAACAGTTTTGGTCTGATTGACTCCAATGGAAACCAAGACATCTTCAGGCTAAGAATAGAAACGCCATTAATTAAACACATCTTATTGTATAAATATATATATATATATATATATATATATATATATATATATATATATATATATATATATATATATATATATATATATATATATATATATGTACGTGGCATTGCAATTCAATAGTTTTATGGCATTCAGTTGTACATTAATATGCCATCTGATATTTATAAATTTTATAAATTCGAACATGAAATTATTTTCTACATGTTACAAAACTTGATGAATTCCCTTCTTTCTATTTCTTAACTTTTGGCATCAGAATCGCAAAACCAGTGTAATAAAAGCTATTATTGAAATACAGAAAGAGCGATATTGATAATGATATCAAGGGTGTGGAATATAACAAAATCGCGCGAATGGAATATTTTCATTTGTTATTTGCATGTGTATCAGTTGGGGTTGGTAGCTGGAAAAGTATTGCACTCATGGAAGAGGCGTTAGGCTAGCAGAGATCAAAACTAGCGTTAAGTGTATAAAATGTAGAATTTATACGAACAGTATATGTCAGTCATTTCTACTTTATTGCTCCTAATCAATGAAGTGCATTTTCTGTCATAGAATAAGCACACCTTTCAGACACTAAAAGTACTCTGCTTAAAGAAACGCAGCAAAATGTATAATCAATGTTTAACAATTAGACACTAAATTACATTTTCTTATTTTAATATGCATGTGATTCACATAAATTCAAACAGAAGAAGCAATGTAATACACATTTTGTTTATTTTGATGTAGAATGTATATTTATCTCTCTACTTACACTGCTATCCACAATGATCAACCATTTGATATTCCTCTTTCCAATGGTGGCCAGCAGTGTTTCGTCGTCGACTTGTTTCACTGCGATGTAGGCATCTCTTCCCGACAGATTCTGCAATTCATATTTTTCAATGAAAACTTTTTAGCAATATAGTACAAATGCTCATTTAGAGTCGTCAATATAAGTAGAAAAAAACGATCTGGATGAAGAGATGGTTTTAAAGATATATAGATAGTTTGAAATTTTACCAAACCCTTAGCAATTATCTAATTTGTTTTAATTGTAAAATCCTTACATAAATTTGCGGAAAGTTCTCATAATCGCTCAATGCTATCAAACTCAATATCATTTTGACTATTAGAAAACATTCTTATAGGTGGAAGCTTCAGGATGTCTATCGACTAACATATGTTTACAGCAAACTATATATTTTACCGGTAGCCATATGATATCAGATTGAAATCCGTCGGCATTCGAGTAGACTGGTACATTACTTTCCTCTTGTTCAAGATTTAATTGTCTGAGCATCTGAAATAAGTTAAAAAATTCATTAAGTTGGTGATTCAAACAATATTTAAAATTACATAGTTACAGCCTTACTTAGTAATAATGGAAGAAATATCATTTTCATGCTGACATTAGAGAATGTATGAACTATTTCATTTTAATCTTTCAAAATAAAACTATGGAACCGTACACATCGCTACATACCTATCTATGAAATGTATGATATATTTATCCAGACATAATTAAAACATAAAATACTTAAATATGAATTAGTAATTGACAACTATACACTGGAGTTATAATACAAGCCCAAAGTCTTTAAAGCTGAACTAAAACCACAATAATCGCCTATTTTATATTGAATCTTTATCAACAACTAGAATTTGGATTTACCAATTTAAAAATGATGGTGTATGTAAAGGTTTATAGCAAAGTCGATGTAATAATCATAAAACAGAATTTAATCCTGATGTTCTTTGGAAAAGTACACAACAAATGTTCAAATTTCACCGTTAGTAACAGTTTTCAGTTTCTCGTAGACGAGATTGATTTATCTGTATGAAATCAATACGCACATTCATTATGCAGCGTCGTATTAACACATATAAAACAAAACTGAAATTCGTGTGCTAATGCATTTATTTCGTTCACAGCTGGATAAGTGACTAAATTCGCTTCAAGAGTTAGATCTTACCACTACATTGCACCTTATTTAATGGGGTAATTGACAACTATGGTATCAAACCAAGCACGCTCATTAATAGTAAGACATAGACAACAGCTTTTAAACTATTGGTGTATATTGAGCACGCGCTTCACAAGTTCTCGAAAAATTTGGAATCCAAACGAAAATGTCACAAACAAGATTGTAAGATTTCGATTTGAGCATTCATGAAGTAAAGAATTCGGTAATTGACTTGGAGATTTCTCATAAATTGCATTCATGAAGTAAAGAATTCGATAATTGACTTGGAGATTTCTCATAAATTGCATTCATGAAGTAAAGAATTTGGTAATTGACTTGGAGATTTCTCATAAATTGCATTCATGAAGTAAAGAATTCGGTAATTGACTTGGAGATTTCTCATAACTTGCATTGGTGATTCAGTTAGAGACTTTGTTCATAAACCTTATACATGCTTAAACTAATTTGCAGTTTTTAAATAATACGTGCATTGTATTGTCGTTGCAGGCGAGTGAGTCCAGACCTATCGTCTTCCTCCATTAAATGTCTGAGTACATCTGGAAACTGTTTCTTAAATACAGGCATTGTTCCAAATCCGAGCGTTTCCGAGACAGCATCATGCAAGAATATAAACTGACTCTAAAGAACGAAAGAAAACAAATATATATATATATATATATATATATATATATATATATATATATATATATATATATATATATATATATATATATATGTAGGTACAAAAAGTATATAAATACGTTTGAAATTTTGCTTCTATTGTTGCATTATGTGATAAAGTGACTAATGGAAGACAATAACAATACGTCTAATGTGAAGAAGTGATATACAATTTCAGTCAGCATAACTGCCTTTTTATCATATATATATATATATATATATATATATATATATATATATATATATATATATATATTTTTTTTTTTTCAAGCGCATGTTCTAAACGCTTGAGTCCTACGTAGCATGAGGTGTCCTCACTGATCTGATCTGAATAGTTGTATTCCAATGAAAATCCATTATATCATATTGGTTACTATAACAGCAAAAGTAAAAGTGGCAAGATCATCAAAAGTACCACAGTCTGGACCATGTTGACTCTCTGTTCTCGCAAATTCTCGACACACTTCATAACGGCCACGTGTCCCGTATCACATGCCTCATCGTAAATGATGTCCAAAGCGATGAATGTCCCTGTTCTTCCCACTCCAGCACTGAATATGGATTTTATTAGATTTAGATAATTCTGTCAACCGGAACACTTATGTTTACAAGAAACACTCTATTTCGTTCTAACGCCTGAAAAGTTTGTGTCAACAACTCTTTCCAATATAGAAGCGCAGAAGATTGGCAATTATACCAAATTTATTATCATTATGGGGATGGAATAAATGAGATTATATTTAGAAAAAAAAACGACACACATGCACGCACGTACGCACACACAAATACATACATACATACATTTTAAAGATGTTAAACAGATCTGCTAAATATTCTATATATTTATCACACCCACACACCCATATATGTGTGTGTGTGTGTGTGTGTGTGTGTGTGTGTGTGTGTGTTTGCATTATTATGTTGGGCCATCAATTCTTAGTTCTAGTTATAAATATTACACAAGAGTTGTGTATGCTGAATTTGCCTCTGAAACCTAGACAAAGATAACCACTCTAACTTCCAAAAAGTGCGATTCCAAAGTATACCTGCAATGCACAGCCATAGGACCCTTGCCATACGCATTGTGCTTCCTGACAGATTTCCAGAATTCCACAAGTGACCAGGCCGTATCCGGTACGTCTTTGTCTGGCCAGGCTATGTAATGAAACTGAGTGACATTCCTTGACTTGCCGCTCTAAATAAAAGAACCCACATACTGGTACTGGCATATGTTTGTTTTCTTTTCTAGCAATTTCCTTGGAGTATAACGGAAGTTTTACTTCTAAAAAGTAGCTTTAACCCGTACCGGTAAGGAGTGATAAACATCTATTTTTTACTTAAAAATGAGTAGTTTATTATCTGTTCAATTTAGCATCGAATAAAGAATTAAATTTATCTTCATATGTGATTCGATTTGTCGCTATCTAAACGTTTCTTTGCCAATGTCCATTTCTCGCGTATACTAATGAATATAGCAAAGATAAATACCATCATGTTTTGTAACATTTTCTTGTGACTGCCTTTAAAACTTTTTTCTTCTTCTACTGGCTATTTTAATTGCATTCACATGCATATATATTCGAAACTATTAACTTGTAGGTACATTGTTATAAGAGCTTTATACATACGGTAACATAATTGTAATTTTAAGAGCAAACACCAAATACTAAGTAAAATGAGGGAGTATTTGATTCATCTCGAGTTACCTTTTGTCTTCATAACATTGTCACTTGCATATTTCTGCAAACAAACTGTGCAATAATTTAAAACAGAATCATATAATATAATAATATTTAGTGCCATTATTGCACAGCTTATCTGTAAATCAGATATAAGAAATATACATATTTACATAGAAAGCAAGAGATTATTGTACTCGCAAGCAAACTTCAGGTGTGAATGCTATTTCTCCCATGTGGTGAAAACGAATACAATCACCGTTAAATACTGACTAAGTATGGTCTGTTTTACTGTTACATTTATATTATGTTAAATAAGAAGCAGAATATTTCAAGACCGAATGTTCCATAGAAAATATGTTATTTTGTTTAAAACTCTCGTCCATTAAATTATATTTTATTGCTCAAATACAACACTGAACACAATGTATTCATTCGCTCATCAGGACACGTGCGTAATATTTACCACAGTGAGTTGCAAGTCTCTTTTGATACAGTCAGCGAACGATTCATTTCCTAGAATGTTTACCGTCACATCTCCGTACGTCTGTTCTTCCTTATCCGGCCAGTACTGGATACACTTCATCTAGACAAAAACATAATTTTCAATCTTATTTTGTTCTTAAACAATATTGGTATACATAGATTGATATAGTTTTTGCTGATCGATTATTCATTACTTGTCCGCAAAATATGAAACTGATATTTAAGATAATACTACACACACAATCAAAGAAAACACGATATGAACTGTCGAACGTTTAGTTCCGTTTCCTTAATTTGCCAGTATGCAAAACCTTGCGATACTTAGTGCTCAGTTAATATTTGTTAATTTGGTTAATGAGGGTTAATTTGGTCAATTTATGTTAATCTGTTTAATAACTGTTTAATGTTTGTTAATACGATTGGATACAATAAACAATTACTTATTATATATTTCAGAGCAGGAATATTTCCATAAAAGGAAATGCATATAATACGATGGTGAGGTTTTATTGTTTCGATGTCAATTCACATAAGAAGTAATATGTTTATAATTAAAGTTTTACAAAATCAGTTAAAACATAAAACACGGATCTTCCATTTTTGAATTGCGCACTTCTGATTTCAAATGATTACTATTCTAGTTTTCTGCTGTTATTGACTCAAATTAAAAAATATTAGATATCCAAACATTTAAGCGCCTTTGCAATTTAAAAGCATGGATCTTTCAAGGTATCAACGTGACAAACAATATTGCTTATTCTAAAAGTCACATTTAGCCTTTACCTGTAACTTATGTCACTAGTGGTACTATTGCTTATTGTTCCTGGTTTAATAATGTATGGCTATTATTACGCATGGTCAATGAAAGCATCTACGTATTTTGTATGTTAAAGATCGAATCTAACATAGTCATCATAAACATTGTCGTCATTATTTGTCCACACAATCGCTAATATCGATGTGATATGTTCTCCTCGAAGTTGAAGAACAAAACAAAAGGAGCAGCCTTTAAATCAATGTTGGATAATACAGCGATATATATATATATATATATATATATATATATATATATATATATATATATATATATATATATATATATTTGCGTCAGAATTCTCTTATTTCTAAAATAGCAATAACTTATAAACCCAACCATAACAACACGTCCCCAATGAATTGTCTCTAATCACAGACACCCATGTGTCGTGTAAAAGTTGAATTTTCCAATTTTCCACCAATTATAATTATGACAAACCTTGCCCATTTCACTGAGATTTGTCAGCATGACGATGCATTCTATTCGTTCCTGCCATACCATCCACCAGAAATCGCCCACTGTTTTGTTTATAGGACCTGTGATTGTAATTAACTAAGATTAACTCATCCATAATCTGTTAATTTTTAATTGATAGAAGATACTACATTAGTTCATATCAAATGAATTTAGGGAGAGAATTCTGAATTTTCATTTGAAAAATTTGGTAAATGATATTAAAATTATTACTAAAACAATGTCTTTTGAAATACTAGAAAAGCTTAAACAATGTTCATCGCCTTATTTAAATCCATATTTCATTAAAAATAACTGTGTTAAGTTGAGCTTCAAATACGTGGAAGTGATCATTTACTTAATTTAATGCAATAGTATGATAAACTATCTATTATTTCGTATATTAAAATTATTACTAAAAAATGTCATTTGAAATACCAAAAACCTTAAACCATGTTCATCGCCTTACTTAATTTCATTTAAAATATCTCACAAAATTGTGGTAATTTGAGCTTCAAGTACATGGAAGTGATCGTTTACTTAATTTAATGCAAAATTAGGATAAACTATAGAATATTTCGTATCCTTTAGGAAATTCTATATTGTCAGTAAATCATACAAAAAGGATGTAACATACAATGACAGTAGACAATAAATACACAACGACTTAGCTATATTCTCATTACATCTATTTCATCGAAAATTAGAAGCCAAAGTTATCTCCTTATCTCATTGGAAGAAGTGTCATTTTGCACAATAACGGAAAACATACAATAATTTTCCTGCAATCGTACTAGTATGACGTATCCTATAAAAAGAAAAAACGCTGAGTAGTGTTCTTTTCAGTGCAAACAAATTCCGAACCAGTCTCATTGTTTCAGTTTCTGATATTTAATACGATATACTACTAATATTAACCAATATTTTTCTTTCATTGAACAACTCTTTTACGAGAATGTGTACATACCTTGCGCAGCAATGTAGGACTTGCGGTCGTCAAATCCCTGTGAGAAAAATAATATCTTAAGCAACTGTGTATGGTTTTACGATGGTATCAATGTTTCCTTAAATGTATTTTGTAATTTTAAAGTAAATGAAAGTCATAATATTTTCATAATGTCATTCTCTTGTCATCTTTTGTACACGGATGCGTGCATGCAGTCTACATGACCGCTCTGGTGGCCTATAATTAGAGCATCCGCCCTGGATGAGGCAGGTTGCGAGTTCAAACCCCGACCGAATCATACCTTAGACTAATAGAAAAAAGGTACTAACAGCTGCCTCCCTTGGCTATCGGAATTAAAAGGTCATTTTAGGACTGGTCTGCCTAGTGTCAGGATAATGTGATTTGGTGGAACTTTCTGCTACATGTATGTGGCATGAAAACGTTGAAATCCTGCTACATGTCTGTGGCATGATGCCACAATGCCAGACATTGCTATAAACTGACGCACTACAGACATTGTAGCGATATGGCCGAAACATTGATACAGCTACATTGAAATCCAAATCGCACACACACACACACACACACTGAACACGCACACACACACGCTCAAATTACATCACTATTAGGTCATAATGATAATTATAAAGGACACAATAGTACCTAGTGCGTACTCAGTATAATAACAACTTACTTATATCCAATTTTTATTTAGACTTTCGAACTTATCCATACACATAATACAATTAAATTTTCTTGCTACACATCTTTATTCTAATATATTCTTGCTTTTCCTGGTTATTATTATTATTATTATTATTATTATTATTATTATTATTTTCTCGACGTATATCATATACCTTTATATAGCTGGCGTTGATATAGTCCGAATCGTTTTCATACTCCGAGTCATGTACCGAATCTCGTTTCAGAACTACCCTGTTAAAGTCATCTGGAACATAATAACACTAGTTCAAAATAATTTAGGTAAATAAATAAATAAGGACATACAGATGAACTTTCAAAATAGGAATATATATATATATATATATATATATATATATATATATATATATATATATATATATATATATATATATATATATATTTGTATATATATATATATGTGTGTGTGTGTGTGTGAATTAAAGCGAGCTCTGTGCGTACTTAACATTTATGTGAACTTTGGTTGTCCATGGGTCATTTTATTACTTCCGCCATACATATATTATTGACTGGCTCATGGAGAGTCCAGACAGACAGACAGAGAGACAGATAGATAGATAGATAGGTAGGTAGGTAGGTACGTACGTAGGTAGGTAGGTACGTAGGTAGGTAGGTAGACCGGCAGACATACAGAGAGATAGTTAGATAGATAGTGGATCTCAAATGGGTAACAAGACAATTTGGAATTTATGAAACGAGTTGGATATGGTTCTTCTTTTGCGACCCTTGGCAAACATCAGCTGAACGTTTATGAGTTTCATAAATTTAATATTAAAGCATTACCCATTTGAGATTCATAATATCAGTTTTATTTCAGTTGAAATTATTTAGATGGAAATAAAAATGAATAATTTCGTTCATTATGACACACGTACCTTTAATTTGTTGTGCGTAAAACGGTCCTAACCAAAGTTGAAATAGTAATAGCATATTATACATGTTTGCCAAATATAAATCAAAGAATAAGCGTCAAGCCAATTTGAAAAAACATTTTACAATACAACAATTCTTTTGACAACACAAAATATCAAATGCGTGTGACGACGAATTGTTTAAAACAGTATAGAATTGAATTGGCCTATAAACACAACACAGAGACAGTGTTTACGATGAAATTCCACATCACAACTAAATATTAAATTGTTGCAGTATTGTGTGAAAAGAAGAATACTTGCTGCAGAAATATACATATTTACTGTAATGTATTTTTGACAGTCAGCATTGGAAGGCGTAACATCACCAACCTACGCTTTGCAGACGACATTGATGGGCTGGCAGGCAGTCAAGAAGAGCTTGCCACCTTAGTAAATAACCTGGATGAAACATCTGCCATACTTGTCATGGAGATAAGCGCCGATGACAAAACCGATGACAAATAGTGTCAAACAAATCTCGGCCAAGATTAACATCAGAGGAAAGGAACTGGAAACAGTGGCTCATTTCAAATATATGGGTTCCGTAATCGCCGAAGATGGATCAAGAGTAGAAATTGTGACAAGCAGCACGAAAACGGCAGCTATGTCAAATCTTAGACCAATATGGAGATACAAGACTATCTGTCTGAAAACTAAAATCAGACTATGAGACCACTAGTCATCTCAGTCGTTTATTGTTAATGTAAGTCTCGGACCCTGACATTACAACTTGAAATGAGATGCTATAGAAGAATCCTTGGCAATTCTTACATGGTGCACATCACAAATGAAAAAGTGTGTAATACTATCAGGCACAAAGTAGGCCATTATGAAGATCTCCTCACCGCTGTCAAAAAGAAAGCTGATACGGTAAGGCCATTACTAGAGCCAATAGTCTATCCACAACAGTACTGCAGGGCTTCGTCATGGGTGGCAGAAGGTAAACAGAAAACAGAAGTGAACTGACAACATCACAGAATGGACCAGGAAATGTTTTGCAGAGACACAGGCATTGTCACATGATCGAGATAAGTTGAAAGAACTGGTCAGATATTCAGCAGCACAGTACCTCAACGACCACACTAGGTCAAGAGACTGCTGCTGCTGCTGCTGCTGATGATGATGATGATGATTTGTAATCGGATATTTGCAAAATTTGATTATGAACATTAGATTGTAAAGAAGACGTAATCCAATCTAAATTTGAGTCGGACTCGCATCACATGTTTACCGCGTAAATATGATGTGGTAGGATCAAGTTCTCATTTTGTGAGACCTAGTTATGTCTACATTCTTCTGTGAACAAAGGTGAGTTTATATTCTTCTGTAAATTCCCATTTAAACCAAGCTTGTATATGAGGTAGATTCCATGCTACATATATACTGCCCCTCCATCCCCACTCCCACCCTCTCTACCATCTGAGCTATGCTGGTAGTTTTACTTGTTCTTGTCTTTGGGGCATGCCATTTTGTATTTTGTGGTATGTTATACATGACATAACAAACCTCTCTGGGGATATATTTGGACCAGTCAGAATCACATAAAGGGATATTTTCACATATAACAAATATAAAACTGCATAACGCAAGACACAAGTGAGGCACTAATGGCTAAAAATACAGAAGAACCTAACGACTGCAAATGAGGTTTCTTACATGGATATATTGATTTGTATCGGTTCTTTGAAGGATTTGTCAGGGCGTCTTCGTGCTTCTTGGTCAACCCTAGACTGAATTCCTGTCATAAATAAATATTTGTAACATGTTAACTTCAAGTGTTCGTTTACATATAACATATGAACGATGTATATATTGCATGCCCAGGGCTCAGCTAAATACAACTTTCATTAGATTAAATTTAGGTACAGCACTCTAAGGGGATTATCAATTATTGTATATAATGGAAGAAATTCCTTTTTATTATTCAGTGTGTGCATTTTAAGTAGTTTAAGTAGTTGTCTTTCCAATCCATCTTAATGTTTACATGAACTGAATTGACCGTTTATTAACTAAAAAGATGCTGTGATATATTTTCCAAAATATAGTTTAATTGGTGTAATCTTTGTTATCAATTATTGGAAAAGAACTACTTCAAAATGCACATGAAATACGTCTTCATCTCACATGATCAAATCTATTTTACACTTTATTAAATTCGTTTAGTCCTCTGAAAATAAACCACAAACTTTCTCGCTTTTATGTAGTGTTTTGTTTTAAAAATCTATGGTAAAACCACAGATTCGCACATAGATAAGATACAACAATAATGTAACGTGCCCCTTTGTAGGGGAGTGGGCGCTATATTTTTCTGCTCTATTTTGTTTCTGGGAAGGAATTCAACCTTCCAAATTAGGATCAATCAACTATTTTATTCCAATTAATATGTTGTTTCTTTATTTATTAAATGGTTACTTGTCAAAGCTTCAAGTGTATCCTTTTCTGCATATTAATGGTATTATTCATTATATTAAACTATCAGGAATTACGTTGTCGATAGCTATGTGATGATGAAGTCAGTCTGTGTGTCTCGCCGAAGCGTAGACAATTAAGCATGCTATTTGCATTAGGTTCATGGAGGATATCCGACAAGCGACCTTTGTCCAGCCAATGTTTTTTGATTTCAATATATGGAATATATTACCCCAGCGACCATCGTCTAGCCCATGTTTGTTGGAGTAGAGGTAAGTATATCACTTATCATTTGAATACAATGTTTCATTTGATAGATTATCACATTGACTATGACTCGTGATCACTCTAAGATAATTCATTGTGTTACATTTGTTGATGTACCCTTTATACTGATGTCAAGGTCATGGGCATAAAAAATGTACGTTAAGGTTTTGTTTTCAGTGCTTTTTATGTGCTTATATATTTAATCCCCTTATTGGGCTTTGCTCAACCTCTAAGATCAATAGATACGAAACTTAAACAATTTATTAAAGCAAATTGCCGTTCGTCCTTTGGCCTTGGCTTTAGGTCTGCGGGATTCACTTCAATGCTTAAATTCTGGGTTTAACATGCTGTCCCCGACATTTTTGTAATGAGTACAAATCACTTATTCACGAACAAAAATTAATGACGTGTGATTTCTTTACAGTACATTCAAGTGCATCTTATACGTGACGCTTTTGCCTACATTTTAATCAATAAAATACAAATAAATCCAACGAGCTTCGTCGGTGACGTCAGGCAGTAAGGTCTTCTTTATATTCATCCAAAACGTGTTACTTACCTGGAACTCCGACTCAAATTCTTCTTTGTTTGCTTTCGCCTTCGTAACGTGACCCCAGAAGGAGAGGACAGGTATCCTCTGAGTCATCAGCTGTTTCTTTCTCTCCGTATTTTGGTATACACTACCTGAAAAACGAACATTGTTTTGTTTCTAGCAGAAAACGTTGACACGCGTCTTTTGACACAAAACGAGTCAGAAAGTTGAATAAAAATATGACGAAATAATTCCTCTTGGTAATGAAGCCTGTCCTATCGAATGTTTCTTAGTATGTGTTTCTTAACGTGTTTATGCATACGGTATTTATTGTTCTGTATATTTTAATACTGTGAATGTATCATCAAACAAAAGATAGTAGATTTCGCTTTTCGACAAAACACATATTTAATGACATGGCAACCAATAATCTTTTCGTGAAAGCGATAGAACGCATTCAGAAATCTACGAATGTATCCGCCAATCAAAACAAAAACTTCCGAAAAAAATCCATAACTACTAAAATAAGTGATCTCACAAAATCCATTTTGTGTATTTTTTTTCAAAAGTCAACACGGAAACGATTTAGGTAACGCAGTATAGGAGACACTGCTTGATGTCACTATTTAAAGAAGTAACAATTCTACATTTACCATTATGTAATGTTGTATCTTCGATCTCTTGAGTTGTCGGATCACTGCTTTCTTCTTCCTGGATCACTTGCTGGAACAAAGTTTGCTCTTGATTCAGCATAGATGGAACTTCTTTGCTAAGGCTGCTATGAAAGTCAACCGAAATACGAGTTTTTCAGTAAATATTTGACAATGTTAGCAGATTTATTGATAATATATTTTAGTTTATTCTAACATCTCAAAGGATATTTCACGTGCAAATCAAATCAATACAAGTATATCATTTTGTTTTAAAACCCAAACAATTATTATGCAAATTGACGTAAAATATCTACTCTAGTACGTTATGACTATCTATATTTATGTTTTATCAACATTTGAAGATTTGTATGATCATTTATACACAACATAATGCATAGATAATGGTTGATATATTTTCAGATTATTTGTAATCTAAAGTAGGTGGTTTAATGGATTTGAGTTATAAATATGCTTTCATTTATGAGCTTGAAAAGTTCTAGAGAATGAAACTATTTACATTCTATAGTAATTTTCCATTGCGATGACGAGTTACTGAAGTAAGTCAATAGGGGTTCTATTGCGACATGCAATGAGGGCATATATTGCTACATAAATCAAGTAGAGATGTATTGCGACATAGAGACGTGTAATGCATGTAGGAAGTGAAGTGAACAATTTATAAATACATATCGTCCTATTTTATTTTCACTCTGCAGAAGTATATAATGCTGTGTTTAGATGAGATAAATCGTTTGTTTAAATTATTTATTGGAATCACAAAGTGTTCATGTGACTGTTGGGACAAATCACATTTTGGGATTATTGTGAGACATTTTGGCACATCAGCACATTCGCGGTTATTGATATTCAATACCTTTAGACTTAAAATTCATTCGAGTCACTCTTATTTGGAACCTGTGATAACATTAGGATTTTGGAGCTTCATTCCCAATACTGTAGTCACCATTACATTTTTATATTATAATCTAGATAATTGAATTTTTAAAAAAAATAGACTATTAGTTTTACATTTTTTATTAGTTCAAAATCGTCGGGTAGTAAAAGGAAATGTGGAGGTACATTAGATAAATGAGTATCTTCAAATTATTTCAGAGGAATCCGATTTTTTAAAAAAAATGTAAATATTATTTGTTTCATAGTTTAATTGTTTCTGGTAAAGATTTCATTTTATTCGTTCATACACTTAGTGAAACTAACGCGCTTTCACATTATCAACTAATGTAGTTAATTGTTTCTCCAACATAGTCTAGGAAGGAATATAAACTTTGAAAAGGACCGAGTTCCTACAGATCGCCAAATATATTTATCCGATTTCGGATGAAAAAAAGTTTCGGTAAACAGGAGCAAATATTTTGGCACGCAATTCTTTGCAAAGAATTTTATCTATAAAATTACTGTGGGTTTGATTAGTAAGTTTGTACCTGACTCTGACAAGAAACTAAAATAATTGCAGTTAAGAAACCAGACGGCGCTCAAGTCAAGAAAGCATTAGGAAGAAATGATCAAAATGAATAGAGGTAAATGCTAACTCAAACGGAGAAAGAAGAAAAAGAAATGAAAATATAGAAGGAAGAAAAATAAAGATCTGTAGAGGCAAATGAAAACGCAGAAATATAGAGAAGAAAGGCAAATGTAAAGAGGAAAAGAAGAAAGAAGAACATATCCAGAGAGGGGAAACATGATAATGATAGGAAGATAGAAGAAAGACAAATATAGATGCAGAGAAAAAGAGACAAACAGGACAGGGAAACGTAATTTAGATCATAGGAATTGAAACTGGCAGCGGTACTCACTACATCCCACACCCACCCCTTTATATACAAATTTAAATTTTGGTATTGTTAAACGTACAGGGGTATTCACTTGACCGAACGGTAATGTATGCGTGATTGTTCTCCATATGGTACTTGCACTTTGAATCACCTGCTTTGTTTTCCATGACCTCAGTCATGATGGCATCATTCCTAACATTGTTAGTTATTGATTTCACCTTAGCGAAAGACCTTGTCATGATCGAGACTCTTGTTACAAAGTATACGTGTACTTTTACTATAATATTAAGCACTGGCTTATCGGATTTAAAACGGAACTGTCAACCTAAAAACGACGAATAAAAAAATCATATTATGAATTCAAAAGATGAGATGCAATGCCTGCACAGTATCTACTGGCACATCGCGTGAATCTGCCTGTTATTATCGGCACAACAAAGTGCTGATTATGATATGTCTTAGGGATTATCTTGAAGGGATATGAATTAGTACTTATGGCATATTGACAGAGGCTCATTAATTGTTGAAGGGAAAGTGGACAAACCAATATCGAATTTTCAAAGGTGATGCTTTTCCAAAAAGGTTGGGTAATATTGCGATAGCCTCAGGATGCATACATTAGTTAAAGACTTCACAAAATGCATCTTTTGATGTCAAAACTTTCTTTGATAAGCAAAATGTAAACAACTAGAGAAGTTGACTAATATCCATTGATTCATTAAGTAGTCATTTGAAAATAAATATTCCTCCCAGTAATTGTTTGGTAGAAAGTCATCTTGGTTTCAGACGACCACTTTCAAAATTTCAATCTCTCACAACCTATAGGAAACAAACTTCAGATACGAATAATCAGCATCATAATTTATTCCAATGTGTACCTATGTTGGGGAGAAAGGACACGCTATTTACGATTGATACAAGTTTCAAAATATACAACATAACATAAAGTTATTCGAAATGATCATTTCTAATAGATCAAATTGAAAGTAATACACGTATTGGAATCAAAGAATTGATTGTATCATGGAGAATTATGCAGTAGTCATGTCGAAATGTTCCATATTAAATATTGATGATTCTATCAACTCTATCACTATTACAATATAAAGGAACACTGACTCTTCTCAGAGTCTTATATTATCATGCATGTTTCCACTTTCTGACCTGACAAGTCTTGTTCTAATGAAAGTGTTTATAATCAAAGAGTATAGTGCCAATTTGTTAATAGTCCTCTCAGTTATGTTATTTAACATCCGATTCTGTCTCAGGAACTCTGGAAGCCGAAACAGTGAACTCTTAACCCATCTATGGAATTAATTTATTACAAGGATCTGACATAGCTGCAGATACGATTCTGGTTAATCTACTTGTAATTGCCATCTCTCGTTTTAATCAGAAAAAATGATCGCTTATGAAAGACATCAATGATTTAAAAGCTGCTTGTGCATTTATCAGAACTATGAGACAAAAGATCCTGAAAATAACGTTAATCGGGAAACTATTCCTTTAGCTGACACATTTTATTTGCAGGTCTTTTGATGAGATCACGTGTGCTCCTTTCGGATCAGTCAAAGAGATTGATCAATGTAAACCTCTCTTTACTACTCATTGGCTTACATTCTAATCTAATACAAACACAATCACGAGTTGTCGAACAGGAACAATATCATGAGAACTCCAATTTGTTTATGAGAGCTATTATTGAAACTGGCGTCACAAAGTACTGGTAGTAATTATTTTATGAAACATGTGGTAATGAGAAAATAAAGACAGCCTGAGGTACTCGCTTGTGACGCGTAATCACTAAGGTATCAACTTCTTTTTCAAAAAATCCTATTAAGAGGATATGCCTAGTCTAGCCCATGAAATGCCTTTCGAGGGTCATTTAGGTGTTAGCACGGCCTATCACAAGACCTTGAACAAATTTAACTGGCCTCAATTTGATGGATTTGAAATATTGTAGATATTATCACACTTGTCAAATGGCAGAAAAATCAAGTCAGAAGATACCTAACGGTCATCTGTAACCTACTCTTGCATTTATTGAAAAGTGTGGCAGAATAATGGAAGACTGAGTCAGTTGTTTTCCTAAGACCATGTCAGGCAACCAATAATTGTTTAAATCAATGTATGCATCCCAACTAAATCCCAGATGAAAATCCTGTCATGAAAGGTAACACTAAAATAGTAGTAAAGCATTGAAAAAATGTTTTACACATTTTTACCATCCCAAATCAAACCTGTCCGATTAATAATAATAATAATAATAATAGTAATAAAAATAATAATAATAATAATAATAATATTAATAATAATAATACAAATAATAATAATAACAACAACGAATACTTTGTATAGCGCCTAATCTTTAGAAGCTCTAAACGCTTTACAACATTTATAATGATATGACTAAAACAACAACAACAAAAATACTATCAAACTGGGAAACATAATGCTGAAAATTACTATGGAAGGAAGATTATTAGGTCTTTAAGTTTGTTCTTGCAGTCGAAAAAGGTAGGTTTTACGAACACTCTTGTAATGGATCACTGTGTCTTTGTGTTTAAATTCAATGGGCAATTTATTTCATGTTGCAAAAGAACGTTGTCCATATGGCTACGTTTTCATAGCGGGAATAATGAGTATACGCATGTCAGCGTAAGTATCTTGCTGGTATGTACACATGGGTGATGCCAGTTAGATATGCTGGATTGGAGTCAGTTAAATGTAACACAGATAACAATGTTTTGTGTTTGATTCTGGATCAAATGAATAGCCAGTGTAGGGTACAGAGCAGCGGGAAGGTGTCCTCTGATCGTGGTACTCTGAAGATGATCCGAGCAGCTAAGATTTGAACGTTTTGAAGTTTCTGGAGTAGATATGGAGACGATCCAGACATACTTGAGTTACAATAATCCAGTTTTGAAAGTAATAATGAACATACATTTGTTTTATTGGCTTTCACTGAAATATATTGGCGAATGGGGCTGATGTCTCAGCTCAAGATATTCAGTCTTGCATATGTTCAGGATATGTTGATGCAATGTGAGAGGAATGTCTAGAGTAACACCTAAATTTCGCATCGATTGTGCAGTTAATGTTTGTGTTACTGATATTTATTGTTTGAGGTAACTAATGTGAATGAGAAAGTGGCAGTGTGTTGTGATCAAAATGGTCTCATGTTTAATCATCAACCATATTAAAGTTGTTACTTGTCATCCATGATTTCACATTAGAAATGCACATCTCTACGCATTGGATGGTAGCATAAACTTCAGTTGGGTGGCTACAATTGTATATTTGGGTGTTATCAGCGTACAATTGGCGAGACACTGCATGAAGATGTATGACATTTGAGAGCGGTTTAGTGTGCTGAATGAAGAGAACAGGTCCAAGAACAGAAAACCACAACATAGATCAACTGGGCTGGAGGGTATTCCATTTGCAGAAACAATTTGTGTGATGTTGAATACGTAGGACTTGAACCACATTTAGGCTGTATTGTAAATGCCAAATATATGCTGGAGACGGTAAAGTAATATATCATGGTGTATTGTGTCCAATGCTGCAGACATATACAGGAGCGTGAGGACTGTAATCTTTCCGCTATCCAAAGCAGAGAATAACATTATCTACTTTCGGGAGAGTAATTTCAGCACTGTGACAATGGCAATATGCAGACTGTACATTGCTATAAAGAATATTCTAATTCAAATGAGATACAAGTTGGGTTAGAACAATGTTTTCTAAGATCTGTTATATGAACCGGAGATTATAAAGTGGGCGGTAGTTCGTTAAATTGTTATAGGTAAGTGTTGGTTTCTTCAGCAGAGACTATACAGTGGCAGTTTTTGCAAAATGATGGAATTCCTCGGATGAGAGAGATATATTAATAACATCAGTTAGTGAAGTCAATATTTAGTCTAAATACTCAATCAGCAGTATTGTTGGAATTGGATCAAGTTCATGTGACTTTGGTGCACTTTTCATTACGATTGTCCGTACTAAATTCAAAGAGACAGGTTCAAATGCTCATAATAGTTGTTGGTGAAATTCTGTATCGTAACTGTATGGTGACGAGTCAACTGAAATTGTGTTGTCAAGCGTATCTCTAATGGTATATGCGTTGTCACGGAAGAAATTAGCAAATAGGTCCGGAAATTCTACTTGAGAAAAGGTAATAGGAAGTGATGTACATTTGGTCCTTGAGATTAGTTTGTTAGTTATCTCGAAGAGCTCTTTGCAGCTGAAACTCTCCGCGATCTTAGTACTGTAGTTGGATAATTTGGCTAAATGGTATATTTTTGTGACATTCTTCTTAGCGGCTTCATAGATTTGTTTATGAATAGTGAGTCTAGTGGAAAGCCAAAGCCTCCCTGCTTTTCGGCGATGTCTTTCAGCAGTGCGAAGCTGGTCCTTAGCACTGCTATACCATGGAGAACACATTTAGTTATTGATACTCTGCATTTGGTGGCTGGTGCATGTTATTCAAGCAATGAACGCAGACAGTTATCAAGTTGTTTCGCTGTTGGATGTAAGAATGTTGTTAGGTTTTTTCGGATGTCATGCATGATTTTGGTCTATTTATCATATGGAGGTTTCTCTTAGTAGTAAATAGAGGTGGAGGGTTAGGGACTGAAACGTTGAGATGGCATATGCTGCAGAGGTGTGTATTGTAGAATATTATCATCAGGTCTATAAGGAAATAAGTCTAAATTGTGACCAAGTGTATTGGTGGGTTGGTTAACTGACTGTTCTTCAAGGATATAATTCATATTGTATACATTAATTAGGCATACACCAGTTTACATATTATGCATATCGCCCTAAATGTTAAGAGACTTTAGAAAGAGTTTGTAAAGAAAACGTTAATGAATATTACTCGGGCATATTCCGTTGATACAGGAAACAATTGCAATTAGGGAGTTCATTTGCTGTTCATAGCTGTTTTGACATCATTTCAAGAATAATTACGTTTTACTCCTTTTGATCTAGTTTTTGTCGACAAACTGTGCGTGGACCAATGAAGTTGTTAAAAGGGAAACCTCTTTTTATCAAAGAATGAACATTGTTTCCGATATCAAATACAAATTGTCAAAGGTTTGTGAAGACGCATGAACTAATCTTAACATTACTTGGTCAATAATGAAAATAAGGGATGACTAAACTACAAAAGAAAGACATTTTCAACATGGTGATTGATTTATGTCTCTCGTGCCATTATGTCATGAGTCTCTTCAGGCTAAACGGTATGATCCGCATACAATGGAAAAGAATGTACGTGCAATAAATTATATCATTAATACTTCTTGGTAAAGGAAACATAAAAAAATTTCCCACATAAATATATTAATTTATTGTGTTGATAGAGATAACCATGCTAATATTTCAACCAGTGTAGTTACATCTTTCTCAGACAGTGAGTATTTAAACTATGAAATGCAATCTGTCTTCAGTAACTTTCCCACAGCCAATCTTCGGAATTCGTAAATATTGAACAATCTAAACCAGTAACATCTGCATCGGCAGCCAAAAAAGAGTTAATTAGAACAGATTTGATGTGAATATGGACACTTGTTCCCATGTTGCCATACGAAAAAATAAACTATACCACTGAAATTCAAATTGTACAATTTACACATGTGAAGCAGCATCATTGCTGAATTAATCCGCTCAAGCAGTAATATTTGGAGTGGGAAAAATCCGGATTGGATAAAGAATGATTGCATTGAACCAAACAACATTAATTGAAGTTTGACCGGTAGTCCTGTGCCGAAGCCAGCTAATACATTTTGTAAGTATTGTCACTTTAGACGTGAACAGTGTCACCGAAACGTTTGATTTCCTTTGCCAAGAATCTGGGTCTGCACTTGCAAATACAAAATATGCCAGAAACTAAATCTTTTCAAATGGTTTTTGAAATATTCCACTCATGAAAAGATTGTAATATATTTGGCATTTGAACATCCAGATGGACTTACCAATATAAAGTGATGGCGTATGGTACGAACGGTTCTTCGTCACTGTTTCTGTGCTTAATGAACATGTTAGCATCTGGTAAATATCATTGTGAAACGTACATCAATGTGTTATCGTCTACCACAAAAAACCACACACACAAAAACTGGAAAGATCTTTGGGGAAACCTTTCGAATATTCTTTGATCAAATCAAATGATGCTAGTTTTCAAATGAAATATCGTTTGTTGTCACACTTTCACATTATCAACTATTGTAGTGAATTTTATCTCAAACACAGTCTAGGAAGGAGTAGAAACTTTAAAAGGACCGAGTTGCTACAGATCGAAACATATATTTATCCGATTTCGGATGAAAAACATTTTTGGTAAACAGGAACAAATATTATGGCACGCGATTCGTTGGAAATATTTAACTATAAAATTACATTGGGTTCGATTAGTAAGTTTGTACATGATTCTGACAGGAAACTAAAAGAAGTGCAGTTAAGAAACCAGATGGCGCTCAAGTCAAGCAAGCACCAGGAAGAAATGATCAAAATGAATAGAGGTAAATGCTAACTCAAACGGATAAAGGAGAAAAATAATGAAAATATAGAAGGAAGAAAAATAAAGATATACAGAGGCAAATGTAAATGCATACACATAGAGAGGAAAGGCAAATGTAAAGAAGAAGAGAAGAAAGAAGAACATATCCTGAGAGGGGAAACGTGATAGGATAATAGAAGAGACAAATATAGATGCAGAGAAAAAGAGACAAACAGGACAGGGAAACGTAATTTAGATCATAGGAATTATAACTGGCAGCCGTAACCACTAACTTCCTCACCCACCCCTTTATATACAAATTTCAATTTTGATATTGTTAAACGCACAGGGGTATTCACTTGACCGAGCTTTGTCAAAACCCTGGCGCGAATCCCGCTGGAAGTAATATGTTTTCCCCAAATCGCCAAAGACTTCCGTTATTACAACTTCCGTTGTAAATTGGAAAGTGAGACACGTCTGCTTTTATATACTAAAATTAGCTCTAATCAATTTGACACCACAGATGAAACAGCTTGCCCAAAAGTGCATTATCCGCGCCTTTGCATGGTTTTTCTTCATTACCAATATATTTCCGTATCGCCAGCCGGTAATGCCATAGAAAATGTACTACTAATCCCCTTCTCAATGGGAACTATTTAACTGCGCGACCCTAGGCATGTAAAATTACAATTTTACCGGCGTATTACTCTTATATAATCACACCTATTTTCCACTATGGACCCATAAACGGTATCTTCAAATCCCAACTTATCGATTGCATTGTTTAATTTACTGGTTTCCAACTTCAGTCACATCACTATTGTACACCACTAGATTTTAATATGGACATCTTACTCCAAGGACAGTCATTCGGTTTGGACCTAAATTCATTACTAGCGAACCATAGCATGGTTTAACTCACTAACACTCTGTTCCGTGACGTTTGCTCTTACTAACTAGCTAATTATTTCGGGCTAGGAATATTTCCATGGTGCCGAATCCCAAAAATCACACAAATAAATCTAAATATTGCTTAAAAACGGGGCGCTATGAAATGCTCTTACTCCAAATTTATTACAATATTACCTTAAATATTCGGTTAGTACGAACATTTTGGGTAAAAATAAGTAGATTATTATTTCATATTTTTGAGACAAATGCTGTATTTATTTAATCGCCAATACAGCAATGGACGTATTATTTATGAATTGTACAGTTAAGTCTATTAGTTTCAACACAATAATAATAAGATTATGTAAATCCAAAGCTAGAAATCAAGTTGTTTTCCAAAATGTATATTTATCTGAATAAAAATATAAATCAAAAACAATGAACGTATTAAAAATGACTTATTTGGTATAAATTCTTAGTAAGTAATTCGAAATAGTCTTAAATGTACTATCAATTTCTCACTAATCTGAAAACTGTTCCAATGTATTCAGTAACGAAGCTCCTAAAGTGTTTCTATGCTGCATTGATACCACCACTAAATGTAACAAAATATTAATCCAAATATTTTTCATTTCAATGTAATCTCGTGAAAGACGAATGTCACTGAAATTCTTAAAAGTATCGCATAATCCGATGAATTTTGTATATACAAAATAATCAAGTTCTGGATTTTAATCACATAATCCCAAAGTACTGACTGTTAGAATCTATGATTATCCACTCCAATATATCCAATTAAATTGTAATTGTCAGTCACTATCTTCGTGTCAGTGAGTCTTTGGAAATCAAGAATAACTACACAATATTATAAACAGAGGGCATGGTCCTTATCTACTTATCTAGTGTGTTACGTGTATTCAATTTGCTTTTTTTGTTATATGTATATATATATATATATATATATATATATATATATATATATATATATATATATATATATATATATATATATTTATATATATATATATATATATATATTTATATATTTATATTTATTTTTCATGTTGATATTTTAATGTTACATTGTATGTTGGACTTGACCTGAATTATTTATGTTTATATTCAGTAAACAACTTGTGTATGTAATTCTAGAATTATTTTAGGATTTAATCCGCAATAACGAAAGTTAAATTTTCATTTTTACTTTGAATTTTAGTAAAATAAATTATTTGCTACATTTTGCGAAGCTTGTTGCTTTTCTACTTTTTTATTTGACTTATTTCAAGAGCACTGACCCGTACAAAGTAGCCATTTAAGTCCCATCTACACAATCTGATTCACAATATATCAAATAGTAATTTGAATCGTATTATTCTGTTCTCTTTCGTAAAAATATACAAATAGTCTTGTTCTGACCTTAAAATATTATTGAGCATATCAAATGCTAGTGTATGCGTGATTGTTCTCCATATGGTACTTGCACTTTGAATCATACGCTTTGTTTTCCATGACCTCAGTCATGATGGCATAATTCCTGACATGCTTAGTTATTGATTTCACCTTAGCGAAAGACCTCGTCATGATCGAGACTCTTGTTACAATGTATACGTGTACTTTTACTATAACATTAAGCACTGGCTTATCGGATTTATAGAAGAACTGTCAACCTATAAACGACGAATAAGAAAATCATATTATGAATTCAAAAAATGAGATGCAATGACTGCACAGTATCTACTGGCACATCGCGTGAATCTGCGTGTTATTGCCGGCACAACAAAGTTCTGATTATGATATGCCTGATGGAATATCTTGAAGGGATATGAATTAGTACTTAAGGCATATTGACAGAGGCTCATGAATTGTTGAAGGGAAACTGTACAAACCAATATCGAATTTCCAAAGGTGATGCTCTGCCAAAATGGTTGAGCAAGATTGCGATAGCCTCAGGACGCATACATTAGTTGAAGACTTCAAAAAATGCATCTTTTGATGTCAAAGCCTTCTTTGATAAGCAAAATATAAACAATTAGAGGAGCGCTGCTCAAACGGCTGACTAATATCCCTTGATTCATTAAATATTCGTTTGAAAATAAATATTCCTCCTAGTAATTGTTTGGTAGAAAGTCATCTTGGTTTCATACAACCACTTTCAAAATTTTAATCTTGCTCAACTTTGAAGAGGACAAACTTCTGATAACATTAATCAGCATCATAATTTCTTGCAATGTGTTGGTATGGTATGGAGAAAGGACACGCTATTTACGATTGAAACAAGTTTCAAAATAAGCAACATAAAATATAGTTATTCGAAATGATCATTTCTAATAGATCAAGATCATAGACATGTATTGAAAGTAATACAGGTATTGGAATCAAAGAATCCCCAGTCTGATTGTATCATGGAGGATTATGCAGCAGTCATATCGAAATGTTCCATATGAACGATTGATGATTATATCAACTCTATTACTATTACAATATAAAGGAACACTGGCTCTTCTCCGAGTCTTATATTATCATGCTTGTTTCCACTTTCTGACCTGACAAGTCTTGTTCTAATGAAAGTGTTTATAATCAAAGAGTATAGTGCGAATTTGTTAATAGTCCTCTCAATTATGTAATTTGGGATCCGATACTGTCTCAGGAACTCTGGAAGCCGAAACAGAAAACTCTTTACCCATCGATGGAATTAATTTATTAATAGGATCTGACATAGCTGGAGATACGATTCTAGTTAATCTACATGTAAGTGCCATAGCTTGTTTCAGTCACAAAGTTGATCATTTATGAAAGACGTAAATGATTTAAACGCTGCTTGTGCATTTATCAGAATTAAGAGACAAAAGATCCTGAGAATAATGTTAATCGGGAAACTATTTCTTTAGGTGACACATTTATTTGCAGGTCTTTTGATGAGGTCACTTGTGCTCCTTTCGGATCAGTCAAAGAGATTGATCAATGTAAACCATTCTTTACTACTCATTCGCTTACATTCTAATCTGTATTACAAACATAATCGTGAGTTGTCGAACAGGAACAATATCACGAGAACTCCAATATGTTTATGAGGGCTATTAGTGAAACTAGCGCCACAAAGTACTGGTAGTAATTAAGCAGCAGAGAGGGCGAACAGACCACGTTTTCAAGCAAAAATAAGGCTTCCTACGAATCTTATATTTTAACCAAAAAAAAAAAAGTCTCCATTTAGCAAACGGAGACTTTACGATTTTTCAATCAATTTGGGTCGCAACGATGTGGTCATCACCCTCTCTGCTGCTACAAGTTAACAAACATAATAAATGATTTCAACCAAATATTTGATCGAGTCCGACACGATATCGTGTCCGAGGATCATGTAAATTTATTGTTATAAATCCGTGCGGAGTCGACTGAGCGTTACTAAAGAAATTTTTAAATTTGATTGAAGTCCATATCGGAACACCATGTCTGCCAAATATTTCGTAACGTATGTGTATCAACGCTGTTAAACACAGCAAGAATATTACAGTTATCTCTGATCACTTTTGGAATCTGAGTGTAGCGTTGAGTGACATATATCACGTCAGTGTTTTTATGCCTGCCTCTGGAAAAGATCCTAGCTGGGTTGTTTTGACTGTCTAACATCACATCGTCGTATGCGACTAAATTGTTAATGTTCCCATCAAGGTCATCCACGGATGGTGCCTCGTCAATATCAGTTATAAAATCAACGACGTTCTCACCTTTAATCTCTGAAGCGTTTTCATTAAAATCTTTTAGCACTTCATAGCAACGTTGATCATCTACGCTAGTAGCAACTAAATACAACTTATCCCACTTCATCCATCTCATTATTAAATTGAGTAGCAATTGCGTCTTGCCGGATCCAGATGGCCCGATTATAATTGCGCGGATAGAGTTTGGTAGCGCTGCATGATGCTTAACTGGTTCTCTTGTTTTAGTCGCTGAAAAATCAATTATATTCATATCTCTATACATAAATTATGGATCTATATTGTGTGAAGTGTAAAACGCGTACTAACACAAATGATGTGACGACGATTACACCTAAAAATAATAGATCAGCACTAACTGGTAGATGTGCAACATGTGGTACAAAAAAGTTCAGATTTGTTTCTTCAAAATCAAAGATTTTACAATCCGGAGATGTTTTTAAAAAAAACGAGGAGGTGATATCGCAGCCAAATTGGCAAAGCTCCCTGGAACCCCATGGACAAAGTACCCCGGAGAAAAGCACCTTCCAGGATATAGCTATTGTGGCCCCGGAACACGATCAGATATCAGACTTGATGATCAAAATCTGCCCCGACCCGGCGAGTAACCGATAAACGCTATTGATAAGGCGTGTCGTGCTCATGATGTTGCATATAAAAGCAGCAATCTGCAAAACAGGCATCTCGCGGATGTGAAATTAATTCATGCGTGAAATGCTTTTCCTGATAAATCTTTCAAAGAAAAATTGGCTTCGTGGTTGGTAAAATCAGCTATGAAAGGCAAATTGATGATGGGTGCTGGCAATTAATAATATGAAATCTATTTATTATTCTCCGAGAGGATACTGGAAGGGTAAAGCAGCAATCAGTAAACTCGCTAACGCCGCAAAAGTGAAAAAGGCCACTGCGGCTAATTGGTTATCCAAACAGGCTATATGGCAAATTTATCTACCGCGTCCTAAACAAATCAATTTCTCGCATTTTGATGTTACTGTACCCAATGAAGTTCATCAAGCTGATTTATTGTTTTTACCACATGACAACGGTTACAAATACGCGCTAACCGTAGTTGACGTTGCGAGTCGATACAAACAAGCAGAACCGCTAAAAACAAAATCATTACCTGAAGTTGCTTCTGCATTTGAAAAGATTTATCGACGAGGCCCACTACGCTGGCCAAATCTATTACAAGTCGATCCTGGCAAGGAATTTCAAGGCGCTGTTTTATCAGCGATGAAAGATCACAATGTCACCATCAGACGAGGGCATACTGCGTTACATCGCGATCAGGCAATTGTTGAACGATTTAATCGGACGATTGCTGAGCGCTTATTTGGATTTCAATACTCAAAAGAATTCATCCAAGAAAAAAGATTCCGTGAATGGGTCAAAAGGTTACCAGCTGTAATTACCGCACTGAATAATGAGATTACTAGAACAATCAACATGAAACCTATCAACGCGATTAAAAAGAAGTCTATACCTAAAATGGAAATTCGAAAAATTTCACAAAAAGATTATAGCGTTTCCCAACCAATTCTTGGTAGTAATATCACTGTTAGGTATTTATACGAACCAGGAGAGCTTGAAGGTGGCAGAAAAAGGTTCTACTGATCCTAATTGGAGTGTTACTGCACACAAGATATCTACTATAACACGATCAACTGGTAGACCTCCAATCTATAAATTGGATTCAACTGCCCCTCAGCGGGGTTTTACACGCGAACAATTACAAGTGGTTCCTGACGATACTCAATTAGCACCGCGGGGTCTTAACTAGCGCCGTTTTGTCTGTTGCACTCAAGACAAGTCAACATCACATTGTTTCTGACATGACCGAGACTGTTATTTTTTCTGAAAAAGGTAAATTGGCGAGGATCTTTATCCGAATACTGCCAACGCATTATACAATTGCAACTTGCGCAGTGATTATTCTGTTGTTGCTTCAGCTTAATTATTATTTCAGCATCAATATCAAATTCTCGTTGTTTTTTTTTTGTCTTGTTGTTTGTAACATGATAATTTTTTATCAATAATTTTAACATCAACGATGCTAGCATCATCCATTGTGGAGTCATCATCGAAAACAATTCTTCGAAGTTGATTTATTCTTCGTACTCTGGATACTGCAAGATAGACTAAATTCCACCATCCAAACAATTGTATCTGATATAGTCAATCCCTGTGAAGAATGTATTGTTGCTGAGTAACCTAGCGTCCACGGGGAATTATTAGCACGCAATGCATCTTCAACGACGCTGATATCAACCAGCACAGTATCATTTAACACTAAATTCTGTCTTTGAAATCCTTCGGATTTTGGTCTTGGACTATCAACGTCTATATTCTGTTTTCGTGTATCCGAATGCCTATAACACAACGGTACTGGAAGTGTTGCAAATTTTTCTTTATGCAATTCAAATAACTTCATCTGAAGTGTGTCTCTGACTATTTTTCTACTTGCAATTATCAAATCGTTTGGTGTCCACGTTTCCCAAAAATCATTCATGGGAGTTTCTGAAATTATTTCACGCGTTATTTCACATTGGATTTTATCCGGCTGTAATCTAATTAGCGCTTTGAACTCGCGTAATTGTTCATCAAGTGATCTATAATCAGTGGTAATTTCTTCATAATAGTCTACAAAACCCTTTAGCCATTCATGTGGGGATGCACCGATAAATGGTGGTGGTTGGCCGTGATCACCGCACATGACGACTTTTGTATTTTTCAATAACAACCACTCAAGAAATGTTTGTAATATTTTCAACGATACTGTGCATATTTCATCCCAAATTATGATTTCAGGAATGAATTTATCGCCCATTCGATCAGGAGTCCATTCATCGCCTTTCCATCGAAAGAAACTATGATAAGTACAGGCATTTAACCCTCGTTGTTTCATCTCTTTGGTGAGTCTGTGAGTTGGTGTTAGGACAATCATGTTTGATTTTGAAACTCTAGCGTGAAAATCCGTAGGATTTTTCCTATGATATAATTCAATTGCACGAGTTGTCTTTCCTGACCCACCACAACCGTTTAAATAAACTGTCTTGTATCTACATATTGGATCAGATACCGGTGGTGCATTAGAAAATTCGGATTAAATCTCATCACACTTTAAGTACTTTTCATCCATGGTAACATCTGCCGATTCACAATACTCATGTAGCGTTTCCTTTTTAAATCTCCAACATCCCCAATTTGCCTCTAGATCTGTGAATTTAGCTACATCTGATTTGTATTTCTCGTGGATATACATAGAATCAGTGGCTACTCTAACTGCGGTATTAGGAAATCTATTTATCATCGAAAATAAATTGATAGAAGCATAATCTAGCATAGAACTTCTCAAATGCGTATATTGTTTAATATATCCATCACAATAGGTAACAATTGTACCTAATTGTCTTCCATCGGATAGGAAAGCGTCTTTACGATTTACAAGTTTTCCCTGTTTCGTTAAATCCGTTACAATAAAATCGTATTCAGCGATGTCTATGATCAACCGCGAAGAATATTTTGCATTGTCGTATCTTCCACCCTGGGTAAATTTACCGATTATTCTTCGTCCAAAATCTTTTGCTTGTTCTTTTTTAATTTCAAATAACTTCTTAGACCAATTCATGATTTGTTCTTCATTGAAATCTGGAAACTGTTTTCGCTGTTCGCTAATTATACGATCTAGATCGGGTTGTGGTAGCCAAACTTCTTTCTGAGCTCGATAGCATATAATAGCTTCGGAAACAATCAACGATTTTAGCATACCACAATCAATCATATATCGTAGTAACACTATTGGCATCCAGGCCTTTTCAGATATATGTCTACCAAGCCAAACATAACTACACGGATGTAACCCTGTAGCGAATTCGAATAATATCACACGAGCGAATCCAGTTAAATCAAAATCAGGTAATGGTCCATTAATCGCAATACGAGTCATTTCATGCGTGGGGTGTCCAAATCGTTTAAAATAGTTACTACATTCTCCATACCCGAGGAAACTTCCAGGATAACACCCAGATATATAAATTGAAATCATACCGCCACGATGGTATTTTGTATTCCACAGTCCTCCATGACCAAATTCGACGCAACTCAATTTAACGTCCTCGAGAAAATCACTTTGTGTTGGACGCCATGAGTTTTTTTCTCTTGCGAAGTGAGCTACCACTGATGGAATAGTAAAACTATCCGTTAATAGTTTTTCATGGAACTCTCCGGTGAAAAATCACTAGCGATTTTTCTCATTCTGTTATCTAATTCTTCAACGCGATATAATTCACCATTTGGTCTTACAAATTGATCAAGTCCTATTTCGGGATCTTCATCACTTCTAAGTAACCACACTGACACAGGATCATCCTTGCACAGCGTGTGAATAGCATCGAATAATTTCTCATTATAAAAAACATCTCCGACGAACTCCTTAGGGATACATCTCACATAAACGATATTAGAGAGTCATGGAGGTCTTAAAACACTATTATCACTTCCCAGTCTAAACCCCGCTGATGTTCCCGTACCACCCAGATGTGAAGTTTGTGATCACGGTTCTATCTCGTGGAAATATTGTTACTGCAGCCGTCCACGCGTGTTTGTTATGATCAATAATTTTAATTGGAGCTCCTCGCGATTGATATTTCGGTTCGTATAATACTTCTCCGTTTATTGTCGTTACTGATATTGGGAATTTTAATGATGCTTCTAATTTAGCTATATCAGAAATCTTTGCACCGTGCTGTTTCACTGTCAGTTCCCATTCGGTTATTTTCCTACGTCGCAGATCAATTAGTTTATTTCCTCGGGATGCATTTGTGAAGTGTTCCATTACCCGTGTTGCTACACAATTCAGTGAACTAGAATATTTCATAGGAGCTAGTTTTGCAATATCGGGTTGATCATTTAACGGATATATCCCATAAACAATTGCTGTTACAGGATAAGATCTCTCGTAGTATGGTTTGTCAATTCCAGTTAGAATTCCTGGTTTGGAATCTCTACTTACAATGACAATTTTTTTTATCCTTGAGGATTGGTTCAAATTTATCCCTGATAATCCATTTGCCTTCGACTTCGATAATGAATTTTATTCTGAAAAAAATACTTCTGTTGGGAATTGCTTTGCAATGAAAATCCTTTGGATTTTACACCCTTGAATTTCCAGCCCCTTGGCGGGCCAAGATGTGAAATTATCTCAGCTGCTCTTTCATCGTTCATAGTAGCATCGATGTTGGGTACATTGACATCTTCATCAATAATTCGAAATGTCGACCAACAGTATGCTGCACCATCTCGGTAGAATTCATTAAAACACTCCCTGATTTTACCCAGTATAGTTCTATCACCGATTAGATGTTTTGGTGTATCAGAGACTCTATCGAGATTGAATTTAGTATTTTTCCAAGGCTTAATTTTCGATAATCTCTTGAACTCCTTATCGAGATTGAATTTAGTATTTCTCCAAGGCTTAATTTTTGATAATCTCTTGAACTCCTCCATGTTATAATCAATTAATTTAGTATTTTTCCAAGGCTTAATTTTCGATAATCTCTTGAACTGCTCCATGTTATAATCAATGAATTTAGTATTTTTCCAAGGCTTAATTTTCGATAATCTCTTGAACTCCTCCATGTTATAATTAAAACAAGTATTTAAATAGAAAAATATAGTATAATGAATCACTGCAAGTGGCTAATGATTGGATCAACAACCCCGTGTAACAAATCATGCAGATGCGAATTCTGTGGGTATCATTTACAAAGCGTTCGCAACGGTTCTTTCGGTCCTCTCCCATGCCTCCAATGTGGGGCTGGGGTAAGGGGAAAATCGCAGTTGTGTCTTGCTTGTGGGGGTAAACGATACATGGAACTAAAACGCTATTATGACAAACGAATAAAAAATGCAGTCATTGACCCCAACGATGACAAAATCATAAAATACCACAAGATTATATCAAGAGGTTTATAATTAAAGCAGATATAAATTAGACAAATAGTATTATTATACAAATGAGCCAAGATTTCAGACCTCATCCAGTGCTTGTTAATTACGAAGCCTCCAGTGATGGTGTTGTCAGGCACCGCAGACTAAAAGAACCGGTTGGATATCTGAATAATATGGGGTATTTGCTGTTTAGTGCTAGAAATAAAACATATCTCTGTCATAGAATTATTTTTGAATGTTTCAACGGATTGATTAAAGACGGATTTGTGATTGATCACATAAATGGCGTGAAGACTGATAATTGTCTTGTGAATCTTAAAGCCGTCTCACAAAGTCGGAATGCAAAATTAGGTGGAACTGGCTAACACGCAAAACGCCCTAGGGGGGTCAAATCTTTTGATTTAGAAACCAAAGAGGAGAGAAGCTTTCAATCAATAAATGATGCCAGTACATATTTTGATATTTGTATTCCTTCCATTCGATTTGTTGCAGAAAATATAATTAAAACTGCTCTGTCGAAAAAATGGTCATAAAATAAAATTCGTATACATCTGAAACGATTCAAGGGAGATAAATCCTTTATGGATAAATCCGCCGCAACTTATACTCTACTTACTAAGTTCCCTTGTATTATGACGTCAAAGGAATTTGTCGTCTGCTATTACCTGTAGAGAGGTATAATTGACACGTGCGCCCCCACGTGACTGTAATGGAGTATAATACATGTGTTTCGTTAGAGTTGTATTTTTATCAACTTTAAATAATTCTAAAATGTTTTATTGTCGCTTGGGCTAAAACTGCAATTTAAACAGTTGTATTTATTTACACCATCTATTATACACTTTTAGTACAGACGTTCTTTATAATCCAGCATATTACCTATGTTCGCTCAGCCGGAACGAGCAGGAAATACTAGTGTTTCCCATTCATTGAAGTAGGTGGGCGTGGTTAAAATTCCTTGTATACAGCTCTTTGTGATTTAATCGATAATGCATTTTGTCTAGAGAATTAGAACAGGGAAAATATACGCTATTATTAAACAACTGTTTTATTTTGTTTAATGTTTCATTTAAATATTTTGTCTCATTTAAATGTTGTGAAACAGCATTAATAAGTAATTCGAGGAAATAAAATAACATACCCGTGAATCAACGCTGCTGTATTAGTCACATTATATAGCATATGAAAGGTAGAAAGCTGGGGCTTTCGAAGGCCAATGCGACCGATCAAAACTAACCAACGCCATTAACCCGGGCGTGTGGTTGTCTTTTGTTCACAATCATGCAACCGGGTTAATTTAATTGGGTTGCTTTTGATTGGTTGGTTGGCCGTAGAAAATCCGCCCCGTCGTTTCATGTTTGTGCTGTCCTGTGACGTCACCCCAAGCATATCTTCTGGCCGGTCTAAGATGACGTTTGTCACCTTAGGCCTCCCGCCGGAGATGCATGTTTCGGGTCCCCTTGGGCTTACTTGGATGTGAAGGCATCCAAGGAGTTCCAAAGATGTGCTGTCCTAACCTCTGGGTCTCTTTCACGTTATTTGACGCGAAAGGGGTTTCCAAATGGGGTTTTCATGTATGTGCTGTCCTAACCTCTGGGTCTCTCTGACGTCATAGGGCGCCAGCGAGATTGCCAAATGAGTTATTTTTTTTTAATAATTAGAGATACAGTATACTATAAAAATATGGATATCAAAGATGTAAATGTTATAATTGCTGAAATCTCAAATTTAAAAAATAGAGGGGTAGTATTATCTGAAGACTGCGACAGGATTGCCTCGGAATATGAAGACATTGAGTATCAGTTTAGTAAGGGTCGTTATGTTTTACCCAAGATGTACAGGCTTGTGAAAGGAATTCAAAAGTCCATCAATGCTTGCTTGTACGGTAACGATATTAACGTATTTATAACGCTATTTAGCACCGTTGAAGCAATACGTCAAAAGCTCGGCCAAGAGTATCAAAAACGAGCTGAAATTAGTTCTAAGGTTCGTGATCTTAGAAAAATATTAAACGAAGAAAAACCAGTATCTTAACCACGTGAGTGTTACTATAAAAAATAGGCTTTCGGTAAATTTTATTAGAGAATCATTTTTTTAAGCGTTTTTTGTAACACTCACATAAGATTTTCTCCTGAAAGAATACTCATCAGTTTGGGCTTGCTCATGCAGTTATGTGCGTACTGGATGATCTGGTCGTAGTAGCAAGTAATCACCGCGACGCCTCCATTTTCACGTAGTTGTTGTTGTTGCCGCATCGTTAACACAAATCGTTCATCGCCGTTCTCAGATATTACAATTCTGAAACCCCCAGCGATGTTATTTCTGAAACACTCGCGGATATCGTCGTACAGTTTAACCCTGTCGAAGATGGATACGTTAGCTTGATGGTACATTATTTAATAACTCATCTTTTAATTGTGAAAGTTTCACATTTGAAAATTCAGTTGACAAACAATATATGGTAGGTGAATCGCTTACAACTAGATTAGCCCGAGAGCGGCTAGCAGCAATTAAAAAGTTTATACCGGTTCGAGACAGACTTCGCGAGAAACTTCAACAACGACAACAAGCGCAGACTGACTTTTCTGTGTCAAGTGAACAACTGTTTACTCCGATAACAAGTGCGACCAAAGATGTGAAAAAGTTAACTGAAGCAGCGATATACGGAGATATTCCTGAGCGAGAACGAGCAAAGAAGGCGCCGCTGCTTGATACGCTTGAAAAGATAGCAGCAGAGACCGAACAAACACGCGCAGGGATACAACAGCTATCCAGTGATATAAAAACTCAACACGAGTATAAACGATTAGCTGATATTTATGATTCTGCGCCTGAACCACAACCTGTTGATGTCGTCACCCCAAGAGGTATTTCCTTTATAGACAAACTCACCGAAGAAGCTATAACAGAAATCAAACGACCTCAATTAATAAAACTCAAAGATTATACGACTTTTGGTGATTTTGCCGCCAAAAGCTTTCATTCTAGAAAGGACTTTTTAAAAGACGAGCATAAAAACAGTAAAATAGGCCGAGATGAATGGGTTAATTAGTTGTATAAAACGAATAAGGGGATTACTGGTAATTTGAAAAAGGATACAATTGAGTATAGATCTTTTAAAGTAGGAGTTGATAGTTATGGTATACAAAAACAACAAGAACTAGAAAAACAAAGTCGAGGCCGACAAAAGCAATTACTTGATGATAGTCAGGGTGCAACTGGTACAACTGAGAAAACAAGCGGAAAAGGATATTCGATTAAAAATCCTTTAGATTTCAACGCAACCGTGACATGCCCTGGTAACATTCTCAGTGATATATCACGGCTGGAAGTTCTCATCGGAGGGAAACGAGCCGGAAACAACTCTCCGGAAATAATTAATGAAGCAGCTGATATCTGTAGACGATTATTTGCCGGCGGTATCATGGACATTAATGTATATCGAGAACTCATTACTGAATTAGTTGAAAATCACAGAGACGCCCATGGTTATGATGAAAATCCAATGGGTCTTAGCGATTGATCACTAATTGAAAAACTACTAGTTTTATAACAAGATGATCATACACTACAACCATGATAAACCCGTAAGCGTCTACGTGGTGAACTCACGATTGCCTGTTTATAGAGCATATTACGGAGATGGTTTCGGCAATACCATTGCGGGGTTATTTGCAAGAATGGCTCCCAAGGTGGCACCGTTAGCTAAACAATTATCAATGAAAGCCATTGATATTATTCGTGATAAAGGCACCAGCAAAATCGGAGATTTCATTGGCAATCTTGCCGGAAAGGCATTTTCTGCCGCGAAAGATAAAATAGCATCATTGGTGCGAAAGAAACCAACGGTGCTGCCATCAACAACAGTGATGCTTGCAAAAATCAGCAAAGCACTAAATAGCGCAGTGGAAGAAAAACTAGGCTCGTTGGCTGCTTTGGTAACTCCGTCACAATTGACGGCTTCACCGGTAACAGAAAACGATATCATGAACGCGATAGCAGGAAGTGGTTTGAAACGAAAACAAAAACGACGATGATTACAAAGAGTTTCACAATTGAAAACACTAGCATTTTAATAAAATGTTTAAACGAACAGCTGATCCGGCGTTAGATATGGAAGCCCAAGTGCGCAAAGATGATTCTGTCCGCGATTATCAATATTATTCCTATCATGCAATACAACCCGACCTACGATCGCGAATTGAACTTCAAGTTCAAGATACCAGTAAATACTTTTTGCCATGTGAAGCATTTATTGAAATCGAGGGAAAACTCGTAACAAATGTTGCAGCTGATACCACATATGCAAATGATCCAAATATCCGAGTTGGTTTTGTTAATAATGGCATAATGGCGTTATTTGAAAGTGCAAGATATCTCATTGATGGAAAAGAAATTGAATCAATAGACCGTGAAGTTGATGTTGCAACAACAATAATCGGGCTAGCAAGATACTCCGATGATTATACAAGATCGGCTGGTCCATCTATGATGTTTGCAAAGGATACCTCTGATAACGCTGACCACCTTCAGTACATTAAAGTGTTGATAGCACAAGATACTGCAGAAGGAAATCAACAAGAAGCAGCTAATCCAGAACGTCGAGCTAGACCCGGAGCTGCGTTTGATATTCTCAGAGGCGTTAATGGTAATTTCAATTTAGGATTTGCAACACGAGTAGCAACGTTGCAAGGACAGCAGCGATATTTTTCATGTGCGATTCCACTCCATCACATATTTGGATTCTGCAGAAATGTCAGAAAAGTCATCTATGGAGCCAAACACACAATCGCGTTAGTGCGAAAAGGCAATGACAATGATGCAATTTGGCGTACTGGTGCCGCTGATGGTAAAGTTGTTTTGAGTAAAATAGTATTGTGGATGCCAGTAATGACCCCATCAATTACCACGGAAGAGCGGCTACTTTCATTTATGGACACAGGTGGCAAATCGTTGATAAGTTGGCTAACAACAACGACTGATGCCAAAGAGGATAATGCTGCTGATACATTTACATGGCACCTGGCATCAAAACAAGGCGTTTCAGCTCCACGTCATATATTTATAGCGCTGCAGAATCGGGATCGATTAGGCTCCCAAGAACGCAGTCATATGATATTTGATCGATTAGGAGTCAAGGAGGTTTCACTGAGAATAAACGGACAACAGGAACCATCTGAGGATATACAGCTTGATTACGACACTAACCATATAGCACGTGTGTATCATAGAATGCTGTCATATATGGGTCGTGATCAAAATGTTGATACTGGTTTACAAATATCGCAACTTGATTTTAAAAGCCGCTATCCGATTTATTACTTTTCGCTGGAACATCTTGATTTAACAAGGCAATCCGTCGTTGACATACTTTTTAGGGCTCGTACAGCCCCTGGTGGTGTTAATTATAGAGCGGTTGCTGTCATTTTCAGCGACAAATCAATGTTGTTAGAAGGTGTTTGTGGACGAATGAGAATCGTTGATGCACCAGTGGAAAATCTATGATTTTCAAAAATATGTAAATGAAACTTGAAGAGTTTCCAATTAGATCAATTGAAAGCATAAATGTGTTTTACAATAAAATGACATATAGTGTTGTTAGTGTCAAGCTGACTGATGGTCACGTCAAGAAATTGCGATCAACATCCGCTAAAGAATGTGGAACAACAATAACGTTGAAACCAGCGCAGATGTCCGGCGGTACACATAAAATATCATTAACGGATCGTCAAATAAAACATTTCAATGATGCAATGAAAAATAAGCGAGGAGTTCAAATAGAATTTTCGAAAGCTGCAATCGCGAACATGATAAAATCAGGTGGTATATTTCCATTGTTAGCTGCAATACCAGCATTGATTGCAGCGGCTGCTCCAGCAGTGGTGACAGCGGCTGCGTTGGGAGCCGTTGGTACCGCGGCAGGGATGGCGTTGAAAAGGCAACTGGGAAAGGATATAAAAAAATGGGAAAGGATCTAAGACTACGAGGAACCCCGTATTCATGGTACAGCGGGAGATCCGTTCACGGATCCGGTCTAAGAATACCAGGAACGGTTTATTAGTTGAAAGCCCAATTCTCCCTATGTCCAATTTTGATTTAATTGATGCTGCTAAAAAACTAGCGATAAAAAACTTCAGAGGGGTTTTTATGAGAGATCAGTTACCAAGAAAACCAAATAACGTTGAAACCGGTATCATCAATATTGATAACAGCAGCGGATCGGGAACTCACTGGCTTGCATACGCGATTGATCCGCGTGGGATTGTCTATTTCGATTCATATGGGTTAGCCCCATCGAACGAGTTTATGCGGTATATAAATTCTTCGATGAAACTCAAAGAGTTTCCGATTTTTTATTCCACGCTGCCAACACAACAATTAAATGATCCACCGATATGCGGCAGTGAAGTATTAAATGTCCTCGCAGAGATTTCATTAAAATCCTTTGGATTTCCGTGGAAACCACCTCATCTGGTTGTAAATAAATATACCAGTGGGAAATTACTAGGTAATTTTAGAGAATCAATAAATTAAAAATACTTGAGTCTTTATAATAATGATTAATATTTGGGGACAATCTCTGTCAATGTCGGAGTCCACCGCGGAAACATCTGCGGGTTCTATCGAGGATGTAAAAAAAATAATTGAAGATGAAATCGCTGAGACGTTAAATTTAACAAGTGTTGACCCGAATGAAATAGTTGTATTTCAAGATCGCCAGGGTAAATTGAAAAGCAATACTATATCCGCGGGCGACATTTTGATACGGCAGCGCGATGCCGCTGAAAACTCTATTCCGCTGTATTCCAACGATGGACAACTTAAACCAGGCGAACTTGTGTCTACGATCACCGACGCGATTGACGCCCACGACAGCATGATTGCCACCCGCGGCCGTGAGCTGGATGATCTTATACGAGGTTATAACAATTTTCGCAAAAATGTCGTACATAAATTCTTTGGAACCCCGCTTGAGGTTTGCATGACTCTCGCTGAAATTAAAAACTTTCTATCTTTATTCTTTTTTAACAAGGACGCGGGAAGGATGATGAATGAAAATGAAATCAAGGCAAATTATCTCTATATTTACAATGATATTTCTAAACTAATAGAAAATCTTGAAAAGGTACAAAAACCCACTAACGACGTCATTGTTAAGTTTTTTGGAACCCCGCTTGTGGCAGACATGACTCTCGCTGAAATTAGCGAGTTTATCGGCAAGCATACTCACAATGCCTACATCGCTAGTAGTTTCTTTGGTGTCCCAGCTACATCTACAATGACTCTCAAAGATATTAATATGTTTATGGTGAGACAAACAACACTTAATACCATCGTGGATAATTTTTTGGGGAGAACACCTGTGTCTGAAACCACATCGTTGACAGGCCCGACCCTCGCTGAAATTAAAAGCGTTATTGACGAACAAAAATCCGCCAGTGAAATGGTTAATAATTTCTTTGAGGGTTCTAAAAGTTACAATATCACGACGAAATATTCTCATCTTGAGGGGGATTATCTAACCCGAAAAGGTATGGAATCTAATCTCCTTTTGATTTCATTTTTTAAACGTCGCAATAGAACGATTATGAAATATACCGAAAAAAAACCTATCTCGACGTTTACGACGATATTCTTAAACTAAAAGAAGATTTTGAAAAGGTACAAAAACCCTCCAACGACGTCGTCGATAAGTTTTTTGGAACCCCACCTGTGGCAGTCATGACTCTCGTTGAAATTATCGCTGCTATCAATGAAAGTAAAACAACAGTTAATGCCGTCAAAGATGATTTTACAAAAATGACCGAACGACTCGATAAGATAAAAATTGCACACCGCGTAAAAACCGTTGATAACATCGTATACACAGTTGCCATTGGGACCTTTGATTGGATCCAAGGAAATGAAAATAGTTTATTTTTTCACAGCAAATATGGTAGTATACCGGGTTGTTATCGATTTACAATAATACATCGCCGTAAATTTGATTTTGGAGTCAGCCCGATGTATATAACAGGTGTTAACACAATGACGTATATAAACGATATGATACCCGAAGCGCCCGACCGAATAAGATCACCTATTAGAATTGATATAACTACATCCGACGGGCCAGCGGTAGGGGTTAGGGAGTCGCTACCCTGGACGCTAGAATTTGTATCCGGTATTCCCCCTATCGACCATAAATCCAGGTACACAATCGAATAATTGAAAACACTAACGGTTTTAAAATAACAATGACATCATTGACGGAGTCAACGAAATCAATTGAACCGATAATAGTCCCGTTGACGGAGTAAGCGGTATCACAATCGCATCGATATCGATTCGATACCGTGAAAGAGTTTTCCTCGAACTTGAAATTACTTTCTGAGCACTATCGTGAAAAAATGAAAAAATACTTACGCAGCGTAGCAATCATCGACATCACCGTGTACTCGGTGTCTGGTGTGATGGACAGCGCCGGGGTTATTTTGTCGACGGTGACCATGATGGCTCTGATTGCAGTTCCAATTGCTATCTCCGCGGCAACAACAATTGCTGCAGTCGCCACCGCGATAACTAAAAAGTTATCATCGTGTTCTCAGAAAAAACTCACCGATTATACAGCTCGGTACCGGGTGGTATTTGACGCATACTCGAAATTATCCGAGTTGATCTCGCTGTCGATAGATAATTCGTTCATATCCGATGTTGAATTTTCCACGATGACCCAGTTATATAACTCCGCGATGTTGAAATTGGAAATTGAAGACAGCGTTAACAATAATGTCACTCGAACTGCTTCAACGAATCGCGGAGAATACCACTCCGATACGAACAAGCATGATATCAATAACATCAACAACCCCACAATTTAGTGTGAACTTCCCTTCTCCGATTCGACGGTGACCATGATGGCTCCGATTGCAGTTCCAATTGCTATCTCCGCGGCAACAACAATTGCTGCAGTCGCCACCGCGATAACTAAAAAGTTATCATCGTGTTCTCAGAAAAAACTCACCGATTATACAGCTCGGTACCGGGTGGTACTTGACGCATACTCGAAATTATCCGAGTTGATCTCGCTGTCGATAGATAATTCGTTCATATCCGATGTTGAATTTTCCACGATGACCCAGTTATATAACTCCGCGATGTTGAAATTGGAAATTGAAGACAGCGTTAACAATAATGTCACTCGAACTGCTTCAACGAATCGCGGAGAATACTACTCCGATACGAACAAGCATGATATCAATAACATCAACAACCCCACAATTTAGTGTGAACTTCCCTTCTCCAATTCGACGGTGACCATGATGGCTCCGATTGCAGTTCCAATTGCTATCTCCGCGGCAACAACAATTGCTGCAGTCGCCACCGCGATAACTAAAAAGTTATCATCGTGTTCTCAGAAAAAACTCACCGATTATACAGCTCGGTACCGGGTGGTATTTGACGCATACTCGAAATTATCCGAGTTGATCTCGCTGTCGATAGATAATTCGTTCATATCCGATGTTGAATTTTCCACGATGACCCAGTTATATAACTCCGCGATGTTGAAATTGGAAATTGAAGACAGCGTTAACAATAATGTCACTCGAACTGCTTCAACGAATCGCGGAGAATACCACTCCGATACGAACAAGCATGATATCAATAACATCAACAACCCCACAATTTAGTGTGAACTTCCCTTCTCCGATTCCAGTGCGTGGCAAAATTACGAGTATATCATAGCTGGCCTAATATCAAATCGGTTGCATTTGGTGGTCAGCAACCCAATAACGCACTGGTGTTCTCGTATAAGAATAAACCCGATGGTACTCCAGCGTGGGAAACTGTTTCGTTACCAACTGGGTCGTACCAAATTGAGCAAATCGATGCTGAAATTCAGCGTAGAATAAAATCAATCACTGGAAAAGAATCAAAAATAGCTATTAAACTTCATGTACCGACGCTCTCGTCGTCGATAGAAATAAGCACAGAGGGATACATTGTAGATATCTATAACAGCTCGTTAAGAACAGTGTTAGGATGGCCTGAAAAACCACCGGAAAAATCCACCGCCGACTTAACCACGGACGTACAATCATATCATGAAATCAATCCCAGTTATCGAGATAATTTATCTGATATAAAAAAAGGAAAAATCGCCGATAGATTTATATTTACTAACAAAGACACATTGCAATGGGATTTTATCATTAAAAGAACAGCCGACTCATCTGTTACTATTTCATTTACGCTAACTGACGTCCGTGGTTATTTTAATGAAATTAAACAATTATATGAAACACAACTAGAACAACTACGGAAAACAAAATCGCAAAAACACGTTGAAATAATAAATCAACTTATATCTGACATGGAATATATATATGAACTAATTATTCAAACAATAATTAATGACAACAGCGACAGTAAACAACAATTCCACACCGATTACAATATCACAGAAGACAATCTGCGTAATTTCAAGTTTTCCAAATACAACGCTGATGAACTAGCAAGAATTGTTAGAACCGATATCAAGGCGCTACAAAAACCAGATTCAACTGTCCTCCTCAAATATAATAATGATCCAGATGGTGGCGGTAGGCATATTGCCCGGCACAATGTGAATATTTCAACGGTGATTGCGCTCAATTTAGTATGCAATTGAAGGAATCTATCAAATTAATCTAGAGCAATCAAATCAAGCTCAGCAGGGATATATTCTTTATTCGTTTGCACCAACAGCTCCTCCAGGATTCCTAATTATTGAAAACCCAATTAATCCTGTCTACATGCGATGCCATAATAATTCGTTAACGAGAATTAATTTCCGACTCACCGAGCAGTCAAATAATTTAATTGATCTACAAGAGGAGGTGTTAGCGATTAGTTTGTTTGTGAAATCATCAATGATTTTCGTCCTAAGGACTTCCATCATAAATGATTTTCGTCCTAAAGACTCAATCAAATATTTGGTTGAAATCATTTATTATTTTTGTTAACTTGTAGCAGCAGAGAGGGTGATGACCACATCGCTGCGACCCAAATTGATTGAAAAATCGTAAAGTCTCCGTTTGCTAAATGGAGACTTATTTTTGTTTGGTTAAAATATAAAATTCGTTGGAAGCCTTATTTTTGCTTGAAAACGTGGTCTGATCGCCCTCTTTGGTGCTAATTATTTTGTGAAACATGTGGTAATGAGAAAATGGAGACAGCCTGAAGTACTCGCTTGTGACTCGTAATCACTGAGGTATCAACTTCTTTTTCCAAAATCATATTAAGAGGATATGCATAGTCTAGCCCATGAAATGCCTTTCGAGGGTCATTTAGGTGTTAACACGGCCTATCACAAGACCTTGAACAAATTTAACTGGCCGCAAATTGATTTATTCGAAATACTGTAGATCTTATCACACTTGCCAAATGGTACAAAAACCAAATCAGAAGACCTAACGGTCATCTGTAACCTATTCTTGCATCTATCGAAAACTGTGTCAGAATAATGGAAGACTGAGTCAGTTGTTTTCCCAAGACCATGCCGAGCAACCACTATTGTTTAAATCAATGTGTGCATCCCACCTAAATTCCAGATAAAAATCCTGTCATGAAAAGTAACACTAAAACAGTAGTAATGATTGATAAATTGTTATACACGTTTTTACCATCCCAAATCAATCCTGTCCGATCAATAATAATAATAATAATAATAATAATAATAATAATAATAATAATAATAATAGTAATAATAATAATAATAATAGTAATAATAATAATAATAATAACAATGAGGACTTTGTATAGCGCCTAATCTTTAAAAGCTCTAAATGCTTTGCAAGATTTTTAATGATATGAATAAAACAACAACAACAAAATACCATCAAACTGGACATCATTATACTGAAAATTACTAAGGTAGAAAAGATTATTAGGTCTTTATGTTTGTTCTTGCAGTCGAGAAAGGTAGGTTTGAAGAGAACTCTTGTAACGGATCAATGTGTCTTTGTGTTTAAATTCAATGGGCAATTTATTTCACGTTGCTGGGCCATGGTGTGCAAGAGATCGTTGTCCATATGACTATGTTTTCAAAGTGAGAATAATGAGTATACGCATGTCAGTGTAGGTATCTTGCTGGTGTGTATACATGGGTGATGACAGATAGATATGCTGAACTGGAGTCAGCTAAATGTTACACAGAAAACAACTTTTGTATTTTATCCTGGATCGAATGAATAGCCAATGTTTAGGGGAGGTGACCTCTGATCGTGGTACTCTGAAGATGATCCGAGTAGCTGAGTTTTGAACGTTTTGAAGTTTCTAGTGTAGATATTGAGACGAACCAGACATACTTGAGTTACAAAAATCCAGTCTTGAAAGTACTAATGAACATACATTTGTTGTAGTGGTATTAACGGAAATATATTGGCGAATGGGGTTGATGTCTCAGCTCAAGATATGCAGCCTTACATATGGTCAGGACATGTTGAGACAAGGTGAGAGTAATGTCTAGAGTAACACCTAAATATTGCGCTGATTGTGCAGTTAATGTTTGTGTTGCTGATATTTATTTTTTGAGGTAAATAATGTGAATAAGAAAGTGGAAGCGTTTTGTGATCAAAATGGTCTCAGTTTTGTCATCATCCATCTTAACGTTGTTACTTCTCATCCACGATTTCACATTAGAAATGTACCTCTCTACTCCTTGGATGGTAGCATCAACTTCAGTTCGGTGGTTGCAGTTGTATATTTGGGTCTCATCAGCGTACAATTGGCGAGACACTGCATGAAGATGTATGACATTTGAGAGCGGCTTAGTGTGCTGAATGAAGAGAACAGGTCCACAACCACAACATAGATCAACTGGGCCGGTGCGTATTCCATTTGCAGAAACAATTTGTGTGATGTTGAATACGTAGGACGTGAAGGACAGTTAGGCTGTATTGTGAATTACAAATACATGATGGAGACGGTAAAGTAATATATCATGGTGTATTGTGTCCAATGATGCATACATATACAGGAGCGCAAGGACTGTAACCTTTCCGCTATCCAAAGCAGAGAAGGTCATTATACTATCTACATTCAGTAGAGTAATTTCAGCACTGTGGCAAGGGCAATATGCAGACTGTACATTGCTAAAAAGAATATTCTAATTCAAATGATACACAAGTTGGGTTAGAACAATGTTTTCTAAGATTTGTTATATGATCCTGAGATTATAAAGTGGGCGGTAGTTCATTAAATTGTTATCGGCAAGTGTTGGTTTCTTCAGCAGATGAGAGAGATATAATAATAACATCAGTTAGTGAATTCAATATTGGGTCTAAGCACTCAAGCAGCAGTGATGTTGGAATTGGATCAAGTTCACGTGACTTTGGTGCACTCTTCATTACGATTGTCCGTACTAAATCCAAAGAGACAGGTTCAAATGCTCATAATGGTTGTCGTTGAAATTATGTATCGTAACTGTATGGTGACGGCGAGTCAACTCAAATTCTGTTGTCAAGCGTATCTCTAATGTTTTATGTTTTGTCACGGAAGAAATATGCAAATAGGTCCGGAAAATCTACTTGCGAAAAGGTAATTAGATGTGATGTACATTTGTTCCTTGACATTAGTTTGTTAGTTATCTCGAAGAGCTCTTCAAGGGTAGAATTCGAATTTTATACATTAATTAGGTATCCACCAGTTTACATATTATGCATATCGCCCTAAATGTCAAGAGACTTTAGAAAGATTTTGTAATAACGTTAATGAGTATTTATTCGGGCATATTCCGTTGATACAGAAAACAATTGCAATGAAGCAGTTTATTTGCTGTTCTTAGCTGTTTCGAAATCATTTCAAGAATAATTACGTTCTACTTCTTTTGATCTAGTTTTTATTTGACATTCTGTGCATGAACCAATGAAGTTGTTAAAAGAGAAACTTCTTTTTATCAAAGAATGAATTTTGTTTCTGATATCAAATATACGTTGTCAAAGGTTTGTGAAGAAGTATGAACTAATATTCACTCTACTTGGTCAATAATGAAAATAATGAATGACTAAAGTACAAAAGAAAGACATTTTCAACATGGTGATAGCTTTATATCTATCGTATCATTATGTCATGAGTCTCGTCGGGCTAAACTGTATGATCCGTACACAATGGAAAAGAATATACATACCATAAATTATATCATTAACACTTCTTGGTAAAGAAAACATAATAACGTTCCCACATAAATGTATTAATTATTGTGTTGATAGTGATAACCATGTTAATATTTCAACCAGTGCAGTTACATCTTTCTCAGACAGTGAGTATTTAAACGATGAAATGCAATCTGTCTTCAGTAGCGTTTCCGTAGCCAATCTTCGGAATTCAGAAATATTGAACAATCTAAACCAGTAACATCAGCATTGGCAGCTAAAAAAGAGTTAATTAGAACAGATGTGATGTGAATATGGACACCTGTTCCCATTTGTTACCATACGAACAAATAAACTCTACCACTGACGCTTAAATTGTACAATTTACACATGGGAAGCAGCATCATTACTGAATTAATCCGGTCAAGTAGTAATATTTGAAGGGGGAAAAATCAACTATTGGATGAAGAATGATTGCATTAAACCAAACAAAAGTAATGGAAGTCCGACCTGTATTCCTGTGCCGAAGCTAGCTAATACATTGTGTAAGTATTGTCACTTTTGTTTGTAAAACGTGTCACTGAAACGATTATTTCCAATGCCAAGTATATGGGTCTTCACTTGCAAATGCCAAATATGCCAGAAACTAGATCTTTTTAAATAGTTTTTGAAATATTCCACTCACGGAAAGATTGAAAGACATTTGGCAATTGAACATCCAGATGGACGTTGTCAATATAAAGTGATGGCGTATGGTACGAACGGTTTTTCGTCACCGTTCCTGTGTTTAATGAACATGTTAGCATCTGGCATATATCATTGTGAAACATACATCAATGTGTTAACATCTACCAAAAAAAAACAACTGGAAAGATCATTGGGGAAACATTGCGAATATTATTTGATGAATTCAATTGATGCTAGTTTTCAAATGAAATATAGTTTGTTGTCACACGTTTGTGCTATATTTAGACCATGTTATAGGTTTCATTGGTCTGACAAATGACTAGAGGAGTTTACTAAATTAAAGGCCATATTTAAGAACGTACTACTTTATTCATATCCAAATTACAAACAATTCTTTAGGATGCATGATAGGACTTCATAGATTATTTGGGATTTAATTGCCATTACTGTAAGTTCCAATTAAATTTTCAATTAACTTTAAAATTGTACTAACATTTATTTTCATGTTGCTAAGTTAAATAGAGTCGTAAGAAGCATGCCAAATGTATTTTCATATTGACACAGTACTTAAAGTATTACCTTCGTTTTCTTTTCACTCTCAAAATGACAAGGACGATGATTAAAAGTATGATCACGATCACACCAGGAACAACAACACCGATTATTATGATCCCATTTTCTGGCGGAGAGGGTGTTTCTGAATAAAATGAAATTTTCAGAACAAAGCAATTACAATTTGCTGAAGTATGAAGCACATTTTAAAAAATGTATTTCATAGATAAATGGTATATATATATATATATATATATATATATATATATATATATATATATATATTTATATATATATATATATATATATATATATATATATATATATATATATATATATATATATATATATATATATATATATATATATATATATACTTGGACCGCTTCAGGGTCCTACTGGTTAGTGTCTGGATCGTCGGTTAGAACCCCAGCCTTGTCATACCGAAGACTTACAAAAATGGTACTAACATCTGCTTCGCTTGGCGCTCAACATTAAAAGGTTTGTGTCAGGAGTGGTCGGCCTGTGGTCAGGATAATGTGACTGGGTGGGACACCGTTATTGATGTTTGCGGATTGATGTCTCAGTACTATAGATCATTATAAACGGCCACACTGCAGATATCCTAGCGATATGACTGAACCATTTTTAAGGCTACGTTAAAACTCCCAATCACACACATACACACACACACACACACACACACACACACACGCAGACACATACCTGAATTAACTGAACACTGTTTTGTGTTTTGTATGACCACTCCATCGATACTCCGTGGAATTATCGCAACATACACCATTTACATCGTCAACAGTATATATATATATATATATATATATATATATATATATATATATATATATATATATATATATATATATATATATATATATATTATAACTTAGATCGCCATGACATTTATACATTACATCGCAATGACATATACAAGATCTACGAAACACACTCTAATATTAATCATCCTCCTGAATAGTTGGCATTGATGACCTGAAGAGCAATTAAATATTACAGAATTGCTAACATTGTGTTAGTGAATGGAAAGTGTTAAAAGCAGTTGCAATGTGACATGACATACCTAGTGTACATTTTGCATCTTTCCATCCATCTTGACACCCATCAATGCACGTTCCGTTAATGATGGAACAACTATCAGCGCCGTGCAAACACTGACCACAGGTTTCATTGAATCCATAGCCATATTCCCTTTTTCACTTTATAATAAAATGAGCAGCCAATACCGTTGTAAAATCTTATTGTATCATGTTTTCATTAAGCAGCAGGGAGGGCGAATCCGACAACTTTTTATAGGCGTCGATTCGGCAAACCGAGGCTTCCTCGTAAATGGACTAAGCGTTTCGACCACATCCCGTGATCAGCGATTATGAGGCATCCCGTGATGGTATTGTCAGACACCGCATACTGAAAAAACCAGTTGGTGCTGACAATGGTAAGGGGTATTTGATATTTGGCGCTGGAGGGAAAATACGTCTTAATCGCAGAATAGTATATGAATGTCATAACGGATTAATCAAGGATGGTTTTGTTATCGATCATATTGATTTCAATCCTAAGCACAATTCTTTATGAAATCTACAAGCTGTTACACAAAGTTAAAACACAAAACGAGATGGGACTGGAAAACGCTCAAAAAACGCGAGACCTATAAGATCATTTAATACTGAGAATGACGAGGAAATGGTATTTCAATCAATAAATGAAGCCGATATTTTGATATTTGTATACCCTTAGTACTATATGTTGCAGAGGGAATATATCCGATCAGAGTTTTCCAGAAAAAATGGACAAAAAATTCAATTGGTTTATGTCTGAATCATGTTTTGCACTATGTGTATATAACCAAAGGGAGATAACTCGTGCGGGTATGTGTACGGCTTATTAAAGAGTTACGGATCTCAATGGTTTTGTGTCACCTGATTTCGAGGTTTTTGAAACAATTGATTTCATTGGTTAATAAAGCTGTCATGATTCTCAGCGGAGATATACTCAATTGGGAGAATTATCTGTTTTTTTTTTAGAAAAACGAATCAAATACGCAGTGTTTACAAAAAATTGCATTCTTTTTTTTTTTTTAAGTATTCGGTTCTGCTTCTGCTTCAATCTTGTCAATAATCAGTATTAAGTACACGAAAGGTATATTGATTCATACCACGCCATTGACGTCATTCATTCACTGCTGACTTCCGCCAATCCGTATTAATTTACATATATATTTTGTTCAAAAGTATATACATGTAGATAAGAACAGTTAGTGCATTCGGAACGCGTTGCGGTTTCGTCTCAAAGCCCATGGTTCAAACCCCGTAACAGGCATATTGTCGACGGTACAGACAGATGGCTTTAATTGGGGGGAAGGGTGAGCACCCAAAATTCAAATTGTGAAACCACCATACCAACCACACCGCGTCACGCGGTGTGAATGACCTTTTTTATTCAACCCGGAGTGATTTGTGGGGGGTATGGTGGTTACAATTTGAATGTAGAGTGTCATTATCATTCATTCTATAATCCATTGTTATATGTTGTGCTGTCCTATATCATCCATTCATTCATTGTATTATATTATTATAATAATATTAAGTATCACTGCAAACGTCAAGGGTATTTATCGATTAACACTAGTGACACCGACTCAATTTAATATATCATCAACGAGTTCATCTGGGATCAGCAATGTGATATCAACGATCATCGACAACAATACAACTGAACAGTTCACGATAGTATCCACTGATAATAATTTGGCTAGGATTTCAGTAACATGGTATGTGGAATTCGTAGCGGATTTAAGTAAACAACTAAATTGAATTCGTAAACGATTTGAAAATAAAATGACACCGCCGACGATACCTTCAGTATCTCAATACCGCTATGATAAGGTCAGAGAATTTCAAACTGAACTCAAAATCCTCGGCGAGGAGTACCAGATGAAAATAAAAAAATACCGACTCATACTCACCGCAGTTGATGTTACCGTGTACTCGGTGAGTGGTGTAATCACCGGAGCCGGTAGTATACTCTCCTCGGTAACAATGATTGCCCCGATAGCTGTTCCAATTTGCATATCCGCAGAATTATTTCAATAATAACAAAAAAATATCATCATGCAGTCAGCCAAAACTACACGATTACGTAGTTAAATTTCATATTGTGTCAACAGTGTACTCGCAATTATCTTCAATGATATCATCGTCGCTCGATAACACATTAATATCCGATAGTGAGTTGTCAGCGATGGTACGATGATTCCGTAACGTCGAAATTAGAGCAGGATAATAATAATAACAATGATGACACGGCAAGAACTATTTCAACGAATAGTGGAGAACAGAAACCCGGTGAAAACCAGGATGATCTCAATAACATCAACCAATCCTGAATTCAGTGTGAATTTCCCTACTCCGATTCCCGTGAAGGAAATAGCATTAGCAAAATTACGAGTGTATCACAGTTGGCCTAACATTCGGTAGCGCTGCATGATGCTTAACTGGTTCTCTTGTTTTTGTCGCCGAAAAATCAATTACATTCATGATAGTATTAAGACTCTGTGGACTTCAAATAAGTAACTGAAAAGGGCAAGAAGCAAAGAGGTTTTTTGTACGCTTGAACAAATAATTAATTTCTCTAGGATGCAAAGTTTAAAAAGTTATTATAAAAAGAAACTTACAGTATTGCAACTTCAATACCGATTAATATTAAAATTACAGTCACAACCCTAATTATTATTGCTCTTTAGAGAAAATTCAATTTTAATTCAAAGCTGTGATTGTAGCAGGCCACGTAGTGTTGATGTGTAAACAGTTTGTGTTGGATCACAATAATCCAATCCAAGAATATATCATTATTTGAATTTTTCTATAAAGTCCAGCCTCCATTGCTATGTTTACTACCGTTATCACTTTGAAATTCTAGAGACGAATCGTTTGAATAAAATAATTTAAATTAAAACATTCCCAGCTATAATGCATCACTGGGCACAAGAATAATGCAACCGGTTTTACTAAGATTTTAAAGAAAGAATAATTTATTTCTAGATAAACAAGATTATATAATCCTATTATTGACCTCAGGTCACACTTGTCAATTTGTTTATTACCTGATGTAAAGTTTCGTTAAGAAGGACCCGAAAGTTACAAAATGAAATTTTCGTTGTAATTAGAATACACTTCTAAAATTACGACACTAAATGCAATAAACAACATGTAGATCTGAGATTTTCCAACGATCTAGACTGAGGGTAAGATAAACATGTTTACTATGTTATGTAGATTGATATTTGTGTAGCTCCTGATACAATGATTTTATCTAATTTTAACACTATTTATTCATGACTACAAATATTACGTATATTTAGTTACATTTTTCATACGTGACATGACAAGTTTGTTTTCACTGTTCAATATAAATATAAAGTACAAATTGTTTGGACTCTAATATTATTCTGGAGCTACAATAGATTATTCAAAAGAAGTCTGGACATAAAGCCATCTTGACACGTCAGGGATGTCGGTAGTCTGGTTCCATGCTTAGTATGTTCCTTCCGTTGCACTCCGCTATACTAAGTCAGGCTAACGCCGACGCCATATTGTCACGTGATCACAACGATTGGCCTCATACAGAGAGAACTAGTTAATTTAACCGTAGCACATTTATTCCTTTAATATTCTCTTTTCTATTGAAACAATGTGAACTTTACTAATACTTTTGATTTTAATTATAATAGTCGTTATGTTGTTTTCAATCTTAACCACCAATGCATCAGATAATAATTTTTACAAATAATTTTACTAGTAGGCGAAGATGAACAATAAGCGCGGGAACAACGATATTTTGTTGATTTTGCACATTTTACACAGCTTCATCTCAAAAGTTTTGTTCGAATCGATTCCTTGATACAATTTACATCGAAATTGATAAGAGGTGATGTACGACAGACTAAAGATAGCCTTAGATTATTACGAATATATCACACATCTTTCACAAGGGGGTGAGGGTAACGATAGTTTTGCAAATACTGTACAATTCACATTAAGTCACCAAAAATATTTTGGTTGCAATAAATTCCTTGATCATTTCTACTTCGATATTGATATCTCGCTTTACATGACACTTCAGACGTTAACAAATTTTATCTCTTTTATGAAGTTAGGTGGAAGTTGCTTAAATTAGATTTCTGGGTACCCATTGTTGTTGTCTGGTTTAACTCTATTCCAAGAAGGGGTGAATTGCACGATATTTGGTCCAATATTCAACATTCCGACTGCATTATGTAAGAAATATCAATTTCAATCAATCCATTGATAGTTTTCACTTCGGAATTGACGTAAGGCGATAGATGACAGGCTTCATTTGCAAAAGATATCAGACCAAAATACCATCTCCTATATAAAAGAGGGGTGAGGTGACGATATTTTGTGAAATAAGTGTTGCTTTAATTACATCATCTGAAAGTTAGATCTATAATTGAATCCTTGATCAAGTGTACATTGATAATGATGTATCGCTCATGACAATCTATATTCTGACAAACATTAAACACAACGCCAACTATCTTCATACCAAATTCTTTTTTTTAAAAATAATTGGTATTAACAGCTGCCTAACTAGACACTCAGCATTAAGAGGCTAGTGTTAGGACTGGTGTGCCTAATGTTAGGATAATGTGACTGGGTGAAACATCAGGATAAGTGTTTGGGGCATGGTACCCCAATGCTATACATCACTGTAAACTGCTACACTGCAGATATGACTTAAACATTGTTACAGCTTTGTTAAAAACCGAAATCACACACACACACACACACACACACACACACACACACACACACACACATCCCAACCATCTTCTATGAAGGGGTGAGGCTAAAAATTTGTACAATATTGGACATTTCCGACTGTCACCTAAAAAAAATCCATTTGAAATTGATACTTTCCACAAAGTGGCTTAGTAGCCGCCCAACCACGCCTCAAAACAGGGAGTTAGAGCTAAAATTAACATCAAACATCCTGTTTTGGAGGAGTGGTCCCTAGACTTCAGTTTGGGTGGAGTAAGGCTATTCTTTGAATGGCACTACTTGAAACTTGTTACATTGGTACTGATCTATTTTTTTACATAAATGATATTCATAGCGTGTTATTAGGAAAGGCACTTTTATTTTTCTTAGCATGATCTTGTATTGTTATGCTGCTGTGTGTTTTAATTAATTGCAAAGTAATGAAATTAATTAATTAAACATATAATAATATTAAAGTCTTTATTTATACAAGCGAATAGTTAATTTGTTAAAGTTGATACCATGTAATATTGATTCCAAATTTGGGATGCACGTGTAGTTTTATTCAATCATTAATTTTTGCCAGACAACCCACTCCATGCCCCTTCCCCCAAACCATCCGCATTGATAGAAGAGAAAATAGTTTTGTCTGAACAATTGACAACCGAAAGCTGCCATCAGTCCCCTTAAATCAATTTTGATCCCAAAGATATCAAGGTATAAATTGCAAATGGAATCGTTTACAAATTACGTGATGAAGATGGAATGCACAATACAGGACCAAATATCGTCAGTCACCCCGTCGTGGGATATGGTTGCTATTTCGTTTCTAATGTTTGGCTAAGTCGGAGGCGTCATGTAAAACGAGATATCAATATCAATGTTAAATTAATCAACGAGATTTTTTCAACTAGATTAAATGGCTTGTTGTGAAGTGTGCATTATTTGCAAAGCAGTCGGTACCATTACCACAGCGTAAAAGAGTATTGATTTGTGTTGTCTTAATCCTTGGTTTTATTAGGCTGTTGTACATCAGTTTATATTAAATTCGACGTGAACGTTATTGAGATGACGCTGTATAAAAGGTGCAATATTATCAAAATACCGTCGTGTGTATCATTTTCTTTCATCCTCGCCTATTAATAAAAAATAATTGTAAAAATAATAATATGACGAATTGGTGGTTATGCTTGAACAGAAGAAAACGGCGGCTATAATTCAAATCAAAATTATTAGTAATGTTCATACTGTGTCATTAAGATAGAAAATATTAAACAAACAAATGTGAGACTGTTATATTAACTAGATATCTCCGTATGACGCCATTTGTTTTGATGACGTGACAATATTGCGTCGGAGTTCGCCTGACAGAATAACGGAATGCAACGCAAAGAGCATACTAAGCTGGGAACCAGCCTAGGATGTCTGAGTACAAGAACATTTCCGGTTTTAAACTTTATAACAAACTTTTCATTCATTTGCGACTTGTATAGATCTGTAATAAATTTGGTGTATGCGCATTTGATAGCGCCCCGTTTTAAGCAATTCTTAGATTTGTGTGATTATTGGGATTCGGCGCTATGGAAATATTCCTAGCCCGAAATAATTAGCCATTTACTATGAGCAAACGTCACGGAGTCGATTGTTAGTGAGTTTGAACAATGCCATGGTTCGCAAGTAGTGAATTCAGGTCGAAACCGAATGACTGTCCCTGGAGTAAGATAGTTCATATTAAAACCTAGTGGTGTACAATAGTGGTGTGGCTAAGGTGGCAGTATTTACGACAGGAAATCTGTAAATAAAACAATAGAATCAATATGTAGGGACTTAGTAGATACCGTTTATGTGTTAATAGTCGAAAAGAGGTGCAGTTATATTTGCGTAATGTGCCGGTAAAAGCGTATATTGACTGGCCCAGGGTGGCGGAGTTAAAATAGTTCCCAGTGAAGAAGGGAACACTAGTGTACGTTCTATGACATAACCGGCTGGCGGTACGTAAATAATGAATAACATCAGTTAATGAAGGCAATATTGGGTCTAAGCACTTAAGCAGCATTGATGTCGGAATTTGATCAAGTTCACAAGACTTTGTTGCACTATTTATTATGATTGTCCGTACTAAATCAACAGAGACAAGTTCAATGATCATAATGGTTGTCGCTGAACTTCTGTATCATAACTGTATGGTGACGAGTCAATTGAAATTATGTTGTCAAGCGAATATCTAATGGTTTGTACTTTGTCACAGAAGAAATATGCAAATAGGTCCTGAACGTCTACTGGAGAGAAAGTAGTTGGAAGTTGATGGTGTACATTTGTTCCTTGACATTAGTTTGTTACTTATCGCGAAGATCTCTTTGCAGCTGGAACTCTCCGTGATCTTAGTACTGTAGTGGGATAATGTTGCTAAATGGACTATGTTTGTGACGTTCTTCTTAGCGGCTTCATAGATTTATTTAGGAATAGTGAGTCTGGTGGAAAGCCAAAGCCTCTTTGCCTTTCGGCGATGTCTTTTAGCAGCACGAAGCTGGTCTCTAACACTGCGATACCATGGAGAACACTTTTTTATTGATACTCTGCATTTGGTGGCTAGGGCATTGTTTTCAAACAATGAACGCAGGTATTTATCGAGTTGTTCTGCTGTAGGATGTAAGTTGTTAGGTTTTCGTGGATGTCATCCATGAATTGGGTTCTATTTATCATACGGAGGTTTCTCTTAGTAGCAAAAAAGGTGGAGGGTTAGTAATAATATGGGGCGATCTATCGACAATGGGAAATCCAGTCAAAAAGGGTTTGGGCCTGTCTGGCGACAAGATTTATAGCGACAATCGACATTCCAGTCAAAAAAGTCGTGGGCCTATCTGACGACAAGGCATGGTGGACCTGTCTAGCGACAAGGGGAATTTAACATGGGAACTGTTTGGGTCTATCTAGCGACAAGGGAAATTCAACATAGTGGGTATATATAGCGACAAGGGAAATTGAACATGGGGAATATTATTTGTATTTGGGACTGTCTAGCAACAAGAGAAATAGAGGTAAAGAAAGCTAAGATCTTTTCGAGGCATATGAGTGGCCCTGAAAAGGGCGGTTATGTGTAATGTTAATAGTATATTGTTAACACAGAGGGTATCTCACAGATCTTCTTCTCTTCTTTAATCTTCTCCTCACTGTACGGCACAGAGGAGAACTCTCTTTAAACAACCTTGCCTCTCCACATATATCCTTATCTTCCATAGGGATGTATCAGTCATATAAGTGATAGTCCATGATGATCTGACATACATGGGTAAGTCAGTAGGAAATAACATGGTAGAAACAAGGGTAAAAGATTCTACGTTGGTCCACATCTTGTGATGAGAACAGGTGAAGCGAATGCTGTGTACTGCGGTTAGTTATAGGGGAAGAGCGGATCGAAACGGATTGAGTGTATTCACCAATCCAAACACGCGTGACAAAAAGATGTCACAGTCGTCCAGTCGAAAAAGAGCAGCCTGTGACTTCACCCTCCTATATAGAGGTACTAGCGTCTGTGCGTAGAATATCGATGCGACATAGTTGTCAATGATGTCGGACACTAAGAAGACGATGAATTGGGGTGAGCCAGTAGTGGGAACAGCAAGTAATGGGACAGCAGTGACTACCAAAGTCATGACAAATCTACATCCAGATGAAGTTGATTTTAACTGGGATATTGTGGATTTTCTAACATCACAAGAATTTTTTCCGGAACCTTTGGTACCTTCTGCTTCTTCTTATGTACACGTCGATGATTTTAAGCAGAGACAACAAGAAGAACTGGAGCAATTTTTACAAAACAGAAAGTAGAAGAACAAGCTTTTCTTATTAAACAGCGGGAAGAAGAAGAAGAAGCAAGCAGGAAACACCAGGAAGAAACAGTAGCAGCAACAGAGAAGAAAGAAGACCAAGGACAGAAAGAGAATAGTGAAAACCAAACGGTCACGATGGTACTTTTTGATATTTTAGCAGAGTTAAGGAGTCTGAAACAAATGTATCAAACTTCTTTATCACGACAGAAGATATAAAGACCTTCTAAAGCTAAACAACCCAATTTTACTGTGACTACGTCTGTCATATCACCGTTAGTGATTTCTACCAAATCATTGACAGGAGCCAAAATTCCCGAAGTAGGCCTTGGCCGTGGCAAAGGCTTAAGACAGCTAAAGATGGTTACGTCTCGTTTCTGAGTTTTTTTTTTTTTTAAACAAACAAAATCCCAACGGTGTTTTTCATGGCCACTCAAATTATTTCGAAAAGAAATACTATTTCAATTGCATAATTCAATGAAAACTCAAAAGTCCTTTTTATTTGTTTATACCCATGATTTACGTGTGAGTGAATGCATGTGTGAGTGTAGGTTCTTATTCTATAAAATCAAAACCAAGAGACACTTACGTTTGTTTCTCTTTGGTGTATTCTAGTACAAACGTTACAATCCAATATCACAACATAACATTACACATTACCACTTTAAAGAGTTCATAAGTTTCTTCTGTTCACCCTTTCTGTTTCTTTAATTTCTTTACTGTCACATGTTTTTCTTTTTCTTCTTCCTCTTCACTTTAGTTTCGTCTTCTTTTCTTGTCTTTGTGAACGTGTCGGGGTTCTTCCTTGGGGAGGGTACTTCTTCCTCACCCTCCTGTTCAGAATTTTTCTCCCCTCCTCCTTCTGCTCCTGTTGTTTCTTAGGGCAGTCTGGAGACCAATATCCTTTCTCTTTACAACGATAACAAGTATCTTGACTTTTGTCTCTATTGGTACATGTTTTGTTTTTTGCACGATCTGGACATTCTGTAGCCCAATGTTTTTTCTTCTTACAGATATAGCAAGTATCTTGACTTTTACATCGAAAGGAGGGAAAGTAGTCCGTCGGCTTGTCTGCAGAAAACTTTCGTATGATACCACGTAAATCTCTTATCAGAAGTTCAACTTGTGTAGGCTCTTCCATCGTTCTGGTCAATGTGAGAGCGAAATGAATACTGAAAGGTTAGACACTAACCCTTTATATATGCACGGATCGGACATATATAGGGGTCATGGTCTTTCAAATGTAGTCATTTGACTTTTTGCAGACAAGATGAAAAGACCGCATCATGTTGTGGAAAAAGGAGAAGACAGTAAGAGACAGAAACGTAATGTATCGCCTAGCACAGTAGCTGAAGTCTTGGCTCGAATTCATGCCAGTGATTTTGAAGATGATATGAGTGAGCCCGAATCCACACCTTGACAATCGATGTCCAAGCAAAGTTCACCACCCTTAGTAAACCCTGAAAATTACTATCACATTCGAGAGACGGAAAAGCGTTCCTCTCGAAATTTTAGAACAACGGCTTACATGTATGCAGTAAAGTTTAAAGATTTCAAGTCCAATAAACCTCTGAATAATACAGAAGGGTGCATTACCGAGGTGTGGGATTCTGTATTAACTACACTGAAACAGTAATGTCAAGCCAAAGAAGACGATCGCTTGAGACTTTATATTCATCAAGATAATTTGAAGTCTCCCGTTTGGATCGAGTTTAGTAGCTCATCGGAATTAACACCTTCCAAAGTAATCGATAAAATTCAACATGTGCAAAAATTCAACGACAAGTTTCACATCACCGATGGAAAAGCCACACTGTTGATGACCCACGTGTCTCTTCCTCAGGGGACCAGACAACGCAAAAAAAGTCTTATTGGTGAACAGCCTTCGCAACACCAAAACAAGCCTCGTCCAAATTAACAATTTTCAATGCCAGATATGTTTAGCCCGTGCCATCGTCATGGGACAAACGTATGCCAACAAGAACGAGACGGCAGAATGGAAAAGAGCCTGGAAAACTATTCAACAATCGGACCGAGCCAAACAACGAAGTGAAGCAGAATTCCTGTTACAGCAAGCAAGAATATCCAAAGACACTCCTTGCGTTATTCCAGAAATGCAAAAATTTCAAGGTGTCTTGGCTCCACATTACACATTGAAAGTACACCCTCAGGAAGTGCGTGGTCCTCTTCTGTTTCGAGGCCACGATTTCAAAGACGGAAAATACATTCACGTCTATCATCACGATGATCATTTTGATACCATTCCAGTATTAATGCATTTCTGGGATACAGTTATTACTGTGAAAAATGTGACTACGGTTATAACAATCGAGAATAACACAGGCATTGTAGATCGAAATGTGAGGAATGTTTGGCCTCTCAACACTGAACAAAAGGAAGTACGAGTGCATTGCCCTGTTTGTCAGCGCGCATTTGTCAGTCCTACCTGTTACCAATAACATTTGAAGATACAAGGTTCACAGCAGAAAAGTACTTGTCAGCTTTTGAGATTGTGCCCTACTTTGGACAAGGCATACGTACCAGTAATGCCATGTTTCACATTTGCCGAGGTAAAAAACGATGTCACATTTGTCGCCAAATCGTGGACTTGGAACGCGAATGCTTTATTCAAAAATATTAACCCCAGCAATAAGATACCCAGACGAAAGGGAATTTTATCTTTTTTGATTTCGAATGCATGCAAGAGACTGGTATTCACATTCCTAATTTCTGCGTGGCTCACCGTGCGTGCGAGAAGTGAATCCAAGAGCCTATCTGTACTCATTGCCCTCACTGAAGCAAGATTCCTAGATGACGTGAAAAAATCTTTCGAGGGTCAAACACGCTAGTCGATTTTGCCCAATGGATCCTAACCCCCATCGATGAAACGTGGAGTCCGGAAGACATCAAACGTTACGGAGATTGTCATCATCATGCTACGGTAATGGCTCACAATGTCTCGGGATACGATGATCAGTTTCTGCTCAGATACTTTGCGGAACTAAGAACCGAACGTCCTAAAGTGACTTTAAACGGAGCCAAAATCATTTACATGCAAGTAGGACAAGTACAGTTTAAAGATTCAATGAGTTACTTGGCCGTGCCTTTGAGTCGCATGCCTAAAACGTTTGGAATGACGGAAATGGCGAAAGGTTATTTCCCACAATTTTTCAATACCGAAGCCAATCAACATGTCGTTCTACCCCATTTGCCTGAGGCTGACGACTACGACCCCGATAACATACGCACCGAAAAGCGAGAAGCTTTCCACGCTTTGTACCAGACTCACGCGTCGGACCCCTTTGACTTTCAAGAAGAAATGTTAAAGTACTGCCGATCCGACGTGGACATGTTACGACGTTGTTGTGGAAAATTTCGAGAAATGTTCATGGAACATGGAGGGATCGATCCTTTGAAAGAAGCTTGTACCAACGCCAAAGCATGTTCCTTAGTGTACCGAAAACGATTCATGCCGAAAACAATCTGGCTGTCATCAGCCCTCAAACGACGAATTTTGTCAAACGTCAATACTCGGTCAAATCCCAACGCTGGCTACATTACTTGTGTTACAAGGAAGACAAATGGACCCAACACGCTTGCAACGGAGTAGACGAAAAGACCATCGGAACGTATTCGTTGGATGGCTGGGACTTAGAAAACCCTCAGATCGTGTACGAGTTTAACGGATGCTTATTTCACAGATGTCCCATGTGCTACCCTCAACGTGACACCAAAAATCAGTTTTTACAACGGACCATGGAAGACTTGTACCAGAGTACTTGCCATCGACGTTTGAAGTTAGAACAGCAAGGATACCATGTAGTGGAAATGTGGGAGAACGAGTACGATCAGCCTTTGAAAGCCGATCACGAGTTTAAACACATCGTAGAAAGTTACAAGCTGGTTGACCCCCTGAACCCCCAGGATAGTTTGTACGGAGGACGAACGAATGCCACTTGTTTGCTGTACCAAGTAGACGAGGAGAAGGGAGAAGAAATCAAATATTTGTACTTGTGTTCGCTGTATCCTTGCGTCTGCAAATATTGTCACTTTCCCGTAGGGCACCCATAATTGATGACAGAACACAATGACTTGGACCACATACGCCAGTACGAAGGATTGATCAAGTGCAAATCTTGCCTCCCACAGACTTGTACCATCCCGTTTTGCGTCACTATTGCCAAGGAAAACTGATGTTTCCTTTGTGTCGAACTTGGGCCGAAACGTGAAACCAAGACCAACCTTGTCAGCACACCCAGGAAGAACGAGCCTTGACAGGAACGTGGGTTAGCGTGGAATTGTTTAAAGCTCTGGACCTGGGATACCGACTGTTAGAAGTGCACGAAATTTACCACTTTCCCAAGACACAACAATACCGCAAGTGCGACGAGACACGGAAAGGTATTTTTGCAGACTACGTAGAAGCCTTTTTGAAAGTAAAACAAGAAGCTAGCGGCTATCCTTTTTGGTGCCACACTCCCGAAGACCAAAAGATATTCAAAGAAAAATATCGGGAGCAGGAAGGCATCACTTTAGACCACATCGAGAAAAACGAAGCAAGGCGATCGTTTGCGAAAGTGATATTAAATTGCTTGTGGGGTAAAATGGCACAACGAAGTGTTAGAACTGTAAGGACATTTAAGTGTATTTCGACACGGACAGTTGCATCTACATTCACCGACCGAAGCAGTGTAACCCTGCCATCGAAGGCGACCGTTTAGGAGCCCGGACCGATGAACATCCCGACGGCAAGATTCTATGTTTTGCAAGTGGCGGTCCTAAAAATTACGGCTACGTATACCGAGACCCACAAGGAGAAATGCACACCGAATGTAAAGTGAAAGGATTGACTCTCAGTTATCGCACCAGTCTAGTGGTGAGCTTTAACGTGCTTCAAGGAGCCTAACAGTCTGGGCAGGACCACCCACGAACCGCAGAAAATTGTTAGTTTACCCACACACCAAATCGTCAGCCGACCTTTGGAAAAGTCTATCAAATCGTGTACCAGAAAAGAGTACGACTTCCCAATCACTTCACTCTACCGTACGGTCACGTCGAGCTTGGGCAGCATATAAAAGGGACATTGTCCAAGACCAATAGTTCATTTGTAACTACAACGACCTAGCGAAAGAAGATGAATCCATTTAAACAGGCATCATTCAAATTTGGGAATTCTGAAGTGGAGTGCGATGCTAAACCTTTCGAATGGAGTAATGTCAGACGCTGCGACCTTAGCGATTCAGAAGGACATCGTGGGAACTTAGCTGTGACTATTACCTCTATATCTACCAGGGAAAATGATGCTGTGAATGTCTTGAAAGGCAGATACCTTTGTCTCCACATCAGAAAAAATGCTTAGCCAAACATCGACACGTTCTTCGTCAAATGGTCCAAAAGAAAATACCCGTCCGTCAAAAGAAAAAGATGTTGGTGCAACGCAGAGGAGTTTTTCCCTTTCTTCTTCCTGTGTAGGGAGGATTAGCGAAAACCGGCATGAGTGTGTTGCCAGGTTTGATACAAGGGCTGGCACGAGGGATATCCCAAAGTTGATCTTTCCAGGAGATAAAAGTGACCAATGGAGCACTACGATCTCAGACGTAACCTTTGGAAGCCCATGGAAGGACAAAAACTGACTTTAGTCCCGTACAAACGATGGATGTAATACCATCGTTGGCAAGAACAACGTACCCCCCATTTACCACCCAATCCTGATTGGACCGAGATGTCCCGATTACAACACGAATTGCAATCCTTGATGCATCGCCACGATTTGTCCGAAACCGAAAAATCGCAAAAGTACGGTCAACTCTTGCAACGACTACAACTTTTTCATCGGAAAGCTGTGGAACAAACAACTCTACCCACTCTGACCGATTTGAAGGCTCTAATGAATAGTCCGTCGCTCTCACAACCTACAGTGGACAAGAAAAACGTCACCCCGCAATTACCCAGGGAAGAAGAACCCCATGATATCTTTCAAACACCCACCGCCACTCCCATTCTGAGTAAGATTGCAGGTTCCTTGTTGGCCCCTTCCCCCATCCACCAACTAGAAGAAAGCAAAACTTGGGTTAAAAAGATGATGGCCACCCCTTCTTCGACAGATGTGAAAAAGAAAGAAAGGTAACCAGAAGTAAGAAAAGAAAAGAAGACCAAAGCTATTACATTACCACCTCCACCACCACCACCACCACCACCACCAGTACCTTCGAGGTCGACTCCTGTGGCACATCGGACACGTAAAACCGTTTCTAAACAACCCCCATTTCGTCCCACCCAGTATCATCGAAGAGTGGGTGACTTATTAACAAAACCATGGAGAAGGTATTAGCCAACATTTACTACGATCCATCCCACCCTGCAGGATACGGAGAAATTCAGAAATCGTATCGTGCTGCAAAAACTCACCTGAATAAGCTCCGTTTACCTGCAGTACATCGATGGTTACAAGAACAAGCTACGTACACTTTACACAAACCTATTCGACGAAAATGTCACAGAAGTCGCACTCAAGTGGAAGGCATCGATCATCAATGGCAAGCCGATTTAGCCGAATGTCTCTCATTTAGCAACCTACAATCGTGGCTACAAATATTTGTTTTGTGTCATCGACGTCTTTTCTAAATTTGCCTGGGTCGTGCCATTGACATCCAAATCGAGCGGAGAGTTAGTACGAGCTTTGCAACTGGTGTTGAAACAAAGTGGTCGTCACCCTCTTACATGGCAAACCGACAAAGGCACCGAATTTCTGAACCAAGCTTTCCAACGAGAATTAAAGAAACGTGACAATAATTTTTTCAAAACCGAAGATCCTGAAACCAAAGCTAGTATCGCGGAACGTTTACAACGTACCTTGAAAGAACGCATGTGGAAATATTTCACGCATCACCACACTCTTAAGTACATCGACGTCTTACCGCACTTGGTCCAAGCCTACAATCAATCTTACCATAATAGCATTGGACGTACCCCACAAGTTGTGACGCCTGACAACGAAGTGACTGTTTTTGAGCGTCTGTTTGGTACGTCCCGGACGATGGCTGTCCCCAAGAAAGGTGTAGGAGTGTTAACCCCTGGAGATTGGGTTCGCATTTGCAAAAACAAACGCACTTTCCGGAAAGGTTACTTACCCAACTGGACCACCGAATTGTTTCGTGTTACTGGACGAGTGCGTGATCATCATCCTACCGTCTATAAATTTGAAGACATGAACAGAGAAGTATTAAAAGGAACGTTTTACTTGCCTGAGTTACAACGTGTCAACAAAAAAGAAGACGACGTGTACGACATTGAAAGAATTCTCGAACGAAGAACCCGTAAAGTAGGAAAATCTCGTGTCAAAGAATTCAAAGTATGTTGGAAAGGATATCCTCCTAGATTTAGTTCTTGGATTGACGCTTCGCAAGTCATCGACTATAAACAGAAGTGACCATCATGCCCTTTAATACACCTTCAGCGACCACAGTGACTCCTCCTTCACCCAGTTCTTCTCTGCAAGATTTACAAAATCAACCCTTGTTGGTGTGGTGTGGAGAACGTGTCCCTAAAAAGCAAATCGTTTTTTTTCTGTCAAATCTTTGTGGTGTATTGTGTCATCGGTGCAGCCATTGCTAATTTGAGTTTGTAACAAGGAGGCAAACAATTGTAGACCATTTTACTCAGCAGTTGCATCGGTTATCTTCTACCCAATCCTTCCCTGAAATACTCTTACAACGGGAACAACAGTAACAATATTGGGAGTCTTGCGTCCAACGTCAGTCATTCTCCTAACAGTCACCCTTCCAATCACAATCCTGTTTTAGACACTCCTTTAACCTCGAGTGACTCCTCGGACAGAAGAACGTTGGAATTATGAATAACACTATTAAACAATTTTACTTAACGTTACCCAGTGTCAGTTCCATGGAGGTGTTTCCTAACAACACGTTGTGCTGTTAGACGGATAAATTACCTCAAACCGTTCATTTGAATCAAGATGCTCATTGGGAAGTGGCTTTAGTGGAAATGATACACCCGACTCAATTCAAAAACATCGTCGAAAATCAAAACACTTTCAAAGTACTTGTATATGACTAGCAATTGCAAAAAGCCTTAGACGAACGAGGCTTCACTGGCAATGACACAAAGAAAACAGATGACCCCCAAACTAAAGGGACCACCAAATGTGTTCACCATTCCTGCTGGTTATTATTTTAGTGGTCAACATTTAGTGACTACACTTGCTACCAGGTTCAATACTTTGTTTGGTAACGCCATGGAAAAAGCAAAAAAAGTGTTACCTTTGAATACCATAAAGTGGCTCGTAGACTAATGATGAAATTTGTAGAGGATAAAATGATGGCCATTACCTTTTGTCATGAATTGTATGTTATTTTAGGTGGAGACACAAGGATGGTGGTCAAGGAAAATGAAATACCATCCATAACCACTAACTCGGATTTTGCGAAATATTTTCGATTCCCTGTAGAAATGAACCAAGGACTCAACTTGATGTTTGTGTACCCCGATGGGGTGGAGTACAACGTGGTAGGACACACCTCTGTACCGTTACTGCGTGACATTCCTTTCAAAGTGGATTCTGCCGCAACCGCTGACGAGGATGGTGGAAATACCTATCACGTTCTCCGCGAATTTGTACATTCTCTTTATTTTCCTGTCAGTAAGTCGTATTTCGACAGTGTCAACATTACTATAAAAGAACTGGGACAAAATATTCCATTTACAAAGGAGAAAGTCACAGTGAAACTCCATTTCAAAAACGATTCTCGAACAACTGAAAAAGTGATGTATCCTGTGTACCGAGGAGTCGCTCGACAACGAGGACATGGTTTAGGAGATATGATTAAATCAGCATTTTGTTCTATGGTTCCTGTTTTGAATCCTGATGGTGAAACGAGGATTGCATGCCTTAAAAGATGCCGCATTGACTCACGGCAAAGATTTTCTTTACAATGTCCTCATTGACAAATAAAACCACAAAAAAGCTTTTTTGAGAAAAGGCAAAAATGTCTTGCTTCAAACGGGTAAAGAGATTTTCGGTCGACGAGAAAATCCTGTTAATGCCATGAACAGTACCGAGTCTGGCATTCGTGCTTCCCTAAGTACACAGCAAGGACGAAGACACCCTTCCAAAAGTCTCCGTACCTCTAAAGCTAGAAAGACGAAGAAAAAATGAACCGCTCGAGACTTAGACATTTTTGATTATTAAAAGTAAGACATAGAGACTGAGAGAAAAACATGATGCACCAAGAATCTTGTGCCTGTTCGAAGTCGGATATATATCTCTTTGCCATGCCACCCACGATGATGACCATGGAAGAAGCCCAATGGGTCGAATTTCATTCCGTCTCCTCTGTGACGGATTCAGCTCCCATCGAGTTTGAAATCAAAGAGCAACCCGAAGATGACATCGATCTAACCAGCAGTTACTTGTATTTGAAAGTGAAAGTGATTAAAACGGACAACTCCGTTCCAGGAGCCTAAGCCTGAGTAGCTCCCGTCAACTATTTCATGCATTCCTTGTTCAGCGATGTGGATTTGTACATGAATAACAAGCTGGTAAGCAGTAGCATGGATACTTACCCTTACCGAGCGAACCTCGAAAATCTCTTGATGCACGGAAAAGAAGCCAAGAACACTCTTGTAGATGCTTGCGTGGTATGGAAACATGACACAGCAGGAGATAATAAGTTTAACGACACGACCTTGACCGTAGATGACGATCCTCACAATGTGGGATTTAACGAGCGTCAAACGAAAATTCTGCAAGGACGTAGTTTAGAACTATTCGATCGTTTGCATTTGGACATGTGGTTTCAAGAGAAGTATTTGCTTAACGGCGTGGATATTCGCTTGAGACTGAATCGTAGTAGTACTGCTTTCCATTTGATGGCTCATGCCAACGAATACAAAACCATTTTCCAAGAAGCCAGGTTTTATGTATGTCGTGTGGAAGTGTTACCTAAAGTGGGAAATGATATCAGTCACACTTTGAGCAGAACAGCAGCCAAGTATCCGATACGACGCGTGCAAGTAAAAACTTTCACCAGTGCCACTGGACTCCGATCTAATATCGAAGATCATGTGTTCCAAGGACAGTTACCCAAACGTTTATTCATTGGTATCATCAGCAATGCAGCCTTCAACGGTACCCACGATCAAAATCCTTTCCAGTTTAAGCACTGCGGAGTATCCAAAATCGAAGTCAGTCGCGATGGCAAAACTTTGTGTGTCCGACCCTTCGAACCCGACTTTGCCGAGAAGAATTACTTGAGGTCGTACTTGTCGCTGTGCGAAGCCACAGGACAGTTAGGAACCAACACCAGTCACGGTATTTCCTACGACGATCATGCAGGAGGTTACACTTTGTGGGCTTTTGATGTCACTCCAGACCAAGGCAGCGACGAAGGACATTTCCACCCTATAAAATCTGGGCAACTGCGTGTGGAACTTCAACTTGCAGGAGCTCTTAATGAATGTCATTCTGTATGCCGAATTCGATAATACCATATAAATCAATTGTTTGAGAGAAAATCATTCTAGACTATTAAACACTATGGAAAACTCTTGTTCCTCTTTGAATAGTGGAAAATCGATGGATATGGAATGGGAGGTTACAGAGAAGGCAGACCCAGATGGCCAGAACAGGAACAACATTTAGTCACATGTATTGCCAAACACTTGGAGAATACAATGAGAGAGATGAACAAACGAGATTGTTATGGATGTCAAATCGATCATCCCAGTCAAATTCAACACGATAAATGTATGATGATGAGTCAAGAAGAAAAATTGGACTATTATCTGAAGGAAGCTTGGAGTCTCATCTCAGAAGAAGCCGTGTTACATCAGTAGTATACTTGCGTGATCATTCCTCTCCTCCATTGTTTGCTCGAGAAATTGATCTCATCGAAGCTCTCTTGGCCAAGAGTAAGGAGACGAAGCAAACAAACAGTTACTTGACAGACCTTTTCAAGCAAAAAGTCGGTATTGAATTGATGACTTATCATCACCTGTGAAGAAAGAGAAAAAACAAGGTCACAAAAACATGGATACCTGGGAACGTTATTATCGTTTGAACCGTAGTTTGCACATTGCTTCTTGGAATCCTGTCGTGTGTGCTAAAGATGAACTACCAGATCGCAAACCTCAAGAGAATCAAGCTTATGTCATCAACACAGATGACAGTCATCTTCCAGGAACTCACTGAGTAGCTGTCTACTTTCCTCAAGAGGGTTGTGTGGAGTATTTTGATTCGTATGGATTGCCTCCTTTGGAAGACGATATCATTGCCTTTATGAGAAGAAATGCCCAGACGACACGATTCAATAATGTGAAATTACAACGCACAGATTCAATTGTGTGTGGACAATATTGTGTCTTTTTTCTGCATCATCGCAGTCTTAGATATTCTTTAGAACATTTAGTAACTTATTTTGATCGTCATTCGTCTCGAAATGATGACAAAGTAGACCGATGGTTTCGTAACCATTATTTCTATCTGTTGTCTTTAGCTAGGAAACGTAGTGTACATCAATGGCCCAATGACTTCCAACAGTGGAAATCTCAAATTAATCCACAACGTTGTCAACCTTGTCAAAGATAATGTATTGGTGTTATTGAAGAAAAAAAATGTTTGTTATTTGAAAAAAAAATATTTGTAAATTAAAAATTGTTTGTTAGTTAAAAAAATTGTGTTTTGTGAGTTGTTTGTTATTTGAATAAAAATGTTGTGCTTTGAAACCAATGCGTCTGTCGTTTGTTTTATATTTTTATTATTATAGATGCTCTTCGACTTCTTTCTATCCCTCACCTCAAATTATCGAAACGTTTCCAACCCTAAACCGTAGAGGGGTGTTTTCTATCGCGTCCGTGCTTGAACCATATAAAGCAGGGGTAGTCTCCACTATGACCAGCCATTGTTTGACTCATCCTCTTACGAAGATGTTCTCAAGACTAGCCAAGCTGAATGAAGCTTACGTCTCTTTGCATTGTATCATACAAAATCTGATGCCAAAGCCTGAAGAGATAGAGAATGTTAGAATGCTGCGAGTAACGGAAGACCTCATAGAAGAACTCTTCAGAGAGGAAATTCAAAAAGACCAAGAAGAATGGACTGAGAAGTATAGACTTCAGAAGCAGCAGAGAGAACAGCAGCAGCAACAGCAGCAGCAACAACAGCAGCAGAAACCAGACAGATGTTTTATCGACTGTTTTATCGTCGTGTCGACACTAAAGAGTTCTCTTTCTCTTTCCGAAGAGCAGACCCTATCCTGTTTCCAGGCGAGGACGCAATCTTAGACGAAAAAAGATTGTCATCCCTCCTCGTGCACAGAAAAAACAGCCCTTTTCAGGGCTACCCAATATTCTCGAAAATAATTAATAATTCAATTTGCTAATGGTATGTGAGGAAGTTAGAAAAAATATAAGTGAGTCTATAATCACGGTCACCTTTTACTTTTATTTGAAGTGCGTCTATAAGCACAACATATTTTTCAAATAACTTGTTAAATTTACAATTTATGTGAGTAAAATAAAAAAGTGAGTGTTTTCATTTAAGTCCGCGTGTTTTGGTGATGATAGGGATAATGTAAGTTTTTTCATCGTACGTAGTGTTTTCCTTCACGTCCGCGCTTTTGCCATATATAAAGAAGCACTCGTCAGTCTGGCTACCTATCGTTGGCACATCGATCCAAAGAAGATGAGCAGACTCAACAAACTTAGGGAGCTTCAGATGCACCTGGAGAATGCTAGACGTCTCATGGACGAGCGGGCTATGTTTGCCTTAGAATAACAGGCTTGAATTGAAGAAGAAGAGAAGGAGAGAAAAGGAAAAGGAGGACAAGAGAAGACCAATCTTGCCTCACCTGATGATGGTTGAAGTCTGTCAGGTGAAACCTGAGTTGAGGACGACTCCATCACCAGAATCAACTCGCCAACCACAGTCACAGCCCCAGTCGCAACAACCACAACCCCAGCCGCAACAACCACAACTTCATCCAAGGTTGCTGTATAGAGGAAGACGTGAACAGGCTTTCACTATCCCTCAAACGGAAGATTGCGGTAGTGAAGCCACACAAGCTTCTTCTGCACTCCCAATCACAAGAGTCAATTGGGAGAACGATTGGAGTAGGATATGTGTGTGCGGAGCTAGACCTGGGAGGTGTCAGCATTATCCAGGTGTATTTAGGAGTTTTTGAAAAACAGCCCTTCTCAGGGTTTACCAAATGTATAGAAAAGAGACTGTTCAAATTGCCAATGGGAATGAGAGAGGAGTAGTGTCATTATAAACACTGACTCGTTTTTGGATTCTAGATGGTGTGATATTGGATAGTAAATTATGTGGTTTGGTTTGTCTTTTTCCCGGTGTGTGGATGGTAGATGTTGCGATTTTAGATATTAATTTATGTGGTTTGTTTTGGCTGCTTCCCCGTGTGTGGATGGTAGATGGTGTGATATTGGATAGTAAATTTTATGGTGTGGTTTGGCTGCTTCCCCGTGTGTGTGCGGATAGGAAATAGTGTGATATTGGATAGCAAATTATTTGGTTTGGTTTGGCTGCTTCCCCGTGTGTGTGGATAGTAGATGGTGTGATATTGGATAGTAAATTATGTGGTTTGTTTTGGCTGCTTCCCCGTGTGTGTGGATAGTAGATGGTGTGATTTTAGATAGTAATTATATGGTTTGGTTTGGTTGCTTCCCCGTGTGTGTGTATGGTAGATGTTGCAATTTTGGATAGTAAATTATGTGGTTTGTTTTGGCTGCTTCCCCGTGCATGTGGATGGTAGATGGTGTGATATTGGATAGAGAATTATGTGGTTTGTTTTGCCTGCTTCATCGTGCGTGTGGATGGTAGATTGTGTGATATTGAATAGTAAATTATATGGTGTGGTTTGGCTCCTTCTCCGGGTGTGTGGATAGAAGATATTGTGATATTGGATATCGAATTATGTGGTTTGTTTTGGCTGCTTTCCCGTGTGTGAATGGTAGATGGTGTGATATTGGATAGTAAATTATATGGTTTGTTTTGGCTGCCTTCCCGTGTGTGTGGATGGTAGATGGTGTGATATTGGATAGTAAATATTTTGGTTTGGTTTGGCTGCTTCCCCGTGTGTGGGGATAGTAGATGGTGTAATATTGGATAGTAAAATATGTGGTTTGTTTAGGCTGCTTCCCCGTGTGTGTGGATGGTAGATGGTGTGATATTGGATAGTAATTATATGGTTTGGTTTGGTTGCGTTCCCGTGTGTGTGGATGGTGTGATATTGGATAGTAAATTATATGGTTTGTTTTGGCTGCTTCCCCGTGTGTTAGGATAGTAGATAGTGTGATATTGGATAGTAAATTATAAGGTTTGTTTTGGCTGCTTTCCCGTGTGTTAGGATAGTAGATAGTGTGATATTGGATAGTAAATTATGTGGTTTGTTTTGGCTGCTTTCCCGTGTGTATGGATGGTAGATGGTGTGATATTGGATAGTAAATGATATGGTTTGTTTCGGCTGCTTTCCCGTGTGTGTGTGGATGGTGGATGGTGTGATATTGGATAGTAATTATATGGTTTGGTTTGTTTGCTTCCCCGTGTGTGTGGATGGTGTGATATTGGATAATAATTTTATGGTTTGGTTTGGTTGCTTCCCCGTTTGAGTAGATGGTGTGATATTGGATGGTAAATTATATGGCTTGTTTTGGCTGCTTCCCCGTGTGTGTGGATGGTAGATGTTGTGATATTGGATAGTGAATTATTTGGTTTGGTTTGGCTGCTTCCCCGTGTATGTGGATAATAGATGGTGTGATATTGGATAGTAAAGTATGTGGCTTGTTTTGGCTGCTTTCCCTTGTGTGTGGATGGTAGATGGTGTGATATTGGATAGTAAATTATATGGTTAGGTTTGGCTGTTTCTCTGTGTGTGGATACTACATTGTATGGTTTGTGAGTAGTATATAATATAAAAAGTGAGTGTAAGGGATGTTTTCCTTCACGTCCGTGCTTAAGATATATATACTCAAGTGTCGGCCATTGGAACCATTCTACGGAATAACCATAGAAGATGGTGACAGCATCAACTTTATTCAACAATTTAAGACACAGCTTTTTCTGGATATTAGACGGGGAATATGTAGTGGAAAAAATGAATGGAAGTTTACGGACAGCCTGGACTTTGCTAACAGATTGAAAATAGCCTAGGAGCTCTTAGAAGGAATGCTAGAAGAAGCCGAGATGTTACGAGGCTGCATTAACCCAACCTATGTCAGAGTGGGAACATTAAAGGAAGTGATAGATATTGTCCAAAACGTAAAGTGTTTTCTGGATAATATCTTGACAGAGCAACCTCATGTCCAAAATGGTTTGGACCAGCTCCAGAAAGCTGAAGAACTGATGAAAAAGGAGCTATTAGAAGAAGTAAAGAAGATAAATAATAACTGGAGTAAGGAGAGAAGTAGAGAAAGGACAATGAAAACGAAAACAAGAAGAGGAATTTGAAAGATTAAATAACAATTGGATAAAGATACAAGAGAAGTTTGGAGCTATGGGACATCCTGACTGGATTCCCGAGGACGAAAAGAAGAACAAAAAGGAATCATTAATAAAATCAAAAGGTGGTGGAACAACGAACGAAAATAGAGGAAGAAGAAGAAGAAGAAGAAGTACCCAAAGGCCCTTTTCAGGGCCACTCATATGCCTCGAAAAGATATTAGCTTTCTTTGCCTCTATTTCTCTTGCCACTAGACAGTCCCATATACAAATAATAATTCCCATGTTCAATTTCCCGTGAGGCTTTATAGTCCCACTATGTTCAATTTCCTTTGACGCTATATAGGCCCAAACAATTCCCATATTAAGTTCCAGTTGACGCTATATAGGCCCAAATAGTTCACGTATTAAATTCCCTTTGTCGCTAGATAGGCCCAACATGTTAAATTCCCCTTGTAGCTAGACAGGCTCACCATGCCTTGTCGCCAGACAGGCCACGACCTTTTTGACTGGAATTTTCATTGTCGCTATAAATCTTGTCGCTAGACAGACCCAAACCGTTTTTGACTAGATTTCCCATTGTCGCTAGATCGCCCCATATTACTACTAGGGTTAGAGACTGATACGTTGAGATGGCATATAATGCAGAGGTGATCTGATGCAAGTTCGTTGGATAAAAGGGTGGACCATATAATCTTATTATCAGGTCTATGAAGAATTCAGTCTAAAATGTAACCAAGTTGATGGATGGGTTCGTTAACGGACTGTTTAAGATTGAAAACATGAATGGAATCTATGAGTTTTGATGTGTATGGGTTTCCAGGACAGTGAAAGTGAAAACTGAAATCTCCAAGAATAATTAGGTTGCCACCTATCGAATTTCTATACTCCAGAAGATTCGGAAACTGCTCCAAAAATAGATTCAGTCACCTTGTTTTTTCTACGAGGAGGAGAGCGGTAGATACAGAATAAATTGACTGACCTTTGTTCAAGTGTGAGTGTTGTTTGGACTAGTTCAAATGATGTGTGGCAGAAATTGATGGTTGTTTTGTACTTAAGGCATTTTTTCATGGAATTCTTTGTGTTGACAGCAATTCCACCTCTGCAAGAGTTGCGGGGGAACGACTTAATGGAGTAATTGGAGGTGTTAAATCCGCACACATGGGCACATAGCCTGATGCTTTAGCCATGTGTCTGTCAGGAAGAGGATGTCGATATTCTGGTCGTTGATACAATAAATTATTTCTGTGCCCTTTTCCGGTGATCCTAATAATTAAGCATTGAATAATGCAATACGTAGTGGTATATCTGGGACAGTTGACACAACGGTTGACAATTTAAGATGAATTTGAACCAGGTTATCAAAATTAACGGCCGAATTTTTAAATTGTTTATCTATTACGGACAGAAGGGAGATAACTGGAATTTTTAGTTTTTGTTCTACGCCGGCCAGCTTTGAAACAACGTTTCCTTTTTCGTTTTCGTTGACATTTAGGTAATGAATAGTGTAGTCCCAGTTCGTATAGTCTTGAACACAATGTAGTATCAAGAGTAAAGTTTTGGTCATTTAATGCAATTAATGAGGGGTCCATCATAGCGTAAGCGGGTTGACTGGCGATCACGTGATGACTTTTTATTAAAAAAACAAATGAGGTCTTAACAGTGGAACAAAACAGTTGAGAAAAAGTATAATTGGTCTCGTTTCCAGAACGAGGAGATAAAGAAACACATACGTTCTGAAAAGCCAATGCATGATGAAACGCAATTATGTAGACGAAGATAGACAACAAACACATATGTAGACGAAGATAGACAACAAACACATAAAATAAAATAAATAAAATATGACATACCATGTATGCATGTTTCTCCCCGCCATCCAGCTTTACAACCCAAATTGCACTTTCCGTCAATCGTTGAACAGCTGCTATTGCCGTGTAAACACATGCCACATGTACTATTGCATCCATACCCATATGTTCCTTTCTGGCATTCTAAAAAAGTGAAAACGCAAAACAGCATTTTAGGATTCGCATAATCTTTTAATTATCTTTGAATTAATGCTTTATTTGTATTCAACTTACTGATCTAAATATAGCCTCTTCTAGACCCTACTTGCTTTTTGAACATTCCAAAAGAGTTCTTAACGTGGCTGTACAAATGAAGTGCATTCTAGAAGTCTAGTCTTATGCGCATTAACAACTTACAATTTGCTTGCAATTATATCTGCATTTTCCAATGGAATGTGACATACCTTGTTTACAGGCTCCTCCCTCCCATCCAGCTTCACAACCGGCATTGCAGTGTCCGTCAATACTTGAACAGCTTTTTTTGCCACTAAAACACATTCCACATGTTTCATTACACCCATAGCTATATGTTCCTTGTGCGCACTCTATACAAAACCAAAATACAAAGTAACATTTTTTCATTAACACAAATCGCATATTCCTTTGAAGGAGGATGTATGTGTTTCGTATCTCCATTCAGAATAGATTCTTGTGAAATATAATACATTTTGTGCATTATACTGGAGTCCTGTGAAGATTTCCTTTCATAATGACAACTTAACCATTTTTTATTATAATGGAATATGCTACGCACGATTTACAGGTACTTCCCGCCATCCATGTTTCCAAAAGACCCTTTTACCATCCATCTATAAAACTGGACATTTGTTGTTGAAAATAAAACACATAAGACAAAATGTATTATACTTGTAGCTGTATGTTCTTTGTAAACATTCCAAAACGAAAATATTTACTAAACTGTATTTGCGAATACAATAACGTTTAGTTTCTTTGAAAAAATGAATGTATGAATATTTCACTCATACTCCTTTTAGGGCATAGTCTTGCACTAAACAAATCCAATTATGAAACAACATTTTCTTTGTATTGAACAAATAATGTATTTTTAGTGGAATGTGCTAGTATTTAGCGCAAATTCTTTTTCAAAATGACAAATTATAGTCTATTTGAGACTATATCCGCATTTTCCAAATATGACATACCTAGTTTGCATGTTGCTCCCCACCATCCAGCTTCACAACCGAACTGGCAATGTCCGTTATTCTTTAAACAGCTATCGTTTCCTCTAAAGCACATGCCACAAGTTTCATTACATCCGTCACCGTATGCTCCTTTACTGCATTCTAGAGGAAACAGATTATTTCACATTATTTAGGATACAACATATTCTTACTGGGTTTGTTTTAAAGAACGCTATATAAACATTTTTCCTTCCCATCCGTGTATAATATGTTCTTGCGGAAAAATGTTTCAATTCTGCAAACTCGTTGCCTATGTTACCAATACTTTTACAAAGATAATGCATACCGGGAAATATACTTGTATGATGTACAGATTTTCTTTCCATATGACAACTTACAGAATGTTTATGATTAAAGCTGTATGTTCCTATGGAATGTGACAAACCTAATTTACAAGTTCCGCGCAATCATGCAGCTTCAAATCTAACCTCGTATTCTTTATCAATCGTTTAATAGCTGTTGTTGCCTATAAAACACGTGCATAAAGGTTTATTACAAATTGTGTAATCTAAATATGTTACATACTATTTTCCATTTAGAATAGTATATATGAGTATACCGCTATGAAATATATCTGCTACTGTCTCCTATGCAGTACGCAGTATGCTCTCGCATCCTCGAGGAAACAAAGATATATCACAGCATTTTGGGATAAGCACACTTTGAATATTTCCCTTGAAACAAAGGATCCAGGAACAGTGTACCTTCCCATCCATGTAGAGTATTTACTTGCGGATAAAAGCAAATGTTTAAATTCCAGGAACTCGTTGACTTTCTTAATAATATCTAAATTATACATTGCCAACAATATAATAGTAGTATGTACATATTTACTTTAATAATGAATGTATGAATATTTCACCCATACTCCTTGTAGGGCCTTGTCTTGCACTAAACAACTCAAATTACGAAATAACAGATTCTTTATATCGAACAAATGATGTACTTTAGTGGATTGTTCTAATTTCAAGCACGAATTTATTTTGAACATGACAAATCACAGTCTATTTGAGATTATATCAGCATTTTCCGAATGTGACATACCTTGTTTACAGGTTTCTCCCTGCCATCCAGCTTCACAACCGACATTGCAGTGTCCGTTGTTCGTTGAACAACTATTGTTGCCGCCAAAGCACATGCCACAAGTTTCATTACATCCGTCACCGTATGCTCCTTTACTACATTCTAAAGGAAGCAAATTATTTCACATTTTTTAGGATTAAACCTATTCTTACTTTTTTTTTAAAGGAACGCTATATAAACATTTTTCCATCCCATCCGTGTATAATATGTTCTTCCGGAAAAATGTTTTAATTCAGCGAACTCGTTGCCTTTGTTACCAATACTTTTACAAAGATAATGCATACCGGGAATTATACTTGTATGACGTACAGATTTTCTTTCTATATGACAACCTACAGAATGTTTATGATTAAAGCTGTATGTTCCAATGGAATGTGACAAACCTAGTTTACAAGTTACGTGCAGTCATCCAGCGTCAAATCCGACCTTGTATTCTTTATTAATCGCTGAACAACTGTTGTTGCCTCTAGCACACGTACCACAAGGTTTGTTAAAAATTTTGTTATCTAAATGTGATGTTACATACCTCTTACTTTTTCTAACGAACGCTATATAATTATTTTTCGTTTCCATCCCTGTAGAATATGTTCTAGCGGAAAAAGTGTTTAAATTCTGCAAACTAGTAACCTTTGTTATCAATACTTTTACAAAGATAATGAGTAATGGGAAATACACGTGTATGATGTACAGATTTCCATTCTATATGACAACTTACAGAATGCTTGTGATTAAAACTGCATATTCCTATGGAATATGACAAACCTAGTTTACAAGTTCCAGCTTCAAATCTGACCTCGTAATCTTTATCAAAAATTAAACAGCTGTTGTTGCCTCTTAAAGACGTGCCGCAAGGTTTATTAAAAATTGTGTTATCTAAATATGATGTTACATATCTTTTTCCATTTAGTATATATGATTATAAAACTATGAAATCCAAATACTACTATCTCCAATGCAGTACGCCGTATGCTTTTATATCGCATCCTAGATTTAAGAAAGTATTTCACATAATTTTATGATAAACACACTTTTAATATTTCCCTTGAAATAAAGGCTCCTTCCCATCCATGAAGGGTATTTTCTTGCGGATGAAAGCAAATGTTTAAATTCCAGAAACTCATTTCCTTTGTTAATAATATATAAATAATGCATTGCCAGCAATATAATAGTATTTACTTTAATAATGACAACCTGCAGATTGTTCGAAATTACAATTCCATGTTCCGATGTAATGTGACATACCCTGTTTACAAGTTTCTCCCTGCCATCCAGCTGTGCAACCGAGCATGCAATGTCCGTCAGTCGTGGAGCAGTTGTTGTTGCCGCCAATGCACATGCCACATGTTTCATTACAACCGTAGCCGTATGCTCCTATCTTGCAGCCTAACAAAATCTAGTTACAATATTGTATGATAGTCACAATTTCTTATTTACCTGGAATGAAAAGCTACTTGAACATTATATCTTGAGATCCCAGTCGCCTATTTTCTTGCAAAACTATTTTTAAATTCTGAACGTCCAAATACTTTGTTGAACGTAACTTTATAGACATGATTCATTCCATATGTTATGTTACTAGTAATTTTGTTCGGGGGGGGGGGGGGGGAGGATGCCAAAACCTACTTGATACTTTGTACGGAAAACAATCTTTAATTAAGCTTCTCAGTTCAGTTTAATAATTGCGATTTTCCTTCTGCATAGATGAAATGAAGTTGTTCCTCCCGTAGAGATAAATCGTGGTCTTACATTGCAGATATTTTAATTTTGTGATGAATTCTTTTTTCTCTAATTTTCCATCCAAAACCTGTAGACAGCAGTATGCAGTTTGCCCGCATATCAAGATAATATGATGAATAGTAACAAAATCAGCGTTATTATCACTATATACCATGCCTTATAATTTTCCTATTTAAATGAATGTTTTATAAGACAAAACTATTACATTTAGAACTCGATTAAAATATATAAATATAATTTAGGAAAACATGGATCATGGAACATATTCCAATCATTATACAGCTTTTACGTGTCTAATACAAGTTCTGAAATGTATCACGGGAACAAGCTAATGTTTTACACAACTAAGATATGAGCTCATATTTCCTGAAATATACTGATGAGAGATTACAATTATGCTTACTTATATGAGAATTCTCATATAGACATAGCTTACCATTTTACGATATTTAATGAAATATTTTCACACAAATGAGACACCACTAACAAAACAAACGATTGTGCTCCATAATACTTCTGGGAAGAAATTAAAATTAAAAATAACTAAATTTGTTTTAAAGTATAGTTGCTTGCGCAGATTGTATCGCGACATATTTAGTTAGCTTGTTCTTCTCCGCTACATAGCTTCACAGTAGTTGTATTGGCATAGTTCGTCTTATGTTGAGAAACAACTGTTTGTGATGGTCAAACACATGCCTCATATTTGGCAGCATCAGTAACCGTAAGTTCCTTTATCACATTCTAACAGAAGAATTTTTCACATCAGACAGTTGTCACAAGTTCCATTATTCTTTCCACATTTTGAACAAAGATATAACAAAGCTTATAATAACATTCGAACAGAAAAGAAAATATAATCAGATTTTTGGTACACCTCTTCTGCAATTGTTTAATAGTGCAAACTGCCATTTACATTAATTTAAGATGTATTCGTTGTCAATAATGCAGGTAAGTTTCATTTTATTTCGTCACTTCGAGCAATCATGGTTAGTTCTCATCTTCTTGCATGCATTAGATTGTTTTAGTTTGCCTTATCAAAAAAACGATATACTTCGTGTGGTTAATTTTAAATATAATTAAGTTAAACAATGACACCTTATATATGAATTTGTTGATTCATTAAGGCATCAAGTGGTCTTTTTAATGCTTCATTTACATAGAGCTTAATGGATCATTTAAATCGTCCTTGTTACCGTACCACTATAATTATTTAAAATACTGTGTGCATTGCTTACTATAATTCGATTTGTTCGCGTGTTCGCGTCCTCTTCCTACTATTCTATTACGAACAGTGACTTTCTTGGTACATTTTCTTATAAGAACAACTAATTGTGAATCCCTTTAAATATTTTCATCATCTAAGAATCACCATGATGTAACACCTTAAAGCATCTTTTAGCTTGTAAATAAAACTTACAAAGAACTGTTCACTAATCAATTTGGGGAGAAATATATTTTACAATAAAGACGAAAAACTGCTTCAAACTTTATATTGAATATAGGTTCCCCATGCTATTTTGTTTAACTTTACTAGTATGCTGGAATCACCGGTAAATAGAAGTAACTTAGGAAAGATATATTTAAATAAGACATACCTTCTTTACACGTTTCGCCACTCCATCCTTTTGCACATCCCTCTGTACATTGCCCGGTGGTACCATTACAACTAACGTTGCCGTAGAGACAATTCCCACAAGTTTCATTGCATACATCGCCAAATGTTCCTTTCTGACACTCTAATAAAACGAGTTTGTATCAAAAGTATTTCCATGATGACATATATCGACTAATTTGTATCAATATGTGACGAAATGTTAATGAAAACTGCATGTCCAATGAAATGGCAATATTCAGCTGATGTATTCTCCGGAAACAGGCTTTTACATTTCAGTTATAGCTGACATCATCTTGCTTTCTAGCATCATAATAAAAGACAACTGATACTGCATCGAGTTAAGTTTAAAGGAATATATACATGTATAGGCAGAACGTTATTTGATTTGATATATACGTAAATATCATTAGTATTTATCTTGTAAAAATTAAATACAAACTATATTCGGAGTTGATATTTGTTTGCGTTGAGAACCATAAAAGTTCCCCGGTTGCAGATTTCAACGCAGTATTGAGTCTTATTTTAAGATGTTGGTGCCTTGGACGTTTTGCATCCTTTTGTAGCACCAAGCAAGGTAAAATAAAAACAATTTGCTGAGACCAAAACAACAACACATGTCCAATGGGGAATAAACGAAGTATGCAAAGTGAATACTGATATTTCGAAAATTGCCTTTTAATAAAAATCAATGATAAGTCAACATGTATTTTCTCCCATTTCCCACACACAATCACCACTACAGCATATGACACCAACAACATCAGCGAATATTATAGTTTGAGAAAGGAATGTCTTTCCTATTATTTTCTCTTATGGAATGTTGGCTACGTATGTTGCTTTTTGGTAAATATTTTCCTCCATTATAGGATCATTCGCTTTCACAAAGGATAAATATAACATATGTATATGCTATCATCTTCCTGCCACTTCATGCATATATAATTAAACGAACCGTTATGATGTAGATCTTATAATGCAATTGTCGTTGTTGTTTTCTTTTGTTACGGTTGTTCCCATTTTACCCGATAAATATCTCTCCCAGAGTATCTATCTCACTCAGAGACACACTTACCAAATTTCACCTGAAGCGTTTGATTAGGAGTTTATAGCATTGTCAAGTTCTTTTCAGTAGATCTAGCAAGCATGGATTAGTTCCATTCAAATTCTTACTTTGTGAATTTACGGATATGTGTATATAAATCGTCCATCGACCGCGTATGTCAACATCTTTTATCATAACGAGACAAAATATAAGCAGACAAGCGCAAAAATATTAACTGTATGTTTCAGAAAGTGTACGACCATTCGAAATTACATTTTACAAGTTAGAAGATATGTTACAGTTATTGTACGAAATTTCCTTGATAAAGTGTGATCAACATAAAAGAGATCTTACTAAATCTAACCATTCTTATCGTGAATAAAATAGCAGAGGTTTTGACAAAGGAATTCCGAACAAAACGTTTGAACTATGGAAGGCTAGTCGATATTTATCAAGAATATGTAGTACACTGACCTTTAAGTCAATAGAAACTTTTAACTTATTTGCAAGGTGAGAAACTGACACGTTCCATCGATTTACTTTCGAGGATGAGGTAATTTGCGACATAATTTGAAAAACAAGTCAAAAATAATCAACTTGAATCATTGCGTTCAATACGTACTATGAAAGAGATGGTAAATAGTAATTCCTTTGATACATCGAAGCATTAATGCTCTACATCCTGAGCCACCTTAATTTGAAGAAAAGCTGCTCGTTCCAAATAAGTGCGTTGTCTCATCATAAACACATAAGAGTGTTCAAAGTGAACCGAAGAGTGATGTAAGCACAATTTTTGTGTTAGGAACATGTTTGGCCAGGCTTGTTTTAACATTAATCTACGTGGTCTACTATAATGACTCACGTCAAGTGAAAATATTTATAAATAGGGGCTTTGAAAAACGATTAAAACCTTCATTCTCTTTCTAGAATCCATTTGTTACGAAAGTTTATAATCGTATTGAGATAAAATTCGCGAGGAGTTATTTACTTAAACTACTCATATAATTACTTAGAGATAATTTAATCTGGATCATCGCATTACATTGGAAGTATTGTTTATTCTTTCAGAGGCATTATGGATTGCGTCAGTGTTTTGCATCCGGACAATAAAAACTGTTGTAAATCATTAAACTATTCTTTAATATTGGACTTGTGATAGGACACCTATAATTATTAAGGATTACAGAGATATAAATAATTTGTTAATTTTACTTAAAATATTGGTTGAGCTTATTTATAATACTTAATTTAAGACCCAGAGCCGAAGCAGTATGTTACATACATCAATATTTGGCAAACATTATACACCAAATCAGTACTTTCAATTCTTATGATAACTAGACTTTAGAGTTTCGCCTTTGAACTATAGATGAAGTTTTAAAAAAATGTAGCCTATATATATACCACTTGTATCTGATTTGACGGTGGAACCAAGAAATAACAGAAAGTGGTAATTGTTTTCTAGCTAATCAAAACCTACTTTATAGCTTGCAAATAGTCTTACTTCTTCAAATATATTTCTGTTTGTATCATATCACATTACTGGGTCAAAACTACATGACTTTTTCTGCATTTAATCTGAGAAAATAAAATGATTAAATGTTGCAAGAAAATAAAATGCTTAAATTGTTCAAGCCTTCTATGTGGGAAAGTATACAATAACAATATATATTACATCTACGTTGAATAAGTTACATTACAAGCGGATATATATATATATATATATATATATATATATATATATATATATATATATATATATATATATATATATATATATATATATATATATATATATATATATATATGACAATACACTTACCGCCCTCGACTATAACCTCACATATAACCATAATGGCACGTAATTTTTGTCGTATCACTGACACGAACTGGGCTAAAGAATCATTAACTCTAAATTTGTGTTGAGTGCTGACTGGCTGTACTTCTACTAATGGCTGATTCCCTGTCCATGACTTCGTAGTATTGCCAATGAATACCTTAAAACCGGATAGTTGATCATCTAAAGTAGAAATATCTTTTTGAATAAGTATTTATATGGGGGTTTTCTGAATGCATATAGTTACTTACATATAACATATTATATAACATATAGTTATATAATATGGGTTTTTGATACTGTGTAATTCTGAGTTACTTGCATGCACATAGATTCACTGTTTGTTATCTTGATTTATTATTTTCAAAATATATTTATTGATATTACTCTAAATAGGACACATCAGGAAAGGCAAAACTACGAAATGCATATCGATACCGTTTTCACGTTCGACTTAATTCAGGGCTGAATATTATTTTTTTAAAGCTTGGCTAAAATAAGCATTTAAATGAGAAAGGGTACACCGGCATTCTAAAAACTAAGAAAACTTACTTCCATCAGTTCTTTCATAAACAGTGATGGTCCTTACAATAATCAAGAAGCCAATATCAACCTCCCAGGTTTGGTCGCCCAAATTACCATTTGTTGCACTACACGTCTTGGAATTGTCAGGGTTCGTTCCATTTGTATTTCCATCTACAGCCTTATCAGCCGTCCAATCGAAAAAGTAAGGCAATGTCGACGACTGATTAGCAACTTTATTCAGGGCGAAATTCTTGAAACCTAAAACAAACAACGGAACTCATTATTCGCACAATTGAAGAAAATATACATACATACATACATACATACATACATACATACATACATACATACATACATACATACATACATACATACATACATACATACATACATACATACATACATACATACATTGTTTTAAATTACGTAATGGTAAAGAAAGAACACAAAACTTTTGTAACATTCAAAAACATTTTTTTTTTCGAATGCAAAGTTGAAAACGTAAAATAAAAGAACCTATTGTGCTGGGAATTTAAACACAAATAATCCTGTAATTTCAAATACAAGTCCTAATATTTAAAGTTTGGAATAAACGTTAGTGGAATGGATCCTCTTATGTGGTCTTTGTAGACTTTTAGAAGGCCTTCGACAGCCTGCACCGAGCCTCTATGTGGAAGATCCTACGACACAATTGCATCTCCAGAAACTTGTCAACGTCATCAGGTCCCGGTACGAGAACCTTGAGTACAGAGTAATCCACAACAACCTACTCAGTGAACCATTCAAGGTGGAAACCGGAGTGAAGCAAGGATGCATTCGCTCTCCGCACCACAGAGGGCAAGATACAAGGAAAACAGTGGACGTTGACGTTAATGATGGATGACCTGAACTATATCGACGACTTCGGGTTGCTGACAATTTCACGTACCTGGGCAGTAAGGTAGCATCGGATGGAGATTGCACAAGGGAATTCACCACAAGAATCATCAAGGCCAATCAGACCTTTGCAATGCTGAAGCCCATCTGGAAGACAAGAAACCTCAGCGATCGTATGTAGATCCGTATCTTCAAGAGCAATGTGTTGAGCATCTTTTTGTACGGGCCAGAGTGTTGGAAGTTCACTGTTAACATAAAATGCAAGCTCGAAGTCTTCCAAACCAAGTGCCTGCGACGGATCATGATTATCGTTTGGGCAAACATGATCTCGAACGAGGAACTCCGGCATAGAGCGGGCGCAAGCACCGTCACTGAGATCATTGCAAATCGTAGATGGAGATGGCTCGGCCACGTCTGCAGAATTCCCACTGACTCACTACCAATGGTGGCACTGAGATGGATGACACAGGGGAAAAGAAACCGAGGCAGACCCAAAGAGCTCTGGCATCGAAGCGTGGAGCGAGACCTTAATACCAGATGCCTCAGCTGCAGAGCGCCCCCGCAACAGCTGCCGACAAACCAAAATGGTGCTCCCTTGCTGTTGCACGAGACGGCGCAGAGAGGATTGATGATGATTAGTGATATTGGAAAATAAATCCAGCGCTGAAGGTGTGGATGTGCCTGTGACGGCCTTTGCCATAGTGATGTGCTAAAAGTATTTCCCTGAATCACAATAATACAATCCAAGATTATATAATTATTTAAATTTCATAATGAATCCCGGTCTCTATTTCCAAGAATGTTTTTGTGAGCACTTTGTATTTTCGTAGAAGAGTCAATTGAATTAAATACTTTTGAGTGAATCGGACAACTTTATATAAGCGTCTATTTGGCAAACCAAGGCTTCCTCCAAAATCGAAAAAAAAAGTTTCCTTTGGAGACGCAAAGTCGTTGTCGCCCCACCCCCTCTGCTGCTATGTTGTTAAAAATCTTTACGATTTCAACCGAATATTTGATTAAGTCCGATACGATATCTTGATCTCGGGTCGTGCAAATTTATCGTTACAAATCCATGTGGAAATGACTGAGCGTGACTAGAGAAATTTCTAAAGAGATTATAATCCAAGTCTAGTGAATATTTCATAGCGTGTGTGTGTGTCTACTCCATTAAATACAGCAAGAATATTGCATTTATCTCTGATCATTTTTGGTATTTGAGTGTATCGTTGCATATATCACATCCGTACTTTTATACCTACCTCTGGAAAATATCCTAGCGAGATTCTTTTGATTGTCTAACATGACATCATCATATTCGACTAAATTGTTAATACTTCCATCATATAACATAAATGCTCGGTGCTTCCTCGATATCGGTTATAAACTCAATATCCTCATCGATTTCCGATTTTGATTTCTCGTTAAAATCCTTTAACATTTCGTAACATCGCTGATCGTCTACACTCGGGGTTACTAAATACAACTTGTCCCATTTCATCCATCTCGTTATCAAATTATGTAGCAGTTGTGTCTTGCTACTTCCAGATGGTCCGATTATAATCATGCTAATAGAATTTGGTAGCGTTGCAAGATGCTTAACTGTTTCTCTTGTGTTTGTCGCCGAAACATCAATTACAGTCATGTTATTATAAATAAATTATGGATCTATATTGTGTGAAATGTATGAAGCGTACTAGCACAAACGACTTGACGATTACATCTAAAAATAACAGATCAGCACTTGCTGGTAAGTGTGTAGAATATGGTACCAAAAAATTTAGATTTGTGTCTATGAAATCTGGAGATGTTTTAAAAAAATCGAGGAGGTGATATTGCAGCCAAGTTAGTAAAACTCCCAGGAACACCATGGGCAAAATATCCAGGAGAAAAGCACCTTCCAGGATATAGTTATTGTGGACCCTGGACCAGACTCGATATCAGACTCGATGATCAAAACCATCCCCGACCCGGCGAAAACCCAATAAACGCCATTGATAAGGCGTATCATGCTCATGATGTTGCTTATAAAAGCAGTAATCTGCAACATAGACATATCGCAGATGTGAAAATAATTCATACGTTGAATTCTATCACTGATAAATCCTTCAAAGAAAAATTGGCTTTATGGTTGATAAAATCGGCGATGAAAAGTAAATTGATGTTCTGTGCTGGTAATTAATAACATCATGGAATCTATTTATTGTTCTCCAAGAGGATACTGGAGGCGTATATCAGTAATCAATAAACGTGCTAGCGCCGCAAAGGTGAAAAATGCCACTGCAGCGGATTGGCTATCCAAACAGGCGATATGGCAAACAGGCGATATGGCAAATTTATCAACCACCGCCTAAACAAATTAACTTCTCGCATTTTGATGTCAGCTTACCTAATGAGGTTCATCAGGCCGATATATTATTTCTGCTGCATGATAGTGTTTACAAGTATGCGCTAACCGTAGTTGATGTTGCGAGTAGATACAAACAAGCAGAACCGCTAAAGACAAAATCATCAACTGAAGTGGCTTCCGCGTTCGAAAGCATTTATCGAAGGGGTCCTTTGCATTGGTCAAATCTATTACAAGTTGATCCTGGCAAGGAATTTCAAGGTGAAGTGTTATCAACAATGAAGCATCAATTTAATCGCACACTTGCTGAGCGGTTATTTGAATATTAATACGCGAAGGAATTTATTCAGGATAAACGATCTCGTGAATGGGTCAAGAGATTACCTTTTGTAATTGCCACGATGAATAATGAGATTACTCGAACAATAAACATAACACCTAACAACGCGATTAAAAAAAGTATATACCTGTAAAACCACAAAATGATTTTTTAAAACAACTAATTCTCGGCAATGTCAATGTTAGATATTTATATGAACCAGGAGAGCTCGAAGGTGGTAAAAATAGATCTACTGATCCTATTTGGAGTGTTACTGCACATACAATAGCTAGCATAACGAGATCTTCGGGTAGACCGCCAGTATATAATTTGGATTGAACTGCTCCTCAGCGAGGATTTGCTCGGGAACAACAAGAAGTAATACCCGAGGATGCTCAATTAACGCCGCGTGGTCTTAACTAGCACCTCTTCGTCTGTAGCACTCAAGACAAGTCAGCATCACATTATCTCTGGTATGACCAACACTGTTTTATTTTCTGTCTACGGTAAATCGGCAGGGGTCTTTATCCGACCAACACCAACGCATTATACAATTGCAACTCGCACAGTGATTATTCTGTTGTTGTTTCAGTGTGATTATGAATTCGGCATCAATATCAAATTTTATGTTATTTGTTTTGTCCTGTTGTTTATAACCAGAGAGTTTGTATTTGATTATGTCATCGCTGACAATATCAATTATTGTAGTGTCATTATAGTCTAAAACAACTCTTCGAAGTTGATTTATTCTTCGTACTCTGGACACCGCAAGATAAACTAAATTTGACCACTCGATGCGATTATCTAGGATCCAAACAATTGTATCGGATATAGTCAACCCCTGCGAAGAATGTATCGTCGCTGCGTATCCTAGCTTCCATGGGGATTTATCAGCACGCAATGCATCTTCGACGACATTGATATCAACTAACACTATATCATTTAATACGAGAATCTGTTTTTCTGTCAAGCCTAAATTATCAACTTGATATTTTGTCTTCGTGTATCCTTGGGTCTATAACACAGCGGTATTGCAGATGTTTCTTTATCTGTGTTAATAACTTCATCTGAAGTGTATGTCTTACTACCTTTCTACTTGCCACAATCAAATCGTTTGGTTTCCACGCTTCCCAAAATTCATTTAATGGGGTTAATGGGGTTTGTGAAATCATTTCACTCGCTATTTCACATTGGATTATATCCGAATGTAACCTGATTAGATTCTTGAACTCGCGTAATAGTTTATCAAGTGATCTAAGATCAGAATTAATTTCTTCATAATAGGCTACAACATTCTTCAGCCAATTATGTGTGGATAAACCGACAAATGGTGGTGGTTGACCATGATCGCCACACAGTATCACTTTTGTATTCGCTAGCAATAACCAATCGAGAAACCTATTTAATACATCTAACGACATTGTGCATTTCTCATCCCAAATGAGGATTTCAGGAATATATTTTTCGCCCATTCGATCATGAGTCCATTCGTCACCTTTCCATCGAAAAACACTGTGATAAGTGCAAGCGTTAATTCCTAGTTGTTTCATCTCTCTTGCAAGTCTGTGTAATGGTGTTCTTACAGTCATGTTTGATTTCCCTCGAAAAAATTCAATCGCTCAAGTCGTCGTCCCTGCCCCACCACAGCCGTTTATGTAACTGGTTTTATATCTACATATTGGATCGGAACACGACGGTGCATTAGATAGTTCTGATATCTGATTATTTTTCAAGTAATTGTTTTCAATTGTATCATCTGCTGATTTAGAATAATCACGCATTATTTTCTCTTTAATTCCCCAACTCTCGTCTGAATTAGTGAATTCAGCCACTGCTTCTTTATGTTTTTCGTCTATATAAAATGGATCAGTTTCTAATATAACTGCGGTGTCAGGAAATCTATTTATCATTAAAGTAAATTAATAGAAGATTTAGCCAGCAAAGACGACCTTAATATTTATATTGAGGACTTTCTCCATCTGTGTAAGTAACAATTGTACCTAATTTGGTTGCATCGGATAAGAAAGCGTCTTTATGATCGACATATATACCCTTAGATGTTTCATCTGCTATTATAAAATCGTATTCAGCATCATCTATAATCAACCGCGAAGAATATCGTTTGTGGTTTTATTTTCCACCCTGTGTTAACTTACCAATTATTTTTCTACCGAAATCTTTTGCGTGTTTATTTCTAACTTCAAAGATTTATTTGGACCATTTCACGATATATTCTTCGTCGAGATTGGGGAAGTGCGTTTTGTTTTCGGTGATTATACTATGTAGATTATCGGATTGTGGTAACCAGACTTCAGTTTGTTTCTGATATGATATAATTGCTTCACTGACAATCTGCGATATCAGCATTTTAGAATCAATCATATACCGTAATAAGACTATTGGCATCCAGTGTTTTTCAGAGATGTGTCTACCAAACCAAACATAACAGCATGAATGAAATCCTTTAGCCAATTCAAATGATACCACACGAGCGAATCCGGTTAAATCAAAATCGGGCAGTGGTCTATTAATCGCAACACGGGTCATCTCGTGTGTGGGATGTTCAAATCTTTTGAAGTACTCAGAACACACTCCATACCCAAGAAAATTCACTGGAAAACACGCAATCATATCAACCGAAATAATACTTTTGGTGTCGTATTTTGTATTCCAGAATCCACCATAGCCATAATCAGCGAAGCTTGATTCGATATCTGAGAGAAATTCTGCGCTTGTTGGTTTCCATAGATTTTTCTTTCTCGTGAAATGAGCTGCAACTGACGGAATTGTTAAACAGTTTGTTAGTTGTTTCCACGCAACGCATTTGTAAAATGCTCTATTATTCGTTCTGCCACACAATTTATTCTTGACGAAGTCAACGGTTTGACAGTTTCATGGGTTTTAATTTTTCAGTACTCGGTTTATAATTTATTCAATAGATCCCATAAACAACCGCGGTTACAGGATAGGATCTCTCGTAATACGGTTTGTCAATCCCAGTCAGAATTCCTGGTTTGGAATCATGACTCACAGTGACAGTTCTCTTATTTTTCAAGATGGGTTCAAATTTGTCGCGTATAATCCAATTCCCCGTTTCTAAGCGGATAATAAATTTCACTCTAAAAAGATACTTTTTCTTGTCAAGATGTGAGATTATCACTGCTTCTCTTTCGTCGTTCATGGTAGCATCAACACTACCATCAATTCGAAATGTTTGACCAACAGTGAGATTCTCCATCGCGCGTGAATTAATTAAATGCATCACGGATTCTACCTATCTTGCTTCTATCACTTATTAGACCCTTTGGTACATCATTGAAGACTATCGAGATTGAATTCATCATTTTTCCAAGGCGTAATTTTCGATAGTTTCCCGAACTCCTCCATATTATAACTAAAACAAGTATTTAAATAAGGAAATTATTATATAATGAATCATAGCAAATGGCTTATGATAGGATCAGTAACCGCATGTAACAAATCATGCAGAAATGAATTAAGTGGATATCATTTACAAAGCGTACGCGTTGGAAGCTCAGGGCCCTTACCTTGCATACCAAGTGGAGTAGGTGTGCGTGGTAAGCCGCAGTTGTATCTCAATTGTGGTGGCAAGCAATACAGAGAGCTAAAGTGCTATTATGATAAACGAGTCAAGGATTCCATCAAACTCCATCAATGACTCTGACGCTGTCAAGAAAAAAATCATAAGAACACCTCAAGACTACATCGATAGATTCTCAAGTAATAATCAAACCATATAATATTATAGTTTATAAATGAACCAAGAATTTGAACCACATCCCGTGATTATCAATTATGAAGCATCTCGTGATGGTATTGTCAAACACCGCAGGCTGAAGAAACGACTAGGGACGGACAATAGTCTTGGATATCGTATGTTTAGTGCTGGAGGGAAAAATATTACTGTCACCGTATAATATATGAATGTTAGAATGGATTCATAAAAGATAGGTTTGTAATCGATCATATTGATTCCAATCCTAAGAACAATTCTTTATCGAATCTACGAGCTATAACACAAAGTGAAAACACCAAACGAGGAGGGACTGGAAAACACTCGAAGAATGCGAAACCTATAAAATCATTTAATAGAGAAAATAACGAAGAAAGAGTATTTCAATAAATGAATGAAGCTGGAAAGTATTTCGATATTTGTATAGCCTCAGTACTATATGTTGCAGAACAAATATATCAATCAGCGATTTCCAAGAGAACCGGACATATAATTAAATTTACATATGTCTGAATTCTGTTTTGCATTGTATATATGTAACACCAAGGGAAATAACTCGTGTGGGCTTGTGTATACTGTTTAGAAACAACGATATCTCATTTTATTTGTTATCACGTATCTCAATGGGCTTTTTTGATGACTGAATGGCTTTTTTGTGTGGTTTATACACCATCCGTTAAACCCTTCACGTGATACACATATATCGTATTCAAAATTATAGACTTGTAGATTACGAACACTAGTATATTCCATACACGGTTGGGATCTCGTCCTGCGGCCCATCCTTCGAATCTCGTGGCAGGCATTATTGTCGAAGGTACCGATCGGAAGGTTTTCTATATAATTGGGGCTTTAAGCCATTCGAAATTCAAGCCGTAAAACCATCATATGTCACACACCATCACACGGTGTGAATATGTTTTGAATTCAACCCAGGGTGATTTTGTTGGGGGTTCGGCGGTTTCAGTTTGAATGAAGAACAGCTGCGTTTGTCTTGTCGTATTTGTATTTCAAACCAAGCCTTATTGGATTTTGATAAACTGTTGTTGTACAGGTTAGGTAATCTGATAGGCTGTCGTTATTCATTGTATTTCGCTAAACTGTTGTCGTACAGGTTAGGTAATCTGATATATATCATCATGTATGTGTGTGCCTTACATACCTTCTCCAAAAAAGAGGTAAAGACTGTGTATGTCCTTAATTAAGTATGTGTGCCTTACATACCTTCTCCAGAAACAGGTAAAGGCTGTGTATGTCCTTAATTAAGTATGTGTGCCTTACAAACCTTCTCCAAAAAACAGAGGTCAAAGGCTGTGTAAGTCCTTAATTAAGTATGTGTGCCTTACATACCTTCTCCAAAAACAGAGGGCAAAGGCTGTGTATGTCCTTAATTAAATATGTGTGCCTTACATACGTTCTGCAAAAACAGAGGGCAAAGGCTGTGCATGTCCTTAATTATGTGTGCCTTACATACTTCTCCAAAAACAGAGGTCAAAGGCTGTGTATGTCCTTAATTATGTGTGCCTTACATACCTTCTCCAAAAACAGAGGTCAAAGGCTGTGTATATGTAAATATGTAAATATGTGTGCCTTACATACCTTCTCCAAAAACAGATGTCAAAGGCTGTGTATATGTAAATATGTAAATATGTATATATTAAAAATGAAAAGTACGGGTCAAAATTGACACCTAATTTTTTCTTATTTCATATTAATTATATAATATATCATATAATGAATTTCGAAAATATGAAGGTCATTACTAGCGAGATTTCAAATTTGAAAAATCAAGGAATTCAAATGTCAGATGAATTAGATTGTGATCGGATTCTTTCTGATTTTCTAGATATTGATGATAGCGCTCGGAATAATAAATATGAATTACCGAAATCCTATTCTTTTATAAAGAGAATTCGACTCGCTGTAAATGACTCACTTGCTATTTGTAACGACACCAACAAATTTGTCCCGCTGTTCATTGCTGTCGAAAGGGTCTGAAGTGAATTCGGCAAACAATATGAAAACAAACGCACAATAAACTCGAAAAAAAGAGAAGAAATCATCAGACAAAATGAAATCCTCCTTTGGTTACCTCAACAAAGTGAATGAAATTCTCACCATGGATTGACATTTACAATACCCATACCTGTTTGCAAGTATGAGTACGGAACAGAAATTATATAACCTCATTGATAAGTATTTCTATAGAAAGGTATGCGCTTACTCACCTTGAACGAATCTGTATGAGTTGACATTCTATATACAGGTAAGATAGTGTAATTTGTTTTGCGTGGTGATTTATCACTACGCGGATGTAATGAACACACTGTCGGAGTGGGTGAGCACATCCACGGATTGTTCACTACAATTTAAATCGTACATTAATTTATAATGGTAGGTGAAGCACTAACGACTAAATTAGCACGAGAACGATTAGCTGCGATTAAGAGATTTATTCCAGTTCGTGATTCCGTTCGAAACAAACTAAAAGCAAGACAACAATTTCAAACTGATATCACAACGGATACTGAACAGTTATTTAAACCCGTCACTTCAACTATTGAGAGAGTTATTTTGGGAGAGACTATTGACAAAGAAGATAGAAAAAAGGGTATTCTCCCGTTGTTAAATTATTATTAAAACCCAGCGATTATAACGCTTTTGGCGATTTTGCTTTGATGAAAGTTTAGATACGTACAAGATCAGGAAAAGGACAAACATGGTGGAACTAGTACAACTGAAAAATATGGAGATGGATATCCAAAGGGATTTCAGGTAGTGGTCTTGTTCGTTGTTTTAAAAGTATTCTCGGGGATATATCACGATTAGAAGTTATCGTAGGATGGAAACGAGCTGAAAATAGCTCACCGGAAGTAATTAATGAGGCAGCTGATATATGGAGACGACTATTTGAGGGTGGTATGATGGATATTGATGTATACCGAGAGTTTATTGATGAGCTAGCTAACGGTTACCACAGTGATTAAATCACTGAACTTGATAGCATTGAAAATCCGTAGGATTTTTGCGATTAGATCAATGTCATTTAAATAAGATGATCATACACTACAACCACAACAAACCAACCATGGTCTATTCACCACTTCTTGTTTATAGAGCGTACTATGGAGATAATCTCGGCAATACCATTGCAGGGTTATTTGCAAGAATGGCTCCAAAAATAGCATCAATCGTAAAATAATTGTCAATGAAAGCTATTGATGTTATTCGTGATAAGGGTATTAGCGCTGTTGGTGATGTTGCCGGGAAAGCATTTTCCGCGGCTAAGGAAAAAATACTAGTGTTAGTTCGGCGACGAAAGAGACCAACAATGACTTCGTCACTAGGACCACTACCATCTACGGAAATTATGCCTGCAAGTATTAGCAAAATAATAAATAACGCAGTGGATTAGAATATAGCAACACGGTATGACACTCAGGGAAATATTACTGCAAATATGATAGCGGGAAGTGGTTTGAAATCGCGAGCGAGATCGTGATTTAGATCAAGAAATATATAATAATATGTTCAAATCGGCTCCTGATACATCGTTCGATATGGACGCCCCAGTACCCAATAATAATTCTGTACGCGAATATCAATTTTATTCATATCATGCAGTACAACTGCATCTTCGATCAAGAATCGAACTTCAGGTCCATGAGACCAGCAAATACTTTCTACCCTCTGAAGCGTTTATCGAAGTAGAAGAACTCGTAACAAATGTTGCAGCTGATACACCAAATACAAATGACCCAACTATCTGAGTTGGCTTTGTCGATAATGGTATCATGGCGCTATTCAAGAGTGCAAGATATATGATTGATGGAAGAGAAATCGAGTCTATAGAGCGTGAGGCTGATGTTGCCACAACAATGGGGAGGGGGGGGTTTGGAAGATACTTCGATGATTATACAAGATGTAAGGATCTCACTGATCACGCTGAACACAATCCATATGTTAAATTCCTAACACCAAGAGCTACTGCAGTTGAGCCACAACCAGATGAATTTGAACACGAGGATAGACCAGCTGGTAACTTTGATGTTTTAAAAAGTACTAATCCTAATCACAACTTGGGGTTTGCAACACGCGTTGGAATGTTGCAAGAACAGCGTCGACAATTTTCATGCGCGATTCCACTGCATCATATTTTCGGATTTTGCAGAAATGTTAGAAAAGGTATCTATTGAGCGAAGCATACAGTAGCACTCGTGCTAAGGGTAGTGATAATGATGCAATCTGGCGTGGTGCTGGTGTTGCTGATGGTAAAGTCATTATATCAAAACTATCATGGTGGATGCCAGTAATGACTCCATCAATCACCACAGAGGAAAAATTGCTATCATTTATGGATCATGGAGAAAAATCATTTCTATCATGGCTAACAGTGACAACAGACACCATGGATTATAATCTTGATGGTACACTTACATGGCACATGGCATCAAAACAAGGTGTTTCAGCTCCGCGTCATATATTTATTGCGTTACGGAATAAGGCGCGATTAAACTCTCAAGAACGGAGTCATATGATATTAGATCTAATAGGTGTTAATGAAGTATCATTGAGAATAAACGGCCAACAGGGAACATCCGAGGCTATACTACTTGATTACGTAACCAACCAAATAGCACGCGCGTATCTTCTCGCTGGAACATCTTGACTTAACAAGACGATCCGTAGTTGACATACACTTCAGAGCTCGTGTAACTCGTCCGGTTGTAGGTGGTGTTGTCACTATCCCGAATTACAGAGCAGTTGCTGTCATTCCCAGTAACAAATCAATGCTACTTAAAGGTGTTGGTGAACGAATGAGGGTAGTTGATGCACCAGTGGAAAATATGTAATGTAACAATTAGATCAATCTGTTATTAAATAAAATGTCATATAGTCATGTTAGTGTTACGTTAACTCCTGGTCAAATTAAAACATTGCAATAGGAATCAGCTAAAAAATGTGGAACTACAATATTGCTGAAGCACAATCAGACGTCTGGTGGTCAGAATTAACTGTCATTGACAGCTTGTCAGATGAAACACTTCAATGATGCCATCAAAGATGAAAAAAGGTGTTCAGGTCACTTTTTCTGCGGCCGCAGTTAAGAACATGATAACATCAGGTGGTATATTCCACTTTTCGCTGCGTTAACAGCATTGATTGCAGCAGCGGCCCCAGTGCTAGCAAAAGCCGCCGCGCTAGAAGCCGTTGGTACATTGGCAGGGATGGCACTAAAGAAAGCTACCGGGCAAGTATACAAAAAAAGAAACGATCAGGAGAGATCTAAGGCTACCAGGAACTCCGTATTTATGGTACAGCAGAAACGGCCTGAGACTAGGAACAGTTTACTAACAATAGCTCCCATGTCAAATTTTGATTTACTCGACGCCGCTAAAAAGCTAGTGATAAAAAACTTTACAGGTGTCTTTATGAGAGATCAATTAGCACAACAACCAAACAACGCTGAAAAGGTATCATTAATCTCGATAACAGCACCTGACCTGGAACTCACTGGGTTTCATACGCGATTGATCCGCGTGTGATTGTTTATTTTGATACAAATGGGTTAACACATCGTAAAGAATTTATGCGTTATATAAACCGCTTAAAAAATCCTATCTGGTATTCTACGCTACCACCACAGAAAATGAATGACCAATATGCGGCATAGAATTATTAACTGTACTCAACGCCATTTCATCATCGGGATAACCACCCCATAAAACCGTACACGAATATACGAGTAATCGCTTTTTAGAGAGAAATTCTATAAAATAAAATTATTGATATCTGGGGGAGATCTTTATCAAGCGTGAAAAAAACCACCGCGGAAATATCTGCAACCGGTGATGCTAAATCTCGCATGTGTTGATCCCAATGAAATAGTGGCATTTCAAGATCGTCAGGGTAAATTGAAAACTAGTTATGTTTCAATTGATGATGCTTTAGTTAATCAACGCGGTGTAACGGAAAATCTATCGCGTTTTTTCCGATCAGGGTAAACTCAAACCAGATGTTCTCATTTCAAATATTGTGGACTCCCAACAAAAACTGAATGACCATATAACAAAATTTGAACAATTACAACAGAATATAAGTGATAATATCGAAAACCCGATCAATAATTTTTTTGGGGTTCCACCTATTCATTCCACATTGAAAATCTCAGACGTAAAAACAGCTATGCTAGAATTAGTAACACTCTAATCTAGGTAAGGAGATCATGTTGAGAAATTTTCAAGTTGTCGTAAAAATCTTATTGAGAAATTCTTTGGGGGGATCTCATTAGATAAACTCGACATAAAACTCCCGGATATTAGAAAAATCATCGATGAGGTGAAAAACGCCATCCTTGCCAAAAATGGCATTCAAGGATGATTTACCGAGGATGATAGAAACACTTGAAAAAAAGATTCCTCATGAGAAAAACCAACAACGTAGTATACACGATCCAACACGTATCATTTACGTGGAAACCATCCACTAACTTATTAAATATCACCGCGGTCGTCAAAAGTATTTATCAATTAACACTAGTGTCGCCGACTCGATTTAATATTTCATCAAAGAGTTCATCTGGGGTAACATTTTGATATCAACTATCATCGACAAGGAAACAATTGAACGATTCACAATAATATCCACTGATAATAAGTTGGCTAGGGTTTGAGTAACATGGTATGTGGAATTCGTAGCGGATTTAAGTAAACAACCGAATTAAAGATCCATAGGATTTTTAATGTTGGCGAAATTAACGTCAGCATTTTGAAATCTATTATAATAAATAAAATGCCATCATTGGCAACGTCACAGCAATATCGCTTTAATCAGGTTACAGAATTTCAAACTAAACTCAAAACACTCACGGAAGAGTATCAAGTAAAAATTTAAAAAATACCGACGAAGAATTACCGCAGTTGACGTTACCGTGTACTCGGTATCAGGTGTAATCACCAGAGCCAGTATAATACTCTCCTCGGTGACAATGATTGCCTCGATAGCTGTTCCAATTTGTATATCCGCGGTGACGACAATCGCTGGAATTATTTCAATAATAACAAAAAATATTATCGTGTAGCCAGCGCAAACTACATGACTACATAGTTAAGTTCCATGTTGTGTCAACGGCAACCAAAACGTTGTTTCAAATCTGGCCGGCATAGAACAGGAAGAAGAATCCCAGTTATTTCCTTTCGTCCGTAACAGGTAAACAATTGAAAAATTCTGCCGTTCATTTTGATAATCTAGTTCGAATTCCTCTTAAATCGTCAACCGTTGTGTCAACTGTCCTAGGGATACCTCTACGTAGTGCATTATTCAACGCTCAATCAGTAGGATCACCGGAAAAGCGCTCAAAAATAGTTAATTTTATGAACGACCAGAATATTAACGTCTTCTTCCTTACAGAAACATGGTTAAAACCATCAGGCGATGAACCCAAGTGTGCGAATTTAACACAAAGCAATTACTCCATCAAGTCGTTCCCCAAGTCTCGCGGAGGTGGAATTGCTGTCATCACAAAGAATTCCATTATAAAATGCCTTAAGTACAACACAACCTTCCACATCTGCCACACATTGTTTGAACTAGTCCAAACAACGCTCACACTGAAACAAAGGTCAGTCCATTTTTCTGTCACTACCACCCTCCTCCTAGTAGAAAAAACAAGGTGACTGAATCACTCTCGTTGGAGCAGTTTCCAAATCTTCTGCACTATGAAAATTCGATAGGTGGCAACCTAATTATTCTTGGAGATTTAAACTTTCACTTTGACTGTCCTGGAAACCCATACACGTCAAAACTCCTAGATTCCATTCATGTTTTCAATCTTAAACAGTCAGTTAACCAACCCACCAATACACTTGGTCACAATTTAGACTTATTTCTTTATAGACCTGATGATAATATTCTACAATACACACCTCTGCAGTATATGCCATCTCAACGTTTCAGTCCCTAACCCTCCACCTCTATTTACTACTAAGAGAAACCTCCATATGATAAATAGACCAAATTCATGCATGACATCCGAAAAAACCTAACAACATTCTTACATCCAACAGCGAAACAACTTGATAACTGTCTGCGTTCATTGCTTGAATAACATGCACCAGCCACCAAATGCAGAGTATCAATAACTAAATGTGTTCTCCATGGTATAGCAGTGCTAAGGACCAGCTTCGCACTGCTGAAAGACATCGCCGAAAAGCAGGGAGGCTTTGGCTTTCCACTAGACTCACTATTCATAAACAAATCTATGAAGCCGCTAAGAAGAATGTCACAAAAATATACCATTTAGCCAAATTATCCAACTACAGTACTAAGATCGCGGAGAGTTTCAGCTGCAAAGAGCTCTTCGAGATAACTAATAAACTAATGTCAAGGAGCATTTGTACACCACTTCCAACTACCTTCACTCCAGTAGATATTCCAGACCAATTTGCACATTTCTGCCGTGACAAAGTGTAAACCATTAGAGATTCGCTTGACAGCACAATTTTAACTGACTCGTCACCATACAGTTATCATGCAGAATTTTAGCGACAATCATTTCATTTCTATTGATTTAGTACGGACAATCGTGATGAAAAGTTAACCAAAGTCTTGTGAACTTGATCCAATTCCGGCATCACTGCTGCTGGAGTGCATAGCCCCAATATTGCCTTCACTAACTGACGTTATGAATATCTCTCTCTCTAATTGGGAGAATCATTTTTCAAAACTGCCATCGTAAAGCCTCTGCTGCAGAAACCAACACTTGACAATAACGATTTAAGGAACTGCCGCCCAGTTTCTAATCTCCCATTCATATAAAAAACATAGAAGAGATTGTTCTAACCCAACTGGTATCTCATTTAAATTGAAACAGTCTTTTTAGCAATGTATAGTCTGCATATTGCCCTTGCCACAATACGGAAACTACTCTTCTGAAAGTATTTAATAACATTCTCTCTGCTTTGGATAGTGGAACAATAACAGTCCTCACCCTCATGGATTTGTCTGCAGCATTTGACACAATAGAGCATGATATATTACTTCACCGTCACCAGCATGTATTTGGCATTCAGAATATAGCCTTACAGTAGTTCAATTCATTCTATACACTCAGCCGCTCTCAAGTGTCATAGAAAATCACCCAGTGTTGCACCAAATGTACCCTGATGACACCCAAATATATAAGTGTAGGCACCCAACTGAAGTTGATTCTACCATCCATGGAGTAGAGAGGTGCATTGCTGATGTGAAATCATGGATGACATGTAACAAGCTGAGATGAATGATGATAAAACTGAGGCTATTATGATCACAGCACAAAAACTTTCTCATTCACACCCTTTATCTCAAAGAATAAATATCAGCAACACTAACATTAAATTCTCAGAATCAGTACGAAACCTAGGTGTTACTCTAGACAGTACTCTCACATTGCACCAAAATGTCATGAACATATGCAAGGCTGCATATATTGAACTCAGACACATCAGTTCCATTCGTAAATATCTTTCAATTGATGCCTCTTAAACAATTGTGTGTTCATTAGTGCTTCAAGACTGTATTATTGTAGCTCACATCTGTCTGGTTCGTGACAATATTTACTCCAAAAACTTCAAAAAGTTCAAAAGACAGCTGCAAGGATCATCTTTCGAGTGCTCCGATCATGGCACACCTCACCACTGCTCTGTACCCTACACTGGCTATCATTTTGATACAGTATCAAACACAAAATTTGTTCTCTGTGCTATGTGTCATAGACGGACTCCAGTCGAACATACCTATCCGGCCTCACCCATGTGTATACACCAGCAAGATAATTACGCTTGTCTTTTGACAATCGTATACTCATCATTCCAATGAGAAAACGAAGTCATATGGAGAACGTTCTTTTGCGTACCAGCGCCCCGCTATGTGGAACGAATTGCCCATTTTGAAACTAGACACCGTGGTCCCATTTAAGACTGCTCTTAAAACTCCCCTTTTCGACTGCAGGGGCAAACTTAGAGACCTAAAAATGTTTTGTATCTTATACGTTTTCGACATGTCTTTATGTTTTTCAATTTCATTGTTTTTGTCATTTGTTTTTCTTTAGTGTAGCCCATTTCATTATAGATGGTGTAAAGCGCTTAGAAATTCTAAAGATTATGCGCTATACAAAATCCTCATTATTATTATTATTATTATTATTATTATTATTATTATTATTATTATTATTATTATTATTATTATATTTGAGTAACATAAATAACATACATGGGATACAGGTGATCTCTTGTCAAGGTCGACAACATGAACTAGGGAAGGATGGAATTTCCAGATTAGGGGAACAAAGTTTACTCGATGATCAGCCCTATAGAAATACTAAGGATAAAATACCTCATAAAAGTTTAACTATATAAACGGATATTGTAAAATTTCGGAGAAAAAATACATTTTATTAAACACCAAACTGCAAATCGGGCAGAACATATCAACGCATAAAAACTTTGTTCTTTTTGTCCGAAAAAGGGGATTGCATCAGTCTCGTGCCCCTCTTCCCCCCAAAAAACAAATGTGTGAATAATAGAAGTTTCGGACAGAAGATTAGGATTTTTCTTTACATTTCCAAAGGACCCTAAAATTAGATCAGTATGGACGATCAAATTAAAGAGAGAAGGCCTAATGCTAACTCAACACACCAGGTTGTGCCAGAGAATTCCGAGCTTGAATGTTTCCCAAAAGTCCCGAGAGCAGAGCCATTATCAGAATTTGTCAAGTCCTATTCATCTTTGTCCCACGAATCTATTATGTAAGGTTCGATGTTAATGGAATATTCTACTTCGGGAATGGCATTCATATCACTGTCTTCACTGACAGTCGACATAATTAAAACATTCAAGCACAGCCAACTGATAGAACGCTTGATTGCATTATTAACGATATATTGAGACCTCGCCCCATGGAGAACTCTCGCCCATGGAGAACTCACCCCAACGTATCTGGGGACGTCGACCCAAATTGTTTGAGAGGTCACCTCAAAACTTGTCATCCAGAAAACCTATTTAATATTTATCTTTGAAATAAATAATAATTTAAAAGATAGAAATGTGTACCTTAGAGCTATACTGTTATCAACAAAGATGTCGCCATGTGGTGGTGAATTATTTGAATACACAAGTGATGTATCTTTTTATGAGGTATTGGCTCTTCTGTACAGGAAAAAAAACTCCATAACTATGCAACTCCAAAAGGTTTCGGGATATGACTGAAAAGAAGTCAGACCGGAAAATCAAACGAAAAACCAAGGAACAATATTTCACTTGTGAGATTTGTTCAAAAACGAAGAACTAAGTGTATGTGTATTGTTGAATACATTTTCTAGATTATCTGCTACATTCATCTGGTTCGTGAAATGTCGATAATATAAAAATAGCTCACTTATAATTGAAAGTCTGTGTGTTCATATAATCCGTTGCATTTCTTATAACAGCACATCCCGGAACAGGACGATACAACAATTAAAGCAAATGTTGCTGTTAACGTTCTTGATTGATACAAATATTATACTATCATCATTCATCAAAGTGGTAATTACTCTCAAAGTCAGACCAGGTTTGTCGGTACAAATGCTGACTAATTCGGCCCATATATCTGGTTGATTCTCCAAACTCCCAAACTTATTCGGACCATGTGAAATATTATTAAGTTTTGTTCAGCAATTAAACGTGAAATTTACACTTGTTGTTAAAGATGATTTTCTCATGATTTCCCAAGTACGTTGAGCAGTTCAAATATCTATTTAAGGTAACAAAAGGAAAAGTCCAGATGTTCATCTTCTAACTAAATGTACCTTCTGTCTCTGATAATTTCAAATTTCTTGACTTCATACAAAATTGTATGTGATCCGTATGATTTAATTTTGATCACAGTAGTAAGCTCCAAGGACAATATACCATTTATTGATAGCTTGATAGGACTGCTGCACATGCTAGTTCAGTGTAGGCAATGAAATTATATGTATTTACGTACAGTAGAGTTTATGGCCTATTTTGCCAAAGTAAGTATCATAGATGGATATACCTAGCCACGAAATGTTTAAAAACTACTTTGCACGTGTTTTTACACGCTAAATTTCAAACAAAATTCCACTTCTGAATTTTGTCAAGCGGCAATGTCTGACTTAGGAAGGGTGTCTAGGAGCAGTGTCTGACTTGAGAAGGCTGTCTAGGAGCAATGTCTGACTTGGGAAGGCTGTCTAGGAGCAATGTCTGACTTGGGAAGGCTGTCAAGCGGTAATGTCTGCTTGCGAACCTTGTCTAGGAGTAATATCTGACTTGCGAGGACTGACTAAGAGTAATGTCTGGTTTTAGAATGCCGTCTAGGAGCAGTGTCTGACTTGAGAAGGCTGTCTAGGAGCAATGTCTGACTTGAGAAGGCTGTCTAGGAGCAATGTCTGACTTGGGAAGGCTGTCAAGCGGTAATGTCTGCTTGCGAACGTTGTCTAGGAGTAATATCTGACTTGCGAGGACTAAGAGTAATGTCTGGTTTTAGAAGGCCGTCTAGGAGCAATGTCTGATTTGGGACGGCTGTCTAGCAGCAATGTCTGACTTGGAAGGGCTGCCTAGGAGCAATGTCAGACTTGGAAAGGCTGCCTAGGAGCATATAAGATGAATTCATTGTAGCACATTATTGTTCTCAACTTTTTGCTTACGAACGTATTGCTGTTTTGCACGATTCGGTAGACCACCCCCTACCCTCTTAACTACGCTTGCGGAGATGGGCAATCTCATCGATGAATATGTAATTTTTGTGTACACGGTAATATTTACATCATGATGCATGGTAAGCCATTCCTCTATAATAGTCAACCTTTCTCTTTCAATCAACTAACGGTAACAATCCAATGTTATCAGGCATAATGTTCTGTTAACACATCGAGTGCTGGTAACACCATTCTCTTATCAGAGAAACTATTTCTTATATTAAGATGAGAAAGTACAAAGAAAATATGTTCTTTTGCTTCCAAAATTAAAACAAATATTCCCGTATCTAAGTACTTCTAGAACAAGTTTCAGTCCTGGTTATCTCTCGTTGTACCGCTCAGCTGTCAGTCGTTTTATCTATTATCAGTAGTATTATCAGTAACAGGGAATTTCACCTGCGTCACATGTAATTGTTTCAAGAACCCCAGTTAATTGTTGTGCTACAACTCTCCTATTTGAGTTTCCAAAGTATTAAATCCATTCTTTACATTTCGTGATTTATATACTGTATTGTTTTATGAATGTGTGGGTCTATCTTGTGGACGAAGCGTGAACATGTGACTATTCTTGTCCTGTGTGTTTGACATTCCAAGACCTGGTCTGAGCAGTTGTCACTTTGGTTTTGCAAACATATTTAGTGTCAGCTTGAAGGCACATAGCATGTGATATAAAAAAAAAATTCCAAGATGAAGAAGTGGTAAATATAATGTACTATTTGTATTCAGCAATTAGCGTCATTACATGTTAATCACTTCTAACTGTTCAGTACTGACTCAAGTTAAAATCAATCAATGACAAAGCTCTCTTCCAATATCTAACACTATCAGTTTCGTATGTCTCCACAACCAACAATAGTGTTGTCATATTGATTGTCAAATGTCTGTCATTTCTTGGTCAAAGTATTACAGGAAAAAGTACCTGATATTGTCGTTGGGTATATTAAATGCGTATGATAAGTAAATAGTAATACAATATGGCTAAAGCTATATCGTAAATAGCATAACTGTAATTTATGCTCATTAGCATATATATTTTAAAGTAAAAACTATGGTCAAATTTACACAAGCTTTTGAAACTAGACAATATTCGCGCAACAAATTGAAGCAACTTCGATAATGGTCAAATGATTTCACTGTAGTTTATAGTTATGTCTATCGAATTTTCGATCTTATTTGTAGTCATATATTCCGAATATCTAATTCGACTGAATTATTTATGGCTGGCAGTTATATATTATCATTCTTTAACAGGTTTTAATTTGCTTACCATTTTGGTAGTCTCTGTATGTCAATAAAAAATAAGATCGAACTCTCATAGACATAGATTAGTATCTACAGCTCCTCAAATCTAATTATTCGATTCATGACAAGAACATTATTGTGAAGAAACAAACTATTTTAGACAAATTACCGAGACCAAAATGGTGGGATAACACAAATATGCTAGAAAGGAATCGATTTAGTTGCCATGTGTCTTTCCATGTATTTCATTAATAATAACTTCCAGTTTTGTAAAGTGTTTTGTGATGAGCCCTTAAAACGACATAGTCTATATCATCAAACAGATCAAGAAAATTAACATGGAACCTCATCACAAATTAGTTTCTCTTGATACGTTTAAGTTTGGGTCGAACTGGAGCGTTAGGACTCTATAGTCATAAACTAAGCAGAAGAAAAAAATGAAAGCAACATGTTTAGTAAATCAACAATTAAATGTATTTCTCGAAGTTACAAATTGAAACTTTAAGAAGAATTTAACGTATTGCGAATTCAATACAAAATAATCATTAATGTCTTCTTGCAAGTGAAATTTGTAGAACATTCTTAATTCCAATAATCTTCAATGTGCTGATGTACCAATATTCTTGATGTATAAAAATGATGTAATCAGGAAAGGCTTTAAATGAATTCAAAAAATTCATAAAGTTCTAAACGAGGATGTTCACTTTGTAATTCCAGCAAGTAATTTAATTAAATCATCTCAAAATATTCTGAACCTAGCTATTAAACTCTGATAATAAATTCCGTATGACTAATATTGAAAACAGGGATAAAGAATTTGTTTACAATATGCACCATTTTATTGACAAAGATTTTTAAACTCAATCGAAGTAAACACCTTTTAAACAAATATGATCAAAGAATGGTCGGCATAAAGTCTACCCTCACTCATAGACAAAGTCAAGCACCCAACATAAACTAAATATACATAACAAAAAAAAACAATTAGCAAGCTATAATTTGAACCTGAAGATTTCATCTACATTTAATTATTACAAATCAAAATTCTCAGACAGCGAAACGAATAAAATTACACTGTGTTAGGGATTTTATAGTTTTTGTGTGTAACAAAAAACTATCTGGTAATGAATGTCATTCATATGAAGTATAGGACTCTGACGAGATGGCAAAAATCTTTTTTTTTGGATTATTTAAAGAGTCGGCAGACAAGGGACAAGAGGTATTTAAATGTATGTCAGCTTAATATAGTTTGAATGTTTACTGTTGATACAACAAGTAGAATTATAATTAAGCTGGAAAGTATAAATCGGCCAAAGGAACCTAAAATAGACACAGCAAATGTTGTTACATATATACCTGTTTTCAGATTCAATTAACATATGTTTGGACTGCAAACAAATATGTGTAAACACGAAGTATGGTTGTCATCCGCTTGGTGAGTGTTTCCATGCATGACATTTTGTAAAATCTGGAAAGTTCAGGCCCCCTCCCCAGACAGTGTGTCCGTTTTATCATGTTTGCTCCGTTTGTGTTCAAGCTTTTATCCACTTTGAAAAAGTAAATTAATGGTGCTAATATGTTCCATAGTTATTCCAGTGTTTAGATGAACAGACAATACTGAACAAAGACAGCCTCATGTGTCAGAGAGTAGATAATTTCTACACCTCACAATTGGCCTATTTTGATTGTTATTGCGTGTCATAACTGAAAATAACATAAATTACAGTGATCTCGTAAAAGATATTATCAAATACGATTAGTTCATTAACTACCATAACATCGCGACAGCTACCAATATCAGTCAAAGTCTCCAAAATGAACACAGACATCCCAAGAAAGCAGCTGATCCGAAACTTTGTCAGTTTAAAATGGATTATAAAATCATACCCACTATGCTCATTTAATAATAAAGCAAGCGACGTCATAGCTACTTAACATCTTCTTAGTCTCATAGACTGCTATCATGTTTTGCTCATTTTCACTCTTATATAGATCAGAATGAAAACAGATCCTCAACCCGGAAAAAGAAAACAAATTAACTATGCACATTTGCCAATCACAATCAAAGACATTCCAACGATTCAAAGACGTACAGCCACTGTATATTCCGCTGTGTGAGAACAGCGAAGACTGTGTATACAAGAATCTGCCCCAACTATAAACGAACATCGGGTATGGTTGAACGTTTTGAGAAGCTAACTATTTTGAGACCTAAATTAGATCTTGACTTGACATAGGTCATTACACACCTTTTAAAATGTTTGAGAATTTAGCAAGTGAACTTGTATCTAGACAAAATATTAACGAAGGAAATCGACTGTATAAACAATAATGTCAAGGACGTAATCGTCAATAATAATGTCAAATAAGACAGCTTCTCGGTTAACATCTCCATTGAAGAAATCGGGGGTATTTCAGGGGATTATCAAATTACTGCAGTTGAATGTAATGTATTTATTTGAATAAAGCTGAAGATATTGTAAATATCCAATATGATCCAGATGTATTATGTGGTGTGTTGCTTTATTTTCATGTCAGTGATATCAATTAAAAGGATGCAATTGCTGGAGAAGAAAAGAACCAGGAAGAATATGAAAGAACATTCAAATGGTATGGTCTAAAGAAGACGATGCAGACAAAGATATTCTCCATTAATGCACACGGCCTCATTGGCTAAATACAGATACAATGTATGAGAAAGATGAAATTGTGGTCTACATGACTCACACAAGAGTATCAAGGCCTAAAAGAATACACAATCGTATCCACTATCAATCCCCATTCTACACTCCACTATGAATCACCATTCTACTCTTACTCTCTTAATCCCCATTCTACACTAATCTCTTAATCCCGATTCTACACTTACACTTTTAATCCCATTATGCACTTATAATCCCCATTCTACACGTACACTTACACTCATAATCGTCATTCTACACTTACATTCTTAATCCTCATTATACACTCATAAAATGATACAATATTTCTTCCATAATTTTCAGCACTGTACCTGAGCAAGTCCAAATCATGAATTGGATATCACCCGTCTGTCAAAGCAAGCCTACAATCATTTACTAAAATATTCCCATATTCACACACAGATGCCTCCAGAGAAGTGCACTGAGGGAGGTATGAAGCCCAATTCAATTCCCAATAGGTTATGTATTGTACCAGTATATGAGAGTCTTATGTAAAAATGATAGCATAGAAAAATCGAGTTTTTGCACAAGACAATTTAGTGTGTTTACTATGTTAGAGTTTCGTTTGGTTTTAAATGCACATCCTTCGGAGTTACAAATGAGTATGGGTGAATCATCGATTGAGATAATAATTTAGACTAGTGGGATATATCATTTATACGGCCTGTTTATAAAAGCATTCAAAATCTTCATTAATGGCGAATGAAAACTCATGAAATAATACGATTGACTTAAAGATCGATACAAATTAAAATAACACTAATTACTAAGTTACAATCTCTTACATCAGTTGTGTATTTTAAGGTCATTATCTGTTCTAATAACCGGGGGTATACCGTAAGTAATATCAGCCAACAATACTCCATCATGCTTACAAATTAATTTTGATAATATAGGACAATTCACCTGGGGTTTTATGTTACCATAGATAGATACCATCCACGGCTTGTCCTAGGAGTATATCTTACATCAAATATAGAGAACGCTTCGAGTTGAGCAGGTTAACTAAATGCACTCTTTAATTGTAGTGTGACACAACCGGTACTGTCATAATGTTATTAAGCTGTTTCAATCCTTTCCAAAACTGTATAATGTCTATTTTTGATGGACTTTATAACATTTAAATCAGCTTTGAAGAGAGTGGATCGGTTTCAACGTAATCACCATCTTTAAAGATGAACCATTCCCTTGTAGCAAACCATGAACTGCTCACACAGAGCCAATAGCCTAAAGGTGGAATTATTTTGTAACACAGTAATTGCTGAGAATGTAGTTTTGAATTTCCTGAATCAAGAACCAGTGTGGAACGGAGTAAATTTTGACGTATACAATAGCAATGTACCTATACAAAAGACTACCTACTACTGGACATTTCATTACCCATTACTTAAAGTTTGTATTTGCAGCTTTGCTTTTACCTGGACATAATACAAAGAAAATTTAGAAATAGCCATGAAAACTAACGTTGTATTCGTCACGCAGTTTGCAATCTGATGCAACATCCTCTTACCGGTATTCGTGCAAGTAGAAAGTCTTAAATTGGTTTAAAGATACTTGTACCCTGATGACAGAAGGTTTTGAAACAGAAAGTGTTAAAACGGTTAAAATATAATCGGATCATGATACGAGAATGTACCGAAACAGAAAGTCTGAAATCGGCCTGAATATATAACGTACCCCGATACGAGAACTTTCTGAAACAATCAGCCGGTTCATGTCGCTTTATAAATGCTTTATTCCACAGGTGCACTTGTGCTTTTTAATAGAGAGCACTAGTAAAGTTCTTAAACACAACAAGCATACTATAGTTACTGGACCACATAGATATGTATCAAAGGGTGATATATCTTTCTTATTTTGGCATACCATGGCCCAACATAGGGGAACGAAATGCCTATTGAAATTATACACAAAGACACGGCGTTCCTGTCTAAGAGTGCTCTTAAAACTCACCTATTTCAACTGCAAGAAAAAAACGTCAAGACCTAACAATGTTTCCTCCTTAAATATTTTAAGCATTTCTTATGTTTTCTAAATTCAAAGTGCTTAGAGCTGCTAAAGATTAGGCGCTATATAAATCCTCATTATTATTATTATTATTATTATTATTATTATTATTATTATTATTATTATTGTGACGAGTAAATTCATCTCTATTCTGTCCAGTTCAATACTCTACCACTTAAAATAAATAGACAGGCCGTGCATTCTGACAATATATACGTTTTTGGAAGATGTTGAGAGAACATATTTCATACATACATATATATATATATATATATATATATATATATATATATATATATATTGAAAAAACAGACAGCAACATTAATAAAAGTACGTGTACCGAGAATACGCATGCATTTGGGTGTGTACCTTTGTTGTTTTACCGCCCATAAATATGTACATATCAAGTTATTGTTCTCATTTTTCCCTAATGACTTAGCCCCGAGATGGTTTAGCACGGACTTTGGAGACAATTTTCAGTTGTAAGGATAAATCCATTTTGATATGATGCTTAGCACTTCTATTTAGCGCAGACTTATTTATTTATATATTGTACATACGAAGTACAAATATGGCGTATGCCAAGAATAACATCGTTGTGATGTTTACCAAGTGAAATTAATGCGGTTTATATATATGATTGACAAAATTTGTCAGATACGTTCATACATTAAAAATATAATATGTTTTATATCTAAAAGAGGTTATAAAAAGAAAAGAATTGAATTGTTTTGGAAAGCATGACCGAAACGACTACAAAAGTACCACAATGCAAGTATTTTGTTTCACTGGGTTCTCTGCTTATTTGATTCAGCGGAAGTAACTTTTATCCTGATGTCTTGACTATTTTTGTTCCTGATTTCTCTTTCTGCTCCATATATTAGTGAATGAAATCCATGAAGAGTCGCTTGAGAAATATTTCATTAAATTTCATTTTCAGAACGTTTGCCTAATGCAATAATAAGTATATGATTGTAAGGATTCAATAAGAAGCTTAAGCGTATTCGAACACTATCTCAGCTACAGCAATTACAGGTTACTACATTTGTATGGGAAAATATGAACGATGTTTTTGGATGAATATTGCATAATCGATCTGTGGGAGTGAAATATACATCTCACAAACATGTTCATATTGTGCCATACAAAGGCAGTAATCTTTTTATTATATACTCATTTTATTATATACTCATTGTATTATATACTCATTTTATTATATATTCATTGTATTATATACTCATTTTATTATTTACTCATTTTCTTACGCTACCTAAGGTTTAAATATATAATAAAACACAACAAGAAACAAAGTAGTTGAATGTATTCTGTAATCCAAAATAAATACACAAGTACAGATTCATCAAAACACAACACTATTATTGCATAGATAATTCCGTCCAGCAAGATTTCAACTTATTTTACGTACCCGACAATATTTTCAAAAGGAATCGTCGCTTTGATCTTTATAAATTTAAATTTAGCGTCATATTGTGAATGAATGCGCATTGCAGCCTCTTTTATATGACATGGAATGAATAGATTTTGTGTATCTGGCAATGTTTTGTCTACTCATCTCCGCTGATTATGGACCTGGATTTATTTGCTGAACCCAGATTTCTAATGTTGCGTAATTCTTTCATCATAGGGTGGGTCTAACCACTTGGCCACCGGAGCGGTGATTTATACTTGGATTTCTTCCTTTCCTTTATTCGGGACTGGAAACATGATTAGCAGTGGACGGGTGTTTGAGACTACATTGTATTTTGTTATGTAACAGATTGACAACATTTTTAGACCCATGCACTTTTGGTACTTGGGTAGAAATGGAATGATGCAGGCTTCTGGTCGCCATGGGAGGATGTCTGACTATCGCTAAGACACAAATTAGAGGCGCGAGTAGTCTGGTTCAGGGTAGCAAAAGCTAGTTTTATTAAGTAAGAAATTATCAATAATACACACATTAAAGATGCGAGTTCCTATAATATACCATCATAAACCTGACTGGAACACTAAATAGATCTCAGCGTCGCTTCTGCTCTTTACATACCCTATCGAAACCCCTGTAACACCAGTCTATTCTTTACGAAGAGTAATCTGGAAGCTCAAACGCTGTACTTCAGAAATAAGACGCTAACCATTGTCCTCCACATCGTGGACTTCGAATTGCTTGACCAATTACCAGCAATGAAAGTTAAAATGCAACTGTCATGAATGGACGGACGACTGACATAGCAAAAGCATTGCCGTGAACCGCATATATACATCGTCAGAGCAGCAATTGTCAGCTCATCCGCCACCGCTAGATAGTAGCTTTCAAGAAAGGCCTTCCTTATTTTTATGCCATGTAAAATAGTTTCGCAGCAACGAGGGTACGACGAACTAGCTGAAGCATCCGGCAACTAAAACCGCGATGCCCGTTGCGCATGATAATGATTATTGAGGCAAGTCTAGTTACCTCGCATACATAACATACGATGGGGCGTGCGACACATCGGCTGCTAACATAGCCATGGGTGTAAGCACTTTCCTCACTCTAGAGTTTACCAAAGAGGCAGAAGACGCAATGGAATATTTTTATTACGTTCAGTACCTATGCCTTGACATGTTGGCACACGTATTACATTCCAGGTTGGTTCCCTCGGGTCCTATGGACCCACATCACTATTATTATGCTGACAACCGCATACGATAAGCTAATCAGAGCATTGCAATCCATGGAAAATGGCAAATTTCTACTGTTAGCCCTTCCCATTTCCTGGTAATTGCTTCCAAGTTGGTTGTTATCCCAGAGGCTAATGACCATCCGGTCCGCTTAGAAATAATCTGTTCTTGTATGCAACTTGATATTAGACATCTCCTGGCGTGTGCAAACACATAGCAGTACACAGGAGTTTCAATGACCCGATCAAGTCGGTGCTACACGTAGTCTAGAGCAATAGCGTCAGCACCTTAGACCCGAACGGCCTGGTGCATACGCCGACAATGTCAAGAAAGGTGAACTCTCCGACGTGAAGGCGATCGGCGTGAATCTTTCCTCGTTCTTCACCCACCAAACTAGTAATGGGACCCCAGGTGAAACCTCTTCTTTTCCCAGGCTATGATATGCTGCGCGATTACTGGAGACATTTTGATAGGCTGCAAGCTTAGGAAACTCCATCGCGTGCATGCTGCAACATGAAAACCTTACTCTACCTGAAACTATTGTCCAAAAAGACCTTTAATGCAAAGGTACTTACCCATAATGTACACCTAAAAAAATGCATTGGTTCAAATGTGCGTGAACGACCAGATCCCGGCTGCCAATATTGTCTCCGACGACACGGATGTGGTTCGAAAGCTACATCTTAATGCTATGATCAGAGCATTTAAACAAATGTGAACGAAATGAATGTACATGCGACTAGTGGAAACAAAATTTTCCTGCTTCTTGGTCTTGGTGTACTCCCCAATAGGTTATGTTTATTTTCCACATTGTCCAGACTTCTATAATTTAGTAGTTTCACGTAAACATTGAGTTTTGTATCAAAGAGATCGCATAAGCGATTTACACACGTACTACAGATCTCATCGCGCTGTATCGTGCTTTTCTCCAGACTACGACAGCCACTAGCTAACACTATGATAATAATTATCACGTTACTTATACTGAGATTAACGTAACATATTATGAACGTTTTTTTTACCTAAAATATAGTTGTATGCAAAAGATCTCGCTACGAGCGAATTAACCAACAGCTGCATGAATCTGTATATGTAATGGCCTCAGGAACATTTTCCTTATGAAACTGAAGCATTCTTAAATGCAGCAATACTGCATTTATTTTTCCCTAACCACCTCATGATTAAACATCACGAAACCCTAATCTAACACATGCATGTCTTGTCTATGTTCACATTTGAATGAATCATGTGTATGTTTTTCTATAATGAACACTTTAAGCATAATAAGCACAACCCTTAACCATGATAGAACGATTTATTAGTAACTCTTATTACTAACCATAAATACCATGGTATACGCATAGGGAGACAATTGCTATCTCAAATCTCAACAAATACTATCGTTTGCAATTATTCATGAAATTTCCAAAAACACTGTGAGAGACGAACATGGTAAACTGTTATTGTGCTTCTGCACTAATCACACACCTATGCCACACAAGTTTTATTAAAAAAACCAACAGGTGTAAGGGGAAAAGTTATGACAAGCTTTGTCACGTAAGGCCATACGGATTGACCGAGTTGAAAGCGGCGGCAAAAATAAAAGCCAAATAGTCAGGTATAACTTTTACCAACTCTATATTATTACATGAATCTGATTGTGTGGTTGTGTACACAGTCTGGCCAAATGCCAGTCAACAATAGTTAATTCTGTTAGGAATTTCTTGCTGTAGGATTAAGTGTTTACCCAAACCCTCTAAACATGAATGTTGCCATAATCAACCAGTTGCTTCAAAAAATAACTCTCCTGATTTATATTTCTTATTCCAAGATGAGGTCAAACAAATGAATAGGAAGACGTTTTAAAGCATCAAAGTCTATGAACATATATCATGGTTGATAGATTAGATCAATGAAACATAATATTGTTGAGACGTATCATGCAAAATAGCAACGTTATCAAACATTTTTATTAAAACAAAATAGACCAATGTACATTTTCATATAATTCCAATAGCCTACCTGGTTTCTACCATAATATTTTGCATACATTGAATCCTATCCTTTTCTTCCTCACAAATTATATAGACCTTTGTATTAGTAACAATAAAAGTGGCAGCTAGAATTTTACATGCTATAATGGAAACGCGTTAATTTTAATGTCACTATTTCTCAATTTTCACAGTTATGCTTATCGACTTTACCTATACTATGACGTAAATACTTCAAATTCTTCTCCTTTCCCTCTTGTAAGTGTAGCAGCAAAATTGATTTGTAATCCCTTGTATACGGAGGTTCCGATTCACCACTTAAAATGTTTTATAAAAACAAAATCTTACAGATAACACCCACTCTTCTTTCTGTCAAACAGCAAATTGACCCGACAAATGAATTCTCTTTCAATTGTAAAGAATTAAGTTACTGCAGCTGAATTTTTAAACATAGAGGATGATTAAAGATGGCCGCCAGTGAAAGTAGTTAAGAAAATCTTTCCCAAAATGTTGGTGATATTTACAGTTTGCAGTGTGATGTAGAGATTTATCTTTGGTCTAGCATCTATGTGAAGCTTTTCATCTTCAATCTAAAGTTTCATTTCATCTGTGGATTATGTGTCTCTTGCAGAATTTGTAGTTTTGTGAATTTTATTTTTAAAAATGAATCTCTTTTCTATGGTTTATGTAACCTGGTGTTAATTTACATCTTTTTGAGAAGACCCTCATACTCATTAATCTACACAATTTACAATACTTTCTCACAATTTCATTGAGACAGTTTAGGATTACAATAAGTGTTCTGAACTCTCTTAACTGACAAAATGAGCAATTCAAAAAAAAACTGTTCAGTCTACCTTGAATAGTAGTTTTCAGAGTGCTAGGAAGGAAACCAGCAAGCCACTAACAAGGTCAGCTACAAGCTCTCAGTCAGGGGATTCGACTGTTACTAATGAAGAGGTGAGTTGTGTTGAATTAATCCAGAGGGATCTACTCGAAATAAAAACTGCTATTAATTTATTAGTGACCAGAGAGGAATTAGGTGGATTAGTGTCTAACATAGTATCCCAGCTGTTTGAGAAACTGAAAATCGAACTCATGAAGGAAGTGGACAAACAAATTGTTAACAAAACAAAAGAGTTAGAGGAAAAAATAGAATCAATGGACTTTGAAAATAACCAGTTAAGAGAAGAATTAGTTGATTCTTAGAAAGAAAGTGAAAAGCTAAAAGAAGAAATGAAAAATAATACAGATTGTTCCAAAGAAGCCATGAAGATTGCAAACCACAATGAGCAATACTCAAGGAAAAATAACATAAAAATTTTCAACTTGCCTGAATCACAAAATGAAAATGTCAGAGCAAAGTTTGCAGAGATGGTGAAGAATGTAACAGGTCATGATGTAGATGACAGAGATATTCTCGCAATACATCGGATCCCTGGGAAGAATGGCGCCCCTAAACCATTAATTGTGAAATTTTGGAATGCAGAATCCAAAGTTAATATCGCCAAGAGGAAAAGGGATTTCAAGAACAAATGTAATGTAAGAATAGTGGAAAATGTTACTAGACAAAATATGGGTCTCATAAATAGATTAACTACCCATCCAAAAATTGAATCTGCCTGGTACTTTAATTGCAGTGTGTATGCAAAATCAAAAGCGGGAAAAAGGTACAAATTTGACCTTTTTGACGACATCAGCGACACATTCAATCGCATTTTATCGGCAAAATAATTTTTCCATATTGATTCTGGATACATTTGGAGGTACCAAACTGTTCCAAAATGGATATGCATAGTTTTAATTTTAATTATATATATTTAAATTAGAAAAGTGATTTTCGGAAAAGGATAAAGCCTGTAAATGATAAGAATGTTCTTATAATCTTGTATCTAAAATTTTGAAATATGCATATTGTATTTCAATTTTGAATCAATGGACAAAAAGTGTTATTTCTTAGTCACACTGTATTGATGTTTACATTTACTAATTATACCAACACTCCAGCGTAGAACAGAGTTCATGTATTACTATATTGGGCAACATAATATATGTACCCAAAGGTGCATGACACTACTACACTTATCTATTTTTTAAGCATTATGTGGTTATGTGTGTGAGAGAGTGTGTCCCAAGGTGTATGTGAGCATTTTTCATGATAATGGTTTGTGATGCATGTCTATATAAGCGTTGTGAAAGTTTTAGTTAAAAAAAGATTTAACAATGGATACTCAAATTAAAATTTTGTTAATGAACGTTAGGGGTCTGCATAGTTCTGATCTCAAAAGAAGAGATATTTTCTGCTGGGTCAAACAAAAGAAAGCATCTATTATATGTTTACAAGAGACACATAGTATAGTTGATACTGAAAAGTATTGGGAGGCTGAATGGGGATATAAGTGTGTTTTTATAGCCATAAATCTAGCAGTAGTGCTGGTGTTGCTATCCTGTTTAGAAATAATTTTGAATTTCTTATTCTCAGAAACAGATGCGATTGTCAGGGCAGATACATTCTCTCAGATTTATCAGTTAATGAACAGAGATTTACACTAGTGAATCTATATGGTCATAATGATGATAATGCTGAGTTTTTTAGAAATTTGAAAGAGGATATTATAAATTTTGAAATATCCTCTGTTATTATTTGTGGTGACTGAAATGTTGTTCAGGACATGGAGCTTGACTCTTATAATATCTTGCATGATGAACACTCAATGGCCCGAGCAGCAGTCCAGGACATCAAGAATCAACTAGATTTACTGGATCCTTGGAGAACAGTCAATCCTGACAGTAGAGTATTTACTTGGCATCAGGCAAACCCAGTGAAACAGAGTAGACTTGACTATGTTTTAATCTCTGAGGACATGTTTTCAAGTTGTATGGACGCCTCTATTATTCCTGGCTATAAAACAGATCATTCAGCAATAACACTAAAATTGTCTATATCTGCAGCACCGAGAGGTCCTGGATACTGGAAATTCAATTCAAAGCTATTAAAGCAAAATGAATATATTCAATTGGTAAAAAAAATGTATAACCAACACAGTAGAAGAATATTATTGTGAAGGTGATAAGAAAAACCCACTTCAGGTGAAACTAACATGTAATAATCAATTGTTTTTTGAAATATTATGTACTCACAAGCTAAAGCAAAACAGGAAAAACAAAATTTCAGGAAATCGGAAGCTGAAATACATACCTTACATGCTTTAGTGAATCAAAATAATAACCCCACTACGATGAAAAAATTGAACAAAAAAAACAAGCGGATTTAGAAGAAATGAGGAAAAAAGAGGTGGAAGGTATAATGTTAAGATCTAAGACAAGATGGTATGAATCTGGTGAAAAAACTCTAAATATTTTCTCAATCTCAAAAAGAGAAATTACACAAACAAGACAATAAAAGAGTTAACTTAGGAAGATGGAACAAGGGTAACAGATTCAAAAGAAATATTAAATCAACAGAAAGACTTTTATGAAAAATTGTACCAAAGTAAAAACAAATGTAACTTTCAAACGCTCAACCACTTTTTTAACCATGATAAAAAACTCTCAGATTTTGAAAGAAGTTCCTGTAAAGGTAAGTTAGCGTTTGAGGAATGTGGTTTAGCACTAAAAATATGAAAAATGAAACTAGCCCTGGTTCTGATGGATTTACGGTAGAATTCTACAAATTCTTTTGGAAAGACCTAGGCAGTTTTATCTTTAGGTCTCTAAATACTGGATACGATATGCAACATTTTTCATAATTTCAGTCTCAGGGGATCATAACGTGCATTCCAAAAGAAGATAAAGACAAGAAATTTATAAAAAATTGGAGACCAGTCTCACTACTTAATGTAGATTACAAGATTGCTTCAGCGTCAATTGCTAAAAGGCTTATAAAGTACTCCCGTTTATCATCAGTGACACCCAAAAGGGTTTTATGAAAGGGAGATTTATTGGTGAAAATACAAGACTTTTGTATGACCTGATGCAATACCTTGAGGAAAAAAATGAATTTGGTCTCCTCCTATTGATAGACTTTGAAAAAGCTTTTGACTCAGTTGAATGGGACTTTCTGGAAACTGCTCTGAAGTCTTTTAACTTTGGAGAATCAATTTGTCACTGGTTCAGGCTATTTTGCAATAAATCAAAAAGTTGTGTTATTAATATTGGACATTTATCCCCATTCCTTAATTTGGAGAAAGGTCGTTGAGAGAACAAATGATATTGTTGTAATTATTCAACATCCTTTTGATACACAAGGGTCTCTATTAAGTTTTGATGAAATAAAACAAAAAACAAAATCAAATAATTTCATACAGTACTTTGCCCTTTTTTTAAAGATCTCAGTGATGTGGAAAAAGAAAATTCAAACTTTCTTTGAAAGTGGAAACAGTTTTCTTGTAGCTTTGGGCAAAACATCTCTCCTTAGGGTAAGAGCAAAGAATACATTTATCTATAAAGACCTGATAATAACCAAAATAATAAAGCCAAATGGTAAACATGAAACTTGGTCCAGACAGCTAGAGTGTGCGATTGATACAAATGAATGGACCAACTCTTTTGTTTCGGCTAGATTTTGTACAAAAGACACAAAACTGATTAGCTTTAACTTAAGATTTCTCCACAGAAATATTGCCAAAAACCAGTTTCTAAAAAGATTAAAATTTAAGTGATAATGATAAATGTACCTTTTGTAATGAGGGAATAGAAGAAATTGAGCACTTATTTTATGACTGTTTAGTTACTGAAAACTTTTGGAAACTGTTGGTAGAATGAATCCAAACTTATGACCCAAATTTTAAAATTACGCGAAAAGATGTCTTTATAGAAAATAACAACTTTTATGATCTGATTAACTTCCTAATTTTGCTTGCAAAATATGTTATATACAGATCACGTTGTGCATCAAAAAGCCCAAATCTTGCCTATTATAAAAATTGTGTTTTATCATATAAAACGCTGGAAAAATATGTCGCCAAAGTTAATAACAGAAGTGACGAGTTGAAAAGAAAGTGGACCCTATTATCAACTTTGGTACATGAATTATTATTATTATTATTATTATTATTATTATTATTATTATTATTTTTACTTTTAAAATTTATATATTTTTTATTTTTTTTATTTTTTATATTATTATTATTTTTTTTTAATGCAATTTCAAACATCTTGGGGTTTGTATGCGAGTATGACTTTGTGTACAATAATTGTGATTGTAAGTAAGTGTCTGTGTGTGTATGTGTGTGCGTGTTGTGTAGGGAACACATGTAGAGATCAGGACACAAAAGAATTTAAGATCATGCCCCATACGCCAGGTCAGGTGGTGATGTAGGGGAATATGTTAAATCCTGATGCCTTGTGTTCAATAATACAAAAAAAAATTTTCAATAGTGCACTTGCAAAGTCTGTATTTATAACTGAAAAGTTCACAAAACAAGCTTGAAGGTATTAATTAGCTTTACCCAGTAAAATACTTGTACTTGTAAACCTCTCTCAGATTATTTCTTTGGATTTGTAAGATGCATTCATTCATGTGTAACCATATTATGACTATTGTAATGATAACTTGATTCATTGAAGTATTTGTCATATTTTGTTCAATATTCCAGTCAAATAAACTAATCAGTGTTTAACAAAAAAAAGAATTATTAAATATACTCTGTATCGCATTGCTAATTTAACGAATGAATACACATCCTCGCCTTGCTCCAGTTTCCCTCGCAACAAATCACAAATATGAGTAGTACGTGCAATATTCCATTCACTAGAAAAAATATATTTATATTTTAATTTTTTATACTATACTCATACTCAATATTATCATATGTTAACAAGCTCCTTTAGTTCAACTACCAACATATATGTAAGCTTTGGAATAATGAAATAAAACATGCATCATTGAAAGACCTATGTGTGAATGACTGACATATTTTTAAATTAATGTCTAGTGCGTTCAAGAAGCGGACGGTGCCGGTACCCATTAAAATAGTGTCATAAATATATTTAATTCTGAAAAAACAACATGCATATATCTCACACATACTATCGAATATTATTACTATAATTATGGTAAAGTTCATCCATACAAATGTATTTGAAATTTACCTCGTGACAATGAATAATGAGTGTAAAAACAACGAATGCTATCCACGATATAACGTTTATCTTTGTCAATAATAACGTCATTGCAGATGATATATCCTGTTAGACCGGATCAAACTCTTTAACAACACTTGGCTACGTTATCAGGGAACTCCTTTTGATCAAACTTAATGAAGCGGAATTCCGTTTGTATAGCTTAGCAAAAATAACTCTAGTGGCAAACAGTGACAAAGGAAGTACGTATACAATTATACACACTTAATTATAATGTAGTCTTGTGATTTGATCGTTTGACTGTAACCCTAAATAGCTGGATACATTGAAGTAATTTTCTAACCTAAATGATGAAAAAAAAAAAAAAAGCTATGTATATATGAGTTTTTTCTGCCATGTCAATACCTCATTTTAGATATCTCTGGGAGGCCATAGCGTACTCGCTATCGAAATCGCGCGGAAACAGCAGACGTTTGTCCTTTAAAAGCGATGTCCAAATTAAACGACATTTTATTAAACTTTGCCTGATATCGACAAACAAAAGTTGACGTTGGAACTTACTACGTTTCATTGAGTATCTAATTATAATTAATACGAGGTGAGGAAGATCACTTAAACAATCAACCGGTTTAAACATGTTTTGTACTAGAGAATACTGATACATTTCGTAAACCGCGATACAAGCATTATATATATAATAGACGACAGAAATAACTATTTTAGTGTGAACATTATGCTGTTATGGGGGTGATTCTGGTTCGAACACGGCATAAAGTAGATATTTTATACATTCCTTTTCAAATTTAATAACTGAATAAAGTACAAAAGTCCTGAACCTAAATTAAAGTATGTAGACCACATAAAAACGTAAGATGAAATATATGCCTTTAAAACCGAACAGATGGCGTGGAGTATTTCCAATTTCGGTATGAAATACAACACGACAAGCTTGCCACGTGAAAGCATGAGGCAGCCAAAAAGTATGGAGGAGAGAAGCTGGATCTTGAAAATGCTTAATAGCCGCATAACATTAGTTTAAAATAAATAAATCATAGGCTGTTAATATCGGACACAAAATGCCATTAGAACACACATGAAGCATACCTGAAATACGAATGACGCACGGGAAAAGCAGATCTCACGTGTGTCATACAGACAGATAAAGACAACACATAACAACAAAATAATTACATAGATAACGTAATAGTGGCCTTACACGGGATGCAAGCACGCGAACGTATAAAACATATATATTGTCCATAGGCTCACCGTGGTGAGTATTTTGTCTGTGTGTCTGTGTGATTTGGATTTTTAACGTGGCTTTAACAGCTTTTCAGTCATATCGCTACGATGTCTGCAGGGTGACAGTTTATAGTGATGTCTGTGGCATAATGTCCCACCTAGTCATAGTATCCTGACGTCAGGCCGACAAGTCCTAACTCTAACCTCTTAATACTGATCACCAAGCGGGGCAGTTTATAGTACCATTTGAGCTTTTAGTAAACATGTATGACATCCTTTTAAGCCTAAGTTGGCGACCTATTATTAATATTCTTTTCTTTTTGCTTTTATTTTTCAGAACCTTTTTCTTTTTATTCCTTTTTTAAATTGTTGTATGCCTCTAAAAAGTAGTCGAGAAACATGCATTTACATGTTTTTACCTAAATAAAACATGATGGAAACCACTGACATTTTCTGACGAAATCCTAAAAAAACATCTTAATTAACTGTTTCATCCAAGATATTTTAAAAGTGTAATTTTGGCAATTTTGATTACTCACATGCAACTGAATTTTTAAATAATTAAATAACAAATGAACCATATACACACAAAACATACTTACAATCTAGTAAGAAAGCAATATTTTAAACCAATAGCGTATTCGTTTTGAGGAACGGACAAATCATTAAATGTTGAGTCTTACAAGCCATATTTAATGTATTTAATGTATTTTTATCAATTACTATTGATCATGGAGTTGGCAGCAGCTGTTGTTTAAACATTAATCCAAGACCTCAGTTAAAATACATTTAATGTCATAGTAAAATCACACAATCCCAAAACATAATTCATCGTTAATATTATAGAATATAATAATATAATACAAAATAATACAACATGTAATCAGAGAGAACTAAAATACTTTCCATAGTGTCTTTCAAACACAGTTACTATTAGACCATCGAACAATCTATTGTTCTTACATGAAAGAGAAGAACAGAAGTCTTGAAGCCCCATTAGTGCAATACTTAGAGAAATTTGTTTGTGTTGTGTTTTAATCCATCTTTTGAGCACATCTCTTTGTTTCGTAAATGGCATATTGTAAATGCAGATACTGACCTTTTCAGTTTTCTAATATTGTAAATATAATCACGTGAAGTATGAATATTTTACTAGAGTATGAAGCACCGTGTTACTGAAGTATTACTAGTCTAATTGTAGTGAAAATACAAATTTAAGTTACGTCAAAAATACAACTAATTTTGAAAAGTTGATAGGCATGCCAGTTGTAACAAAACCCTTCTGGTTGTTTAAGCTTTGTCGTCGAGGATTGATAAAATAAGAACACATTTATAATTATGGAGAAAAGAAGTGACAATTATGAAGTTAAATTTGACAAATTATTTAATCTATATGATATGCTTTAAACATATTATGAAGGTTGCTTACATTATCAGGTTTTATAGCATTAACAAGCATAAAGATCAAAAGCACGTTTGTTTACTGGCGATGAATCCACGCTGACGAGACCATTTTAAGAGCCAAAATAAGGTCTGTCGCCGTCTAGTTGTAAAGATCCATATGACCTTTCTTCAAGAATCAGGAATGAACAAGTTCTATATTGAGTACCTATTTCATTAGATGGAAGTACCCTTTGATTTTTATACTGACCTCAAGGCCTTGAACGTGTCGGTGAAAAGGCAAGAAACTGATTCCACCGACAGCGATACCAATTAAACCTCCATCCAGCTTCAGCGCGGCTTCTGCTATATCGAAAAGCGATGTGAATTTTAAACCATACCTAATGTGATATATAGAAGAAAGTACGATGTAGCTGAAATGATCAAAATCCTGGAGAAAGAAATGGTATATCGTCCTGATAAAACGGCTCACTCTCATACTTTGGCGATGATACCTTCCACCACCAATACGTTCCGAAAGGTTAATGCCTATCACAATTGAAGAAAGCAGCTTGATATGGACCGAGTAAAAGACTGTCGTAACACTGAACAACACCACAGAGCCTCCAATATCAGTTTAATTTCTAGCTAAAACGAATACAGCATATAACGAAAGATCCTCTTTCTTCCACAACTTGTATAATTACGACAGACACATGCTAATGATAATTTTGTGAATGAAACCACTGCAGATAACAATGGCATGCCCGACATCATATGCATGAGTATTACCTTTTCCCGTATGAACATCCAGTTTATTGACAGGTGTTAAATCTGACCATGCAGCATATCCAAGCTCGATGTTGATGTTACATGTTAATTTCAATGGATATGTTGAAAACGATGTCCAAAGTTATTTATCTGTACAAGACAATAGATGGGTCTAGTTTTGATGAGATGCATCTATTCGCACACACCTTTGGAGTCTCCTATATCACCATTAACCTTCTGAGTGAGTATATCCGAGGAAGAATATTAGCACGCTCATACAGTTAAAGATGTATGTGGATGCAGAACTATACAAGACCATAGCCTATCACCGCTGCACTGTCAACGAAATAATGAGTTAAGTACCATATACTCAGATTTTCCAAAGAGATACCCTCTCCAACTTGACTTGGAATATCCAGGCGAGCTGCATAACGATCGTACGTAATCTGGTGATTAAGGACAAGTGAGTCATTCAGTGCAAAATTAAAAGTAATGCAAAAATTTAAAAAAAAAAACAATAATGAGGAGTTTGTATAGTGCCTAATCTTTAGAAGCTATCAGCTCTTTAAAACTATGAATACAAAACGAACCTAAAAAAAAAACAACACAAAAAGACCATGAAATTGGCAAACTAAGAATGCTGAAACTATTTAAGGTAGGAAACATTTTAGGTCTTTAAGTTTGTTCATGCAGTCGAAAAATGTTAGTTTTAAGAGCACTCTCCAACAGGATCACTGTGTTTTTGTGTCTAATTTCAATGGGAAACTCATTCCACGTAGCTGGGCCCTGGTATGCAAACGAATGTTGTCCATATGATTTCGTTTTCATAGTGGGAATAATGAGCAAACGATTATCAGACGAGGAGCGTAAGTATCGTGCTGGTGTGTACACATGTGGGAGGCCTAATAGGTGTACTGGACTGGAGTCCGTCATTGAAACGTAGCACAGAGAACAAATGTTGTGTTTGATTCTGTATCGAATGGATAACCAGTGTAAGGTACAGAGCAGTGGGGAGGTCTGCTCTGGTCGTGATACTCTAACGATGATCTGAGCAGATGTGTTTTAACTTTTTGACGTTTACGTAGTAGATATTGAGACGAACCAGACAGAATGTCCAGTCTTGAAAGAACTAATCAACTCAGAAGTGGTTTAGTGGCATCAGCTCAAATATATTTGCGAATAGAGCTAATGCGTCTAAGCTTAAGATATGCAGCTGTGCATATGTTAATGACGTTGGTGCAATATGAGAGTACTGTCCAGAGTAACACCTACGTTTCGTACCGACTGTATGGATTTAATGATGGTGTTGTTGATATTTATTGTTTGCGGTAAAGGATATGAAAGAGAAAGTCTTTGTGACCTCTGTTTAATCATCATTCATCTGCAGTATGTTATATGTCATGCATGACTTCACATCAGAAATGCAACTCTCTATTCCTTGGATGGAAGCATCAACTATATTTGGGTAGCTAGACTTTTATATTTGGGTATGTCATCAACGTACATTTGGTGTGATACTGGATTATTATCTATGACATTTGAGACCGGCTGAGTGTATAGAATTTATGGTAATGATCACAGAAAATTAAAATACTTAAATGCTATACATAAATACACTTTTCAATACACCTGATTTAGGAATGTAAGCACTTAATGTTTTGCTAACTATATCGTACACAACATATTGTTTCGGGGGGGGGGGAACACACAGACGTATTATATTGTAACCATACGTTTCTTTTTTCAGTTGTTAAATTTTTTCAAGAATTTATAATTTTCTGTAATTGTAATGGTATGGCTAGAGCAACTTTTCTTATCCTATACCATAATTTCGTCTCTTAGACAATATATTTTCCCATAGGACCATGTATTAGACCGTGAATCTACCACCACTTTTGTGGTCGTCAGGTAAGGTTTGCTCGTCTGAAAAGCTGTCATTCGTGTCGAAAGTTTCCATTAATAAGAACACCTTTCTATCCCTAAAGGGTTACAAGATTAAACATTGTGGCATGTGCGCATCTTACGACGATACGACGATGTATCGGATGTACGTATACCTTTCGAGAAACGCTCGCGTTGCGTAAGTTACGGCGTGCGTAACTTCCTACTTTGTACGTAAATTACGCCAGTGTTAGTGAAACCATCATCAGCTTCGCACCCGTATGATAATATGTAAATCACCATGACGTGGATAGAGTCAACAATACTGGCGATATCCAAACTGACCCTTTCAATGTGGTAAAATAAGATCACGTCTCTACGAGACACTTGAGTGACACAAGGCGTGACAATCAAATCAAAGTGTTTACCATTCCACCTACAATCAGAGCATGGTGGATTTATTTGTTCCAATACAACATCCATTTAAGATGAATGTGAAATCAATCGAAAGATAAGATCTGCCGGTACAAGACAAGATTTTATCGCTTACGTTTTAGAAAGTAATGTTTGAGGGGGATATCTGCATGTTTGCACTGATCATCTATACGCCACGTTAAGTGTACTTATTCCCTGTAACAGCCTAAAAGGGATGGTGTTTGCGTAAACACTAAGTATCGTCTGGGTGAGACCTCCTGTATTGGTGTTCTCTGTCGAGTTAGTAACATTAAAAATATAACCTTCAGACGTCATAGAATAACTAAACCACCGAAATTAAAAAGCAACATTTGCATGTTGCACAGTGGCATCATCATAGGCGTGAGTAATTATATTATGAGAAGTTATTAACAATACAACGCGCACATTTAATTAGCATTCATTTACTGGGCGACCGCTCCGGTGGCCTCGTGGTTAGAGCGTCCGCCGGAGGTCGTGGGTTCGATCCCCGGCCGAGTCATACCAAAGACTTACAAAAACGGTACTAACAGCTGCCTCGCTTGACGTTCAGCATTAAGAGGTTAGTGTTAGGACTGGTCGGCCTGGTGTCAGGATAATGTGACTGGGCGGGACATCATGCTACATGTCTGCGGCATGATGCCTCAGTGGTAGACATCACTATAAACTGCCTCACTGCAGACATCGTAGCGATATGACTGAAAAATTGTTAAAGCTACGTTAAAAATCCTAAACAAAACAAAATTTACTGGGCAAGACCAGCTGGGTACCAATTGAGAATGAAGTGCAAATTCTGCTAATCTATGGTTTTTTTTTTTACATACAGGCTCCCCAAACCCCACTATTATTTTGTCGTTCTTAGTTAATGGTCCTCACATAGTATCACCAGATATGGTGCTATATAAATAGTGAATTCGTTATCTTCAATATCTGCATAGTCTTTCCTTTCCGTGTTTATATCCTCAGTAGTGTTTCTATGTTTTCCCACTCTCGCTAGCAATGAGGGCTAGTACAATCTGTGATTCATAGGGAGTGACATTCATGTCAACGGCCACTGTGAATCAGGTCTTGGAGGTCTCTAAAGGTTCTGTTTAGTCCTTAAACTCTTCTTCAGGATAGTTACCAGACTCTTCACAATCAAATGCAAATTCTTCCTTCCAACTGTCTTCCCCCTTACGTTTCAGACTATCCATGAGTGTATCACTTAAATTCGTCAACTCAAGTCATTAATTGGTATGCTGTTGATAATCACCCACTCTACCATGACCATCAGAGTCCAAATAAAGGTTGTTGCAGGTTAACTATGGAAGTAAAATGGACGAAATACCTCCATTGTTCAAGGTAATGGGGCCATAGGGCCAATCGTATCTAGTACAATCTATGATTCCTAAGGTCTATCTATGTAGCCCTTAATTTCTTCTTCGAGATAATTATGAAGCTTTTCAAAATGAACAGCAGACTCTCCCTTTACACTTGTATACTCCGTTTCTAATTTGTTTGTTATAGTGGCGTGAAACCCACCTTACCAGATTCTCCAGAGGCAAGCTCCCTCCTACCTAAACCAACCCACTAAATGCACACTGACTCAAGTAAAAACATTTCAGATCCGTGAATTTGCAAAACGCTATACATCCTGGTCAGAAATCTTAATTCAAATACAGATATAGATGCAAATACTCTTATCTTTAAATCATAACGTTCAAGTCCTAGACTCGTACACTAATACAACAGTCCGTGATAGTTACCACGCTATATGTATGCAGATCACCAATAAATAACACATTTCCTCATTGTTAGGCTGAAGCTATTATTCGTAAATGATCACCAACTGATCTTGAAAGACCACAGTATATGAATATTTCCTTAAAGCTAGCTCTTTCTCTCTCTCTCTCTCTCTCTCTCTCTCTCTCTCTCTCTCTCTCTCTGAATTGGGAAAGTGAATTATGTTATATATTTTATGCGCGAATAATCACTGACCACAACAGATATTAACTGCCCACCACATTCATCGCGAATCTAGTTCTTCATTCTGTTATAGAATTCATCTTGCCAGCCTATACGTTTGAGCATTAAATAAAATAAACAATTGGATGTTGTGGGTAACTGATATATTTTATCTTGAGCATTAAAAACCTGTGTATTTTCACCCACTTAATAATATACATCCGATATTCACTAGTTCCAAGGAAATATCGTCTATTTAGTTTTCCACATATTATCGGGTACCATGACATTTTGTATTTATGATTATACCTGGTCGTGTCTCATATTATATAATAATTATATTATGGTCCTTCAGCGCATTGTACTATATACACATATTAACACAGATTAACCTTTATGTTCAGATGTGTATACTTTTTCGAAGACAAGGCACTCTTGTAATGTCACATGCAGAAAATAATATACCACTAATCTGTCTTGCGTGATCGCTTCAGAAATCTCTGCAGCCTGGGAAAGTTTTCGAGCCTCTTATTTTGGCTGAATTATTTCCTCTTTATTTGGCTGAATTGTTGCCTCTTATTATGGCTGTATTTTTATTGCCTCTTAAAATAGCTAAATTACTATACTTAACCACAAATGTGCAAGAGGTCTAAAATCAAACGATGGTGTAGATCTTAAAAGATGAAAGCACAGATCGAGTTACATCGTCTCAAACAAAATTCTAGAAATAGTGTGGTAGCAAACATCAACTTTAAATTACAAATACCCCTTTATTGGCAAATATTCAGCTATACTAAATACCTATCTACAAACGCAACACAATCTTATAGGTAGTGTAACAAAGAAGATGCGGTGTAACAAGCAGAGGAAAATAGTGAAACTTTATTTTTCATCTACACCATCAACAATATCATTCAAGTATAGTAACAAAGAAAATGCGATGTAAAGGCCAGATGAAACGAATGAAACGTTCTTTTGCATCTACACCAAACACCTATCTAACCTAAAACGTTTAAATAAAATCAAGTAAATAACAATTAGGGGAAAGAACACAAAGATAATCTGATTTCTCCAACTACATTCCTATATTTAACAATTTTTATTCAAGATATGTATCCAACAAAAAAGGAAACACGTTAGAGCGCATATGCCAAAGGTGCATTCCTATGTCACACAGTTTTATAATTCTTCCAACACGTGTGATGGGAGAAGTAATGACAAGCATTGTCATGGACTGACAGACAGTTGTAATGGGAGAAATGATGACAAGCTTCGTCACGGACTGACATTCAGGTGTAATGGGAGAAGTGATGACAAGCTTTGTCACAAACTGACAGATAGGTGTAATGAGAGAAGTGATGACCACGAGTAATGGGAGAAGTGATAACACGCTTTGTCAGAAACTGACAGACAGGTGTAATGAGAGAAGCGATGACAAGGCTTGTCACCGACTGACAGACAGATGTAATGGGAGAAGTGATGACAAGCTTTGTCACAAACTGAATTACAGGTGTAATGGGATAAGTGATCACAAACTTTGCAACAAACTGACTGACAGGTGTAAGGAGAGACGTGATGACAATCTTTGTCAAGGACTGACAGACACGTACACAGACTAAAGCCACAGCATAAATATCACCAGCTCTATATTATTACATGAAAATCATTGTGTGAACAGTTTGAGCAACTGACGATCAACACTAATTCGAATAGGAATGTTTTGTTGTCGGGATAGGTATTGACCAAAAACATCAAGCAATACATAAATAATCGCTTTATCTCAAGGAGGAAAGTTAAACCTAAAGCATATTTCTTTAAAAGATGATTCTCCCGATCTATCCCTAGTATTCCAAAATGAGGTCAAACAAATATACAGGAAAACATGCAGCAAAGTCGATTTGAAAAATCCTTGTCTATTGATCTAATCATTGAAACATATTATTGTAGAGACATATACCATGTGCAAGATCTTCGTTGTCAAATATATTTAATAAAGCAATATAGACAAATATACACTCATATAATTCGAAGAGCTTTAATTCGATCAACTATACATAGTCGATCTTTAAAATAGGCAATGGCTGTTTTTGATGTCCCTATTTTGAATCTTGTAAGTGTAGCAGAAAAATGTAAGTATAATCCCTTGTACATTCACATGTTTACATCTTTCATTAAAACACGTTTCTAATTTCTGATATTATTATTGTACTTAATACTATTATATATTAACATAAACATTGTGTTCCTGTTGCAACATGTTCGTACGTGTTATAATCATTGAAGAAAATATCCATTATTGAAATACCGATACGTAAATGTTCGACACTTCTTTTGATCATTAACTCTAAGAGGAACAAGTCAGCATAAATTAAAAACGTGTCATAAATAGATCTAATTCTGAAACAAAACCATACATATATCTCACACATACTATCGAATATTACGGTATTATCCTTCCATGCGATTATACTTACAACTTCCAACGTGGCATTGAATAATGAGCGTAATTACAATGATTGCCGTCCACGACACAACGTTCATCTTTGACAATAATAACACTACTGCAGACGACGTCCTATCCCGTTGAACTGGATTAAACTCGTATGTAACACTTGGCTAAATTAGCAAGAAACTATTTTGGATAAACATAATACAGTCAAATTCCGGTTGTATGACGTAGAAGCAGTAACTCTTGTCACAAGCCGTGAACACGGAAACACATTTACATTTGATGCAAACTTAATCAACCACCACCTTGTGACCTAGTGGTTTAATAGCTAAGCGATCTGCTTTATTACTGCATTAACTCTAAATACATGAATACACTGAATGTAGTTCTAAACAAAGGGTCCAAATGTCAAATCTGAGCATCTTCATGCACAAGAGAATTTACAAGTATCAAGTAATTGCTGTACCAAACTGTCTTGCCTGCAGACATTTTCTACGCGTGTGCATTACTACATACATACACTGTTATAAACAAAATAAAGTCTAAATAATACAATAATGGAATGCTTTTTAGTTGAATGTACAGTTTAAATCTGTGGCACCAATTTTAACGTAAATTTGATGTATACACAAACTGCTATATTTTTTATTTTGACACGTAATAGATTACGCGTATTTACCACAAAGAAACTATAAATAATAATAATAATAATAATAATAATAATAATAATAATAATAATAATAATAATAGTAATACTACTACTAATAATAATAATAATAATAATAATAATAATAATAATAATAATAATAAGAAGAAGAAGAAGAAGAAGAAGAAGAAGAAGAATGATAAATATATGCACAGGCGAGTACGCGAGTGAAATTGCACTTAACCGATATTTCACCGTTTCCCATCCACGAAATCAATTCTAATTATATATCTTCTCATCCTTCAATCTTATTAGTGATGAAACACTGATGGTCCGTGCTAAGTATTAACCAATCGATTCCTGTTTAGATATGCCTCGCCTGCTTCCACAGAATAAGACCAAAAACGTTGGACGTCTACCTAAGCAAACCATGTATAGTCAGAACAATAATGAATTACCTTGTACGCTGCAAACGCATGTGACAACGGGCAGTGCACATGTGAAGTTCCAAGACCATTCTTTTAATTGTGTTGATATAAGTGCGCGTCAAATAAACGATAAAAACAAAAACATAAAATATGCAGCGTATAATTTGCTAGTGTTAGTTTCATTGATATTTCCTTCCCCGTTTTAAATATCGGGTATGTCATGTTAGTGGGGAAGATCTAGGTGTTTTCGCCATAGAAGGCATTGAGTGCCCTTAATCCGCACTGACACGGCAGACATTAGACGCTTGAAATAAAGATTAGCGAAATTAAACGACTTTGTACTGACCTTTAACAGCATGATATGGACAAATAGAAGCCGACCTTGGAACACAATATGATTCAAATGTATATCTATCTTACCATTACAACATGGTAGAAAAGCATTAGGAAATTCGGAATGTAAAATCTCACATTATTATGAATATTTAATTTAACAGTTATCGTCAATTAACTAATGGTGATTGTCCAGAGTTGTCAGGCGTACTGCTCTACTTAAGTATTACGTTTTGTTTGCCGGTTACACTATTTATCTATCACATAAAGTATTTCTTCTGTCAAACAGACTAACACAGTACAAATAGGAGGTGCGTTGTTGTTTCAAGAAGCAAAAACAGCACAATCATACCGTATCTGATATCTTAAATAAACAGGATGTTGAAAGGTGAACATGTTACTGATATGTGTACTTTAATTATATGGTCTTACAATGTATAGAGTATTACTATTATTAAAATATTTAATTCTTTACCAAACCATACAATCTCGACTGTTGATAGAATGTCTAATCTACTTAATCGTATTCACCGTCTTCAAAGATGTCAGCGTTCCTTTTTTGGTAGAAAGCATGACATTCTCAAACGGTCATTAGCTTTACAGTGGTTTTGTTGTTGTTTTTTTGTTTATTTTTGTTTTGGTTTTTTTGGTATTTGTAGTACAGTAATTGTTAAACGGATATTACTTTGAATTTCGTGAATCAAAACCCAGTGTGCAACGGAGTTAATTTTGATTAAAAAAGATAGCAATGGACCAATGAAAATGCTGACGGACTCGGTATTTCATTATTATATGCTCTTTTGTTTCTCCGTTAACTTTACATCGTCTGAATTGTACAGTAGTATTCATATTTTTTTAAAACTGCACGAAACAAAGGGCCTCATTGTCACTTATACCTGCTGTCCAATTATTCTTCGTTTAACTGTTTTGATAGAATGATAGACTAGTAATAGAAGACAATGTATACTATAGGTAATATCTGGATTCATTCTAAAAGCGATCTTGAAAATGAAGAGCATAAACAGATGTCTGCTTTAGCAGGTGATAGAATAATTATAAATATAATTATACTTATGCATCTTTAATTTCCTCAAAATGTACTTTCTTATATCTGAAAACTGAATGACATAACCCATGAAAAACCTGGTACTCCTGATACAAAATGTACTGTTATTTTGATTACATTTCCAAATCATATCAGCAGCAGGGAGGGGGGGGGGGCGAATCTGACATTTGCTTGAAAAATCATTTGCTCTAAATCTAACAAACATCTCGAGAGAATTAATTCGAATTCTTCTTTTTCAACCAAAAAAAAAAAGATTACTTGCTCGAAACATAAGTTTTTCGCAAATTATACTCAAAGACCGTTTTCATCGTTTAGTCAAAATACGGTCTCGTCGTGATGTCATGGCCCCCCCCCCCCCCTGCTGCTATGGGTTAACCAAATATTTGATCGAGTCTTTAGGACTTTACAAACAAACTAATCGCTTACACCTCATCTTGTAGATCAATTAAATTATTTGACTGGTCTGTGAGTCGGAAATTAATTCTCGTTAACGAATTATTATGGCATCGCATGTAGACAGGATCAATTGGGTTTTCAATAATTAGGAATCCTGGAGGAGCTGTTGGTGCAAACGAATAAAGAATATATCCCTGCTGAGCTTGATTTGATTGCTCTAGATTAATTTGATAGCTTCCTTCAATTGCATCACATGTTAAATTGAGCGCAATCACCGTTGAAATATTCACATTATGCGGGGCAATATGCCTACCGCCACCATCTGGATCATTATTATACCTGAGGAGGACAGTTGAATCTGGTTTTTGTAGCGCCTTGATATCGGTTCTAACTATTCTTGTTAGTTCATCAGCGTTGTATCTGGGAAACTTGAAATTACGCAGATTGTCTTCTGTGATATTGTAATCGGTTAGGAATCGTTGTTTCTTGTCGCTGTTGTCATTAATTATTGTTTGAATAATTAGTTCATAGATATATTCCATGTCAGATATAAGTTGATTTATTATTTCAACGTGTTTTTGCGATTTTGTTTTTCATATAATTGTTTAATTTCATTAAAATAACCACGGACGTCAGATAGCGTAAATGAAATAGTAACAGATGAGTCGGCTGTTCTTTTAATGATAAAATCCCATTGCAATGTGTCTTTGTTGGTAAATATAAATCTATCGGCGATTTTTCCTTTTCTTATATCAGATAAATTATCTCGATAACTGGGATTGATCTCATGATATGATTGTACGTCCGTGGTTAAGTCGGTGGCGGATTTTTCCGGTGGTTTTTCAGGCCATCCTAACACTGTTCTTAACGAGATGTTATAGATATCTACAATGTATCCCTATGTGCTTATTTCGATCGACGACGAGAGCGTCAGTTCATGAAGTTTAATAGCTATTTTTGATTCTTTTCCAGTGATTGATTTTATTCTACGCTGAATTTCAGCATCGATTTGCTCAATTTGGTACGACCCAGTTGGTAACGAAACAGTTTCCCACGCTGGAGTATCATCGGGGTTGTTCTTATACGAGAATAACAGTGCGTTATTGGGTTGCTGACCGCCAAATGCAACCGATCTGATATTAGACCAGCTATGATATACTCGTAATTTTGCCAGCGCGATCTCACGCACTGGAATCGGAGAAAGGAAGTTCACACTAAATTCAGAGTTTGTTGATGTTATTGATATCATGCTTGTTCGTATCGAAGTGGTATTCTCCGCGATTCGTTGAAGTAGTTCGAGTGACATTATTGTTAACGCTGTCTTCAATTTCCAATTTCAACATCGCGGAGTTATACAACTGGGTCATCGTGGAAAATTCAACATCGGATATGAACGAATTATCTATCGACAGCGAGATCAACTCGGATAATTTCGAGTACGCGTCAAATACCACCCGGTACCGAGCTGTATAATTGGCGAGTTTTTTTCTGAGAACACGATGATAACTTTTTAGTTATCGCGGTGGCGATTGCCGCGATTGTTGTTGCCGCGGAGATGGCAATTTGAAGTGCAATCGGAGCCATCATGGTCACCGTCGACAAAATAACCCCGGCGCTGGCCATCACACCGGACACCGAGTACACGGTGATGTCGATGATTGCTATGCTGCGTCGGTATTTTTTCATTTTTTCACGATAATGCTCAGAAAGTGATTTCAAGTTCGCGGAAAACTCTTTCACGGTATCATATCGATATCGATGCGATTGTGATACCTCTGGGACTATTATCGGTTCAATTGATTTCATCGATGTCATTATTATTTTAAACCCGCTAGTGTTTTCAATTATTCGCCATCGTTAAGGGGAATTGCTAGTAGCTTCAGCCGGAAAAATCATCTAAAAATTCTAAACACCAAGTTATTTTTGATCTAATGGTGGAGCTATCAACCGCGACGACATTAAAGTCTTGTCCGCGACCCTTGATAATTAACGTCGCGGTGCCACCAGAGTAGGTTTTACCGTCCGCGATCATATTAAATTGATCGATAGAGATCCACGTTAGCCTGTAGATACCATCGACTCATGTTGGCCTGAAGATATCGGCCCTCATTTTGACACCCCAGAGAATGGGGGACAATGTAGTATAAACGTCTTTAATCCAATCCATGGTTCCATGATCGACCGTATACACGATATTTTCAACGCCTATGCCTGGATGTGGAATCTTTACTTAAACAGAGTTTGCTTTTAGTTTAGGAATATCATCGTAAATATCGAGATAATTTACCGTGATTCTGGTAGGATCAATTGTTTTCCCCCTCTCCTCCTTGTTAGAAAAGAATGAAGCCAGAAGGTCTCTGGTTTTAAGCTGTGCTTGGTCTTTAAGATACAGGTCGATGTGATAAAATTTTGTCGTGAGATCTTGGGGACCATAATTCCTAAAGAACGTATTAACAATTTCACTGGTGAGCTTTTGTTCGTCAATAGCGTTTTTAACTTCAGCGAGGGTCGGGCCTGTCAGAGATGTGGTTTCAGACACAGGTGTTCTCCCTAAAAAATTATCAACGATGGTATTAAGTGTTGTTTGTTTCACCATAAACATATTAATATCTTTGAGAGTCATCGTAGATGTAGCCGGGGCACCAAAGAAACTCTTAGCGACGTAGGCATTGTGAGTATGCTTGCCAATAAACTCGCTAATTTCAGCGAGAGTCATGCCAGCCACAAGCGGGGTTCCAAAAAACTTACCAACGACGTCGTTAGTGGGTTTTTGTACCTTTTCAAGATTTTCTATTAGTTTAAAAATATCATTGTAAATATCGAGATAATTTGCCTTGATTTCATTTTCATTCATCATCCTTCCCGCGTCCTTGTTAAAAAGGAATAAAGATAGAAAGTTTTTAATTTCAGCGAGAGTCATGCTAACCACAAGCGGGGTTCCAAAGAATTTATGTACGACATTTTTGCGAAAATTGTTATAACCTCGTATATAATCATCCAGCTCACGGCCGTGGGCGGCAATCGAGGTGGTGATCGTAGACAGATGTACGCCTGGTTTAAGTTGTCCACCGTTGGAATACAGCGCAATAGAGTTTTCAGCGGCGTCGCGCTGCCGTATCAAAATGTCATTCGCGGATATATTACTGGTTTTCAATTTACCCTGGAGATCTTGAAATACAACTATTTCGTTCGGGTCAACACTTGCTAAATTGAACGTCTCAGCGATTTCATCTTCAATTATTTTTTTTTTACATCCTCGATAGAATCGCAAATATTTTCGCGGCTGGTTTCGACATTGACAAAGATCGTCCCTAAATATCAATCATTATTGTAAAGACTCTAGTATTTTCAATTTATTGATTCTCTAAAATTACCTTGTAATTTCCCACTCGTGTATTTATTTACAACCAGATGAGGTGGTTTCTGTGACGATGAAATCTCCGCGAGGACATTTAATACTTCACGGCCGCATATCGGTTGATCATTTAATTGTTGTGTTTGCAGCGTGGAATAAAAAATCGGAAACTCTTTGAGTTTCATCGAAGAATTTATATACCGCATAAACTCGCTTGGCGGAGCTAACCCATATGAATCAAAATAGACAATCCCACGTGGATCAATCGCGTATTCAATCCAGTGAGTTCCCGATCCTTTACTGTTATCAAGATTGATGATACCGGTTTCAACGCGTTTAGGTTTTCTCGGTAATTGATCTCTCATAAAAACCCCTCTGAAGTTTTTTATCGCTAGTTTTTTAGCAGCATCAATTAAATCAAAATTGGACATGGGAACAATTGGGTTTTCAACTAATAAACTGGTATTCTCAGACCGGATCCGTGAACGGATCTCCCGCTGTACCATGAATACGGGGTTCCTGGTAGTCTTAGACCCTTTCCCTTTTTTATATCCTTTCCCAGTTGCCTTTTTCAACGCCATCCCTGCCGCGGTCCCAACGGCCTCCAACGCAGCCGCTTTCGCTACCGCTGGGGCAGCCGCTGCAATCAATGCTGGTATTGCAGCTAACAATGGAAATATACCACCTGATTTTATTATGTTGGCGACTGCAGCCTTTGAAAATACAATTTGAACCCCTCTCTTATTCTTTAGCGTGTCATTGAAATGTTTTATTTGACGATCCGTGAGTGATATTTTATGTGTACCGCCGGACATCTGCGCTGGTTTTAACATTATTGTGGTTCCACATTCTTTAGCGGATTTTGATCGCAATTTTTTGACCTGACCATCAGTCAGCTTGACACTAACAACACTATATGTCATTTTATTGTAAAACACATTTATACTTTCAATTTACCTAATTGGAAACTCTTCAAGTTTCATTCACATATTTTCCACTGGTGCATCAACGATTCTCATTCGTCCACCAACACCTTCTAACAACATTGATTTATCACTGAGAATGACAGCAACCGCTCTATAATTAGCAATAGCGCCACGAAGGACATTAGCTCTGAAGTGTATATCAACGACGGATTGCCTTGTTAAATCAAGATGTTCCAGCGACAAGTAGTAGATCGGATACAAGTTCTTGAAATCATATTGCGATATTTGCAAACCAGAATCAACAAATATGACAGCATACGATGGTACACGCGCGCAATATGGTTTTTGACTGAAATTAAGTTGTATGTCTTTGGATGGTTCCTGCCGGCCATTTTTTCTCAACGAGACCTCAGTAACTCCTAATTGATCAAATATCATATGACTGCGCAATTGTGATTCCACTCTTGTCATATCCTGCAACGCGATAAATATATGACGTGGAGCTGAAACGCCTTGTTGTGATGCCAAGTTCCATGTAAATGTACCATTGATATTTGATTGTTTAACATCCGTTATTGTTGTTAGCCAACTTAACAATGATTTGCCACCTGTGTCCATAAATGAAAGTAGCCGCTCTTCCGTGGTAATCGATGGGGTCAATACTTGCATCCACAAGACCAATTTAGTTAAAATGACTTTACCAGCGTCAGCATCTGGATCTGCAGGATCCGCTGAAATTCTCCAGATTGCAACATTGTCACTACCCTTTCGCACGAGTACTACTGTATGCTTCGCTCCATAAAAAACTTTTCGTACATTTCTGCAGAATCCAAATATATGATGCAACGGAATTGCACATGAAAACAATTTACGCTGTCCTGATATCATTGCTATTCGTGTTTCAGCTCCTATATTGTACTGGGGATCAGTATTTATAATCATATTCTCGACATCAACAGCAGCATCGCCAGCATTATTATTTGGTCGTCGTACAATAAATTGAGTGGGTCCAGCAGTGTTTTTATTATCTTTTGCAAACATCATAGACGGACCTGCTGATCTTGTATAATCGTCAGAGTATCTTGCTAACCCAATTATTGTTGTAGCCACATCAACATCGCGTTCTATAGACTCAATCTCTTTTCCGTCAATGAGATATCTCGCGGATTCAAATAGCGCCATGATACCATTATTGACTAAGCCGACTTGGGCACCATCTGGATACGGTGCGGGTACAGCAGGAGTATCAATAAGTCGCACAAGTTCTCCTTCTACTTCGATAAACGCTTCAGCGGGTAGAAAGTATTTGCTGGTATCATGGACTTGTAGTTCAATTCGCGATCGTATATCTGCTTGTATTGCATGATAGGAATAAAATTGATAATCGCGGACGGAATTGTCCTTGGGAACTGGGGCTTCCATATCTAACGCTGGATCAGCTGTTCGTTTAAACATTATATTAACATACTAGTATTTTCAATTGTGAAATTCTTTGTAATCATCGTCGTTTTTGTTTTCGTTTCAAACCACTTTCTGCTATCATGTTTGCGATATCATCTTGGTTACTGTTCGCCAACGACCCTAATTTTTCTTCCACTGCGCTATTTATTGCTTTGCTTACACTTGCAGGCATCACTGTTGTAGATGGCAGTACAACTGGTTGCTTTTTTCGTCGTCGCACCAATGATGCTATTTTATCTTTCGCGGTAGAAAATGCCTTTCCGGCAAGATTTCCAACAGCGCTGATTCCCTTATCACGAATAATATCAATGGCTTTCATTGATAATTGTTTAGCTAACGGCGCCACTTTTGGGGCCATTCTTGTAAATATGCCCGCAATGGTATTGCCGAAACCTTCTCAGTAATATGCTCTATAATTAGGCAATCGTGAGTTCACCACGTAGACGCTTAAGGGTTTATCATGGTTGTAGTGTATGATCATCTTGTTATAAAACTAGTAGTTTTTCAATTAGTGATCAATCGCTAAGATCCATAAATGTTTTCACATCGCTGGTCGCCTTAGTTACCGGGGCGAACAGTTGTTCACTTGACACAGAAAAGTCAGTCTGCGCTTGTTGTCGTTGGTGAAGTTTCTCACGAAGTCTGTCTCGAACCGGTATAAACTTTTTAATTGCTGCTAGTCGCTCTCGGGCTAATCTAGTTGTAAGCGATTCACCTACCATATATTGTTTGTGAACTGAGTTTTCAAATGTGAAACTATAACAATTAAAAGCTGAGTTATTAAATAATGTACCATCAAGCTAACGTATCCATCTCCGAAAAGGTTAACCTTACAACGCTATCCGCGAGTGTTTCAGAAATAACATCGCTGGGCGTTTCAGAATCGTAATATTTGAGAACGGCGATGAACGATTTTTGTTAACGACGCGGCAACAACAACAACTATGTGAAAATGGAGGCGTCGCGGTGATTACTTGCTACCACAACCAGATCATCCAGTACGCACATAATTGCATGAGCAAGCCCAAACTGTTGAGTATCCTTCAGGAGAAAATCCTATGTGAGTACAAAAAACGCTAAAAAAAATAAATTTTTTACTGAAAGCCTTTTTTTATAGTAACGCTCACGTGGTTAGGATACTGGTTTTTCCTCGTTTAATATTTTTCTAAGATCACGAACCTTAGAACTAATTTCAGCTCGTTTTTGATACTCTTGGTCGAGCTTTTGACGTATTGCTTCAACGGTGCCAAATAGTGTTATAAATACATTAATGTCGTTACCTTACAAACAAGTATTGATGGACTTTTGAATTCCTTTCACGAGCCTGTACATCTTAGGTAAAACATAACGACCCTTACTAGACTGATACTCAATGTCTTCATATTCCGAGGCAATCCTGTCGCAGTCGAGATCTTTAGATAATACTATCCCTCGATTCTCCAAAATTAAAATTTCGGCAATTATAGAATTTACATCTTTGATATCCATATTTTTTTAAAAATATAATATAATACATTTTACCTCTAATTTTTAAAAAAAAGTAACACTCATTTGGCAATCTCGCTGGCGCCATATGACGTCAGAGAGACACAGAGGTTACTTTATTAACTTAATTAAGGACAGCACAACACGCATCATTGGAACCCCTTGGGTGCCTTCGCATCCAAGTAAGCCCGAAGTAACCCGAAACATACATCTCCGGCGGGAGGCCTAACGTGGCAAACACCATCTTAGACCGCCCAGAAGATATGCTTGGGGTACATCACTACATTTACTTAATTATGTTAATTAAGGACAGCACATACATGAAAACCCCATTTGGCAATCCCGCTGGCGCCCTATGACGTCAGAGAGACCCAGAGGTTACATATACGACAACACATCTTTGGAACTCCTTGGTTGCCTTCACATCCAAGTAAGCCCAAAGTTGGGGGACGGCACTACATGTACCTAATTAAGTTAATTAGGGATGGATATTTACAATGAAACGATGATCTAATTTGTGATGTAATGATGTGGGGATGGCACAATTCCATATAAGGATGGTATATACAATGAAACGATGATAGAATTTGTGATGTAATGATGTGGGACGGCACAATGCCATATATATATCTCCACTCGAGTGTTGCGGCAAATTTTAGGCATAACATATACTTAATTAAGGATGGTATTATTCAATGAAACGATGATGGAATGTGTGATGTAATGATGTGGGGACGGCACAAGACAGCACAAACATGAAACGACGGGGCAGATTTTCTACGGCCAATCTAACCAATCAAAAGCAACCAAACTAAATTAACCCGGTTGCATGATTGACAAAAGACAACCACACGCCCGTGTTAATGACGTTGGTTAGTTTTGATTGGTCGGATTGGCTTTCAAAAGCCCCAAGCTTATTACGAGTCATAACATATATAAGGCGACTAATACAGCAGCGTTGATTCACGAGTGTGTTATTTTATTTCCTTGAATTACTTATTAATGCTGTTTCACAACATTTAAATGAGACAAAATATTTAAATAAAACACTAAACAAAATAATACAGTTGTTAGATAACAGCGTGTATTCTCCCTGTTCTAATTCTCTAAACAAAATGCATTATCGATTAGATCACAAAGAGCTGTATACAGAGGAATTTTAACCACGCCCACCTACTTCAATGAATGGAAAACACTAGTATTTCCTGCTCGTTCCGGCTGAGCGAACATAGGTAATGCGCTGGATTATAAAGAAAGTCTGTACTAAAAGTGTATTAATAGCTGAATTTAGATGGTCTAAATAAATACAACTGTTTAAATAATGCAGTTTTAGCCAAAGCGACAATAAAAAGTTTTAGAATTGATAAATACAGCTCTACCGAAACTCATGATACTTCATTACAGTCACGTGGGCGCGCACATGTCAATTATACCTCTCTATCCAGGTGTAGCAGACGACACAAATTCCTTTGACGTAATAATACAAGGGAACTTAGAGAGTAGATTGTTATGAGTGGCGGGGACTTATCCATAAAGGATTTATCTTCCTTGAATCGTTTCAGATGTATACGAATTTTATTTTATGACCATTTTCTTTCGACAGAGTTAATTTAGTTATATTTTCTGCAACAAATCGTATTGAAGACCTACAAATGTCAAAGTATCTACTGGCTTCATTTATTGATTGAAATATTTTCTCCTCTTTGATTTCTAAATCAAACGATTTGACCCCCCTAGTGCGTTTTGAGTGCCTACCAGCGTTGTTTTTTAAAAGGTTATCGCGCTGCGAGATGGATTCAAGATTCTCAAGACAATTATCAGTCTTCACGCCATTTATGTGATCAATCACAAAGCTATCTTTAATCAATCCGTTATGACATTCAAAAATAATTCTATGACAGAGATATGTTTTATTTCTAACACTAAACAGCAAATATCCCATATTATTCAGAAATCCAACCAGTTTTGTTAGTCTGCGGAGGCTTCGTAATTAACAAGCACTGGGTGAGGTCTGAAATCTTGGCTCATTTGTATAATAATACTATTTGTCTAATTTATGTCTGCTTTAATTATAAATCTCTTGATATAATCTTGAGGGTTTTTTATGATTTTGTCGCTGACGGAGTCATCGGTAGGATCAATGACTGCATTTTTATTCGATTGTCATAGTAGGGTTTTAGTTCCCTGTATCGTTTACCCACACAAGCAAGACACAACTGCAATTTTAACCTTACCCCAGCCCCACATCGGAGGCACGGAAGGGGGCCAAAGGAACCGTTGTGAACACTTTGTAAATGATACCCACAGAATTCACTTCTTCATGATTTGTTACACGGGGTTGTTGATCCAATCATTAGCCACTTGCAGTGATCATTATACTATATTTTTCTATTTAAATACTTGTTTTAATTATAACATGGAGGAGTTCGAGAGATTATCAGCAATTAAGCCTTTCAAAAACGTTAAATTTAATCTCGATAGAACCCTCAAAGATGTGTCAAAACGGGCAATAACTGATAGAGCCCTGATAAATAAAATACGCGATTGTATTAATGAATTCAAGCACGACGGTGCATCTCATAGCTGATCAACATTTCGAATTGATGGCGTTGTTGATGCCACCATGAACGACACAACGCAGCGTTGATGCTATCACAACTTGGCAACATTAAAGAACTTTTTAGTGTGAAATTCATTATCCGTGTAGAATCAGGCGGTTGGATTATACGAGACAAATTTGAACCGATTCTCAAAGACAAGAAAACAGTCGTTGTTAGCCGTGATTCTAAGCCGGGTCTGTTAACTGGAATTGACAAACCATACCATGAACGAGCATATCCTGAAACAGCAGTTGTGTATGGGATATATCCGTTAAATGAAAAACCTGATATAAGATAACTTAAACCAATGAAACAGTCGTCGCCGGCGACATCGTCGTCAGTGGCTTTGCCACTCAATTGTGTAGCAGCACGAATAACAGAACATTTTACAAATGCATCCCGAGGGAACAAACTTACCGATCTACGGCGTAGCAAAATAGCTCAATGGGAGTTAACGGTGAAAAACCGCGGAGCGACTATTAGCGATATAGCGAAATTAGAAACATCACTGAGATTTCCAATAACCGTTATGACGATAACCGGAGAAGTTTTATACGAATCAAAAATATAAATCAAATGGAGCCCCAATTAAAATTATTGATCATAACGAACACGCGTGGACGTCCGCGGTCACAATATTTCCACGAAACAGAACAACAAAGTATATACCCGACGAATTCTTACGTGAAGAATTTTCCAGGGACGGTTTTCTCGCTGAAAAGAAACTATTCGATGCTATTGCGCATTTGAGTAAAAACGACCCCGTGTCAGTGTGGTTACTTCGCAGCACTGAAAACGACCCGGATACGTTTGATCAGTTTGTAAGACCAAACGTTAAATTATACCGCACTGAAGCATTTCACAACAAAATGAAAAAAAAACAGCTAGTGGGTTTTTAACGGCGTGTGGCGAAGCCACCGATGAAATTATCAACAACGAACAATTATTGACAAACTGTTTTACAATCCCGTCGGTTGCAGCTCATTTTGCGAGAATCAAAAACGCATGGAAACCAACACGCGTAGAATTCTTGCCAGACATTGAGGCTAGTTGTTTAGAATTTAATCATAGCGGTTTATGGAATAACAAATACGACAGTGATAATATCATTTCAGTTGATATGGCTGCTTGTTATCCAGCGAGTTTTCTTGGTTATGGAGAGTGTACTGAGCATTTTAAACGATTTGGACACCCCGTACATGAAATGACTCGTGTTGCAATGAATGGGCCGCTGCCTGATTTTGATTTAACTGGATTCGCTCGTGTAGTATGATTTGAGTTCGCAGCAGGACTTCATCGCTGTTGTTATATTTGGATTGGTAGACACATGTCTGAAAAAAAGTTGCTGCCAATAGCGCTATTACGATTCATGATTGAGACAAAAATGTTAATTTCGCTGACGGTCAGTGAAGCAATTATATCATATCGGAAACAAACCAATGTCTGGTTACCAACACCGGAACGTCTTGATAGTATAATTGACGAATTCAGAAAACATATTGATGCTGGCGAAGAATATATCATTGAGTGGTCCAAACGGATATTTAATCAACGAAACATCGAAGCAAAAGATCTCGGCAGAAGAATAATCGGAAAATTCACTCAGGGAGGAAAAAAATGCGACCATAGACGATATTGTTCACGGCTGATTATGGATAACATCGAATATGACTTTGTAATCGCGGATGCAGTATCTAAAAACATATATGTAGATCGTAAAGATGCTTTTTTGTCCGATGGAACAAAATTGGGTACAGTTGTTACTCATAGCGACGGTTACAGATCCCCGTATACACATTAGAGGTCGTCGATGCTGGGTTATGCTTTTATTAATTTATTTTCAATGATAAATAGATTTCCTGACACTGCGGTTAGAGTTGCCGTTGATTCATTTTACATTAACAGCAAGTACAGTTGCGCAGTTGCTGAATTCACTAATTCGGATGAAAGTTGGGGATCATGGAGAATTAAAAAAGAAATGCTGCGCGATTATTCTGAATCAGCAGACGTTGAAAGTAAAAGTAATTACTTACGCGGTGATAATTTATCAGAGCGTTCTAATGCACCATCGATATCAGATCCAATTTGTAGATATAAAACAGTTTATTTAAACGGCTGTGGCGGGTCAGGAAAAACGACGCGCGCAATCGAGTTATTTCGTGGGAAAAATCCTACGGATTTCACAAACATGATTGTTCTAACACCAACACATAGATTAGCCAGAGAGATGAAACAACGAAACGTTGAAGCTTGTACTTATCACAGCTTTTTCGATACAAGGGCGATGAATGGACCCCTGAAAGAATGGGTGATAAATTAATCCCCGAGGTTATAATTTGAGATGAGATATGCACGGTTTCGGTAGATGTATTAAAAATGTTTCTTGATTGGTTGCTGCAAACGAATACAACGGTAATAATGTGTTGAGATCATGGCCAACCACCACCATTTGTCGGCGCGGGTCCACATGATTGGCTAAAGAATTTTGTTGACTATTATGAAGAAATCGATACTGACTATAGAGCACTTGATGAACAATTACGTACACTTAAGAACTTAATTAGACTGCAACCCGATAAAATCCAATGCGAAATAATCAAGGAAATAATTCCTGAAACTCACATGGAGGAATTTTGGGAAGCAAGGAGACCAAACGATTTTGTAGTGGCAAGTAGAAAGGTAGTCAGAGATACAATTCAGCGGCAATTATTTGAGCTACACAGACAAAATTATCCGATGTTACAGGTTCCATTGTGTTACAGACCAGCTGACACCCGCAAGCAAAACATCGAGGTGGAAATACCCTGCGGATGCAAACAAATACTTGTGCTAAATGATATTGTATGCGTTGATATACAATTTGTTGAACGCGCATTGAACGCTAAATCATCGCCGTGGACACTGGGTTATGTAACGACGATACATTCCTCGCAGGGATTAACCATCGCGGATACAATTGTTTGGATAGTCGATAATCGCATTGAGTGGTCAAATTTAGTCTATCTTGCAGTGTCTAGAGTACGGCGAATAAATCAGCTTCGAAGAATTGCTTTCGATGATGACACCACAATGGATGATATTGATGTTAGCATCATTAATAAAAATCTCTCCGGTTACAAACAACAAGACAAAAACAAAACGAGAATTTAATATTGATTCTGAATTAATAATTACGCTGAAGCAACAACAGAATAATCACTGCGCGAGTTGCAATTGTATAATGCGTTGGCAGTATTCGGATAAAGATCCTCGCCAATTTACCGTAGATAGAAAAAATAACAGTCTCGGTCATGTCAGAAACAATGTAATGTTGACTTGTCTTGAGTGTAATAGACGCAACGGCGCTAGTTCAGGCCGCGCGGAGGCAACTGAGTATCGTCAGGAATAACTTGTAATTGTTCGCGTTTAAAACCCCGCTGAGGGGCAGTTGAATCCAATTTATAGATTGGAGGTCTACCAGTTGATCGTGTTATAGTAGATATGCTATGCGTAGTGAAACTCCAAATAGGATCAGTAGCTCTTTTTTTACCACCTTCGAGTTCTCCTCGTTCATATAAATATCTCACGGTGACATTGCCAAGAATTGGCTGAGAAACGCTATCCCAGCATTGAGGGTGCAATCATCAGAAAAGACTAAATCCTTGATGGTAGTCTATAATAACACCAGTTTTCGCTTGAAGCCTGCTGGGATGAAAAAGTTCTCCAACTGGACGGTACCTCATGCCGACTCCAACCTCTCCGTCTCCGAAAGCGTTAGTCAGCATGGCAGCCAACACTAGACTGAACAGTATCGGTGCCAGAACACAACCCTGCTTGACGCCATTGGTTACTGGAAATATGTCAGATGTCTCTCCATTGTCTTGGACTCGTGCCTCTAGGCCGTAGTGGAAATGCTACACCATGGATAAAAATTTCTGTGGCATCCGTACTTGGACATTACCTTTCACAAGCCTGCTCTGCTGACAATATCAAAGGCCTTTGTCAGGTCGACATAGATGGAGAAATGGTCAGTGTTTAGCTCTTGACATTTCGATAGTCCCACGTTCTTTTCGGAATCCACAATGGCTTTCTGGCTGTCGTCCCTGGTCAAGACGCATAGTGAGGCGGTTCACTACGATTCTGATGAGTAACGTTCCTGAAATTGAATGTACGAATGAACAGGTCGATTATGGAGGCGTCTTTGAATTCCCAGGGGATCGTCTCTTGCTGCCACATCAGTAAAAACTGTTGGTGGAACCTCTTTATCATGGCTGTCGCCTTTTCACTGTAGCCGTCGGCATGGATGGAGTCTGAATCAGATACTTTACCACTGGAGAGCAAACGTATTTACTTATATGTCTCCATCAAATGTGGAGGATCATCCAGTGCTTCGTTTATGAGTAATTGGGGGAAACGACTGATGGCTTTATCATTGATGGATGAAGCGATTCAGGAAGCTCATCCCATCGGTGACGAATCTTATCTTTGTGAGAAATTGGTATGTTCCCATCTGCGATGAGACGGTGGGATCATCCAGTGGATGGAAGTGCACACACTTCTTCATGTCATTCTGCTCTGTGTAGCACTGGATCTCATCGGGTTTGTTTCTAAGCCATGTATCACGCATATGACGAGGTGTTCGATGGACAGTTCGGCGTTGATTGCTGTACGAATATTTCGTGGAAGTTCACTCGGGGTTGTTGCGTTAGGTCTGAAGGAGGTCTGAAGGAGGCAATGTTTCTCACCCAGAAAATGCTTCATTTCGTCGCAGTTCTCATCAAACCAGTCATAATGCTTTCCAGTTCTGGTTCCTTGGCTTTCTGAAGCTGTACTGTTGACCAGGTCTCTGAATGCAGCTCAGTCGGTTTCCACATTATGATTGTCGAGAGGAGTGGATTGTAGACGTTCTTCCACAGAGTCATCCCTTTAAATACAAATTTACAAGCCATTGCTATAAGCGTCACTCTACATCTAGTAATTACCTTTTGCTCTATTTACTTCCCTCCAATTACCAACCTAGTAGCAAAAAAATTAGACGAACTTGATCAACAACTTCCCGCGTCCTTTATTTTACTCGGGAATCTTAATGCCCATAATATTATATGGGGATCAAATCACATAAACGACAGAGGCCACAAAGTAGACGATTTTATTTCTAGACACGATCTGTGTCTATATAACACTAAATCACCGATATGTTTACACCCAGGAATGGGTATACAAATTTGTATAGATTTTACTATTTTCTTTCTTTTTTTGCTTTTGGACTACGAATTGAAAGTCGATGATGACCTTTACGGCCGTGACCACTTTCCAATCCACCTTGAAAATATCAAGTCTGACATTGATGACGCAATTCCACATTGAAATATAAAAAGGTCGACTGGGCTACGTATTAAACACTCTGTAAACCTAGACTAAACAAGGATACAGTATTCAACGCTGTTAATCCAATACAGCATTTTACATATATTCTAACTGAGATTGCAGAAGAATATATTTCAAAGTCCTCAAAGAATAGTAAAAAGACCCAAAATTATTGGGTAACCAAGGAATGTTAAAAAAAACATTAGACAAGGCCGAGAAGCAATGACAAATTCAACAATCGTCTGACGCCCGAAAATGTATTGTTATAAAAGCGTGTGGGGTAGACAGAGCATGACTAAAGAAATTTCTTAAAAGATTATTGACGTAATCTCCACTACACCAGGTCTGATGAATATTTCTGAATATAAGCGTATCAACTCCATGAAGCACAGCAAGAATATTACAGTTATCTCTGATAACTTTTGGATTTTGTGTATATCGTTGGGTGACATAAATCATATCAGTGTTTATAATATCTACGTCTAGAAAATATTCTAGCTGAATTTGATTATTATGCAGCATTACATCATCATATACTAATAAATTATTAATACGTCCAACAATATCATCAACACTCGGTGCATCATTGATATCAGTGATAAACTCGATAACATCATTACCGCGCTCATCGAAATATATCCCAGGTAAAAATTCGAATTTTAAAAACATGAGGAGCGAATATTGCAGCAAAATTGACAAATGTACCAGGGAATCCATGGGCCAGATACCCTGGAGAAAATCATCTTCCAGGATATAATTACTGCGGCCCTGATACTCGACTTGATATCCCACTTACAGCCACGATCAACTAAAACCCGGCAAGAATCCGATAAACTCTATCGATCGAGCTTGTCATGCTCGTACTGTATCTTATAAAAGTAGCAATCTGCAGCATAGACATCTCGCAGATATCAAATGAATTCACGCGTTAAATTTTGTTACTGATAAATCTGTCAAGGAATCATTAGCTAGCTAATACAATCCTCAGTGAAAGGTAACTTGCTATTAGGGGCTGGTAACTAATATTATGGAATCTATTTTTTATTCCCCAGGAGGATACTGGAGAGGTAAATCAGCAATTAATAAACTTGCCGAAGCAGCAAAGGTCAAAGTATTACTGCAGCTGATTGGTTATCACAACAAGCAATATGGCAAATTTATCTTCCACCGCCTAAAAGAATCGAATACGCGCATTTTGATGTCATCGTTCCAAATGAAGTTCATCAGGCGCATATATTATTTCTCCCACACGATACTGTTAAAAGACGGAGATACAAATACGCTTTAAGTATAGTCGATATTGCGAGCAGATACAAAGAAGCAGAGCCATTATCGACAAAGACGGCAAAAGAAGTAGCTTCTGCGTTTGTACGAATTTGTCGACAAGGACCTCTACAATAGCCAAATGTATTACAGGATGATTATGGCAAGTAATTTCAAGGTGCAGTATCATCGCTGGTAAAGCAACATAACGTTACCATCAGACGAGGACATACTGCAATACACCGTGATCAATCAATTGTTGAACGATTTAATCGAAATCTTGCTGAGCAGTTATTTGGATATCAATACACGAGAGAATGTATTAAAGACGAGATCTCGTTAAGGGGTTGCAGGATTATCAAGTGTAATAAATGCATTAAATAATCAAATTATTTGAACAATCGATACGAAACCTAATAGCGCGATCACAAAATAAATATATATCCACACGAAATGATTTTTCTAAACAAAATATACTTGGTAATGTAACTGTCCGATATTTATATGAACCAGGTAAGCTCGAGGGAGGTTAAAAAGAGCTTCTGAACCTAGCTGGAGTGTTACATCACACAAAATATCTAACATAACAAGATCCACGGGTAGATCCGTAATCTAAAGGTTGGATTAAACTGCTCCTCAGCGTGGATTTACACATAAACAGTTGCAACTGATACCTAAGGATACACAATTACCACCGCGATCATTTTTAACTAACACTTCTGCGTTTATTACACTCAAGACAGCTCATCATAACATTTTCACGTGTATGACCACGACTGCTATCTTTTCTGTCTGCGGTAAATTGGAGTGAAATTTTGTCATTAGACCAGGACCATATCATTATACAATTACTACTCGCACAGTGATTATTCTGCTGTTGTTCCAGCAACATTTTAAATCAACATCAATATCAACGTCGCGATTTTCTTTTCTTTGTCGCTCTGTTAACAACCAGCGAGTTTTGTTCTTATTATATCATCGCTAATAATTGCATTGTTGGTGTTGTCATTAAAAATTCAAATAATTCTCGGAAGTTGATTTATTCTTCTAACTCCTGACACTGCGAGGTAGACTAAATTTGACAATTCGATACGATCATCTATGATCTAAACAGTTGTATCAGAGATGGTTAACCCCTGAGATGGGTGTATCGTCATTGCGTATCCATGCCTCCAGGCAGAATTGTCAGTGCGTAATGCATCTTTGACACCATTGATATCAACCACAACAAAATCATTAAATACGAGACTCTGTTTCTGTTTTATATGGAATATCAGCTTCAGTATTCTGTCTTCGTGTATTAGCTAGTCTATGACACAACGGCACTGGTAGCTCTGGAAACCTTTCTTTATGTGCGCTAAACAATTTTGTTGAAGTGTGTCTCTGGCTATCATTCTACTTGTCACTACCAAATCGTTTGGTCTCCACGCTCCTCAAAATCATTTATAATTGTTGCTGAAATTATTTTACATTCTATTTTGCATTGGATTTTATCTGACTGTAATCTGATTAATGTATTGAACTCTCTTAATTCTGGATCAAGCTCTCTATGCTCGCTATTAATGTTTTCGAAATAATCTAAACAATTCTTCAACCAATCATGCGGAGACAAAACGACAAATGCTGGTGGTTGACCAGGATCGCCACACATTATAACAGCTGCATTTTTCGATAATAGCAAATTAGTCAAAAAACATTTTTAATATACCCAACGACACCGTACATATCTCATCCCAAATAATGATTTTTGGAATATATGTCTCTCCCATTCAATTGGGAGTGCATGCGTCACCCGTATACCGAAATATACTGTGATAAGTGCAGGAATTAACACTACTCTCTTTCATCTCTCTAGCGAGTATGTGTGTAGGTGTTAAAAAATGATTCGATCACTCATGTTCTTTTTTCTACAACCGCCTTGTCCGTTAATGTAAACGGTCGTATATATACATAATGGATCGAATAACGATGTTTCACTCAATAATTTTGATATTTGATTCTTTTCTGGTAATTATCTTCAACCGTGACATAAGCCAGCATAGATTATCTTAGATGAGGAGATTCGCCATCGATGTAGCTAACAGTAGTTCCAAACCTTGTTCCGTCAGACAAGTGAGCATTTTTAAGACTGCCAAAAAGATCTCTAGCTGTTGTATCGGCGATTATAAAATCGTATTCAACATCATCTAGAATAAATCATGAATAATGCCGCTTATGATCAAATGCTCCGCCTTGTGTGAATTTGCCGATAATTCTTATACTGAGAGTTTTTGCGTTTTTACCATTGATTTCGCATCTGCAATCAAATATTTCTTTGGAACGTTTAACAATATAGTCTTCGACAAGATCAGGTTAATTTTCCTTGTAAATTGCTAATAATGTTAACAAGACTATCACCATCAGGTTGTGGTGACCAAACCTCAGTCTGTTTTTTTAATGATATAATTGCCTCACCGACAATCAACGATATGAATATTTTATAATCAATCATATACCGTAATAACACTTGTGGTGCCAAGAATGTTTCGGATAAATGCCTACCAAACCAGATATAACAGATAGGATGGGATCCTTTAGCAAATTCGAATGAATCTGGTTTATTCAAAGTCGGGTATTGGTCCATTAATAACAATTCGCATCATCTCGTGTGTGGGATGTCAAAATCGTTAAAAATACTCAGCACACTCTCCATATTCGAGGAAACGACCAGGATAACAGGCAACTATATCAACCTCGATAACACTGTTAGAATCATATTTGATATTCCACAATCCACCGTGTCTGTATTTTACACAACTAGCTTGAACATCAGAAAAAATTCAAATCTTGTTGGTTTCTCTGGCGAGACGAGTTGCAACTAACGGGTCTGTAAAACTTTTTGTTAGTAATTGCTCGGTATTATTCTTTGAAAATTTCTCAGCGAGTTTTCCCATCTCACCGTTGGGTCTTACAAATTGATCAAATTTACATTTATCTTCAAAACTATTAAATAACCACACTGATACAGGATCATTTCTTACTCAACTCGTTAAAAATCAAACAAGTTTTGCTTAGAATTGTCTGTTTAGTATTTTACAATCGTATCTCGTGGAAATATTGTTACTGCGTTAGTCCATGTGTGCGCAATATGATCATTGATATTTATTAGAGCTCCGTTTTTGATATTTCGATTTGTATAATACTTATCCCGCTATCGTTCTTATGTTTATTGGGAATCTGAATGTTTTTTCTAGCTCAGCCACATCTTTTATTGTAGCACCGGTATCCTTGACTAATAAGGCCCATATTTTTTATCTTGTTACGTCTTAGACCTGTTAAACCGTTTCCTCGCATCGCATTTGTAGAATGTTACGTTACTCGCTCAGCGACACAGTTCAAGGATGACAATTAGCAGCAGAGGAGGTGAACAGACCAACTTTTAAGCAAAATATTTCTTAAGAGTTTTCGTTATTGTAACGAAACAAAAAAAACTAGACCAAGTTTCAAGTAAAAATAAGGGGCATCTACAGAAACGAAACCGAAACTATTTCACATAATTGGCTGTTACAGAGTCTTCTTAACAGACCAACTTCTAAGCAAAATATTTCTTAAGCGTTTTCGTTATTGTAACGAAACAAAAAAAAACTAGACCAAGTTTCAAGTAAAAAATAAGGGGTTTCTACAGAAACGAAATCGAAACTATTTCACATAATTGGCTGTTACAGAGTCTTCTTAGGAGAGTGTGAACACAGACCAACTTCTAAGCAAAATATTTCTTAAACGTTTTCGTTTTTGTAACGAAACAAAAAAAACCAGACCAAGTTTTCAAGTAAAAATAAGGGGCTTCTACAGAAACGAAACCGAAACTATTTCACATAATTGGCTGTTACAGAGTCTTCTTAGGAGAGTGTGAACAGACCAACTTTTTAGGCGTCAACGATGCTTCCCGAGAAGGGTCAATTTGGTAAACTAAAGGCTTCCTTGCAGGGTTCCATTTAGTAAAAAAAAAACGACGCCATATATTTGGCGTTCACCTCCTCTGCTGCTATGCGCTAACTAAATATTTGATCAAGTCCGACACGATATCTTGTCCGAGGGTCTGATAAATTTATCGTCACAAATCCGTGTGGGATTGTCTGAGCGCGGCTAAAGAAATTTTTAAATTGATTATGATCCATATCGCCACCGCACCAAGTTTGCCAAATATTTCTAAGAGTATGAGTATCAACTCCGTTAAATACACACAGCATATTGCAGTTATCTCGGATCACTTTTGGTATTTGAGTGTAACGTTGAGTGATATATATCACGTCGGTGTTTTTATGTCTGCCTCGGGAAAATATTCTAGCAGGATTTTTTTGATTATCTAACATGATATCATCATATACGACTAAATTGTTAATACTTCCGTCGATGGAGTCAATGCTAGGTGCCTCTTCGATATCGGTTATAAACTCAATAACACCATCGCCGTTAATTTCTCGCGCGGCTTCGTTAAAATCCTTTAACACTTCATAACATTGCTGATCATCTACACTCGGAGCAATCATATACAACTTATCCCACGCCATCCATCTCGTTATCAAATTAAGTAGCAATTGTGTCTTGCCGGATCCAGAGTGTCCGATGATAATCGCGCGAATAGAATTTGGTAACATTGCATGGTGTTTAATAGGTTCCCGTCGTCTCATAGCTGAATAATCAATTACATTCATGCCGTTATATATAAATTATGGATCTATATTGTGTGAAGTGTAGGACGCGTACTGGCACAAATGACTTGACGACGATTACAACGAAAAATAATCGATCAGCGCTTTCTGGTAAATGCGTACAATGTAGTACAAAGAAATTTAGATTTACTTCCACGAAATCTTTAAAAAAAAACGAGGAGGTGATATTGCAGCCAAGTTAGCAAAACTCCCAGGAACACCGTGGGCAAAGTATCCAGGAGAAAAGCACCTTCCAGGGTATAGTTATTGTGGACCGGGAACACGATTAGATATCAGACTTGATGATCAAAATCAGCCCCGACCCGGCGAGTATCCAATAAACGCTATTGATAAAGCGTGTCATGCTCATGATGTTGCTTGTAAAAGCAGCAATCTTCAACACAGACATCTTGCGAATGTGAAATTAATTCATGCGTTAAATGCTATTCCTGATAAATCCTTCAAAGAAAAATTGGCTTCGTGGTTGGTAAAATCTGCTATGAAGGGTAAATTGATGTTAGGTGCTGGTAATTAAAAATATGGAATCTATTTATTATTCTCCGAGAGGATACTGGAGAGGTTACGCAGCAATAAGTAAACTCGCTAGCGCATCAAAGGTGAAAAAAACTACAGCGGCAAACTGGTTATCCAAACAGGCAATATGGCAAATTTATCTACCACCGCCTAAACGAATTAACTACTCGCATTTTGATGTGACCGTTCCTAATGAAGTTCATCAAGCTGATATACTATTTCTGCCGCATGACAACGGTTACAAATACGCGTTAACCGTAGTTGATGTTGCGAGTCGATACAAACAAGCAGAACCGCTAAGGACAAAATCATCTACTGAAGTAGCTTCTGCATTTGAAAAGATTTATCGGCGAGGCCCTCTGCGTTGGCCAAATCTATTACAAGTTGATCCTGGCAAGGAATTTCAAGGCACTGTTTTAACAACGATGAAACATCATAATGTCGCCATCAGACGAGGACACACTGCGTTACATCGCGATCAGGCAATTGTTGAACGGTTTAATCGGACACTTGCTGAGCGGTTATTTGGATATCAATACGCAAAAGAATTCATCCAGGATAAACGATCCCGTGAATGGGTCAAGAGATTACCAGGTGTAGTTACCGCAATCAATAATGAGATTACTAGAACAATTAACATGAAACCTGTCAACGCTATTAAAAAGAAGTATATACCCGTACAACCACAAAAAGATTTCTCTAGAAACGCTAGCGTTTCCCAACCAATTCTTGGTAGTAATGTCATTGTAAGGTACTTATACGAACCAGGAGAGCTTGAGGGTGGTAAAAAAAGAGCTACCGATCCTATTTGGAGCGTCACGACGCATAAGATATCCGATATAACACGATCAACTGGTAGACCTCCAGTCTATAAACTGGATTCAACTGCTCCTCAGCGAGGATTTACTCGACAACAGTTACAAGTGATTCCTGAGGATACTCAGTTACCACCGCGTGGTCTTAATTAGCACCTCTGCGTCTATTGCACTCAAGACAAGTCAGCATAACGTTATCTCTGATATGACCTACACTGCTATTCTTTCTGTCTACGGTAAATTGGCGAGGATCTTTATCCGAATACTGCCAACGCATTATACAATTGCAACTCGCGCAGTGATTATTCTGTTGTTGCTTTAGCGTAATTATTAATTCAGCATCAATGTCAAATTCTCGTTTATTTTTTTTATCCTGTTGTTTATAACCAGAGAGTTTTTTTCTGATTATATCACTGGTGATTTTATCACTGGTGATATCATCGGCGCTGATAATATCGTCAACAACAATTCTTCGAAGTTGGTTTATTCGCCGTACTCTGGATACTGCGAGATAAACTAAATTTGACCACTCAATGCGATTATCTACTATCCAAACAATTGTGTCTGTGATAGTTAATCCCTGTGAAGAGTGTATTGTTGCTGCGTAACCTAACGTCCATGGGGATTTATCAGCGGAACTCTTTGAGTTCCCCAATGCATCTTCGACGACGCTGATATCAACCAGCACAATATCATTTAACACGAGAATCTGCTTTTCACTCTTCCCTGGAATATCAACTTCTATATTCTGCTTTCGTGTATTAGAAGGTCTATAACACAACGGTACTGGAAGTGTTGCAAATTTACACTTATGCAATTCAAATAATTTCATCTGAAGCACGTCTCTGACTATTTTTCTACTCGCGATTATTAAATCATTTGGTCTCCATGTTTCCCAAAAATCATTCATGGGAGTTTCTGAGATTATTTCACGCGCTATTTCACATTGGATTTTATCCGGTTGTAATCTAATCAGCGCTTTGAACTCTCGTAATTGTTCATCAAGTGATCTATGGTCGGTATTAATCTCTTCATAATAATCTACAAATCCCTTTAGCCATTCATGTGGAGATCCACCAACAAATGGCTGTGGTTGGCCGTGATCCCCGCACATGATGACTTTTGTATTTTTCAATAACAACCATTCAAGAAATATCTGTAATACTGTCAACGATACCGTGCATATTTCATCCCAAATTATGATTTCAGGAATGAAATTATCGCCCATTCGATCAGGAGTCCATGTATCGCCTTTCCATCGAAAGAAGCTGTGATAAGTACATGCTTTTACCCCCCGCGCTATCATCTCTCTGGCGAGTCTGTGAGTTGGCATTAGCACAATCATGTTTGTGAAATCCGTAGGATTTTCCCGACGAAATAATTCAATTACACGAGTTGTCTTTCCTGATCCACCACAGCCGTTTAAATAAACTGTCTTGTATCTACATACGGGATCAGATACGGGTGGTGCATTAGATAATTCTGATTGAATCTCTGAGAGATTATCGTTGCTTTTCAAGTATTTATCGTCGATGGCAACGTCTGCGGATTCACAATACTCATGTAGTTTTTCCTTTTTAAATCGCCAACTCCCCCACGTTTCCTCGGGGTCTGTGAATACCGCTACATCTGATCTGTATTTGTTGTGGATATACATCGAATCAGTAGCTACTCTAACCGCGGTATTAGGAAATCTATTTATCATCGAAAATAGATTAATAGAAGCATACGCTAGCATAGAACTTCTCAAATATGTGTACTGACAACTATATCCATCACAGTAGGTAACAACCGTACCTAATTTCTCACCATTGGATAGAAAAGCATCCCAACGGGTTACAAGTTTTCCCTGTTTCGTTAAATCCGCTACAATAAAATCGTATTCAGCGACGTCTATGATCAACCTCGAAGAGTATTTTGCATTGTCAAATCTTCCACCATGAGTGAATTTACCAATTATTTTTCGTCCGAAATCTTTGGCTTCTTTGTTTTTAATTTCAAATAACTGCCTAGATAGTTTCATGATTTCTTCCTCGCTAAAATTAGAAAACTGTTTTGAAAATCTTTGATTTTTAATTTCATCAATTATACGATCTAGATCAGGTTTTGGTAACCAAACATCCTTCTGCGCGTGATAGCATATAATCGCTTCACTGACAATTAACGATATTAGCATACCACAATCGATCATATATCTCAATAGCACTATTGGCATCCAGTGTTTTTCAGACATATGTCTACCAAGCCAAACATAACTACACGGATGTAACCCATCAGCGAGTTCAAATGATATCACACGAGCGAACCCGGTTAAATCAAAATCAGGCAAACGACCATTAATCGCAACACGAGTCATTTCATGTGTGGGATGTCCAAATCGTTTAAAATACTCAGAGCATTCTCCATACCCGAGAAAACTTCCAGGATAACACGCAGCTATATCAATTAAAATCATACCATCACGTGAGTATTTCGTATTCCACAATCCTCCATGACCTAATTCGACGCAACTCAATTTGACATCCTCGAGAAAATCACTTCGTGTTGGACGCCATGAGTTCTTTTCTCTTGCGAATTGAGCTACCACTGATGGAATTGTAAAACTATCCGTGAGTAGTTTTTCATGGAAACTCTCCGGTGAAAATTCATTAGCGATTTTTCTCATTCTGTTATCTAGTTCTTCAACGCGATATAATTCTCCATTTGGTCTTACAAACTGATCAAATCCTGATTCGGAATCTTCAGCGCTGCGAAGTAACCACACTGACACGGGATCATCTTTACACAACGTAACAATAGCATTAAATAATTTCTCTTCATAGAACACATCCTTGAGAAATTCCCCGGGGATTTATCTCACGATTCGTTCTCGTGGAAATATATTTACCGCGGTTGTCCACGCGTGTTTGTTATGATCAATAATTTCAATTGGAGCTCCTCGCGATTGATATTTCGGTTCGTATAATACTTCTCCGGTTATCGTCGCTACCGATATTGGAAATTTTAATGATGCTTCTAATTTAGCTTTTTTTGGAAATCTTTGCCCCGCGCTGTTTCACTGTCAGTTCCCATTCGGTTATTTTTTTTCGTCGTTGTTCAGTTAGTTTATTCCCCCGGGATGCATTTGTGAAGTGTTCCATTAACCGTGTTGCTACACAATTTAACGTTGAATCACCTTGTGATGAAAACATTTTAGCTAGTTTTGCAATACTTGGCTTATCATTTAGCGGATATATTCCGTAAACAACTACTGTTACAGGGTAACGGTTCGCGTAGTATGGTTTGTCAATTCCAGTTAACATTCCTGGGTTGGAATCTCTACTCACAATAACAGTTTTTTTTATCCTTCAGGATTGGTTCAAATTTATCTCTGATAACCCATTCACCTTGGTCTTCGATAACGAATTTTATTCTGAAAAAGTACCTCCTTGGAAATCCCTTGGATTTCCTGCCAAGGTGTGAAAGTATCTCAGTTGCTCTTGTGTCGTTCATGGTAGCATCGATTATGGGTACATTGACATCATCATTGGTAATTCGAAATGTCGACCACGCATGAGATGCTCCATCGCGCTTAAACTCATTAAAACAGTCACTGATTTTACTCAATATGGTTTTGTCATCTATTAGACTTTTTCGTTTATCAGAGAATTTATCGAGATTAAATCTAGCATTTTTCCAAGGCGTAATTTTCGATAATCTCTTAAACTCCTTCATATTATAATTAAAACAAGTATTCAAATAAAAAGTTTTTTATATAATGAATCATTGCAAATGGCTCATGATTGGATCAAAGACTCCGTGTAACAAATCATGCAGAAATGAATTATGTGGGTATCATATGCAAAGTGTTAGAAACGGTTCAAAGGGCCCTCTTCCGTGCCTGTATTGCAAGGTAGGTGTAAGAGGCAAGTCACAGTTATGCGTTAATTGCGGGGGTAAGCGTTATAGAGAGTTGAAGCGTTATTATGACAAGCGAAGAATCAAAAATCCTCACGACGTCAGTGACGTTGCCAACGGCAAAATCATAAAAACTGCTCAAGACTACATAGGCAGATTTGCCAATGTTATATCTCAGCCAATTAACGAATTAGACAAATAGAAGTATTAGTATATAAATGAACCAAGAATTTCAAGGACATCCTGTTATTGAAAATTACGAAGCTTCTCGTGATGGTGTTGTCAGACATTGTAGACTCAAGAAGCCAATTGGTGTTTTGAATAATATGGGATATTTGATGTTTAGTGCTGGAGGGAAGAATTATCTCAATCACCGTTTCGTTTATGAAGTATTTAACGGATCAATCAAGGATGGTTTTGTTATTGATCATATTGATCGCATTAAGACTAATAATTCTTTATCGAATCTACAAGCTGTTACACAAAGTGAAAACTCCAAACGAGGTGGGACTGGGAAATACTCGAAAATTGCTAGACCCGTAAGATCGTTTAATACTGAAAATAACACGGAGATAGTATTTCAATCTTTGAATAAAGCCAGTAGATATTTTGATATTTGTTCGACCTCTGTACGATTCGTTGCAGAACAAGTACAAAAATCGGCGATTTCCAGAAAAAATGGACAAAAAATTAAGTTTTCTTATGTATAATACGTAAATGGAAATCCTACGGGGGGAATAACTCCGTTAGGTAACGCGCGTGCGACAAATCACCAATGACAGAGTTACGGATCTTAAACACAGTCATTGATTGGAAAATCTTCGATTTTTCATTGATTAGTTTCGCTATTATTAAATCTTAACAGAATATAACTGATTTCGTCTTTTTTCAAGTATTAACAGAACTGTTTTATAGACACGTCGTATTTAAACATTTTTTTTAGTGTCTGTTTCAAGTATTATGCGTGTTTTCAACGTTATCAGTGATCGCTAATAAACAAAACAAACAATTACAAGCACTACACCTCTTTATGTCACTTCGTTGTAATGAGTAGTTATATACAAATCCGTCCTTATTATAATTGGGCTTAGCCGAAATTCAAGTGTAAACCAAACCTGAAATCACACGTGGCGTGAACGTTATTATTGACATTCAAACCAGGTTTCGATTTCAGGTTTGCTTTTGTACTTGAATGTAGAATAGCCCGCGTCATCCATTGTCATTGAAATCAATTCATTCACCTATAATCTATTGTTGTACCGTCGTATGTGTATAATACAACCGCCTACATGACTAGATAATGGGGTTGTAAGTGCCGTCGTCATCTATAATCGCATTAAGCTTCTGGGCTGCTAAGATGATCACCACCTTAGCGTGTGCAGAATTCATTTTAGAAATCCTTTTGATTTCCAATTCAACAAATATATTTTTATATAATATGAATATTGAAAATCTCAAATTGATTATTATTGAAATCAACAAGCTGAAGGATCAAAATGTTAAACTATGTTCAGGGTTAGATTGTGATCAAATTATGACCGATTTCGAGGACATACAATTTGCAGAACAGACCGGAAAATACGTCCTCGCTAAGAAATATTTTTTAACTAAGCGGATACAAAAGTTTATACGTGAAAGTTTAGTCAATACTGAAGACGTTAATGTTTTTGTACCATTATGTAGCATCGTTGAACGTGTACGTAAGCAATTAGGCTTAGAATATGAACAAAAGAGGCTTATTAATTGTAAGGTGAGACAATTAAAAACGTTAATGGAGCAGGGTGATGAGCCCCACGCGTAGAGAGCCTCCTCCTTAATCACTAACGAGGAAGTATAATCTAGTGATTTTTTTTTACTTGCAATTTGACAATAGTGATACTCTTTCTATAATGGTAGGACAATCATTAACCACACGGAACGTAAAGGAGCGACTTAGCGCTCTTAATAAAATATTACCACTTCGTGATCGTATACGTGAAAAACTTCAACAGCGGCAATTACTTCAGACTGATTTTTCTGATGATACACAACAGCTGTTTAAGCCAATTGTTACTGCAACTGAGGGTGTGAAAACAGCTACTGAACGAGCTATATACGGTGATATCCCTGAAGAAGGAAAACGAACAGAGAGACCTCTTCTTGGTGAACTTGAAAAAATAGCAATCGAAACTGAACAAACAAAACAGGCTGTACAAATACTTTCAGGTGATATGGCAACTCAGATGGAAATACAACGACAAAGTGGTATTGATGTCGATGATGAATCCGCCGAAGACGAGGGCGCAGTTTCCACGAAGAGTGGTGTTTCCTTTATAGACAAATTCACTCCGGCGGGTATAGAACAAAAAAACAATTTGAATTAATAAAACCCAACGATTATACCGCCTTTGGTAATTTTGCTGCTCAAAGCTATTATTCAAGAGAACATTTTTTGAAGGACGAGTATAAAGATAGTAAAATATCACAACCTAACTGGGTTGATTGGTTGTTTAAAACGAATCAAGATATTAGTCGTTTAAAAAGGGGAAAACTGGAGTATAAAATGTTTATGAGAGGAATTGAAGATTATGATTTACAACAACAAGAAGAAAAACAACAACAACAAGAAGAACACAAGAAAAAGAGAAGTAAAACTAAGAAAAAAACCGGAAAGGGATATTCACCTGAAAATTACGAAAGCAATTTCAAGGATTTTCATCGACAAAACGTCAGTTGTCCTGGCAATATTCTCGGTGATATAGCACGATTAGAAATGTTTGTAGGAGGAAAACGAGCCGGGAATAACTCACTGGAAATAATCAATGAAGCTGCTGATATCTGTAGGCGGTTATTTCAAGGTGGTATCATGGATATTGCAACATATCGAGATTTCATTGAAAAGTTAGTAGAGAAAAATTCTACGAATTTTCATCACGGTTATCATAGCGATTAGATAAATATCAATTGAATAGAGAATGATCATACACTACAACCATGATAGACCAACTAACGTCTACGTGGTAAACTCACGATTGCCAAAATACCGAGCATACTATGGAGATGGTCTCGGTAATACTATAATGGGATTATTTTCAGGAATGGCTCCAAAAGTGGCTCCGCTAGTAAAACAATTATCGATGAAAGCAATTGATGTTATCAGGGATAAGGGTATTAACGCTGTTGGTGATCTTGCCGGGAAGGCATTTTCAGCCGCTAAGGATAAACTAACAGCGCTAGTTCGACGTGGAAAATCTTCCAGATTTTCAAGGAAACCATTGCCGTTGCCATCTACTGAGGTTATGCCTGCGCGGGTTAGTAAAATAATAAATAACGCAGTAGATGAAAAACTACAGTCGTTGATTTCATCATCGTTAATGACTCCGTCATACACTAACGCCCAGGATAACATAACAGCAAATATGATAGCGGGAAGTGGCTTTGGAAATTCAAAGAATTTCTACAAACGTCGAAGACGTCGATGAAAATCCAAGCAATTTACATTTTCGCCTCCAATTTAGACCAACGGGTATATAATAAAAAATGTTCAAACAAAACCCTGATATTGCATTTGACATGGAAGCCCCAGTACTTAAAGATAATTCTGTACGTGATCATCAATTTTTTGCTTATCACGCATTGCAACCTAATCTTCGGGGGAGAATTGAACTTCAAGTTCATGATACCAGTAAATACTTTTTACCCTCTGAAGCCTTTATTGAAGTCGAAGGTGAACTCGTAACAGATGTTGTAGCTAATACACCATATGCAGATAACCAAACTGTCCGAGTTGGTTTTGTTAACAATGGCATCATGGCGTTATTTGAAAGTGCTAGATATATCATTGATGGAAGAGAAATCGAATCTATTGAGCGTGGTATTCTGATGACTATACTAGATCAGCGGGTCCGTCTATGATGTTCACGAAGGATATTACTGATAACGCTGATCACATTCAGCATATTAAAATAAATACTGCAAGAGATACTGCAGTTGATCCACAACCTGATACCCCTGAACATAGAGACAGACCAGCTGCTGCCTTTAATATTCTCGGAGGTGTTAATAATAATTTCAATTTAGGGTTTGCAACAAGAGTAGCAACGTTGCAGGGACAGCGTCAACGGTTTTCATGTGCGATTCCGTTGCATCACATATTTGGATTTTGTAGAAACGTCAGAAAAGTTATCTATGGAGTAAAGCATACTATAGCGCTAGTGAGAAAAGGTACTGATAATTATGCAATCTGGCGCGGTGCTGGCGTTGCCGCTGGTAAAGTCATTTTATCAAAACTATCACTGTGGATGCCAGTGTTGACTCCATCGTTGTCAACAGAACCGCGGTTACTATCATTTATGGATCAAGGGGGGAAGAGATTATTAAGTTGGTTGTCAACGTCCACAGATACCATGGATTCTAATATTGATGGTACACTTACATGGCATCTAGCATCAAAACAGGGTATTTCAGCTCCACGTCACATATTTATTGCGCTACAGAATACTGCGCGATTAGATAATCAAGAACGTTCCCACATGATATTTGATCAAATTGGGTGTAGTGAAATCTCGCTGAGAATAAACGGACAGCAAGAACCATCAGAGGATATACAACTTGATTATGGAAATAATCATATTGCACGAGTTTATCATCGGTTGCTGTCGTATATGGGGCGCGATCAAAATGTCGATACTGGTCTACAAATATCACAGTTGGATTTTAAAGTCTGTATCCGATTTATTACTTTTCGTTGGAACATCTCGACTTGATGAGACAGTCCGTCGTTGATATACACTTCCGAGCTCGTGTAACCCGTCCGACTGGTCCAGCAGTTGGTGGGATACGTCCCATCCTTATCCCGAATTATAGAGCGGTTGCTGTCATTCTCAGTGATAAGTCAATGATACTCGAGGGTGTTGGTGGACGAATGAGACTGGTAGATGCACCAGTGGAAAATATTTGATTGAAAATTGCTGTGCAATGAAAATCGCTTGCGATTTAGAATCAATCTGTTTTGTATAATGTCGTATAGTAATATCAATGTTACGTTGACACCTGGTCAGTTAAAAAATTACAATCCAAATCAGCTAAGCAATGTGGAACCACAATAACGCTGAAACCTAATCAAATAAATGGCGGGGGGAATAAACTATCGCTGACGAAAACTCAGATTAATCATTTTAATAAAGCGCTGAAAGAAAAAAAGGGAGTTCAGGTTACTCTTTCTGCGAGCGCGATTAAAAACATGGAAAAGACTGGTGGTATATTCCCGCTGTTAGGGTTGATTCCAGGGTTGATTGCCGCAGCGGCCCCAGCGGTGGCTAAAGCGGCAGCGTTAGGAGCCGTTGGTACCGCGGCAGGAATGGCACTAAAGAAAGCAACTGGGCAGGGTTATAAAAAAAAGGGAAAGGGTCTAAGACTACCAGGAACCCCGTATTCATGGTACAGCGGAAGCGGCTTGAGAATCCCAGGAACGGTTTACTAGTGAAAAATCTTCCAATGTCCAATTTTGATTTAATTGATGCCGCTAAAAAACTCGCGATTAAAAACTTCAGAGGTGTTTTTATGAAAGATCAGTTACCGGCACAACCAAATGATGTTGAAACCGGTATTATTAATCTAGATAACAGTGATGGACCTGGAACTCACTGGGTTGCATACGCGATTGATCCACGCGGGATTATTTATTTTGACTCATATGGATTAGCGCCGCCGAAAGAATTTAACCGCTATGTAAGTAAATTAAAAATACCCCATTGGTATTCCACGTTACCAACGCAAACAATGCTTGACCCACCCATATGTGGCAATGAAGTATTAAACGTACTTGATGCTATTTCAAAGGAATCAAAGATGAATCCACCCCATGTAGTAGTGAATGAGTATACTAGCAGTCGTTGGATTGAAAATCTTTGATGAAATCTTTGATTTTAAACAGAGAAAAGATTTTTATGATAACAATGATTGATATTTGGGGACGACCTTTATCAACGCTGAAGAAACCCGAACCTGGTGGAGTTGAAACCTTTGATAAAATCAAGGGCGTTAAAAAACTAATCGAAGATGAAATAGCCGAAACGTTAAACCTAGCAAGTGTTGATCCTGGTGAAATAGTTGCATTTCAAGATCGTCAGGGTAAATTGAAAACTAGTAATGTCTCTCTCGATGATATTTTGGTTAAACGACGAGATGCAGCAGAGGATACTATCGCGTTATTTTCCGATCAGGGTAAACTCAAACCAGGTGTACTTGTTTCAACAATTACGGATAAATTAACAACATTCGATAACACGGCGAATTCATTGAAATCGCTCAATGATAAGTATGAAGATCATATAGTTGTATTTAACCAGTTTTCTGAATTACAAAGAAATATAATTGACAAAATTGATAAACCCCTGCTAGAATTTTTAGGAAATCCACCAGTGACCACACCAAAACTCGCCTCGATAAAAGATTCTATGTTGGAACTAGCAACTCTTCAATCCGAATATGAAAAACACGTGAAACAGTTTTCAATGTTTCGTAAAAACATCATTGATAAATTTATCGGAACCCCATTTGATAAAATTGAAATAACCCTTCCTGATATTAAAAAGTCCATCGATGAGCTTAAAACATTCAACAATGCAATGAAAGATGATGCAACGAGGATGATAAGCGTTGTTGAAAAAATAAAAATTCCTAATGATAAAAAAATCATTATCAACAACGTATACACAATCCATTACGGATCATTTGCGTGGACTCCCACAAACAACATTTTACACGTAACTGCAACCATCAAGGGTATTTATCGATTAACAATAGTATCACCGAATCAGTTTAATATATCATCAAGTAGTTCATCTGGAGTCAATAATACGGTATCAACGATTATCGACAAGGATGTATCTGAACAATTCACGATAACGACCACAGATAGAAATCTAGTCAGGGTTTCAGTAACGTGGTACGTAGAATTCGTAGTGGATTTAAGTAAACAACTTAATTGAAAACGCTAACGCTGTTAAAATAAGATGACGATCCCTTCAGTGTATCAGTATCGCTATGATCAAGTCAGAGAATTTCAAACTAAACTCAGTTCTCTCTGTGAGGAGTATCAAATAAAAATCAAAAAATACCAACGAAGAATAACCGCAGTTGATATCACCGTGTACTCGGTGTCGGGAGTAATCACTGCTGCTGGGATAATACTGTCTTCGGTTACAATGATTGCTCCGGTCGTAGTTCCAATCGCTATTTCCGCGGTGGCTACAATTGCGGGTATATTAACCGGGATCACAAAAAAACTATCATCGTGTAGCCAGAGTAAACTAAACGATTATGTAATTAAATTTCACATTGCATCTGCCGGTTACTCGCAATTATCCTCGTTGATATCATCGTCACTCGACGACACAACAATATCAGATAGCGAATTTTCAACGATGGCTCCATTGTATAAAACAACAATGCTAAAATTAGAGCAGAATAATAATAATAATAATAATGTCGTCGCAAGAACTACTTCAACAAATAGTAACAAATACAACACCGGTGAAAACAAGCATGATATCAGTAACCTCAACGCGTCCTGAATTCAGTGTGAATTTTCCGATTCCCTTTCCGGTGAGCGAGATCGCGCTAGCAAAACTACGAGTGTATCATAGCTGGCCCAATATCAGATCGGTAGCATTTGGTGGTCAACAACCAAATAATTCCTTGGTATTCGCGTGGAAAAATCGTGAAGACGGAACTCCAGACTGGAACGTTGTCTCGTTGCCAACTGGGTCATATCAAATCGAACAAATCAATAACGAATTACAACGAAGAATTAAATCTATCACTGGAAAAGAATCAAAAATCGCTATAACGGTTCACGAGCCGACGTTATCATCTACGATCGATTTTAATTCCCCTGGGTATGTCGTAGATATTTATCAGAGTTCTATAAGATCAGTATTAGGATGGCCTGAACTACCACCTCGACGAGAAACCGTTGATATACCAGAACCTGTAAAATCTGATTATGTCACAGACAAGATGAAACCTGATAATCCAATAAAATGTTATCAAGATTATTCTCCCAACAAGTTTATAGGATATGACAACCAAAGTGATATGATATTTTACACTAGTTTAATCAAAGAAAATTTAACAGCGATGAATAATGATTTTTCATTATTGTTAATATCCCTTAAATCCGGCTCTCTCACCCAAGATTAATTTATCAACGTTGTAGAAGCATGTAACAAAATCATCAACGATATGGAAACATTTCATGCGCAAATTATTCAACAAGTATTAATGAATGAAAATTATAAAGAAGTGTTTGCGGTAGAATACAATATCCCCAAAGAGGATATTCAAACATCTAAAATCCCTGGGTATAACCCCGACGAATTAAAAAAATATCTCAGTTATGCCATCGATATTGGGTTTAAGAAAATCCACGACGATTGGAGGAAATTATCACGACAGCAAACAAATATTCTGACATTTAATAACGACCCAGATGGTGGTGGTAGACATATCGCTCCGTTCAATGTGAATATATCCTCGGTGATATCATTGAGTTTAGTATGTGACGTTATCGAAGGAAGCTATCAAATAAATCTTGAGCAATCAAATCAAGCTCAGCAAGGTTATATTCTATATTCATTTGCACCAACGGCTCCTCCAGGATTTCTAATTATTGAAGACCCAACTAATCCAGTCTATATGCGATGTCATAATAATTCGTTAACGAGAATTAATTTCAAACTCACTGACCAATCTAATAATTTGATTGATCTGCGAGGTGAGGTTCTACAAATTAGTCTGTTTGTAAAGTCTTAAAGACTTTCATCGTAAAAAAAAATTGTTAGTGAAATCCTTCGGATTTCCAATCGAAGATTTTCATACCAGCAGAGGAGGTTAACGCCAAATATATGGCGTCGTTTTTTTTTTACTAAATGGAACCCTGCAAGGAAGCCTTTAGTTTACCAAATTGACCCTTCTCGGGAAGCATCGTTGACGCCTAAAAAGTTGGTCTATTCACACTCTCCTAAGAAGACTCTGTAACAGCCAATTATGTGAAATAGTTTCGGTTTCGTTTCTGTAGAAGCCCCTTATTTTTACTTGAAAACTTGGTCTGGTTTTTTTTGTTTCGTTACAAAAACGAAAACGTTTAAGAAATATTTTGCTTAGAAGTTGGTCTGTGTTCACACTCTCCTAAGAAGACTCTGTAACAGCCAATTATGTGAAATAGTTTCGATTTCGTTTCTGTAGAAACCCCTTATTTTTTGCTTGAAACTTGGTCTAGTTTTTTTTGTTTCGTTACAATAACGAAAACGCTTAAGAAATATTTTGCTTAGAAGTTGGTCTGTTAAGAAGACTCTATAACAGCCAATTATGTGAAATAGTTTCGGTTTCGTTTCTGTAGATGCCCCTTATTTTTACTTGAAACTTGGTCTAGTTTTTTTTGTTTCGTTACAATAACGAAAACTTTTAAGAAATATTTTGCTTAAAAGTTGGTCTGTTCAACTCCTCTGCTGCTCAATTTCATAGGTTTCAGATTCTCAACACCTGGCTTTTCATTTATAGGATAGATTCCATATATAACCGTGGTCACATGATATGCTCGATCATAATATGGTTACTAATTCCGGTATATATTCCTGCTTGGAAATTTGACTCGAAATGAAATTCTTTTTATTGGCGAGGATAGGGTCGTATTTACCACAAATAATTTTTAATTTCCTGTTTCTGCTAGTATGATAAATTTTACTCTAACAAAGTATTTTTATTTTTGATGTTTGAGATATGTAATTCTATTAGCTTCTCGTTTGTCATTCACGGCAGCATGAACACCACCACTGATTCGAAATGTTGACCATTGTCTGATATGCACCATCGCTGTTTAAATTCGTTCTGGCATCACGAATCCTATTAATAACATTTTCATCCCTCACTAAATCAATCACTGGTGCTTCGACAGACATTCTATCAAGATTAAATCTAAAGGTTTTCCAGGTCTTGATTTTGGATAATCTATCGAACTGCTCCATACTAAAATTAAGACAAGTATTTAAATAAAAGATATTTTATATAATGAATCACTGTCAATCTCTGATGATAAGATTTACAACCAATTACAATAAATTCCACAGAAACGAATTATGTGCATATCATTCACAAAGTGTTCGACGAGGAAGCTTGGGTTAGAAACCTTGTATAAGATGCGATGTTGGAGTAAAAGGACAACACAGCTGTGTCTCCGTTTTGATGGTAAGCGATACAGAGAGCTCAAACGGTAGTATGATAATATAAATAATTAATTGACAGCGTCAACGATACAGTTATAAGAGCCCGAGACGACTACATTACTAGATTCTCAATAAATAATGTTTAAAACAAAAAATAATTTAAACAAATACAAAATATATTACATAAATAGATTCGTATATGAAGTGATTAACATAGAAATCCCTCATGGCTTTGTGATTGACCACATTGACGGAGATGAAAATAATAATAAATTATCTAAGCTTCAAACTTTCACTCAAAGTGAGAATACCGCACGCGGTTTACCTCGTAATTGTAAATACGTTGGAAAAAGACATGTAAAATCAAAAAATAATATGACCAGTGAAGAATTATTATTTCAATCGAAGAATAGAGCAGGTAAGTATTTGATAGTTTCATACCTTGTCATCTCTTACTAAAACATTTCAGAAACAAATTCGGTTGGTTTGAATATATCTGGTCATTATTCCTAGTTTTTACTATTTTAAAGTATTTTTATGATATAATGAACTACGAATATATCAATGATGTCATTTCTGCTCTTTCAAATGTGAAGGATCAACAAATGAGGTTATCAGATAAGCTAAATTGTGACAAAATCCTTTCTGATTTCGATACTTGTAAGAGCTTAAATCCGAAAGTAAATATACGCTACCGTCGCAGTATGGATTCATTAAGGAGATCGAGCAAGCTGTGTATGCATCATTAGCGTATAATAGAGACTTGTTTGTAAGGTCGCTCCATCGAGGTCAGTCAAATTACCAGATTGGTCTATGAGTTTAATTAGTATTCTCGCTAATAAATTAGTATGACATTGCATATAGACGTGATCTTAAACGATCAGACATCCAGGTGGAGCCAGTGGTGCAGCAGCAGAGAGGGTGAACAGACCACGTTTTCGAGCAAAAATAAGGCTTACAGATCACGTTTTCGAGCAAAATAAGGCTTACAGACCACGTTTTCGAGCAAAAAATAAGGCTTCCAACGAAATCTCATTTAACCAAAAAAAAAGTCTCCATTTGCAAAACGGAGATTTTACGATTTTTTAATCAATTTTGCTCGCAACGATGTGGTCATCACCCTCTCTGCTGCTACGGGTTAACAAAAAATAATAAATGATTTCAACCAAATATTTGATCGAGTCCTAGGACTTCACAAACAGACTAATCGCTAACACCTCCTCTTGTAGATCAATTAGATTATTGGACTGATCTGTGAGTTTGAAATTAATTCTGGTTAATGAATCATTATGACACCACATATAGACTGGATTAACCGGAGACTCAATTATTAAAAATCCTGGAGGGGCTGTTGGTGCAAACGAATAAAGAATATATCCTTGCTGAGCTTGATTTGATCGTTCGAGATTAATTTGATAGCTTCCTTCGATAACATCGCATACTAAATTGAGCGCAATCACCGATGAAATATTCACGTTGAACGGAGCGATATGTCTGCCGCCACCGTCTGGGTCATTATTATGCTTGAGGATTTTTATTTCCTGTGATGCTGTTTTTTTCCATGCATCATGAACTATTTTAAAACCAACATCGATGGCATCACTGAGAAGTTTTTTTAGTTCTGGTACGTTATATCCTGGTAGTTGGAATGCTGGAATATCCTTGACGGAGATTTTATATCCATTTGCAAATAAATCTCTTGTTTCAGGACTACTGTCATCTAATATCTCTCGATTGATTTGCAAATGAAATATTTCCATGTCATGGATGATTCTGTTACATGTTTCTACAACGCTGATAAATTCAGCTAGGGTGAGAGAGCCTGATTTAAGAGATATTAACAACAGTGAAAAATCATTATTGAACGCTGTGAAATTTTCAGTGGTTTTATCCCGTCGAATTAAATAGTATTTTCTCTTAGTGAAGGGATCTGTCACTTCATTAAAAAAATTCAATTTATCATAATCGCTGTAGCTTTTTATTGGATTATTAGGTTTTATTCCGTCGGTGATATAATCAGTTTTTTGTGGTTCTGGTAAATCAACGGTTTTCCCCCCTGGTGGTAATTCAGGCCATCCTAGTACGGTTCTAATAGAACTCTGATTGATATCTACGACGTATCCTTCTGTGCTTATCTCAATTGCGGATGATAGCGTCGGCTCATGAACCGTTATAGCTATTTTTGATTCTTCTCCAGTAATCGATTTTATTCTACGTTGCAATTCATTATTGATTTGTTCAATTTGGTATGATCCCGTTGGTATGGAAACAACGTTCCAGTCTGGGGTACCGTCGGGTTTATTCTTATACGAGAACACCAGTGAATTATTCGGTTGTTGACCACCAAATGCTACCGATCTGATATTAGGCCAACTGTGATACACTCGTAGTTTTGCTAGCGCTATCTCCTTCACGGGGACTGGGCTAGGGAAATTCATACTGAATTCAGGATTCGTTGATGTTATTGATATCATGCTTGTTTGTACTGGGTTCGTGTTCTCCACTATTCGTTGAAGTAATTCCATCGGTGTTGTCATCGTTGCTATACTTATGATTTACTTCTAATTTTGATATCGCGGAATCATAAATACTGACCATCACTGAGAACTCACTATCTGATATCGTTGAGGTTATTGAGATCATTCTGGTTTTCGGGTTCGTGTTTTCTAATTCCATCGGTGTTGTCATTGTTATTATACTGTTGTTGTCGCTCTAATTTTGATATCGCGGAATCATAAATACTGACCATCGCTGAGAACTCACTATCTGATATAATTGTATTATCGAGTGACGACGATATCATCGAGGCTAATTGCGAGTACGCGGTTGATACAATATGAAATTGAACTAAGTAATCCTGCAGTTTACTCTGGCTGCATGATGATATTTTTTTTGTTATCCCGGTTGATGTACCCGCGATTATAGCCGCCGCAGAAATGCAAATTGGAACCACGACCGGGGCAATCATTGTAACCGATGCGAGTATTATTCCGGCGCCAGCGAGAACGCTTGACACCGAGTACATAGTTATATCAATTGCGGTGATTATTCGTCGGTATTTTTTTTATTTTTATTTGATACTCCTCGGCGAGGGTTTTGAGTCTAGTCTGAAATTCGCTAACCTGATCATAGCGACATTGCGTTGATGAAATCATTTTATTTAAAAACAGTAGTGTTTTCAATTATTTGCCATCGTTAGCGGGAATTGCTAGTACTTCAGCAGGAAAAATCATTGACGAGTTCTATACACCAGGCTATTTTTGATCTAATGGTGGAGCTATCAACCGCGACGAAGTGAAAGCTTGGTGTTCTGCCAGTCTCGACAATTAACGTTGCGATGCCACTAGAGTAGGTTCTATTGCCCATGATCAGATTAAATTGATCGATAGAGGCCCACGTTAACCTATAGATACCATCGACCTTTGCTTCCCCATCCCACAAGAGATCGAAGGCAGTTACACGAGTTTTGTCTCTTATCCAATCCTCGATTCCATGATTGGTCGTATACACAATATTTTTAATGCGCTTGTGCGGAAAACTTACCCTTTCAGGAATTTCTATTAGTTTAGAAATATCGAGATAATTTGCCTTGATTTCATTTTCATTCATCATCCTTCCCGCGTCCTTGTTAAAAAAGAATAGCGATAGATAGTTTTTAATTTCAGCGAGAGTCATGCCAACCACAAGCGGGGTTCCAAAGAATTTATGTAAAACATTTTTGCGAAAACTATTATAACCTCGTATATGATCATCCAGCTCACGGCCGTGGGTGGCAATCGTGTTGTCGTGGGTAGCAATCGCGTCGGTGATCGTAGACACAAGTGCGCCCGGTTTAAGTCGTCCACCGTTGGAATACAGCGCAATAGAGTTTTCAGTGGCATCGCGCTGCCGTATCAAAATGTCATCCAATGACACATCACTGGTTTTCAATTTACCCTGATCGGAAAATAGCACAACGGTATCCTCGATTGCGTTTCGTTGTTTAACCAATATATCATCCAACGACACATCACTGCTTTTCAATTTACCCTGATCGGAAAATAGCACAACGGTATCCTCGATTGCGTTTCGTTGTTTAACCAATATATCATCCAACGACACATCACTGCTTTTCAATTTACCCTGTTTGTCTTGAAATACAACTATTTCCCCGGGGTCAACACTTGTTAAGTTTAACGTCTCAGCGATTTCATCTTTAATTTTTTTTTATATCACCCGTCGCAGTGTCATCGGGTTTGGGTTTCAGAGGTCTTCCCAAATATCAATCATGTTATTGTAAAACTCTTTCTCTCTCTAAAAAGCGATTACTAGTGTATTCATTTACGACAATGTGTGGTGGTTTTCTAGATGCTGAAATAGCGTCAAGGACATTTAATACTTCGCTGCCACAAATTGGTGGGTCAATCATCGTTTGTGTTGGTAGCGTAGAATACCAAGTCTTCATTAGAAAAGTTTTTATGTAACGCATAAACTCTTTTGGTGGGGCTAATCCATATGAATCAAAATAGACAATCCCACGTGGATCAATAGCGTATGCAACCCAGTGAGTTCCAGGTCCGGTGCTGTTATCTAAATTAATGATTCCGGTTTCAACGCTGTTTGGTTGATGTGGTAATTGATCTTTCATAAGGACACCTCTGAAATTTTTAATCGCTAGTTTTTTAGCAGCATCGAGTAAATCAAAATTGGACATGGGAACCATCGAAGATTTCTGAATTAATAAACCGGTCCTAGTCTCAGGCCCTTTCCGCTGTACCACGAATACGGGGTTCCTGGTAGTGTTAGACCCAATCCGTGAACGGATCGTCCCTTTTTTATATCCTTTCCCAGTTGCCTTCTTTAGTGCCATTCCTGCTGCAGTACCAACGGCTCCTAACGCTGCCGCTTTAGCCACCGCTGGGGCAGCCGCTGCAATCAACGCTGGTATCGCAGCTAACAACGGGAATATACCGCCTGTTTTAATCATATTTTTGATAGCAGCCGCAGAAAGAGTAATCTGAACACCTTTTTTGCAACAAGTGCATCATTGAAGTGTTTCACTTGACGAGTTGTCAACGACAACTTATTCTGACCACCAGTCATTTGATTGGGTTTCAACGTGATTGTGGTTCCACATTGCTTAGCCGATTTGGATTGTAGTTTTTTTAATTGACCGGGTGTCAAAGACACATTGATATTACTATACGACATTATACAATAACAGATTGATTCTAAATCGTTTACGATTTCAATCAAAGATTTTCCACTGGTGCATCTACCACTCTCATTCTTCCTCCAACACCTTCGAGTAGCATTGATTTATCGCTGAGAATGACAGCAACCGCTCTATAATTCGGGATGAGGATAGGGGGTATCCCACCAACTGGTGGACCAGTCGGACGGGTTACACGAGCTCTAAAGTGTATATCAACGACAGATTGTCTTGTTAAATCAAGATGTTCCAATGAAAAGTAATAAATCGGATAGAGGTTTTTAAAATCCTATTGTGATATTTGCAAACCAGTATCCACATTTTGATCACGTGCCATAAATGACAACAGGTTATGATAGACACGTGCAATATGATTTTGACCGTAATCAAGTTGTATATCCTCGGATGGTTCCTGCTGTCCGTTTATTCTCAGCGAGACTTCATTAACACCTAACTGATCAAATATCATATAGCTTCGTTCTTGATTACCAACTCGCGCATTATTCTGTAACGCTACGAATATATGACGTGGAGCTGAAACACCTTGTTTTGATGCCAGGTGCCATGTGAATGTACCATCAACACTGTCTTGTTTAATATCCGTAGTCACTGATAACTAACTTAACAACGACTTTCCTCCTTGGTCCATAAATTCTAGTAGTCGCTGTTCTTCGGTGACTGATGGAGTTAACACTGGCATCCATAATGATAGTTTTGTTAAAATTACTTTACCGGGAGCAACCCCAGCATTACGCCAGATTGCATCATCATCAGTACCCTTTCGTACAAGCGCTACTGTGTGTTTGGCTCCATAAATAACTTTTCGGACGTTTCTACAGAATCCGAAAATATGATGCAGTGGAATTGCACATGAAAATCGTCGACGCTGTCCATGCAACGTTGCTACGCGTGTTGCAAATCCTAAATTGAGATTACCATTAACGCCTCCGAGAATATCAAACGCAGCTCTGGGTCTAGTTCGACGTTCTGGATTAGCTGCTTGTTGTTGATCTGCTTCTGCAGTACCTTGTGCTGTTAACACTTTAATGAATTGAAAATGGTCAGCGTTATCAGAGGTATCCTTTGCAAACATCATAGACGGACCAGCCGATCTTGTATAATCATCAGAATATCTCGCTAACCCTATGATTGTTGTAGCCACATCAACTTCACGGTCAATGGATTCAATTTCTTTTCCATCAATGAGATATCTAGCGCTTTCAAATAACGCCATAATACCGTTATTAACAAAACCAACTCGGACATTTGCGTTATTGTCATATGGGGTATCAGCTGCAACATTTGTTACAAGTTCTCCTTCTACTTCAATAAATGCCTCACACGGCAAAAAATACTTACTGGTATCATGAACCTGAAGTTCAATTCGCGATCGGAGATCTGGTTGTACTGCGTGATAAGAATAAAATTGAAAATCGCGTACAGAATTATTCTTGAGAACTGGGGCATCCATATCAAATGCTGGATCAGGTGACCTTTTGAACATTTTATTCTATTTATCAGAGTCTAAATCGTGAAATCGTAAACGATTTTCCATTCATCGTCGTTTTTTAAAGCCACTTCCCGCTATCATATTTGCAATATTGCTTTGGTCAGAGGTTGAAGTCAATTGCGCTAATTTTTCATCTACTGCGTTATTTATAATTTTACTAACACTTGCAGGCGTTTCCGCTGTAGACGGTAACGGTTTTGAAAATCCTTTGGATTTCATCCGTGATTTCACTAGCGCTGTTAGTTTATTCTTCGCAGCTGAAAATGCTTTTCCGGCAAGATCTCCGATTTTGCTAATACCCTTATCACGAATAACATCAATGGCTTTCATTGATAATTGTTTAGCTAACGGCATCACTTTTGGAGCCATTCTCGCAAAAAACCCTGCAATGGTATCACCGAGACCATCTCCGTAGTATGCTCTATAAACTGGAAACCGTGAATTAACTACATATACGGGGGTTGGTTTGTCATGGTTGTAGTGTATGATCATTATTGTAAAAACACTAGTGTTTTCAATTGTGAATTCAGTCGCTGTGATACCCACTTGATAACTCGCCAATGAAATCTCGATATGGTTTGATATCCATGATACCGCCGGCAATTAACCGCCTGCAGATATCAGCTGCTTCATTAATTATTTCCGGTCAGTTATTTTCAGCTCGGAACCCTCCTACAAGAACTTCTAATCGTGATATATCACTGAGAACACTACCAGGACAGAAACTCAAAGAGTTTCCAACGCTAGCGTTTCCAATTCCACTGGAATCTTGCAATCCGCTTCCGCTATAATCAGGTGCTTCCTCCAGTTTTTCTAAATCCGTTTCTTGTAAATAACTATCATCAGGTGGTAATTTTTGTTGTTGTTTAGGTGAAAAAGATATTTTTTTTGCAGTTTGTTGTCGCCGTCGCTGCAGTCTTTTTGGTTTTCTTTGTGATTTTTGTTCTTCATATTGTTTATACACGTTACCCACCGCATTGATATATTCAATGTATGATGCACTATCTGTCTTAATTTGACTTTTTTCAGTTTTGATTTTGTAGAATATATCAGCACAATGTTGTATACCTCTTACATACTTGTGCTGTTCTGGTTTTAACAATTTTTTTCTGTTTTCATACGTCGTAACAACAAGTGCAGGAAACTCTGTAGGGTCAGTCTTATCAATTGTTGCTAACCCTTCTTCGTTAAATCGCGCGCGTAATTCATCTACTATTTTATCATTGGTCTTTTTCGGACCAGGTGGGGTTTTTTGTAACAACGCTGATGTCTTTTCAGTTTCCGCTGCTATCTTTTCAAGCACACCAAGAACAGGCACTTCTCGTCGCTTGCCTTCCTCAGGAATATCTCCAAATATTGCTCGTTCAGTTGCTGTTTTCACATCGCTGGTCGCCTTAGTTACCGGGGCGAACAGTTGTTCACTTGACACAGAAAAGTCAGTCTGCGCTTGTTGTCGTTGTTGAAGTTTCTCGCGAACTCTGTCTCGAACCGGTATAAACTTTTTAATTGCTGCTAGCCGCTCTCGGGCTAATCTAGTTGTTAATGCTTATTGACCATTATTTGAAATCAGAAACAATTTTTCAATTGTAAAACAATTTTTCCCATCGATGATTAACTAATCGGAACCATCCATTTACGGTCCAATTTTTTATTCAGTGTGAAATAGTTTTTATTTTTATTCAGTGTGAAATATTTTTATTTTTTATTGCTGTGAAATATTTTTATTTTTTATTCAGTGTGAAATATTTTTATTTTTTATTCAGTGATTTTGCCTGTTTTTTTGACTGATTTGCCTATTTTTTTGACTGATTTGCCTATTTTTCACTGTTTCGTATACCATTTTGATCAGTTTTCGTCGGGTAAAGTAGTCGATTTTGCATGGGATTTCCCATAGGGAAAAGTTCTTAAAAGAACTTTCAAAGCTGTTAGGATTCATTTTGATGGTTTTTTAGTCATTTTTCATCATTTTTTGCCTGTTTTCATTGATTTTTGGTCAGTTTCCTTGATTTTCGATAAAAAACCTCGTCGGGTAAAGTAGTCGATTTTGCATGGGATTTCCCATAGGGAAAAGTTCTTGAAAGAACTTTCAAAGCTGTTAGGATTCATTTAGATGGTTTTTTAGTCATTTTTCATCATTTTTGCCTGTTTTCATTGATTTTTGGTCAGTTTCCTTGATTTTCGATAAAAAACCTCGTCGGGTAAAGTAGTCGATTTTGCATGGGATTTCCCATAGGGAAAAGTTCTTGAAAGAACTTTCAAAGCTGTTAGGATTCATTTAGATGGTTTTTTAGTCATTTTTCATCATTTTTGCCTGTTTTCATTGATTTTTGGTCAGTTTCCTTGATTTTCGATAAAAAACCTCGTCGGGTAAAGTAGTCGATTTTGCATGGGATTTCCCATAGAGAAAAGTTCTTGAAAGAACTTTCAAAGCTGTTAGGATTCATTTAGATGGTTTTTTAGTCATTTTTCATCATTTTTGCCTGTTTTCATTGATTTTTGGTCAGTTTCCTTGATTTTCGATAAAAAACCTCGTCGGGTAAAGTAGTCGATTTTGCATGGGATTTCCCATAGGGAAAAGTTCTTAAAAGAACTTTCAAAGCTGTTAGGATTTGATTTTAATTTTACGCAGTGTGAAATATATTTTTTATTGCTGTGAAATATTTTTATTTTTTATTCACTGATTTTGACATTTTCAATCAAAAAACGCTATAAAAAAATGAAAGGGTCGGTCACAATCAAAAAACGACAAAATCTCTTTGAGGGTAGGTCAATCAAAATTGTTCATTTTCTTGAATTAACACCCGTAGGCTTCTAATCTTCGAATTGACCTCTTTTTTCAATTTGTATTCGTTACCTAATTCTTTTCGTATTCGTTCTACGATAGTATACAACGGGACAAACACACTTACGTCACTGGAAAATGCAAGAGAATCCCGAATAGAATTCTGAATTTTTTTGATTAGCGCATATTTCTTGGGCAGCATATACTTGTTAGTGTTAACTCCGTATTCTATATCCTGATAATCCGACATGATTTGATCAGGATTTAACCCATCTGATAGTTTGATATCCTGACTTTTCAATTTTGAAATTTCATCAATAATACTGTTCATGCTTTCAGGATTCATATTCTATGGCGATTACATATTTCTAAATGAAAATTATGACGCGCCGATGATATCACTGGTGATTTTATCACCGGGACATAAATAAATCGAATTTTTTGTTCGGTCTTTTTTTAAATCGCCGTTTTGGTTATCCCCTCTGCAACGAATCGTACAGAAGATGGACAAATATCGAAGTGCCTACTGGCGCTAGCTATCGGTTGAAATATTGTTTCTTCATTAGTTGACGTATTCAAAGATTTTTCTGATCTCGCTCGCTTCGAGTATTTCCCAGTCCCCCCTCGTTTGGTATTCTCACTTTGAGTAACAGCCTGCAGATTTGATAAAGAATTGTTCTTTGGATTAGAATCAATGTGATCGGTAACAAAACCATCCTTGATTAATCCATGGAAACATTCATACACGAAACGATGACAGTAATAAAATTTCTTTCCAGCGCCAAATATCAAATATCCATGATTACTCACAGCACCAACTGGTTTCTTCAGTCTGCGGTTTCTTACGATACCATCACTGGATGCTTCATAATTTGTAATCGCAGGGTGTGGTCTGAATTCTTGGTTCATTCGTATACTAATACTATTTGTCTAATTCATTGTTTGGTCTAATGATTACATCACTGGAAAATCTTTCAATGTAGTCTTGAGGGGTTCTTATGATTTTATCCTTGATACTGACTTTGTCCTTGACAGAGTCAAGGTCAGGGACTTTGTCAGGGTCAAAATTTCTGATTGATTGTCCATTTTTTATTCTTTTATCATAATAACGCTTCAATTCCCTATATCGCTTTCCACCGCAATTCAGACATAACTGCGAATTTCCCCTGACCCCAACCCCACATCGAATACATGGTAACGGACCAAGGCTTCCACGTCGAAAACTCTGCATATGATACCCACAGAACTCATTTCTGCATGATTTGTTACACGGTGTTACTGATCCAATCATAAGCCATTTGCAGTGATTCATTCTATACATAAATCCTTCATTTAAATTCTTGTTTTAATTATAGAATGAGGGAGTTAAGGAGAACGCCCTCGAAAAATGCTAAATTCAATACTGATAAGGACTTTAAGAGATTATTGAAAATTAATCCTAAATTTAATATCGATAGACCCAAAAAACGTCCAAGAGACGGAAACATGAAGGAGTTTAAGAGATTATTGAAAATTAATCCTAAATTTAATCTCGATAAACCCAAAAAACGTAACAAAATTAAACCCAAACGTCCAAGAGACGGAAACATGAAGGAGTTTAAGAGATTATTGAAAATTAATCCTAAATTTAATCTCGATAGACCCAAAAAACGTAACAAGAGATTACCCTGGAGAGATGCTCAATTCAATCTTGATATAGTTTCTGATACACCCAAGAATAAAATTCTTGATAAAGCCATGATTAGCAAAATCAGAGACTGTTTTAATGAATTCAAGCGTGATGGAGCATCTTACTGTTGGTCAACATTTCGAATTGATGGTGTTGTTGACGCTACCATGAATGATGGAAAAGCAGCAGTGATAATTTCACGTGTTGGGGAAAAAAGGCATTTTTTTCGAATAAAATTCCTTATCCGTGATGATGGAAAATGGATTATTAGGGATAAATTTGAACCAATCCTAAAGAATAAAAAAACTTTCACCGTGAATCAGGATTCCAAACCAGGAATTCTAACTGGAATCGAGAAACCATACTACGAGAGATCTTATCCCGTAACAGCAGTTGTTTACGGGATATATCCGTTAAATGATAAACCCGATATTGCAAAACTAGCACCCATGAAATATTCACCGTGGACTTCGTCAGGGCTTAATTGTGTAGCAACACGAGTAATAGAACACTTCACAAATGCGTCCCGGGGGAATAAACTAACTGATCTAAGACGAAAAAAAATAACCGAGTGGGAATTAACGGTAAAACAGCACGGTGCAAAGATTTCTGATATAGCTAAATTAGAAGCATCATTAAAATTCCCAATATCAGTAACGACAATAACCGGAGAAGTATTATACGAACCGTAATATCAATCGCGAGGAGTTCCAATTGAAATTATTGATCATAACAAACACGCGTGGACACCTGCAGTAACACTATTTCCACGAGAACGAACCGTGAAATATATCCCACCGGAATTTTCCGGGGAGTTCGTCGGGAATGTTTTCTATGAAGAGAAATTATTCGATGCTATTCATGCGTTGTGTAAGGATGATCCTATGTCAGTGTGGTTACTTTGCAGCGCTGAAGATTCTGAAATAGGATTTGATCAATTTGTAAGACCAAATGGTGAATTATATCGCGTTGAAGAATTAGATAACAGAATGAGAAAAATCGCTAATGAGTTTTCACCGGAGAGTTCCCATGAAAAACTACTCACGGATAGTTTTACTATTCCATCAGTGGTAGCTCACTTCGCAAGAGAAAAAAACTCATGGTGTCCAACACGAAGTGATTTTCTCGAGGACGTTAAATCGAGCTGCGTCGAATTAGGTCATGGAGGACTGTGGAATACGAAATACTCACGTGATGGTATGATTTCAATTGATATATCCGCGTGTTATCCTGGAAGTTTTCTCGGGTATGGGGAATGCGCTGAGTACTTTAACCGATTTGGACACCCCACGCATGAAATGACTCGTGTTGCGATTAATGGTCCATTGCCTGATTTTGATTTAACCGGATTCGCTCGTGTGATATCATTCGAATTCGCTACAGGGTTACATCCGTGTAGTTATGTTTGGCTTGGTAGACATATATCTGAAAAGGCCTGGATGCCAATAGTGCTATTGAGATATATGATTGATTGTGAGATGGTACAATCGTTGATCATCGGTGAAGCGATTATATCCTATCGAGCTCAGAAAGAAGTTTGGCTACCACAACCCGATCTAGATCGTATAATTAGCGAACAGCGAAAACAGTTTCCTGATTTCAATGAAGAACAAATCATGAATTGGTCTAAGAAGTTATTTGAAAGTAAAAAAGAACAAGCAAAAGATTTTGGACGAAGAATAATCGGTAAATTTACCCAGGGTGGACGATACGACAATGCAAAATACTCTTCGCGGTTGATCATAGACGTCGCTGAATACGATTTTATTGTAGCGGATTTAACGAAACAGGGAAAACTTGCATCCCGTAAGGATGCTTTTCTATCCAATGGTGAGAATTTGGGTACGGTTGTTACCTACTGTGATGGATATAATACCCAGTACACACATTTGAGAAGTTCTATGCTAGCTTATGCTTGTATTAATCTATTTTTGATGATAAATAGATTTCCTAATACCGCGGTTAGAGTAGCCACTGATTCTATTTATATCCACGAGAAACACAAATCAGCTGTAGCGGCATTCACAGATCCCGAGGAAGCGTGGGGGCGTTGGCGATTTAAAAAGGAAACACTACATGAGTATTGTGAATCCGCAGACGTTACCATGGATGATAAATATCTTTGTTGTAACCGCGCTGAAATTCAATCAGAATTTTCTAATGCACCACCGGTATCTGATCCAATATGTAGATACAAGACAGTTTATTTAAACGGTTGTGGTGGGTCAGGAAAGACAACTCGTGCAATTTAATTATTTCGTCGGTCAACCATGATTGTGCTAACACCAACTCACAGACTCGCCAGAGAGATGAAACAACGAGAGGTAAATGCCTGTACCTACCATAGTTTTTTTCGATGGAAGGGTGACAAATGGACTCCTGATCGAATGGGTGATAAATTTATTCCTGAAATCATAATCTGGGATTAAATATGCACAGTGTCATTAGATGTATTACAAACATTTCTCGAGTGGTTGTTAAACAAAAATACAAAAGTCGTCATGTGCGGTGATCACGGCCAACCACCACCATTTGTCGGTGCATCTCCACATGAATGGCTAAAGGGTTTTGTAGACTATTATGAAGAAATTACCACTGATTATAGATCACTTGATGAACGATTACGAGAATTCAAAGCGCTAATTAGATTACAACCGGATAAAATCCAATGTGAAATAGCGCGTGAAATAATTTCAGAAACTCCCATGAATGATTTTTGGAAAACGTGGAGACCAAATGATTTGATAGTAGCAAGTAGAAAAATAGTCAGAGACACACTTCAGATGAAGTTATTTGAATTGCATAAAGAAAAATTTGCAGCGCTTCCAGTACCGTTATGTTATAGACCATCGGATACACGAAAACAGAATATAGAAGTTGATATTCCAGGGAAGAGTGAAAAGCAGATTCTCGTGTTAAATGATATTGTGCTGGTTGATATCAGCGTCGTTGAAGATGCAATGCGTGCTAATAATTCCCCGTGGACGCTAGGATACGCAGCGACGATACATTCTTCACAAGGATTGACTATCACAGACACAATTGTTTGGATGGTGGATAATCGCATCGAATGGTCGAATTTAGTCTATCTCGCAGTATCCAGAGTACGAAAAATAAATCAACTTCGAAGAGTTGTTTTCGATGATGAAATCATTGGTGACGATGATGACACTACAATGGATGATGCTAGCATCATTAATAAAAAACTCTCCGGTTATAAACAACAGGATAAAAGAAATAATAAAGAATTTGACATTGATGCTAAATTAATAATTACGCTGAAACAACAACATAATAATCACTGCGCGAGTTGCAATTGTATAATGCGTTGGCAGTATTCGGATAAAGATCCTCGCCAATTTACCGTAGACAGAAATAATAGCAGCATTGGTCATACCAACGATAATCTTATGCTGACTTGTCTTGAGTGCAACAGACGAAGGGGTGCTAGTTAAGACCATGAGGTGGCAATTGAGTATCGTCAGGAATCACTTGCAGTTGTTGTCGAGTAAACCACCGCTGAGGGGCAGTTGAATCCAGTTTATAGATTGCTGGTCTACCAGTTGATCGTGTTATACTAGATATCTTGTGTGCAGTAACACTCCAAATAGGATCAGTAGCCCTTTTTGTGCCACCCTCAAGCTCTCCTGGTTCGTATAAATATCTCACAATGACATTACTACCAAGAATTGGTTCTTTGAAATCTTTTTGTAGTTGTGCGGGTATAGACTTCTTTTTAATCGCGTTGATAGGTTTCATGTTGATCGTTCTAGTAATCTCGTTATTCAGTGCGATAATCACAGCTGGTAACCTTTTGACCCATTCACGGGAACTCTTTTCTTAGATGAATTCTTTTGCGTATTGATATCCAAATAACCGCTCAGCAATCGTCCGATTAAACCGTTCAACAATTGCCTGATCGCGATGTAACGCAGTATGCCCCCGTCTGATGGTGACATTATGATGTTTCATTTTTGATAAGACTGCACCCTGAAATTCCTTGCCAGGATCAACTTGTAACAGATTTGGCCAACGCAGAGGACCTCGTCGATAAATCCTTTCGAATGCAGAAGCGACTTCACTTGATGATTTTGTTTTCAGCGGCTCTGCTTCTTTGTATCGACTCGCAACATCAACTACAGTTAACGCGTATTTGTAACCGCGATCATGTGGCAAAAATAATATATCAGCTTGATGAACTTCATTAGAGACAGTCACATCAAAATGCGAGTAATTAATTCGTTTAGGCGCTGGTAGATAAATTTGCCATATCGCCTGTTTGGATAACCAATGAGCCGCAGTGGTCTTTTTCACTTTTGCAGCGCTAGCGAGTTTATTGATTGCAGCGCTACCCCGCCAGTATCCTTTTGGAGAATAATAAATAGATTCCATGTTGTTATTAATTACCAGCACCTAACATCAATTTGCTTTTCATAGCTGATTTTATCAAAAAGGAAGCCAATTTTTCTTTAAAGGATTTATCAGGAATAGCATTCAACGCGTGAATCAATTTCCCATCTGCTAGATGCCTGTGTTGCAGATTATTGCTTTTATAAGCAACATCATGAAGGTGACAGGCCTTATCAATGGCGTTTATTGGTTCTTCACCACGTCGAGGTTGATTTTGATCATCAAGTCTGATATCTAATCCTGTTCCGAGGCCACAGTAGCTATATCCTGGAAGGTGCCTTTCTCCGGGGTATTTTGCCCATGGGGTTCCAGGGAGCTTTGCCAATTTGGCTGCGATATCACCTCCTCGTTTTTTTTAAAATCTGATTTCATAGACACAAATCTAAATTTCTTTGTACCACATTGTACGCATTTACCAGAAAGCGCTGATCGGTTATTTTTAGTTGTAATCGTCGTCAAGTCATCTGTGCCAGTACGCGTTTTACACTTCACACAATATAGATCCATAATTTATGTATAGAAACATGGATATAATTGATTTTTCAGCGACTAAAGCAAGAGAACCGGTTAAGCATCATGCAGCGCTACCAAACTCTATCCGGATGATTATAATCGGGCCATCTGGATCCGGTAAAACGCAATTGTTGCTCAATTTAATAATGAGATGGATGAAGTGGGATAAGTTGTATTTAATTGCCCCTAGCGTAGATGATCAACGATGCTATGAAGTGCTAAAAGATTTTAACGACAGCGCGGTAGAAAAATCCGGCGAGGGTATTATTGAGTTTATAAACGATATCGATGAAGCACCGAGCATTGATGATATTGATGGAGATATTAACAATTTAGTCGTATACGATGATGTAATGTTAGATAAACAAAAAAATCCTGCTAGAATCTTTTCCAGAGGCAGGCATAAAAACACTGACGTGAGATATGTCACTCAACGCTACATTCAGGTTCCAAAAGTCATCAGAGATAACTGCAATGTTCTTGCTGTATTCAACGGAGTTGATACTCATACTCTTAGAAATATTTGGCAGACATGGTGTTCTGATATTGACTTTAATCAATTTAGAAATTTCTTTAGTAATGCTCAGTCAACCCCGTACGGATTCGCAACAATAAATTTACATGATCCTCGGACACGATATCGTATCGGACTCGATCAAATATTTGGTTGAAATCATTTATTATTTTTTGTTAACCCGTAGCAGCAGAGAGGGTGATGACCACATCGTTGCGAGCAAAATTGATTAAAAAATCGTAAAATCTCCGTTTTGCAAAATGGAGACTTTTTTTTGGTTAAATGAGATTTCGTTGGAAGCCTTATTTTTTGCTCGAAAACGTGGTCTGTAAGCCTTATTTTGCTCGAAAACGTGATCTGTAAGCCTTATTTTTGCTCGAAAACGTGGTCTGTTCACCCTCTCTGCTGCTGGTGCAAATGAATATAAAATTTTTCCTTGCTGGGCCTTATTTATTTGGTAGCTTCCATCAATAACATCACATACTAGATTTCCTGCGATCACCGAGGATATACTTACATTTCCAGGTGATACATATCTCCCAACCCCTTCTTGGTCATTGTTTTGATAGCGGATACCCCCGGAAAGTATTTTTTCATGGAGCGTTTTCCGCGATACCTTCGCTGAGTGCTTTCTTTAGTTGTTCGGTTGCAAGTTCAGGTATTACAAAAGTTGATAACTGTTCTTCGGTTATTTTAAAATGATCAAGAAATGCATTATCTGAATAGAATATTTCATTACCATTATACTTGCGAGCATCTATACAATGAATTGCTCGATCACGAATTCGTAGATTCATGTACTCGATATCGTCTATTATTTGATTTAAATGCTGAATTGTTTCGATACTTTGTTGTTTTAAGTCGTCAAAATAATGCTGTGTAGCACTAAACAGTACATTGTTTAATCTACCAAGTGCGCGCGTGAGTTGCGGATCTTTTCTTTTTGTCTTTCTAAAAGTATTAATATACATCTTATTTACAATCATTTTAGAATTAGGCCTTGTATTATCATCAATAAATAAATCAGTAAATCGAGTGGGTATTTTTTCGCCATCAGAAAGAATATGGAATAATTCCTTTTCGCAAATTTCTTTCCTCTACTCTTGTTCTGCTTTTTCACATCTGTGGTAAAATCGCTCAAGGCTGGTTTTCGCAGTTTTTGATAAAAAGGTGGTGGAATTTCAGGTCAGCCTAGCAATGATCTGGGCGACGATTGATAAATACATATGACAAAGCCGGGTGAGTTTATCTCGATCGGGGCTGATGATGTTGGTTCGTGAACTATTAAAGCTATTTTTGATTCTTCTTCTCCAGTAATGGATTTTATTCTACGTTGGATTTCATTATTGATCTGTTTGATCTGATAATTACCGGATGGTATAGAAACAATGGTCCACTCAGGGTTTTGATCATCTTTGTGTTGCTGTTTTTTTGTGTGTGCAAACACCAGAGCATCATTCGGCTGCAGCCCACCAAATGGTTCTACCCATATATTTGGCCAGCTGTAATATACTCGTAATTGTGCAAGCGCAATTTTCTTTACTGGAATAGCGGTGGGAAAGTTCACGTTGAATTCAGGATTAGTTGAGGTTATTGAGATCATGGTTGTCTTTGGCGGGACTGTGTTCGCGGCTATCTGTTGCAGTAATTTCATCGTTATTAGTATTATCATGTTTTTCTTAAGGTTGATGTCACTGAATCAGAGATGTTAAATCATCGCCGAGAATTTGTTGTCGGATATCATTGTATCGTCGAGACTAAATCATATAAAAGAAGATATTTGTGAATATGATATCGACGCAATATGTAATTTAATTATATTCTCATGTAGTTTATTCTGACAGGATGTGGATATTTTTTTTTGCAATGATATTAAGGACTCCTGTAATTGTTGTTGCCGTTAAAACAGAAATTGTGACAACTACAAGTGCCAAACATTTTTCGCTGATAACAATATACCCGATCCAGCAAGAACAGTTGAAGCCGAATACACGAATATTTCAACGCGGGTGATACACCTGTGATATTTTTTTTATTTTTACCTGATACACGTCAATGAGATATTTTAGTTTACTTTGTATTTCGCGCACTTGATAGTATCGATATTGTTGGACGTTCGTTATACTATTTATTTAAATCAATTACAAATTATACATACAATATGATTGACGTTGATGACAAGTTGCTTCTGCAGGGGGATATTGTAAATGTTTCATTCAATCCCTTATCTTTTATTGCACTTGTATTTATTCCCGTGGACATACTTGATGATACGTTCAACTGTATCGGTGAAATCAGAGTTACTCTATAGATACCACTAACATCTGCAGTAATTTTAAAGTGTTATTTCGAGGCATCCAGCTGAAAGATCCATGTTGTATCGATTGCACAGTATTGATATTTTGTTGATGCGGTATGTTAATCTTACCACGCCGGGTGACGACAGCAGGAAAATCAACAACGATATTAAATTGTGTTAGTTTAATCGTTTCGATGGTTGTTTTAATATCAGGAAGTTTGATGGGGATACTTGGTAGTTTTCAAAGAAATTATCAACGGTCTCGTCAATTTTTCTAAAATTCATACGAAGATTTCCAAACGCGGTTATGTGAACATCATATTCGGCACGTAGCGTGTATAGTTTATCGTCGGTGGTATTATATTCGTCTAGCAGCGTTGATATATTTTTCTCTACGACATCTACATAGTTTTTTTGTTACCACGTCGGTCCAATGTTGGATTAGCAAGTGTGGTTATTTTATTCGAGTTCATGTCCAGGATGCCTGTCTTTGTATTACCAGATTTGTTTACTCGACGGTTAATATCATCCAACACAGTTGAAGAATGAAAACCTGGTTTAATCTTAGCAGTGGAATCAAACACAGCTATGGAGTGTTCGGTTGCTTCATTATTTTAACTACAATATCATTCAAGGAAACATTACTCATTTATAAATTTTCCTCTGTCTAATTTAAAATACGACTATTTCGTTTGAATCTTTGGTTGACGAAATTCCGCATGTAGATTTTTTTAGATTCGAGAGAGAACTAAAGTAAATATCAATCATAATACTTTAAGATTGCTCTAAAAAGTGATTACTCGTATATTCGTATATTCGTGTAAATATTTGTATGGTGGTTTAGTCGACGATGAAATAGAATCAAGTACATTAATTACTTTTTGGTTCATATTGGTGGGTCGGTTATTTTTAGTATAGGTAGTGTCGAGTACAAGATTGGACATTTTCCTTGTATATAGCGCATACATTCCTTTGGTGGTGCTAGCCCATATGAGTCAATATATATATATATATATATATATATATATATATATATATATATATATATATATATATATATATATATATATATATATATATATATATATATGACATCAAAAGCACCAGGTGGTCTCGTGTAGGGTCTGTATGGATTTTCATCTGCAGTAGAACGTGTAGCCTTTACTTTAATATAATGAAGGTGCTCAGCGTGATCAGTAATATCTTCTGCAAACATCATAGATGGACCAGTTGATCGTGTATAATCAACAGAATATCTCGCTAAACCCAATATTGTTGAGGCGACATCGACATCCTTCTATATAGATGCAATCTCTCTTCCATCAATCATATATTTAGCGCTATTAAACAGCGCCGTAATAATATTGTTAATGAATCCAATCCGTCTATTTAATTCATATGATGGATCAGGTGCAACATTTGTTACATTCACCTTCTACTTCAATAAATGCTGCGGCAGGTAAAAAGTATTTACTTGTATCCTAAACTTAAAGTTCAGTTCTTTTCGTTCATCATTGAGCATCGGTGCGTCCATATCAAGTGCTGAGTCTTGTGAAGATTTGAACATTTTATTATATATTTCTCGATGTACATCGTGATCTCAAACCGCTTTCCGCTGTTACATTTGCAGCAATATTTCTTTGTAATTGTTCAGATTCTTGATTCATCAGAGCTGCTAGTTTTTGATCCTCGGCTTTGTTTATTGTTTTACTGACATTGGCGGGCATGATATTTGTTGATACTTTTTATTATTACAGCCTGTGGGTTTCTTCGTAATAATCGTCTTAGTCTTTCTTTGGCTGCAGAAAACGCCTTACTGGCAATTTTACCAATAGCACTAGGAGCTTTTTCAGCAAAAACATTAATAGCTTCTATCGGTAACTGCTATTGCTGATATTGTGGGAGCCATTCTTGCAAATAACCCTTGAATAACATTACCAAAACCATCTCCGTAAAAATTTCTATATAAACGGGTAATCGCGAGTTTACTACTCTGACCATGACTGGTTTATAATGGTGTTGTTCTATGATCATCTAATTTATTATCACTTATATCTAATTGTAGTGACAATAAGTCACTATGATAATAATCAACGAGTTCATCGATAAATTCTCGATATACGCCGATATCCATGATACCGAGTTGAAATAATCGTCGACAAATATCAGCGGCTTCATTAATTATTTCCGGAGAGACATTCCCAGTCCGTGTTCCTTCTATGAAAATTTATAATCGTTCTATGTCAGAGAGAATAGTATTAGGACAGGCAACAAGACCACTTCTTCGAGTTCCACTTGGAGTTCCACTCAGAGAAAGTTTATCACACTACTATAACAAGTTGCACCTTGCACATCATCAGATTCGTTTTCGGGAGATCTCACCAAAATTCACAAAACATCTTTTACTGTTGTTTTTTTTTGTCTCTTGTCGAGGTGACAGAAGTTGATAGGAAGACTCTTTTTTCTGAAGATTATTTATCTTTCTTTAGTTGTTTTTCCTGTTATTGTTTAGCTTTTTATTTTTCTATTTCTCGCTCTTGTAGTTTTTCATATCGATCATATACTTCATCTATCGCGTTGAGATATCCAATATAATATGCAATTTTTGTATCGACTCTACTTGCTTTAGTTTTAATTTTATAAAGTTCATCAGCCCAGTCTTGAGCATGCTTTGTATGTTCCAGTTTCAACATTAAATTTTCTATCCTCGTAACGCATAGCAACAAATTCGATATAATCATCTGAATTACTTTATCGATTGTTGTTAAACTATCCTCAGTAAATTTATTACGTAATTCTTGAACTATTTCTTCATCGGTAATTTTTCGACCAGATTGAAGTCTTACCGGAGGTACTTTAGGAAGATTTTGTAAAAGTGTCGAAGTTTCTTCAGTTTTCTCAGTGATTTATTCAAGTTCATCAAGAACAACTTTCTTTACTTATTCTCCTTCTTTCGTACCAACATATAACATCTTTGGTAGTTGTTGTAACGGGTTTAAATAATTGTTCAGCACCAATTGCAAAATCATCTTTAGATTCTTGTCGTGCTTGTAATTTGTATCTGACAAAATTACGGACGAGTATAAATTTCTTAATCGTCCCTAATCTGTATCGAGTTAATTTAGTTGTTAAAGATTCTCCTACCATTATTGTTACATGATATGATTAATTCATTGCAACAGAGACGGTACGACTTCAATTATGCATCAAAAACTAAGCAATCAAACCAGTAATAATTTAAACAAATGACAAACAAGAGACTCTTGGTTACATATAAGCTTTGGTTTGGGGTTTTGATTTTTTGTCCGTTGGAGGTCTTCATTTAACAAATGTACGCCTCTAACAAAGTTGTAGGGTTCACCCTCTTTGCTGTTTCATCTCTTTCCATTCAGGTGCGCATTCCATGCAACAAATCTTTGTATTTAACAGCCGGACGTGGGTCCTTGCTAGGTGCGATTTGCTTGCTATGGAAGTTCAGAACAGGCAATGTTTAAGTCACCTTTTATATCCCTTCATCATGCAAGGGAGGTGAGCACTTCATTCCCGAATGGGACTGCTCAGTCCCTCAGGGGTCTGCCGGACTCCACTGCTGCTCTGTCAGTGGTAAATGACCTTGATCGCCTGCTCCGCCTGTGTGCAGGTTTGCGGCTACGGCTGCCAGTATACTCACAACTGTCGCTTCGTTGCTTGGAAGTCGCCATGGGACTTTCGAGTGTGATGAAATGGGATGAGTGTATGAAAAGAATGACTGCATGGAAACGATGTTGTAAATGAGGAAGATTAGCACAGTTTGTCGACCTTACACTCTCCCCAAAACCATCTGAGTTCAGCAGCAAGACAAGGTCGAGACATGCAAAAACACGGAGATATGTACAGTGGATGACTAGGACGACCAACGTGTCTCCAGCCTGGTTTAGCCGTCCATTGGAGGCCGCATTCCCTCTGCGCATGCCACAGCCTGTTGGAACCACATATGAGAGCTGAGTGCCTAGTGGGGACCAAAGGTAGGAGATTTAACCCGAAGGGGTACGACAGTTTACACCTCCCTGGACACCTCATACACCCCATATATATACTAGCACCAATAAGACCGACATTGTACGAATCAAGTTTTTCCTGTATATGCAACAACATAAGTGATTTTTGTTTGTATTTTTTCACTCATCATTGAAATAAGTGTCAAGCCCATTTTATATGTTTCATTTTCATTCATCTCAAATGAGTAACATTTTGGAAAGTATGACAGGACTAGCACCAGTAGGAAACACCTTTGAATTTATATGTGCCCTACATTTAAAAGATAGTACAACCTTGAACACTCTCAGTGTTGTCCTTTCCTGCATATATATCTGTTGTTAGTGTTGTTGTTTTTTGTTGTGTGTTTTTCAGCACATTACGGGATATATGCCGTTAGAATAACTGGTACGGCACTATCCTGTGAAAACTGAGGTAAGAACCACCGATCCACAGTTTACTGCTAGCAATCTTTTCATATGCCCTCATTTATCGAGCTGCTGGCTCGACTCCATGCAGAAAAGTTGGATGATTGATCGTGATTGAGAAAAATTAGTATTTTGCACCAACCAGCCACTGGAGGTCCCGACATTTACAGTAACACTATATCTTAAACATTGTTCTAGTACATAATTCGAATTTGCTTTTGTTTAAATATGTCCGATAATAAAACCATTATCATTCACAGCTTTTTCCCTGCAAAATGTCCCACATATAACCTCTGTGCATGCGAAAATGATGTTTCATAATTGTTTAGTTTGTGTCATCTTTTCTAGCTAAAGATCAATCTATCGTTGAATAGTTGAATGCAAAACAAAATATAAGCAGTTTTAAAAACAGTGTTAATTTTTATCAAACCTCTGTATTCAAACTCTCAGAAAATTAGGCAATGAATATCTCAGTTACGACTTAGCACAATTTGACCATTTTTCGTTGTTGATGCGTACAATGTTACATAGGGTAAATAATTGTTTTTATAGTTAAGCAAATTACCTAAACAGTATCTCCTCGTAGATCGCTTGCAGTGAGATACAATAAAAGCAAGGTATACACTGGTTTTTCGCCCTGACTAGTATTCACTCTCCTGTGAATTTAGGGCAAGTCTTTTGTTTAACAGACACACATGTCTGTGGATCTTGTCATGGAGTGAACATTATCTATAATTGTTTCCCAGCCATATGGCTAAGTGCTACATTTGTATTTTATTTGATACGTAAAGCATATTCAGTTTTTTTTATATTCTATCGTGAAATGATGCCTTTACTACTACACAGAGTACAAACGCTGTGAGGGTATTTTTTACAAGCTGCTACATATTTTAAGTCCGTACTTGATAGTATGACCAGTTTGGTTCCATTTTAGCTATTTGTAGCTGTCTACAGCTGTGTATACGGATGACTATCTATATGTGTGTGCCCATGCTGGATCCATGAAATGAGTGCGTGGCCAATACAAGTATGCTAACCAATTTAGAAGAAAGTGTGTGCTATCTGTACGGATTTAATAGGCTGTCTGGCAGCCTCTGCGTCTATATAGATATGGAAGATGATGTTGCCATCAACGCCATACAAAGACGACACCGCTAATTTGTCAACATTTTGGCATCGTGGATCCATGAATGGTGCGAGCGGTCGATGCAAGTGTGGGCCGATGCAAGTGTGGGATACCTGTGGTTTTTAAGTGGACACCTTTGCAAGTTTTCGCAAATATTTATTAATTAAACAACTGTACAAATGACAGAGTCCTATGGTTGTTCCAATTAATTGCTGTTTCAACTGAGATTATGGTCATTTCGATTTTGTATACATGACATTATTTGAATCTTATCTTGACTACAGAAGATTATTTGAATCATTATTTTTGTCCCATGAGGTTATCATAATCTCACTTAAATTGCAAAACATTACATATGGTTATCTGAATTTCATTTTCACTGTATGGAATTACGTGAACTTATATGAATCTAGCCGTCATACATTTGTATATGAACCCTATTTTTGTTTTCCTGTTTACTAGTGTTTGGACAGAGTAATTGAACGAGACGTACGTTTTATACAAAATAAATAAAAACAAAGAGGAAACAAGAAGACTCCAGCTCTTCGTTTCGCAAGCTGGAACATCAGAACCTTGTGCCTTGGACTCACCACTGACCTGCAGAAGATCAACGATGCACGGAAGACTGCCGTAATTGACAGAGAACTCTCCCGACTGAATGTCGACATTGCCTGTCTTCAAGAGACCCGACTGGCCGACAGCGGCACCATCAGGGAAGCCAACTACACCTTCTTCTGGCAAGGAAAACCATCAGACGAACCCAGGCAGCATGGTGTCGGCTTCGCTGTAAAGAACACCCTCGTCGCCTTCATTGAGCCTCCATCTTCAGGCACTGAGAGGATCCTTGCCCTCCGGCTCTCAACATCCTCAGGCCCAGCCAACATCTTCAGCGTGTATGCCCCAACCCTCTACTCAAACCCAGTAGAAAAAGACCAGTTATACGAAGCTATGGATGAAGCTATATCAAATATCCCCAAGAAACTGCACCACGCCAAGAAGAATGGTCGCCCACGCATCAACACCTGCTGTGCAAGCAATCCAGAGAAGACACAGCAGTTCATCTGCAAACTTCACGAGGCTCTCATCAAAGAGACACCTGATGACACCATCGACTCCAAGTGGTCCCAACTCCGAGACGCTGTGTACAACTCAGCCATTACTGCCTACGGGAAGAAAGAGCACAAAAACACAGACTGGTACGAGGCCAGCTGTGAGGAGATGGAACCCGTGACTGAGGCGAAGAGGAAAGCCCTCCTGGCTTACAAGGCTGCGCCTTGCCTTGGTACATTACAGGCCCTCAGGACTGCCAGGAAAAAATGCCCAGCAGACCGCCCGTCACTGCGCTAACACCTACTTGCTGAACCTCTGCACCAGTATACAGATAGCTGCCGAAACCGGGGATGCAATGGGCATGTACGAGGGTATCAAGAAGGCAACCGGCCCATCCACCTCCAAGATCGTCCCACTCAAGTCCAAGACTAGCGAAGTCATGAAAGGCCAGGGCAAACAGCTGCAGAGCTGGGTTTAGCACTATCTTGAGCTGTATGCAATCCAAAACGTTGTCACGGACACCGCCCTAGACGCCATCCCAGACCTGCCAGTCTTGGAGAAACTAGACACACCACCCACCCTGGAAGAGCTTAGAAAATTCATCGACTGCCTCGCTTGTGGGAAGGCCCTTGGGAGTGACGGCATTCCGCCTGAAGTCCTAAAGATAGGGCAACTAGCACTAATCCAGCCTCTGCACGAACTCCTCTGCCTCTGCTTGGGACAAGGACACATCCCCCGGGACATGCGAGATGCAAACATTGTCACTCTATACAAGAACAAAGGAGACCGCAGTGACTGCAACAACTACCGGGGCATCTCTCTTTTCAGTATTGTTGGAAAGGCGTTTACCCGTGTCGTCCTGGCGCGCTTGCTGACCCTAGCGTCCCGAGTCTACCCCGAGTCCCAGTGTGGCTTCCGAGCAGGCAGGTCAACTGTAGACATGATCTTCTCACTACGACAGCTGCAGGAGAAGTGTCGTGAGCAGCAGATGCCCCTCTACATTGCCTTCATAGACCTGACCAAGGCATTTGACCTGGTCAGCCGGAGCGGACTCTTCAGGATCCTTAAGAAGATAGGCTGCCCCCCACGACTGCTCGCTATCATAACATCGTTCCAAGAGAACATGCACATCACAGTGTGCTTCAACGGCGCAACATCAGAGGCCTTGCCAGTCAGCAGCGGAGTGAAGCAAGGCTGTGTCCTTGCACCAACTCTCTTTGCCATCTTCTTTTCCATTCTCCTCCAGTACGCCTTCAAGGACTGCAGCGAGGGTGTGTATATACACACCAGGACTGACGGAAAGCTGTTTAACATCGCCCGTCTCCGTGCAAAGACTAAAATTACAAAGGTTCTCATCCGTGAATTGCTCTTCGCCGACGATGCAGCCTTGACATCACACACGGAAGATGGATTTCAGCAGCTAGTATGCCGCCTCTCCCACGCCTGCAAGGAGTTCGGACTGACCATCAGTCTGAAGAAGACGAATGTAATGGCGCAGGACGCAGACTCCTCTCCCACCATCGCCATTGATGGGTACAACCTGGAGGTTGTTGAGGACTACACATCCTTGGGTCCACCATCTCCAACTCGCTCTCCGTTGATACTGATGTAAATGGCCGGATTGCCAAGGCTTCAGTAGTTATGGCGAGACTGAACCAGAGGGTTTGGGACAATCACAACTTCACCGAGAAGACAAAACTGCGCGTCTACCAGGCATGCGTGCTCAGCACACTCCTCTACAGCAGCGAGGCATGGACCACCTACGCGAGTCACGAGAAAAAACTCAACAGCTTCCACCTGAGATTCTTGCGGCGCATTCTGCGTATCCAGTGGCAGGACAAAGTTCCCAACACAGAGGTTTTGAAACGCACCGGCATGAACAGCATGTTCTCCATTCTCAGCGAGAGGCGCCTTCGCTGGCTAGGCCATGTTAGGAGAATGGACCCAGGCCGCATACCCACGGACCTGCTGTACGGCGAGCTAGTGGAAGGTGCACGAACGACTGGAAGGCCACGTCTGGGCTACAAAGATGTCTGCAAAAAGGACATGAAGACAGCCAACATCAACATAAACAATTGGGAGAGCTGTGCTGACGACCGCTCCGCGTGGCGTCTTGCTGTCAGACAGGGCACTCAGAAAGCAGAGGAGATGAGAAACACAAACCTCCCTGCAAAGAGAGTCAGGAGGAAGGCGAACCAAAAACATCCTCAGCAAGCATCAGCATACACCTGCAGCAAGTGCAACAGAGACTGTCACACAAGGGTCGGACTCTTCAGCCACTCGCGAAGGTGCAGATAGGACACCCAAATCGGAAGCTATATATATCCATTTCATAAAATTCCATCTTTCACCACATTGTATTGTCCTTTTGATGAACTTTAATGTAATCTATCGTTGACATTCAAAGTGTTGTATTCTTAAGTAAATCTGACCATGGGTCTGATACATTTGACTATATTGTATGAAAATAAGTATGGTTTTTTTTCAGATAAAACAAACAAAATTAGGATTTAATAAATATATATTTCTTTATATTATAAATAACTTGTCATTTCTAAGAAGAATATACAAAAATACAAAGAAAACAAATTTGGTCAAATTACTTACAAGTTTCCTACTTTCACTGTTGAAGATGTCATGTAAATAATATTAACAAGAAATTTAGACTTAACCTACATAATCGTCAAGTAAATGTCTATTCAAATATAACTGGTTAATTTCTCAGAATTATTTTGATAATTCAAAACTGTTGAGTACCTTCTCTAACAAAATTAATATTCCCCTTTATTAATACAAAAAATGGAATGATAAAATGTAATAAATAAAAAAAAATTGTTTTATTCAATAATTCCGTTACCAATGACATCTGGGCGACAAGTAATTTAGAGATGCCATATCTAACTTCGATAAGCTCTCATGCGTTCCTTATCGGTATGCTCCTGTAGGAAATATCTGCACTTTACTTAGGATTTGAAAACAGAAACAAATGGAATATAAAAACGCTTCTACTTTCATACTTGCATATTTTCCGTTTCTTGGATATACATTATACATTGAATTTTAGATACTAAATGAAAACCGTATCTAAAGTCAAATTAGTAAAACCGTTTTATGTAATAGGGAAAAGAAAGTACTTAGTTGTTTATCTGCGTAAAAATATTTCTGGGGTGTTATGCATGATATCAATGAAATGAAACTTGTCAGTTTCTTTCTCCATATTCAAATAATCAACATGCTTTGATGAATCACTTCATCTTTGATGATCAAATAATTTCCTTCATGACCCCAGTTGTATTTTCATATGTGTATTCTTGCAAAGCATCGGTAGGAAGGTATTTGTAAATGAGAACGTATTGCTCCTGAAATAAGTATACACAAGCATTATATATAATAAAATGCAATTATTCAAACAGGAGTAATTGCACCGTTGTAATGGTAGTAGCAGTAGTAGTTGATATGTACATTAGCAGTATCAATAATATTTACATAACAATACTAATTACAGGTGGGAAAAATGTATAGAGATATACACTGAAATTCAAAATTTGCTTTTACATACATTTTTCTTCAAGACTATCAGAAAAAGGTTATAAAACATGCGGAAGACAAGCTATTAAAGGATACTTACAAATGTTGGTAGTAGGGTCCGACTCCTTCCTAGCATCTCCGCACTTGTCCGCAAGACATGAATTTTTCCGTCTCTACGAATTCTTTTTTTTTCATTTGGCAATATGTAAATTAGGCTGTATCTGCATATGTGCGACGAACGATTTGGTCCAAAACTTATTATTACTCACGCGAAAGAGGTTACATCTGTGTGCAAGTAAGACTACTATTTGTTAGGACACAATGTGATTCATGCTTAAACATAATGTGTCAGAAATACCACGTTTTCATGAAACAATTACTTATTACTGCAAGTAAACCAAACAATTAAAATTCCTTTTCCGGATATATACTCATAAAATGATATATAAATGTAATTGTCAGGAATCGGGCTTTATGTAAACGGTTGCTGTTACATAGCGATTCGTCATAACTATATGTTCAGTTCTATCTGCATGCATTATTTAACCAGGGGGCCCACGTTAACATTCAAATTATTTGATTTAATACAAAAGCACAGTAAATCGTAGTAATTAATTGGTGTTCAACATGTATGAGAAACTATTTTGTTCGATATGATAGCAAGGTTCCAACACAGAAGGGCACTATTTAATGAAAAAATGATATCTAAACGATATGATGGTACGGTGCTAACACACAAAAGTAGACATAATTTGATGAAATATGGGTTACTAGATCATATTCTGGCATGGTGACAACAATACAAAGACTATTATATTAAACCTGGGTAGATACGCGACATGATGGCACGGTTTCTACACATCAAAGAAGACTCATGTAACATGGGTATCTATATTATCTGATGTCACGGTATCAATTCACAGACTCGGATGGTACTGACTGAAGTCCTCAAGTAGTGACAAAACTGAGTGCGAATCTAAAGGTACCTCATTTGATTCTAGGGAGTGTGTGTGTTATTTGTATTGCATTATTATGTTGGACCATCAATTCCAAGTTCTAATTCTACATATCACACAAGGGTTATGTGTGCTGAATGTCCGTCTGAAACGTAGACAAAGATAAGGACTTCTCAAACGTCATTCCCATTGTTTTAATTATAAGTCATTAATATCAAAAAGTGCAATTCCACAGAATACCTGCATTGCACAACCATATGACCCTTGCCATTGGACTTGTGTTTCCTGACTAATTTCCAGAATTCCACACGTGATCAGGCCGTGTCCGGTATGTCTTTGTCAGGCCAGGGTGTGTAATGAAACTGAGTGACATTCCTTGACTTGCCACTCTAAATAAACGAATCCACATAGTGATACTGGCATATGATTCTTCTTTTGTAGTAATTTCCTTGGAGCATAATGGAAGTTTTACTTCTAAAATAGCTTTAACCCGTATTAGTAAAAAGAGTTAAACATCTAGTTTTTACTTAAAGATGGGTAGTTTATTATCTAATCAAGAAAGCATCAAATAATGAATTAAATTTCTCTTCATTTGTGACGCGATTTCTAGCTATCTAAACATTTGTTTGTCAATGACCAGTTTTCGCGCATTTTAATCAATATAGTAAACAAACATACCATCATGTTTTGTAACATTTTGTTATGATTTCCTTTTAAACTTTCGTCTGCTCTTACTGGTTTACTTTAAATACATTCATATGCATATATATTCGAAACTATTAGCTGTAGGGACATTATTATACGAGCTTTATAAATACGGTAACATATTTGTAATTTTAAGAGCAAAACACCAATTACTGAGTATACCGTTGATTGAAAAGATTCATTTTTTTACTATTACTAAGATCTTACCATTTTACGTTTGAATTATTTGGTTTTGATATTAGTCGTCGATATTAAACCTTTTAGTATGTTTAAACATGTATACAGACAACGTATTGTAATGCGTTAAATAGCCTACACGTGATGGTGCGCCGTTAAAAATCAATCAATCAGTCAAGCGAATAAATATGAGAGAAAACTTGGTTCTTCTCAAGTTACGCTTTGTCATAATAACATTGTCACTTCCATATTTCACCAAACAAACTATGCAAGAATTTAAAACAGAATCATGTAATACTGCCATGTATAATATTTAGTGCCAGTCTTGCACAGCTTATGTGTAAGTCAGATATAAAAATTAAAACCTTTACACAGAAAGCAAGATATTATTATACTCGCAAGCAAACTTTAGGTGTGAATGCTATTTGTATTGTGAAAACGACAACAAAATCACCGTTAAATACTGACTAAATATGGGCTCATTTACTATTAGATTTATATTCTGTTTTAAAAAAGCAGATAAAATCGAGGCTGAATGTTCCATAGGAAAGAGTTGGTCTTGTTTTTGAAACTATTATCTATTAAATTATATTTTAATGCACAAGTACAACACTGAACACAATGTATTTATTAGCTCAACAGGACACATGCGTAATATTTACCGCCGTGAGTTGTAAGTCTCTTCTGATACAGTCAGCGAAAGATTCATTTCGTAGAATTTAGACCGTCACATCTCCGTACGTCTGTTCTTCCTTGTCCGGCCAGTACTGGATACAATTCATCTAGACAGAAACATCATTTTCAATCTTCTTTTGTTCTTAAACAATATTGATATTCATAGCTTTATATAGGTTTTGATGATCAATTATTAAGTAGTTGTCCGTTAAATATCATACTACTTAATATTTGTTAATCTGGTCAGTTTTTTTTAATTGGTTAATGTTTGTTAATTTGGTTAATGCTTGTTAATTTGACTATTGTTTGTTAATTTGGCTAAATGTTTGGCAATATGGTTAATGTTTGAGGGGCCCCGAGTGACAGAGTAGTCTAAAGCGCTGTCCGTTACGGATCACTGCCATCTCACCTCTGTCTGCGTGGGTTCGAGTCTAAGATTCGGCTAATGTAGTTATGTGAGAAAGCTTGCCAGTAGCTTCTCGTGGGTCGGTGGTTCTTTCCAGAAGTTTTCCGGGTTCTTCCTCCAGCACTAATACTGGCAGCCATGTATAGCCTATATTGTGCTGAAAAAATGGCGTCAAAAATAAACAATACAAATTATAATAATGTTTGGCAATTTGGACAATGTTTGTTACTTTGGTCAATGCGTTGTAGTTTGGTAATTTTCTGTTAATTTGGTTATGTTTGTTAACACGTTTGGATAAAATAAACAATTATTTATCATATACATCAGAGAAGGACATACAAGAGAATAATTTCTCAAAAGGATCCCCCTGCGGGTTCAGGGTTGTAGAACTGGCCCGACGTGCCTCACTATGTGTCGTAAGAGGCGACTAAGTAGATGCAACCTGTTTGCCGTGTGTTGCGACCCGTGTCGGAGTAGGAAAAGATCCTGGTAGTTGAGCGGAGGCTTTTCCAATGCAATACACTGCTTTGGCATCTACTTCTCTCAGATGGTTGGTCGGGATGGGCCCAGTATCGACAAATCGGCTGGTCACGCCGAGCTCTAGGGGGTCTTTATTTACTTTCTCACCTTATTTTTTTTTCTTGTATCTCTCTTGTTACCACCGTTGCCCCTACATTATATCCCTTTAGCTTTCATTTTCCCAAGTTTTAGAAGACTTCCTAAAAGGCGGTGGCTTAACGGGTGAATAGGGAGATACTTTACCGACCCCCAAAGAGACCTCAGGGGTTAAACATAGGTACATTTATCTACTGAGTATAGCATCTGTGTATCCTGTCACTTGGAAAGTGTCCTTTCGTTGGGCTCCATGGTGGGTGGGGAGCATCGGTGCTGAAAACTTAACAAGACGTTTCCAAACAAAAAAAAAACAACAACGTACAAAACTAGTGTCTGACACTGATGATGAACCATGCGGCGTGGAATTAGTTCCACGCTTCATTGTTTTTCAGTCTAAGGATGATTCAAAATCTCTTGCTGCACTATCTCTGTTATTGAAAAAACTATTACAGGATATACTGGCGCACCAAAAAGTGTCAAAAAACTAAAATCAGGTGGCCTTCTTGTTGAGAGTGAGCAAAATAGTCAAACAGACAATATCATGAAAAAGAAACCATTTCTCGATAATCTTGTGACCTCACTACACTGGATACGTCCAAAGCCGTATTGCCCAGTCACGACTTGGCTGGAATCAACGACACAGATATCATCGAGGGGATGAAAAATTACGGTGCCACTGCATTGCGTAGAATATGTATTAAGCTTAATAACCATCTGCAGGACACCAACACATTTGTACTCACCTTTAACAAACCAACATTCCCAAAGTGGTCATAGTTTGGTTTTTGCAAGTAAATGTCGAGATATACATTCCTAACCTCCATCGATGCTATAAGTGTCAAAACAACGGCCATCACGAAGATCGATGTTCCAAAGTCAAAATATATGGCCGATGCTGAGACCATTCTCATCAGGAATCTGGTTGTAGAGCAACTCCGCATTGTGTCAACTGTGCAAGGAACATCACGCCAATTCCAAGGAGTGTGTTACTTGGAAACATGACAACGAAATTAAGAGGGTAAAGTTAAAAAAAAAACATTCCCTATCAAGAGGCCAGAAAACGTGTTCAGGTAAAAACATCCCTTCCTGTCGCATCCTTCTCCACTGTCGTGAAACACAATCCAAAAACAACGAAGGAGGCTCACACACAGCAGGATCAACCCGATTTCAACAAGAAGTGCTAATATTCGCTATTACTAACCACAGAAAAACACAACATCTACACAAACTACATTCAATAACAAACCACCACCGAAATCACCAAGCAATAAACATAAATCACGAACAAATAAGCAGCAAAAGGGGTCAGATGATCCCATCAAACTTTACAACAAGTTTGGAGACTTTGAGAAAATGGATGCAGAAGAAACTTTTCCATGACCACAAGGTTGCTCCAAAGCTACTAATAAAGAAATAAACTCCCTTACTGCCTTCAGACAAATAATAACACAAATTACATCCGCAAACGGTCTAACCTATCTCCAAAATCTCCAGCTTAAGTTTATAATGAAGAACACCACCATACTATGAAACTGTCGAGGACACAAGGCTAACAAAATTAATACGATCATGCAGTATTGTGTTTACAGGAAACATTCCTGAAAGAGACTGATAACATTACATTTAACAAAACACCTTTCCCTGTTTAACACGTATTTTCAAAACGTTAACAGGCCTCAGAAGGAGTCTCAGTTGTTGTGAACAATATAGTGCCTCACATAGTCATAATTTAAATACAAATTTACAAGCCATTGCTGTAAACGTCACGCTATATCGAGTGATTATCTTTTGCTCCATTTACCTACCACCAAACACCAACCTAGTACCAAACGAATTAGACAATCTGGTTCAGCAGCTTCCCGCGCCCTTTGCTTAACTCGGGAGATTTTAATGCCCATAATATTATATGGGGATAAAATCACAAAAAACGACAGTGGCCACAAAAGAGACGATTTCATTTCTAGACACGATCTGTGTCTATATTACACTAAATCACCGAAATATGTACATCCAGGAACGGGTACATACACGTGTATAGACTTCATAATTTGCTCTCCTTCGCTGCTTTTGGACTATGAATGGAAGGTCGCTGATGACCGCCACAGCAGTTATCCCTTTCGCATCAACCTTGAAAATATCAACTTAAATATTGATGAAGCAATTCCACAATGGAATATAAAGAAGGCCGACTGTGCTACGTTTGAAACTCTGTAAAACTAGACCAAATAAGGATACAGTATTCAACGCTGATGATATTATACAGCATTTTACTTCATTCCCTTCATTTCGTTGCGATTACAGACGAATCTATTCCAAAGTCCTCACCAAACAGCAAAAAAAATAATCTTTGGTAGCAAAAGATTGTCAAGAACCCATTAGACAAGGAGAGAAGAATTCAAAAAATTGAACTATAGCCCAACGTCCCAACATTTAAGCAAATATTGTGTGACCCGGGCTAAAACTCACCGGACAATCAACGAATGTAAACGTGCATCATGGGAGAAATATATTTTTTCTTTAAACTCTCGTTCCTCAAGTAAAAGGATTTAGGACACTATTCGAAACATTAATGGAAAGAGATAAAGCAATTCTCTCCGACACCTGAAAACAAACAATCAGAATCTTAGTTCGAAACGTGACATAGCAAATTATCCTGCAGACAGTTTCGCAAAAATATCCTCATCATCTAATTATTCAAAAAGAAAAGTCACGTTTAAAAGTCACAATGAACAACTCTGAAGCTATAACCAGCTGTTTTCACTATTGGAGCGTGGTGAGGTTCTAGACAATGCCCATCATGCATCCGCTGGGCCTGATGAAGTACATAACCAGTTCTTCAAACACCTTCCAGAATCATCACTAACATCTCTTCTGAAATTCTTTAATGATTTAAGGATTGCTGGTAGTGTACCTAAAGGTTGGAAAGAAGCAACAGTAATATAAATTCCTTAACCAGGTACAGATATCGAAGATCCTAACAGCTATCGACCTATTGCACTGACAAGCTGCATGTGCTAAACAATGGAACGAATGATTATTTCTCGGCGTGTATGGAACGTGGGAAAAACAATTTAATATATCCTTTCCAATGTGGCTTCCGTTCTGGTTGTAATACCAACGATCATCTAGTTAAACTGCAAACATTTAATAGCAATGCATTTATTAAGAAGGATCATTTAGTAGGAGTCTTCTTTGATTTAGAAAAAGCCTAAGATACAATATGGAAGTAAGGGATACTAAATGACCAGCACGATCTGGGTCTAAAAGGCCGTCTGCCCTTTTTCATGTTATATTTCCTCTCCGACAGAGAATTCGAAGTACGGGTGGACTCTACCGTCTCAGATATGCACCAGCAAGAGATGGGTGTGCCACAGTGCAGTATTTTATCTGTGACGCTACTCAATATCAAAATTCATAGCATCACCAAATGTGTAGATCCCGGTGTGGATTGCTCATGATACGTTGATGATTTTTTAATTTGCTATCGATCAAAACACATGCAAACAATTGAAAGACTACTGAAGAAAACCATCAACAAGATCCAGATTTGGGACAGTACAAACGATTCCAAATTTTCAAAATCAAACCAGTATGATTGCATTTCTGTCAGTAGCGAAGACATCATGATGACTATAAACTCACGCTGGACGGAATACTTATTCCAGTTGTTGATAAAACAATGTTTTCGGGTATAATCTTCGACAGAAAACTGACTTTTTATCCACACATCAAGAATTTGGAAGTTTAATGGTTGAAATCTTTATCTAATTAAATTAGTTTCGCACCCTGACTGGAGTACTGATAAAACGTCATCCTTAACTTGTATAGAACATTTATCCGCTCCAAACTAGACTATGGATGTGTTGTTTATGGTTCACCTAGGAAGTCGTTTTGGAAAATGCTTGTCCAATTTATCATCAAAGAATTAGACTCGCTCAAGGAGCATTTAAGACATATCCATGTGAAAGCCTTCTCGCAGAAGCGAATGAACCACCTTTACCACATCGCAGAGAAATGCTTTCTGCACAGTACGCTCTAAAATTAAGATAAAACCCTCTAAACATTACATTTTTGGCTGTTGTTCAACCCAAATATAAAACTTTATACGAAAACAAAATCAAATGTCGTACCTTAATTTGGCATCTGAATATCATCCAGCCTTGACAGTGTCAAAATTAATATCTCTACAGTTCAGAAAACGTTTGTATCGGAAACACCACCTTGGATCTTTGAACAATCCAAAGTGACTTCCATCTTCCAGACCTCTTATCATGAACACTTCAAACAATTTAGAAATTACACTAGAATTTATACTGATGGATTAAAGGATAAGGAAACGGCGGATGCAGCCTTCGTTAGTGGCAAACACATAACCAAAGTTCGTTTGCCAAACGATGCGTCCGTTTGTTTCAGACGAAATGAGAGCAATAGACCTTGCTCTGAAATTTGTCGAAAAGAAACGTATTTTAAATAACACTATCTTTTGTGCTTCAGTCTCTAAACAACAGAAAACTAGAGAACCCATTATTAGTCAATCTCCAGGTCAAAAATAAGGAGCTTAGTACCTCATACAATATAGTATACTGTTGGTTACCTAGACATATTGGTATCAAAAGTAATGAGGAAGAAAATCGCGCTGCTAAGATGTCTCTATCTCAAGAACCATCTGATTTTAAATTACCGTTTACTGATTTTAAACCACGTATCAAAAAGTACCTACGCCAGAAATGGCAGGCATCATTTCATGATGCAGCGAATAACAAATTTCAGGCCATCAAACCATCCTTAGGAAAATGGACTCCTTCCTACAGAACAGGGAGGAGCTAGTCATTGCAAGAATCAGAATTGGTCATACATACATAACCCACTCCCACAAACTAAACGGTGAAGATCCACCAGAGTGGGTTTCTTGGAATGAACCATTCACTGTTAAGCACTTTATGACCGAGTGTTCCGACCTGCAACCTACGCGTGATAAGTACTATAATGTACATGATCTAAAGTAACTTTTTGATACTATACATATCACTTATATTTTAGATTTCCTGTGGGAAGTAAATCTTTATTTTAAACTATAACTTGTATGACATCACCTGGATCATTCTTATCTAATGCAAATACGGCCTCTTATTTTCAACATCTTTTCATCAACATACACTATTTACTTCTTCATATTTTATTGTTACCAACATCTGACCATTTTATGTTGAACTATTTGGCTTTTGATATCGCTGGTCGATAATAAACATTTTTGTATTTTTAAACATGTATACATACAACCTATTTATGGCTCTAAATGGCCTAAAATTGCTGGTGCGCCGTTAAAAATCAATCAATCAATCAAAAGAGGAAATGCATATGATATGAGGGTGAGGTTTTATTGATTCACTGTCAATGTACATAAGACGTAATATGTTATAATTAAAGTTAGATAAAAATCAGTTCAGAAATAATACACAGATGTTCCATTTTTGAATTACGCACATCTAATGTCTGGTCATGATTGATATAGATTAAATATTATTGTTTTCTGCTGTTATTTACCCATTTCAAATAATATTAGATATCCAAACAATTTAACAACTTTGCCAATTTAAAAGAATAGATCGTTCTAGGTATCTTAATGAAGAATACCATTCTAAACCTAACTTGAAAAGACACAATTAGCCTTTACATGGAACTTGTTACAAGTGGTACTAGTGCTTATTGTTCCTGGTTTAATAATGTGTGTCTATTATTACGCATTATCAATGAAAGCATCTACGTATATTGTCTGTTAAAGATCGAATTCAACATGATCATCAAAACATTGTCTTCATTATCTGTACACACAATCGCTAATTTGGATGTGATACGTTTGTTTCAAAGTTGAAGAACCAATATGTTATAAAACCAAAGAAGGAGTAAACTTTTAACAAATGTGGAATAATATAGAGATATCTGTCTATCCGGAGTCAGAATTATCTTATTTATAATAGCAATGACGAATAAACCCAATCATCACCACACGCCCTCCCACCACCACGACCATAGTCCAAAAACCTGTTTTCTACCATTGAAATACGTCTATAAATCACATAAACCCATGTGGCATGTGAAAGTTGAATTTTCCACCAATTACAATTTAGACAAACATTGCCCATTTCACTGAGATTTGTCAGCATGACGATGGATTCTGTTCGTTCTTGCCATAGCATCCACCATAAATCGCCCACTGTTTTGTTTATAGGACCTGTGATTGTAATTAACTGAGATTAAATCATCCATGATGTGTGTGATTTTCAATCGGTAGAAGATATTATCCTGGTGAATTAGTACTACACTTACTATATTTACAGCCTTACATGTCAACAATGCAAACTATACTTTTACAATCTTTACAGCTTTCACACGCTTAGATCTTACACACGCAGCCAACTGACCTAGTTACTATATAATGTTAACTATACATAATATCAGTTAATAATAACTGATATGCCTTTATGGCCCCTTTATAACACCAGTTAATATAATTTTCTTTAAAAAAAATACAAACTGTTGGCTAGTTTAAGAACATCAGTTTCAATACAAGACTCGTATTAGTCTTACAGTAAACTCATCGTACTAGTTGTACAATCTATTATCCCACTCGACTTGCGATGATAATATACATGAATATTCTTCTCTTCCTAACTGAAGTTACACTGTAAATGCGGATTTGCACCGCAGTTGCAGCTTGAGATTTTGATCAACCTTTTAATAATAATCTAGAAATATACTAACAGCAAACAGAGAGAAGGAAGTCAGGAATAGATCATTATTGATATTTTAACAGAATTATCCTGTCTTTCCCACTGTCGGTGGACTATAAAAAGAACAACTCGACAATAAAATGATATGGGAACTCCTCCCAAAAATTGTAAATAAAAACAACTATTTATTTATTTCATTTCTTTAATGGAATGAACAAATTTAAAAACAAACCACTTTATTTAAATTAACAAAGTCAATTATTGATACTTTCTGAGCAGATAGGGCGGGACAAGGGAGGTCATACTTGACACTAGAAACAGGCACTAAGACACTCCCTGTCTGCTAAAACTATGTACTGGCGGCGGGACTCAAGGAGCAAAGTAAACAATTACATGCAAATGGGATCCCTCTTTCAAACCCCAATGCCTACAATCTAAGAAATATTCTAAATTCCATACAATTAAATACAAACTATTGTGACATATTTGATTATATCGGCTGTACTTAAAGTCGAAGAAAAGGAAATAACTTGAAACAACAAACCCGAGAAAACAAACAGAAATATATATATATATATATATATATATATATATATATATATATATATATATATATATATATATATATATATATATATATATATATCACATACATTTCAAATAATATATACCATATTGAACTATGCTAATAACCAAAGAATATTCGGCATAAAATACTACATACTAAGGTATGAACAATTAAAACTTAATAAACCTCCCCAATTATATATTCAGTACTAAACTGCAATAACTCCTATCTGCATATACCACATACATAACAACCAAAAACACACACTCCTTATGAATAGGTTTTTTGAAACTATTATTTTTGAATTACACCATATATAAAAAGAAATAAAATACACTATACAAAAAATATATTTTTTAGAAAAACGGTATGTATGTAGACACTTATAAATGAGATTAAACCTTTTCTTGACCTTGGCAAGTCAAACTAAATTACTATTTAACCACAAAAAGAGAAGGAAAGTAGCCCTTGGTAATAATTTTACCATAGTGACTCTAGTACAACCCTATCAAAAGCGACTACGTCAGAAATCAGGCCCAATGTCAGCAGGGTCAGCGGGAAGAGAGTATGATGAGGTTTAGCTATAAGGGATAATACAACTCAATAGATAGATAAAGAGAAAATTTAACCCTGTCAAAATTTGTACGCATTATTGTTTTTATAAATAAATAATAAGAAGAAGTATAATTTTGCACAATCAGTTAAACCATATAACAATTTCCCTGCAATCGTACTGGTATGACATAATCTATTAAAAAAAAAAACACTGAATGGTGTTTATTTCAGAGCAAACAAATTACAATTAGTCTCCTTGTTTCAGTTTATGATATCTAATATGAGATACTACTAACATTGACCAATATTTTTCTTTGACTGAACAACTCTTTTATGAGAATGTGTACATACCTTTCGCAGCAATGTAGCACTTGCGGTCTTCAAATCCCTGTGAGAAAAGTAATATCTTAAGCAACAGTGTATGGTTTTACGGTGACATGAATGTTTCATACAATATATTTGCAATTTTAAAGTAAACAAAAATCCTCTTGTTTTCCGAACGTCATTCTCCTGTTATCCTTTGCACACGGATGCTTTTATGCAAATTACATGTCCACTCTAGTTGCCTAGTGATTAGAGCATCCGCTTTGGATGCTTAAGGATGCTGGTTAGAAACCCGGCCAAATCATACCAACACTAATATAATAATGGTACTAACAGCTGCCTCGCCAGGTTCTTATCACTAAGGAGTGAGTGTTCAGACTGGCCAGCCTGGTGTCAGGATAATGTGACGTGGTGGGACATGTCTGCGGCATGATGCCCCAGTGCCAGACATCAATATTAGCTGCCACACGGCAGACAGTAGCGATATGAATGAAAAATTGGTAAAACTTTTTTAAAATCCAAATCACACACACACGTGCACATGCACATACGCTCAAGTTTCATCACTATTAGATAATGATGATAAATATAATGTAGACAATAGCACCTAATGTGTAATCAGTATAATAACAATTACTTATATGTGAACTGGCCTGCTGATATTCTATTTTTATTTAGACTTTCGAACTCATCCATAAAGATAATAAAAAATACATTTTCTTGCTACACTTCGTTATTCTCATATATTCCTGCTTTTGCTGCGTATTATTATTAATATTATTATTATTATATTATTTGTAGCAGTAGTAGTAGTAATAGAAGTAGTATCGTTGTTAGTATGATTTTCTCGATGTATATCATATACCTTTATATGGCTGGCGTCCGAATCGTTTTCATACTCTCGTGTATCGAATTTTCTTCAGAACTACCCTGTTAAAGTCATCTGGAGAAAATATATCTAGTTCAGAATAATTTAGGTAACTCTGTATATCCGAAGGAAATTTAAGAAATGAGGACACACTGACAGATGAACTTACAAAATAGGAAATGCGTGTGTGTGTGTGTGTAAATTAAAGGGATATATATATATATATATATATATATATATATATATATATATATATATATATATATATATATATATATATATATATATACATATATATATATATATATATATATATATATATATATCTATATATAAATTTATGTAGCGATTGAATTTGGCCCTTCATTTGCGAGCATCAGCTGGACATTTACGAGTTTCATAAATATAATTTTAAATCATTACCCATTTGAAATTCTTTTTATCCGTTTTATTTCTGTAGAAAGTATTCAGATAGAAAGAAGAATGAACAGTTTCGTTCATTATGACAAACGTTGTATCTTTCATTTGTTGTGCATAAAACAGTCCTCACAAAAGTTTAAATAGTACAAGTATATTATACATTTTTGCCAACTATAAATAAAAAAACAAGCATCTAATAAAACAAAATTACAAAAATTTTGCCTATGTACAAAACACAGCTAGCATTCGCGTTGAAATTCCACATCACAAATAAACATTACATTGTTGCAGTATTGTGTGAAAGGAAGATTACTGTCTGCAGAAAAATACATATTTACTGTAATTTTTTGTGACCCAATATTTGCAGTAATTTGATTATGAACATTAGATTGTAAAGAAGACGTAATCTGATCTAAATCTGAGTCGGACTCGCTTCACATGCGTACCGCATAAATATGATGTGGTTGGATATATTGTAATAAGCACAGGGGTATTCACTTGACCGAGCGGTGTCAAAACCCTGGCGCGAGTCACGCTGGAAGTCATAAGTTTTCCCCAAATTTCCAAAGACTTCCATACAACTTGAGTTGTAAAATGGAAAGAGAGACGTGTCTGCTATAACTAATAATCTTTGCTCTAATCAATTGGCGACCCAGAGGAGATAACTTGCCCAAACGTCCATTAACTGCACCTTAGCATGGTTTTTCTCCATTATCATCCCATTTCCGTACCGCAAGCCCGTCATGCCATGGAAATTCCACTAGTATTCCATTACTAACTGGGAAATATTTAACTGCGCGCCTCTAGGCCAGTCAATCCACAGAATTTCCGGCGTATCACGCTCATATACATACGCCCATTTTCCACTATGGCCACATAAACGGTACCTACCAAGTTCCAACTTGTTGATTCCATTCTATAATTTACTGATTTCCAACCATAAATGCTGCCTTTTCAATCACAATACTTGTATACACCGTTGAATTTCAATATGGACTATGTTACTGAAAGGGACAGTCATTCGGCTTGTGCCTAAAATCACTACTAACGAACCCAGCATGGTTCAAATTCACTAACACTCCTCTCTGTGATGTTTTCTCCTATTAACTGGCTAACTATTTCGGGCTAGCAACTCTAAATTTATTACAATATGTTATCATTTCGGGAGATCTGTTTATGTCTACATTCTTCTGTGAACAAAGATGAGTTTATTTATTTATGTAAGTTCACATTTCAACCAAGCTTGTATATAAGGTGAACACCTTATTACAAATACACCGCCCCTCCATTCACACTCCCACTCTCTCTAGCATCTGAACAACACCACAAGTTTTATTTGCTGTTATTGTTTTTGTCCGGGGGGGGGGGGGGGGCGAGGGGGATGGAGCATGCCATCTTTTATGTTGTGGTATATTATACATGACATAAGAAACCACTGTAGGGATATACGTTCATATGTTGCAATATCAAAATTATGAACCTACACACATTATAAAAATATGTATCGTCTTTGTATATATATATATATATATATATATATATATATATATATATATATATATATATATATATATATATATATATATTTTATGTGACATTCTCGATGGGATGCAGTTAACGTCTGTAGCAATTGCTTAAGAATGCCAAATGCATTCCTAAACGCAAGACATGTCAGGCAATAATGACATAAAAGACATAAGAACCTGCCGACTGCAAATGAGGTTTCTAACATGGATATATTGATTTGTATCGGTTCTTTGAAGGATTTGCCAGGGCTTCTTCGTGCTTCTTGGTCAACCTTTGACTGAATTCCTGTCATAAATAAATATTTGTAACATGTTAACTTCAAGTGTTCGTTTGCATATAGAATATGATCAATGTATTTATTGCATGCCCAGGACTTATCTAAATACAACTTTCATTAGATTAAATTTAACGCCCTCGTAACCAATAATCTTTATGTGAAAGCGATATGATTCATTCAGAAATCTACGAATATATTCCCCAATCAATAAAAACATATCTGCCGAAAACACGACAATCCATAACTACTAAAATGGAAACGATTTAGACAACGCAATATAGGAGACACTGCTTGTTGTCACTATTTATAGAAGTAACGATTCTACATTTACCTTTATGTAATGTTGTATCTTGGATTGCTTGAGTTTTCCGATTACTACTTTCTTCTTCCTGGATCATCTGGTGGAACACAGTTTGCTCCTGATTTGGCATAGATGGAACTTCTTTGCTAAGGTTACTATGAGAGTTAACCAAATTAGAGTTGTTCAGTAAGTATTTTATAATATTAGCAGATTTATCGATCATGATTTTCAGTTCATTCTAATAGCTCAAAAGATATGACACTTGCAAATCAAATCAATACAAGTATATCATGTTTTAAAAATCCAAACAATTCTTATACAAATTGACGTGAAATATCTACTCCAGTATGCTATGACTATATATAGTGTGTATTTATCTTGTATCCGTATTTGTAGATTTTTATGATCATTGTTTGTGCTTTGGTTTTAGGGTTTAACGCCATTTTTTCAACACACGATAGGCTATACATGGCGGCCAGTATTATTGGGTGAGGAAGAAACCGGGAAAACCCCCGGATAGAACCACCGACCCACAAGAAGCTACTGGGTAGCTTTTCCACATAACTATATTAGCCGAATTTTAGATTGAAACTCACGCTGACAGAGATGAGACGGCAGTGATCCGCAACGGAAAGCGCTTTAGACCACTCGGCCACTCGGGGCCCCTGTATGATCATTTATAAACAGTATATTGCATAGATCATTTTTTCCATAATTGTTCGATATATTTTCCAATCATATGTACTCTATAAATAGGTGGTTTAATGGATCTGAGTTATAGTTATGCTTTCATTTCTGAACTAGAAAAGTTCTAGACTATGAAATTGTTTACATTCTTTAGTACTATTCCCTTGCGATGATGAGTTATTGATATAGGTCTTTTGGAGTTTTACTGCGAGATGTAATGCGAGCTGATATAGCTACATATATCAGGTGGAGAGTTGTTGTGTCATACATCAGGTAGAGATGTATTCCGACATAGAGACGTGGAATGCATATAGGAAGTGAAAATGGGGATTTCATTCCCAATACTGTAGTAACCATTCAGCTTTCTTTTTTATAATTTAGAAAATTTAATTGATTTAATTTGAATAAACATATTAGTTTTACATTTTTAGTAGCGTAAAATAGTAGGATCGTAAAAGAAAATATGGAGGTCCATTAGAGAAATGAATATCTTCAAATTATTTCAGATGAATCCAATTATTTGCAAAAAAATGTAAATATTCTTTAGTTCATAGTCCAATTGTTTCTGGTAAAAATTGATTTTATTCGTTTATGAACACTTAGTAAAAATAACACGCTTTTACAAAGTCAACTAATGTAGTGAATTGTGTCTCAAACACGGTCTTGGAAGGAGTAAAATGTATTAAAAGACCGTGTTGCTTAAGATCGCCAAATATATATTTCCCATTTCGGAAGTAAAAGCATTTTGTGTAAACAGGACAAAATATTTTGACGCACGACTTAGTTGGAAAGAATTATAAATATATATATATATATATATATATATATATATATATATATATATATATATATATATATATATATATATATATACATATATATATATATATATATATATATATATATATATATATATACATTGAATTTGAATAGTAAGTCTGTACCTTGCTCTGATGGAAAACTAACAGAAGTGCAGTTAAGAAACCAGACGGCGTTCAAGTCAAGAAAGCATCATGAAGAAATGAACAAAATTAATAGAGCTAAATGCTAACTCAAACGGAGAAAAATGAAAAAAAAGTGACAATAAAGAAGGAAGAAAAATTAAGATCTACAGAGGCAAATGTAAATGCATAATCATAGAGAAGAAAGGCAAATGTGAAGAGGAAAAGAAGAGAGAAGAACATATCCAGAGAGGGGAAACAGTATAGGAAGTATGAAGAGAGACAAATATAGATGTAGAGGAAAAGAGAAAAATAAGACAGGGAAATGCAATTTAGATAATAAGAGTTAGAACTGGCAACGGAAAGCAGTATCTTCCACCCCTACAAATTTATAAACAAATTTTAATTTTGATATTACCATAAATATTAAGTTAGTACGAACAATTTGGGTATAAATAAGTAGATTAATCATTTTGAGAAAATCGCTGTATTATTCAATAGCCATGACAGCAATGGACTTCATTATTTACAAATTGTACAGTTACGTCTAGGGGTTTCAACACAATAATACAATAACATTATGTAAAATCCAAACAAGAAATCGCTTTTCTTACTCAAGAAAACCTTTAATCTAAACAAAATAGAAAATCAAACACAATGCACGTATTAAATATGTCTTACAGGGTACAAATTCGTAGTATGTAATTGTAAATAGCCCTAATTGCGCTATAAATTTCCAACTAGTCTACCAACTGTTCAAATATATTCATAACGAAGCAACTTAAGTGTTTATATGCTACATTGTTACCACCACTAACTTAAAAAAAATTATTATCAAAATATTTTTCATTTCAATATAATCTCGTGAAAGTGTTAATAATCTGATGAATTTTTTTGTATATAAAAAGTAATTAAGTCCTGGAATGTAATCACCTAATCGCAAAGTACTGACTTTTAAAATGTATGAATATCCACTCTACTATATCCAATTAAAATGTAATTGTCATTCACAAACAAACAGAACTTATGGACCTTATCTAGTGAGTTACGTGTATTCAAATTGCGTTGTTTGTTATATATATTTATATTTCGTTATATGTTATTTTGATGTCATATTGAATGTCGAACTTGACCTTAATGATTGATTTTTTTGTTCCGTAAACAACTTGTGTATGTAATTATATAATTATTTTGGGACTTAATACTGTGGATCTTGTCACGCTTGTCAAACGGTAGAAAACCAAATCAAAAGTTACTTAACGGTCATCTGTAACCTATTCCTTCATTTAACGAACCGTGTGACCGAATAATAGAAGACTGAGTCGGTAATTTTCCTAAGACCATATCAGACAAACAATACTTGTTTAAAATAATGTGTGCATCCCTGCTAAATCCCAGATGCACATCTTTTCATGAAAGTTAAAACTAAACAGCAGTAAAATTTGGATAAAATGTTGTACACGATTTCAGCATCCTAAATCAGTCGTGTCAGATCAATGATAATAATACTAATGCTACTACTACTACTACTAATAATAATAATTTGAACTTTGTATAGCACCTAAACTTTAGAAGTTCTAACCGCTTTACAATATATATATATATATATATATATATATATATATATATATATATATATATATATATAATGATATAACTAAAACAACAACAACAACAAAAACACCATGAAATAGGGGAAAAAAATGCTGTACATATTTAAGGTTGGTTAAGATTATAAGATTATAAGGTTTAAAGATTGTTCTTCTAGTCAACAAAATGTGGGTTTTAAGAGCACTCTTGGAAAGGGGTTTTGTGTCTAATTTCAATGGGCAATTCATTCCACGTTGCTGGGCACTGATATATCAAAGAACGTTGTCTATATGACTACATTATCATGGTTGGACTAAATAGTATACAAATATCGGAAGAGGAGCGTAAGTATCTTGCTAATGTGTACACATGGATGAGTCCATATAGGCTGGACTGGAGTCTGTAAGTGAAATGTAATACAGATAACAAGTTTTGTTTGATTCTGGATCAAATGGATAGCCATTGTAGGGTAAAGAGCTGCAGGGATGTGTGCTCTGATCGAGGTACTCTAAAGATGGTTCGATCAGCGTTGTTTCTGGACAAACCAGGCAGATTAGAGTTGCACTAGTCCAGTCTTGAAAGTACTAATCAACACAGAAGTTTTGCACTGGAATTAACTGAAAGATATTTGCGAATGGAGCATGTGCGTCTCAGCCAAAGATATGCAGCCTTGCATATGTTCATGACATATTGGTGCAGTGTGAGAATACTGTCCGGAGTAACACCTAGGTTTCGCATTGACTGTGCATTTAATGTTGGTGTTGCTGATTATATTGTCTAAGGTAAAGGATTTGGATGAGAAAGTCTTTGTGTTGTGATCAGAATGGCTAATGTTTCGTCACCATTCATCGGCAGCTTGTTACATTTCATCCATGATTTCACATTAGAAATGCACCTCTCTACTCCTTGGATGGTAGCATCAACTTGAGTTGAATGGCTAGATTTGTATGTTTGGACGTGTCATCAGCGTACAACTGGTGAGACACTGCATGAAGATATATGACTCTTGAGTGTAATGAATGAAGATAACAGGTCCAAAAACAGACCCCTGATGGACACCACAACATAGATCATCTGGGCTAAAGTTTATTATATTTGCAGACACATTTGTGTCCTGTCGACTAAGTAGGACATAAACCACTTTAAGACTGTATTGTGCATTACAAATATATGCTGGAGACAGGTTCAAATGCTCGTAATGGTAGTCGGTGAGGCTCTGTCTCTTAACTGTATGATGACGACGAGTCAATTGAAATTGTTTTCTCAAGCGTATCTGTAATGGCTTGTACTTGGCCACGACAGAAATTTGCAAATAGGTCTGGAAGGTCTACTTTGAGAGAAGTTAATTAGAAGTGATGTTCCTTGCCATTAGTTTGTAAGTTATCTCGAAGAGCTCTTGAAAGGTAGAATTCAAATTTTATACATCAATTAAGCATCCACCAGTTTAAATATTCTTAATATCACCCTAAATGTCAAAAGACTTTAGAAAGATTTTATCAAGCCTTTAATGAATATGATTCAAGCATATTCTATTGCTACAGGACAATTACGATGAGGGAGTTCATTTGCTGTTCTTAGCTGTTTCAAAATCATTGCAAGAACAATTACGTTTTACTCCTTTTGATCTACTTTATTTTCGACATACTGTGCGTGGACCAATGAAGTTGTTAAAAGGGAAACTTCTTTCATCAAAGATTCCGAAGAAAAGAAATGGAAATGTACTTTGTATCTGATATCAAATATAGGTTGTCGACGGTTTGTGAAGAAGCATGAACTAATCTTCACTCTACTCAGTCAATAATGAAATTAAAGTATGACTAAAATACAAAAGAAAGACATATTCAACCTGGTCATAGATTTATGTCTCTCGTGCCCATATGAGTCTTTTCAAGGCTAAATAGTATGATCCTTACACAATGGATAACAAAGTACATGCCATAAATTGAATCATTAACACCTCTTGGTAAAGGAAACATAAAACTTCCCACATAAATATATTAAGTTATTGTGTTGATAGAGATAGCCATGTTAATATTTCAACCAGTATAGTTACATCTTTCTCAGTCAGTGAGTATTTAAACGTTGAAATGCAATCTGTCTTCAGTAACATTTCCGTAGCCAATCTTTGGAAAAAGAAACTCAGTATTGGATGGAGAATGATTGCTTTGAACCTAACAAAAGTAACTGATCTACGCCCTGTATTCTTTTGCCGAAGCCATCTAATACATTTTGTAAGTATTCACAATTTAAACGTGAACATTGTCACGGCAACGATTCATTTTTTTATGCCAAGTATCTGGGTCTACACTTACAAATGCAAACTATGACACAAGCTGGATCTTGTCAAATGATTTTTGAAGCATTCCACTCACAGAAAGATTCAAAGAAATTTGACTTTTGAACATCCAGATGGACTTTATCAATATTAGGTGATGGCGAGTGGTACAAAAGGTTCTTCGTCTTCGTTCCTGTGTTTAATGAACATGATAGCATCTACTCCATAGCATTGGGAAACTTACATCAATGACGTTACCATCTACAACAAAACCTGACAAGATCATTGTGAAGCGTACATCAATGACGTTATCATCTACAACAAAACCTGGAATAATCATTGGGGAAACCTTTCGGATATTATTTGATCAATTCAATTGAAGCAAATTATAGTTATTTCAAATGAAAGACAGTTTGTATACACACGATTGTGTTATATTTAGACCATCTTATAGAACACAGTGACAATAATTCTTTAAAAGTTAATTTTAATGCTGTATCTGTATTCCTAGAGCCCTTCAGTAGAACGTTTCTAGCTTTTTAATGCACGACTGAATATTACTGGATTCCTAAATTTCCATTATAGACGACTTTACTAAGTAAATTTCATTGGTCTGACAAATGACTAGAGAAGTTTACTTAATTGAAGACCATAGTTAAGACCATACCAGTTCATCCATATCAAAATTAAAACCAATAATTTAAAATGTATCTTGATTACATTCGGAAGAGTATTCTTTAAGATGCATGAAAGACCTTCACTGAGTATTTGGGATTTAATTGCCATTACTGTAAGATACTATTAAATTTTCAATTTATAACTTAGGGAATAAAATTGACTTTAAAATTGTACTAACATTTTTTTTCATGTTGCTTTGTTAAATAGATAGAGTCGTAACAAGCAAGCCTAATGTCTTTTCATATTGATACAGTACTTAAAATATTACCTTCTTTTTCCATTCACTCTCACGATGACAAGGACGATGATTACAAGTATGATCACGATCATGATCACAACAGGAACAACAACACTGATTATTATGATCCCATTTTCTGACGAAGAGTGTAGCATACGTATTTCTGAATAAAATGAAAGTTTCAAAATAGAGCAATTACAAATTACACTTTGCATAAATATATATATATATATATATATATATATATATATATATATATATATATATATATATATATATATATTGTAATTTGGGATACTTGCACTGCTCCGGTGGCATAATAATTAGAGTGTCATCCTCGTTTGTTCAAACCCCATCCCAGTCATACCGAAGACTTGCAAATATTTTGCTAACAGCTGACTCGCTTGGCGCTCAACATTACGAATTTAGCGTTAAGACAAGTCGGCCTGGTGTCAGGATAATGTGACTGGGTGGGACATCATGCTACATATGTGCGGCTTGATGCCCCAGTGCTAGACATTACTATAAAAGGCCACACTGCAGACATCGTAGCGATGTGACTGAACAATTGTTAAGGCTTCGATAAAAGTCCAAATCACACAGACGCACGCGCGCGCGCCCTCACACACCCACCCATACACACACACTCGGGTTAATTGAACTCAGTTTTGTAAAACCACTCCATTGATACCCTGTGTCATTATAGCAACATTTATAACCTACATTGTCAACAGCGTCAAGATATCTATATCTATATATATATATATATATATATATATATATATATATATATATATATCATAATCTTCATCGCCCAGACATGTATACATTACATCCCAATGACATAGAGAAGACCAACCAAACATGCTCCAGTATTAGTCATCCTAATGAAATGATGTCATTGATGATCTGGAGAGGAATTCAATATTACAGATTTGCTAACATTGTGTTAGTAAATGGAAAGTGTTAAAAGTAGTTACAATGTGATATGACATACCAAGTGTACATTTATCATCTTTCCATCCATCCTGACAGCCATCAATGCACTTTCCGTTTATGACTGAACAACTGTCAGCGCCGTGCATTTTATGCATTCTAAGTTTATGAACAAAAAATAAACATTAGAAAATGTTACGGTATCTTTGCATCATTATATTATTATGACTCTGTGGTCATCAAATAAGTAATAGAAAATAACTAGAAAAAACAAGGATTGCACGCTTCAACAAATAAAAACAAATCATTTCCCTAGAATGCAAATTAAAAAGTTATTTTTAAAAAAACGTACAGTATTGCAATGTACATCCCGAATAATCTTAGAATTACAGTCACAAGTCTAATTACTAATGCTTTTTATTGAACTTTCAACTTAAATCCAACGCAATTCTTGTGGTTGCCTACGTAATGTTGTTGTGTTAACAGTTTTTGTTGGATCACAATAATCCAATCCAGGAATATATCATTATTTTAAATTTTCTATGCAGTCAAGTCTCTATTGCAATAAATAATACAGTTGACCTGAAATTTACAGATATATGAGGTGAATCGAAGTTAATCCTTATATAGATCAATACATGTCGTAAATGAATGAAAAGTTCCTTATACAGTTTAAAACCGGAAATGTTCTTGTCATCAGTCATCCTAGTCTTGTTCCCAGCTTATTATGTTCCTTCAGTTGCACTCCGCTATACTAAGTCAGGCGAACGCCAAGGCCAGAAACTTCAGAAGGTTCAAAACACAGCTGCTAAGATCATTTTTAAAGCACCTCGATCAGAGAAGACCTCACCACTGCTCTGTACCCTACACCGGCTATCCATTCGATACAGAATCAAACACAAAATTTGTTGTCTGCGCTATGTTTCAATTATAGACTCCAGTCCAACATACCTACCCCGTCTCACCAATGTGTATACACCAGCAAGATACTTACGCTCCTCTTCTGACAATCGTATACTCATTGTTCCCAATATGAAAACGAAGTCATATGGACAATGTTGTTTTTGGCATACCACAGCCCGGCGATGTGAAACGAATTGTTCATTGATATTAGACACAAAGACACAGTAGTCCCATTTAAGAGTGTTCTTACAACTCGCCTCTTTCGACAGTAGGAACAAGCTTAGAGACCTAAAAATGTTTTGTATCTTATATGTTTTCAACATGTTTTATGTTTTTCGATTTCGTTGATTTTGTTATTTGTTTTTGTGTAGTGTGGCTATATCATCATATATATTGTAAAGGGCTTAGAGATTGTAAAGGTTAGGTGCTATGCAAAATCCTCATTATTTTTATTATTATTATTATGTTGTCACGTGATGAAAACAAATCACCTCGTACGGAGAGATCTAGTTAATCTAACTATGGCAAATTTATTCTTTCAATATTCTCTTTCTTAGTAAAAAAAAATTGAATTTTACGAATACTTTTGACTTGAACTATACTAGTCATAATGTTGTTTTCAAGCCTAAAGACCAATTCGTCAAATAATTTTTACAAATAATTTTACTAGCAGGCGAATATGAACAAAAGCGTACGAACAACGATATTTTGTTTTTTTTTGCACATTTTACATGCGTCATCTTTTAAAATCCTGTTCAGATCGATTCCTTGATACATTGTACATCGAATTTGATATGAGGTGATGTACGACAACGTTAAAATAGCCTTAGATTAATATGAAAATATCACCCGTCTTTCACAAAGGGTGAGTGTAACGTTTTTGTGCAAATACTGCACACTTCACACTTTAGTCAGTGAAAATATTCTGGTTGCAATATATCCCTTAATCGATTTTACATCGATATTTATATCTCGGTTTACAGGATACCTCAGACGCTAACAAATATTAGGATCGAAAAAGCATCCCCATTTCACGAGCTGGTGAATGTGATAATATTTGGTTCAACATTGTGCATTCGTACTGCATCATGTAATTTCTAAAATATTCCATTTGCAATCAATTCCTTGATACCTTTTCCATCCGAATTGATTAAAGGCAACAAATGATAACTTGTGTTTGCAAAATATTAAGACCAAATGATATCTCCTTTATGATGTTAGGGGAAGGGGCTTGAAATAGGTTTTCTGGGTACCAATTGTAGTTGTCTGGTTGAACCCTATTCAACGAGGGAGTGAATTTCACGATCTTTGGTCCAATATACAACATTCCAACTGCATTATGTAATAAACATCAATGTCAATCAATACATTGATGTTTTTTACTTCGGAATTGACGTAAGGCGATAGATTACAGCCTTCATTTGCAAAATATATAAGACCAAATATCATCTCATATATAAAAGATGGATGGGGTAACAATATTCTGTTAAAAAAGTGTTGCTGTAATTACATCATCTGCAAGTTAGATCTGTAATTGATTCCTTGATCAAGTGTACATTGATACTGATGTATCGTTTATGACAATCTAAATTCTAACAAACATTAAACACGTGGCCAACCATTTTCATACCAAATTCTTTATACAATAAAACTGGTACCAACAGCTGCCTTGCTCGACACTCAGCACTAAGAGGCTAGTGTTAGGACTGGTCGGCCTGATGTCAGGATAATGTGACTGGGTGAGACATCATGATAAGTGTTTGCGGCATGATTCCCAATGCTAAACATCGATGTAAACTGCCACACTGCAGATATGACTGAAAAATTGTTACAGATTCGTTAAAAATCGAAATCTAGCCATCTTTTATGAAGGGGTGAGGCGGATAATTTGTACAATATTGGACATTTCCGACTGTCACCTATAAAAATTTCATTTACAATTGATACCTTCCACAAAGTGGCTTAACAACCGCCCAACCAACCCTCAAAACAGGGAGATGGAGCTACAATTACCATCAAACAACCTTTGTTTTGGAGGAGAGATCCCTAGACTTAAGTTTGGGTGTAGCAAGGTTATTGTTCGAATGCCAATGCTTGAAATTTATTACGTTGATACTGATCCATTTTTTCACATCAGTTATATTCATTGTGTTATTAGTAAAGTTCTTATTGATACAAGTGAATATTTAATTTGTTAAATCTGATACCATGATGTATTGGTCCCTAATTTGGGAAGCATGTGTAGTTTTATTTAATCATTTTTTTATGCCAGACAACTCGCTCTATGCCCTTCCCCCAATCCACCCGCCTTGATAGAAGAGAAAATAGTTTCGTCTGATCCATTGGCAAGCAAAAGCTGTCATTTGTCGCCTTCAATCAATCCTGATCTCAAAGATATCAAGGGATGTAATGCAAATGAATTCCTTAAAAAATTACGTGTTGAAGTTGAAATGCACAATACAGGACCAAATATTGTCACAGTCACACCGTCGTTGAAAAGGGTTGCTATATCGTTCCTAATATTTCGCTAAGTCTGAGGTGTCATGTAATACGAGATATCAATATCAATGTTAAATTAATCAAGGAGTTTATTGCAACTAGATTAGATGGCTCGTTGTGAAGTGTGCAGTATTTGCAAAGCAATTGGTACCCTCACCCCGTCGTACAAGAGTATTGATCTGTTTTGTCTTAGTCCTTGGTTATATATAGGCTCTCGTACATCACTTTATATTTAATTCGACGTAAACCTTTTTGAGACGACGCTGTGTAAAATGTGCAATATTATCAAAATACCGGTGTGTGTTTCCTTTTCTTTCATCTTCGCCTATTAGTACGAAATATTTGTAAAATAATAATATGAAGAATCGGTGGTTATCCTTGAACACAATAAAACAACTACTATAACTCAAGTCAAAAGTATTAGTAATGTTCATACAGTATTATTAACAAAAAATATTAACGAATTAATGTTCAACGGTGAGATTAAATAGATCTCCCCAAATGAGGTCATATGTTTTGATCACTTGACAATATGGCGTCGGCGTTCGCCTGACTTAGTATAACGGAGAGCAACGCGAGGAGCATAATACGCTGTGAACCAGACTTGGATGTCTGATCACAAGAACATTTCCGGTTTTAAACTTTATAAGGATTTTTTTATTTATGTGCGACTTGTATAATCTATATAAGGATTAGCGTCCATTCACCTCATATTTCTGTAAATCCCTTGAACATTTGCATGTATATCGTTGATAAATACACTGTATTTTTACCTTTCACAAATACCAAAATCAATGAGTCCGGTCAGGTAGAAAATGAATTTGATTTTGGACAAGATCAAGTCCAAAATATAATTGTGCATAGAACATAATGCAAAACAAATAAAATAATATTAACATACAGTGTCATCTCGTCTTAATTTCGCTTTAATAAGATAACCGATAATATACTTATCATGGATTTTTAGTCTGGCAATAAATTCTATATTAAATCCGAAAGAACTAAAAGTATTTACATCAGAGAATAAATGAACCCATTTTATTGCACATAAATACATATAGTTCTTAAAATTTTACGTAGATAGAAATGTTACATTTATAATTCCTCTGGTTCATTTCAAAATCTTATTGCTATGAAACACACTTTGATATGTTCGATTTCAATAATATATCCAACGTTATTTACTTCATAAAAATTCAAAGAATTTAACCGCATTACAAATATAGAATCCCTTAAGATGTAATTTGGCTTATAACAATTTAGGGAAAACTGATAGAGCATAGTCCCTTTCAACGATCAGATATATAATGTTTGCACGACGCATGCAAAATATTTTATAATGTCTTTAATCAAAAATATTCACCTCAAAACCTTCTTGCACAAAACGAAAAACACATTCTGCTAGAATTCAATTTTGCGTAGAGAGGGGTGGGGGGGGGGTGGGAGTGGTGATTTGGTCCCAATCAATTGATAAGCGAACCGTTAGCTTTCAGTTATTTGTAACCATCAACGTAACACGTCTTACATTAAACAGAATTACGTACATTTGTAGTAGGTAAGGACAGTTTTACTGAAATCTACATCATAAAATAACTGACGTAATATACTAAGACGTATAGACTATTAACATCGCATAAAGTGGACCTGCTAGTTTTTATATTACAATTATTTCTGGCGTAAATATACGAAGACAAACTTTATCTCAAAATAAAATATGAAACGAACAGCAAAGTCCAACATGTTACATATTATATCATTTCAACTTAGAATTTTGACTATCTAAGTTTACAAGTATGGGCAGTGGCAGATGCTCTATCTGTTCGGGAAATGGACGAATCCGCCCATACACGAGTGTCCTGCTGCCTTGCAGGTTGGCTTTGGTTAGCCAATGGCTAAATGAGTAAACCTTAAAAGAAAATCAGGATTGGAGACCCTAAGGCAGTTGGACGATGTACTACATTCCCTTCTGGAAACTCCTCGGTCTGGAAAGGGATGGGCTCCGCCAGACGACTTTTGCCCAAGACACTCTGATAATGCTGGACAAATCTGAAGTTATCATACCGGATCGGTCGTCACCCGGGTCAACAAGGACCGCTCCTGCCGTTGTCCACCAGGACGGAGGTGACAAGTGTGCTGCTGGTACTTTGCATAAAATCAGAGCGAGAGACAACGTTGCCATCGCCACCTGGAACATTAGAACTCTGGCGCAAACTGGAAGACTCCAAGAGTTGACACATGAGATGGAACATTACACATGGCACATACTGGGACTCTGTGAAGTAATATGGAAAGCCCTAGGAGAACATCAAACTGAAGATGGGCATATATTATACTATAGTGGAGAGTTGAGCAAGTCCATAAATTAAGTAGGCTTCCTTGTAAGCAAAGCCATTAAGGGATCTGTTCTTTAATGTCGCCCCATATCTAGCAGAATCATCTCCATTCGTCTGAAAGCATCCGCCTTTAACATCAGAATTATCCAAGTCTATGATCCAACTACTGATCATGATGATGAAGAAATAGAGGAGTTCTACAACAAACTTCAAGGTATAATAAACATGGTAAGTAAAAAAGACATCCTTATTATCCAAAGAGACTGGAATGCCAAAGTTGGCAAAGATGCTCTAAAAGACTGGGGTGATCATTGTGGACCTTCTTGCAATGAGCTTACCAATGAAAGAGGGAGACGTCTGCTCGAGTTCCCAAGCTACAACAACTTGGTACTAGCCAACACACTGTGTCAACATAAAACCTTCCAGATGCTGGACATGGCATGCACCAAATGAAACCCATCATAACCAGATCGACTACATACTAGTTCAAATCCGGTACCGATCTGGCATCAAAAGAGACAAAACAAGAACGTTTCCATCGTGCTGATGTTGGGAGTGATCACGACCTCGTCATTATGAACTTCCGAGTGAGGTTGAAGAAAATTAACAAGCCAAAGAAAATCAAGCTCAATTTCAACCTTGAACAACTGAAGGTCCCTTACATCTGCAAGTCATTACAAGCCACAATTGGAGGAAAATTTGCTCCACTCCTTGTGATGGATGTTGATGTTAAAGTGATGACAGACACTTTCAAAACTGTCATGACAACAGTTGCCAAGGACATCATTGGCCTCCATCGCCCAAAGAAAACACCCCGGGTTACAGAAGAGATTCTGAATCTATGTGATGCCCGAAGAGACCTAACAAACACCAGACACACAACAGGGGCAGTGGAATATCAAGAAATAAACAAGAATGTCAGAAATATATTGAAGAAAGCAAAAGAAGATTGGACTGGACAACAGTGCACAGAAATAGAGAACAGTTTGAAAAAGAATAACAGCAAAAAGGCATTCCAAATTGTGAAAGACCTCACCAGAAAGAGGCAACCAAGAGTCAGTACCATTCTAGATGAAAATGGAAAATGCCTCACAGAAGAAAGTGACATTGCAGAAAGATGGACTGAGTATTGTAAAGAACTCTACAACCATCCGTCCGCAGGAGACCCAGAGGTGATTTAAGTTTAAAACTCCACAAATAATGATGATTTCACCATTCTCAAAAAAGAGGTGGAGTCAGCAATAAGAGCACTGAAGAATGGAAAAGCAGCTGTAGCAGACAACATCCCAGCTAACCTTATCAAGAATGGTTGGTAATCAGTGATAGAACTACTAACAAAACTATGCAACAAGATCTGGCAGACAGGCGAATGGCCAACACAGTGGACAAAGTCACTAATTATAGCACTCCCCAAGAAAGGCAATATCCAGCTCTGCCAAAATTACAGAACTATCAGTTTGATCAGCCATGCTAGTAAGGTGATGCTGATGATCATCTTGAACAGACTGAACCCACAAGCAGAAGAAATAATCGCTGAAGAACAGGCAGGGTTCCGTAGTGGAAGAAGCACAACAGAAAAAATTTTCAATCTTAGGGTTCTGTGTGAAAAGTACTCACAACATCAACAAGACATCTATGATGTGTTCATAGATTTCAAAAAGGCTTTTGATAGAGTGTGGCATGAGGCATTGTGGACCACAATGAAGAAGTACAACATGGCTCAAAAGTTGACCAAAACCATGAAGCAACTCTACGCCATGGCTACTAGTGTAGCAATTGCTCAAGGTTCTGTGGGGGACTGGTTCAAGACTACAGTTGGAGTACGACAAGGCTGTCTACTGTCACTCACACTTTTCAACATCTACTTGAAGCCCTGGAAAACCACTGTGGGACAGTCAGCATTGTAGGACGCAACATCACCAACTTCCGCTTTGCAGACGACATTGATGATCTGGCAGGCAGTGAAAATGAGCTTGCCACCTTAGTGAAGAACCAGGATAAAACATCTTCCAGATTTGACATGGAGATAAGTGCCAAGAAGACAATGCTGATCACAAACAGTGGCAAACAAATCTCAACCAAGATTAAAGTCAGAGGACAGGAACTGGAAACAGTGTGCCAATTCAAATATCTTGGTTCCATAATCACGGAAGAGAGATCAAGAGCAGAATTATGTCACGAGCAGCACAAACAACGGTAGCTATGTAAAAGCTAAAACCCATATGGAGAGACAAGAACATTTGTCTGAAAACTAAAATCAGACTATTGAGAGCACTAGTCATCTCAATCTTTCTGTATTCATGTGAGGCCTGGACCCTGACAGCAGAATTACAACGAAGAATTCAGGCACTTGAACTGAGATGCTACAGAACCATCTTGGCATCTCTGACATGGACCACATCAGAAATGAAGAAGTGCGCAACACCATCAGGCACAAAGTAGGCCATTATGAAGACCTCCTCACCATTGTCAAAAAGAGAAATCTGAAATGGTATGGCTATGTCACTAGAGCCAACAGTCTATCCACAAAAGTACCGCAGGGTAGTGTCCAAGGTGGTAGAAGGAGAGGTAGACAGAGAAAAATGTGGAGTGACAACATCACAGAATGAACCAGGAAAAGTTTTGCACAGACTCAGGCATTGGCACATGATCGAGTCAAGTGGAGGGAACTGGTCAGATGTTCAGCAGCACAGTGCCTCAACGACCACACACACTAGGTCAAGAGACTTATGATGATGATGAAGTGTACAAGTTTCTCCCCTCTATCCAGCTTAACAATCGTCAATACGCTGCCAGTCCGTCGCTCAACAAACCAATAATGACATCTTTTAAACAGATACTACTATTTCTCTTCACATGAAACCGCAAATTCGCCTTTATTATTCTTAGAAAATAGGAGAGAAAAATGCTTTCGAAACAGGTGTGCATTTCCTGGATCCATGTGACTACATGCTTTTTGGTTTCGTCGAGATTCCAAAGGAAAATGTTTTTGCAGAATATATATATATATATATATATATATATATATATATATATATATATATATATATATATATATATATATATATATATATATATATATATATATATGGTTAAATTCAACAATTCCAGAAACTTTGATATATAATCAACAGAAAAATACTAAAAATAAATTATAATAACGCAGCAGCATATTCAGAGCAATTCTGCATCAAAGTGAGTATTAAACATTGAAATCGTTACTCTCATAAACAGGTGGTAAATATGCGCAGAGATTATTTAAAAGGTACGAGAAACGTTACTTGAAACTTTACTTGAATCTTTAATTTTAGAATGTGCTTTAGGTGGTTAAAGTTCGATGTTTGGTCTTCCTCATCACTTTTCACAAACAAATGCATGCTAAGTATTTCATGTTTGTCATCATGAGTAAATCATTTAAAAACTACTATCCGTTACTGTATAAAATAAATCCTTGTATTTTCTTTTATTAATTAATTTCTGCGACAAAAGTCATTAAGAGTACCATTAAATTATAAATGCCATTAGCCATTATAACGAATAGAATAACCAAATAACATTGAATCTAAGATAAATACAGTGATAATTGATCGCGAGAAAGGTACATAGTAGCACCTCATCAGGAAAATATTGCCTAAAATCTGAGCATACGCATATACATTATCATTTACTGAAATATCCTAAAGATGGCATCCTCCTGTTGTTCAAACCTTATTTACAAATGCAAAAAATGTGCATGTTCTAATGACATAAATACACATACATTTCGCACGATGATTTCATATCGGCGCTCCATTGATGCCATCATCTTAGGAACAAAACAGCTAAAATAATGACAATGTACATTTCGTTCTTGATATAGATATAGCAAGTTTCTCCTCGCCATCCAGATTTACAACCCAGTTTGCACTCTACATCAATCGTAAAACAGCTATTATTGCCGTTTAAACACATGCCGCAGGTGCTATTGCATCGATACCTATAGGTTCCTTTCTGGCATTCTAAAAAAGGCAAAACGCAAAACAGAATTTTAGGATTCACTAAGTCTTTCTAGTATCTTTGAGATAATGTTGTATTCGAATTCAACTTACTCTTTAAACCATACTTGTTTGCTGAACATTCCGAATATTTGATAAATAATTACCTGTACAAATGTACTGTATTCTAGAAGACAAGTCTTATGTGAGTTAACAACTTACAATTTGCTTGCAAATACATCTGCATTTTCAAATGGAATGTGAAATACCTTGTTTACAGGTTCCTCCCTGCCATCCAGCTTCACAACTAGCATTACAGTGTCCGTCAATACTTGAACAGCTTTTGTTGCCACTAAAACACATTCCACAGGTTTCATTACACCAGTAGCAATATGTTCCTTTGCCGTATTCTATACGAAAACAAAATACAAAGTAACATTTGTTTCGTTAACACAAATTGCAAATTCCATTGAAAGAGAATTTTGTAACTTCTTATCAATAGTAGATTATTCTGCAAACACTATTTAATTTCCGGAAATCCAGATTTTCGGTTGAAAGCAGTCTTTCAAATATAATACATTTCGGTATGATACTGAAGTTTTGTGGAGATTTAATTGATAATAACAACTTAAAAATTTGTTATTATAATGGAATATGCCACGCATGATTTACAAGTACTCCCTGCCTTCCATCTTTCCAAACGACCCTTTTACCATCCATTACTGGACATTTGTTTTTACCAATAAATCACATAACACAAAATGTATTATACTTGTAACTGCATGTTCGTTGCAACATTCCAAAACGAAACTATTTACTAAACTGTATTTGAGAATACAATAACTTATATGTTTTTTGAAAGAGAATGAATGTATGAATATATCACCTATACTCCTTGCGGGGCCTTGTCTTGCACTAAACAACTCAAATTACGAAATAATAGATTCTTTGTATTGAACAAATAATGCATTTCTAATGGAATGTGCTAGTATTAAGCGCAAATTTATTTTGAAAATTACAAATTACAGTCTATTCGACACTATATCTGCATTTTTCGAATGTCACATACCTTGTTTGCATATTGCTCCCCACCATCCAGCTTCACAACCGAACTGGCAATGTCCTTTTTTCGTTGAACAGCTATTGTTGCCGCCAAAGCACATGCCACATGTTTCATTGCATCCTTGGCCGTATGCTCCTTTACTGCATTCTAAAGAAAACAAATGATTTCACGTTATTGAGGATAAAACGTATTCTTTTTTTTTAAAGGAACGTTAAATAAACATTTTTCCTTCCCATCCCTAAAATTCTTGCGGAAAAAAATATATTAATTCTCCAGACTCGTTGCCTTTGTTACTAATACTTTCACAAAGATAATACATACAGGGAAAAACACTAGTATAATGTACATATGTGTATATATATATATATATATATATATATATATATATATATATATATATATGTCAGCTTACAGAATGTTTGTGATTACAGCTGTATTTTCCGATGGAATGTGACAAACCTAGTTTACAAGTTCAGCTCAGTCATCCAACTTCAAATCTGACTTCGTACTCTTTATCAATCGTTGAACCGCTGGTGTTGCCTCTAAAAGACGTGGCGCAAAGTTTGTTAAATATCGTGTTATCTAAATATAATGTTCCATTATTTTTTGCATTTAAATGTATATATGTGTATACCACTTTGAAATCCGACTGATATTATCTAATATGCTATACGCGGTGTGCTCATATCGAATCCTAGAGTTAAAGAAGGTATTTCACAGCATTTTATGATAAACACACTTTTAATATTTCCCTTGAAACAGAGGCTCCTTCCCGTCCATGAAGGATATGTTCCTGCGGATAAAAGCAAATGTTTAAATGCCAGAAACTCATTGCCTTTCTTAATAATATCTAAATAATGCATAGTCAATAATATAATGGTAGTATGTAAATATTTACTTTCATAATAACAACCTACAGATAGTTCGAAATTACAATTCCATTTTCCGATGTAATGTGACATACCCTGTTTACATGTTTCCCCCTGCCATTCAGCTGTGCAACCGAGCTTGCAATATCCGTCAGTCGTAGAGCAGCTGTTGTTGCCGTTAAAACACATGCCACATGTTTCATTACATCCGTAGCCGTATGCTTCTATCCTGCAACCTAACAAAATCAAGTTACAATATTTTATAATAGTCACAATTTCTTATTTAACTGTAATGAAAAGCTATTTGAACATTTTGATCCCAGTCTCATATTTTCGTGCGAAACTGTTTTTAAATTTTGCACGTCCAAATACTTGGTGAACGTAACTGTACAGAGATAATTCATTCCGTATAGTATATTACTAGTATATTTATTTATTTATTTGTTATTTTATTTTTATTTGTTTGTTTTTTTTTTTGGTCGGGGGGGGGGGGGTTGAGTTAGGAGGAGGGAGGGCAAGGAAATAATCTTTACTTTAGCTTCTCAGCTCATTTTCATAATTGCGATTTTGCTTCTGCATAGATAAAATGAAGTTGTTCCTCCTGTCGATATAAATCGTTGTCTTACATTGCAGATATTTTAATTTCCGACGAATTATATTTTCTCCTTTCTCATCCAAAAAAATGTCAACAGCTATATGTAGTTTACCCGCATATCAAGAAAATATGGCGAATACTGACAAAAATCAGCGTTATTATCACTATAAAACATGCCTTATAATTTTCATTTAAATGAATGTTTTATCTGACAAAACTATTAAAGTTAGAACTCTTTTAAAATATATAAATATACTTTAAGAAAATAAGGATCATGGAACATATTCTAATCAATATACAGCTTTTACTTATATAGAAAGGTTTGAAAAGTAACACGGGAACCATCTAATTTTTACACAACTAAGATATTAGCTCATATTTCCTAAAATATACCGATGAGAGATTTAATTATATTGAGAATTCCCATATAGAAACAGCTTACAGATTTTCACACAAACCTGACACCAATAAAATTATAAAAATACGAATATGCTCTATACGAAATAATTCTGGGAAAGAATTCAAATTAAAAATAACTAAAGTTTGTATAAAAGTATAGGTGCAGCCGCAGATTGCAATGCCACATTTTTATCTAGCTGATTCTTCGCCAATACATAGCTTCACAGTAGTCGCATTGGTATAGTTCGTCTTATGTTGAGAATCTGTGTGTGATGGTCAAAACCATGCAGCATATTTTGCAGCATCAGTAGCCGTATGTTCCTTGATCACATTCTAACAGAAGGATTTTTCACTTCAGATAGTTGTCACATGTACCATTATTCTTCTACATTTTGAACAAAGATATAATAAAGTTTGTAATAATATTCGAACAGGAAAGAAAAATACAATCAGTTTTTTGTAAATACCTCTTCTGCAGTTTTGTAATATTGCAAACAGACTTTTACATTAATTTAAGATACATTCATTGTCAATAATGCAGGTAAGTTTCGTTTTATTTCGTAACTTCGAGTAATCATGGTTAGATCTCATCTTCTTGCATGCTTTAGATTGCTTTAATTTGCCTTAACAAAAAATAACGATTTATTTCCAGTGATTCATTTTCAATATAATCAAGTTAAACAATGCCACCTTATAGATGAATTAGTTGATTCATTAAGCCGTCAAGTGGTCTTTTCAATGTTTCATTCGCATAGAGCTTGGAATATATTCTTTTTAAGAACAACAAAGGTTGAATCCCTTTAGTTTTACCTAAAAACCATCATGGTGGTACACCTTTAAGCACCTTTTAGCTTGTTATTAAATCATACTAAGAACTGTCCACTAATCACCTTGGGGAGACATATATTTTACAATAAAGACGTAAACCTGGTTCAAACGTTGATATTGAACGCAGTTTCCCCATGTTAGGTTGTGTTAATTTACAAATATACAAGTATGCTGGAATCACCGGCAAATAGAGGTAACTTAGGAAAGATGTACTTAAATAAGACATACTCATTGTTCACGTTATGCCACTCCATCGTTTTTGACATCCCTCTGTACATTGCCCAGTGGTACTATTAAAACTAACGTTGCCGTAGAGACAGTTCCCACATGTTTCACTGCATATATCGCCAAATATTCCTTTATGACACTCTAAAAACACGAGTTTCTATCAGAAATATGTCCATTATTACATATATCGACTAAATTGTATCAATACGTGACGAAATCTTAATGAAAACTGCCTGTCCAAAGAAACGGCAACATTCAACTGACATATCTCCCCGGAAACAGGTTTTACATTTCAGTTGTCGCTGACATCGTTCTAGCTTACTGGCATAATAGCAAAGAAAATGCTGCTGCATCGAGTTATGTTTAAAGGGTTAAACACGTGTATAGACAGACCTTAATTTGATTCGATATATACTTGAATGCAGTATTGAGTCACATTTTATGATGTTGGTGCCTTGGACGTTTTGCAGCCTTTTGTAGCACAATTCAAGGTATATATAAAAAAATTTCTGAGACAGAAAATACATGTCTAAACGAAATAAACGAAGTATGCAAAGTAAATACTGATATTTCGAAAACTGCCTTCTAATAAAAATCTATTATAAATACACATGTACCTCCTCGCATTTCGCCATCTGGAATCAATAATGCCCTTTATGACACAAATATCAATCAGTTAATATTACATTTTGAGAAAAGAATGTCTTTCCTATTATTTACTCTTTATAGAATGTTGGCTGCGTATATTGTTTTTTATACATATTTTCCTCCATTATAGGACTATTTGCTTTCTCAAAGAATAAATATAACATATGTATATACAGTCATCTTCCTGCCACTTCCAATTGCATACATAAGTCAACAAACAATTATGATGTGTATGCTATATGCAGTTGTTGTTGTGTTTTTTTTTTGTTACGGTTGTTCCCATTGCACCCGGTACATATCTCTCTTGGAGTGTCTATCTCACTCAGAGACGCACTGACCAAATTTCAACTGAAGCGTATTAATAGAAATTTATAGCATTGTCGAGTTGTTTTCAGTAGAGCTAGCAAGCATGGATTATTTCATTCAAATTCTTACTTTGTGAATTTACGGATATATATCGTCACTTTCAAATGTAAATCCTCCATCAACCGCGTATATCAACATCATTCATCATAACGATATGAAATATAAGCAAAATGAAAAATACCACTGCAGCGGATTGGTTATCCAAACAGGCGATATGGCAAATTTATCTACCGCTGCCTAAACAAATTAACTTCTCGCATTTTGATGTGACCGTCCCTAATGAGGTTCATCAATCTGATATATTATTTCTGACACATGATGGTTTCTACAAGTACGCGCTAACCGTAGTTGATGTTGTGAGTCGATACAAACAAGCAGAACCGCTAAAAACAAAATCATCGAGTGAAGCTCCTTCTGCGTTTGAAAGAATTTATCGACGAGGTCCTCTGCATTGGCCCAATCTATTACATGTTGATCCTGGCGAGGAATTTCAGGGTGCAGTGTTATCAACAATGAAGAATCATAATATCGCCATCAGACGAGGATATACTGCACTACATCGCGATCAGGCAATTGTTGAAAGATTTAATCGGACACTTGCTGAGCGGTTTTTGGATATCAATACGCAAAAGAATTCATCCAGGATAAACGATCTCGTGAATGGGTCAAGAGATTACCAGGCGTGATTACTGCACTGAATAATGAGATTACTCAAACAATCAACATGAAACCTAACAACGCAATTAAAAAGAAGTATATACCCGTAAAACCACAAAATGATTTTTCACAACAACCAATGCTCGGCAATGTCACTGTTAGATATTTATATGAACCAGGAGAGCTCGAAGGTGGCAAAAAAGGGCTACTGATCCTGTTTGGAGTTTTACTGCACATAAAATATCTAGTATAACACGATCCAGGGGTAGATCAGCAACCTATAGGTTGGATTCAACTGCTCCTCAGCGAGGATTTACTCGTGAACAATTACAAGTGATACCTGAGGATACTCAATTACCACCGCGTGGTCTTAACTAACACCTCTGCGTCTGTTGCATTCAAGACAAATCAGCATCACATTATCTCTGGTATGACCAACACTGCTATTTTTTCAGTCTACGGTAAATTGTTGAGGATCTTTATCCGACCAGCACCAACGCATTATACAATTGCAACTCTCGCAGTGATTATTCTATTGTTGTTTCAGTGTAATTATTAATTCGGCATCAATATCAAATTCTCTATCATTTTTTTTATCCTGCTGTTTATTACCACAGAGTTGTTTTCTGATTATATCATCGCTGACAATATCACTTATTGTATTGTCATTATCATCTAAAAAAACTCTTCGAAGCTGATTTATTTGTCGTACTCTGGACACTGCGAGGGAAACCAAATTTGACAACTCGATGCGATTATCTATAATCCAAACAATTGTATCTGATATAATCAATCCCTGTGAAGAATGTTTGGTCGCTGCATATCCTAGCGTCCATGGGGATTTATCAGCACGCAATGCATCTTCGACGACATTGATATCAACTAACACAATATCATTTAACACTAAATTGTGCTTCTCTGTCAGGCCTGGAATATCAATTTTGATATTCTATCTACATGTATCCTTGGGTCTATAATACAGTGGCATTGGAAGTGTTGCAAATTTGTATTTATGCAATTCAAATAACTTCATCTGAAGTGTGTCTCTGACTATCTTTCTACTTGCCACTATCAAATCAGTTGGTCTCCACGCTTCTCAGAAATCATTTAATGGGGTTTCCGAAATTATTTCATGCGCTATTTCACAATAAATTCTATCCGGTTGTAATCTGATTAGTTTCTTGAACTCGCGTAATTGTTCATCAATTGCTCGATGATCGGTAATAATTTCTTCATAATAGTGTACAAATTTCTTTAGCCAATTATGTGGAGACAAACCGACATATGATGGTGGTTGACCATGATCGCCACACATTATTACTTTTGTATTCGATAGCAATAACCACTCGCGTAACTTTTGTAATACATCTAACGTGACCGTGCATATCTCATCCCAAATAATGACCTAAGGAATAAATTTCTCGACCATTCGATCAGGAGTCCAGTCGTCACCATTAAATCGAAAGAAACTGTGATAAGTTCAGGCATTAATTCCTCGTTGTTTCGTCTCTGTTGCAAGTCTGTGGGTCGGTGTTATCACAATCATGTTTGATGCGCTTCCACAAAATAATTCAATCGCACGAATCGTCTTCCCTGACCCGCCACAACCGTTTAAATAATTGGTTTTATATCTACATATTGGATTAGATATCGGCGGTGATAGTTCTGATATCTGATTACTTTTCAAGTAATTGTTCTCAATCGTAACATCTGCTGATTTGGAATAATCACACGGAATTTCCTTTTTAATTCTCAATGATCCCCAACTCCCGTCGGAATTAGTGAATTCGGCCGCTGCTTCGCTGTGTTTCGCGTTTATATAAAATGAATCAGTGGCGACTGCGGTGTCAGGAAATTTATTTATCATCGAAAATAAATTAAAAGAAGCATAAGCCAGCACAGATGCCCTCAAGATCATAAGAACTCCTCAAGACTACATTGGAAAGTTTCTAAAGTAATAATTAAACCAAAAAATAAATTAGACGAATAGTATTTAGTATATAAATGAACCAAGAATTTCAATCGCATCCCGTGATTAGCAATTATGAAGCGTCTCGTGATGCTATTGTCAGACATCGCAAGCTGAAGAAACCAGTTGGTGTTGTGACTAATCATGGGTAATTGCGATTCACTGCAGGGAAGAAAAATTATTTTAATCATCGTTTCGTGTATGATGCATATAACGGATTGATCGAGGATGGTTTTGTTATTGATCGCATAAATAGTTTTAACACCAATAACTCTTTATCGAATCTACAAGCTGTTACACAGAGTGAGAATACTGCATCTGGGAAAACTGGGAAATACTCGAAAAATGCAAATTGTGTAAAATCGAAAGATATTCATTCAGGCGAACAAAAGATATTTCAATCTATGAATCAAGTCGGAAAATATTTTGATATTTGTATGCCGTCAGTACGACGCGTTGCAGAACAAGAACAGTATTTTGCGTTTTCGAAGCGTTTTAAAAACAGAATTCAATTTACGTATGTCTGAATGTATACAGCATTAAAGGGAATACCTCGTGCGGGTATGTAGGCTTATGAAAGAGTTATAGATCTCAATGGGTGTTTTGTTTGTTGTTTACACATATATCGTATTCAAAAGCATACACCTGTATATATCAAATTTTGCGTATTTGTAACGCGTTGGGACGTCGTCCCGAAGCCCAAGGTTCAATTCTCGTAACAGACATATTGTCGACGTTACCGATTTGGATGGTTTTTCTATATAATTGGGGTGTGGGTGGGGTTGAGCACTTCTAAATTCAAATCATGAAACCACCATACCACCACACCGTATACGGTGTGAATGATTTTTTATTCAACCCGAGGTGATTTTGTGGGGTATGGTGGTTTCAGTTTGAATGTAGAAGTTTATTATACCAATGTCATCCTATCATTCATTGTATATATGTGCCTATACAACCTGCCATTAAACTCGAATTGGGGGTTGGAAAAAGGCTGTATTGTATAATGTGTGACGTCCATTCACTAAATATAACCTCTTAGATTTTTAACCCGTTATTTGAAGAGTTAGATATCTTCTCAGGGGATTATGTTTCGTAATACCACTGGGCTCGGTCAGATGTGAAGAACACCTGAGGAGTTTCTATGATATGTGTTGTCTTATATATGTAACCTCTGGGTGCCTCCGATGTAAAATACACCTGAGGAGTTTCCAAACGGGGTTTAATTGTATATATGTAAATAACTGTACCTTACAACACGCCATAAAACTCGAATTGGGGGTTGCAAAAGGCTGTATTGTATATGCCTAGAAATCTACCCTAACGAAACGGAGGTAATAGTATTGTAGTGTCCTTAATTAAGTATGTGTATGCCTAGAAACCTACCCTAACAAAACGGAGGTAATGGAATTGTATTGTCTAAAAAACGGGTCAAAATTGATCAGAAAATTATTGGTATTAGAAATATATATATTATATAAAACGAATTCTGAAAATATCAATGAGATTATAACTGAAATTTCAAATTTGAAATCAATCAAGATGGCATTCAAAGGAATAGATACATGTTGCCTAAGGTATACAGTTTTATTAAACGAATCCAATGCGCGATTTACGAATATTTCAAATATAAAAATGACGTAAGTTTGAGCAGTGTTTTACTATTGTACGAAACATCAGAAAAGAAATTAGGAAACAAATAGGAAATCAAACGCGCAGTTAATTCAAAAATCAAAAATATAAAATTGATTATCCAACAAAACGAAAATACCCCTTTGGTTACCTCAACACAGTAAAAATTCTCACTATGAATCGACATGTATAAATACCAATACCTGTCTGTATTGTGGACAAGTATACAATGGAGCTCACTAATATGTATTATGTGCGCGTGTTTCACCTTGAATGAATTTGTAAAAGCGGGTAATGTGTATATGACTTCATATCACTACACGGAAGTATAATAGTAGATTGTGGGGTGGGAGGCTTCACGGAATTTATTATTTGTCATTTTTTATTGATTTTTGGTAAGTTTGTTTGCATTTTTCACTGGTAACTTCGTCACTTCATTTAGCTCGTACATTAATTTATAATGGTATACGAAGTACTAACGACTAGATTAACACGTGAGCGGCTAGCTTCAATTAAGAAGTTCATTCCAATCCGCGATTCTGTTAGAAACAAACTACAAGCTAGACAGAGGTTACAGACTGATTTTATTGCAGATGCGGAACAATTATTTAAACCCATTACCGCAACCATCGAGAGAGTTATTTTGGGAGAGACTATTGACGAACAGGATAGAAAAAGAGGTATTCTTCCGTTGTTAAAAAAGGTAGCTGGAGACAAACAACAACCACAGGGCAATGTTATTACTAAAAAAGTGAGTGTTTCTTTAGTGGATAAATTTACAGAAGTGGTTAAAACACTAATAAAACAATTTCAATTATTAAAACGAAAGGATTATCACGCTTTTGATGATTTTGCTGCTAAAAGCAATCATTCAAAAAAAGAGTTTTAAAGGACGAGTATAAAAATAATGTAATATCACGTGATAATTGGTATGATTGGATGTATAAAATAAACAAAGAGATTAATCGTTTGGATAAGAGAAAGAGATAGGGTATAAAGAATTTAAACGAGTAATTAGTGATTATGATAAACGACAAATAGAAGAACGACAGATGGAAATAGAAGAACAACAAGAAGAAAGAAAGCGTCCAACACTAACCCGGAGACAAACACAAAGACAGAAAAAACAAGAAAGGGCTATACCACTTCAGGTTGATTTAGAGAGGGAGAGTCAAACACGGAGACAAAAAAAAAAACAAGAAGAACCCCAGTTGGATACATCACTCGACCAACTCGGGAGTTTTCAACTCCACGATGATGATGATGAAAATGAACTTTTAAGGTATTTACAAAGTCAGGAAACGGATGCACAGGGTGCAACCAGGTAGGGTTTTTCTCGAAGTGGAACTTCAAGGGGAATTCCAAAAGGAATTTCAGGTAGTGGTCTTGTTTGTTGTCCTGGTAATATTCTCAGCGATATAGCCCGATTACAAGTACTCATCGGAGGAAAACGAGCTGGAAATAACTCACCGGAAATAATTAATGAAGCAGCTGATATCTGTATATGGTTATTTCAAGGCGGCATTATGGATATTGAACCATATCGAGAGTTTGCTAACGAGCTAGCCAATAATCTTAAGGATTTTTATGGTTATCACAGCGACTAACCAACAATAATCGACAATATGATAATATCAATCATCATTATTGGAAAATAATGCCAATGGTTTATAAAACTAACACTGGAAGGCATATACGAATATGGTGTATAATAATCTATATAATCAACCCATTTATATATTTTTGTTTTATCCTCATCATATTCAAAATATAAATTATTGATTACTAAACTTCGTAAACTATCTATTATTTTTTTTTACCATCCCGGGACATATAATAATATGTACGTGCATGATCTTCTTTTTTTTGATTTTTATGTAATAAAAAAATATCATTCCATGCTAGTTTTGAAATCGTACCGCATTGTCTTACATAAAAACCTAATCTTGTATAATATTTAGTATGTGGGTTATAATCGATATCTCCCCATTGTACCACGTTACAGTATTAGATAAATATCATTTGAATTACTAGTAATTCAATAAGATGATCATACTCTACACCTATGATAAACCAACTAACGTCTACGTAGTAAATTCACGATTGCCTGTTTATAGAGCGTACTATGGAGATGGTCTCGGTGATACCATTGCAGGGTTATTTACAAGAATGCCTCCCAAAAGTATCGCCAGTAGCAAAACAATTATCAATGAAAGCCATTGATGTTATTCGTGATAAGGGTATTAGTGTTGTTGAAGATATTGCCGGGAAAGCATTTTCCGCCGCTAAGGATAAGCTAATGGCATTAGTTCGAAGGCGAAGGAAACCAGCAATGACGAAGTCACCAGGACCACTACCATCTACGGAAGTGATGCATGCAATTGTTACCAAAATAATAAATAGCGCGGTGGATCAGAAATTAGCATCTTTGGTGACTCCGTCGTTGGCTAATGATGCATATGAGGCACAGAAAAATACGATTGTATTTTGTATTATTGTGAACTCATTCAAAGATATTCTGGAATACATCGTTGTGTTATATCTTGAAATTCTAGACATTTAGAATTTATTGGGAACATTCTGTATTTTTGGCCGTGTGAAAAGGCATTTACAATTATTTAGGATTTAGTTCACAAACTAAGTATATAAATTGTTTGTTGATTTTACTTAATCTTCATTTCACATATTTATGTTGCATATTTTCAGATATAGACTCATAGCATAAGGTGTTATATACTTGTTAATTTATAATTGATTTTAAAGTACTTGTGATTGTTAAATCAAATTGGCACTTTCTTTGTCATTAATTAATAAGAGACAATTGTCAGAACCACCACATTTCAATTCCAATCGCTCCCAGAGTTAATAGCATTTCAATGAAACTTCGTAAAATGTGACATCATATTAACTTGATGCATTAATACAATGATCAGGCGTGACTTTGAGTTGAGCATTAAGTGCTGAATTTACAAAATCAGACATCTTGAAGAACGAGTTTGGTATAACACGCTCTCAAACACTTTTGAATGGAATCATCTTCGTAAGCATTTATCACTGATACTAAGGCCAGCCATATTTAAAATCAAGTTCGAAAGCAATTATCACTAATACTGGAGACAACCTTCTTGTTCAATTTGAGTTAAAAGGCAGTTATCACTAATACTTAAGACCCAGTCCCCTTGTTTAATTCAAGTTATAAACCATACATCTCTAATTTTGAATACCCATCATCATCGTTTAAAATCACATTAGAAAGCAATCATCAGTAGTACGGAAGACCCAGCATCATCGTTGAAAATCACATACGAAAGCAATCATCAGTAATACGGAATACCCAGCAATCTCGTTTACAATCACATTTTAATGCAATCTTCACTAGTACGAAAGACCCAGCATCATCGTTTAAAATCATATTAGAAAGCAATGATCACTAGTACAGAAGATCCATCAATTATCGTTTAAAATCAAGTTACAAAGCAATCATCAGTAATACTGAAGAACCAGCAGCATACTTTAATATCAAGTTTTAAAGCAATCATAAGTAATACGGAATACCCAGCATCATAGTTTAAAATTCCATTAGAAAGCAATCATCACTAATACTGATGACTGCGCATCTTTATTTAAAATCAAGTTAGAAAGCAATCATCAGCAGTACAGAAGACCCAGCAATTATCGTTTAAAATCACATTAGAAAGCAATCATCAGTAATACGGAATACCCAGCATCATCGTTGACAATCACATTTGAAAGCAGTCATCACTAGTACTGAAGACCCAGAAGCCGTCGTTTAAAATCACATAAGAAAGTAATCATCAGTAATACTAAAGACCCAGCATTGTCGTTTACATTCATATTAGAGAGCAATCATCAGTAATACTAAAGACCCATCATCATCATTTAAAATCACATTAGAAAGCAATCAGCATTAGTAATGAAGACCCAGCTTCAAGGTTTAATATCAAGTTAGAGCGAAATCATCACTAATATTGAAGTCCAAGCCTTCTCATGTAAACTCCAATGAGAAAGCAATCATCGCTAATATTGAAAACCCAGCATCATCGTTTAAAACCACTTTAGCAGGCAATCATCACTTGTACTGAAGACCCTGCCTCCTCATTTAAATTCCAGTTAGAAAGCAGTCATCACTAGTACTAACGACCCAGAATGCATCCTTGTTTAATTCCCTAAAGTATAACAAATAATGAGTATCATCAGACTAAGGTAATATCTTGTTTTTAGCATTTAGTGCTAGATATGAAATAAACATGTTCTGCGAAATGTCTTACTAGAAATAATGTAACCTTAAAGTTTAAAGAAAATAAAAACTTGTTTAGCAAAACAAACCGACAGAAATTATTTTAATAATGTGTATAAAAAGTTACTATACGACAATGTAAACCTTTTGTTGTGTGCAGTAATGAAATTTTGGGGTTAATCTGTATACCACTGACAGGGCTCAACCACAGTCAACACGTTTGTAGTTATGTCGACACTGCTGGATAGGACATGTGATACACATTTACGATAAACAATGACAGACCATCCTACTAGACCAGTTGAGAGATTTTCATCCCCAAAGTGTCTACAGGAAAATATTCTGAAGGTATACACAGTATAGAGTTAAACTTTAAAGTTTAAAAGATCGCTAAGTTAAACGTTTTAGATCCAAATTTGTATCCAATTCTTGAGATTGTAAATTTAATGTTCTTTTATTCCGGTGTATTGTTTTTATTTTATTGCGGTGCAAAACACTTCCTGGTCATTTATTTTGTAAAACAGTAAAGAGAGAAAACAATGCTCATTCCAAAGCTAACTGATTTTCATTCAGTAGGCAAAATTGTCCTTTCATAATGTCATACCTCTTTTACCAATCTTCATTTTTTTCTGACTTTTGACATGGATGGATTTGCCATCCATATATGTATTTATCTAATAGGATTTGAAAATGTATTTGTTACCTTACTGTTAAATTCACTAAAGTGGTATTTCCACATTGTTCCAGATAGTATAATTCATGGAAAAAGCACAGTAAAATAGAGTGACCAGTCCTAACACTAATAGTATAATGCTGAGTTAAGTGACAAGTCATTCGTGTGACTCAGTCAGGTTTCAAACCCAAGACCTCCTGCATCTAAAATTTATGCTTTCACTGCTTAGGCCACTGGAGGCATGATAATAATCTAACGAACTATTGCACATGTATTTGAATGTGCATGATACATATATTCCTAAGGTGACCATTTTGTGTAGTCGTTATGCTTTTTAAAGTATATGTTTGTTTCTTTTGGCATAAAAAAATATGTTTGATGAAAAAAGCACAGGGCATTCTATGTGTTGCTGGGGGTCTCCAATTTTTCAAGCGACATGTATATGGTACAGCTAAAACGAGTGTTTCAGTAGTTGAACAGTTAATCCATCTAGAAAACATCAGGAGGAATGAAATTTGCATCATGCTCAGTGGAACACAATCAGGGAATACAGGTAAAGGGACATAACTCACCCTGGAGATGTTTTTTTAAGAAGGATAGATATCCAAACTGTTTTCAGTCAGCACGAGAGCTTGCAAATGATCCTGTCGGGTACACACGATCTTGTAAAATTCTCCACAGTTGATATGTTGTATGTGTAACATTAGCCTTGCAATCATTTTCTGACCATTGCTAGTATGACAAAAATGTTTAAAGAAATTTAGTTTGTACAAAGTGTACTGACGAACAACGACAACTTCATTATCTGTTATGATTGGCAGAGACCTTTCACAATGAGCCATACTATTTTCACACGTTTTGTATGCTCAGAGGGAATGAAACATAATGTAATTATACCCACACTTTAGTGCATATGATTTTTGGATACCCACCCCAATTGTGTTCGTCTATCCATCATTATGTTGCATTGTATCCACTATTTAAATTAAAACTTTACCAAACTGTATTTGAGTTTTATAAAGTATCATAAGCAGACAAGAACACAATTTGACCTGTGTACCATGTAGTCCCAGAGAGTGTAGTGGGTAAATCAACGGCAAATTCGGGCAAACGTCAGATACATACAGTTTAAATAAAGTGACATATTTGACAAGTTAATACCCTAGATTCATTCTTGATGGGGGTCAGTTCCAAAATATAGCTTTTGAGAAAAAAGATGGGGGTATCTCTCAACCCCATGTACATATGTCTATCCATCCCATCCAGACAATAATCTATATGCATTTATTCCAACAGTTTTTAATGACTTGTTATAAATCATGGTGGATTACACTGAATCTATTACATAGTGTGATGGTGATCATAAAGAAATACGCATGCTGACCACTCTTTGTACTCAGACTGTTGTCACTAGGGTTATGCTTTGCACCTATTCTTCATGGGGTAGATGACTGCTGCAGAAAGGGCAATGTATATTTACTTCAATAAATTACACATCATTTCTATATATTAATTTTCAAATACACTTTTCTTTTTTTTTAAATTTATATTTAAAAAGGAAATGAATGAAAACTCAGAAAAGACTATGAAAGTCTAAAATGCCCTGGCCAGGGTATCTCAAAATTCTGACAAGATACGATACTACTTCTGCATGCATGCTGACATAGGAATTCAAGGTATCTCGATATGTTATAATGATTATACCAAATTGAAAGGCATGAATATCCAACCCTATTTTATCAAAATGCAGCAATTGCCGTTTGCATGGATTTTTGAGGGGAAAAAGAAGTCAACAATAAACTTTATTTTATAATGTAGCTTTACTTTAGTTTAGTTTCCTCCTGCACTGATTTAAATAAATAGATGCTGACTGAAGTAGTAAAAATGTTCTCATGGTTTATCATGGTTTATGTGGGTATCTGTCTAACTGCAAAAACAAAGTAAAGCTGAGTTGTAACTCTTGCGACAGAGCTACTGTTGTTTCATTCTCTTTCAGTGTTATGATTTTATGATCAAGTTTTATTTTAAGCTTTTAAAGTCATAGACGACTGGGGTGCATGGAGTATATATGATACTGCATTCTACTGATCCCATATTTGCCATTATTTGAGCATTTACATGTCAACCTGTTTATCATTCATTGGAATGATCTACAAAAATTCAAATATACCTTGCTACTTACAGATCTGAAAGAAAAGTAACCACTCATTAGCCTATTAGTTCTCTTTTTTCTTTTCTTGATAATCTTTCTTGCTCACAGAAGAACAAAGCTTGCAAATAATACATATCACTATCAAAATCTTGTAAGTTATTCCTCGTTTGAAAATACTTTATTTAACAAAATTGACTCTATGTTTTGATTTTAATTATGCAAAAATACCAAAACAAATGTTCATAATTGAATGTTGTTTCACTCATGGTAAATTTCACAATTTCCATTCTACCCTTCCAAATCATATACACAGTTATTTGTGTTAAACTGTCTTTTCCATATGATAATATGTTTCTTCAGAAAACAAACCATGCATTCACCATGAGGCATCTGACAGAAAAGCTTCACAAATCAAAGTCAGTACGTTTCATGGACTCAGATCCATCTTTATCAGGAGACTTTCCTGGATCACCAAGTAAATTTGAGAAACAGAAAGAAGGTGTTTATTTTCACAGTGCAAACCTATATGTCCGTCTTCTTTCACCCCTGATCATTCTCAGAACATTGTCGCAAGGTAACGTACAAGCTGAATGCCCAGCTCTTGAGGCTGAACTGATTAAATTGATTGTTGTACATGAATGTTACTTCTGAAACTAGGAGTACACTAGAGTTAGAACAAAGTAAAAAATTCATTTAATTTTGGAACTATATGTAATTAAAAAAAAAACATTTTCACCAAGCAAATTAGCCACTTTGTAAGCTTTAAGACAAATTTGAAATTTTTCAGTAAAATATAAATGTTAATATCAAGCATATTTAAGATCTTATTACTCAACGTTATCCTTGATAACTGCTGAGTGTTAGGTGAAAAGCTCTGTGTTGCCAACCAAAGTAAAAATAAAAATAGGAATTTTTCCCCCAAAATAAAATAAGAAATTATTATGGAACTGCGCCCCCAAAAAGGAAATTATAATCACATGAAGACTTGATTTAAATATGGGGTTTACGCTTAATGGCTTTTGAGACATCATTTTCGGTACTTATTGTCCCACGACTTTTAGCAATTGAAGAATTTTGTCCCGTCATGCCAACTATTCTTATTGTGTTTTGGTGCAGTAGGCTATGAAATGTAAGTCATGTTACAAAAATGTACATTGTACATTATTCATATTTGCAAGGTCTCTTCCAGTAAAAATACATGGGACCCAGCAAAAGTACTTTTAGTGTAGAATAGACACCCATAGATTCAGTGTTGAGTTTTGTGTTGTTTTCATATAAACTCTTCGGCAAGTACCCTGGCATATACTTGTAAAATGGTGCCTTCCCAGTGTACCATGTATGTTTAAATGAAACAGACACAAGAAAAGATTATGTTTATTATTTAATGTTAGACAAGTCTTTGTACTGATCATGACATAAGACAAGTATGTTTATTATTTAATGTTAGACAAGTCTTTGTACTGATCATGACTAATATGCCTTCCTGATTTCAAAATAATTATTAAATGGTAGGATGGCATGACTAATAAAAAAATCCTGTATACTATAATAAGGTTTTTTGTCATCCTTTACCACAGGGCAATTTTTCCAATGATTTTATTTTTTTTCCAGCCGACCTACTAGCCAGCGTATTTGATTTCTTGAGGAGCGACCTGAAGTCAGATGTCGCAAAGGAATTGTTCCTGTATTACCAGGCCACCCTTGTCATAATCCATTACCTTAAACCTGTCAACAAGGTAGGCTTCATGTCATCAGCTTATTATTTTAAAATGTTCTGAGTACCATATTTACGTTGCGTATTGGGACATGATAAAATAGATCATTCTTTTCCTGTTCCAAAACTTATGGTGAAACATGTTTCACCTAGGTCATGAAACCCAAAACGTTAGAAACAAAATAAATTTGTGTTGAATATTTTGCCCACCACCAGCATTTGCACAGTGCAATAAAAAAGTTGAACAAAATGCTTATTCGATAATAATGAAAGAAACTATTTTTATATTATTACCATTCATTCTTCTCATTTTTTGTCATCGTGAGCAATAAAAAATATTCATAATTCATATTTATAACATAGGCATTCAGCCTATAATATGTTTTACTTATGTCAGAAAACACTTGACACATTGATTTTTGACATGAACTTAGAGGAACAAATCGTGTTTGGTTATACAAAGGTTTGAATATGTTATCCGACTGAACACAAAATCTAACAAAATTGCAGAAAAGAAAGGGAAATATAATCCGATTGCTTAAAAGCCTCTGCATTTCACGTGCAATACAGTGTCAGGTGCCAAATAGCCAATATCGTAAAATATTCAGATTAAATATGTGGCACTATCTCGCAAATAAAAACCATTATTTGCATATACAATCACAGTGAGTGCGAATGGCAATCATTTTGCTATTATGGGTTATACAAAGGACTATACAAGCATGTTATTGCCGTGTAAAATATTTAACTGCAGACATTAATGCCTATTAATTATGACTGCAGATGCTAAGCAGATAGAATTCCAGGTGATGGATAATCATAAATGGCAGTAAGTAATAAAATCACTGTTTGAACTTACCTATAGGATATCAAATATAGAGGGTAGTTTATTACAAAGCAAGCTGACCTCAGAAGCTGACACTGAATTCCTTTGACTGAGCTGATGTTCAAAAACAAATTCTGATAAGCAGAGTTGGCTGACATAGGAAAGTCAACCTCTTACCAGTATTCATGGGAATTTTGAAATAAATTGATACATCGGTAAATTGGTAAAAACAAATTAAAGTGACACATGTAGTGCATTGTGCATGGACATCAGTGACTCAGCATCGCCCCTGAGGATTTTAGTAAATAAAATCAGTCAATGAATTAATGAAGGCCAGAAGAGAAGCTGATTTTGCCGACAATATTATCGTTAACATGGTTGAAATTTAAGTGTACTTTGCTCTCATTCCTGGACGGACTTTTGATTAGAGGGGTTGAAAGTTTGAGAACTAGTAGATACAAAAGATTTGACTTTAGTCCTTGCCGTTTGCGCTTAAAGAGATGTGTTGCCTCCAACCATAATTTGTGATGGGTTGAGAAAGCTAAAATCTATTCAAGTGCCAAAAGGATGGGTTGTAGCTGTGTAGAAGGGTTCGTTCGATGAGATGATGATGAAGTGGGTTAGTTTTTATCTCAAGTACGTAGTTTAAAACAATTTTGAAATAAAAATTTAGTTTAGGTGTATTTTTTGACAGTTATTTTTCGACTTTTTTAGAAAGTGTATCTCAACTTATGACACAAAAATCAATTAACTGTCCCAGAACATACAGTTCATAAAATGTTAATTGAAAGTTTATGGTGTCCCAACAATTATAGTGTCCCAACATATATGGTAAATACATTAATCACCTATCCTGTGACAAATATTTCATTATTATCATATTCTTTTTTGTCCATCAACCAGTTCCAATTCTAATCCTCTGCTGCTCATATAAAAATCTAACCCTTTTACATATGTCGCCAATATTCCGTTCACGACTTCATACTCTTGATCTGCATTAAAAGAAACCCACATAAACTGTAAAGCGACGACATTATCCGAAACGTATATTCTTGCATTGCTGGAATAGTTTCAAACTAACCTAATCATTTCCACTGTAAGTTAAATATTCGTTATCAATGCTGAATTACCGTAAGATATTGTTTGTCATCATTTCATGACACAAACAACTTCCAATGCACAAATTGCTTTGTTTTAATCAAAGCAACTTGTGTTTCGAAACTTTAAACATCAATATGTAAATACCAATATATATTTATTTAGTATAATTGGTTACATTATTTTTGAAAATATTTAATTGCAACCTTTCAGTGCCATGTTCGTGTTATATTCTTTCTAATTATTATCAGTTACAAATCACAAATAAACTTGAAAAGTGGCAAAAATATAATAATGGCGGACATCGCAATATCTAGTCAGCACTTGTTCATTAGACAGGCCTTAATTGTAATTCATTTGGCACATACATTAAAAAACATAACATTCATAAGAAACATGATATAAACATTAGTTGATTAAATATTAACCTTAAAAAAGAAATAGTCCGAAATATATTACAGAATGCGACGTTCGATAATGTAATGCGATATATAGTATCAGGGTTGTTTTCTTCTATCACTCATACTGTAATTATAATAGCATAACATAGCCAAGAAACATATATCGAACAAATACAAAATAATATTACCAGTACATATTAATTATTACAACCTATAATTGTTAACAATTTGTTTTAAACATAATTTAATAGTGTGTGGTCAGATTAAGAAAATCTCTGTTTAAGAAAGATAGATCAACCTACATGGCATGTATGGAACCATGGCACCAGTTTACTCATGGTCATAGCGTGATCTAGATGGATATATGACTTTATTTCTTGCTAGGATGGACTTCAATGATTCATGTCATCATCAATGAAAACCTCAGTTTCTGTTTTGTCAGCAGCAATAAAATTAAGCATCAGAGTTTTGATGATATTATATCTTTGAAGCCTGAAATTATGTGTACTTTATGTGTGAATAATATTCTAGATTTTTCAAGCACATAGCAATGGACTTCACACATTAACATATTGTATAAAACTAGTCATTCACTTGGCCTGCTTCCAAACATAGACTTGTTACAGGTTATTAAAAATATTTCATAGCGAGTTCATGTTATTTTTTATTAGTGACGTGGTTATAGATGTATTAGTCTATCAAGTAGGCCTATAAATGTGTATACAAGAGAAACATATTGATCGTACCTAATGATATTTCATTTCGTCGAAGATCTGATCTCGAATATAAATATCAAGTTTTTGGCAAATCACTTGTTATCTGAGTTTGATGTTAAAAATATTTAAAAAACATGACAATAAGAAACACCTAGCTACAGTTGTTTTGAAGCACATCACAGCTACTCCTCTACAATGAACATGCTTTGATAAAACAGGCTATGACATTCTATGCAACTTAAATGGACTTTGCAAATGACAAAGCGAAAAAAGTATGTCTTTGTTTCTCCATGCTTGGTAAATTATTTGCAGGTGAATTTTTTCCTTTAATGCATTCATGCATGCAAAATGCAAATTCTTCTTGATAAATGTTTTAATGAAGGAGTATTGTTTGAAATTTTAATCAAAACTTAAAACAGGATCAGTGAATTATTAAATGTATTATTATGAAAATATATGCATTAAATTTCATATATTCATGAATTTTAGATATATGCATGGAGATATGTTAGATTGGAGTTGTATGGTTATGAATATATAACGCATGTTTTTATCTGTATATGATATACATACATAAGTGTGTTTTATTACACACACAATTGAAATCATGAATATATTATGGATATTTTTTATATTATTGTGACAATTATTTTTTTGATTTCATGTGATACCATATTAATTTCACCTAAATACAAAATGTTCAGAGCTGAATGTTAACATTCCAAACAAACTGTAGCATTGTCTTCAATTTGTGTTACCTACCTTTTTGACTTTCTGCAGAATTAAAAGCAATTACATTTGAACAAGGGTTATGAAGTGAGCACAACAAAGCTTTTGAATGTAGAAAATGAAATAGAAATTTATATTTACTCTAATGTATGGCAGTCCGATTCTAGCATTTTTCATTATGCCATTACAAATTGGTTCTTGTTTAAGAATCACTTAATTTAATTCTTAAGCACATTTTTGGTATCAACACCTTGCATTGGAATTAGTTCAGTTGACCATTATCAAGGTACTAACGGATTAGACCCTGGTTAATTAGGAACATCATAATTGTCTTGTGAAGTGTGGTGCCTAAAATAACTAAATGTACTCTCAATTTTTAGCTCAACTAACCATTAGGCCACATTAACAATTAAGAAGGCACTGCATTCAATCATTTGTTGTCCATCGTTTGTTGTAGATCAAAATGTGCATGCTACAACTATAGAGTTCATATTTATGATCTGATTTTGATCAAACTTTGAACTAGGGTTTATGTCATCAAAATGTCTGACATTTTCAGTAATGAGCAAAGCTCATGGATAATGGTGAAGTGTTCTTAAATCAGATTGATTGAGCTTGTTAACACTCTACTGGATTTTTTTCTGATCTGATTTTGATCAGGAGTATATTGTTGCATCAGTAAGATCTTACGAATTGCGTTTAACAGCATGGCCCCTGATATTCCATTCTCCTTTTTGGGTTCTGCAGTATAACGTTTGTAAAGAATTGGAATTTTAATCAAAATTGGCATAAACCTGTATGTTGATAATATTTTAAATTGAACTGATTTCTATCATTTGCACGATCATGATTTTGGTGTTATGACCCCCAGATTGTCTGACTCAGAAATTTACTTCTGCTGCATTATTTTAGCAAGGGTTGATGGATTTAACAACATTTGGCATGCAGTGTTATATTTATAATTTATATTTATATTTAATTGGGTTTAATTTCAAGCATTGTCCATTGTCCATTAGATTAGTTACTGTCTCTTGATTGCCTTTCCATTTGGATTTTAGTTTCAGCAGCCTTGATTTACAAAGGACTACTGGATATAGAGTTAGTTATAGTTAAATGCTGATGATACCATGTATAAGTTGGAGTTTCACCATATCATGACATTATTTCAAGGTGTTTCTCCCAGATATGTCCATTCTCCTAACATGGAGTAAAGATACTCTGTTGTTTAAAGCTTCACTGAGTAAAGGGTAGTTATCAGGATCCTTTGTGATGATCCATTTATTTTATGAATGTCTGAATTAGTTGAGATCAGGCCACAGTATACAGCCAGCCAATGTACATGTAGATTCAAGATCATATGTATTGCACATGTCATGAAACAACGTTTCCCATGAGCTTTGGATGGGTTTTTTGTTGTCACTATAATAACAACGTAGCCAAGACATGAACGTATTTAAGCATTCATGTATGACTTGCTTTGAGGGGTAAGATAGAAAAATGTTCAAGTAAAGCATAAAGTGACAATTTCATCAGTGAGGTAACAAAAGAGGCTATGTAAGTGCAGTGATGGCAGCTAGTGAAAGTTACACAAATCTACCAGCCCATCTAGATCTCCTGAATTCGGATGGATCCGTTTTGTTAAAAAGAAATATATGTTAATTATATGTGTGCTAAGAAATAAAAGATTTCAGATTCCAGGTTATGGACATACAAATTATGCTGCTGGAGGTATGTTACCAGTTTTGCAGGGATCAGTTTTGACTCAGTGTACTGTATGTACATGAAGGCACACATTTGTATCTTTTCTGAATTAATATGGTTACACATAACAAATAAATTTTGCAGCCACAGTGATGTTAGTGGTGGTGTGATTTATATGAGGTATTTTGTATCTTCAATATATCAACACATGCATTCAGGTGTGAAATCATATTCTACAGAATATTTGGATATGAAATATCATACAATCATACTGTTTAAATGTGGGTTCATTTTATCATTAAGTGAACTGCAGTGATCAGGACCTTTTATGACGGCCTGTTGAAGATAGATTGGGTTATTTTATGAATGTTTTAAAAGGTATTAATTAAGGCCAGGCTGCAGAATACTGCCAGATAATTTAGATGTAACAGGCCTTGACATATTGAACTTCAGCACTTTAGTTGTGAGTCCTATATTCTACCAAGTGGGCTATTACAGCTTCCCAAGTGAGATACATCAGCTCTCAATGTATGTCACCAGTTTGAAGCCTGTGGCTGAATTGGCTGAATTGCATGGCCAACAATTCAATTAAATTTTTTTAATTTTTTCTTTACAGATGTTTGCCTTCAAAGCCATCATATTTTAAAACTGTTATACTTAGCACCAATATTATTCAAAATGAAGTATAATAATACTATTTACCACAGTTCAGGCTTAGGATGTACCAGTGCAAGACAATTTTCTTAAATTTGGTGCAAAACCAATTTATACACAATGATATTATGATGAGAAGTGCGTTTTCTAAAGAAAAGGATGATGGGTAGAAGGAATAGCTAGAAAGAGTTTGGAAAACAAGTTGTTATACATGTTCTAAAGATTTTCAGCCTTTCATAAATTCTTTCTTCCACAGCCCCATTTTCCTGCAGATGTCAACAGACTCCCCATTCCTCCAGAAATTTCTGGAGAGTTGTAGCACAGAGAGTTGCTTTAGGACAGTGGCCATTGTGCTTGGAGCCCCTAGACAGGATGTCAAACTCTTGAAGAAAGTTAGCATACTCTTGCAAAAACTATCAAACCTTAGGTCAGTGCCCATCTAATACAGAATTCTAAAAATTTTGTTTTGTCCTTACTTATTTCAGTGCCTATCTTATAAAGAATTATAACAGTCATGTTTTGTTCTTACTTAGGTTAGTGCCTATATTATAAAGTATTCTAAACGTCTTGTTTTGTTCTTACATAGGTCTAATGTAGAGTATCACTGGAGTTGTCACATCTTAATCTTAGATAAGAGGTTGACAGTTGAAGCATTACTGTTGCTATGCCAATGCAAACATTTTCTTGAAAAACAACAAAAAGTAGGTAATTGAGGCTTTTACTCATGAACATCATTATGATTCAAAATTATAAAGGTTGAGATAAAAAATGTTTACTCCACAAGTAGGCAAATTGACACAAAGCTTCAGTCAGTCTTAGCCTAATGCTATGTAAACCAAAACAAGTGAATCATCAATTAATATAGAGATCATCAAACAAAAAATCAAACTTTTTTAAAATAATATTATAGTTAACCATTCAGATTCTGAATGTTCATATAAATATACACTAAATTGGTAACTCTTTCCACAACAACCATTCCTTCTCTGACTTAGTTAAACTTTGTTTTATATATCTGTATGTTTTGTAATTTTTGTTTTCTATATTAAATTATAGTGATTATCTGTAATGAAGATATTACATGGCTAATTGTTTGCACATGTTACAGGTATAGGTACAATTTTAAGATATTAAGAGTGCCTGTAGATTAAATAGAATCTATAAATAGGTATGGTAAAGATTCTAATAATAAAACTGTTTACAAATTTGGGGTTATTTCTCATTGGATAGGTATGGTGGGTGGGTTCTTTATCGATGTGGGTTATTTGCTAAATGTCACAAATTGAGTGTTAGGACTTTATGCTTGTATATAAGTAGGTAAAGGTGTACAATTATTACATTCTTATTTCCTTTATTCTACTATCTCTCAAATCCAGCCTTCCCAGATTACACTTTTATCTAAAAGTTACTTGTCCATCCAGATGCTAGACAGTGTGATCTCTCATTCGTATAGGAATTGGTGCCAAATGCTATGTTATTTATTTGTTGTGTTGATTACCCAGCCATATTCTAGTATAGGTAATAGTTCCCTCACGTTTTCTATTTTGATTTGAGCAGTACAATGTTTTATAGCAAAATATATTGTTTTTCAATGTAATTGGAAAATAGAGCTCATGGAGGCTTTATCTTACTTAACAATGGTACTGATGTCTCACATGGGAACCTGAGACATGTTATGCATATGATATTCACCAGTGTAGCAGTGCGAACTAATCCTTGTCAGTTATGTTGGATACTGATAATCACATAAATATTTGATAATCCTTCTCCATATTGTGCCATATATTTTTGCTTCCAAAAACATATCCTTTTTGTAAACATTCATTTTCATACTGTGAGGAAGAAAACACACTTAGATAATATTACAAGAAATACAGTGCTTTTATTTATCAAAGAGTATGTATAAAATTTCTACAAAATTTTAAATTCCAAACATGGCTGTGTACACGATGTTGAAATTGCCTTCTATGGGTCTCAAGTATGTTTTAATGGAACAGCCCTTGTAATCATAAATCCGTAAAAGCTATAATTTCTGATATACCTGTATGTAAACTTGTATGAAGATGCAGTTTAGATTACAACAGTTCACAGTTAAGCATATTTGAAATAGTTCATCTGTAAAACACTTAAGAATAAGTTGCCAGTGGCAACATGGAAAAATTCTTTAATTACATCTGTCCTTTCAGATCATACCGACGTTTTTGTGAAGTGTATACCATCACAGGGATAGTACATGAGTTGGTAATATGATGCAGTAATGAGCAAACATTCCAGGCCCTGAACCTCAAATCAGTTCTCTTGAATCTGACTTATACCACCCAATGATTCACGTTGGTAGTTATTTAGACAGGGAGGAAACAATGCTGTTAACCTTTATGCAACAAACAATTAGAAAAAGAAATTAAAGCTTTTATAGTGTTTTCATGTTCTTATATCGCTGGGATATCCGACATTGATTGAGCGTTAGATGGGATTCTGATTTATTACGCCTTCTTTATTTGACAGGTTTCTTAATGTTTCTGCTATAGGTTATTTTAAAAAAGTTGCTTTTTTATTAATTAAATGCTGGCATCATCCACTCAGAATCACTTTGACTGGCATACTATACCATCAGTTTGTATATCTGATGGATGCTTTGCTCACAATTAAGAAAGAAAATTGAATTTTTGGGTGATAATTTATATAGCAGAAAAAAAGAAACTGCTATTCAAAATTAATATTAATATTTCAGGCTTTGTTCCATTATTCAGTTGTGCTTTTGAACAATATGTTGGTTAGCAAAACATGTATTTTAATAGGATTCTTTGATTTGGGTATTTACAGAAAATTAGTTTACATTTTAAAACTTGAACAAATAAACTGTATACACTAAAATAATAAATGGCATATGATTAAGTAGTGTTCAATATTGTATATCAGTGTGTCTGGTTTCCATATCTTGATTAAGGTTTACATTTAGATTAGTTTTTCCGGTATCGTTAGCCCCAGGGTCATGCAAATTTATAAATTCTTAGTGGGTAGAAAGCAATCACCTTATTTTTGCTTAGCTCAGTTTCCTGAAATGCCCAAGAATTGCTTAATTCTCTGACAAGATATAGCTTGATACAACATCAGTTCTTATAAGTTTTTTGTTTAGGTCAGTTTATTCAGCATTTTGTCAATCAACTTTAGCAATTATACAACTCTTTGAGAGTACAACATCAATCTTCAAAAGGTAATTCACTGTGACCTATATTTCTCACACTTTGGGTCAGTTTTTCATGTACATTTGAAGGGGCCTCGAGTCGTTAAAACTTTGTCCGTTACGGATGACTGCCATCTCACCTCTGTCTGCGTGAGTTCGACTCTCGCATTTGGCCAACATGGATATGTGACAAAGTTTGCCCGTAGCTTCTGTTGGGTCGGTTGTTCTTTGACGGTTTTTCCCGGGTTCTTCCTCCACTATTCATACTGGCCACCACGTATAGCATATCATGTGCTAAAAGATGGCATGAAAGCCTACAACAACAACATGTACACATGGCTGCATTCATATTAATTTATTTCAAAATGTTCCAAAATTAGCCCATTGGTAGCAGAATCAGATTTATGCAGAATGATAAATTCTTCTTTTACTCAGGGATTTACAGATTTTTAAGCTGACAGGAAAATTAAACTTTGTCCATGGGAAATTAGGGCTCATGACTGGAAAATCAAACTTTGTCCATCGGACATTAGGTCTCACCCAAATCTCATCTCTATCGACATGGGTTTGAGTCACATGCATAATCAATGTGGGTATGCAAGAATTATTTCCATTAGCTTCCAGTGGATTGGTGGTTCTTACTAGGGGTTTCCAAGGCTTTTCATGCACCAGACATACAGGCCACCATGTATAGGCCATTATATGCTGATAAATGGCGTTACACCTTCAATAACAAAAACAGCAGCTTACGCCAAACATACCATATATATATTCGATTTTATGTATTCCCCCCATTTACTGGGCTACATAAAACCAATTCCTCTCTTACCCTCCTATTAGCTGATTCATATGCAATATCTCCTTCCAACACTTAAACAGATGGATTAGTAAAAAGCAGAAGAAAAACAAATTAAACAAAAAATAACAGAATCCCCTAGATATGAAGACATGTGCAGCATCACGTAACATCTATTCCAAGCCTTGTAAAACGAAATTTAATATTTGTCGCTAAAAGTCATAAGATGGATTCTAGTCGATGTATGTATAAAGCTAAAAGGGCTACATATGTACACATCAAACAGTAAAGGATGTTAAAAGACAAAAGGGGCAAATGAATCATTGTTTATTGACATTTTAGCACTTCGATTACGCTTTTTCCTCATCAGGGGATGGCATTATGACACTGCCATCACACTTCTGTCTGCGTGGATTCGAGTCTAAGGCTCTGCTAACGTGGGTTCGTGATAATACTTGACAATAGCTTCTCATGGGTCAGTGGTTCTTCCTCCACCTGTTATACTGGCCGCCACGTATAGCCTATCTTGTGCTGCAAAAATCTCTTAAACCCTAAAAAAACAATAATTTGTTTATCCTCATGTAGTAAATTTCCATTAAAATTCATAAAATCTGACATTATTTTTACAATATATGATAAAGCCATGAATTCAGTTGTAGGTTACATACCAGTATACAGATATATGCAGTTCGTCAGAATGATCTGGTTCACTAATTCCCATAATATGTTAATTCCATATGTTTTACAAATAAACAATTAAAGTAGATTTCACATTTTTGTGATCCTAAACATCTCACTATCCAATGTCATATGGTACATAGTCTATGAATTCATCCACGTAGTCTGATAAAGTTTAGAAATCCACCATTGTTGTCATCCAGACATCCTAACTTGTGAAATTGTCATCATACATATAATTTGACTCCATGTCTTAGGCATCACTGTCACATGCCGAAGCTTATGAAGATACTGAATGGGATCTGTAAGCAATACATGGACCATACAGTCTGTGATATTCATAAAGGATGCAACTGAACATGTCAGATGTGTGGCAAGATCATAAGGAATTCAAATAACCATCCTATGTTTCTTGGAACTGAGCATGTTTCATATTCACAGTTAAGCCATATTGGTTGTCAGATGGAAAGACGGGGAGGGTGCTGCCTTACAAGAAAGGTGATTAAAGACATAAAGTTGTTAACAAGTATTTAATTTGCAGCACCATTCAAAGGGTCATCAAGTTTAAAACAAAGTGAGAACTGCCTTTACTAGCTAAGAGCCATCTTTACTGGGAAAACATCAATCGGAAATTTAATCTAACCTATGGTAATGGGAATTATAATGTAGTTAAAACTTGTACTGTTTCAAACTCTTTGTTCATATAGTAAAATACAAACTTGAATACAAATACATAAAAATGTATGCAATATACTTGCTGGTAATTATGTAAGGCTTATAGGTTGATACATGACAGAAACGTCACTTTTTAGTGGGTAGTATTAATTTATTGATAATATTTTCAAATTAATAAGATCAAAAATAACTGCCGACAGGGAATTGTGTAATAAAGCCGTTCGTGAAATAGACCAACACAGTACATACCATATATGCATTTATAATTGGAACTAGTGGAGTGAAAAATATAAATGAATTTAAATTGATTGACAGTATTTTTATACTGGAAGAATTCTGAGTTTCCAACAATACACTTGATTATCAGTTTTTGTATGTTTTACTTATAGAACAACCCTTAAGATACATGAATAGAATTTTCAGAAAAAAAACATAAATTTAAAAACAAGTATTCACAGTAATATCCCAAAAGAGAAACGATTAAGTGCAACCCACCTATAACATGTTTGTTGTGGTCGATATAACCTGACCTTGTGATAGACCAAAACTTGTCATCACCATCCAAATCATTTAGCTGAAGAAAATGATACATATACTAAACACATTAAGGGGTGTGTCAGTCTGGTAATAACAGGGGTGCAATAATATATGCTTTTTTTTAAACACAAAACCCGTCTGAAATACACGTGTATTTTGAAGACTTATATCGTGTAGTAGAATATATATGCATGAAATACTATAATATGTATATAAGATATCCAAGAATTTGAGTAAAGATCCCATGTTATAAAATCCATGTCTCTGTCACATCATGTTAGACACAAATAATACATATAATAATGGTCATCTTCATTTGATCTCTATCCTAAGGTTAACAAGCACGTGCCACTAAACAATTCATTATGTTTGTCAACTGTACTACACGGTTATAGTTGTTAGCATGCCAGATGTACACGTATGTCAATTAACCTGGATTTTGGTCAGATGGAGACAACTTTCATATTGCAATAGCTAACCAGGGATGAGGCTGAACATACAAAAAAGAAAATGTGAACAAATAAAAAGCTAAACACTTTCAATTAAGTTGATGGACAGTTATCTATAGGCTTAAAGATCAGACATTTTTAATTTGTTTTATCCTTTCCTTTAAAGCAATCATAAGCATAGATGTTTTTTCTGCACAAAAGAAAACTTTCACAAAATAGTCAACATCAGTCAGTGCCTTTGGAAACTGCAAGAGCCATCATATTCCATTGTCGGTCATGACATCCTTTGATGAAAGATGCTTTGTCTTTATTGACGATTGTAGTTACCATGATTTCATTTAGGATGCATGTGTAATTGAAAATCACTGCTAATGGAAAACTTTCGAGGATCAAACAAATGCCCATTGTTATTGTGGCAGCAACATAATGTAATTGTAGACCTTCATTTGAGACTGACATATTTTTTCATTTACTTAATAGCTGAACAGACGTTTTGGTACTTCAAAGGTAATCAGTTTTCATTGATATTCAGTAAAAAAAAGTTTCTTTAGGGACATTTAAAAAAAGGATGAATTAGTCATCATTTGGTCAATTGCAGCTGTTATTATTCCTGTCTTTAAACGTTGATTGTTTATAGTTAGCTCAGTAGTATGACTATTTGGGTGTATCACAGGATACATTACTCAGGCCAGATGTCTGCATAAACAGATTATGATATAAGTGTTAAGACGGTTTGCCAATATGAACAAAGGATTTGTTTATTTAACAATATATTCGAGTGCATTTTATATCAAAGTTTGTGACTTCCTTTCATGGTGCCTTTGAATTTGTCCGCTTCCAACCCAAGATTGTACATACAAGTTTCAACAGACAGCAATGTTGTTAAAAACAATCACCAAATGGTATATTTTGTTGCCATTAAAAAACAAAAATCACAGTTTGCATCATTGGTGAAGATAAATTTGATCCATGAATAATTGTAACTTCTTATTTTTTATACTTTTACGAAGAAATGTTTTCTCATGTACAACAACAATACATATATACAACGTTTCGCGAGCCATGCCACGATCACATTATTTTCCAAGTCTTGTTAATATATCAGAGTGAGGTATAGCGATATCACATTATAAAGTATGAGATATTGAGGAAATCACTGTATATTTTTTTCCAGTCAAATTATCCTGACACTAGGCCAACAAGTCCTAATGCTAACCTTTTAATGCTGAGTGTCTAGTGAGGCAGCTGTTACTACCATTTTTATAAGTCTTTGGTATGACTTGGCTGAGGTTTGAACCTTTGACCTCCCACATCCGAGGTGAATGCAAAGGAGTTCTAATCAAGTCAAAATAAATTCATCAGATGGTAGCTTGGCATTTAAACAGTGTTTATTGTTTATGTAATATTATGAGCAAATGTAATGTGTGTGTTTTAGAGTTGTTAAAAATAGTTAAAGAGTTTTTCTAGCCATGCTTCAATATGTAAGAGCAATGACATGAGAATTTCTATATGTTGGTTCACCTGGTCATAAGCCAAGTGAACCTAAGGTATGGCAATGCTTCCAGTCTGCACTGCACACAAGCCATGCCATACGTTTATGTTCAACAATTCATTGTTGCCACTATGAAGTCATTATTTCTGATTTCTTTTTCTCAATCCAATGTGGTTTTATGTCATCCAAATCTGGGATCAATTTGATGATTGCATATTAATGAGGTGATCTTGCATCTGATTGGTTATCGGGGCCTCAAGTGGCTATTGCATATCACTGCCATCTCACCTCTGTCTGCATGGGTTCGAGTCTCAGATACGGCCAGTCTGGGTATTGAGAAAGCGTGCCAGTAGCTTCTCATGGGCAGATGGTTCTTTCTGGGGTTTTCCCGGGTTCTAATTCGCAATTTTCCTGCAAGAAGAGCAAGACTCGTTTGACTCCAAAGAAACCTATATAGTAGTTCTTTCTCGTTAACACAAGTACAGAAACCATGAGGCTCTTTTATAGTCATAGACATGCTTTTAGTGCTAGAATACACGTGTTTTTTATTTTTTAAAAATGAACAGCATTCTGAAAGACGGAGGTCCAAAAAAGAAATAAAGCGGTTAGGATAGAAGAATCGAGAAAGATCAAACGCATACAAGTATATTCAGGAAGACGTGAGAAACACTGAGACAAAGACATGATGCGACGCTAGGTGATGAAGATCAGGTATGGACATTGTGTTCGTTTCAGTTCTCCTTATCAAGATGAAATTAATCAATAATAGGACACTGCTACTGAAATTCTGTAAACGTAAATTTGCTAGAATTTAATATGACACTATTAGTTTCTGTTATTGATTAAATTGTTATTCTATTTATAAAGGGAGCTCATATTGTATTATTTCTTCCCAATAGTTATGCTCAGATCTATGTTGATGTTCTATCTTCCCATTCACACCGGGCCATAAAATATATAGACCTCGTCCTCTCGATAACGACATCCAAATCTAATTAATCAGCAATCTATTGCGTAGAGGGAACATCGTTACCTAAATGAAACCTAAACAGTAAAACTCGTGAATATAAATTTGTGTTACCAAAACAGTCTTGCTCTACGACGATGTTTAAAAGACAAGTATGTTCATAAGAAACATGCATCATTTATTCTGCAATTTCCAGATCTGCTTGTCAATACATACAAAGCCCACAATAAATGGAAATAAATAGAATATAATTGTATGAAGGGTTCAAATGAGAAGTAGAAAACAGACGACATTATGTTTGTTCTCAAGCACGTGATATTAAATACACCAATTGTATGAGTCATAGTTATAAATGTTCCTATTGTGTCAATTTCTAACATTCCGTTAAACGGTTAGTTGTAGACAGATCACGTTGCTAGCAAATATCCAGCTTGAAAATCTGAAACACGATTGGAAATATTATATATAGTAGAGCCTATTTTGTTATATATCAATTCAGTTAATTCGTTTTCAATTTTGATTTGTTTTTTCAATTCCAACAATACGATCTATAATCAAAAATGCTGATTAGAACTATGGAAGAAAAAATATTCATGGACTATGAACTAGCTACATGGCTACTTTCATGAAACAGCCATCATCCTAAAAACAGGCTGCAATCTATTTATAGTGATTCTCTATGATATATATATATTAATATATGTGTGTGTGTGTGTGTGTCTGTGTGTGTTTATGTGTGTATTGTTCGTCCGTCAATTCGACGAGGACCTCTCTAGTCACCCGATTGATGGAGGAGTTAGTCATGTTCTGTGCGTGCGCCGGTGGTTGATGAGGCCAACCTTTGCAAGAAATATTAGTTTGCATAAGGGACAGGGGATGAGTGGGACATCTCCCAGATGGATGATAGCACGTGTTGTTCTGGTTGCCTTTGCAGCTCCGAATGTGTTGTCTTGCTATATTTGCACAACTTCGAGCTTTTGTGCACAAAGGAATACCATGACCCTCGGTCGCATTTCAGATTGTTTTTGAAGCATTAATTCTGACCTCCGTGGGATTCCTGTACTTGATTTAGCTCGCCATAGAAGAGTCTCTTAGACAACCGGTGATATGTCATGCGTACAACATGTCCCGCCCAGCGTGATTTGCACTGCATCATGATGGTGTGGATGGTGGGGAGACCTTCTTGAGCGAGTACCTCAGTGTCCGAATCATTGTCCTGCCACTTGATGTAGAGGATTTCCTGACATTAGTGGTGTGAGGGTGGTTCAGCTTCCTGGCATCGTTGACGACCATTGATCGCATGCGTAAAGTAGTATGGGGAGCACAACGTTCCTGTATAAATTTTATTTGGTTTGGATGCTGATTCCTTTTCTATTCCAGACGTTGGCATACAATCTGCCGAACGCTGAGCTAGTTCTGGCATTGCAAGGGTTCCCCTCATCGTCAATAGTTACGCTCTGTGCCACTGTGCTACCAAGGTAGGTGAAGCGATTCACAACGTTGATTTATTTGGACGTTGTTGGTGATGTTGAGCTCAACATAGGGCTTTTCAGTGGCCCGCTGATGCTTGACTTCATTCTTCTTGGTGCTGATGGTGATATCAAAGCTTGTGCAGGAGTGGGCAAACTTGTCAACGCTGAATTGCAGGTTGACTTCTAAGCCAGCATTGAGAGTGCAGTCAGCGAGGAAGAAATTCATGATGGTAAAGAGAATAACCTTAGTTTTCACTTGAAGCCTCCTGAGATTAAATAGTTTTCCATCTATACGGTACCTGATGCCGACTAAAACCTCTTCTTGTCTGAAAGCATTAGCCAGAATGGCAGAAAACAATAGTCTGAAGAGTGTCAGTGCCATAACACAACCATGCTTGACGCCATTGGCTACTGGGAATGGCTCTGATGTCTCTTCATTGTCCAGGACTCGTGTCTCCATGCTCCATGGACATGAATTGTCTTAAAAATCCATTCTTGACCATTGACCATTGACCATTATGAAAGGTCTTTGTCAAGTCGACGAAGTTGGAGAAACGTTTTGTGTTTAGCTCTTGATATTTCTCTTGTAGATGCATCTCATCAAACACCATGTCGATACTCCCACGTTCTTTTCGAAATCCACACTGCTTTCTGGCAGTAGTCCACGGTCAAGGTGCGTAGTGAGGTGATGCAGTAGGATTCTGGTGAGTTTCTTTCCTGCAATGAGAGTAAGTATAAACAGGTCTATTATGGAGGCGTCTTTGAATAGGCCCTTGCTGGATCATCAGTAAAACATGTTTTTGGAACCTTTCTATCAAGGCTATGCCACCTTCCATTTAGACTTCAGCATTGATGCAGTCTGAATCAGGTGCTTTGTCACTGGAGAGCATACTTATTTCTCTCTGTGTCCTCAAAAACGTTGGATGGTCATTCAGTGCTTCGTTGAAGGGTAATTGGGGAGACGACTGATGGCTTCATCATTGATGAATGAGGGTGATTCCGAACGCTATAAACGTGCTCAGCCCATCTTCTCTTTGTCATAATTACTGTGTTCGTATCTCCAATGAGAAAGGGTATCATCCAGTGGATGTAGGACCACACACTTCTTTCAGTGCATTGTAGAAACACCTAATGTCATGCTGGTCTGCGTAGCACCCGATCTCATCAGCTTTGTTGCTCATCCATGTGTCTCGCATCTGACCTTCTGCTGTATGAAAATGTATCTGGAGCTTCTTTCACAAAGTTAGACTTCTACTGCAAGCCGGTTCTCGCTCAAGGCATCAATGTTAATGTTTTATCTGGTGCGTTTCTTTCTTATTAGGGCGGATCTCTCCTGGGGTCTTTCCAGTTCTTCTCTATCCATTAAGGTGCACACATTCCATGCGTCAAGTGTGAGAGAAACAATTCTCATTTTCGTCTTTGGATTTAGAACGCTGAACGTCCATGTCTGCTAGGCACGGTTTGCTGGTTAGGGAAATTTAAAGCAGGCAATCTTTAGAGCAATTGTTCTAGATCTTCATCATGACAGAGAGGTGAACACGACTTCATTCCTGATGGGGACTGTTCAGTCGTTCAGTTGTTTGCCGGGCTGACACTGATGATTAGTGTCAGTGGTGAACGACCCTAACGGACTGAATCGCCTGTGTGCAGGTTTACGGCTACGGCTGCCTGTGTACCCACACCTGCCGCTTCTTTGCTTGCCTGTCGCCACCGGACTTTCGTGGGTGATGAAATGGGATGAGTGGATGAAAAGAATGACTGGCGTGGAGATATTGGTTTAAGTGAAGAAACCAACTGAGATCAGCATCACGACAACATAGAGACGGCCAGAGACAGAATTGTGTGCAGTGGCTGGCCTGGATATCCTACATGTCTCGTTGAGCCCTTAGCGCTCCAAGGCGCGTTGCCTCAAATCGCTTTTCAGCCAGTTGATCTGTCGGTGGTTACACCACGCAGGCTGCCGAATCGAGTCTTTACAAGCTAGGCAGATCAAGCTTAAATCACTGAGGGGATAAGACCCGTCGGTTACCTTCAGCCAGGTTTAACCAGCTAGTCGAGGTATTTTTCCGGGTGGTGGCCGCTGCGCATGCCAGAATCTCTTGGAGCCACATATGATTGATGTGTGCCAAGAAGGGACGAAAGGTGTCATATCCTCCCCCAAATGGGTACGACTGCATAGCAAGCCAGTAGTGTTACACCTCCCAGGACACACCATATATGTCTGAATATGTATATACAAATACAGAAACCATATTGCAACATGGGTATGTTAGACCCTGAGTCCGTGTCTCTGGGAGACAAAAGAGAAGACGTTTGAGGGACCAGAGAAAATTACCCCAGCAGTGTTTCTGAGTTTTTTGTAGACGAAAGATTAAATAAGGACAAAGGGAGACGTTGAAAAGAGAACAGATGGAGACAAGGAAAAGAGAAGAATCATACAGATGATTAGGATTCAGGACAGGAGAGAAAATTTCACACACTATCTCAAAGAATGAACTAGGCCGTCACATGGTTGAGTGATATGATTTTAGCTGAGTTGTATTTGAGAGATTACTGTTTGAATTATATTAAATTGTTGTTCTTTAAATTTCGCAATGTGTGTATTCATTAATTGAACTGTCGGCACCGCTAACTTGGGGCTTTTAGCGTTGGATCTCTCTATCACTACTTGAATTTCTGACAAAAACGAGCGAGGGTGGGTCTTCTATATTAAATTAAATAAATTGGGAGCACCCAACCCCAAAACTGGAAGCAACGTAACCATTACAATTGCGCTCTCGTCCAGGATATGAATTAGACATATATATATATATATATATATATATATATATATATATATATATATATATATATATATATATATATATATATATATATATATATATATATATATATATATATATATATATATATATATATAACAACATTTTAAAGATTGAGTTTCGCTTTGTATATACAAAAACAAAAGTGTTTGGTTTGTATTTGTCACTCAGCAGTTAAATAAATGTTAAGCCCAATTTGTATTTGTTTCATTTTCAACCATCTCAAATGAGTACGTATTTTGTAGACATGAAAGGACTGGCACCAGTAGTTTACACCGTGGAATTTAAATTTGCCCTAGATTATAAAACATATTGAAACCTCAAACACCCTCAATGTTGTCCTTTCCTGCATTTACGTATGCTGTTAGTTTTGTTGTTGGTTTTGTTGCTGTGTGTTTTTCGTCATTTTCAGCGAAGACCGAGGTGAGAACCATCGATCAACAGGATGTTACTGGCAATCATTGTCACATGCCCATATTTATCGAGCTGGTATCTCGACCCCATGCAGATAGATGGGATGACTGTGATTGACAAAGAAGGGTATTTTAAACCACACGGCCACTGGAGGCCCCTACATTTACAGTAACACTATATATGAATTTGCTTTTGTTTAAATATGAACAATACTAAAATCAAAATCATTTACATAACTTATTTCTGCAAAATGTCCCACATATAACCTTTGTGCATGCGAAAATGATGGTTCATAATTGTTTATTTCGTGTCTTCTTGTATAACTTAAATGAAGTCGGATGGTTAAATAGTTGAATACGTAACAAAATAGATACCAATTTAAGAACGGTGTTAATTTTTATCAAAACTCTGTATGATACTGTCACAGAATAGGGCAAAAAATAAGTCGGTTTCGCCTTAGAACAATTCGATCATTTCTCGTTGTATATGCGTACAATGTTACATAGGGTGAATAATTGTTTTTTATAGATAAGCAACTGAACTAGCATATATCTCTTCGTCAAAGTACGGAATACACGGGTATTTTACGCTGACTAAATGCTCACACTCCTGTGGATTTAAGCAAGTATTTTGTATAAATAACACACAGGTCTGTGGAACTTGTCAAAGAGTGAACGTTGTCTACGTTTGATCTCCAGCTATATGGATAGGTGTTACATTTGTATTTTATTTGATCGTCGTCGGCATCCGTCCGTCTTCGAGAGACGATGGTGTAGCTTCCGATTTGGGTGTACTATCTGCACCTTCGCGAGTGGCTGAAGAGTCCGACCCTTGAGTGACAGTCTCTGTTGCACTTGCTGCAGGTGTATGTTGATGCTTGCTGAGGATGTTTGTGGTTCGCCTTCCTCCTGGCTCTCTTTGCAGCGAGGTTTGTGTTTCTCATCTCCTCAGCTTTCTGAGTGCCCTGTCTGACAGCAAGACGCCACGCGGAGTGGTCGTCAGCACAGCTCTACCAATTGTTTATGTTGATGTTGAATGTCTTCATGTCCTTTTTTGCATACATCTTTGTAGCGCAGACGTGGCCTTCCAGTCGTTCGTGCACCTTCCACTAGCTCGCTGTATAGCAGGTCCGTGGGTATGCGGCCTGGGTCCATTCTCCTAACATGGCCTAGCCAGCGAAGGCGCCTCTCGCTGAGAATGGAGAACATGCTGTTCATGCCGGTGCATTTCAGAACCTCTGTGTTGGGAACTTTGTCCTTCCACTGGATACGCAGAATACGCCGCAAGCATCTCAGGTGGAAGCTGTTGAGTTTCCTCACGTGACTCGCATAGTTGGTCCATGCCTCGCTGCTGTAAAGGAGTGTGCTGAGCACGCATGCCTGGTAGACGAGCAGTTTGGTCTTCTCGGTGAGGTTGTGATTGTCCCACACCCTCTGGTTCAGTCTCGCTATAACTGCTGATGCCTTGGCAATCCGGCCATTTAAATCAGTATCAACGGAGAGCGAGTTGCAGATGGTGGACCCAAGGTATGTGTAGTCCTCAACAACTTCCAGGTTGTATCCATCAATGGCGATGGTGGGAGAGGAGTCTGCGTCCTGCGCCATTACATTTGTCTTCTTCAGACTGATTGTCAGTCCGAACTCCTTGCAGGCACGGGAGAGGCGGCATACTAGCTGCTGCAGTCCATCTTCCGTGTGTGATGTCAAGGTTGCATCGTCGGAGAAGAGCAATTCACGGATGAGAACCTTTGTAACTTTAGTCTTTGCACAGAGACGGGCGATGTTAAACAGCTTTCCGTCAGTCCTGGTGTGTATATACACACCCTCGCTGCAGTCCTTGAAGGCGTACTGGAGGAGAATGGAAAAGAAGATGGCAAAGAGAGTTGGCGTAAGGACACAGCCTTGCTTCACTCCGCTGCTGACTGGGAAGGCTTCTGATGTTGCGCCGTTGAAGCACACTGTGCTGTGCATGTTCTCGTGGAACGATGTTATGATAACGAGCAGTCGTGGGGGCAGCCTATCTTCTTAAGGATCCTGAAGAGTCCGCTCCGGCTGACCAGATAAAATGCCTTGGTCAGGTCTATGAAGGCAATGTAGAGGGGCATCTGCTGCTCACGATACTTCTCCTGCAGCTGTCGTAGTGAGAAGATCATGTCTACAGTTGACCTGCCTGCTCGGAAGCCACACTGGGACTCGGGGTAGACTCGGGATACTACGGTCTGCAAGCGCGCCAGGACGACACGGGCGAAAGCCTTTCCAACAATACTGAGAAGAGAGATGCCCCGGTAGTTGTTGCAGTCACTGCGGTCTCCTTTTATTTGATATGTACAACATATTCAGTTTTGTTATGTAGTATTGGGAATGATGCCTTTACTACTACTCAGACATCAACGCTGTGAATGTTTCCTACAAGCTGCTATAGATTTTAATCCCGTATTAATACTATGACCCATTTGTTTTCATTGTAGCTTTCTGTAGCTGTCTGCAGCTGTCTATTCGGATGCATATACCTATGTCACTACCCATGGTGAATCCATGAAATGTGTGCGTGGCCAATACAAGTATGATCACGTAATTCAGAAGGAACTGTGTACTGTATGTACGGGTTTAACAGGATGTCCAGCCGTCTCTGAGTCTATTTGAATGTGAAAGATGACCTTGCCATCACGGTAATACAAAAACAACAGAGCTAATTGGTAAACGTTTGGGCGTCGTGGATCCATTAAGGGTGTTAACGACCGATATAAGTGAGGGCTAAACCCCAAGAATTCGGGATAATTGTATGGTTTGTCACTGGAGACATTTGCAAGTTTTTGCAAATATTTATGAATCATATTGCTGAACAAATGAAAGTCCAATGTTATTCCAATTAATTGTTTTTTTTCAATTGAGTACAATTTTGGTCATTTTGACATCGGTTACTTGACATTATTTGAAACTTATTCTGAGTAGAGAAGATTATTTGAATCTTATTTTCATTCCATTATATCTGAATTTCATTTTAATTGTATGAAATTGCATGAAATTATATGAATTTTGCCGTCATAAATTTACATGAATCACTGTTTTAATAGTATATATATATATATATATATATATATATATATATATATATATATATATTTCGCAACCTATTCGATACAATTTCATCTTTCATCACATGGTATTATCATTTTCATGAACTATAAAATAAGGTGAATCTATCGTTGGCATTGAAAGTGTTGCATTCTTAAGTAAATAATTATGACGCTGTGTCTAAGATACTAGTATATATTGTATGAAAGTAAGCATATATTTCTTTCGAGATATAACGAACAAAATTAGGATTCAATCAATGTTGTATTTCTTTATATCTTAAATAACTTGTAACTTGTAATTTCTCAGCATCTCAGCAGAATATACGAAAATACAAAAGAAAAGATTTTTATTCATATTACCTCCAAGTTTCTTATTTTCACATGTAGATATTATTAACAAGAAATTTAGACGTTGCCTACATACTCGTCAAGTAAATGTCTATTCAAATATAACTATTTAATTTCTAAGAATTTTTTTCATAATTCAAAATTGCTGAGCGCAGTCTCTTCCAAAAGTCATATTCGCTTTTTAATACAAAAATGGAAAGATAAAATGAAATAAATAAAATTAAAAATGTCCTGGTCAATGTATCCTTTTTCAGTGACATCTGGGCGACATGTCGTTAGAGGTGCCATATCTACTTTGGATACGGGCTCATGCGTTCCTTATTGGTCAATCTTATTGAAAATATATGCACTTTACTTAGGAATCGGAAACAGAAACAAAATGAATATAAAAACGCTACATCTTAAAAACATAAAAATATAAAGTCTTTTTGGAAATAAATTCAGTTTTAGATACTGAATGTATGTAAAAGTCTAATTAGTAAAACCGTATAATATAATGGAGAAGGAAACTAGATAGTTTTGTTTCTTTGCGTAACCTAATGTATGTAGTATGGTGCATCATATCAATGAAATGAAACTGTCAGTTTCATAATCCATATTCAAATAATCTACATGCGTCAATGTAATCACTTCATCCACGATAATCAATGAATTTCCCTCATGATCCCAGCTGTATTTTCGTATGTGGAGTCTTGCAAAGCATCGGAAGGAAAGCATTTGTAAATGAAAACGTATTGTTCCTGAAATAAGTATACACATGCATTATAGATAATAAATAGCAATTATAAAAATACGAGTAATTGCAATCGTTGTAATTGTAGTAGCAATAGTAATTGATATATACATTAGCAGTATCAATAATATTGATTAATTGCAATAGTTGTCATAGTAGTAGCAGTAGTAGTTGATATGTACATTAGCAGTATCAATAATATTGATGAATTGCAATCATATCTGCACAAAAAGATGACATTGCGGTATTGATGATTCACCTTGAAAACAACATTACTGATTATACAGGTGGCACAACTGTATGCAGGTATAATGCTATTCAAATTTGCTTTTACATACAACAACTATGAAATAAGTTTAGAAAACGTGCGGAAGACAAGCTATTAAATGATACTTACAAATGTTGGCAGCAGTGTCCTACTCCTTCCTAATATCTCCGCACTTGTCCGCAAGACATGAATTTCCCCGTCTCTACGAATTCTGTCTTTTTCATTTAGCAAGATGTAAATAAGGCTGCATCTGTTCAACTCCCATCTAAGATATTAATTAACAGAAACTCGCATAAAGTTTGAAACACACCATAAGGTTTTGTTTTATCTTTAATATTTAATAATCAGGTTGAATAGGTTAAAATGTATTATTTAAATGTATTTAGAATCGACATTTGGGTAATGTATGTATGTATATATATATATATATATATATATATATATATATATATATATATATAAATGACGAATGATTTGGTCCAAAAAATGATATTACTCAGGCAAAAGAGGTTCATCTGCGTGCAAAAAAGAAAACTATTTATTAGGATACAATGTGATTCATGCTTGAACATAATGTATCAGAAACATCAAGGTACCATAAGATAATTACTTACTACTGCAAGTAAATCAAAGAATTAAATTCAGTGCAAAAAAGAAATTTCTTATCCAAATATATACTTATAAACTTATATATAAATATAATTGTCAGGAATCTGAATTTAATTTGTAGAGGATTGCTGTTACATAGCGATTCCCTTGAAGTATATGTTCAGTTCTGTCGACATGCATCTTTTAAGTAGCATGACACAACATTCAAATTCTTTGATTTAATACAATAGCACATTAAAATCGTACTAATTCCTTGATGTTCAACATGTATGAAAAAATATATTGTACGATATGATAGCAAGGTGTCAACACACAAGGACACTATTTGATGAAAAGATCGTATCTAAACGATATGATGGTACGTTATCAACACAGAAAGTGGACATAGTTTGATGAAACGTGGGTAGCTTAATCATATGATGGCACGGGGAGAGCTATACAAAGAGTATTTTTTATGAAATCTGGCTGGCTACACAATATGATGGCACGGTATCAATACACAAAATACAAAGACTGCTTGATGAAATATGGGTAACTATGGTATATGCTGACACGGTATCAACACACAGGCACTATTTAGTGTAAAATAGGTAATTATATATGATAGCACAGTGTCAACACATCAAAGAAAATTCATGTAACATGGCTAACTATAATATATGATGTCACGGTATCAACAGACACTATTTGATGAAACATGGGTAACTATATGATATGATGGCACGGAGTCAGCATGTAAACATGACATCATTTGAGGAAACATGAGTTGCTTATCTTTAAAAAGTACGTTAGAAAAAGATTGCCAATCCATTGTATGTTACGTTTCGGCAGTCCGTACGCTGAATAGTAATAAGGTAAATAATCAAATGAACGATCTGTATCGGGTCAAGTCGTGGAGTCCCATTAAACATTCATCTTTATATTTAATAACGTGTTTCACCCATGCCCTAGCATAATATAGCGCAATAACTATATATTGAAGAAAGTGGGCAAATAGAGGGTGCAGTTTTTGCAATCAAGAAAAATACTACGATACTGTTACACAGTTGCAGCTCTGTACACAAACCTGGAGTAGAGGAGGACAGGATTTAATTCACTGGGAGTCGGATGGTACTGGCTGAAGTCCTCAAGTAGTGACAGAACTGAGTGTGAATCTGAAGGTATCTCATTTGATTCTTTCCAGGTTTTCAGCAAGAACATTGTCAGTTTTTGTGGCTCTTTCTGTAGTTCGAAAAGAGAGACCACTGCATCTGTTTGTATTGGTATTACTTGAATAATCATGAAAAGGAAATTGTTACGTAATGGTAGTAAAGCGCATGTATAAACTGTAGAGCATAAACTTCGATCATTATATCAATCGTTTCTAGTCACACCGCTTTATTTGTCTTTACAAAATTATTTACATCATCCGGTAGCGCTACGATGATATCGTTAAAGAGATCGCCCATTGTCTTCTTAACATAATACAATATATAAATCATTATCTAATGTTCAAAGGCAGATTATTCCGTACGTTAATTAAATTAATCAGTGTTTGATTGCTTTAGCTAATAAATGTCATACCCTTTCGTCACTTGTGATGGAAAACTGATTCCTTCCAAACGCTCCAAGGTCTTCTTTTTTCTTACATGTTATGTCCAAGCCAGCAACAGTTTTGGTCTGATTGACTCCAATGGAAACCAAGACATCTTCAGGCTAAGAAAAGAAACGCCATTAATTATACGCGTCTGTTTGTAAATACATATGCGTAGCATTGAAATTCAATAGTTTTATGGCATTCAGGTGTACTTTAATATGCCATCTGATATGTACAAATTGTATAAATTCGAGAATGAAATTACTTCCTACATTTTAAAAAACTTGTTGATTTCCTTTCTTTCCATTACTTAATTTTTGGAATCAGAGTCGCAGAAACAGTGTCCTATAAGCTATCATTGAAATACAGAAAGAGTGATATTGATCATGATAGCAAGGCTTGGAATATAACAAAATCGCGCGAATGGAATATTTTCGTTTGTTATTTGCATGTGTATCAGTTGGGGTTGGGGGCTGGAAAGGTTTTGCACTCATAGAAGAGGCGTTAGGCTAGGAGATCAAAACTTGCGTTAGGTGTATAAAATGTAGAATTGATACGAACGGTGTATGTCAGTCATTTTTACTTAATTACTCTTAATCAATGAAATGCATTTCCTGTCAATGTTTAACGATAGGAACAATGTTTAACGATTAGACACTAAAATAAATTTTGTTTTTTTTAATATGCACGTGATTCACATATAAGTCTTATTTGTCATTTTAAAAAGACGAAACAACGTAATACACATTATGTTTATTTGATGTAGACTTTATATTTATCTCTCTACTTACACTGCTGCTATCCACGATGATCAACCATTTGATATTCCTCTTTCTAATGGTGGCCAGCAGTGTTTCGTCGTCAACTTGTTTCACTGCAATGTAGGCATCCCTTCCCGACAGATTCTGCAATTACAATCTTTGAATGACAAATGTCTGGCAATACAGAACAAATGCTAATTTAGGGTCATATTTATAAGTATAACATGGTCTGAATCAAGAGATGGTTTCAAATATGTAAATAAAGTTTGAAATTTTACCAAATCGCCGGCAATTACCTAATTTGGTTTTAATTGTATGATTGCTTCGATTTCCAAACCTCTCGGGCGCAAACATTTTGTACATAAAGAATTATCTAGGCAATAAATCTGTATTGTAATATACTGAGACAGTTGTAAATAGAAAACGGAAGATAACGCCCCTTAAAAGCCTCACATAAGTTTGATGAAAGTGCTCATAATCGCTTAATGCTACCTAACACAATATCGTTTTGACTATTAGAAAACATTCTTATAGGTGGAAGATTTACAATGTATATCGACTTAGATATGTTTACAGCAAATTATACATTTTACCGGTAGCCATATGATCTCAGATTGAAATCCGTCTGCATTCGAGTAGACTGGCACATTACTTTCCTCTTGTTCAAGGTTTAATTTCCTTAGCATCTGAAATCAGTTTAATAATTCATTATGTTGGTAATGCTTCCAACAATACTTAAAATTACATAGTTACAGCCCTTACGTAGTAATAATGGACGAAATATCATTTTTCTGCTGACATTAGAGAATGTATGAACCATTTCATTTTAATCTTTCAACATAAAACCATGGAACCGTACACATCGCTACTTACGTAGCGATTAAATATATGATGTATGTATCCAGACATTATTAAAGCGAAAAATACTTGAATATGAATTAGTAATTGACGGTTATACACTGGAGTTATACCACAAACGCAAAACTCTAAAGCTTAACTAAAACCAAACTAATCGCATGGTTTATATTCAATCTTTATCAACAACTATTATTTTGTTTCACCAATTTCAAATGATCATAAAACAGAATTGAATCCTGATGTGTTTGTAAAAGTACACAAGACATGCTCAACTTTCACCTTTAGTAACAGTTTTCAGTTTCTCGTAGACAAAATTTATTTATATTTATGAATTCAATACGCAGATTAATTATTCAGTGTCGTATTAACACGGATAAAACGAAACTGAAGTTCGTGAGCTAATGCATTTATTTCGTTCACAGCTGGATGAGTGACTAAATTCGCTTCAAGAGTTAGATCTCACCACTACATTTTCTCCACTGGAAGCACACTATTTAATGGGGTAGAAGACAAATATGGTATCAAACCATGTACGAGAATTAATAATAAGACATAAACAACAGTTTTGTAAATACTGGTGTATACTGAGCCCACACTTCACAAGTTCTCTCAAAATTTGGAACACGAAAGAAAACGTCACAATCAAGATTGTAAGATTTCTATTTGAGCATTCAAAAAGTAAAGAATTCGGTAATTCACTTGGGGATTTCTCATAAATTACATTGGTGATTCAGTTAGAGACTTTGTTTATAATCCTTGTACATGCTTAAAACTAACTTGCAGTTCTTTTTATAATACGTGCATTGTATTGTCTTTGCAGGCGAATGAGTCCGGACCTTTCGTCTGGTTCCATTAGGTGTCTGAGTACATCTGGAAACTGTTTCTTAAATACAGGTATTGTTCCAAATCCGAGCGCTTCCGCGACAGCATCATGCAAGAATATAAACTGATTCTAAAGAAAGAAGGAAACAAATACATATATGTATATAGGTAGGTAAGAAAGTATATAAATACGCTTGTTATATTTTACAATCTCAATGAAAATTTGCTTCTATTGTTGCATGATGTGATAAAATGATTGACTGAAGACAATACAAAGAGGTGTTTAGCATCTGTAATATGAAGAATTGATTTTCGATTTCAGCTAGCATAACTGCCTATTTATTTTTAATATATAATATTGCAAGCCCTAATTTCCAATGTTTACAAGTTTCGGCTTACAGTTTGCCTGTTCTTGCTTACTCGAGTTCATTTGATGAAACCGACATTTTAGCTCTATCATGTTCTAAACTAGTGAGTCATACTTAGCATGAAGTGTCCTTACTGCTCTGAGAAAACAATTCAGAATAGTTTCATTCCAATAAAAATCCATTATATCATTTTGGCTACTATTTGATTTACTGCTACAGCAAAAGTAAAAGTGGCAAGATCATCAAAGGTACCACGGTCTGGACCATGTTGACTCTCTGTTCTCGCAAATTCTCTACACACTTGATAATGGCCACGTGTCCCGTTTCAGATGCCTCTTCGTAAATGATGTCCAAAGCGATGAACGTCCCTGTTCTTCCCACTCCAGCACTGAAAATGGATTTTATTAGATTTAGATAATTCTGTCAACCGGAACACTTATGGTTACACGAAAAGCGGATCTACTTCAAACACTCCGTTTCGTTCCAACGTTTGTGTCCACAACTCTTTCCATTCTAGAAGCTTTGAAGATTGGCAATTATATCAAATTCATTATCATGAAGGAGGTGGAATAAACGAGATAGTATTTAGAAATAACGACAAACATGCACGCACGCACACACGCAAACACAACTACATATATACATACATACATACATACATACATACATACATACATACATACATACATACATACATAGTGGCAAAGAATTGGGCCCAAAAAATAACTTTTGTTATGCCTGAGAAAGTTGTAACTATTTTTCGTTGTGCATGCGTACAACGTTAACTATGGTGAGCATGTGTTTTTCCAAACAAGCGACGGAAACAAAATTTGTCTCGCCGGAAATTACTTGCGGTGAATCACATTATAATCACGATATGCACGGGTATTTTTCCCTGAATATTTCTCACTGTGCTATGAATTTAAGCAAGATTAATGTATAACCGGCATACTGGTCGCTTTGGATCTTGACGTGGAGTGCACGTATTTCCATTGTATCCATAGGGCTACCAAGTTGAGTCTAACGGATGTAACGAGGCTAACGAGTCTAAAGAACCTAACGAGGCTAAAAAGTATAACAAGTCTAAGGAAGCTAACGAGTTAACGAGCTAACTAGTGTAACGAGTGTAGCCGACGACTTTAAGCTGACGCGTTTAGTTGAAGCGTAGAGGTGTCTATATGTATTTAGATATCTCTGTGCATGTGGTGGAGCCACGACTGTAGATGTAGCTAATACAAGAGTGATGTATGCTGTCTGTACGTGTATACGTATGACTGTACATGTGGTGGATCCATGAAGGGTTCATGCGGCCGATACAAGTTTGGGCCAACCCAAGGGATGTGGTGAAACTATGCGATTTATCGGTGTATGAATCGTGCGACTGTATAAGGGTCAAGGATCATGTGTTTGTTCCAGTTGTTGTTTTAATTGGTACATTTATATTTACATGATATTATTTTGAATCTTAGTTGAACTAAAGGAGATTTGTGAATCTTACAGTGCAGAACATTTGAAACGTATTTGAAAACTTGAGATTGTTTAATCTCGATCCTAGTCTACACGTGAAATTTTGTGAATATCTTAGTGTGTACTATTGATTGAAACTGAGGTTTCTTGAATCTGTATATCAGATAGATATAATATTATTGGTTTATTTTCAATGTCTGAATGTTAGTATAGAGTGATTGAATCAATTTGAAAACTTGAGATTGTTTAATTTCGATCCTAGTCTACACGTGAAATTTTGTGAATATCTTAGTGTGTACTATTGATTGAAACTGAGGTTTCTTGAATCTGTATATCAGATAGATATAATATTATTGGTTTATTTTCAATGTCTGAATGTTAGTATAGAGTGATTGAATCAATTTGAAAACTTGAGATTGTTTAATCTCGATCCTAGTCTACACGTGAAATTTTGTGAATATCTTAGTGTGTACTATTGATTGAAACTGAGGTTTCTTGAATCTGTATATCAGATAGATATAATATTATTGGTTTATGTTCAATGTCTGAATGTTAGTATAGAGTGATTGAATCAATTGTATGTTGAGAGCGTGTTAGAATCATTGTATTTATACCTCATACATTTTTCTTTACTAAGTTAACACAACATACATACATACATATTCTTCTTTTAAAGATGTTAGACCATCTAAATATTATCACACACACACACACACACACACATATATATATATATATATATATATATATATATATATATATATATATATATATACATATATATATATATATATATATATATATATATATATATATATATATAATTTTTTTTAGTTTTTATGTTGGACCATCAATTCTAAGTTCTATATATAAATATTACACAAGGGCTTGTGTGCAGTATTTGCCATTGAATACTAGACAAAGATAATAACCACTCAAACGTCGTTCCCATTGTTTTAATTCTAATTGGTTAACTTCAAAATGTGCGCTTCTAAAGCATACCTGCAATGCACAGCCATAGGACCCTTGCCATACGCACTGTGCTTCCTGACAGATTTCCAGAATTCCACAAGTGACCAGGCCGTATCCGGTATATCTTTGTCTGGCCAGGCTGTATAATGAAACTGAGTGATATTCCTTGACTTGCCACTCTAAATAAAAGAAACCACATAGTGGTACTGGCATATGTTTGTTTTCATTTCTAGCAAATTCCTTGGAGTATAACGGAAGTCTTACGTCTTAAAATAGCTTCAACCCGTACTGGCAAAGAGTGTTAAACATCTATTCTTTAACTTAACGATGGGTAGTTTATTTTTTATATTCAAGAAATCATGAGACAAAGAATTAAATTTCTCTTCATATGTGATTCGATATGTCGCTATCTAAACGTTTTATTGTCAATGTCCATTTTTCGCGCATACCAATGAATATAGCAAATATAAATACCATCATGTTTTGTAACATTTTGTTATGATTGCCCTTAAAACTACTTTCTACTCTAACTGGCTACTTTCATTGCATTCGTTTGCATATATGTTCGAAACTATTAGCTGTGGGTGCATTATTATAACAGCTTTATAAATACGGTAACATGGTTGTAATTTTAAGGTCAAAACACCAAAATGAGAGAAAACTTGGTTCATCTCAAGTTACGTTTTGTGATCATAACATTGTCAATTCCATATTTCAGCAAACAAACTATACAAGAATTTAAAACAGAATCATATAATATTGCCATGTATAATATTTAGTGCCAGTCTTGCACAGCTTATCTGTAAATTAGATATAAAAAAATTAAAACCTTTAACACAGATAGCAAGAGATTATTATACTTGCAAGCAAACTTCAGGTGTGATTGCTATTTCTACTTTATTGTGAAAACGAATACAATCACCGTTAAATACTGACTACGTTTGGGCTCTTTTACTGTTAGATTTATATTCTGTTAAATAAGAAGCAGAATATTTTGAGGCTGAATGTTCCATAGAAAATAGAGGTTATTTTTTAAAACTCGTCCATTGAATTATATTTTTATGCTCAAATACAACACTGAACACAATGTATTTATTAGCTCATCAGGACACATGCGTAATATTTACCACAGTGAGATGCAAGTCTCTTTTGATACAGTCAGCGAACGATTCATTTCCTTGAAATTTTACCGTCACATCTCCGTACGTCTGTTCTTCCTTATCCGGCCAGTACTGGATACACTTCATCTAGACAAAAACATAATTTTCAATCATCTTTTGTTCTTAAACAATATTGGTATACATATCTTCATATAGTTTTTGCTGATCGATTATTCATTACTTGTCCGCAAAATATGAAACTGATATTTAAGATATTACTACACACATAATCAAAGGAAACACGATATGAACTGTCGAACGTTTAGTTCCGTTTCCTTAATTTGCCAGTATGCAAAACCTTGCGATATTTAGTGTTTGGTTAATATTTGTTAGTTTGGTTAATATTTGTCAATTTGATCACTTTATGTTAATATGGTTAATTTTTGTTAATACGTTTCGATAAAACAAAATATTATTTATTATATATGTCAGAGTAGGACCTCTAAAGGAATATTTCCAAAAAAGGAAATGCATATGATACGAGGTTGAGGTTTTATTTTTTCAACGTCAATTCAAATAAGAAGTAATATGTTATAATTAAAGTTTTAAAAATCGGTTAAGACATAAAACACGGTTCTTACATTTTTGAATTGCGCACTTCTAATTTCAAATTCAATATTCTTGTTTTCTGCTGTTATTGACCCAAATTAAAAAATATTAGATATCCAAACATTTTAGCGCCTTTGCAATTTAAAGCATGGACCGTTCTAGGTATCAACATGACGAACGATACTGAGCATTCTAAACCTGAATTAGAAAGAAACAATTAGCCTTAATAACTTACGTTAGAAGTGTTACTATTGCTTATTGTTCCTGGTTTAATAATGTATGTCTATTATTACGCATGATCAATGAAAACATCTATTTAGTTTGTGTCTAAAGTATCGAATCTAACATGGTCATCATAAACATGTCGTCATTATCTGTCCACACAATCGCTAACATGGATGTGATATCCTCTCCTCGAAGATAAAGAACCCTTGTTAACAAAACAAACGAAGGAGCAACCTATAAATCAGTGTTGGATAACACAGCGATATATATTTGCATCATAATTCCCTTATTTTTAAAATAGCAATAACATATAAACCCAACCATCTCCACACGCCCCCTCCGCCATAGTCCCAAAACCTGCTTTATGCCATTGAAATATCTCTAATCACACACACACATATGTCGTGTAAAAGTTGAATATTCCACCAATTATAATTATGACAAACCTTTCCCATTTCAATGAGATTTGTCAGCATGACGATGCATTCTATTCGTTCTTGCCATACCATCCACCAGAAATCGCCCACTGTTTTGTTTATAGGACCTGTGATTGTAATTAAGCTGAGATTAACTCATTCATAATCTGTGGATCTTTAATTGGTAGAAGATACTACATTAGTTCATATCAAATGAATTTAGGGGAGAGATTTCTGAATTTTCTTTTGCAAACTTTGGCAAATAATATTAAAATTATAGCTAAACATTTCTTTTGAAATAATAAAAAGGTTAAACCATGTTCATCGCCGTACTTAATTTCAGTGAGTACAACTCACAAAATTATGGTAATTTGAACTTCAAGTAAATGGAAGTAATCGTTTACTAAATTTAATGCAAAATTAGGATAAACTATAGAATATTTCGTATCCTTTAGGAAATTCTATTTTATCAGTAAATCATACAAAAGGAATGTAACATACAATGACAGTAGACAATAAATACACAACGACCTAGCTATATTCTCATTACATCTATTTCATCGAAAATTAGAAGCCGAAGTTTTCTCTTTATCTCATTGGAAGAAGTATCATTTTGCACAATAACGGAAACCATGCAATAATTTTCCTGCAATCGTACTAGTATGACGTATCCTATAAAAAGAATAAACGCTGAGTGGTGTTCTTTTCAGTGCAAACAAATTCCGAACCAGTCTCATTGTTTCAGTTTTTGATATTTAATACGATATACTACTAATATTAACCAATATTTTTCTTTTGTTGAACAACTCTTTTACGAGAATGTGTACATACCTTGCGCAGCAATGTAACACTTGCGGCCTTCAAATCCCTGTGAGGAAAATAATATCTTAAGCAAATGTATATGATATTACGGTGGCATCAATGTTTCCTTACATATATTTACAATTATAAAGTAAACAAAAATCATAATATTTTCATAACGTCATTCTCTTATGATCTTTTGCACACGGATGCGTGCATGCAAATTACATGAACGCTCTGGTTGCCTGATGATTAGAACGTCCGCCTTGCATACGGGAGGTTGCCGAGTTAGAATCCCGGCCGAATCATACCAAAGACTAATAGAAACAAGGTACTAACAGCTGCTTTGCTAGGCTCTCGGAATGAGAAAGTTAGTGTCATGTCTAGTCAGGCTGGTGTCAGGATAATATGATTTGGTGGAACATCCTGCTACATGTCTGCGGCATGATGACCCAGTGCTAGACTTAGCTATAAACTGACGCACTGCAGACATCGCAGCGATATGACTGAAACATTGAAAAAACAAACGTTGAAATCCAAAATCGCACACACACACATCACAAAAAGATCATAATGATAATTATAAAGTAGACAATAGTATCTAGAGCGTACTCAGTATAATTACAACTTATATGTCAACTGGTTCACTAATATTCCATTTTAAATAGACTTTCAAAGGCCTTCCATAAACATAATACAATTAAATTTCCTTGCCACACATCATTATTCTCATCTGTTCTGGCTTTTTGCTAGTTATTTGTATTATTATTATTATTATTATTATTATTATTATTATTATTATTATTATTATTAATTTTTGTATTATTATTATTTTTTCCTCGATGTACATCATATACCTTTATATGGCTGGCGTTGATATAGTCAGAATCGTTTTCATACTCCGAGCCATGTATAGATTCTCGTTCCAGAACTACCCTGTTAAAGTCATCTGGAAAATAATATCTTTAGTTCAAAATAATTTAGGTAACTCAGTATCTCCAAGGGAAATGAAAATAAAAAATGAGGACACACTGACTGATGAACTTTCAAAATACGAATAAATAAATAAATAAATACACACACATATATATATATATATATATATATATATATATATGGATGTATTTTTATGTGTGTGTGTGAGTTAAAGGGTCGTCCAAGGATCATTTTATTAATTCCTCCATAAATATATTTTTGACCAGCTCAGGGTCCAGATAGATGGATGGATGGATGGATGGATGGGTAGGTAGGAAGACAGACAGACAGACGGACAGATAGACAGATAGATAGATAGATAGATAGATAGATAGATAGATAGATAGATAGATAGATAGATAGATATTCTCAAATGGGTAAAAAATTACTTTTGAATTTATGAAACGAGTTGAATATAGTCCTTCTTCTGCGACCAAGGGCGAACATCAGCTGGACATTTACGAGGTTCATAAATTTAATATAAAATCACTACTCATTTTAATTCTTTTTATCAACTTTATTTCAGTATAAATTATTTAGATAGTAAGAAGAATGAATAATTTCGTTCATTATGACACACGTACCTTTAATTTGTTGTGCGTAAAACGGTCCTAACCAAAGTTGAAATAGTAATAGCATATTATATATTTTTGTCAATTATAAATCAAAGAATAAGCATCCATCCAAATAAAAAGAAAGTTTAACAAAAAAAAACAATTCTTTTGACAACACAAAAATATTAAATGCGTGTGACGACAAATTGTTGAAAAAACGGTGCACAGTACAGGTTTGATTTGGCCTTTATACACAACACAGAGCGATTGTTTACGTTGAAACATTACATTGTTGCAATATTGTGTGAAACGATGATTACTAGCTAAAGAAATATACATATTTACTGTAATTTATTTGCAAAAGTAGCAGCATTGGAAGTCGTAACATCACCAACCTACGCTTTGCGGACGACATTGATGGGCTGGCATGCAGTCAAGACGAGCTTGTCGCCTTAGTGAATAATCTGGATGAAACATCTTAAAGATTTGACATGGAGATAAGCGCCGATAAGACAAAACCGATGACAAATAGTGTCAAACAAATCTCTGCCAAGATTTAAGTCAGAGGAAAGGAACTAGAAACAGTGGCTCATTTCATATATATATAGTCACCGAACAGGGATCAAGAGCAGACATTTTGTCAGGAGTAGCTATGTCAAAGCTAAGATCCATATCGATAGATAAGAATATCTGTTTGAAAACCAAAATCAGACTATTGAGACCACTAGTCATCTCAGTCTTTTTATGTTCATGTGAGTCCTGGACCACGGCAGCAGAATTACAACGAAGAATCCAGGCACTTGAAATGAGATGCTACAGAAGAATCCTTGGCATTCTTTACATGGAGCACATTACAAATCAAGTGCGTAAAACTATCAGGCACAAAGTAGGCCATTATAAAGATCTCCTTACCACTGTCAAACGAGAAAACTCAAATGGTATGGCCATGTCACTAGAGCCAATAGTCTATCCACAACAGTACTGTAGGGTAGCGTCAAGGGTGGCAGAAGGTAGACAGAAAACTAACAAATACTAACAACATCATCGAATGGACAAGAAAACATTTTGAGGAGACAGGCATTGGCACATGATCGAGACAAGGGGAGGAAAAGATTTAGTTGTTCAACAGCACAGTGCCTCAAAGACCACACTAGGTCAAGAGACTGATGATGATGATGATGATGATGATGATGATGATGATGATGATGATGATGATTTGTGACTGGATATTTGCAATATTTGATTATGAACATTAGATTGTAAAGAAGAAGTAATCCAATCTAAATTTTAGTGGGACTCGCATCACATATTTACCGCATAAATATAATGTGGTTGGATAAAGTTCTCATTCCGGGAGACCTGTTTATGTCTACACTGATCTGTGAATAAAGGTGAGTTTATTTACTTCTGTAAGTTCATGTTTAAACCAAGCTTGTATATGAGGTGGATTCCATGCTACAGATAAAGCGCCACTCTATCCCCACTCCCACCCTCTCTATCATCTGAGCTATACTGGCAGTTTTACTTGTTATTGTTCTTGTCTTTGGGGCTTGCCATTGTATGTATATATGTTGTGGTATGTTATACAAGACATAAAAATCCTCTGTGGGGATATATTTGAATCAGTCAGAATCACATAAAGGGATATTTTCACATTTAAGAAATATAATGCTGTATATATATATATATATATATATATATATATATATATATATATATATATATATATATATATATATATATATATAGATATATATATATAGATATATATATATATGCACATTCTTAAACGCAAGACATGTCAGACACTAATAACATAAAATACATAGAACCTGCCGACTGCAAATGAAGTTTCTTACATGGATATATGGATTTGTATCGGTTCTTTGAAGGATTTGCCAGGGCTTCCTCGTGCTTCTTGGTCAAATCTTGACTGAATTCCTGTCATAAATAAATATTTGTAACTTGTTAACTTAAAGTGTTCGTTTACATGTAGCATATAAAAAATGTATTTATTGCATGCCCAGGACTTAGCTAAATACAACTTTCATTAGATTAAATTTAGTAAAAGCACTCTGAGGCGATTATCAATTATTCTATATCGTGGAAGAAATTTCTGTTTTAGTATTCAATGTGTGCATTTTAATGCAGGACGTTGCCGTACTTGGCTTAGTAATTTAAGTAGTTTTCTTTCCAATCTATCTTATTGTTTAGATTTACTGAATTGACCATTTATAAATAAAAGAAGCTATGATATATGATTCAGTTTTAGCTTTTTGGAGAAAATATTTCAAAATGTTCCAAAATATAGTTTAATTGGTGTAATATTTGTTACCAATTATTGGAAAAGAACTACTTCAATATGCACATGAAATTTGTATTCCTCTTAAGTGATCAAACATCTTAAACGCTCTATTAAATTGGTTCAGTCCTCTGAAGGTAAACCACAAACGTTTTCGCTTTTATGATGTGTTTTGTTTCAAAAATATATGGTAAAAACACAGATTTGCACATAGATAAGATACAACAATAATGTAACGTGCAGTGTAGTGGAATGGACGGTATATTTTCTATATTGTTTTTTGTTTCTGGAAAATAAATCAACTTTCTATATTAGGATCAATCAACTATTTTATTCCATTGAATATTTTCTTTCTTTATTTATTAAATGGTTACTTGTCAAAGTTTCAAGTATATCCTTTTCTGCGTATTAATGGTATTATTCATTATCTTAAACTATAAGGAATTAAGTTGTCGATAACTAAGTGATGAAGACGTCAGTCTGTGTGTCTCGCCGAAGCGTGGACAATTAAGCATGTTATTTGCATTAGGTTCATGGACTATATCGCATAAGCGACCTTTGTCCAGCCCATCTTAATTGTATTCAATATCTGGAATATATTAATCCAGAGACCATCGTCTAGCCCATGTTTGTTGGAGTAGAGGTAAGTATATCACTTATCGCTTGAATACAATGTTTCATTTGACAGATTATCACATTTACCATAACTCGTAATCAATTTAAGACAATTCATTGCGTTACACTTGTTAATGTACCCTTTATACTGAGTTCAGTGGTCTAATGTTGACATTGCCGGGGAGGGAGTGGGAGACAAGCGCCCCACTCCAGAAATCCCCCATACGGCTTGCGTCTCAGATCGCCTCTGTCAACTAAAATCCAGCTCCTGGCCTTCTCGAGTGGCTTCAATTTGAAGTCCGGCAAACCACGTTATCCACTAACAGGAGAAGGGGTCAAGGCTGGCTACCGGCGCCTTAAAACCAGTTGCTTCGGCTAGATGAGACTCGTAAACCTTGAATTGTAGCTGATCTAGGAGAAGGAAAACTCCAATTCCTAACCTCTGCTGCCTTGCGGCTATACGAATTCATATGACAAGCTAAGGGAGTAAACCCCAACAAATATTCGGTGACGGAGTCCCTAAGTCGGTCTGACATTGATTTCAGCGTCATTCCGGCAAATCCTGCGACGCCGTTGGTGACAAGCTGTATCGACATTCGTCGTTCCCTTGCGTCCACCAACAGCGTGAGTGGGGGTGGGGTGATTGCTGCATGGACAAGAGCTGATTCTCCATTAAACCCTGACCAGGCTTCAAAGCTCCGTCGGAGACGACACTCCAGCGTTGTTGTACGGCCTCGGCAAAACACGAGAAGTAGCAGTTTACCGGTTCTAAGCCAAAGCTCGATTGGCGTAGAACATGGTGACAGGGGTTACTTCTGATAGTGGAAGAGATCATCAGGTCTTACTGGACAGCTACCGCCTACCTTAGCCTGGGCAGTCCCCAGTCAGTAAGGTGCTGCCCGCCATGGCCTGCCTGCTTCGCTGGTGTGTGGAGCTTAGAGAACAATCTCGACAAGTGGGTGACAAAACTCTGCACCAGGAGAGACTAAAAAGAGACAAAAAGAACTCCAGCTCTTCGTTTTTCAACCTAGAACGTAAGGACCATGTACCCAGAATTGACCAATGACTTACAGCAGATCAACGATGTACGGAAGACTGCCGTCATTGACAAAGAACTCTCCCGAATAAACATCGACATTGCTTGTTTCCAGGAGATCCGACTGGCTGACATCAGCACTATCAGGGAAGCCAATTACACATTATTTTGGCACAAGAAGCCCTCGGATGAACCTAGGCAACACGGTGTAGGCTTTGCTGAAACAAAAACACGCTAGTAGCCTTCACTGAACCTCCGTCATCAGGTACTGAGAGAATCCTAGCCCTCCGGCTGCCAACATTCATAGGCCAGGTCAACATCTTTAGCGTGTATGCCCCAACACTCGCTCCACCAACGAGGAGAAAGACAAGTTTAATGAGGCTCGGTGTCAGGCAAAATCCAGTATCCCAAACAACAGAGGCCTTTAATTACTAGGAGACTTTCAATGTTAGAGTGGAAGCTGACCATGAGGCCTGGTCCGCCTGTCTCGGCTTTTACGGAAGGGGCAAGATCAACGAGAATGGTCAGCGACTGCTGGAGATGTGCTGCTCTCACAGCCTATGTGTGACCAACACTTTCTTCCAATGTAATGAGATCCACCAGGTGTCATGGAGACACACAGTTCATTCCACTGGCACCAGCTAGACCTTGTTATCGCCAGGAGTGCGGAACTGTCCAGCCTCCTCCTCAACCGCAGCTACCACAGTGCCGACTGCGACACGGACCATTCCCTTGTGGTCAGTAAGGTCTGAATATTACCCAAGAAGCTGCACCACGCCAAGAAGAAGGGTCACCCTCGCATCAACACCTGCTGTGCAAGCAGCCAGGAGAAAACACATCAGTTCAACAGCAACGTGCAGGAACCTCTCTCCTAAATGACACGTGATGACACCATTGACTCCAAGAAGTTCAGCAGCAGAGGGGGCGAGCCGGACAACGTTTCAAACAAAAATCACTTTTAACTGTCAAAACGGCAAATAGAGCCTTCCTGCGAAATCTCATGTTTTAACCAAAAAAAAATAAGTCTTCATTTGGTAAATAGAGCCTTATTGATTTCTTGCTCAAAACATGAGATTTCGCGGGTGATACTCTATTCGAGTTTTCGTTGCTTAATCATACAACGTCGCAACGTCGTTGTCACTCACTCCCTCTGCTGCTAGAACTTTCAGTTCTGGGTTGATAATTCTCTTACGATTTCAACCGAATATTTGATCAAGTCCGATACGATATCGTGTTCGAGGGTCATGTAAATTTATTGTTATAAATCAGTGTGGGGCCGACTGAGCATGACTAAAGAAATTTCGAAATTGATTGAAGTCCATATCGGATCACCATGTCTGCCAAATATTTCGTAGTGTATGTGTATCAACTCCATTAAATACAGCAAGAATATTACAGTTATCTCTGATCACTTTTGGAATCTGAGTGTAGCGTTGAGTGACATATATCACATCAGTGTTTTTGTGCCTGCCTCGGGAAAATATTCTAGCTGGGTTTTTTGTTTATCTAACATGACATCATCGTATACAACTAAATTGTTGATACTTCCATCGAGGTCTTCTACTGATGGTGCCTCGTCAATATCGGTTATAAATTCAATAATACACTCGCCGGCAATCTCTGAAGCGTTTTCATTAAAATCTTTTAGCACTTCATAGCATCGTTGATCATCTACACTAGGAGCAACTAAATACAACTTATCCCATTTCATCCATCTCATTATTAAATTGAGTAACAATTGCGTCTTGCCAGATCCAGATGATCCAATTATAATTGCGCGGATAGAGTTTGGTAGCGCTGCATGATGCTTAACTGGTTCTCTTGTTTTAGTAGCTGAAAAATCAATTATATTCATATCCTTATACATAAATTATGGATCTTTATTGTGTGAAGTGTAAAACCCGTACTGGCACAAATGATGTGACGACGATTACAACTAAAAATAACAGATCAGCACTTACTGGTAGATGTGCAACATGTGGTATAAAAAAGTTTAGATTTGTTTCTACAATATCAAAGATTTTACAATCCGGAGATGTTTTTAAAAAAAACGAGGAGGTGATATCGCAGCCAAGTTAGCAAAACTCCCTGGAACCCCATGGGCAAAGTACCCCGGAGAAAAGCACCTTCCAGGATATAGCTACTGTGGCCCCGGAACACGATTAGATATCAGACTTGATAATCAAAACCATCCTCGACGTGGTGAAGAACCAATACATGCTATTGATAAGGCCTGTAACCTTCATGATGTCGCTTATAAAAGCAGCAATTTGCAACACAGGCATCTAGCAGATGTGAAATTAATTAATGCGTTAAATGCTATTCCTGATAAATCTTTTAAAGAAAAATTGGCTTCATGGTTGGTAAAATCAGCGATGAAAGGTAAATTGATGTTAGGTGCTGGTAATTAATAACAACATGGAATCTATTTATTATTCTCCAAAAGGATACTGGAGGGGTAAATCAGCAATCCATAAACTCGCTAGCGCTGCAAAAGTGACACAAACCACTGCGTCTAATTGGTTATCCAAACAGGCGATATGGCAAATTTATCTACCACCGCCTAAACAAATTAATTACATGCATTTTGATGTGACCGGACCCAATGAAGTTCATCAGGTTGATATATTATTTCTGCCACATGACCACGGTTACAAATACGCATTAACCATAATTGATATTGCAAGTCGATACAAAGAAGCAGAACCGTTAAAAACAAAATCAGCCACTGAAGTGGCTTCTGCATTTGAAAGGATTTATCGAAGGGGTCCCTTGCACTGGCCAAATCTATTACAAATTGATCCTGGCAAGGAATTTCAGGGTGGAGTGTTATCTACAATGAAATATCACAATGTCACAATACGACGAGGACATACTGCGCTACATCGTGATCAGGCAATTGTAGAACGATTTAATCGGACGATTGCTGAGCGGTTATTTGGATATCAATACGCAAAAGAATTTATCCAAAAAAAATGATCCCGTGAATGGGTTAAAAGGTTACCAGCTGTGATTACCGCACTGAATAACGAGATTACTAGAACAATCAACATGAAACCTATCAACGCGATTAAAAAGAAGTTAATACCTGAAAAACCACAAAAAGATTTCAAAGAACCAATTCTTGGTAGTAATGTCATTGTGAGGTATTTATACGAACCAGGAGAGCTTGAATGGGGCAGAAAAAGGGCTACTGATCCAATATGGAGTGTTACTGCACACAAGATATCTAGTATACCACGATCTACGGGTAGACCTCCAAGCTATAAACTGGATTCAACTGCCCCTCAACGAGGATTTACTAGACAACAATTACAAGTGATACCCGAGGATACTCATTTACCACCACGGGGTCTTAACTAGCGCCGTTGCGTCTATTGCACTCAAGACAAGTCAACATCACATTGTTTCTGACATGACCGAGATTGTTATTTTTTCTGTCAACGGTAAATTGGCGAGCATCTTTATCCGAATACTGCCAACGCATTATACAATTGCAACTTGCGCAGTGATTATTCTGTTGTTTCTTCAAAGTGATTATTAATTCAGCATCAATATCAAATTCTCGTTTTTTTTCGTCTTGTTGTTTGTAACCGGAGAGTTTTTTATCAATAATTTTAACATCAATATCATCCATTGTTGTGTCATTATCATCGAAAACAATTCTTCGAAGTTGATTTATTCGCCGTACTCTGGATACTGCAAGATAGACTAAATTCGACCATTCGATGCGATTATCTACCATCCAAACAATTGTATCCGATATTGTCAGCCCCTGTGAAGAATGTATTGTTTCTGCGTATCCTAGCGTCCATGGGGATTTATTAGCACGCAATGCATCTTCAACGACATTGATATCAACCAGCACAATATCATTTAATACCAGAATTTGTTTTCTTGACTCTGTCAAGCCTGGAATATCAACTTCAATGTTCTGTCTTCGTGTGCCAGATGGCCTATAACAAAGAGGCACTGGAAGTGTTGCAAATCTTTTTTTATGCAATTCAAATAACTTCATCTGAAGTGTGTCCCTGACTATTTTTCTACTTGCAATTATCAAATCATTCGGTCTCCACATTTCCCAAAACTCATTCATTGGAGTTTCCGAAATTATTTCACGCGCTATCTCACACTGGATTCTATCCAGTTGTAATCTAATTATTTTCTTAAATTCTTTTAATTCATTATCAAGTGATCTATGATCGGTATCAATTTCTTCATAATAGTCTACAAAACCCTTAAGCCATTCATGTGGGGATGCACCGACAAATGGTGGTGGTTGGCCCTGATCACCGCACATAACGATTTTTGTATTTTTCAATAACAACCACTCAAGAAATATTTTTAATACATCTAATGGCACTGTGTCTATTTCATCCCAAATCATGATTTCAGGAATAAATTTCTCGCCCATACGCTCAGGGGTCCATTTATCTCCCTTCCATCTAAAGAAACTGTGATAGGTACAGGCATTTCCCCCTCTCTGTATCATTTCTCTGGCAAGTCTGTGTGTTGGTGTTAGTACAATCATATTTGGATTGGAAACACGAAATAACTCAATTGCCCGGGTTGTTTTTCCTGACCCACCACAGCCGTTTAAATAAACTGTTTTATACCGGCATATCGGATCAGAACACGGTGGTGCATTAGAAAATTCTGAACACCGATTGCTTTCTAAATAATTATTTTCAATTGTAACATCTGCTGATTGAATATAATCATGAAGGATTTCTCGCTTAATTCTCCATGACCCCCAATTCTCGTTGCCAGTAGCCTTACTACCAGAAATTTTGCTATTTATGTAAAATGAGTCAGTGGCAACTCTAACTGCGGTGTTAGGAAATCTATTTATCATTGAAAATAAATTGATAGAAGCATAACCGAGCATAGAAGCTCTCAGATGTGTGTACTGCGGATTGTATCCATCATTGTAAGTAACAATTGTACCCAATTTGGTTCCATCGGACAGGAATGCGTCTTTACGATTGACATATAGGCCCTTATTTGTTAAATCCGCGATTGCAAAATCGTATTCAGCTTTGTCTATAATCAACCGTGAAGAATATCTTGTATTGTCGTATTTACCACCTTGAGTGAATTTACCGATTATTCTTCGTCCAAGATCTTTTGCTTCATTGTTTCTGATTTCAAATAACTGTTTGGACCAATCCATGATTTGTTGTTCATTAAAATCAGGAAACAGTTTTCGCTGTTCGCTAATTATTTTTTCTAGATCGGGTTGTGGTAACCAGACTGATTTCTGTGCTCGATAGGATATAATTGCTTCACTGACAATTAATGATTTTAACATCTTACAATCAAGCATATACCGTAATAACACTATTGGCATCCAGTGTTTTTCAGACATGTGTTTACCAATCCAAAGGTAACTAAACGGATGAAGTCCTGTAGCCATTTCAAATGATACTACACGAGCGAATCCGGTTAAATCAAAATCAGGCAGTGGTCCATTAATCGCAACACGGGTTATTTCGTGTGTGGGGTGTCCAAATCGTTTGAAATATTCGCTACATTCTCCATACCCAAGAAAACTTCCTGGATAACACGCAATCATATCAACGGAAATAACGGTTTCAGGGTCGTATTTTGTATTCCATAACCTTCCATGACTGTATTCAAGACAGGACAATCTAACATCTGATAAAAACTCACTTCTTGTTGGTTTCCACGCGTTTTTCTTTCTAGCAAAATGTGCTGCAATTGATGAAAGTGTAAAACAGTTTGCTAATAATTGATCGTTGTCTTCCCCCTCCAGTGAAAACTAACTAGCTAGTTTTTTCATTTGATTATGCAGTTCTTCAGTACGGTACAATTCTCCGTTGGGCCTTACAAACTGATCAAATCTACATTCCTCGTCTGAAGTACTATGAAATAGCCACATCGACACAGGGTCTTCTTTACTCAAATGGTAAATAGCATCAAATAATTTCTGCTCTGAAAAAAAACTCTTCGGTTCCAAACAGAGTTTGGGGGATATATTTCACGGTTCTATCCCGTGGGAAAATTGTTACTGCAGATGACCACGCGTGTTCATTATGATCAATAATCTGTATTGGAGCTCCTTTTTTTGATTGATATTTCGGTTCTTTTAATACTTCACCGGTGATTGTCCTTACCGATATTGGAAATCTCAATGATGTTTCTAATTTAATTATATCCTGAATTGTTGCCCCATTCTATTTTACCGTTAATTCCCACTCAGTTATTTTTTTTCGTCTTAGATCAGTTAGTTTATTTCCCCGGGACGCATTTGTGAAGTGTTCCATTATTCGTTCTGCTACACAATTGACCCTTGACGAAGAATATTTCATGGGTGCTAGTTTTGCAATATCAGGTTTTTCATTGAGCGGATATATCCCGTAAATAACTGCTGTTACAGGATAAGATCTTTCGTAGTATGGTTTATCAATTCCAGTCAAAATTCCTGGTTTTGAATCCTGATTCACGGTGACAGTTTTTTTGTCCTTAAGAATGGGTTCAAATTTATCCCTAATGATCCATTTTCCATCATCACGGATAAGGAATTTTATTCGAAAAATATTTCTTTCTTCCCCAAGACGTGAAATTATCACTGCTGCTTTTTCATCATTCATGGTAGCGTCAACAACACCATCAATTCGAAATGTTGACCAGCAGTGAGATGCTCCATCACGCTTGAATTCATTAAAACAGTCTCTGATTTTACTAATCATGGCTCTATCAGGAATTTTATTCTTGGGTGTATCAGAAACTCTATCAAGATTGAATTGAACACTTTTCCAGGTCTTAATTTTCGATAATATCTCAAACTCCTCCATACTATAATTAAAACAAGCATTTAAATGAAAGATTTAAGTATAATGAATCATTGCAAATGGCTCATGATTGGATCAGTGACACCGTGTAACAAATCATGCAGAAATGAATTCTGTGGGTATCATATGCAAAGCTTTCGTCGTGGAAGCCTTGGTTCGTTACCCTGTATTCGATGTGGGGTTGGGGTTAGGGGAAAATCGCAATTATGTCTAAATTGTGGTGGTAAGCGATACAGGGAGTTGAAGCGTTATTATGATAAAAGAATAAAAAATGCATTTTCAATCAAAAATTTTGACCCTCACACTGACAAAGTCAGTATCAAGGATAAAATCATAAGAACCCCCCCCCAAGACTACATTGAAAGATTATCCAGTGATGTAATCATTAAACCAAACAATGAATTAGAAAAATAGTATTATTATACAAATGAGCCAAGAATTCAGACCTCACCCCGTGCTTGTTAATTATGAAGCATCCAGTGATGGTATTATCAGACACCGCAGACTAAAGAATCCAGTTGGATTTGTGACTAATCGCGGGTATTTGAGGTTTTCTGTTGGGAAGAAAAATTATCTCTGTCACAGATTTGTCTTCGAGGTGTTTAATGGAATAATCAGGGATGATTTTGTTATCGATCATTTAAATGGTATTAAGACTGATAATTCTTTGTGTAACCTACAAGCTGTTACACAGAGTGAGAATTTAAAACGATGAAACACTGGAAAATACTCGAAAAAAGCGTGACCTATAAAATCATTAAATACAGTTACTAACAAAGAAATTGTATTCCAATCTATGAATGAAGCCGGTAAATATTTCAATATTTGTATACCTTCAGTACAATTTGTTGCAACAGGAGTACAAAATTCGGCTTTTTCTATAAAAAAAAAATTGAACAAAAAATTCGATTTTCGTACGTCTAATAACACTAAGGGAAATAACTCTTTCATAACCCTTAAATATAACCAAGGGAGTTATCTCCCTTAGATTGTGTCAACTTGTTTATGGATTATCTCCCCTTAAATTGTAATTCAGCGGGTATAATTAATTATCTGTTTTGTAGAAAAGAAATCAAATATAAAATGTTTTCAAACAATTATATTCTTTTCTTTAGTGTTTAAGTCAAATATTCGGTCTCATTTGAATACTGTGAAACAGCATTAATTAGTAATTCAAGAAAATAAAATAACAAACCCTGTGGATTGCTGTATTAAGTCACCTTATATACTCTTTCCCTTACATTGTGTCAACTTGTTTATGGGTTATCTCCCCTTAAATTGTGATTCAGCGGGTATAATTGATTTTCTGTTTTGTAAGAAAAGAAATCAAATATAAAATGTTTTCAAACAATTATATTCTTTTGTTTAGTGTTTTATGAAAATATTCTGCCTCATTTAAATACTGTGAAACACCATTAATAAGTAATTCAAGAAAATAAAATAACACACCCTGTGGATTGATGCTGTTGTATTAGTCACCTTATATACTATATGAAACATATAAGGCTGGGTCTTTCAAAGGCCAATCCGACCGATCAAAAATTACCCACGCCATTGACACGTGTGCGTGGTTGACTTTTCTAAATCATGCAACCGGATTTAATTTCATGGGTTGCTTTTGATTGGTCGGATGGCCGTAGAAAATCCGCCCCGTCGTTTCATGTTTGTGCAGTCTTGTGCTGTCCCGACATCATTACATCATAAATTCCATCATCATTGAATTATAATCCATCCCTAATTAAGTTAATTAAGTATATGTATGCCTACAATCTGCCACAACACTCGAGTGGAGATATATACGGTATTGTACTGTCCTTAATTAAGTTAATTAAGTATCCCCCAAGCATATCTTCTGGGCCGTCTAAGATGGCGTTTGCCACGTTAGGCCTCCCTTCCGGAGATGTATGTTTCGGGGTTCCTTTGGGCTTACTTGGATGTGAAGGCAACCAAGGAGTTCCAAAGATGTGTTGTCGTATATATGTAACATCTAGGTCTCTTTCACGTAAACATACCCTCTTGTGATTCTAACCCGTTATTTAACGAGTTAGATTCACTCTTAGGGGATTATGTTTCGTACATGACCTAAAATAAATAACAACCATGGATGTAATTAGCTCTCCGTCACATTTGGGTAGCCCCGTATGGTGTTCAAAATGAATTACCGGCCAAAAAAAAGGTTCAAATCGAAATCGAAGATTAAAAATCGAAGATTAAAAGAACCACAGCGGCCTAAATCAAGGGGGCCAAATGACTGACAACCGCTCATCATGGTTGTTATTTATTTTTGTCTGCATTTATTTTATAAAATATATTTATATACAGAATAAATTTTGAAAAGTATATTTATATTTATATACAGAATGAATTTTGAAAAATATATTTATATTTATATACAGAATGAATTCTGAAAATTATATTTATATTATATACAAACTGAATTCTGAAAAAGATATTTATATTTATATACAGAATAAATTTTGAAAAATATATTTATATTTATATACAGAATAAATTTTGAAAAGTATATTTATATTTATATACAGAATAAATTTTGAAAAGTATATTTATATTTATATACAGAATGAATTTTGAAAAGTATATTTATATTTATATACAGAATAAATTTTGAAAAGTATATTTATATTTATATACAGAATAAATTTTGAAAAGTATATTTATATTATATACAGAATGAATTTTGAAAAGTATATTTATATTTATATACAGAATTAATTCAGCATTTATTTTTGAAAAATATATTTATAACCAGAATTAATTCTGAAAAATATATTTATATTTATATACAGACTGAATTCTGAAAAATATATTTATATTTACATACAGAATTTATTCTGCAAATATTAACGGCTCATTTATTTTTGAAAAATATGTTTATATACAGAATGAATTTTGAAAATATTAACGGCTCATTTATTTTTGAAAAATGTATTTATATACAGAATGAATTTTGAAAATATTAACGGCTCATTTATTTTTGAAAAATAAATTAGAAATATGTATTATCATATATGAATTCTGAAAATATGAATAGCATTATAGTTGAAATAGCAAAATTGAAAAGCCAGGATATTATACTATCAGATGGGTTACATTGTGATCAAATCATGCCAGATTTTCAGGATATAGAATATGGTGTTAGAACTAACAAGTATATGCTACCCAAAGAAATATGCGTTAATCAAAAAAATTCAGAATTCTATTCGGGACTCTCTTGCATTTTCCAGTGACATAAGTGTGTTTGTCCCGTTATATACTATCGTGGAAGGAATACGAAAAGAATTGGGTAGGGAATATGAATTGAAAAAAGAGGTTGATTCTAAAATTAGAAATATACGGGCGTTAATTCAAGAAAATGAACGATTTCGACAGAAATAGACTACTTGACCGTAAAATCTCAAGGGGATTTTCAACTGAAATTGATAAAAATCAGTGAAAATGCATTAAAAATATTTCACAGCAATAAAAATTCTATGAGAAAAGTTAGTTGCAGCAATCATGATTTTGAAATGGAAAATTGACTACTTTACCCTACGGGTTTTTTTTTTTAAAATCAAAAATCAATGAAAATCAATGAAAATTGGTCAAAAATCATCAAAAATGAATCCTAATCCTAATTTTCCCTATGGAAAATCCCATGCAAAATCGACTACTTTACCCGACTGAAATTATTGGTGATTTTTGGTTGTTTTTGTCATTTTTTGGCATTTATTGACTGAAATTATCGATTTTTTGGTAAAAAATCATCAAAAATGAATCCTAACAAATTTTCCCTATGGAAAATCCCATGCAAAATCGACTCCTTGACCGTAAAATCTCAAAGATATTTTCAACTGAAAACCACCAAAACTGTCAAAAAATCAATGAAAATCAATGAAAAACCACCAAAAATCAATGAAAAACCACCAAAAACAGTGAATAAAAAATAAAATTTCTGTTTATAAAAAATATTTCATAGTGAATAAAAAATAAAATTTCTGTTTATAAAAAATAAAATCAATGCAACAATTATAAATCGAAAAAAGCTACGGGAATTCAAATTGAAAAATTGTTTTACAATTGAAATCTACGATTTTTAATAATGGTCAATGAAGCATTAACAACTCGATTGGCTCGTGAGCGACTAGATGCAATTAAGAAATTTATACCAATTCGCGACTCTGTCAGGAATAAACTGCAAGAACGACAGAGTCTTCAGACTGACTTTGCTGCAGGATCTGAAGAGTTGTTTAAACCAATAACTACAACAACGAAACAGATAGTGTCAACAATCTCTGAAGAAGGAAAAAACAAAAAAAGACTTTTCTCCCTGTGTTAGAAAAAATAGCAAAAAGAACTAAACAAACAAAAACACTTCCTCAGGATATACCAGAACGAAAATTTGAAGGATTTCAGAAAGAACTAGTTAGTGGACTACCTAAATCAATTATATTTACCGAGAGCGCTAAAAAGCGAATTCTCAACGAGGATATAGACAATTTAGGTGAATTTGCCGCTAACAGCTATGATTCACAAGAGAAGTTTTTCACGGACAATTATAGGAATTATAGAATGTCACATAATGAATGGGCTGATATAGTGTATGAAATAAATACTGGGAATTTAGATAGAAGGATGAAGGTATAAGGGACTTCAAGAGAAAATTTCAACTCCAAATAAGACAGCCATACGATGAGAAGAAATTTCTGGGGAGTGGTCTGGTTGGAAACGCTAGCGTTTCATGTCCTGGTAATATTCTCAGTCATATATCACGATTAGAAGTTCTCATCGGAGGAAAACGAGCTGGAAATAACTCTCCAGAAATAATTAATGAAGCAGCTGATTTCTGCAGGCGGTTATTTCAAGGTGGTATCATGGATATTGCGACATATCGAGATTTCATTAACGAGTTACCGGAAAATCATACTGATTATTACAGCGACTAAGTCGAAAATTCTTTGGATTGGAAATTGCTAGCAATTGAAAACACTAGTATTTAGAAATTGCTAGCAATTTCAGAATGAGATGATCATACACTACAACCATGACAAACCATCTAGCGTCTATGTGGTAAACTCACGATTGCCTGTTTATAGAGCATATTACGGAGATGGTTTCGGTGATACCATTGCAGGGTTATTTACAAGAATGGCCCCAAAAGTGATGCCGTTGGCTAAACAATTAGGAATGAAAGCAATTGATGTTATTCGTGATAAGGGTATTGGTGCTGTTGGAGATCTTGCCGGAAAGGCATTTTCTGCAGCAAAGGATAAAATAACATCATTGGTGAAAAGACGGAAAAAGAAACAGGTACCATTGCCATCTACAGCGGAAATGCCTGCAAGTGTCAGCAAAGCAATAAATAACGCAGTAGATGAAAAATTAGCATCATTAGTGACTCCATCACTTGATGTACAAAATAGCGCTATCATGAACGCGATAACAGGAAGTGGTTTGAAACCAAAAAGAAATTCGAAAAAGTTTCTACGACGATAATGATTACAAAAAGTTAAAACGCTAGCGTTTCCAATTAAAAACACTAGTGTTTTATGATAATAATGTTTAAAAAAACATCTGATCCGGCGTTAGATATGGAAGCCCCAGTACGCAAAGATGATTCTGTCCGCGATTATCAATACTATTCCTATCATGCTATACAACCCGACCTACGATCGCGAATTAAACTTCAATTTCATGATACCAGTAAATACTTTTTGCCATGTGAAGCATTTATCGAAGTAGAAGGAAAACTTGTAACAAACGATGCTGCTCATAATGATCCACCATATGCAGATAACGCAAATGTCCGAGTTGGTTTTGTTAGTAATGGCATCATGTCGTTATTTGAAAGTGCAAGATATCTCATTGATGGAAAAAAAAATTGAATCAATAGACCGTAAAGTTGATGTTGCAACAACAATAATCGGGCTAGCAAGATATTCTGATGATTATACAAGGTCGGCTGGTCCATCTATGATGTTTGAAAAGGATACCTCTGATAACGCTGACCACCTTCAATACATTAAAGTGTTAACAGCAAGAGATAATGCAGAAGCCGATCAACAAGAAGCAGCTAATCCAGATCGTCGAGCTAGACCCGGAGCTGCGTTTGATATTCTCGGAGGCGTTAATGGTAATTTCAATCTAGGGTTTGCAACACGAGTAGCAACGTTGCAAAGACAACAGCGATATTTTTCATGTGCGATTCCACTCCATCACATATTTGGATTCTGCAGAAATGTTAGAAAAGTTATTTATCGAACTAAACACACAATCGCGTTAGTGCGAAAAGGCAATGACAATGATGCAATTTGGCGTACTGGTGCCGCTGATGGTAAAGTTGTTTTAACTAAATTAGCATTGTGGATGCCAGTAATGACCCCATCAATTACCACAGAGCAGCGGTAACTTTCATTTATGGACACAGGTGGCAAATCATTGCTAAGTTAGCTACCAATAACACCTGACGTCAAACTGGATGATGTTGATGGTACATTTACATGGCACCTGGCATCAAAACAAGGCGTTTAAGCTCCACGTCATATATTTATAGCGCTGCAGAATCAGAATCGATCAGGCTCCCAAGAACGCAGTCATATGATATTTGATCGATTAGGGGTAAGTGAGGTTTCACTGAGAATAAACGGACAACAAGAACCATCTGAGGATATACAGCTTGATTACGACACTAACCATATAGCACGTGTGTATCATCGGATGCTGTCATTTATGGGTCGAGATCAAAATGTTGATACTGGTTTACAAATATCGCAACTTGATTTTAAAAGCCTCTATCCGATTTATTACTTTTCCCTGGAACATCTTGATTTAATGAGACAATCCGTCGTTGACATACATTTTAGGGCTCTTATAGCTCCTGGTGGTGTTAATTATAGAGCGGTTGCTGTCATTCTCAGCGACAAATCAATGTTGTTAGAAGGAGTTGGTGGAAAAATGAGACTTATTGATGCACCAGTGGAAAATCTTTGATTGGAACTTTATAACAATTAGATCAATCTGTATTTGTATAATGTCGTATAGTAATATCAATGTGTCGTTGACACCTGGTCAGTTAAAAAAATTGCAATCAAAATCCGCTAAACAATGTGGAACCACAATAACGCTGAAACCTAATCAAATGAATGGCGGGGCAAATAAATTGTCACTGACAACTCGTCAAGTGAAACACTTCAATGATGCTTTCAAGGATAAAAAGGAGTTCAGATCACACTCTCTGCGGCTGCTATCAAAAATATGATAAAAACAGGCGGTATATTTCCATTGTTAGCTGCAATACCAGCATTGATTGCAGCGGCTGCCTCAGCGGTGGCTAAAGCAGCGGCGTTAGGAGCCGTTGGTACTGCAGCAGGAATGGCACTAAAGAAAGCATCTGGACAGGGATATAAAAAAGGGAAAGGGTCTAAGACTACCAGGAACTCCGTATTCATGGTACAGCGGAAAAGGTCTGAGACTAGGACCGGTTTATTAACTCAAAAATCTTCGATTGTAGAGTCTTTGACTCCGTTGTCCAATTTTGATTTAATTGATGCTGCTAAAAATCTAGCCATAAAAAACTTCAGAGGTGTTTTCATGAGGGATCAATTGACGGCGCAACCAAACAGCGTTGAAACCGGTATTATTAATCTCGATAACAGCACTGGACCTGGTACTCACTGGGTTGCATACGCTATTGATCCACGTGGGATTGTCTATTTTGATTCATATGGATTAGCCCCGCCAAAAGAGTTTATGCGTTATATAAAAACTTTTCCAATGAAGACTTGGTATTCTACGCTACCAACACAACAAATGAATGATCCACCAATATGCGGCAGCGAAGTATTAAATGTCCTTAACGCTATTTCTAACTCCTTGGGTAACCCAAAGGGAAAACCACCTCATATTGTCGTAAATGAATACTCTAGTAATCGCTTTTTAGAGAGAGAAAAAGTTTTACAATAACAATGATTGATATTTGGGGAAGACCTCTGAAACCCAAACCCGATGACACTGCGACGGGTGATATAAAAAAAAAATTAAAGATGAAATCGCTGAGACGTTAAATTTTACAAGTGTTGACTCGAATGAAATAGTTGTATTTCAAGACAAACAGGGTAAATTGAAAACCAGTACTATTTCTCTGGATGATATTTTGATTAAACAACAAAACGCAATCGAGAACACCATTGCGTTATTTTCCAAACAGGGTAAACTCAAACCGGGTGTACTTTTTTCGACGATTACATATAGATTGAAAACTCTCAACGATGAATTAAAAGGTTCTGTGTTGGAACTAACAACACTTCAATCTAAAACTGAAGAACAAGGAAAACAATTTACCTCATTTCGTAGAAATATCATTGATAAATTTATTGGAACCCCGTTGGATAAAATTGAAATAAAACTCCCTGATATTAAAAAATCCATCGATGAGACGAAAAACTTCATCGAAGCCATCAAAAATGATTTTTCGAGGATGATAACAGTCATTGAAAAAACAAAAATTCCTCATGAGAAAACCAACAACTTAGTATACACAATCCAACACGGATCATTTGCGTGGACACCTACAAACAACCAATTAGATATCACTGCAACCGTTAAGGGTATTTATCGATTAACACTAGTGACAACGACTCAATTTAATATTTCATCGTCCAGTTCATCCGGGGTCAATAATACGATTTCAACGATCATCGACAAGGATACAACTGAAAAGTTCACGATAACATCTACTGATAAAAATTTGATTAGGGTTTCAACAACGTGGTATTTGGAATTTGTAGCGGATTTAAGTAAATAACGGTTTCAATTGAAATAGTAATTGAAAACGCTAGCGTTTTTAAAATAAAAATGATTTCATCATCGCAATATCGCTATGATCAGGTCAGAGAATTTCAAAATAGAGTCAAAACCCTCACTGAGGAGTATGCAATGAAAATTAAAAAATATCGCAGGAGAATTACCGCAATTGATGTTACCGTGTATTCAGTGAGTGGTGTAATCACCGGAGCTGGTATTATACTGTCTTCAGTGACAATGATTGCCCCGATAGCTGTTCCAATTTGCATTTCTGCGGCAACAACAATCGCTGGAATAATTTCGATAGTAACCAAAAAAAATATCATCATGCAGCCAGCGTAAACTGCAAGACTACATAATTCAATTTCATGTTGTGTCCACTGCATACTCGCAATTATCCTCATTGATATCGTCATCGCTCGATGATACAATTATATCAGAGAGTGAGTTTTCAGCGATGGTAGATATATATGATTCTGCGATGTCAAAATTAGAGCGACAACAACAGTATAATAACAATGACAACACAGATGGAATTACTTCAACAAATAGTGGAGAACACAAACCCAGTACAAACCAGCATGATCTCAATAACATCAATGAATCCAGAATTCAGTGTAAATTTCCCCTCTCCGGTCCCAGTGAAGGAAATCGCGCTAGCAAAATTGCGAGTATACCACAGTTGGCCTAATATCAGATCAAAATCATTTCGTGGTCAACAACCGAATAATTCACTGGTTTTCTCGTATAAGAATAAACCAGACGGTACCCCAGACTGGAACGTTGTTTCCATACCAACCGGATCATACCAAATTGAACAAATCAATAATGAATTCGCGCGTAGAATAAAATCCATTACTGGAGCAGAATCGAAAATAGCTATAACAGTTCATGAGCCAACACTATCATCTACCATTGAAATAAGCACAGATGGCTACGTCGTAGATATCTTTCAAAGCTCAATAAGGACCGTACTGGGATGGCCTGAATTACCACCCGGCAGGAAAACCGTTAAATTACCACCTGAACCACACAAAAATGATTATATCACCGACAGGATAAAATCTGATAATCCAATAAAGAGTTATAGCGATTACACCAAATTCAAATTTTTTAGTGAATTGTTTGATCCTTTTACTAAAAGAAAATTCTTACTTCTTCGACAGGATGACATCACTGAAAATTTCACAGCGTTCAATAACGATATTTCTTTGTTGTTAATATCCCTTAAATCCGGTACTCTCACCCGAGATGAATTTATCAGCGTTGTAGAAACATGTAACAAAATCATCAATGACATGGAAACATCTCATTCACAAATTATTCAAGAGGTATTAGGTGACAGTAGTACTGAAACAAGATTTTTATTTGCAAATGAATATAAAATTCCCGTCAAAGATATTTCCACATTCAAACTACCAGAATATAATATATCAGGACTAGAAAAATCTCTCAATGATGCTGCAATGGTCGCTGCAGACTTCGCCACCTAGAACCCCACAATGGCTCTATGCGATAAACATCTTGACCACCTACTATTATGACGTCTTTGAGGAACGCCCATTCCATCACCTCTTCGATGCAGCGGCCTTCATTGCTTCCAGACACGGGCTATATTTTCCTAGAGTTACCCGGGAGGAGGAAAAAACCGCCGCACAAATAGTGGAGAGGGAAGGAAGACGTGGTACTTTTCGAATCGAGGAGTACCAGCCCTATTAAGGGCAAATTGCCATATTTTAATTACATAAAAGGGGACTCATTTGGTATCGAGTACCCCTCTTTGACTAACCATTTGGCCCTGAAAAGACAAATTTGACCTTTTTGGCATTGCCTTCAACAAATTTATAACCGAATTCCCCAACCGTTGACTACACTTTTATGTGTCGCTTAGGCACTTTAATTTAAATACAATAGGGACTTACACATGTACACTTAGTACTAGTCCCTATTTTTTATAGGATGATAATTAATATTTTGTAACTCAGATATTTGGTTAATTGCACAGGTGGCTTACACATTATTGGTTGTTAGGCTGTCCATTAGTATAACTGGACTGAATTTGATTAAAAGAGCGTGCTTGGCTCTTCGCACCACTGCTTCCCGCTGCAGTAATTACTCGTGCTTGCACGACCATACTTTGCAGACAAAGGCGATATGAGTTAAACTATTTTACTCTCGCTTTGCTTCACTGCTATTGCAGACTGGCTAGGCTAGGCATACAGAATACTGACTGATTGGGTGGGTGTGTGTAGGTTCTATTCCGACCCACCCTACGGCCTTACATTCACCCAGAGGCAGTTCAATAACTGTCCCGTGGTGACGGCCAAATTAAATAAGTGCTTCTATATAAGCACATAAACGCCTGCAGGGTGCGCGGCACCATTCCCACCCTCAGGATAAATTAAATAACTCCCCATTGGGAGATAAAACAGTGACAAGAGCCTACATGGACGAATCAGTTAAAATCCATCTTCTATCTATCTCAATGATGCCATCGATGAAGGTTTCAAAAAAATCCATGACGAATGGAAAAAAACAACAAAACCACTAACAACTATCTTGACACATAATAATGACCCAGATGGTGGTGGTAGACATATTGCCCCTCAAAATGTGAATATTTCATCGGTGATAGCGATCAATTTAGTATGTGATGTTATCGAAGGAAGCTATCAAATAAATTTAGAACGATCAAATCGAGCTCAGCAAGGATATATTTTGTATTCATTTGCACAAACAGCTCCTCCAGGGTTTCTAATAATTGAATCCCCGGTGAATCCAGTCTATATGCGATGTCATAATAATTCATTAACCAGAATTAATTTCAAACTCACTGACCAGTCCAATAATCTGATTGATTTACAAGACGAAGTTTTACAAATCAGTCTGTTGGTAAAGTCCTAAGGACTTTCATCCTGAAAGGATTTTCATCGTAGTGATTTTCATTGTTAACCCATAACTGAAAGTTCTAGCAGCAGAGGGGGTGAGTGACAACGACGTTGCGACGTTGTATGATTAAGCAACGAAAACTCGAATAGAGTATCACCCGCGAAATCTCATGTTTTGAGCAAGAAATCAATAAGGCTCTATTTACCAAATGGAGACTTATTTTTTTTTGGTTAAAACATGAGATTTCGCAGGAAGGCTCTATTTGCCGTTTTGACAGTTAAAAGTGATTTTTGTTTGAAAAGTTGTCCGGCTCGCCCCCTCTGCTGCTAGTTCCATCTCCGTGACCCTGTGTACAACTCAGCCAACATAGCTTAGGGGAAGAGGGAATGGAAAAATCCCGACTGCTAAGACTTAAGTCACAAAGGTACTCATCCGACGATGCTGCCTTGACATCCCACACGGACGATGGACTTCAGCAGCTGGTATGTCACCTCTCCAATGATTGAAAGTAATTTGGACTGACCATCAGCTTGAAGAAAACGAACGTCATGGCGTAAGATACAGACCCCCTCCCTCTATCACCACCAATGGGAAGAACTTGGAAGTTGTTGAGAACTTCACATACCTCGAGTCCAACATCTCCAGCTCACTCTCAATTGACTACGAGCTGCACTGCAGGATTGCCAAGGCAGCTGTAGTAATGGCCAGACTTAACCAGAGGGTATGGAACAACCACAGTCTCACCAAGAAGACCAAACCACGTATCTACCAAGCCTGTGTGCTCAGCTTACTCCTCTACATGAGCAAAACATGAACCATCTATGCAGGACACGAGCGAAAACTTAACAGCTTCCACCTGAGATGTCTGCGGAGCATTATACACATCAATTGTCAGGACAAAGTACCCAACACAGAGGTTCTAGAACGTGTCAACATCATGCTCTATATTCTCAGCGAGAGGCGCCTTCTCTGGCTCGGTCATGTCAAAAGAATAGACCCAGGCCGCATTCCTAAGGACCTGTTATATGGGGGGGGGTAGCAGAAAGTGTACGACAGACTTGACGTCCACGACTGCGCTACTAAGATGTTTCCAAGAGGAACATGAAGACGGCCAACATCGATGTCAACAACTGGGAGAGCTTTGCTAACGACCCTCCCACCTGGCTCCTAGCTCTCAGGCATGGAGTTAGCAAAGATGAGGAAGACAGGAATAGAAAGCACGCAAAAAAGAGAGCCAGAAAGAAGGAACAGCTGAATATGGAGCTACTCTATCGTCTTACGTAGACGGAAAATGCCAAGATACTTAGGTCAAGGTCATGGGATAGAAAATGTGCGATAATTATTTGTTTTCAGTGTGTTTTATGTGCCTATATATTTACTCCCATTGTTGGACTTTGTTCAACATTTAAGATCAATAGATACAAAGCTTAGACAATTCATTCAAGCAAAGGACCGTTCGTCCTTTGACCATGGCGTTAGGTCTGCGCGATTCACTTCAATGATTGGATTGTTGGCTTGACATTTTTGTAATGAATACAAATCACTCATTTCACGAACGAAAAGTACATTCGAGTGCACCTTATACGTGTCTAAATTTTCATTAGTGAAATTCAAATAAATCAGCTTCGTCATCTTCGTCTTCTTTATATTCATCCAAAACGTGCTACTTACATGGAACGCCGACTCCAATTCTTCTTTGTTTGCTTTCATCTTCATAACATGACCCCAGAAGGATAATACTGGTATTCTCTGAGCCATTAGCTGGGTCTTTCTCTCAGTATTTTGGTATACACTACCTGAAAAACATTGTTTTGTTTCTAGCAGAAAACATTGAGACGCGTCTTTTGACACAAAACGAGAAAAAAGTTGAATTAAAAATATGAGGAATTAATTTCTCTTTGTAATGACACCTGTCCTGACCAATTTGTCTTATAATATGTTCTTTAACGTATTTATACATACGGTTTTTTAGTATTTATCGTTCTGTGCATTTTAATACTGTGAACATATAATCAAAGTTTGTAGATTTCGCTATTCGAGCAGCAGAGAGGCTGAACCCACCATTTTTTCAGCGCGATCCCTGGGTTCCACAACATCGTAACATCATAAAAGTCTCAGATCGTCAAAATAACGGTTTAAAAAAGTATTAATAAATCGAACGCACACGGCTGAACCCACCAACTTTTAGGCGGTTAAGGGTTCCATAATCGTTAAAAAAATATTACAAAAAATGTTTACAACGGTAACGCTAATAAGAAATAATATTTTTTTTAACCGAATATTCGATCGAGTCCAATTCGATAACGTGTTACAACGTCGTGTAAATTTATTGTGACAAACCCGTGTGGGACCGACTGAGCATGACTAAAGGAATTTCGAAATTTATTAAAATCCATATCGTGGCACCATGTCTGCCAAATATTTCGACATGTATGTGTATCAACACCGTTAAACACACACAGCAGATTATAGTTATCTCTGATTACCTTGGGAATTTGTGTGTATATTTGAGTCAGATAAAACATATCAGTGTGTTTGTGACTACCTCTGGAAAATATCATCGCGGGATTTGTTTGTTTATCCAACATTACATCGTCGTATACAATCATGTTGTTGATGGCTACGTCAAGGTCATCTACGTGTGGTGCCTCGGCTATATCTGTGATAAATTCAACAACGTTATATCCTACATTGCTAGACGCAGTTTTATTAAAGTGTTGTAACACCTGGTATCAATGTTGATCATCTACGCTTGGAGCTATCAAATATAATTTATCCCAATTGGTATATTTCATTACCAACGTGAGTAACAATTGTGTTTTATCACACCCTGATGGTCCAATAATAATACATCTTATTGAATTTGGTAACATTGGGTGATGTTTTGTTTGATGTTTCTTTTTCAACGCGGAAAAGTCAATTACTTCCATTAGATATAACGTAATATTATTATGGATCTATATTGTGTAAAATGTCGCACACGTACTCGTACAACTGATCAAACAACAATCACTACAAAAAATAACAGATCAGCATTTACTGGCGGGTGTGCAACATGTGGTATAAAAAAATTTAAATTTGTTTCTGTTGACAAAGTCAGCGATGGGACTTTAAAAAAATAGCCACGGAGGTGACATCGCTGCAAAATCGTCAAAAATCCCAGGAACCCCATGGGCAAAGGACCCCGGGGAAAAACACCTTCCAGGATATAGCTACTGTGGACCAGGGACAAGATTAGATATTCGACTTGATGATAATGATCAACCTCGACCTGGTGAATCACCGATAAATGCTATCGATGAAGCGTGTCGAATACATGATATAGCGTATAAAAGCAATAATTTGCAACACAGGCATCTCGCTGATGTGAAATTAATTCATGCGATAAATGCTATTCCGGGTAAATCTTTTAATGAAAAATTGGCATCATGGTTTATTAAATCTGCTATGAAAGGTAAATCATTGTTTGGTGCAAGTATCTAACATAGAACAAATTTATTATTCCCCGGGTGGATATTACACAGGTAAATCCGCTTTTAACAAATTAGCTATCGCCGCTAAAGTACCGCGTGATGTCGCTGCGGATTGGTTATCCCGAAAAGCAATATGGCAAATTTATCCACCCGGTCCAACATCAATCAAATATGGATCGTTTGATGTTCATGTTCCAAATGAGGTTCATCAGGCTGATATTTTATATTTGCCACATGATAAACAAAACGAGTTTACAAATATGCGTTAACGGTTGTTGATATTGTCAGCAGATACAAGAAGGCGTCGCCGCTATCAACAAAATCATCATCTGAGGTCGCTGCGGCGTTTAAAAAAAAATTATCAAAAAGGTCCTTTACGTTGGCCGAAATTCTTACAGGTTGATCCCGGTAAAGAGTTCCACGGTGATGTATGATCGTTAATGGCTCAACATAACGTTGTAATTCGACGAGGACATACTGCAATTCATCGTGATCAAGCAATTGTTGAACGATTTAATAAAACCCTTGCTGATAAATTATTTTATTATCAAACTGCAAAATAATTTTTTCAAAAAGATAGATCTCGTGAATGGGTTAAACGACTTCCTAAGGTGATTTCATCACTTAACAATCAGATCACTTCACCGATAAATGATAAACCGGCTTCCGCGATAACAAAAAAATATATACCAGGAAAAACATCACTGAGTAGCGATACGCCTTTGCCGTGAAACGCTACTGTTAGATATTTATATGAACCTGGTGAACTTGAAGGTGGTGTTAGACGACCTACAGATCCTATATGGAGTATTACCGCCCATAAAATATATTCTTCGGTATCAGCTGCACACAGACCAACATATTATAAATTGGATCCATCTGCACCTCAGCGAAGTTTTACTCGAGGACAACTTCAAGTTATTCCAGATGATATTCAATTACCACCGAAAAATCTAGCATAATTGTAGTAGTGTAACTGCGACTCGTCTAAGTTGATTTATTTTTCTTACTCTCGATACAGCCAAATAAATTAAATTGTCCCATTCGATAAAAGCATCAATAATGTACATGACCGTATCTGTGATAGTTAATCCCTGTGATGAATATATCGTTGTAGCATATCCTAACCGCCACGGAGAATTAATTGCATTTATTGCGTCTCTAACTACAGATATATCAACTTCAACTATGTCATTTAATACAAGTTATTGTTGTTGTTCTCGTCCTGGTATATCCACAAGGATATTTTGTCATCTTGTATCTTTATGTCGATAACATAATGGAACGGGTTCGTTAGGAAATTTACTCTAATGAAGATAAAATAATTTTATGACAATAATATCTCTGGTGGCTTTTCTACTAGCTACAACTATATCAGATGGTTTCCAAATATTGTAAAATTCATCTAATGACAGTTCAGGTATTACTTTACGTAATGGTTCATCCTGATGTTTATTACTTGTACATCTAATTGCAGCTTTCAACGTAGTTAACTCTTCATCAAGAGATCTGCGGTCAATTGTCATTTCCTCGTAATAATCAACTTGAAGTTTTAACCATCAATGTGGAGATATATTTCCAAATGGTGGTGGCTATCCATGATCTCCACATAACACCACAGTGGTATTTTTTGTATTTAGCCATTCAAGAAACATTTTTTTTTTGGCACAGTACAAATTTCATCCCACAATACCACATCGGGAACAATTTTAGTTCCCATTGGTTCATGGGTTCATTTACCTCCACTATATCTGAAAAAGCTATGATATGTACTTGCGGGGATTCCTTTTTCTTTAAAATCTCTAGCAAGGCGATGAGTTTGGGTTAGCGCAATTAGATTAGCCCGATGAAATAATTTTATCACCCTTGTTGTTTTTCCGCATCTACCTGGGCCGTTGAAGTACACTAGTTTGTGCCGTGCAACGGGGTCGTGTATACTCGGGCTAGTTGAGATTTTTATAATTTCACCGTTGTGATATTCTGGTATATCATTCACATCTGTGTGCGCGCGATACCCATGCAATTATTCATGTTTAACACGCCATGTTCCCCATGTTGTACCATCACCGAGATACTTTTTGACGTCATCGTTGATATTTTTTATCGTAATAAAATGAGTCAGTTGCAACTCTCACTGCAATGTCTGGAAATCGATTTACCATACTAAGAAGATTTATAGTCACATATGCGAGCATAAATGATCTTAAATGAACATATTGTGGCATTTAATCGTTACAATATTCTATAATTGTTCCAAATTGTTCCCCTGATGATAAACGCGCGGCAGTTTATCTGTAAAAAAAACCTTAGATACTGCATCATCATTTACAAATTTTAATTCGCCTGGATCTAACACTAATTTTGCAGTTTTATCTCTGCGAATTTCATCCTCAGTGCCACCCCCTTGTGTAAATTTTTCAATTATAATTCGTCAAATTTGTTTACACTCGCTGGTTATCACATCGCGAAGAAATTCCATATCGTATCGGGGAAATTTATCTGGTGTGGGTAGCCAAACTGAAGTTTTTTTTTTATCGCAGCTAAATATTATTTCAGATACAGTTAAATCTGTTAACACGCCGCTATCTAGTGCCCACCTCAACAACACAGTTGGAGCCCATCTTTTTTCATGTAAATGCCGTCCAATCTGTAAATGCGTTAACGGAGGAAGTCCATCGGCAAGTTTAAACGAAACCACTTCAGCAAATCCTGTTAGGTCATAATCAGGTAGCGGTCCATTAACAGCTCTTTGTACCATTCTGTGAGTTGGTAGTCCAAATTGTTTAAAATATTTATTACACTCACCACCACCAAGAAAACTTCCTGGATAACATGCAATCATATCCACGGACATCATATCGTTGAAATTATATTGTGTGTACCACAACCCACCGTGACCATATTCGATACAACTAGCCCGTGTGTATTCAATACATTTTTTCTTAGTTGGTTTCCACAAGTTTTTTTCTCTATCAAATTGAGCCGCAATCGATGATATTGTAAAACTCGTCTGAGTGAGTTTTGTCACCGCTGCATCTTCGGGACATTTATTACTGATATATTTGCTAGCAAATTCTTCCATGTATCGCTGCAGTGATTCTTTGCGATAAATTTCCCCCGCTGATGTAACAAATTGATCATATTGGTCACCACTGGAAAACAACCACACATTTACCGGGTCGGTGTAATTGTTTTTTAATCCAATTAAACATATCACCGTGATAATATTTCACAATTTTGTTGTCAGGAAAATCCCCTTCGTTGATTCCCCACGCGTGAAAATTGTGATCAATAATCTCGATTGGTTTTCCAGCTTTACGATAGCTACCAGAACTATAAAATATTCTCCCGGGTAGCATTTTCACAATGATTGGGATTTGGAGTTGTTTTCCAACTCGGCCACATCGTGCTTTGTTGCACCGGTACCTTTTTTGTTAATAAATTCACTCCATGCGGAAATTTTAGTCGCTCTTGTTTCAGTAAGACCTGTGCCTCTTTTCGCCGCAGTAAAATGTTTTATTACTTGTTCAGCTACACAATTTAACGTTGTCGATAATTTCATTCCTGCGACTTCACTGTCGTTTGGGACCCCCACGGGAAATATCCCATATGTGATTACATTGAACGGATATGCCACATTGTAGTATTGATTATCGATACCAACTAGCGTCCCAGGTTTTGTGTTTTTCGTTAAAATGAATAATCCACCGTTGTATGTTACTCTTCTGCGATGATGAAATATCTTCCACGTCCGAGCGTTGTTTTCAAGTAGTCGATGGACTTCAACAGGTCGATTTAATCGTTGATAGTATTTGATCTGTTCATATAGTTGTTTTCGTTCTTTTTTGAATATTTTTTCTCAGATCTTGTGTAAATGACATCCATGGTGTATTTGTTGATTTTGAGTATACGTGGCGCCATTTAACCGATGTTGACGTTTTGCCTCGCGGATACTTCTAGTGATTCTGGATTTATACCGCGTTGGTGATATTTTCTCATCTAGGTCAAATTTGATTTTAACCCGTACAGGCTCCACATCCACATTTATTTTGTAAATCTGTTTTACTTATATATTAACGAAACAAATCTTCAATTAAAAGTTTGAATGCTAATATAATATAGTGATGGCACAAAATAAATGTAAATCGTTATGGAAAAACGATAACGGAGTATGTTCTCGAAGATGTGTTGGGGAATATTGCGCAATGCACAATCAACAGATTAACAATGGTTCTTCCGGAATGGTGCCGTGTATTAAATGTGGATGTGGTGTTCAAGGAAAAACTCAGCTATGTGCTGAATGCGGTGGTAAGCGGTTTCGTGAATTTGTTAGATATTATCGACGCAAATACGGAGTTGTATATGACGAATATGACTTTATAACCGAAAATTACCAAAAACATCAATTAAACCCATGCATTCTGCCCAATTAATATATGGATCAAATTATATTTGTATCTCACCCTGTTTACGTTGAATACGAGGCATCTCGTGAAGGTATCATACGACATCGGAGATTAAAGAAAAATCTCGGTATCATTGGCAAGTTAGGATATATGCAAATCGGTATTAGATACAACGGAAAAGCCAAAAGTGATAAATCTGCTAGATTTATTTATGAATGTAGCAGCAGAGAGTGTGAACGGACCACCCTTTTCTGACAAAAAATTGATTGAATCCTCAAAACGGAAAATAGAGCCTTCCTACGAAATCTCATATTTTAACCCAAAAAATAAGTCTCCATTTAGCAAACGGAGACTTTACGATTTTTCAATCAATTTTGGTCGCATCGATATGGTCATTCACACTCTCTGCTGCTGCAAGTTAACAAAAATAATAATTTATTTCAGCCAAATATTTGATCGAGTCCTTAGGACTTTACAAACAAATTAATCGCTAACACCTCATCTTGTAAATCAATTAAATTATTTGACTGGTCGGTGAGTCGGAAATTAATTCTCGTTAGCGAATTATTATGGCATCGCATGTAGACAGGATTAATTGGGTTTTCAATAATTAGGAATCCTGGAGGAGCTGTTTGTGCAAACGAATAAAGAATATATCCCTGCTGAGCTTGATTTGATTGCTCTAGATTAATTTGATAGCTTCCTTCAATTGCATCACATGTTAAATTGAGCGCAATCACCGTTGAAATATTCACATTATGCGGGGCAATATGCCTACCGCCACCATCTGGATCATTATTATACCTGAGGAGGACAGTTGAATCTGGTTTTTGTAGCGCCTTGATATCGGTTCTAACAATTCTTGCTAGTTCATCAGCGTTGTATTTGGGAAACTTGAAATTACGCAGATTGTCTTCTGTGATATTGTAATCGATTAGGAATCGTTGTTTACTGTCGCTGTTGTCATTAATTATTGTTTGAATAATTAGTTCATATATATATTCCATGTCAGATATAAGTTGATTTATTATTTCAACGTGTTTTTGCGATTTTGTTTTCCGTAGTTGTTCTAGTTGTGTTTCATATAATTGTTTAATTTCATTAAAATAACCACGGATGTCAGTTAGCGTAAATGAAATAGTAACAGATGAGTCGGCTGTTCCTTTAATGATAAAATTCCATTGCAATGTGTCTTTGTTGGTAAATATAAATCTATCGGCGATTTTTCCTTTTCTTATATCAGATAAATTATCTCGATAACTGGGATTGATTTCATGATATGATTGTACGTCCGCGGTTAAGTCGGTGGCGGATGTTTCCGGTGGTTTTTCAGGCCATTCAAACACTGTTCTTAAGGAGCTGTTATAGATGTGTACAATGTATCCCTCTGTGCTTATTTCAATCGACGACGAGAGCGTCGGTTCATGAAGTTTAATAGCTATTTTTTATTCTTTTCCAGTGATTGATTTTATTCTACGCTGAATTTCAGAATCGATTTGCTCAATTTGGTACGACCCAGTTGGTAACGAAACAGTTTCCCACGCTGGAATACCATCGGGTTTATTCTTATACGAGAACACAAGTGCGTTATTGGGTTGCTGACCGCCAAATGCAACCGATCTGATATTAGGCCAGCTGTGATATACTCGTAATTTTGCCAGCGCGATCTCAACGCACTGGAATCGGAGAAGGGAAGTTCACGCTAAATTCAGGGTTTGTTGATGTTATTGATATCATGCTTGTTCGTATCGGAGTGGTATTCTCCGCGATTCGTTGAAGCAGTTCGAGTGACATTATTGTTAACGCCGTCTTCAATTTCCAATTTCAACATCGCGGAGTTATACAACTGGGTTATCGTGGAAAATTCAACATCGGATATGAACGAATTATCCATTGACAGCGAGATCAACTCGAATAATTTCGAGTATGCGTCAAATACTACCCGGTACCGAGCTGTATAATCGGCGATTTTTTTCTGAGAACACGTTGATAACTTTTTAGTTATCGCGGCGGCGACTGCCGCGATTGTTGTTGCCGCGGAGATAGCAATTGGAACTGCAACTGGAGCCATCATGGTCACCGTTGACAAAATAACCCCGGCGCTGGCCATCACACCGGACACCGAGTACACGGTGATGTCGATGATTGCTATGCTGCGTCGGTATTTTTTCATTTTTTCACGATAGCGCTCAGAAAGTGATTTCAAGTTCGCGGAAAATTCTTTCACGGTATCATATCGATATCGATGCGATTGTGATACCTCTGGGACTATTATCGGTTCAATTGATTTCATCGATGTCATTGTTATTTTAAACCCGCTAGTGTTTTCAAATATTCGCCATCGTTAAGGGGTCCAGGGAAGGCCAGGTGGGTAGATGGGTTGGGATGTCGTAGGTATGGTAGCTTTAGCCTGAAAAATCATCTACAAGTTCTAAACACCAAGTTATTTTTATTCTAATGGTGGAGCTATCAACCGCAACGACATTAAAGTGTTGACCGTTACTCCTGATAATTAACATCGCGGTGTCACCAGAGTAGTTTTTACCGCCCGCGATCATATTAAATTGATCGATAGAGATACACGTTAGCTTGTAGATACCTTCGATCCCCGTTGTACTGTAGATATCATCGCCCCCCGCATCGCCCCTCGTCCAGAGACCGGTGGACAATGTAGTATAAACGTCTCTTATCCAATCCATGGTTCCATGATCGACTGTATACACGACATTTTTAATTCTCATGTGTGGATGCGGAATCTTTATCTTTTCAAAATTTTCTTTTAGTTTACGAATATCATTGTAAATATCTTTGAGAGTCATCGTAGATGTAGCCGGGACACCAATAAACTTATCGACGACGTCGTTGGTGGGGTTTTGTACCTTTTTAAAATCTTCTATTAGTTTAAGAATATCGTTGTAAACGTCGAGATAGGTTTTTTTGATTTCGGTATATTTCATCATCGTTTCATCGCGGCGTTTAAAAAATGAAATCAAAAGGAGGTTAAATTCCAAACCTTTTTGGATGCCATAATGCCCGTTGAGTTGAGAATATGTCGTCGTGATATTGTAACTTTCAGAGCCCTCAAAGAAATTATTAACCATTTCATTGGTGCGTTTTAGTTCGTCAATAGCTTTTTTAACTTCAGCGAGGGTTGGGCCTGTCAGAGATGTGGTTTCAGACACAGGTGTTCTCCCCAAACATTTATCAACGATGGTATTAAGTGTTGTTTGTTTTACCATAAACATATTAATATCTTTGAGAGTCATCGTATATGTAGCCGGGACACCAAAGAAACTATTAGCGACGTAGGCATTGTGTTAATGCTTGCCGATAAACTCGCTAATTCAGCGAGAGTCATGCCTGCCACAAGTGGGGTTCCAAAAAACTTAACAATGACGTCGTTAGTGGGTTTTTGTACCTTTTCAAGATTTTCTATTAGTTTAGAAATATCATTGTAAATATCGAGATAATTTGCCTTGATTTCATTTTTATTCATGATCCTTCCCGCGTCCTTGTTAAAAAAGAATAAAGATAGAAAGTTTTTAATTTTAGCGTGAGTCATGCCAACCACAAGCGGGGTTCCAAAGAATTTATGTACGACATTTTTGCGAAAATTGTTATAACCTCGTATATGATCATCCAGCTCACAGGCGCGGGTGGCAATCATGCTGTCGTGGGCGTCAATCGCGTCGGTGATCGTAGACACATGTTCGCCTTGTTTAAGTTGTCGATCGTTGGAATACAGCGCAATAGTTTTCAGTGGCGTCGCGCTGCCGTATCAAAATGTCATTCACGGATATATTACTGGTTTTCAATTTACCCTGGCGGTCTTGAAATACAACTATTTCGTTCGGGTCAACACTTGCTAAATTTAACGTCTCAGCGATTTCATCTTCAATTATTGTTTTTACATCCTCGATAGAATCCGCAGATGTTTTCGCGGTGGATTTCAACATTGACAGAGATCGTCCCCAAATATCAATCATTATTGTAAAGACTCTAGTATTTTCAATTTATTGATTCTCTAAAATTACCTTGTAATTTCCAATTCGTGTATTTATTTACAACCAGATGAGGTGGTTTCTGTGACGATGAAATCTCCGCGAGGACATTTAATACTTCACTGCCGCATATCGGTGGATCATTTAATTGTTGTGTTGGCAGCGTGGAATAAAAAATCGGAAACTCTTTGAGTTTCATCGAAGAATTTATATACCGCATAAACTCGTTCGGTGGGGCTAGCCCATATGAAATGAAATAGACATTTCCACGTGGATCAATCGCGTATGCAACCCAGTGAGTTCCCGATCCGCTGCTGTTATCAAGATTGATGATACCGGTTTCAACGCGTTTAGGTTTTCTCGGTGATTGATCTCTCATAAAACCCCTCTGAAGATTTTATCGCTAGTTTTTTAGCAGCATCAATTAAATCAAAATTGGACATAGGTAGAATTGGGCTTTCAACTAATAAACCGTTCCTAGTATTCTCAGGCCGGATCCGTGAACGGATCTCCCGCTGTACCATGAATACGGGGTTCCTGGTAGTCTTAGACCCTTTCCCTTTTTTATATCCTTTCCCAGTTGCCTTTTTCAACGCCATCCCTGCCGCGGTTCCAACGGCTCCCAACGCCGCCGCTTTCGCCACCGCTGGGGCAGCCGCTGAAATCAATGCTAGTATTGCAGCTAACAATGGAAATATACCACCTGATTTTATCATGTTGGCGATTGCAGCTTTCGAAAATACAATTTGAATCCCTCGCCGTTTCTTTAGCGCATCATTGAAATGTTTTATTTGACGATTCGTCAGTGATATTTTATGTGTACCGCCGGACATCTGAGCTGGTTTTAAAGTTATTGTGGTTCCACATTCTTTAGCGGATTTTGATCGCAATTTCTTGACCTGACCATCAGTCAGCTTGACACTAACAACACTATATGTCATTTTATTGTAAAACATATTTATGCTTTCAATTGATCTAATTGGAAACTTTTCAAGTTTCATTTACATATTTTCCACTGGTGCATCAATGATTCTCATTCGTCCAACAACGCCTTCTAACAACATTGATTTGTCGCTGAGAATAACAGCAACCACTCTATAATTAACACCACCAGGATCTATACGAGCCCCAAAATGTATGTCAACAACGGATTGCCTTGTTAAATCAAGATGTTCAAGCGAAAAGTAATAAATTGGATACAAGTTCTTAAAATCGAGTTGCGATATTTGCAAACCAGTATCAACATTTTGATCACGACCTATATATGACAGCATCCGATGATACACACGTGCTATTTGGTTGTTTCCGTAATTAAGCTGTATATCCTCAGATGGTTCTTGTTGTCCGTTTATTCTCAGTGAAACCTCACTTACCCCTAATCGATCAAATATCATATGACTGCGTTCTTGGGAGCGTAATCGATTCCGATTCTGCAGCGCTATAAATATATGACGTGGAGCTGAAACGCCTTGTTTTGATCCCAAATGCCATGTAAATGTACCATTAACATTATCCTCTTTGGCATCAGTTGTTGTTGTTAGCCAACTTAGCAATGATTTGCCGCCTGTGTCCATTAAAAAGAGTAGTCGCTCTTCTGTGGTAATTGATGGGGTCATTACTGGCATCCACAATGCTAATTTAGTTAAAACAACTTTACCATCATCGGCACCAGTACGCCAAATTGCATCATTGTCATCGCCTCTTCGCACTAATGCGATTGTGTGTTTGGCTCCATAAATAACTTTTCCGACATTTCTGCAGAATCCAAATATGTGATGGAGTGGAATCGCACATGAAAAATATCGCTGCTGTTCTTGCAATGCTCCTTTTCGTGTTGCAAATCCTAAACTGAAATTAGCATTAACTCCTCTGAGAATGTCAAACGCAGCTCCGGGTCTAGCTCGACGTTCTGGATTAGCTGCTTCTTGTTGATTTGCTTCTGCAGTATCTTGTGCTGTCAACACTTTAATGTATTGAAGGTGGTCAGCGTTATCAGAGGTATCCTTTGCAAACATCATAGATGGACCAGCCGATCTTGTATAATCGTCGGAGTATCTTGCTAGCCCGATTATTGTTGTTGCAACATCAACTTCACGGTCTATTGATTCAATTTCTTTTCCATCAATGAGATATCTTGCACTTTCAAATAACGCCATTATGCCATTATTAACAAAACCATTTCGGATATTTGGATCATTTGCATATGGGGTATCAGCTGCAACATTTGTTACGAGTTTTCCTTCTACTTCGATAAATGCTTCACATGGCAAAAATTATTTACTGGTATCTTGAACTTGAAGTTCAATTCGCGATCGTAGGTCGGGTTGTATTGCATGATAGGAATAGTATTGATAATTGCGGACGGAATTTATGGGTACTGGGGCTTCCATATCAAACGCGGGATCAGCCTGTTGTTTAAACATTTTATTAACATACTAGTGTTTTCAATTGTGAAACTCTTTGTAATCATCGTCGTTTTTGTTTTCGTTTCAAACCACTTCCTGCTATGGCGTTCATGATAGCGCTATCTGTTACCGGTGAAGCCGTCAACGGCGACGGAGTCACCGAAGCAGCCAACGACGCTGGTATTTCTTCCTCTGCGCTATTTATTGCTTTGCTGATTTTTGCAGGCATCACTGTAGTTGATGGCAGCACCGTTGGTTTCTTTCGCACCAATGATGCTATTTTATCTTTCGCGGCAGAAAATGCCTTTCCGGCAAGATTTCCAACAGCGCTGATTCCCTTATCACGAATAATATCAATGGCTTTCATTGATAATTGTTTAGCTAACGGCGCCACTTTTGGGGAAATTCTTGTAAATAGCCACGCAATGGTATTGCCGAAACCATCTCCGTAATATGCTCTATAAACAGGCAATCGTGAGTTCACCACGTAGACGCTTACGGGTTTATCATGGTTGTAGTGTATGATCATCTTGTTATAAAACTAGTAGTTTTTCAATTAGTGATCAATCGCTAAGATCCATAGGATTTTCATAATAACCATGAACGTCTCTGTGATTTTCAACTAATTCAGCAATGAGTTCTCGATATACATTAATGTCCATGATACCACCGGCAAATAATCGTCTACAGATATCAGCTGCTTCATTAATTATCTCGACGGAGTTGTTTCCGGCTCGTTTCCCTCCGATGAGAACTTCCAGCCGTGATATATCACTGAGAATGTTACCAGGACAAGTAACGCTAGTGTTTTCAACTATGCCGCTGCCTAAATATCCATCTCCAGTTGACTCTTCTTTAGCAAAAAATCCAGTTGGATACTCTTTATCTACTCTACTCAATACTTCGTCTTTAAAACTCTCAAAATCATTGCGGATACTTTTTGTGATTCTAAATCTATCACGGTTTGCCAGGTATACTTTTTTTATCCAATTCTCGTCGTTTTTTATATACTCTTTATACCCTTTATTTACAGCTATTTCTCTTTGATTGAGTGAAAAATTCCGCGCGGTAAAGTTAATTAAATTATTGTCATCTTTAAAATTTTTAATTATGCTGTATGCATAGTGTGTAAATATACTTTGCGGTGAATACATTTTTTCTATATTAATGTCTCCTTCCTCTTCTTCTGGTTTTCTTGCAGTAGCACCTAGTTTTTCTAGTACTCGCTCTTTTTTTTTGTTGTTGCCGTGAAGTAGTTACTATATCTACTGGAAGTGTTTCTAAAGACTTTTTTATTTGTTCGGTCTCTGCTGCAATTTGTTCAAGCACACCAAGAACAGGCACTTCTCGTCGCTTGCCTTCCTCAGGAATATCCCCAAATATTTCTCGTTCAGTTGCTGTTTTCACATCGCTGGTCGCCTTAGTTACCGGGGCGAACAGTTGTTCACTTGACACAGAAAAGTCAGTCTGCGCTTGTTGTCGTTGTTGAAGTTTCTCACGAAGTCTGTCTCGAACCGGTATAAACTTTTTAATTGCTGCTAGCCGCTCTCGGGCTAATTTAGTTGTAAGCGATTCACCTACCATATAGTGCTTGTGAACTGAGTTTTCAAATGTGAAACTATAACAATTAAAAGCTGAGTTATTAAATAATGTACCATCAAGCTAACGTATCCATCTCCGACAAGGTTAAACTGTACGACGCTATCCGCGAGTGTTTCAGAAATAACATCGCTGGGGGTTTCAGAATTGTAATATCTGAGAACGGCGATGAACGATTTTTGTTAACGACGCGGCAACAACAACTACGTGAAAATGGAGGCGTCACGATGATTACTTGCTACCACAACCAGATCATCCAGTACGCACATAACTGCATGAGCAAGCCCAAACTGCTGAGTATCCTTTCAGGAGAAAATCCTATGTGAGTGTTACAAAAAACGCAAAAAAAAATAAATTTTTTACTGAAAATTACTGAAGGCCTATTTTTTATAGTAACGCTCACGTGGTTATGATACTGGTTTTTCCTCGTTTAGTATTTTTCTAATATCACGAACCTTAGAACTAATTTCAGCTCGTTTTTGATACTCTTGGCCGAGCTTTTGAGGTGTTGCTTCAACGGTGCTAAATAGCGTTATAAATGCATTAATATCTTTACCGTACAAACAAGCATAGATGGACTTTTGAATTCCTTTCACGAGTCTGTACATCTTAGGTAAAACATAACGACCCTTACTAGACTGATACTCAATATCTTCATATTCCGAGGCAATCCTGTCACAGTCGAGATCTTTAGATAATATTATCCCTCGATTCTTTAAAATTGAAATTTCAGCAATTATACAATTTACTTCTTTGATATCCATATTTTTATAAAAATATAAATATAATACATTTTACCTCTAATTATTAAAAAAAAAAAACCACTCATTTGGCAATCCCGCTGGCGCCCTATGACGTCAGAGAGACCCAGAGGTTACTTTATTAACTCAATTAAGGACAGCACAACACGCATCTTTGGAACTCCTTGGGTGCCTTCGCATCCAAGTAAGCCCGAAGTAACCCGAAACATACATCTCGGGCGGGAGGCCTATCGTGGCAAACACCATCTTAGACCGCGCAGAAGATATGCTTGGGAGACATCACTACATGTACTTAATTAACTTAATTAAGTTAAACCCCATTTGGCAATCCCGCTGGCGCCTTATGACGTCAGAAAGACCCAGAGGTTACATATACGACAACACATCTTTGGAACTCCTTGGTTGCCTTCACATCTAAGTAAGCCCAAAGTTGGGGGACGGCACAATCTCATATATACTTAATTAAGGATGGTATTATTCAATGAAACGATTGATGTGGGACGGCACAATTCCATATATACTTAATTATGGATGGTATATACAATGAAACGATGATGGAATTTGTGATGTAATGATGTAGGGGCGGCACAATGCCATATATATCTAAGCTCGAGTGTTGCGGCAGATTGTAGGCATACATATACTTAATTAACTTAATTAAGGATGGATTATAATTCAATGGAACGATGATGGAATTTGTGATGTAATGATGTGGGACGGCACAAGACAGCACAAACCTGAAACGACGGGGCAGATTTTCTACTGCCAATCCAACCAATAAAAAGCAACCAAACTAAATTAACCCGGTTGCATGATTGGCAAAAGACAACCACACGCCCGTGTTAATGGCGTTGGTTAGTTTTGATTGGTCGATTGGCTTTCGAAAGCCCCAAGCTTATTACGAGTCATAACATATATAAGGCGACTAATACAGCAGCGCTGATTCACGGGTGTTGTTATTTTATTTCCTTGAATTACTTATTAATACTGTTTTACAACATTTAAAACAGACAAATATTTGAATAAAACACTAAAGAAAATAATACAGTTGTTAGATAACAGCGTGTATTTTCCCTGTTCTAATTCTCTAGACAAAATGCATTATCGATTAGATCACAAAGAGCTGTATACAGAGGAATTTTAACCACGCCCACCTACTTCAATGAATGGAAAACACTAGTGCTTCACGCTCGTTTCGGCTGAGCGAACATAGGTAATGCGCTGGATTATAAAGAACGCGTTTGTTTTAAAAGTGTATTATAGATGGTCTAAATAAATACAACTGTTTAAATAATGCAGTTTTAGCCAAAGCGACAATAAAAGGATTTAAAATTGATAAAAATACAACTCTACCGAAACTATGTATTATACTCCATTACAGTCACGTGCGCGCGCCTAGTCAAGGTATACAGGTAATAGCAGACGGCACAATTCCTTTGACGTCAATATACAAGGGAACTTAGTGAGTAGTGTGTGAGTTGCGGCTGATTTATCCATAAAGGATTTATCTCCTTGAATCGTTTCAGGTGTATACGAATTTTATTTTATGACCATTTCTTTTCTACAGAGTTAATTTAGTTATATTTTCTGCAACAAATCGTATTGAAGACCTACAAATGTCAAAGTATCTACTGGCTTCATTTATTGATTGAAATATTTTCTCCTCTTTGGTTTCTGAATCAAACGATTTGACCCTAGGGGTGCCTACCAGCGTTGCTTTTTAAAAAGTTATCGCGCTGGGAAATGGATTGAAGATTCTCAAGACAATTATCAGTCTTCACGCCATTTATGTGATCAATCACAAATCCATCTTTAATCAATCCGTTATGACATTCAAAAATAATTCTATGACAAAGATATTTTTTATTTCTAACACTAAGGAGCAAATATCCCATATTATTCAGAAATCCAACCGGTTTTTTTAGTCTGCGGTGCCTGACAACACCATCACTGGAGGCTTCGTAATTAACAAGCACTGGATGGGGTCTGAAATCTTGGCTCATTCGTACAATAATACTACTTATCTAATTTATTATCTGCTTTAATTATAAACCTCTGGATATAATCTTGAGGGGTTTTGATGATTTTGTCATCGTTAGGGTCAATGACGGTATTTTTTATTCGTTTGTTATAATAGCGTTTTAGTTCCCTGTATCGTTTGCCGCCGCAACTGAGACATAATTGTGATTTTCCTCTAACGCCCACCCCACATTGGAGGCATGGGAGAGGGCCCAGGGAACCGTTGCGAACGCTTTGTAAATGATACCCACAGAATTCGCTTCTGCATGATTTGTTACACGGGGTTGTTGATCCAATCATTAGCCACTTGCAGTGATTCATTATACTATATTTTTCTATTTAAATACTTGTTTTAATTATAATATGAAGGAATTCAAGAGATTATCGAAAATTTAGCCTTGGAAAAATACTAAATTCAATCTCGATAAAGAGTTCAAGAGATTATCGAAAATTAAGCCTTGGAAAAATGCTAATTTCAATCTCGATAGAGTCTCTGATACACCAAAACGTCTAATCGGTGATAGAACTATACTAAGTAAAATCAGGGAGTGTTTTAATGAATTCTAACGAGACGGTGCAGCATACTGTTGGTCGACATTTCGAATTATTGATGAAGATATCAATGTACCCAACATCGATGCTACTATGAACGATGAAAGAGCAGCTGAGATAATTTCACATCTTGGCTGGAAATTCAAGTGTAAATTGCAAAGCAATTCCCATCAGAAGTATTTTTTTTCAGAATAAAATTCATTATCGAAGTCGAAGGCAAATTTATCAAGGATAAATTTGCACCAATCCTCAAGGATAAAAAACTGTCATTGTAAGTAGAGATTCCAAACCAGGAATTCTAACTGGAATTGACAAACCATACTACGAAAGATCTTATCCTGTAACAGCAATTGTTTATGGGATATATCCGTTAAATGATAAACCCGATATTGCAAAACTAGCTCCTATGAAATATTCTAGTTCACTGAATTGTGTAGCAGCACGGGTAATGGAACACTTCACAAATGCATCCTGAGGAAATAAACTAACTGATCTGCGACGTAGGAAAATAACCGAATGGGAACTGACAGTGAAACAGCACGGTGCAAAGATTTCTGATATAGCTAAATTAGAAGCATCATTAAAATTCCCAATATCGGTAACGACAATAACCGGAGAAGTATTATACGAACCGAAATATCAATCGCGAGGGGCTCCAATGAAAATTATTGATCATAACAAACACGCGTGGACGGCTGCAGTAACAATATTTCCACGAGATAGAACCGTGAGATATATCCCTAAGGAGTTCGTCGGGGATGTTTTTTATAATGAGAAATTATTCGATGCTATTCACACGCTGTGTAAGGATGATCCTGTGTCAGTGTGGTTACTTAGAAGTGATGAAGATCCCGAAATAGGATTTGATCAATTTGTAAGACCAAATGGTGAATTATATCGCGTTGAAGAATTAGATAACAGAATGAGAAAATCGCTTGTGAATTTGCCTTGCAATTTCCATTTTCATCGGAAAATCCAAAAGAGATTTCATTCCATGAAAAACTACTCGCGGATAGCTTCACAATTCCATCAGTGGTAGCTCACTTCGCAAGAGAAAAAAACTCATGGCGTCCAACACAAAGTGATTTTCTCGAGGACGTTAAATTGAGTTGCGTCGAATTTGGTCATGGAGGACTGAGGAATACAAAATACCATCGTGACGGTATGATTTCAATTGATATATCCGCGTGTTATCCTGGAAGTTTTCTCGGGTATGGAGAGTGTAGTAACTATTTTAAACGATTTGGACACCCCACACATGAAATGACTCGTGTTGCGATTAATGGGCCATTACCTGATTTTGATTTAACCGGATTCGCTCGTGTGATATCATTTGAACTCGCTACAGGGTTACATCCGTGTAGTTATGTTTGGCTTGGTAGACATATATCTGAAAAGGCCTGGATGCAAATAGTGTTACTACAATATATGATTGATTGTGGTATGCTAATATCGTTGATTGTTTCCGAAGCTATTATATGCTATCGAGCTCAGAAAGAAGTTTGGCTACCACAACCCGATCTAGATCGTATAATTAGCGAACAGCGAAAACAGTTTCCAGATTTCAATGAAGAACAAATCATGAATTGGTCTAAGGAGTTATTTAAAATTAAAAAAGAACAAGCAAAAGATTTTGGACGAAGAATAATCGGTAAATTTACCCAGGGTGGAAGATAAGACAATGCAAAATATTCTTCGCGGTTGATCATAGACATCGCTGAATACGATTTTATTGTAACGGATTTAACGAAACAGGGAAAACTTGTAAATCGTAAAGACGCTTTCCTGTCCGATGGAAGACGATTAGGTACAATTGTTACCTATTGTGATAGATATATTAAACAATATACGCATTTGAGAAGTTCTATGCTAGCTTATGCTTCTATCAATTTATTTTCGATGATAAATAGATTTCCTAATACCGCAGTTAGAGTAGCCACTGATTCTATGTATATCCACGAGAAATACAAATCAGATGTAGCTAAATTCACAGATCCGGAGGCAAATTGGGGATGTTGGAGATTTAAAAAGGAGACGCTACATGAGTATTGTGAATCGGCAGATGTTACCATGGATGAAAAGTACTTAAAGTGTGATGAGATTCAATCCGAATTTTCTAATGCACCACCCGTATCTGATCCAATATGTAGATACAAGACAGTTTATTTAAACGGTTGTGGTGGGTCAGAAAAGACAACTCGAGCAATTGAATTATATCATAGAAACGCTTGCGTTTCAAAATCAAACATGATTGTCCTAACACCAACTCACAGACTCGCCAGAGAGATGAAACAACGAGGGGTAAATGCCTGTACTTATCATAGATTCTTTCAATGGAAAGGCGATGAATGGACCCCTGATCGAATGGGTGATAAATTCATTCCTGAAATCATAATTTTTGATGAAATATGCACAGTATCGTTGAAAATATTACAAACATTTCTTGAGTGGATGTTATTGAAAAATACAAAAGTCGTCATGTGCGGTGATCACGGCCAACCACCACCATTTATCGGTGCATCCCCACATGAATGGCTAAAGGGTTTTGTAGACTATTATGAAGAAATTACCACTGATTATAGATCACTTGATGAACAATTACGCGAGTTCAAAGCGCTAATTAGATTACAGCCGGATAAAATCCAATGTGAAATAGCGCGTGAAATAATTTCAGAAACTCCCATGAATAATTTTTGGGAAACGTGGAGACCAAACGATTTGATAATTGCAAGTAGAAAAATAGTCAGAGACACACTTCAGATGAAGTTATTTGAAACGCATAAAGAAAAATTTGCAACACTTCCAGTACCGTTGTGTTATAGGCCTTCGGATACACGAAAATAGAATATAGAAGTTGATATTCCAAGACCAAAATCCAAAGGATTTCAAAGACAGAATTTAGTGTTAAATGATATTGTGCTGGTTGATATCAGCGTCGTTGAAGATGCATTGCGTGCTAATAATTCCCCGTGGACGCTAAATTACGCAGCAACAATGCATTCTGCACAGGGATTGACTATATCAGATACAATTGTTTGGATAGTGGAAAATCACATCGAATGGTCGAATTTAGTCTATCTTGCAGTATCCAGAGTACGAAGAACAAATCAACTTCGAAGAATTGTTTTCGATGATGACACCACAATGGATGATGCTAGCATCGTTGATGTTAAAATTATTGATAAAAAACTCTCCGGTTACAAACAACAAGACAAAAAAAAAAACAACGAGAATTTGACATTGATGCTGAATTAATAATTACGCTGAAGCAACAACGGAATAATCACTGCGCAAGTTGCAATTGTATAATGCGTTGGCAGTATTCTGATAAAGATCCTCGCCAATTTACCGTAGACAGAAAAAAATATCAGTCTCGGTCATGTCAGAAACAATGTGATGTTGACTTGTCTTGAGTGCAACAGACGCAACGGCGCTAGTTAAGACCCCGCGGTGGTAATTGAGTATCGTCAGGAATCACTTGTAATTGTTCGCGTGTAAACCCCCGCTGAGGGGCAGTTGAATCCAATTTATAGATTGAAGGTCTACCAGTTGATCGTGTTATAGTAGATATCTTGTGTGCAGTAACACTCCAAATAGGATCAGTAGCCCTTTTTCTGCCACCTTCAAGCTCTCCTGGTTCGTATAAATACCTAACAGTGACATTACTACCAAGAATTGGTTGGGAAACGCTATAATCTTTTTGTGAAATTGTTCGAATTTCCATTTTAGGTATATTCTTTTTTTTAATTGCGTTGATAGGTTTCATGTTGATTGTCTTAGTAATCTCATTATTCAGTGCGGTAATCAAAGCAGGTAACCTTTTGACCCATTCATGGGATCGCTTTTCTTGGATGAATTCTTTTGCGTATTGATATCGAAATAACCGCTCAGCAATCGTCCGATTAAATCGTTCTAAAATTGCCTGATCGCGATGTAGTGCAGTATGCCCCCGTCTGATGGTGACATTGTGATCTTTCATCGCAGATAAAACAGCGCCTTGAAATTCCTTGCCAGGATCGACTTGTAATAGATTTGGCCAGCGTAGTAGGCCTCGTCGATAAATTTTTTCAAATGCAGAAGCAACTTCAGGTGATGATTTTGTTTTTAACGGTTCTGCTTGTTTGTATCGACTCGCAACGTCAACTACGGTTAGCGCGTATTTGTAACCGTTTTCATGTGGTAAGAATAATATATCAGCCTGATGAACTTCATTAGGGACAGTCACATCAAAATGTGAGTAATTAATTTGTTTAGGCGGTGGTAGATAAATTTGCCATATAGCCTGTTTGGATAACCAATTAGCCGCAGTGGCCTTTTTCACTTTTGCGGCGTTAGCGAGTTTATTGATTGCAGCGTTACCCCTCCAGTATCCCCTTTGGAGAATAATAAATAGATTCCATATTATTAATTACCAGCGCCCATCATCAATTTGCCTTTCATAGCCGATTTTACCAACCACGAAGCCAATTTTTCTTTGAAAGATTTATCAGGAATAGCATTTCACGCATGAATTAATTTCACATCCTCGAGATGCCTGTTTTGCAGATTGCTGCTTTTATATGCAACATCATGAGCATGACACGCCTTATCAATAGCGTTTATCGGATACTCGCCGGGTCGGGGTTGATTTTGATCATCAAGTCTGATATCTAATCGTGTTCCGGGGCCACAGTAGCTATATCCTGGAAGGTGCTTTTCTCCGGGGTACTTTGCCCATGGGGTACCAGGGAGCTTTGCCAATTTGGCTGCGATATCACCTCCTCGTTTTTTTTTAAAACATCCCTGGATTTCATAGAAACAAATCTAAATTTTTTTGTACCACATGTTACACATCTACCAGTAAGTGCTGATCTGTTATTTTTAGCTGTAATCTTCGTCACATCATTTGTGCTAGTACGCGTTTTACACTTCACACAATATAGATCCATAATTTATGTATAGAGATATGGATATAATTGATTTTTCAGCGTCTAGAACCAGTTAAGCATCATGCAGCGCTACCAAACTCTATCCGCGCGATTATATTCGGGCCATCTGGATCCGGCAAGACGCAATTGTTGCTCAATTTAATAGTGAGATGGATGAAGTGGGATAAGTTGTATTTAGTTGCTCCTAGCTTAGATGATCAGCGTTGCTATGAAGTGTTAAAGGATTTTAAGGAGAATGCATCAGAAATTAAGGGTGAGAACGCCATTGATTTTATAACTGATATTGACGAGGCACCATCCGTGGATGACCTTGATGGGAGCATTAACAATTTAGTCGTATAAGACGATGTGATGTTAGACGATCAAAAAATCCCAGCTAGAATATTTTCCCGAGGCAGGCATAAAAACACTGACGTAATATATGTCACTCAACGATACACTCAGATTCCAAAAGTGATCAGAGATAACTGTAATATTCTTGCTGTGTTTAACGGCGTTGATACACATACGTTACGAAATATTTGGCAGACATGGTGTTCCGATATGGACTTCAATCAATTAAAAAATTTCTTTAGTAACGCTCATTCGACCCCGCATGGATTTATAACAATAAATTTACATGATCCTGGGACACGATATCGTATCGGACTCGATCAAATATTCAATTGAAATAAATTATTATTTTTGTTAACTTGCAGCAGCATAGAGTGTGAATGACCACATCGTCGCGACCAAAATTGATTGAAAAATCGTAAAGTCTCCGTTTGCTAAATGGAGACTTATTTTGTTTGGTTTAAAATATGAGATTTCGTAGGAAGGCTCTATTTTCCATTTTGAGGATTCAATCAATTTTTTCTCGGAACAGGGTGGTCTGTTCACACTCTCTGCTCCTAATGTCATTACGGGTTGATTCCGCCTGGTCTAGTTATAGATCATATTAACCGGGATCAACTTGATAACAGAATAGACAATCTTCGTGCGGTAACCCCACGAGAAAATAGTCTTAATTGTGCACCAAAAGTCAGATTACAATTTTGGCGACCTGTAATAGGTATTATGAACACAACGGAGCGATATTTTCCTTCGACGCGTTCTGCTGGAAAGTATTGCAACATTCATCACACATCTATTAAAAATGTCGCAGATGATATAACACTTGCATCATACTCAAAGCGATTTCATTGTTGGGTTTCATTTGTGTATCAATAAAATATGTTCGGAAGATACATACAATAAGACAGAAGATTTCCTTTAGGTATATGAACGACGAAAATATTGCTCAGTTGGTTAGCGAACTTGGCAAACGTGCAACATATCTTCCTGCCGGGAACACGTTTACGTCTGACTGGCTTGAACAAGAATATCTTGGTGTTACATCAATGAGAGACCAGGGAAAACCGTCTTATCGAAACTAATATAGAATTATAAAACTTCTCATTGAGGCACGTACAAAGGTGCTTTTGAAACACAGAGACAAATTGGCGTTGTTTGTTCCGGCGGGTAGAATAATTAAGTCGATTAAAGATTCTCTCAAAGAAACCTACAATGTCAGCAAGCTAAAGCTGTTAATGCCGAATTGGAGAAGCTTTTGAATTCGCCGTTGTAGGTGATACTATCAAATATTAATTCTAGATGTGTTTGTTCGCGGTGATTTGTTTTTCTTTGATTTCATCGATTTTTTTTTCTTCTCGATGTCGTTTTCAGCGATGAGTAATAGAATAATTACGGTGGTAATTATGAATAAAAAAAACAACTTTGATATGTTTTCATTGTGTATTCATAGATGAGTAATTGTGACGAGTAAATATGACGAATAAATATGACAAATAACAAGTAACAATAAGTGATTTTTAGGGCTCGGTGAGCTAAATCCAGCGATAACAGCGATTAGTAATCGCCGACTATTAATTCTAGAGATATAATTACCACGTAATTACCTATATATGATTATTAATCATAGTTACTCATCCGATTTTACTTGAATAATTTATACTACAACGGCACTCTTGCCCGGAATTATCGATCATAATTACTGATATAATTATTTATGATTTTTAGATTTTTTATTTCTTTTAATAATATATTTACATGCCTAGCAATGCAAAATATTTATCAGATCTTGATGTCAATAATATTATTTCGTTAGGAGGAAAGGAGAAACCGATTAGCATCGCTAGCAAATACGGAATTGCACTGACAAGGTTGTATCAAATTTGGGCAGACGCTTCTCCTAATAAGAAATTTCCTGGTGGTTTCGCTGGCAATCAAGCTGGTAAAAAAATTAACTGAAACGGCTAAACAATTACTAGATGAAACCAATCAAAAACGAGAAGAGGTTTCGAAAATCCGAGACGATTATATAAAGTTACAAGCTGAAATAAAGCGCGGAGATGAACAGATTGAACAAAAAATACAAACACTACAAACAATGATAGGTAAATATAATTTACAGCTGCGACAGCAACAGCTAAAAGAACTTTTAAGTCAGTTACCTAATAATTAACAACAAATAAAAACTCTTACTGAACAACAACAACAGCAACAGCAACAACAACAAAAACAAAAAAAAAATAATTATGGATTGAACACAACAAATCAACGAGAACAATAATATTATTGCGTCATAGCGTAAAAGTATAGAACAACTTGATAAAACTATAGCGGATAATGACAAGATCGAAAAAGAACTTACCAAGATTTTAGCTAAAAAAAACACCAGTGTGAACTCACCTGCGGCGAATTCGTCGACTGGGACTAGATCTCCGCAGGTAAATTCGCCACATCAACGCCAACGAGTAAACACACGAAGAAAACTGTTGAGCAACTAATGGCTGATGCACTATTACTATTAAAAAATAATACCCTATCTGAATTTTATTTTTGAAAATAATTTATTTTTGAAATTTTATTTACAGAAATTTTGAAATAATTAATTTTTTTGTCGTATTTTTTTGTCGTTTTTGTCGGTGAAAACCCAGCGATTCGCTAAATGAAATCGACATTTTTAAGGATTTTCAAAAATTCCATTTCATGGATTTTCACCAGCGAGGATTCTCAATAGCGTATCTTTGTCAATACAGTTTCTAGCGTATTGTGTTATTTGATCATAAAACAGGTAATTGTAGCAATCCCGTTAATAGATAGCCGGCCACGTTGAAAATCTGTTAGCAAAAATTTATCGTTACCTAGTTCAGATACAATAAAGTTAAAACTCGCGATTGAGTTTTTAGAACATTCTTTAACAGCATCGTACAATTTGACTTCGTCGTGGATGGTCACATTGGCGTGGCGATATATTATTTACATTGATGAAAATTTAATTTACGATGAAAGTCCTTGAAATTGCTTTGTTGAAAATCTTGTGTCAACGCGATTGTGTTTGCTGGTATTGGCTTGGGAAACTCTACTGTGAATTACGGTGATTTTGTTGTTAGCGAAATTAACGTTGTTTTCACCAGTGTGGTATTTGGTGCGATTTGTTGGAGTATCGGGGGTGTCTCTTGTTGTGACATTATTGATATTGTTGCTTTGTATTTCCAATTTCAACAACGCTGATTTATAAACCGTGGTGATTGCAGAAAATTCCACATCAGTGATAATTGAGTCATCAAGTGACGCTGAAATCATCGACGATAACTGCGAGGATGCATCTGACACAATTGTGTATTTTGATGAATATTCCCGAAGTTTTGTTTGTGATCACGATGATATCTTTGCTGTGACCGCGGTTGTGACTCCTGCAAGTGTTGTAATTGCGGATAACTCAATTGGAACTGCAACCGGGGCAATCATTGTGACCGACAATAAAATAACACCGGTGCCTGCCAATAACCCGGACACCGAATAAACAGTAATGTCAATTGCGGTTATTCTTCGGCGATATTTTTTCATCTTCGCGTGATATTGTTGTGAAAGTGATTTCCATGATGCAACATATTCTCTCACAGTGTGTATCTGTAATTCATCGTTGAATTAATCTTCTACTGGTATATATGTTATAAATTCCAACGTGATCATCTAGATTAATTATTCCAGTTTCTGGGACTTTTGGTTGTGCTGGTAATTGATCTTTCATGAATGCACCTCTGAACTGTTTTATTGGAAGTGTCGCTACAGCGTCGGCGAGATCAAAATTGGATAACGGAATCACAGGTTCAGTTACATCGTGTATTTGGTGCGCCTGCTTCCGGGAAGTCTTAATCCCATTCTCTTTTTTTATTGGAAATGCCAGCATTTCTTGTAACGGCCCCACCTGTGACTTTATCGAGAACCTTTTTCGTTCCACATCCTGCAGCACCTAATTACGCCCCAGTTGCAAGCGCCGCAATTGCTGGAATCAAAAATGGAAATATTCCACCGGATTTACTTATATCGGAAATTGCAGCTTTTGAAAATTTTAACTGAATTCCTTTTGATGCAGATTTAGCTTTATTGAAATGTCCTAGTTGAGTTTTTGTCAACGACAATTTATGTTGCCCTGATGACATTTGTGCCGGTTTCAATGTTATTGTTGTCCCACACGTTGTATAATCTTTTGATCGTAGTTTTTTAATCTGACCAGGTGTCAATGAGACATTTACGTAATTATATGACATTATTGTAAAACGCGATCATCTAATTGTCTGCAACGTCAATCAAAGATTTTCTACAGGTGCATCAATAACTCGCAATTTTTCACCGCCACCTTCAAGGATCATAGATTTGTCACTGAGCATAACCGCGATAGTCCTAAATCCTCCGGCAGGAGCAACTACACGAGCTTGAAATTTAACATCAACGACGGAGTGTTTTGATAGATCAAGATGTTGCAACGAAAAGTAATAAATTGGATACAGCGTTTGAAAATCCAACTGGGATATTTGCAAACCGGTATCAACGTTTTGATCTCTCCCCATAAATGACCACAGCCGATGATAAACTCGACCAATTTTTTTTTCAGCGTAGTCGAGGAAAGATTTTCAGATGGTTCTTGCTGATTACCTATTCGCAATGATACCTCAGAGACACCACATTGATCAAATATCAAATGAGAATATGTTTGAAGATCAGCACCTTTGGTCCGATTAAGATTTTGCAACGCAACAAAAACATGTCTTGGCGCTGAAACGTTTTTTGTTAGCGCGAGTTGCCAGGTAAATATACCGGAAAGTGGAGATGATGTAGTAGCTGTCGTAACCTCATGCCATGCTAATAATGACCGCCCTCCCTGATCCATAAAAGATAACATCTTCGCTTCAACAGTTAACGACGGGGTGATAATTGGCATCCATAGTGATAGTCATGTTAATTGTACAGCCCCAATTTCAACACCAATACCACGCCACAGCGGAAGATCGTCGTTGCTATTTGGCTGCAACACAACTGTGTGACTGGCCCCAAATATAACTTTTCTGATATCTCTACAAAATCCAAATATATGTGACAACGGAATTGTACAAGAAAATGTATCATTCGCGTTCAACATCTTTCTTCGAGTTAATAATCCAGAGTTGTGATTGGGATTACCACCATAAACAACAGCTTCAACATCGGCGTCATCAGCAGCGGCTGAAACCTTTTATGGCCGTCGCAACGTAAATGGATGAAAATCAGCAAAATCGGTTTGATCCTTTGCAAACATCATTGAATGACCCGCCGATTTAATAAAATCATCAGAATATCTAGCTAACTCAACAATAGTACTAGCAACATCAACATTGTTGTCAATTGACTCAATTTTAGTGGTACCAATTATATACTGCGCGGAGCTAAATAACGCCATTATACCGTTGTTGACAAATCCAACCGCAGTGTTACCCAAATTAACATAAGCAGTACCATCACGCTGTCTTAATCTTCCTTCAACCTCAATAAATGCCTCACATGATAGAAAATACTTAGATGTATCATCAAATCTAAGTTCAATACGCGATCGTATATTCGGATCCTGAGCGGTATATTAAAAATATTGGTAATCCCGAACAGAATCATTTCGCTGCGCAGGGGCATCTACGTCAACAGCGTTGTCAATCTCGTGTCTAAACATTATATTGAACATTATGATCTAAATTGATAATTTTAGACCCGAACCAGTAAATGTTTCTAGTTTTTCTGCTGCCACTTTGTTGATTTCGTTAGCAATCCTCGCTGGCATATCCGCCGTTGACGGCAATTTAAACGGGGTGTTATCCGTTTTTTTTTTTGCATCAGCTACGCAATTTTTTCTTTCGCAGCGTTAAATGCACGAGTTACAGCCTCAGTTGCAGCAGACTTACCAACAAACCCGATAGCCTTTGAAGCTAATTCTTTTCCAATTCGAAGTATTTTTAGCAATTCTTGTAAATCATCCAGTAACAACATCACCAAGGCCATCCCCATGTGTCAATTTCTATACAGGTAATCGTGAATTTACAACATGAACAGGCCTAGCTCGATTCATGCTGCGAGCTATTATCATCATATTAAAATGTTAATGTTTTCAAACTGTATTTTACTTAATCACTGTAATAGTCATCATCAAGTTCATTAACCAAACTACGATACATTGGCATATCCATAACGTGTCCACGAAATAATCTTTGACAAATTTCAGATGCCTCGTTAATTAATTCCGGAGAATTATTTCAAGCTCGCGTTCCCCCGATGAGAATTTCCAATCGTGATATATCATCGAAGATACTTTTTGAACATGGTATTACACCACCGTGGTATCCTTCACCGTAAACACTAGCAGTTTCTTCAGGTAGCGGCGTAGATAAATCGGCCTCTGCCGCTACTTTTATTTCTTCAGGATCACTTGTAGAAGTTAGTTGACTGATCAAATATAATGGAGGTTGTCTACTTTGTTGTTTTACTATTCGCCAAAGTTTACTAAAACCTGTATCGCCACGTGGCAGTATAGATTTACCCATCCTCGCTAAATACAATTTTTTTTACAAAAGTTTCCTTATCATCAATGGCATCTTCATACCCTTTCGCCATAAATAATTTTCTACTACTATATGTATTATTGATTTGATCAGCAAAGTAGTCATCATCTTGATATTCCTTCTTTGTCACACTAGTTATTACCTCGGGTTTAAATATCACATACGGGTCAAGATTCCTTCGCGCTCTAGGGGATAACAACGACTTAACAACAACTGGAGAATCACTGACGTCTATTTCACCAAATTGTCTCGCAGTTTCTTCTTCTTGTTGTTGTCGTTGTTGTTGTCGTTGTTGTTGGCGTTGAGCACTTACTATATCACTAGGTAGAGTTTTTAAAGATGTTTTTATTTGTTTAGTTTGCGCTGCCACTTTAGTGTTATCTGTGGCAACCTCTGCAATCTCTGTACTAACCCGTTCAGTTGCAGCAGTAATCGGTTTAAATAACCGTTCAGTGTCAGTGGTAAATTCAACATATTGTTGTTGTTGAGATTGTAAATTATCTCTAAATGGGTCCCTGATTGGAAGAGATTTTTTAATTAGCTAACCGTTCTCTAGATAATCTCGTTATTTGAGCTTCTCCGATATTCGCCATGGTATTTAAAATTATTATTTCTTAATGGCGTTACCGTTGTGAACATTTTTTGTAATATTTTTTTAACGATTGTGGAACCCTTAACCGCCTAAAAGGTGGTTTGTTCAGCCGTGTACGTTCGATTTATTAATTTTTTTTTAAAACCTTTATTTTGACGATCTGAGACTTATGATATTACGATATTGTGGAACCCCGGGATCGCGTTGAAAAAATGGTGGGCTCAGCCTCTCTGGTGCTATTCGACAAAACACATCTTTAACGACCTCGCAGCCAATAATCTTTTTGTAAAAGCGATAGAACTCATTCAGAAATCTACGAATATATCCGCCAATCAACAACAAAATTGTTTATAAAATATGAAAATCCATAACTACCAACCAAAGTGATCTCCCAAAATGCATCTCTGTATTATTTTTACAAAGTCAACATGGAAACGATATAGGTCAATAGGACAAACTGCTTGATGTTACAATTTAAGGAAGTAACGATTAGGCATTTACCTTCATGTAATGTTGTATCTTCGATCTCTTGAGTTTTCAGATCACTGCTTTCACCTTCCTGGATCACTTGCTGGAACACAGTTTGCTCCTGATTCGGCATAGATGGAACTTCTTTGCTAATGTTACTATGAGAGTCAACCATAGTACGAATTCAGTAAATATTTTACAATGTTATCAGATTAATAGATAATGATTTTCAGTTCATTCTATCATCCCGAAAGAAATGACACTTGCAAATCAAATCAATACAAGTATATAATTTTTTAAAACACAAATAATACTTATGCAAATTGACTCACTAATCTGAAAACTGTTCCAATGTATTCAGTAACGAAGCACCTAAAGTGTGTATATGCTACATTGATAACACCACTAAATTTAATTAATTATTAATCGAAATATGTTTCATTTCAATGTAATTTGGTGAACGACGAATATCACTCAAGTTCTTGAAAGTATCACATAATTCGATGAATTGTGTATATAAAAACAATCAAGTCATGGAATATAATCACATATTCATAAAGTACTGACTGTTAAAATCTATGATTATCCACTCTTCTATATCAAATTTAAATGTAGTTGTCAGTCACTATCTTTGTCTCAGTGAGTCGTTGGAAGACAAGAATAACTGCACAGTAATAGAACAGACAGAGAGCATGGTCCTTATTTAATGTTTTATGTGTATTCAATTTGCGTATTTAATGTTTCATTGTATGTTGGACCTGACATTAATTATTGATTTGTATATTCCATAAACAACTTGTTTATGTAATTCTAGAATTATTGTTTGATTTAATTCGCAATAACGTAAGTTACATTTTCATTTTCACTTTGCATTCTAGTAAATAAATTATTTGCTACATTTTACGAAGCTTGTTGCTTTATACTCTTTTATTTTACTTATTTTCAGAGCACTGACTCGTATAAAGTAGCCATTTAAGTCCCAAATACACAATCTGATTCACAATAAATCAAATAATAATTTGAATCGTATTATTCTGTTCCCTTTCGTCAAAATACACAAATAGTCTTGTTCTGACCTTCAAATCTTATTGAGCATATAAAATGCTAACGTAAGCGTGATTGTTCTCCATACGGTACTTTCACTTTGAATCATACGCTTTGTTTCCTATGACCCCAGTAATGATGACATCATTTCTGACATGCTTAGTTATTGATTTCACCTTAGCGAAAGACCTTGTCATGATCGAGACTCTTGTTACAAAGTATATGTGTACTTTTACTAGAATATTAACGACTGGCTTATCGGATTTAAAACAGAACTATCAACCTAAAGACGACGAATAAGATTTCCTAGGGAAACCGAACATCTTTGTCAAACGTGATACCACTGCCAAAAAGGTTGGGCAAGATTCAATAGCCTCAGGACGAATACATTTGTTGAAGACTTAACAAAATGCATATTTTTATGTCAAAACCTTCTTTGATAAGCAAAATGTAAAAAATTACAGGATTGCTACTCAACAGCTGAATAATATCCCTTGACTCACCAATCATTCGTTTTGTCAATAAATATTCCTCTCAGTAATTGCTTCGTAGAAAATTAATTTAGTTCCATAATCCATTATCCAAAATCTCCATCTCGCACAACCTTTAAGAAACAAACTTCTGATAAGACTAATCAGCATAATTTCTTCCTATGTGTACTTATGGTATGGCGAAAGGACACGCTATTTATGATTGATACCAGTTTCAAAATAAACAACATACCGTAGAGTTATTCCAAATGATCATTCCTAATAGATCAAATCATGGACATGTATTGAAGTAATACAATTATTGGAGTTATACAATCCCCAGTCTAAATGTATCATGGAGAATTATACAGCAGTCATGTTGAAATGTCCCATATCAAATATTGATGATTCTATCAACTCTTTCACTATTATAATGTATGTTTCCACTTTCTGACCTAACAAGTTTTCTTCTCATGAAAGTGTTTACAATCAAACAGTATAGTGCGAATTTGTTAATAGTCCTCTCAATTATGTAATTTGGCATCCGATTTGGTCTCAGGAACTGTGGCAGCCGAAACAGTGAACTCTTTACCCTTCGATGGAATTAATTTATTACAAGGATCTGACATAGCTGAAGATACGATTCTGGTTAATCTTCTTGTAACTGCCAAAGCTTGTTTCCATCAGAAAGTTGATCATTTATGAAAGACGTCAATGATTTAAACGTTGCTTGTGCAGTTATCAGAACTGTGAGAAAATAGATACTGAGAATAATGTTAAGCAGGAATCAATTTGTTACTGGCACATTTATTTAAAGATCTTTTGATGAGGTCACTTTCGCTCCTTTTTTTGATCAGTCAAAGAGATTGATCAATGCAAACCTCTCTGTAATACTCATTTCCTTACATTCTAATAAGGATTACAAACACAGTCACTAGGACCAATATCTTGAGAACTAAAATTTGTTTATGAAGGCTATTAATGACATTGGAGCCAGAAAGTACCGGTAGTCATTATTTTGTGAAACATGGGGCAATGAAGAAATGGAGACAGCCTGATCTACTCGCTTGTGATGTGTAATCAGTAAGGTATCAACTTTCTTTTCTAAAATCATATTAAAAGGAAATGCCTAGTCTAGCCCATGAAATGCCTTTCGCGGGCCAGTTAGGGGTTAACATGACCTATCATAAGACCTTGAACAATTTTAACTGGCCGCAAATAGATTGTATGGCTTCTAAATATTGTATATCTTATCACGCGTGTCAAATAGTAGAAAAACCAAATCAGAAGATACCTAACGGTGGTCATCTGTAGCCTAATCTTGAATTTATTGACAAGTGTGGCAGAATAATGGAAGACTCAGTCGGTCATTTTCCTGAGACCATGTCAAGCAGCCAATAGTTGTTTAAAATAATGTCTGCATCCCTCAAAATCCCGGATGCAAATCCTTTCATGTAAAGTAAAACTAAAACAGTAGTTTAAAAAAAAAAACTTGATAAAGTGTTTTACATGTGTTCACCATCTCAAATCAATTCTGTCAGATCGAAAATAATAATAACAATGAGGATTTGTATAGCGCCTAATCTTTATGACCGCTTTACAACATTTGTAATGAGATGATTGAAACAACAAAAAAAATAAATAATAAACTTATTTAAGGCAGGAACAATTATTAGGATTTTAGGTTTTTAGTTTGTTCTAGCAGTCGAAAAAGGTAGGTTTCAAGAGCACTCTTGAACGGGATCACCGTGCCTTTGTGTCTAATTTCAATTCATTCCACGTTGCAGGACTCTACTATGCAAACGAACGTTGTCCATATGAGTAGGTTTTCATAGTGAAAATAATGAGTATACGAATGTCAGAAGAGGCGCGTAAGTATCTTGATGATGCATACACATGGGTGAGGCCAGATAAGTATGCTGGACTGGTGTCTGTCAGTGAAATGTAACACAGATAACAAATTTTGTGTTTGATTCTGGATCGAATGGACAGCATGTATAATGCGTTGTACTGACTGTGCATTTAATGTTAGTGCTGCTGATAGATATTGTTTGAGGTAAAGGATGTGAATGAGAACGTTTTTGTGATGTGATCAGAACAGTCTCAGTTTTATCATCATTAATCTTCAGCTTGTTACATGTCATACATGATTTCATATCCAAAATGCACCTCACTACTCCTTGGATGGTAGGTTGGGTGGCTAGAAATGTATATTCGGGTGTCATCATCGTGCAGTTGGTGAGACGCTGCATGAAGACATGTGACATTTGAGAGCGGCTGAGTGTGCTGAATGAGGAGAACTGGAACGCAACAACATACATCAACTGGGCTTGATTTTATTCCTTTTGCAGATGCAATTAGTGTCCTGTTGAATAAGTAAGACTTTAAACACAGTAAGGATGTATTGCGAATGCCTAATACATTCTGGAGACGGTAAAGTAATATATCATGGTGTATTGTGTCAATTGCTGCAGACAAATTAAGGAGCTTGAGGGCTACACAATGCAGAGAAGTAATTTCATTACTGTGGCAAAGGCGATATACAGACTACATTGCTATAAAGACTGTTTGAATTCAAATGAGATACAAGATGGGTTAAAACAATGTTTTCTAAGATTTGTTATATGAATCGGAGATAATAATCTGGGCAGCCGTTCTTTGAATCGTTATGGTCAAGTGTTGGTTTCTGCAGCAGAGGCTTTACAATGGCAGTTTTTACAAATTATGGGAATTCCCCGGATGAGAGAGATATTTTTTACATCAGTTAGTAAAGGCAATATTGGGTCTAAGCACTCAATATTGGGTCTAAGCTCTCAAGCATTCAAGCAGCATTGATATTGGAATTGGATGAAGTTCACATGACGTTGGTGCGCTCTTTATCACGATCAAATCCAAATAGCCAGGTTCAATTGCTCATAATGGTTGTCAGTGAAACTGTGTATCGTAACTGTATGATGACGACGAGTCGATATAAATTGTTTTCTCAAGAGACTCTCTAATGGTTTGTAATTTGCCACGACAGTCTACTTGAGAGAAGATAATTGAAAGTGATGTACAATTGTTCCTTGACATTAGTTTGCTAGTTATCTTGAAGAGCTCTTCAAGGGTAGAATTCATATTGCATTCATCATTTAGGCATCCACCAGTTTAGATATTCTGCATATCACCCTAAAAGTTAGGAGCCTTTAGAAAGATTTTATCAAAACTTAAATGAATATTATTCAAGCATATTCCGTTGATACGTGAACCTTTTGCTTCGAGGGAGTTCGTTTGCTTTTTTTTGCTGTTTCGAAATAATTTCAAGAGCAATTACGTTTTACTCTTTTTGATTCAATGTTTTCAGCATACTGTGCGTGGACCAATGAAGTTGTTAAAAGAGAAACTTCTTTTTATCAAAGATTCCGAAGAAAAGTAATGTACTTTGTCTCTGATATCAAATATGTTGTCAAAGGTTTGTGAATATGCATGAATTAATCGTCACTTTACTCAGTCAACAATGATATTAAGGGAAGACTAAACTACAAAAGAAAGACATTTTCAGCCTGGTGATAGATTTATGTCTCTCGTGCTCATATGACATGAGTCTCTTCAGGCTAAACAGTGTGATCCTTACACAAAGGAACATACAGTACGTGCCATACATTGAATCATTAACACCTCTTGGTAAAGGAAACATATAAAAACTTGTCCACATTAAATGTATTAATTATTGTGTTGTTAGAGATATCCATATTAACATTTCAACCAGTGTAGTTACATCTTTCTCAGACAGTGAGGATTTAAACGATGAAATGTTATATGTCTTCAGTAACGTTTCCGTAGCCAATCTTCGAAATTCAGAACTACTGAACAATCTGGACCAGTAGCATCTGCATTCGCAGCCAAAAAAGAGTGATTTCAAACAGTTGTGATGTGAATATGGACACCTGTTCCCATATGTTACCATACGAACAAATAAACTCTACCACTAACGTTCAAATTGTACAATCAACACATGTGAAGCAGCATCATTACTGACTGAATGTATCCGCTCAATTGGTGATATTAGTGGAGAAACAATCCGTATTGGATGACGAATGATTGCAATGAACCAAACAAAAGTAACTGGAGTTCGCCCTGTATTCTTGTGCCGAAGCCAGCTAAAAGATTTTCTATTCTCACTTAAGACATGAACAGTGTCACTGAAACGATTTATTTCCAATGCCAAGAATCTGGTCTGCACTTACAAATGCAAAATATGTCACAAGCTGGATCTTTGTAAATGGTTTTTGAAACATTTCACTCACAGAAAGATTCAAAGACATTTGGCATTTGAAGATCCAGATGGACTTTATCAAAATATAGTGATGGCATATGGTACGAAAGGCTCTTCGTCATTTTTCCTGTGTTTAATGAATATGATAGCATATGGTCCATATCACTGTGAAATGTACATCTATGACGTTACCATCTACACATAAAAAATCCGGAAAGATCATTTTGGAAACCTTTCGAATTTTCTTTGATCAATTGAATTGATGCTAGTTTGACAGTTATTTCAAAGGAAAAATAGTTTGTAGGCACACGTTTGTGTTATATTTAGACCATATTATAGGACAAGGTGACAATAATCCGGTAAAAGTTCATTTCAATGTTGTCTATGTATTCCTAGAGCCCTTCAGTAGAACATATCTAGCATTTTAATGCATGACTGAATATTACCAGACATGCTTCCCAAATTTCTATTATCGAGGACTTTACTGAGTAAGTTTCATTGGTTTGACATATGACTTGAGGAGGTTACTAAATTAAAGGCCATACGTAAGAGCGTACCAGTTTATTCATATCAAAATTACAAACAATACTTTAAAATGTATGTTGATGAAAGTGAACTAGGATCTACATTCGGAGCACTTTTCTTTAGGATGAATGATAGACCTTCATTGATTATTTGGGATTTAATTGCCATTACAGTAAGTTCCTATCAAATTTTCAATTTATAACTTAGAGAATAAAATTAACTTTAAAATTGTACTAACATCTATTTTCATGTTGCTTATTTAAAATGAGTCGTAGGAAGCATGCGAAATGTCTTTTCATAATGATATATATATATATATATATATATATATATATATATATATATATATATATATATATATATATATATATATATAACTGCAAGTTCCTATTACATTTTCAATTTATAACTTAGATAATAAAATTAACTTAAATTAACTTAGGTAAATACATAGAGTCGTATGTAAGAAGCATGCAAAATCTATGTTCATACTGACACAGTACTTAAGGTGCTTACCTTCGATTTCTCCTCACTCTCAAAATGACAAGGACGATGATTAAAAGTATGATCACGCTCACAACAGGAACAACAACACTGATTCTTATGATCCCATTTTCTGACGAAGAGGGTAGCACACGTATTTCTGGCAAAAATCAAAATTTCAGAACAGAGAAACCACAATTTGCTGCAGTATACAGTACATTCTAAAAAATGTATTTCTCTGATAAATTATATATATATATATATATATATATATATATATATATATATATATATTGTTACGTGATTAAGCTCGAATAAACAGTAACACACAAAGAGTGAAAATAACAAGCTTGTAAAACTAAATAAATAATTTATTGAGTACTAATATTTTTCAGAAAAGAAAAAAAACTCACGGTTTTAAGAATCAATTACAAAATTAATCCAAAGATAATTCAAAATATTATCCACTAGAGAAATTGAAAAAGTCCTGGTAATAAAATGTCCAAATAATTCAAAGTTCGAATTCCAGTGAAGTATCCAATATGAAAGACAATGTCACTTGATGAAGTCAGTTCTTCTTAACAGAATTTCTATGAGCACAATTCTTTTCCAGATAAATAACAAAATAATTCCACTTGATCCAAACGAATTGACTTAATTTCCAGTACAAGGTAATTTTTAATAACTCAAAAAGACACAACTTAATCTTCTAAAAGCCCAACTTCTACTCAATACCTCGCTCCCAAAACATGGTTTATATATCTGTTTTTACGTAAGCAAGGGGGCACGTGATCTTCTATAAACTATCAGAACAAATTTACGTTCAAGAAATCACGTAAACCGCGTATGACCCAACTAAAATAGAAAGACGTTCATACAAAAGCTCCATTTTGTGCTTGGAACGAACCAATCATTTTGAAAGCTTGTTTACAATTCTGAAACCAGGTCAGAAATGAGGTCAACACCTGGTGTTTACTCTGTAAAGTACAGGTCACCACCCTTAATGAACTATTCTTAAAACTTAAAATGCCAAATTTAAATCTAACAAACAAACAAAAATAAAAATAAATATAAATGACTTCTATCAAATATAGGTAACAATATATATATATATATATATATATATATATATATATATATATATATATATATATATATGTGTGTGTGTGTGTGTGTGTGTGTGTGTGTGTGTTGATGTGTGTGTGTGTCTATATATATATATATATATATATTTGCTTGGACCGCTAAGGTGGCCTACTGGTTAGAGTGTCTGCCTCGTTGGTTTAAACTCAACCCTAGTCATACGGAAGACTTGCAAATATTTTGCGAACACCTGCCTCGTTTGGCGCATAACATTAAGAGGGCACTATTATGACTGGTCGGCCTGCTGTCAGGATAATGTGACAGGGTGGGACACCATGCTACATCTCTGCGGATTGATGCCTTATTACAAAGGATCACTATAAACGGCCATAATGCAGACATCGTAGCGATATGACAACAATTGTTAAGGCTTCGTTAAAACTCCAAATCACACAGACGCACACAAACAGTTTTTGTTGGATCACACTAATCCATTCCAAGAACATAATTATTTGAAATTGTCTATAATGTCCAGCGATCATTGCCAGGAATAGTACCTTTGAACACTGTGTAATTAAAGAGACGAATCGTTTGAATAACATAATTTGAATTAAAACATTTCCAGCCATAATGCATTACTGGGCACAACACTAATACAATCGGTTTTACAAAGATCTTAAAGAAAGTATAATTTCTAGAAAAACAAGATTATATAACCCTCATATTCACCTCAGATCACACTTGATTTTTTTTATTTCCTGATGCAAAATTTCGTTAAGAAGGAACCGAAGTTACAAAATAAAATCTTAGTTATAATTAGAATACACTTTGAAAATTACGATACTAAATGCAGTAAACATTCAGTAGATCTATGATTTTCCAACGTTCTAGACTGAGGGTAAGATAAACAGGTTTACTACGTTATGTAGATCGATATTTTTGTAGCTCCTTATACATGAATTTATCTACTTTTAACAATATTTATTCGTGGCTATAAATAGCATGTATAATTAATTAAATTGTCCATACGTGACCTGATCTTAACAGCGAGGTCATTAAGTAGCGGATATGAATAGTCGCTTACTTATGTGCTCACAATAATTAATAATAATCTTAATAATAACACTTGAAGGCGCATTGGCTTCATTTCTCAGTAGCATGAAATTCGATGCTTCTATAATAATTTTGTAGCTCCCTTGTGTTTCTTGGTATATGTCGCGTGAATAGACCAACTTGACGCAAAAGGAGAGGTGTTATCTTTCAAGCAATAGACGGTATATATAAGGAGAGAACTGAGCAATCAGATTTATTCGTATTTGATTGTGTTACTTTTGTAATGTATGTACATAGATAAGAGATAAAAGGTTTCTTTGCACTGTTCAGTGTAAATAGAAAGTACCCTTCGTTGGGACCATAATATTATTCTAGAACTAGTATACATTATTCAAAAGAAGTCTGGACAACGCCATCTTGACAACGTCAATGGTGTCGGATGAAAAGAACATTTCCATGGTTTTCAATTTATTAGAGACCTTTTCATTAATTTGCGACTTGCAACTTGTACAGATCTGTCAAAGGATTAGCTTCGATTCACCTTATATGTCTGTAAATTCCTTGATCATTTTATGTATATCTTTGATAAATACATTGTATGTTTTAACTTTCACAAACCATGTTGGTTTTTGTTTCATTCTGCTACGATACAGATACATTTCTCACGCGGATTTCATATCGGCGTTACATTTATGAGAACATCTTAAGAACAAGAAAGTTAAAATAATGACAACATACATTTTGTTTGAGATAATATATAGATTGTTAAAATGGAATATGGCATACCCTGTATGCAAGTTTCTCCCCGCCATCCAGCATTACAACCCAGTTTGCACTTTCCGTCAATCGTCGAACAGCTGGTATTGCCGTTTAAACACATGCCACAGGTGCTATTGCATCCATACCCATATGTTCCTTTCTGGCATACTAAAAAAGTCAATACGCAAAACAGCATTTTAGGATTCACTTACTCGTTTAATTATCTTAGAAATAATGTTTAATTCGTATTCAACTTACTCATTTAAGTAGAGTCTCTTCTAAACCCCACTCGCTTTCTGCACATTACGAAAGTTTTCTAAAATTAGCTGTACAAATGTTATGTATTCTATAAGATATACTAGTACTCTGTGCATTGACATCTTACAATTTGCATGCGATTATATCTGCATTTTCCAATGTAATGTGACATACCTTGTTTACAGGTTCCCCCCTGCCATCCAGCTTCACAATCGGCATTGCAGTGTCCGTCAACAATTGAACAGCTTTTGTTGCCACTAAAACACATTCCACAGGTTTCATTACACCCGTAGCTATATGTTCCTTCATCGCACTCTATACGAAAACAAAATACAAAGTAGTATTGTTTCATTATCATAAATCTCAAAAATTCCTTTGAAAGAGGATGTATGTGTTTTGTATGTTCCATTTACAGTAGATTCTTCTGCAAACACTATTTAATTTCTGGAAATCAAGATTCTTTGTTGAAAGCAGTAGTTCAGATATAATACATTTCGGGCATTATACTGGAGTTTTGTGGAAATTTACTTTCATAATCACAACTTAACAATTTCTTATTATAATGGAATATGCTGTGCACGATTTACAAGTACTCCCTGCCAACCATCTTTCTAAACGACCCTTTTACCATCCATATATCACTGGACATTTGTTGTTGCCAATACAACACATAGCGCAAAATGTATTATACTAGTTAGCTGCATGTTTGTTGTAAACATTCCAAAACGAAACTATTTACTTTGTATTTGCGAATACAATAACGTTTAGTTTCTTTGTAAAAAAAAATGAATTTATGAATATTTCACCCATACTCCTAGTAGGGCCTTGTCTTGCACTAAACAAATCAAATTACAAAATAACAGATACTTTATATTGAAGAAATGATGTATTTTTAGATCAATGTGCTAATGTTAAGCGCAAATTTATTTGAAGTTGACCAATTACAGTCAATTTGAGACTCTATCCGCATTTTTCGAATGTGACATACCTTGTTTGCATGTTACGTTCCACCATCCAGCTTCACAACCGAACTGGCAATGTCCGTTATTCGTTGAACAGCTATCGTTGCCGCCAAAGCACTTGCCACAGGTTTCATTACATCCGTGTCCGTATGATCCTTTCCTGCATTCTAAAAGAAACATATTTTTTTCACATTATTTAGGATAAAACCTATTCTTACTTTTTAAAGGAACGCTATATAAACATTTTTCTTTCCCATCCGTGTAGAATGTGTTCTGGAGGAAAAATATTTTAATTCTGCAAACTCATTGCCTTTGTAATGTATACCGGGAAATATACTTGTGTGATGTACAGATTTTATTTCTATATGACAACTTTCAGAATGTTTATAATTAAAGCTGTCCGCTCGTATGGAATGTGACAAACCTAGTTTTACAAGTTCTGCGCAGTCATCCAGCTTCAAATCTAACCTCGTAATCTTTATCAATCGTTGAACAGCTGTTGTTGCCTCTAAAACACGTGCATAAAGGTTTATTAAAAAATTGTGTTATCAAATATAATGTTACTTACTTTGTTCCATTTAGAAAAGTATATGAGTATACCGCTATGAAATCTATCTGCTACTATCTCCCATGCAGAAAGCCGTATGCTCTCGCATCTTCGAGTAAACAAAACATTTCATAGCATTTGGGATAAGTACACTTTGAATATTTCCCTTGAAACAATGGCTCCAGGATCAGTGTACCTTTCCATCCATGTAGAGTATTTACTTGCAGATTAAAGCAAATCTTTAAATTCCAGAAGCTGTTTGCCTTTCATAATAATATATAAATAATGCAAACAATATAATACTAGTATGTGCATATTTACTTTAATAATAACAACCTACATATTGTTCAAAATTACAAATCCATTTTCCGATGTAATGTGACATACCCTGTTTGCAAGTTTCTCCCTGCCATCCAGCTGAGCAACCGAGCATGCAATGTCCGTCAGTCGTTGAGCAGCTATTGTTGTTGCCAAAACACACGCCACATGTTTCATTACACCCGTAGCCATATGCACCTACCTTGCAACCTAACAAAATCAATTTACAATGTTGTATGATAATCACAATTTCTAGTTTATCTGGAATGAAATGCTATTTGGACATTATATATTGTGATCCCAGACTCCTTTTTTCTTGCGAAACAATTATTAAATTTTAAACGTCCAATTACTGTATTAAACGTAACTGTCCAGAGATAATTTATTCTATATATATTTTATTTATTTGGGGGGCTTAAAACTACTTGATCCTTTGTAAGGAAAACAATCTTTAAGTAAGCTTCTCAGTTCATTTTAATAATTGCGATATTTCCTTCTGCATAGATAAAATGAAGTTGTTCCTCCTGTACAGATAAATCGTGGTCTCACATTACAGATATTTTATTTTTTTCCGGTGAATTCTATTTTTTACTTTCTCGTCCAAAAACTTGTAGACAGCAGTATGCATTTGCCCGCATATCAAGAAAATATGTTGAATATTAACTAAAATCATCGTTATTATCACTATATACCATTCCTTATAGTTTTCATTTAAATGAATGTTTTATGAGACAAAATTATTAAAGTTAGAACTCGTTTAAAATATATAAATATAATATAGGAAAATATGGATCATGGAACATATTCCAATCATTTTACAGCTTTTACGAATCTAATAAAAATTCTGAAAAATAACATCGGAAACCATCTAACGTTTAACACATTTAAGATATTAGCTCATATTTCCGGAAATATACCGATGAGAGATTACAATTATGTTTACTTATATGAGAATTTCCATATAGATATAGAGTACCATTTCACGATATTTAACGAAGGATTTTAACACAAACGTGACACTACTAAAACGAAAGCGAGTATGCTCCATAAGAAATAATTTTGGGAAGAAATTCAAACTACCAATAACGAAAGCTTGTTTCAAAGTATAGGTGCATCCGCAGATTGCAATGCAACATTTTTAGTTAGCTTTTTCGTTTCCGTTAAATAGCTTCAAAGTAATCGTATTGGCATAGTTCATCTTTTGTTGAGCAAGTGTTTGTGATGTTCAAACACATGCCACATATTTGGCAGCATCAGTAGCCGTATCTTCCTTTATCACATTCTAACAGAAGAATTTTTCACATCAGACAGTTGTCTCAAGTTCCATTATTCTTTCCAAATTTTGAACAAAGATATAATAAAGCTTATACTAACATTCGAACAGAGAAGAAAATATAATCAGCTCTTTTGGTAAATTCCTCTTCTGCAGTTTTGTAATAGCGCCAACAGCCTGTTACATTAATTTAAGATGTATTCATTGTCAATAATGCAGGTAAGTTTCATTTTATTTCGTAACTTTGAGCAATCATAGTCTATTATCATCTTCTTGCATGCATTAGATTGTTTTAGTTTGCCTTATCAAATAAACGATATATTTCATGTGGTTCATTTGAAATATAATTAAGTTAAACAATGACACATGATTTATGAATTAGTTGATTCATTAAGGCATCAAGTGGTCTTTTCAATGTTTCATTCGCATAGAGGTTAATGGATCACTGAAATCGTCCTTGTTCCCATTCCACAATACATATACTTATGTGCTGATAATAATTAAAAATTATCTGACTAATAACATTTTATGGCGCATATGGCTTGATTTTTCAGTAGCAGATGGGACTTTAACGCTTCTAGAGTAATGTTTTAGCTTCCTGTTGGTTGGTATAGGTCACGTGAATAGGCCAAAATTGACGCAAAAGGAAAGGTGTTATTTTTCATGTGAGGTCTATGTGAAAATACATTCGCAATAGACGGTATATATCAGGAGAGCACTGAGCAATCATTTTTATTCCAATTTCGGAGTTATCCAGACTTATTGTGTTACTTTTGTAATGTCTGTACATATGTGTTATGCTGTACGTAGATACGAAATAAAATATTTTTTTGCACTGTTCAGTGGAAATAGAAAGTACCCATTCTTTAAAATATATCATTCTTGAGCTGCTATAAATTATTCAAAAGAAGTCTGGATAACACCATCCTGACAACGTCATGGATGTCGGTAGTTTGGTTCCATGCTTAGTATGTTCCTTCCGTTGCACTCCGCTATACTAAGTTAGGCGAACGCCGACACCATATTGTCACGTGTACAAAACAAATGGCCTCATACGGAGAGAACTAGTTAATCTAACCGTGGCACATTTATTTCTTTAATATTCTCTTTCCTAGTGAAACAATGTGAACTTTACTAATGCTTTTGATTTTAACTGTAATAGTCGTTATGTTCTTTTCAAGCTTAACCACCAATTCGTCATATTATATTTTTTACAAATAATTTTACTAGTAGGCGAAGATGAAATATAGGCGCACGAACAACGATATTTTGTTGATTTTGCACATTTTACACAGATTCATCTCAAAAGTCTTGTTCGAATTGATTTCTTGATACATATTACATCGAAATTGATATGAGGTGATGTATGACAGCCTAAATATATCCTTAGATTAATACGAAAATATCACCCCTCTTTCACAAGGGGGATGAAGATAACGATAGTTTTGCAAATACTGCACAATTCACACTAAATCATCGAAAATATTCTGATTCCAATAAATTCCTTGATCAATTCTACATCGATATTGATATTTCGTTTTACATGACACCTCAGACGTTAACAAATGCTATGTCTTTTATGAAGTTAGCGGGAAGGGGCTTAAAGTAGGTTTTCTGGGTACCCATTGTTGTTGTCTTGTTTAACCTTATTCCAAGAGGGGGTGAATTGGACGATATTTGGTCCAATATTCAACATTCCGACGCATTATGTAAAAAACATCAATTTCAATCAATCTATTGATGCTTTTAACTTTGGAATTGACGTGAGCTGATAGATGACAGCCTTCATTTGCAAAAGATATATGACCAAAATGTTATATCCTTTAAAAAAGGATGAAGTAACAATATTTTGTGAAATAACTGTTGCTGTAATTATATCATCTGAAAGTTAGATCTGTAATTCATTCCTTGATCAAGTGTACATTGATAATTATGTATCGCTAATGACAATCTAGATTCTGACAAACATTAAATACAACGCCAACCATCTTCATACGAAATTCTCTTTTAAAAAACTGGTACCAACAGTAGCCTCGCTAGACACTCATCACTAAGAGGTTAGTGTTAGGACTGGTCGGCCTGATGTCAGGATAATGTGACTGGGTGAGACATCATGATAAGTGTTTGCGGCATGGTACCCAAATGCTAAACATCACTGTAAACTGCCACACTGCAGATTTGACTGAAACATTGTTACAGCTTCGTTAAAAATCGAAATCACACACACACACACACACACACACACACACACATCCAGACCATATTCTATGAGTGAGTGAGGCTAATATTTTTTACAATATTGGATATTTCCGACTGTCACCTAACAAATTCCATTTGCAATTGATACATTCCACAAAGTGGCTTAGCAGCCGCCCAACCAACCCTCAATACAGGGAGTTGGAGCTAAAATTACCATCAAACAACGTTTTTTGTAGAATGGGTCCCTGGATTTAAGTTTAGGTAGAGAGCAGCAGAAGGGGCGAATCAGACAACATTTTTAGACAAGTTTTCACTGAAATCACGCTTAAAAACAATGAAACCAGTGACATCAGGGCCCAAATGTGTGTGTGAATCTGATATCGTTTCATGGATTAGGTCCAAAAAAAAAATATGAAAAAATCAATGAAATTAATGAAATCCTCCATCGATTTTTTGGGAAAAGGGGACTACAACGTCGTTGTCACTCACCCTCTGCTGCTAGAACTTTCAGTTCTGGTTAACAAAAATCATAAATGATTTCAACCGAATATTTGATCCAGTCCGATACGATATCGTGTTCGAGGGTCATGTAAATTTATTGTTACAAATCCGTGTGGGGTAGACTGAGCATGACTAAAGAAATTTCTAAATTGATTGAAGTCCATATCGGAGCATCATGTCTGCCAAATATTTCGTAGCGTATGTGTATCAACGCCGTTGAATACAGCAAGCATATTACAGTTATCTCTAATCACTTTTGGTATTTGTGTGTAGCGTTGAGTGACATAGATCACGTCCGTGTTTTTATGCCTGCCTCGGGAAAATATTCTAGCAGGATTTTTTTGTTTATCTAACATGACATCGTCGTATACAACTAAATTGTTGATACTTCCATCGAGGTCTTCTACTGATGGCGCCTCGTCAATATCGGTTATAAATTCAATAGCATCCTCGCCAGCAATCTCTGAAGCGTTTTCATTAAAATCTTTTAGCACTTCATAGCATCGTTGGTCATCTACGCTAGGGGCAATTAAATACAACTTATCCCACTTCATCCATCTCATTATTAAATTGAGCAACAATTGCGTTTTACCGGATCCAGATGGCCCGATTATAATTGCGCGGATAGAGTTTGGTAGCGCTGCATGATGCTTCACTGGTTCTCTTGTTTTAGTCGCTGAAAAATCAATTATATTCATATCTCTATACATAAATTATGGATCTATATTGCGTGAAGTGTAAGGCGCGTACTGGCACAGATGACTTGACGACGATTACAACTAAAAATAACCGATCAGCGCTTTCTGGTAAATGCGTACAGTGTAGTACAAAGAAATTTAGATTTGTTTCTAAACCCAAGGAACCCAAGGAACCTTTAAAAAAAAACGAGGAGGTGATATCGCTGCCAAATTAGCAAAACTCCCTGGAACCCCATGGGCAAAATACCCCGGAGAAAAACACCTTCCAGGGTATAGTTATTGTGGACCGGGAACAAGACTTGATATCAGACTCAATGATCAAAATCAGCCCCGACCCGGTGAGGAACCAATAAACGCTATTGATAAGGCCTGTCACCTTCATGAGGTTGCTTATAAAAGCAGCAATTTGCAACACAGGCATCTAGCAGATGTGAAATTAATTCATGCGTTGATATCTATCACTGATAAATCCTTCAAAGAAAAATTGGCTTCATTTTTGATAAAATCGGCTATGAAAAGTAAATTGATGTTAGGTGCTGGTAATTAATAACAACATGGAATCTATTTATTATTCCCCAAGAGGATACTGAAAGGGTAACGCTGCAATCAGTAAACTCGCTAGCACCGCAAAAGTGAAAAAAAAACCACTGCGGCTCATTGGTTATCCAAACAGGCACTATGGCAAATTTATCTACCACCGCCTAAACAAATTCAATTCTCGCATTTTGATGTGACCTTTCCTAATGAAGTTCATCAGGCTGATCTATTATTTCTGCCACATGATCGTGGTTACAAATATGCGTTAACTGTAGTTGATATTGCAAGTCGATGCAAAGAAACAGAACCGTTAAAAACAAAATCGGCCACTGAAGTCGCTTCTGCATTTGAAAGGATTTATCGAAGGAGCCCTCTGCACTGGCCAAATCTGTTACAAGTTGACCCGGGCAAGGAATTTCAGGGTGCAGTGTTATCTAAAATGAAATATCACAATGTCGCTATCAGACGAGGGCATACTGCACTGCATCGTGATCAGGCCATTGTAGAACGATTTAATCGGATTCTTGCTGAGCGGTTATTTGGATATCAATATGCAAAAGAATTCATCCAAGAAAAAAGATCCCGTGAATGGGTTAGGAGATTACCAGGTGTAGTTACCGCACTGAATAACGAGATTACTAGAACCATCAACATGAAACCTATCAACGCGATTAAAAAGAAGTCGATACCTGAAAAACCTCAAAAAGATTTCAAAGAACCAATTCTTGGTAGTAATGTCATTGTGACGTATTTATATGAACCAGGAGAGCTTGAGGGTGGTACAAAAAGGGCTACTGATCCTATTTGGAGCGTCACTACGCATAAGATATCTAGTATAACACGATCTACGGGTAGACCTCCAATCTATAAACTGGATTCAACTGCCCCTCAACGGGGTTTTACTAGACAACAATTACAAGTGATACCTGAGGATTACCACCGCATGGGCTTAACTAGCACCCTTGCGTCTATTGCACTCAAGACAAGTCAACATCACATTATTTCTGACATGACCGAGATTGTTATTTTTTCTGTCTACGGTGAATTGGCGAGGATCCTTATCCGAATACTGCCAACGCATTCTACAATTGCAACTCGCGCAGTGATTATTCTGTTGTTTCTTCAAAGTGATTATTAATTCAGCATCAATATCAAATTCTCGTTGTTTTTTTTTGTCCTGTTGTTTGTAACCGGAGAGTTTTTTATCAATAATATCATTATCGTCACCAATGATTTCATCATCGCCAATGATTTCATCATCGCCTGACTCTGTCAGGACAATTCTTCGAAGTTGATTTATTTTTCGTACTCTAGACACTGCGAGATAGACTAAATTTGACCATTCTATGCGATTATCTACCATCCAAACAATTGTATCCGATATAGTCAATCCCTGTGAAGAGTGTATTGTTGCTGCGTATCCTAGCGTCCACGGGGATTTATTAGCACGCAATGCATCTTCAACGACATTGATATCAACCAGCACAATATCATTTAATACTAAATTCTGTTTTTCACTTTGTCCTGGAATATCAACTTCAATATTCTGTTTTCGCGTATCCGATGGCCTATAACATAACGGTACTGGAAGTGTTGCAAATTTTTGTTTATGCAATTCAAATAGCTTCATCTGAAGTGTATCCCTGACTATTTTTCTACTTGCAATGATTAAATCATTTGGTCTCCACGCTTCCCAAAACTCATTCATGGGAGTTTCCGAAATTATTTCACGGGTTATTTCACACTGGATTCTATCCGGTTGTAATCTAATTAGTTTCTTCAATTCTTTTAATTCATTATCAAGTGATCTATGATCGGTATCAATTTCTTCAAAATAGTCTACAAAACCCTTTAGCCATTCATGTGGAGATGCACCGACAAATGGTGGTGGTTGGCCGTGATCACCGCACATGACGACTTTTGTATTCTTCAATAACAACCACTCAAGAAATATTTTTAAGACATCTTCTGACACTGTGTCTATTTCATCCCAAATGATAATTTCAGGAATAAATTTCTCTCCCATGCGCTCAGGAGTCCATTTATCTCCCTTCCATCGGAAAAAGCTGTGATAAGTGCAGGCATTTACCCCTCTCTGTATCATTTCTCTTGCAAGTCTGTGAGTCGGTGTTAGCACAATCATGTTTAGATTGGAAACACGAAATAACTCAATTGCCCGGGTTGTTTTTCCTGACCCACCACAGCCGTTTAAATAAACTGTTTTATACAGGCATATTGGATCAGAAATCGGTGGTGCACTAGAAAATTCTGAACACTGATTGCTTTCTAAGTAATTATTTTCAATGGTAACATCTGCTGATGGAATATAATCATGAATCATTTCTTTCTTAATTCTCCATGATCCCCATTTCTCGTTGCCAGTAGCCTTAAAATCAGCCATTTTGCTATTTATGTAAAATGAATCAGTAGCAACTCTAACTGCGGTGGTAGGAAATCTATTGATCATTGAAAACAGATTGATAGAAGCATAACCAAGCATAGAAGCTCTCAAATGTGTGTACTGCGGATGGTATCCATCATTGTAGGTAACAATTGTACCCAATTTGGTTCCATCGGACAGAAATGCGTCCTTATGATTGACATATAGGCCCTTATTCGTTAGATCCGCCATTACAAAATCGTATTCAGCGTATAATCAATCGTGAAGAATATTTCGTATTATCATCTTTGCCACCTTGGGTAAATTTACCGATTATTCTTCGTCCAAGATTTTTTGCTTCATTGTTTCTGATTTCAAATAACTGTCTGGACCAATCCATGATTTGTTGTTCATTAAAATCAGGAAACAGTTTTCGCTCTGCGCTAATTATTTTTTCTAGATCAGGTTGTGGTAACCAGACTGATTTCTGTGCTCGATAGGATATAATTGCTTCACTGACAATTAATGATTTTAACATCTTACAATCAAGCATATATCGTAATAACACTATTGGCATCCAGTGTTTTTCAGACATGTGTTTACCAATCCAAAGATAACTACACGGATGAAGTCCTTCAGCCATTTCAAATGATACCACACAAGCGAATCCGGTTAAATCAAAATCAGGAAGTGGTCCATTAATAGCAACACGGGTCATTTCGTGTGTAGGGTGTACAAATCGTTTGAAATATTTCTCACACTCTCCATACCCAAGAAAACTTCCTGGATAACACGCAATCATATCAACTGAAATAACGGTATCAGCGGTGTATTTTGTGTTCCATAATCCTCCATGGCTGTATTCAAGACAGGACAATTTGACATCTGATAAGAACTCACTTCGTGTTGGTTTCCACGCGTTTTTCTTTCTAGCAAAATGTGCTGCAATGGATGGTACTGTGAAACAGTTTGCTAATAATTGATCTTCGATTTCCCCCTCAGAAAACTCACTAGCTAGTTGCTTCATTTGATTCTGCAGCTCTTCAGTACGGTATAATTCTCCGTTAGGCCTTACAAACTGATCAAATCTGCATTCCTCGTCTGAATTACTATGAAATAGCCACACTGACACAGGATCGTTTTTACTCAAATGGTAAATAGCATCAAAACATTTCTGCTCTGAAAAAAACTCTTCGGTTTGGGATAGATATTTTACGGTTCTATCCCGTGGGAATATTGTTACTGCAGATGACCACGCGTGCGCGTTATGATCAATAATTTCAATGGGAGCCCCCTGTGATTTATATTTCGATTCGTATAATACTTCACCGGTGATTGTCCTTACCGATATTGGAAATCTTAATGATTTTTCTAATTTAGTTATATCCTGAATTGTTGCCCCATGCTCTTTTACCGTGAACTCCCACTCGGTTATTATTTTTCGTCTTAGATCAGTGAGTTTATTTCCCCGGGACGCATTTGTGAAGTGTTCTATTATTCGTTCTGCTACACAATTGAGCCCTGTCGAATATTTCATGGGTGCTAGTTTTGAAATATCAGGTTTTTCATTGAGCGGATAGATCCCGTAAACAACTGCTGTGACAGGATAAGACCTTTCGTAGTAGGGTTTATCAATTCCAGTCAAAATTCCCGGTTTTGAATCCTGATTCACGGTGACAGTTTTTTTGCCCTTGAGAATGGGTTCAAATTTATCCTTAATAATCCATTTGTCATTCTCACGGATAATGAATTTGATTCGGAAAAAATGACTTTTTTCCCCAACACGTGAAATGATCACTGCTGCTTTTTCATCATTCATGGTAGCGTCAACAACACCATCAATTCGAAATGTTGACCAACAATAAGATGCTCCATCACGCTTGAATTCATTAAAACAGTCTCTGATGGGTTTATCAAGAATTTTATTCTTGGGTGTATTAGAAACTATATCAAGATTGAATTGAGCATCCTTCCATGATGATCTCATGTTTCCGTCTCTTGGACGTTTGTTACGTTTTTTGGGTCTATCGCGATTAAATCTAGGATTGATTTTCAATAATCTCTTAAACTCTTTCATGTTTCCGTCTATTGGGCGTTTTGGACGTTTTTTGGGTCTATCGCGATTAAATTTAGGGTTAATTTTCAATAATCTCTTAAACTCTTTCATGTTTCCGTCTATTGGACGTTTGTTACGTTTGTTTCCGTCTATTGGACGTTTTTTGGGTCTATCGAGATTAAATCTAGGATTGATTTTTAATAATCTCTTAAACTCTTTCATGGTTCCGTCTCTTGGATGTTTGTTTCTGTTTACTACGCGTTTTCTGGGTCTATCGAGATTAAATCTAGGATTGATTTTCAATAATCTCTTGAACTCTCTATCAGCATTGAATTTAGCATTTTTCGAAGTCAATCTCTTGAACTCCTTCATGCTATACATAAAACAGGTGTCTAAATGAAAGTTTTATATATAATGAATCACTGCAAAATGGGTCAGTCATTGAATTAGACAATAGTGTAGTATATAATGACCCAAGAATTCAGACTACACCCAGTGATTAAAAATTACGAAGCATCCAGTGATGGTACTGTCAGAAACTGTAGACTGAAGAACCCAATTGGGTGTGATAATGGTATGGGGTATTTGGTGTTTAATGTTGGAAGGAAGACATTTCGCAATCATCGTTTCGTATTTGAATGTTTTAATGGATTGATCAAAGATGGACTGGCACTTGTTCAAATAAAGCGAGACCAGTGAAATCTTTGAATACAACAACTAACGAAGAGAAAATATTTCAATCATTATATGAAGCCGGCAAGTATTTCAATATTTGTAGTTCAATTTAGTTATATCTGATGCGTCATAATTTCCAATTAGAGATATGTCATTCTTATAGAATAATGAATTCTGAAAACATGAATAGCATCATAGTTGAAATAGCAAAATTGAAAAATCAGGATATCAAACTGTCAGATGGGTTAAATCCTGCTCAAATTGTGTCTGATTTTCAGGATATAGAATACGGGGTTAGCACTAACAAGTATATGCTACCCAAGAAGTATGCACTCATCAAAAGAATTCAGAATTCTATTAAAGACTCTCTTTCATTTTCCAGTGACATCAGTGTGTTCGTTCCGTTGTATACTATCGTAGAAGGAATACGAAAAGAATTAGGTAACGAATACGAATTGAAAAAAGAAGTCAACTCTAAAATTAGAAACCTACGGGCATTAATTCAAGAAAATGAACAATTTTGATTGACCGACCATTGATTGCCTGACCATTGATTGCCCGACCATTTTATCATTCCGACCCTCAAGAGATTTTCATTTTTTTAGCATTTTTGGATTGAAAATGTCAAAAATAGAATGAGGAAACTGTGGTATTAATTATTTTATATACAATTTCCACACTTTCCTCATCATTGATAGAAGCTGTTATAGGATGAAATAACACTTCCATGACCGTGTTAAAAATCATCCGACATGTCAAAATAGAATGGAGCAACTGTCAGTATTATTTATTTTATATACAATTATGACACTTGCTCCATCATTGATAGAAGGTGTCTCACGATGAAATAACACTTCCATGACCGTATCAAAAATCATCCGACATGTCAAGTGTTTTGCAATTGAAAAATAGTTTGCGATTTCAAATAATGGTCAATGAAGCATTAACAACCCGATTGGCTCGTGAGCGACTAGATGCAATTAAGAAATTTATACCAATTCGTGACTCTGTAAGAAATAAACTGCAACAACGACAGAGTTTACAAACTGATTTTGCTCTGGGGTCTGAAGAATTGTTTAAACCAGTAACCACAGCAACGAAGGCGGTAGAGCGTGCTTTACTGGGAGATGGTCCCGAGACGGGAAAATCTGTTATTGGTGAGCTTGAAAAACTAGCAGCGAAAACTGAACAAACTGAAAAAACTGATCCGAAAAAAACGACTGTTTCTCTGTTGAATAAATTTACTGATCATGCTAAAATATTAATAAAAAAACCTAGTTTATTGAAATCAAAGGATTATCAAGCCTTTGGTAATTTTGCTGCTCAAAGTTATAATTCAAAAAAAGATTTTTTAAAGGACGAGTATAAGAATGATAGAATATCAAGTAATGATTGGTTCGATAATTTGTATAAACTAAATAAAGGGATTGGTCGTTTGAATAAAGATGAGATAGGATACAAGGAATTTCAAAGGGGAATTAGTAATTATAAAAGAGAACAAATAGAAGAACGACAACGAGAAATAGAAGAACGGCAAGAACTAAAACGTCAAACACCAACACGTAAACAAACAAGAAGACAAAAAAAACAACAACTACCACCTGATGATGATGATGATGATGATTATTTACAAGAAACGGATGTAGAAAAACTAGATGAAGCAGCTGGTTATAGCGGAAGTGGACTGCAAAATCCAAGGATTGGAAACACTTGTCCTGATAGTGTTATCAATGATATATCACGATTAGATGTTCTTGTAGGAGGATTCCGAGCTGGAAATAACTCTCCAGAAATAATTAATGAAGCAGCTGATATCTGTAGACGGTTATTTGCCGGCGGTATCATGGATATCAAAACCTATCGAGATTTCATTGACGAGTTAGCAAATGGGTATCATAGTGATTAAATAACAATTGAAAACACTATTGTTTTTATAATAATGATCATCCATTACAATCATGATAAACCGACCCCCGTCTATGTAGTTAATTCACGGTTTCCAGTTTATAAAGCATACTATGGAGATGGCCTCGGCAATACCATTTTAGGATTCTTTTCAAGAATGGCCCCAAAAGTGATGCCGTTAGCTAAACAGTTATCAATGAAAGCCATTGATGTTATTCGTGATAAGGGTATTAGTACTGTTGGAGATCTTGCCGGGAAAGCGTTTTCAACTGCGAAGGATAAAATAACATCATTAGTGAGGCGAAAAAAGAAACCGTTACCGTCTACAGAAGAAATGCCTGCAAGTGTTAGTAAAATAATAAATAACGCAGTAGATGAAAAATTAGCGTCGAGGGTAAATCAAGGGGACCAAAGCAATATTGCAAACATGATAGCAGGAAGTGGCCTTAAAAAACTACGTCGAGGAAATGGAAAATCGTTTACGATTTTACTATTTAGACTCTGATAAATAGAATAAAATGTTCAAAAAATCACATGATCCGGCGTTTGATATAGACGCCCCAGTTGGCAAGGATGATTCTGTACGCGATTATCAATATTACGCCTATCATGCCATAGACTCAAATAGTCGAGCAAGAATTGATCTTCAAGTCCATGATACCAGTAAATACTTTTTACCCTGTGAAGCATTTATTGAAGTAGAAGGAGAAATTGTAACAGCTGCTGATACTACTGCTGTACCAGCACCGTATCCAGCTGGTACTCAAGTCGGTTTTGTCAATAATGGTATTATGGCGCTATTTGAGAGTGCTAGATATCTCATTGATGGAAAAGAAATTGAGTCCATAGATCGTGATGTTGATGTGGCTACAACAATAATCGGGTTAGCGAGATATTCCGATGATTATACAAGATCAGCAGGACCCTCTATGATGTTTGCAAAAGATGCTAAGAATACCGCTGGAAAAAAACAATTTATTATAAGACAACCAAGGGATCGTGCTGCTAACCCTGCTAATGTTGCTGGTATCGAGAATATGATTATAAACAACGATCCTGATTTCAATCTAGGAGCCGCAACACGAAACTCAATGTTGCAAGGAGAGCGTAAATCATTTTCATGCGCGATTCCACTGCATCACATATTTGGATTCTGTAGAAACGTCAGAAAAGTTATCTACGGGGCGAAGCATACAGTATCGCTTGTACGAAAAAGGGATGATAATGATGCAATTTGGAGGATTCCAGCAAATGCTGCAGCCGCCAATGCTGATGCCGGTAGAGTCGATTTAACAAAAATATCATTGTGGATGCCAGAGTTGACTCCAGCAATCACCGCAGAAGGACGATTACTATCATTTATGGACCAAGGAGGAAAGTCGCTGTTGAGTTGGCTAACCGTGAGTACAGATGTGAAACAATCAAATATCAACGGGTTATTCACTTGGAACCTAGCAGCAAAACAAGGCGTTTCTGCGCCACGTCATATATTTATTGCGTTACAGGATAACACACGAGTTGGCAATCAAGAACGAAGCCATATGATATTTGATCAATTAGGTGTGAAAGACGTCTCACTGAGAATAAACGGCCAGCAGGAACCATCTGAGGATATACAACTTAATTACACAGAAAATCATATTGCACGAGTTTATCATCGTCTGTTGTCATTTATGGCACGCGATCAAAATGTCGATACTGGTTTGCAAATATCACAATATGATTTTAAAAATCTGTATCCGATCTATTACTTCTCACTGGAACATCTCGATTTGACAAGACAGTCAGTTGTTGATATACACTTTAGAGCTAATGTTACCCGTCCTGTTGGTGCTCCTGGTGGTCTTCCTGCTATTGCTGATTATAGAGCGGTTGCTGTCATTCTCAGTGATAAATCAATGCTACTTGAAGGTGTTGGTGGAAGAATGAGAGTGGTAGATGCCCCAGTAGAAAATCTTTGAACGATTTTTCTCGATTTTTCATTGAATTAGAATCAATCAATTATATATAATGTCATATAGTGTTATTAGTGTTACGTTAACTCCTGGTCAAATCAAAAAATTGCAATCAGAATCGGCTAAAAAATGTGGAACCACAATCACGTTGAAACCTAATCAAATGACTGGTGGTGCAAATAAACTATCGCTGACAACTCGTCAGGTGAAACATTTCAATGATGCTTTCAAGGATAAAAAAGGAGTTCAGATTACTCTTCCTGCGGCTGCTATCAAAAATATGATAAAATCAGGCGGTATATTTCCATTGTTAGCTGCAATACCAGCATTGATTGCAGCAGCAGCCCCAGCGGTGGCTAAAGCAGCGGCGTTAGGAGCCGTTGGTACTGCAGCAGGAATGGCGTTGAAAAAGGCAGCTGGACAAGGATATAAAAAAAGAGACGATCCGTTCACGGATTGGGTCTAAGACTACCAGGAACCCCGTATTCATGGTACAGCGGAAAAGGTCTAAGACTACCAGGAACCCCGTATTCATGGTACAGCGGGAGATCTGTTCACGGATCAGGCCTGAGACTACCAGGAACGATTTATTAATTCAGAAATCTTCAATTTCCGAACCTATGGTTCCCAAATCTTCGATGGTTCCAATGTCCAATTTTGATTTAATGGATGCTGCTAAAAAACTAGTGATTAAAAATTTCAGAGGTGTTTTTATGAAAGATCAATTACCACATCAACCAAACAAAACTGAAACAGGTATTATTAATCTCGATAACAGCACCGGACCTGGAACTCACTGGGTTGCATACGCTATTGATCCACGTGTGATTGTCTATTTTGATTCATATGGATTAGCCCCACCAAAAGAATTTATGCGTTACATAAAACAATTTCCAATGAAGACTTGGTATTCTACGCTACCAACACAACAAATCAATGACCCACCAATATGCGGCAGTGAAGTATTAAATGTCCTTGACGCTATTTCAGCATCTAGAAAACCACCTCATATTGTCGTAAATGACTACACCAGCAATCGCTTTTTAGAGAGAGAAAGAGTTTTACAATAACATGATTGATATTTGGGGGAGATCTTTGAAACCCAAACCTGATGGCACTGCACTCCCTGATTCTGTCGAGGATGTAAAAAAACTAATCAAAGATGAAATAGCTGAGACGTTGAACTTAACAAGTGTTGATCCTAATGAAATAGTTGTATTTCAAGACAAACAGGGTAAATTGAAATCCAGTGATGTGTCGTTGGATGATATTTTAGTTAAACAACGAAACGCAATCGAGGATACTATCGCGTTATTTTCCGTTCAGGGTAAACTCAAACCAGGTGTATTTTTTTCGACGATTACAGATCGATTTAAAACTCTCAACGATTCTGCGTTAGAACTAGCAACACTTCAATCTAAAACCGAAGAACACATAAAACAGTTTACCGCATTTCGTAGAAATATCATTGATAAATTTATTGGAACTACATTCGATAAAATTGAACTAAAACTCCCTGATATTAAAAAATCCATCGATGAGACGAAAACTTTCATCGAAGACGTCAAAGGTGATTTTTCGAGGATAATAACAGTCATTGAAAAAACAAAAATTCCTCATGAGAAAACTAACAACATAGTATATACAATCCAACACGGATCATTTGAGTGGTCACCTACAAACAACAAATTAGATATCACTGCAACAGTTAAGGGTATTTATCGATTAACACTAGTAACACCATTATCTCAATTTAATATTTCATCGTCCAGTTCATCCGGGGTCAATAATACGATTTCAACGATCATCGACAAGAATACAACTGAAAAGTTTACAATCACATCTACTGATAAAAATTTGGTTAAGGTCTCAACAACGTGGTATGTGGAATTCGTAGCGGATTTAAGTAAATCGTAATTGAAAACGATAGCGTATTTAAAATAAAAATGATTTCATCATCGCAATATCGCTATGATCAGGTCAGAGAGTATCAAACTAGACTCAAAACCTTGTCTGAGGAGTATGCAATGAAAATTAAAAAATACCGCAGGAGAATTACCGCAATTGATGTTACTGTGTACGCTGTGAGTGGTGTAATCACCGGAGCTGGTATTATACTGTCTTCAGTGACAATGATGGCCCCGATAGCTGTTCCAATTTGCATTTCTGCGGCAACAACAATCGCTGGAATAATTTCAATAATCACAAAAAATATCATCATGCAGCCAACGGAAACTACAAGACTACATAATTCAATTTCATGTTGTGTCCACTGCATACTCGCAATTATCCTCATTGATATCGTCATCGCTCGATGATACAATTATATCAGAGAGTGAGTTTTCAGCGATGGTAGATATAGATGATTCTGCGATGTCAAAATTAGAAGTACAAAAACATGAGTATAATAACAATGACAACACAGATGGAATTACTTCAACAAATAGTGGAGAACACGAACCCAGTACAAACAAGCATGATCTCAATAACCTCAACGAATCCAGAATTCACTGTGAATTTCCCCTCTCCGGTCCCAGTAAAGGAGATAGCACTAGCAAAATTACGAGTATACCACAGTTGGCCAAATATTAGGTCAAAATCATTTGGTGGTCAACAACCCAATAATTCACTGGTATTTGCAAATAAGAATAAACCCGACGGTACCCCAGACTGGAATGTTGTTTCCATACCAACCGGATCATATCAAATTGAACAAATCAATGATGAATTCGCGCGTAGAATAAAATCGATTACTGGAGTAGAGTCAAAAATAGCTATAACAGTTCATGTGCCAACACTATCATCTGCAATTGAAATAAGCACAGAAGGATACGTCGTAGATATCTATCAGAGTTCTATTAGAACCGTACTGGGATGGCCTGAAATCCCACCCCGGGAAAAACCCGTTGATTTACCAGAACCACAAAAAACTGATTATGTCACCGACGTGATAGCACCTGATAATCCAATAAAGAGTTATGAAGATCACGAGATTACTATAGATTTTTTTTGTATCAAGAAGCCAGGGGAGGGAATAGGGGGGCATAATTTTGTTGACGAACCTGAAATCATTAAAAATTTCACAGCAATGAATAATGATTTTTCGCTGTTGTTAATATCTCTTAAATCCGGCTCTCTCACCCGAGATGAATTTATCAGCGGCGTAGAAACATGCAACAAAATTATCGACGATATGGAAACATTTCATTTGCGAATCATTCAAGTGGTATTAGGTGACAGTAATCCTATAACGAGAACAGAATTTGCAAAACAATATAAAATTCCCGTGAAGGATATCCCCACATTCAAACTACCAGGATATAACGTACCAGAACTAAAAAAACTTCTCAGTGATGCCATCGATGTTGGTTTTAAAATAATTCATGATGCATGGAAAAAAACATCATCACCGGAAATAAAAATCCTCAAACACAATGACCCAGATGGTGGCGGCAGGCATATTGCTCCGTTCAATGTGAATATTTCATCGGTGATTGCGCTCAATTTAGTGTGTGATGTGATCGAAGGAAGCTATCAAATAAATTTAGAACGATCAAATCAAGCTCAGCAGGGATATATTTTGTATTCATTTGCACCAACAGCTCCTCCAGGGTTTTTAATAATTGAGTCCCCGGTGAATCCAGTCTATATGCGATGTCATAATAATTCATTAACCAGAATTAATTTCAAACTCACTGACCAGTCTAATAATCTGATTGATTTACAAGAGGAGGTGTTAGCGATTAGTCTATTTGTGAAATCCTGAAAGGATTTTCGTCGTAGTGATTTTCGTCGTAGTGATTTACATGTCCCCAGACAAGTCTGGAACACGATATCGTATCGGACTGGATCAAATATTCGGTTAACCCCAACTGAAAGTTCTAGTGAGTGACAACGACGTTGTAGTCCCCTTTTCCCAAAAAATCGATGGTGGATTTCATTAATTTCATTGATTTTTTCATATTTTTTTTTTGGACCTAATCCATGAAACGATATCAGATTCACACACACATTTGGGCCCTGATGTCACTGGTTTCATTGTTTTTAAGCGTGATTTCAGTGAAAACTTGTCTAAAAATGTTGTCTGATTCGCCCCTTCTGCTGCTGCTTAGAGTAAAGTTATTCTTTGAATGCCACTACTTGAAATATGTTATATTGATAATATCTACATTTTTTACATAAATGATATTCATTGCGTGTTGTTAGGAAAGGCAAATTATATGTCTTAGCATGATATTGTGCTGTTGTGCTGCTGTGTTTTTTAATTAATTGCAAAGTAATGAAATTATTCAATTAAGCATATAATAATATTAAAGTTCTCATTTATACAAGTGAATAGTTAATTTTTTTAACTTGATACCATGAAGTATTGATTCCAAATTTGGGATGCACGTGTAGATTTATTTAATCATTAAATTTTGTCAGACAACCCACTCCATGCCTCTTCCCCAAACCACCGGCCTTGATAGAAGAGAAAATAGTTTTGTCTTAACAATTGACAACCTAAAGCTGCCATCTGTCACCTTAAATCAATTTTTATCTCAAAGATATCAAGGGATTGATTGCAAATGGAATCGTGTACAGATTACGTGAAAAAGTTGTAATGCACAATAAAGGACCAAATATAGTCACAGTCAACTCGTCGTGGAATAGGGTTGCTGTTTCGTTCCTAATATTTGGCTATGTCGGAGGTGTCATGTAAAACGAGATATCAATATCAGTGTTCAATGTTCACTTAATCAACGAGTTGTTTGCAACTAGATTAAATAGCTTGTTGTGAAGTGTGGAGTATTTGCAAAGCAGTCGGTACCCTCCCCAAATCGTAAAAGAGTATTGATTTGTATTGTTTTAATCCTTGGTTATATTTAAGCTGTTTTACATCACCTTATACTAAATTCGACGTAAACGTTCTTGAGATGACGCTGTGTAAAATGTGCAATATTATCAAAATACCGCTGTGTGTATCCTTTTCTTTCATCTTCGCCTACTAGTAAAAAATATTTGTAAAAATAATAATATGATGAATTGGTGCTAATGCTTGATCACAATGAAACGACGGCTATAATTCAAATCAAAAGTATTAGTAATGTTCATAATGTGTGAATAAGAAAGAAAATATTAAACGAATAAGTGTGAGACGGTTAGATTAACTAGATATCTCCGTATGAGGACATTTGTTTTGATGACGTCACAATATGGCGTTGGCGTTCGCCTGACAGAATAATGGAGTTCAACGCAAGGATCTTACTAAGTAGGGAACCAGACTAGGATATCAGATTACAAGAACATTTTAAACTTGATAAGGAACTTTTCATTCATTTGCGACTTGTATAGATCTGTAATAAATTTGGAATATGCGTATTTGATAGCGCCCCGTTTTAAGCAATTCTTAGATTTGTGTGATTATTGGGATTCGACGCTATGGAAATATTCCTAGCCCGAAATAATTAGCCAGTTAATAGGAGCAAACGTAACGGATTCGAGGGTTAGTGAGTTTGAACGATGCCATGGTTCGCTAGTGGTGAATTAAAGTCCAAACCGAATGACTGTCCCTAGAGTAAGATAGTCCATATTAAAATCTAGTGGTGTACAATAGTGGTGTGGCTGCGGTGGCAGTATTTACGGTTGGAAACCGGTACATGAAACAAAATAATCAATAAGTAGGGACTTAGTAGATGTGTCAATAGTGGAAAAGAGGTGCAGTTATATCGGTGTAATGTGCCGGTAAAAGCATATATTGACTGGCCTAGGGTGGCGGAGTTAAAATAGTTCCCAGTGAAAAAGGGGATACCAGTGTATTTTTCATGGCATAACCGGCTGCCGGTACGGAAATAATTAATAACATCAGTTAGTGTAGGCAATATTGGGTCTAAGCACTCAAGCAACAATGATGTCGGAGTTGGATCAAGTTCACTAGACCTTCACTCTTAATTACGATTGATAGTACTAAATCAAAAGACAAGTTCAAATGATCATAATGGTTGTCACTGAACTTTTGTATCATAACTGTATGGTGACGAGTCAATTTAAATTGTGCTGTCAAGCGAATCTCTAATGGTTTGTACTTTGTCACAGCAGAAGTTTGCAAATAGGTCCGGAAGGGCTACAGGAGAGAAGGTAGTTGAAAGAGGTGTACATGTTTTCCTTGAGTTCGTTAGTTATCACGAAGAGCTCTTTGCAGCTGGAACTTTCCGTGATCTTAGTACTGTAGTGAGATAATATTGCTAAATGGACTATGTTTGTGACGTTCTTCTTAGCGGTTTCATAGATTTATTTATGAATGGTGAATCTGGCGGAAAGACAAAGCCTCTCTGCCTTTCGGCGATGTCTTTTAGCAGCACGAGGCTGGTATCTAACACTGCTATACCATGGAGAACACTTTTGTATTGATACTCTGCATTTGGTAGCTAGGGCATGTTTTTCGAGTAATGAACGCAGGCAGTTATTAAGTTCTTCTGCTGTAGGAAGTAAGTAAGTTGTTAGGTTTTCGTGGATTTCATGTATGAATTGAGTTATATTTATCATACGGAGGTTTCTCTTAGTAGCAAATAAAGGTGTAGGGTTAGAGGCTGATACGTTGAGATGGCATATAATGCAGAGGTGATCTGATGCAAGTTCGTGGGATACAAGGGTGGACTGTAGCATATTATAATCAGGTCTATGAAGAATCCAGTCTAACATGTGACCATGTTTATGGGTTGGTTGGTTAAGTTACTGTTTTAAGATTGAAAACATGAATGGAATCTAGGAGTTTTTACGTGTATGGGTTTCCAGAACAGTCAAAGTGAAAGTTGAAATCTCCAAGAATAATTAGGTTGCCACCTATCAAATTTCCATCCTTCAAAAGATTTGGAAACTACCTCCAAAAAAAAAAATTCAGTCAGCTTGATTTCTCTATTAGGAGGAGGGCGGTACAGACAGAAAAAATGGACTGATATTTGTTCCAATGTGAGTGTTGTTTGGACCAGTTCAAATGAAGTATGGACGAAATTGAAGGATGTGTTGTACTTAAGGCATTTTATCATGAATTCTTTGTGATGATAGCAATTCCACCTCCACGAGAGTGGCGGAGGAGCGACTTACTAGAATAATCGGTGGGTGTTAAATCCACACACTTGGGCTCATCGCCTAATGCTTTTAGCCATGTTTCGTTCAGGAAGAGGATGTCGATATTCTGGTTGTTGATAAAATTTACTATTTCTGTGCCCTATTCCGGTGATCCTACTGATTGAACGTTCAATAGTGCAGTACGTAGTGGTATTTCTGAGACAGTTGACACAAGGATTGACAATTTAAGATGAACCAGGTTATCAAAATTAACTGCCGAATTTTTAAATTGTTTATTTGTTACGGACGAAAGGGAGATAACTGGAATTCTTCTCTTTGTTCTACGCCGGGCAGCTTTGAAACAGCGTTTCCTTTTTCGATTTCGTTGACATTTAGGTAATGATGAATGTAGTTCCAGTTCGTTTACTCTTTAGGACAATGTAGTATCAAGAGTCAAGTTGTGGTCATTTAATGCAATTAATGAGGGTCCATCATATCGTAAGCGGGTTGACTGGCGATCACGTGATGGCGGTTTATTCAAAAAAATCAAATGACGTCTTAACAGTGGAACAAAAACAGCAGAGAAAAATTATAATTGGTCTCGTTTCCAAAACAAGGACATGAAGAAAACATACGAACTGAACAGAAATGCAAGATGAAACACAATAATGTAGACGAAGATAGACAACAAGCACATATATCTTGAAAAATATCACAAAAACGGTAGAGCCTTCGTAAACTAGTTAAACGAAGGCGGCCATCTTTACCTAATACTAAAATGAAATAATATGACACTGTAGCATATTCAGAGCAATGTTGCGTTAAAGTGAGTATTAAACATTTCAATCAGTGCTTTCATAAACAGGTGGTAAATATTCGCATAGATTATTTATTATCCGATTGGTGCAAGAAACATTACTCGAATCTATATTTTTAGACTGTGCTTTAATTGATTGAAGCTTGATGTTCAAGTTTGGTATCTTCCTCATCACTTTTCACAATTAAATGCATACTAAATATTTCTTGTTCGTCATTATGCGTAATTCATATGAAAATTACTATGAGTTACTGTATACAACAATTTCTTGTATTTTCTTTTATTAATTAATTTCTGCGACAAAGATCATTAAGATTACCGATGAATTATAATTACCATTAGCCATTATAACGAATAGAATAATTTAATAACATCAAATCTAAGATAATTTCAGTGATAATTGATCGCAAAAAGGTACGTTTTAGCACCTCATCAGGAAAATATTGCCGAAAATTCTGCATAAGCATATACATTATCATTTGCTGAAATGTACTAAAGATCCATTCCTCATTTCGTTGAAACCTTATTTTACAAATGCAAAACATTGTGCATGTTCTAATTACATAAATACATTTCTCACGATGATTTCACATCTTCGTTACATTTATGAGAAAATCTTAGGAATAACACATTTTGTTCGAAGTAATATATAGACGTTTTAAAAAATAAAATTTGGCATACGATGGATGCAAGTTTCTCCCCGCCATCCAGCTTTACAACCGAGTTTGCACTTTCCGTCATTCGTTGAACAGCTGGTATTGCCGTTTAAACACATGCCACAGGTGATATGGCATCCATACCCATATGTTCCTTTCTGGCATTCTTAAAAAGTCAAAACGCAAAACAGCATTTTAACATATTATGATTCACTAAATATTTTAATTATCTTAGAAATAATGTTTTACTCGTATTAAACTTACTCATCCAATTAGAGTCTCTTCTAAACCCTACTTGCATTCTGAACATGCTGAAAGTTTTCTAAAATTAGCTGTACAAATGTAATGTATTCTAGAAGATATACCAGTCATATGTGCATTGACAGCTTACAATTTGCATGCAATTATATATGTATTTTCCAGTGCAATGTGACATACCTTGTTTACAGGTTCTCCCTTGCCATCCAGCTTCACATCCGACCTTGCATTGTCCGTCAATATTTGAACAGCTTGTGTTGCCACTAAAACACATTCCACAGGTTTCATTACACCCGTAGCTATATGTTCCTTGATCACACTCTATACGAAAACAAAATACAAAGTAACATTTTTATATTAACACAAAATTTCCAATTCCTTGAAAGGGGATTATGTGTTTTATAAACTCTCATCAGAGTAGATTATTCTGCAAACACTGTTTAATTTCTGGAAATCAAGATTCTTTGTTGAAAGCAGTAGTTCAGATATAATACATTTCGGGCATTATACTGGAGTTTTGTGGAGATTTACTTTCATAATCACAACTTAACAATTTGTTATTATAATGGAATATGCTGTGCACGATTTACAAGTACTCCCCGCCAACCATCTTTCTAAACGACCATTTTACCATCCATCTATCACTGGACATTTGTTGTTGCCAATACAACACATAAGGCAAAATGTATTATACTTGTTAGCTGGATGTTTGTTGTAAACATTCCAAAACGAAACTGTTTACTTTGTATTTGCGAATACAATAACGTTTAGTTTCTTTGAAAAAAATGAATTTATGAATATTTCACCCATACTCCTAGTAGGGCCTTGTCTTGCACTAAACAAATCAAATTACAAACTAACAGATACTTTATATTGAAGAAATGATGTATTTTTAGTTGAATGTGCTAATGTTAAGCGCAAATTTATTTGAACATGACCAATTACAGTCAATTTGAGACTCTATCCGCATTTTTCGAATGTGACATACCTTGTTTGCATTTTGCTTTCCACCATCCAGCTTCACAACCGAACTGGCAATGTCCGTTATTCGTTGAACAGCTATCGTTGCCGCCAAAGCACTTGCCACAAGTTTCATTACATCCGAGACCGTATGATCCTTTACTGCATTCTAAAGGAAACATATTTTTTTTTCACATTATTTAGGATAAAACCTATTCTTACTTTTTAAAGGAACGCTATATAAACATTTTGCCTTCCCATCCGTGTAGAATATGTTCTGGAGGAATAATATTTTAATTCTGCAAACTCGTTGCCTTTGTTGTCAATAATTTTACAATTACAAAGGTAATGTATACCGGGAAATATACTTGTGTGATGTACAGATTTTCTTTTATATGACAACTTTCAGAATGTTTATAATTAAAACTGTCTGCTCGTATGGAATGTGACAAACCTAGTTTACAAGTTCTGCGCAGTCATCCAGCTTCAAATCTAACCTCGTAATCTTTATCAATCGTTGAACAGCTGTTGTTGCCTCTAAAACACGTGCATGAAGGTTTATTAAAAAATTGTGTTATCTAAATATGATGTTACATACTTTGTTCCATTTACAATAGTATATGAGTATACCGCTATGAAAACTATCTGCTACTATCTCCCATGCAGTACGCCGTATGCTCTCGCATCTTCAAGTAAACAAAACATTTCACAGCATTTGGGATAAGTACACTTTGAATATTTCCCTTGAAACAATGGCTCCAGGATCAGAGTACCTTTCCATCCATGTAGAGTATTTACTTGCAGATTAAAGCAAATCTTTAAATTCCAGAAACTGTTTGCCTTTCATAATAATATATAAATAATGCAAACAATATAATACTAGTATGTGCATATTTACTTTAATAATAACAACCTACAGATTGTTCGAAATTACAAATCCATTTTCTGATGTAATGTGACATACCCTGTTTGCAAGTTTCTCCCTGCCATCCATATAGATATATAGTACCATTTCACGATATTTAACGACAGATTTTAACACAAACGTGACACCACTAAAACGAAAGCGAGTATGCTCCATAAGAAATAATTTTGGGAAGAAATTCAAACTACCAATAACGAAAGCTTGTTTCAAAGTATAGGTGCATCCGCAGATTGCAATGCGACATTTTTAGTTAGCTTGTTCTTTTCCGTTAAATAGCTTCACAGTAATCGTATTGGCATAGTTCGTCTTATGTTGAGCAACTGTTTGTGATGGTCACACACATGCCACATATTTGGCAGCATCAGTAGCCGTATGTTCCTTTATCACATTCTAACAGAAGAATTTTTCACATCAGACAGTTGTCTCAAGTTCCATTATTCTTTCCAAATTTTGAACAAAGATATAATAAAGCTTATACTAACATTCGAACAGAAAAGAAAATATAATCAGCTCTTTTGGTAAATTCCTCTTCTGCAGTTTTGTAATAGCGCCAACAGCCTGTTACATTAATTTAAGATGTATTCATTGTCAATAATGCAGGTAAGTTTCATTTTATTTCGTAACTTTGATCAATCATAGTCTATTCTCATCTTCTTGCATGCATTAGATTGTTTTAGTTTGCCTTATCAAATAAACGATATATTTCATGTGGTTCATTTGAAATATAATTAAGTTAAACAATGACACATGATATATGAATTAGTTGATTCATTAAGGCATCAAGTGGTCTTTTCAATGTTTCATTCGCATAGAGGTTAATGGATCACTGAAATCGTCCTTGTTCCCATTCCACAATACATATACTTATGTGCTGATAATAATTAAAAATTATCTGACTAATAACATTTTATGGCGCATATGGCTTGATTTTTCAGTAGCAGATGGGACTTTAACGTTTCTAGAGTAATGGTTTAGCTTCCTGTTGGTTGGTATAGGTCACGTGAATAGGCCAAAATTGACGCAAAAGGAAAGGTGTTATCTTTCATGTGAGGTCTATGTGGAAATACATTAGACGGTATATATCAGGAGAGCACTGAGCAATCATTTGTATTCCAATTTTGGAGTTATCCAGACTTATTGTGTTACTTTTGTAATGTCTGTACATATGTGTTATGCTGTACGTAGATACGAAATAAAAGATTTTTTTGCACTGTTCAGTGGAAATAGAAAGTACCCATTCTTTAAAATATATCATTCTGGAGCTGCTATAAATTATTCAAAAGAAGTCTGGACAACACCATCCTGACAACGTCATGGATGTCGGTAGTTTGGTTCCCTGCTTAGTATGTTACTTCCGTTGCACTCCGCTATACTAAGTTAGGCGGACGCCGACACCATATTGTCACGTGTACAAAACAAATGGCCTCATACGGAGAGAACTAGTTAATCTAACTGTGGCACATTTATTTCTTTAATATTCTCTTTCCTAGTGAAACACTGTGAACTTTACTAATGCTTTTGATTTTAACTGTAATAGTCGTTATGTTCTTTTCAAGCTTAACCACCAATTCGTCATATTATATTTTTTACAAATAATTTTACAAGTAGGCGAAGATGAAATATAGGCGCACGAACAACGATATTTTGTTGATTTTGCACATTTTACACATATTCATCTCAAAAGTCTTGTTCGAATTGATTTCTTGATACATATTACATCGAAATTGATATGAGGTAATGTATGGCAGCCTAAATATATCCTTAGATTAATACGAAAATATCACCCCTCTATCACAATGGGGATGAAGGTAACGATAGTTTTGCAAATACTGCACAATTCACACTAAGTCATCGAAAATATTCTGATTCCAATAAATTCCTTGATCAATTCTACATCGATATTGATATTTCGTTTTACATGGCACCTCAGACATTAACAAATGCTATGTCTTTTATGAAGTTAGCGGGAAGGGGCTTAAAGTAGGTTTTCTGGGTACCCATTGTTATTGTCTGGATTAACCCGATTCCAAGAGGGGGTGAATTGGACGATATTTGGCCCAATATTCAACTTTCCGACGCATTATGTAAAAAACATCAATTTCAATCAATCTATTGATGCTTTTAACTTTGGAATTGACGTGAGCTGATAGATGACAGCCTTCATTTGCAAAAGATATATGGCCAAAATGTTATCTCCTTTACAAAAAGGATGAGGTAACAATATTTTGTGAAATAAGTGTTGCTGTAATTATATCATCTGAAAGTTAGATCTATAATTCATTCCTTGATCTAGTGTACATTGATAATTATGTATCGCTAATGACAATCTAGATTCTGACAAACATTAAATGCAACAAAAACCATCTTCATACGAAATTCTCTTTTAAAAAACTGGTACCAACAGTAGCCTCGCTAGACACTCAGCACTAAGAGGCTAGTGTTAGGACTGGTCGGCCTGATGTCAGGATAATGTGACTGGGTTAGACATCATGATAAGTGTTTGCGGCATGGTACCCAAATGCTAAACATCACTGTAAACTGCCACACTCCAGATATGACTGAAACATTGTTACAGCTTCGTTAAAAATCGAAATCACACACACACACACACACACACACACATCCAGACCATATTCTATGAGTGGGTGAGGCTAATATTTTTTACAATATTGGATATTTCCGACTGTCGCCTAACAAATTCCATTTGCAATTGATACCTTCCACAAAGTGGCTTAGCAGCCTCCCAACCAACCCTCAATACAGGGAGTTGGAGCTAAAATTACCATCAAACAACGTTTTTTGTAGAATGGGTCCCTGGATTGAAGTTTAGGTAGAGTAAAGTTATTCTTTGAATGCCACTACTTGAAATATGTTATATTGATAATATCTACATTTTTTACATAAATGATATTCATTGCGTGTTGTTAGGAAAGGCAAATTATATGTCTTAGCATGATATTGTGCTTGTTGTGCTGCTGTGTTTTTTAATTAATTGCAAAGTAATGAAATTATTCAATTAAGCATATAATAATATTAAAGTTCTCATTTATACAAGTGAATAGTTAATTTTTTTAACTTGATACCATGAAGTATTGATTCCAAATTTGGGATGCACGTGTAGATTTATTTAATCATTAAATTTTGTCAGACAACCCACTCCATGCCTCTTCCCCAACCCACCGGCCTTGATTGAAGAGAAAATAGTTTTGTCTTAACAATTGACAACCTAAAGCTGCCATCTGTCACCTTAAATCAATTTTTATCTCAAAGATATCAAGGGATTGATTGCAAATGGAATCGTGTACAGATTACGTGAAAAAGTTGTAATGCACAATAAAGGACCAAATATAGTCACAGTCAACTCGTCGTGGAATAGGGTTGCTGTTTCGTTCCTAATATTTGGCTATGTCGGAGGTGTCATGTAAAACGAGATATCAATATCAGTGTTCAATGTTCACTTAATCAACGAGTTGTTTGCAACTAGATTAAATAGCTTGTTGTGAAGTGTGGAGTATTTGCAAAGCAGTCGGTACCCTCCCCAAATCGTAAAAGAGTATTGATTTGTTTTGTTTTAATCCTTGGTTATATTTAAGCTGTTTTACATCACCTTATACTAAATTCGACGTAAACGTTCTTGATATGACGCTGTGTAAAATGTGCAATATTATCAAAATACCGCTGTGTGTATCCTTTTCTTTCATCTTCGCCTACTAGTAAAAAATATTTGTAAAAATAATAATATGATGAATTGGTGCTAATGCTTGATCACAATGAAACGACGGCTATAATTCAAATCAAAAGTATTAGTAATGTTCATAATGTGTGATTAAGAAAGAAAATATTAAACGAATAAGTGTGAGACGGTTAGATTAACTAGATATCTCCGTATGAGGACATTTGTTTTGATGACGTCACAATATGGCGTTGGCGTTCGCCTGACAGAATAATGGAGTTCAACGCAAGGATCTTACTAAGTAGGGAACCAGACTAGGATATCTGATTACAAGAACATTTTAAACTTGATAAGGAACTTTTCATTCATTTGCGACTTGTATAGATCTGTAATAAATTTGGAGTATGCGCATTTGATAGCGCCCCGTTTTAAGCAATTCTTAGATTTGTGTGATTATTGGGATTCGACGCTATGGAAATATTCCTAGCCCGAAATAATTAGCCAGTTAATAGGAGCAAACGTAACGGATTCGAGGGTTAGTGAGTTTGAACGATGCCATGGTTCGCTAGTGGTGAATTAAAGTCCAAACCGAATGACTGTCCCTAGAGTAAGATAGTCCATATTAAAATCTAGTGGTGTACAATAGTGGTGTGGCTGCGGTGGCAGTATTTACGGTTGGAAACCGGTAAATGAAACAAAAGAATCAATAAGTAGGGACTTAGTAGATGTGTCAATAGTGGAAAAGAGGTGCAGTTATATCGGCGTATTGTGCCGGTAAAAGCGTATATTGACTGGCCTAGGGTGGCGGAGTTAAAGTAGTTCCCAGTGAAAAAGGGGATACCAGTGTATTTTTCATGGCATAACCGGCTGCCGGTACGGAAATAATTAATAACATCAGTTAGTGTAGGCAATATTGGGTCTAAGCACTCAAGCAACAATGATGTCGGAGTTGGATCAAGTTCACTAGACTTTCACTCTTAATTACGATTGATAGTACTAAATCAACAGACAAGTTCAAATGATCATAATGGTTGTCGCTGAACTTTTGTATCATAACTGTATGGTGACGAGTCAATTTAAATTGTGCTGTCAAGCGAATCTCTAATGGTTTGTACTTTGTCACAGCAGAAATTTGCAAATAGGTCCGGAAGGGCTACTGGAGAGAAGTTAGTTGAAAGAGGTGTACATTTTTTCCTTGAGTTCGTTAGTTATCACGAAGAGCTCTTTCCAGCTGTAACTTTCCCTGATCTTAGTACTGTAGTGGGATAATATTGCTAAATGGACTATGTTTGTGACATTCTTCTTAGCGGTTTTATAGATTTATTTATGAATGGTGAATCTGGCGGAAAGACAAAGCTTCTCTGCCTTTCGGCGATGTCTTTTAGCAGCACGAGGCTGGTATCTAACACTGCTATACCATGGAGAACACTTTTGTATTGATACTCTGCATTTGGTAGCTAGGGCATGTTTTTCGAATAATGAACGCAGCCAGTTATTAAGTTCTTCTGCTGTAGGAAGTAAGTAAGTTGTTAGGTTTTCGTGGATGTCATGTATGAATTGAGTTATATTTATCATACGGAGGTTTCTCTTAGTAGCAAATAAAGGTGTAGGGTTAGAGACTGATACGTTGAGATGGCATATAATGCAGAGGTGATCTGATGCAAGTTCGTGGGATACAAGGGTGGACTGTAGCATATTATAATCAGGTCTATGAAGAATCCAGTCTAACATGTGACCATGTTTATGGGTTGGTTGGTTAAGTTACTGTTTTAAGATTGAAAACATGAATGGAATCTAGGAGTTTTTACGTGTATGGGTTTCCAGAACAGTCAAAGTGAAAGTTGAAATCTCCAAGAATAATTAGGTTGCCACCTATCGAATTTCCATCCTTCAAAAGATTTGGAAACTGCTCCCAAAAAAAAGATTCAGTCAGCTTGATTTCTCTACTAGGAGGAGGGCGGTAGAGACAGAAAAAATGGACTGATATTTGTTCCAATGTGAGTGTTGTTTGGACCAGTTCAAATGAAGTATGGACGAAATTGAAGGATGTGTTGTACTTCAGGCATTTTATCATGAATTCTTTGTGATGATAGCAATTCCACCTCCACGAGAGTGGCGGAGGAACGACTTAATAGAATAATCGGTGGGTGTTAAATCCACACACTTGGGCTCATCGCCTAATGCTTTTAGCCATGTTTCGTTCAGGAAGAGGATGTCGATATTCTGGTCGTTGATAAAATTTACTATTTCTGTGCCCTATTCCGGTGATCCTACTGATTGAACGTTCAATAGTGCAGTACGTAGTTGTATTTCTGAGACAGTTGACACAAGGATTGACAATTTAAGATGAACCAGGTTATCAAAATTAACTGCCGAATTTTTAAATTGTTTATTTGTTACGGACGAAAGGGAGATAACTGGAATTCTTCTTTCTGTTCTACGCCGGGCAGCTTTGAAACAGCGTTTCCTTTTTCAATTTCGTTGACATTTAGGTAATGATGAATGTAGTTCCAGTTCGTTTACTCTTTAGGACAATGTAGCATCAAGAGTCAAGTTGTGGTCATTTAATGCAATTAATGAGGGTCCATCATATCGTAAGCGGGTTGACTGGCGATCACGTGATGGCGGTTTATTCAAAAAAATCAAATGACGTCTTAACAGTGGAACAAAACAGCAGAGAAAAATTATAATTGGTCTCGTTTCCAAAAAAAGGACATGAAGAAAACATACGAAATGAACAGAAATGCAAGATGAAACACAATAATGTAGACGATGATAGACAACAAGCACATATATCATGAAAAATAGCACAAAAACGGTAGAGCCTTCGTAAAGTAGTTAAGCGAAGGCAGCCATCTTTACCTAATACTAAAATGAAATAATATGACACTGTAGCATATTCAGAGCAATGTTGCATTAAAGTGGGTATTAAACCTTTCAATCAGTGCTTTCATAAACAGGTGGTAAATATTCGCATAGATTATTTATTATCCGACTGGTGCAAGAAACATTACTCGAATCCATATTTTTAGACTGTGCTTTAATTAATTGAAGCTTGATGTTCAAGTTTGGTATCTTCCTCATCACTTTTCACAAACAAATGCATGCTAAATATTTCTTGTTCGTCATTATGCGTAATTCATATGAAAATTACTATTAGTTACTGTATACAACAATTTCTTGTATTTTCTTTTATGAATTAATTTCTGCGACAAAGATCATTAAGATTACCGTTGAATTATAATTACCATTAGCCATTATAACGAATAGAATAATGTAATAACATCAAATCTAAGATAATTACAGTGATAATTGATCGCAAAAAGGTACGTTTTAGCACCTCATCAGGAAAATATTGCCGAAAATTCTGCATAAGCATATACATTATCATTTGCTGAAATGTACTAAAAATCCATTTCTCATTTCGTTGAAACCTTATTTTACAAATGCAAAACATTGTGCATGTTCTAATTACATAAATACATTTCTCACGATGATTTCACATCTTCGTTACATTTATGAGAAAATCTTAGGAATAACATACATTTTGTTCGAAGTAATATATAGACGTTTAAAAAATAAAATTTGGCATACGATGGATGCAAGTTTCTCCCCGCCATCCAGCTTTACAACCGAGTCTGCACTTTCCGTCAATCGTTGAACAGCTGGTATTGCCGTTTAAACACATGCCACAGGTGCTATTGCATCCATACCCATATGTTCCTTTCTGGCATTCTTAAAAAGTCAAAACGCAAAACAGCATTTTAGCATATTATGATTCACTAAATATTTTAATTATCTTAGAAATAATGTTTTACTCGTATTAAACTTACTCATCCAAGTAGAGTCTCTTCTAAACCCTATTTGCATTCTGAACATTCCGAAAGTTTTCTAAAATTAGCTGTACAAATGTAATGTATTCTAGATGATATACCAGTCATATGTGCATTGACAACTTACAATTTGCTTGCAATTATATATGTATTTTCCAGTGCAATGTGACATACCTTGTTTACAGGTTCTCCCTTGCCATCCAGCTTCACATCCGACCTTGCATTGTCCGTCAATATTTGAACAGCTTGTGTTGCCACTAAAACACATTCCACAGGTTTCATTACACCCGTAGCTATATGTTCCTTGATCACACTCTATACGAAAACAAAATACAAAGTAACATTTTTATATTAACACAAAATTTCCAATTCCTTGAAAGGGGATTATGTGTTTTATAAACTCTCATCAGAGTAGATTATTCTGCAAACACTATTTAATTTCTGGAAATCAAGATTCTTTGTTGAAAGCAGTAGTTCAGATATAATACATTTCGGGCATTATACTGGAGTTTTGTGGAGATTTACTTTCATAATCACAACTTAACAATTTGTTATTATAATGGAATATGCTGTGAACGATTTACAAGTACTCCCCGCCAACCATCTTTCTAAACAACCCTTTTACCATCCATCTATCACTGGACATTTGTTGTTGCCAATACAACACATAAGGCAAAATGTATTATACTTGTTAGCTGCATGTTTGTTGTAAACATTCCAAAACGAAACTATTTACTTTGTATTTGCGAATACAATAACGTTTAGTTTCTTTGAAAAAAGGAATTTATGAATATTTCACCCATACTCCTAGTAGGGCCTTGTCTTGCACTAAACAAATCAAATTACAAACTAACATATACTTTATATTGAAGAAATGATTTATTTTTAGTTGAATGTGCTAATGTTAAGCGCACATTTATTTGAACATGACCAATTACAGTCAATTTGAGACTCTATCCGCATTTTTCGAATGTGACATACCTTGTTTGCATTTTGCTTTCCACCATCCAGCTTCACAACCGAACTGGCAATGTCCGTTATTCGTTGAACAGCTATCGTTGCCGCCAAAGCACTTGCCACAAGTTTCATTACATCCGAGACCGTATGATCCTTTACTGCATTCTAAAGGAAACATATTTTTTTTCACATTATTTAGGATAAAACCTATTCTTACTTTTTAAAGGAACGCTATATAAACATTTTGCCTTCCCATCCGTGTAGAATATGTTCTGGAGGAAAATATTTTAATTCTGCAAACTCGTTGCCTTTGTTGTCAATAATTTTACAAAGGTAATGTATACCGGGAAATATACTTGTGTGATGTACAGATTTTCTTTCTATATGACAACTTTCAGAATGTTTATAATTAAAGCTGTCTGCTCGTATGGAATGTGACAAACCTAGTTTACAAGTTCTGCGCAGTCATCCAGCTTCAAATCTAACCTCGTAATCTTTATCAATCGTTGAACAGCTGTTGTTGCCTCTAAAACACGTGCATAAAGGTTTATTAAAAAATTGTGTTATCTAAATATGATGTTACATACTTTGTTCCATTTACAATAGTATATGAGTATACCGCTATGAAAACTATCTGCTACTATCTCCCATGCAGTACGCCGTATGCTCTCGCATCTTCGAGTTAACAAAACATTTCACAGCATTTGGGATAAGTACACTTTGAATATTTCCCTTGAAACAATGGCTCCAGGATCAGAGTACCTTTCCATCCATGTAGAGTATTTACTTGCAGATTAAAGCAAATCTTTGAATTCCAGAAACTGTTTGCCTTTCATAATAATATATAAATAATGCAAACAATATAATTCTAGTATGTGCATATTTACTTTAATAATAACAACCTACAGATTGTTCGAAATTACAAATCCATTTTCCGATGTAATGTGACATACCCTGTTTGCAAGTTTCTCCCTGCCATCCATATAGATATACAGTACCATTTCACGATATTTAACGACAGATTTTAACACAAACGTGACACCACTAAAACGAAAGCGAGTATGCTCCATAAGAAATAATTTTGGGAAGAAATTCAAACTACCAATAACGAAAGCTTGTTTCAAAGTATAGGTGCATCCGCAGATTGCAATGCGACATTTTTAGTTAGCTTGTTCTTTTCCGTTAAATAGCTTCACAGTAATCGTATTGGCATAGTTCGTCTTATGTTGAGCAATTGTTTGTGATGGTCAAACACATGCCACATATTTGGCAGCATCAGTAGCCGTATGTTCCTTTATCACATTCTAACAGAAGAATTTTTCACATCAGACAGTTGTCTCAAGTTCCATTATTCTTTCCAAATTTTGAACAAAGATATAATAAAGCTTATACTAACATTCGAACAGAAAAGAAAATATAATCAGCTCTTTTGGTAAATTCCTCTTCTGCAGTTTTGTAATAGCGCCAACAGCCTGTTACATTAATTTAAGATGTATTCATTGTCAATAATGCAGGTAAGTTTCATTTTATTTCGTAACTTTGATCAATCATAGTCTATTCTCATCTTCTTGCATGCATTAGATTGTTTTAGTTTGCCTTATCAAATAAACGATATATTTCATGTGGTTCATTTGAAATATAATTAAGTTAAACAATGACACATGATATATGAATTAGTTGATTCATTAAGGCATCAAGTGGTCTTTTCAATGTTTCATTCGCATAGAGGTTAATGGATCACTGAAATCGTCCTTGTTCCCATTCCACAATACATATACTTATGTGCTGATAATAATTAAAAATTATCTGACTAATAACATTTTATGGCGCATATGGCTTGATTTTTCAGTAGCAGATGGGACTTTAACGTTTCTAGAGTAATGGTTTAGCTTCCTGTTGGTTGGTATAGGTCACGTGAATAGGCCAAAATTGACGCAAAAGGAAAGGTGTTATCTTTCATGTGAGGTCTATGTGGAAATACATTCGCAATAGACGGTATATATCAGGAGAGCACTGAGCAATCATTTTTATTCCAATTTTGGAGTTATCCAGACTTATTGTGTTACTTTTGTAATGTCTGTACATATGTGTTATGCTGTACGTAGATACGAAATAAAAGATTTTTTTGCACTGTTCAGTGGAAATAGAAAGTACCCATTCTTTAAAATATATCATTCTGGAGCTGCTATAAATTATTCAAAAGAAGTCTGGACAACACCATCCTGACAACGTCATGGATGTCGGTAGTTTGGTTCACTGCTTAGTATGTTCCTTCCGTTGCACTCCGCTATACTAAGTTAGGCGAACGCCGACACCATATTGTCACGTGTACAAAACAAATGGCCTCATACGGAGAGAACTAGTTGATCTAAACGTGGCACATTTATTTCTTTAATATTCTCTTTCCTAGTGAAACAATGTGAACTTTACTAATGCTTTTGATTTTAACTGTAATAGTCGTTATGTTCTTTTCAAGCTTAACCACCAATTCGTCATATTATATTTTTTACAAATAATTTTACAAGTAGGCGAAGATGAAATATAGGCGCACGAACAACGATATTTTGTTGATTTTGCACATTTTACACATATTCATCTCAAAAGTCTTGTTCGAATTGATTTCTTGATACATATTACATCAAAATTGATATGAGGTAATGTATGGCAGCCTAAATATATCATTAGATTAATACGAAAATATGACCCCTCTTTCACAAGGGGGATGAAGGTAACGATAGTTTTGCAAATACTGCACAATTCACACTAAGTCATCGAAAATGTTCTGATTCCAATAAATTTCTTGATCAATTCTACATCGATATTGATATTTCTTTTTACATGACACCTCAGACGTTAACAAATGCTATGTCTTTTATGAAGTTAGCGGGAAGGGGCTTAAAGTAGGTTTTTTGGGTACCCATTGTTGTTATCTGGTTTAACCCTATTCCAAGAGGGGGTGAATTGGACGATATTTGGTCCAATATTCAACATTCCGACGCATTATGTAAAAAACATCAATTTCAATCAATCTATTGATGCTTTTAACTTTGGAATTGACGTGAGCTGATAGATGACAGCCTTCATTTGCAAAATATATATGACCAAAATGTTATCTCCTTTGCAAAAAGGATGAGGTAACAATATTTTGTGAAATAAGTGTTGCTGTAATTATATCATCTGAAAGTTAGATCTGTAATTCATTCCTTGACCAAGTGTACATTGATAATTATGTATCGCTAATGACAATCTAGATTCTGACAAACATTAAATACAACGCCAACCATCTTCATACGAAATTCTCTTTTAAAAAACTGGTACCAACAGTAGCCTCGCTAGACACTCAGCACTAAGACGCTAGTGTTAGGACTGGTCGGCCTGATGTCAGGATAATGTGACTGGGTGAGACATCATGATAAGTGTTTGCGGCATGGTACGCAAATGCTAAACATCACTGTAAACTGCCACACTGCAGATTTGACTGAAACATTGTTACAGCTTCGTTAAAAATCGAAATCACACACACACACACACACACACACACACACACACACACACACACATCCAGACCATATTCTATGAGTGGGTGAGGCTAATATTTTTTACAATATTGGATATTTCCGACTGTCACCTAACAAATTCCATTTGCAATAGATACCTTCCACAAAGTGGCTTAGCAGCCGCCCAACCAACCCTCAATACAGGGAGTTGGAGCTAAAATTACCATCAAACAACGTTTTTTGTAGAATGGGTCCCTGGATTTAAGTTTAGGTAGAGTAAAGTTATTCTTTGAATGCCACTACTTGAAATATGTTATATTGATAATATCTACATTTTTTACATAAATGATATTCATTGCGTGTTGTTAGGAAAGGCAAATTATATGTCTTAGCATGATATTGTGCTGTTGTGCTGCTGTGTTTTCTAATTAATTGCAAAGTAATGAAATTATTCAATTAAGCATATAATAATATTAAAGTTCTCATTTATACAAGTGAATAGTTAATTTTTTTAACTTGATACCATGAAGTATTGATTCCAAATTTGGGATGCACGTGTAGATTTATTTAATCATTACATTTTGTCAGACAACCCACTCCATGCCTCTTCCCCAAACCACCGGCCTTGATAGAAGAGAAAATAGTTTTGTCTTAACAATTGACAACCTAAAGCTGCCATCTGTCACCTTAAATCAATTTTTATCTCAAAGATATCAAGGGATTGATTGCAAATGGAATCGTGTACAGATTACGTGAAAAAGTTGTAATGCACAATAAAGGACCAAATATAGTCACAGTCAACTCGTCGTGGAATAGGGTTGCTGTTTCGTTCCTAATATTTGGCTATGTCGGAGGTGTCATGTAAAACGAGATATCAATATCAGTGTTCAATGTTCACTTAATCAACGAGTTGTTTGCAACTAGATTAAATAGCTTGTTGTGAAGTGTGGAGTATTTGCAAAGCAGTCGGTACCCTCACCAAATCGTAAAAGAGTATTGATTTGTTTTGTCTTAATCCTTGGTTATATTTAGGCTGTTTTACATCACCTTATACTAAATTCGACGTAAACGTTCTTGAGATGACCTGTGTAAAATGTGCAATATTATCAAAATACCGCTGTGTGTATCCTTTTCTTTCATCTTCGCCTACTAGTAAAAAATATTTGTAAAAATAATAATATGATGAATTGGTGCTAATGCTTGATCACAATGAAACGACGGCTATAATTCAAATCAAAAGTATTAGTAATGTTCATAATGTGTGAATAAGAAAGAAAATATTAAACTAATAAGTGTGAGACGGTTAGATTAACTAGATATCTCCGTATGAGGACATTTGTTTTGATGACGTCACAATATGGCGTTGGCGTTCGCCTGACAGAATAATGGAGTTCAACGCAAGGATCTTACTAAGTAGGGAACCAGACTAGGATATCTGATTACAAGAACATTTTAAACTTGATAAGGAACTTTTCATTCATTTGCGACTTGTATAGATCTGCAATAAATTTGGAGTATGCGCATTTGATAGCGCCCCGTTTTAAGCAATTCTTAGATTTGTGTGATTATTGGGATTCGACGCTATGGAAATATTCCTAGCCCGAAATAATTAGCCAGTTAATAGGAGCAAACGTAACGGATTCGAGGGTTAGTGAGTTTGAACGATGCCATGGTTCGCTAGTGGTGAATTAAAGTCCAAACCGAATGACTGTCCCTAGAGTAAGATAGTCCATATTAAAATCTAGTGGTGTACAATAGTGGTGTGGCTGCGGTGGCAGCATTTACGGTTGGAAACCGGTAAATGAAACAAAAGAATCAATAAGTAGGGACTTAGTAGATGTGTCAATAGTGGAAAAGAGGTGCACTTATATCGGCGTAATGTGCCGGTAAAAGCGTATATTGACTGGCCTAGGGTGGCGGAGTTAAAATAGTTCCCAGTGAAAAAGGGGATACCAGTGTATTTTTCATGGCATAACCGGCTGCCGGTACGGAAATAATTAATAACATCAGTTAGTGTAGGCAATATTGGGTCTAAGCACTCAAGCAACAATGATGTCGGAGTTGGATCAAGTTCACTAGACTTTCACTCTTAATTACGATTGATTGTACTAAATCAACAGACAAGTTCAAATGATCATAATGGTTGTCGCTGAACTTTTGTATCATAACTGTATGGTGACGAGTCAATTTAAATTGTGCTGTCAAGCGAATCTCTAATGGTTTGTACTTTGTCACAGCAGAAATTTGCAAATAGGTCCGGAAGGGCTACTGGAGAGAAGGTAGTTGAAAGAGGTGTACATTTTTTCCTTGAGTTCGTTAGTTATCACGAAGAGCTCTTTCCAGCTGGAACTTTCCCTGATCTTAGTACTGTAGTGGGATAATATTGCTAAATGGACTATGTTTGTGACATTCTTCTTAGCGGTTTCATAGATTTTTTTATGAATGGTAAATCTGGCGGATAGACAAAGCCTCTCTGCCTTTCGGCGATGTCTTTTAGCAGCACGAGGCTGGTATCTAACACTGCTATACCATGGAGAACACTTTTGTATTGATACTCTGCATTTGGTAGCTAGGGCATGTTTTTCGAATAATGAACGCAGGCAGTTATTAAGTTCTTCTGCTGTAGGAAGTAAGTAAGTTGTTAGGTTTTCGTGGATGTCATGTATGAATTGAGTTATATTTATCATACGGAGGTTTCTCTTAGTAGCAAATAAAGGTGTAGGGTTAGAGACTGATACGTTGAGATGGCATATAATGCAGAGGTGATCTGATGCAAGTTCGTGGGATACAAGGGTGGACTGTAGCATATTATAATCAAGTCTGTGAAGAATTCAGTCTAACATGTGACCATGTTTATGGGTTGGTTGGTTAAGTTACTGTTTTAAGATTGAAAACATGAATGGAATCTAGGAGTTTTTACGTGTATGGGTTTCCAGAACAGTCAAAGTGAAAGTTGAAATCTCCAAGAATAATTAGGTTGCCACCTATCGAATTTCCATCCTTCAAAAGATTTGGAAACTGCTCCAAAAAAAAGATTCAGTCAGCTTAATTTCTCTACTAGGAGGAGGGCGGTAGAGACAGAAAAAATGGACTGATATTTGTTCCAATGTGAGTGTTGTTTGGACCAGTTCAAATGAAGTATGGACGAAATTGAAGGATGTGTTGTACTTAAGGCATTTTATCATGAATTCTTTGTGATGATAGCAATTCCACCTCCACGAGAGTGGCGGAGGAACGACTTAATAGAATAATCGGTGGGTGTTAAATCCACACACTTGGGCTCATCGCCTAATGCTTTTAGCCATGTTTCGTTCAGGAAGAGGATGTCGATATTCTGGTCGTTGATAAAATTTACTATTTCTGTGCCCTTTTCCGGTGATCCTACTGATTGAACGTTCAATAGTGCAGTACGTAGTGGTATTTCTGAGACAGTTGACACAAGGATTGACAATTTAAGATGAACCAGGTTATCAAAATTAACTGCCGAATTTTTAAATTGTTTATTTGTTACGGACGAAAGGGAGATAACTGGAATTCTTCTTTCTGTTCTACGCCGGGCAGCTTTGAAACAGCGTTTCCTTTTTCAATTTCGTTGACATTTAGGTAATGATGAATGTAGTTCCAGTTCGTTTACTCTTTAGGACAATGTAGTATCAAGAGTCAAGTTGTTGTCATTTCATGCAATTAATGAGGGTCCATCATATCGTAAGCGGGTTGACTGGCGATCACGTGATGGCGGTTTATTCAAAAAAATCAAATGACGTCTTAACAGTGGAACAAAACAGCAGAGAAAAATTATAATTGGTCTCGTTTCCAAAACAAGGACATGAAGAAAACATACGAAATGAACAGAAATGCAAGATGAAACACAATAATGTAGACGATGATAGACAACAAGCACATATATCATGAAAAATAGCACAAAAACGGTAGAGCCTTCGTAAAGTAGTTAAGCGAAGGCAGCCATCTTTGCCTAATACTAAAATGAAATAATATGACACTGTAGCATATTCAGAGCAATGTTGCATTAAAGTGAGTATTAAACATTTCAATCAGTGCTTTCATAAACAGGTAGTAAATATTCGCATAGATTATTTATTATCCGATTGGTGCAAGAAACATTACTCGAATCTATATTTTTAGACTGTGCTTTAATTGATTGAAGCTTGATGTTCAAGTTTGGTATCTTCTTCATCACTTTTCACAAACAAATGCATGCTAAATATTTCTTGTTCGTCATTATGCGTAATTCGTATGAAAATTACTATTAGTTACTGTATACAACAATCTCTTGTATTTTCTTTTATTAATTAATTTCTGCGACAAAGATCATTAAGATTACCGTTGAATTATAATTACCATTAGCCATTATAACGAATAGAATAATTTAATAACATCAAATCTAAGATAATTTCAGTGATAATTGATCGCAAAAAGGTACGTTTTAGCACCTCATCAGGAAAATATTGCCGAAAATTCTGCATAAGCATATACATTATCATTTGCTGAAATGTACTAAAAATCCATTCCTCCTTTCGATGAAACCTTATTTTACAAATGCAAAACATTGTGCATGTTCTAATTACATAAATACATTTCTCACGATGATTTCACATCTTCGATACATTTATGAGAAAATCTTAGGAATAACATACATTTTGTTCGAAGTAATATATAGACGTTTAAAAAATAAAATTTGGCATACGATGGATGCAAGTTTCTCCCCGCCATCCAGCTTTACAACCGAGTCTGCACTTTCCGTCAATCGTTGAACAGCTGGTATTGCCGTTTAAACACATGCCACAGGTGCTATTGCATCCATACCCATATGTTCCTTTCTGGCATTCTTAAAAAGTCAAAACGCAAAACAGCATTTTAGCATATTATGATTCACTAAATATTTTAATTATCTTAGAAATAATGTTTTACTCGTATTAAACTTACTCATCCAAGTAGAGTCTCTTCTAAACCCTACTTGCATTCTGAACATTCCGAAAGTTTTCTAAAATTAGCTGTACAAATGTAATGTATTCTAGAAAATATACCAGTCATATGTGCATTGACAACTTACAATTTGCTTGCAATTATATATGTATTTTCCAGTGCAATGTGACATACCTTGTTTACAGGTTCTCCCTTGCCATCCAGCTTCACATCCGACCTTGCATTGTCCGTCAATATTTGAACAGCTTGTGTTGCCACTAAAACACATTCCACAGGTTTCATTACACCCGTAGCTATATGTTCCTTGATCACACTCTATACGAAAACAAAATACAAAGTAACATTTTTATATTAACACAAAATTTCCAATTCCTTGAAAGGGGATTATGTGTTTTATAAACTCTCATCAGAGTAGATTATTCTGCAAACACTATTTAATTTCTGGAAATCAAGATTCTTTGTTGAAAGCAGTAGTTCAGATATAATACATTTCGGGCATTATACTGGAGTTTTGTGGAGATTTACTTTCATAATCACAACTTAACAATTTTTTATTATAATGGAATATGCTGTGCACGATTTGCAAGTACTCCCTGCCAACCATCTTTCTAAACAACCCTTTTACCATCCATCTATCACTGGACATTTGTTGTTGCCAATACAACACATAAGGCAAAATGTAGTATACTTGTTAGCTGCATGTTTGTTGTAAACATTCCAAAACGAAACTATTTACTTTGTATTTGCGAATACAATAACGTTTAGTTTCTTTGAAAAAAAGGAATTTATGAATATTTCACCCATACTCCTAGTAGGGCCTTGTCTTGCACTAAACAAATCAAATTACAAACTAACAGATACTTTATATTGAAAAAATGATGTATTTTTAGTTGAATGTGCTAATGTTAAGCGCAAATTTATTTGAACATGACCAATTACAGTCAATTTGAGACTCTATCCGCATTTTTCGAATGTGACATACCTTGTTTGCATTTTGCTTTCCACCATCCAGCTTCACAACCGAACTGGCAATGTCCGTTATTCGTTGAACAGCTATCGTTGCCGCCAAAGCACTTGCCACAAGTTTCATTACATCCGAGACCGTATGATCCTTTACTGCATTCTAAAGGAAACATATTTTTTTTCACATTATTTAGGATAAAACCTATTCTTACTTTTTAAAAGAACGCTATATAAACATTTTGCCTTCCCATCCGTGTAGAATATGTTGTGGAGGAAAATATTTTAATTCTGCAAACTCGTTGCCTTTGCTGTCAATAATTTTACAAAGGTAATGTATACCGGGAAATATACTTGTGTGATGTACAGATTTTCTTTTATATGACAACTTTCAGAATGTTTATAATTAAAACTGTCTGCTCGTATGGAATGTGACAAACCTAGTTTACAAGTTCTGCGCAGTCATCCAGCTTCAAATCTAACCTCGTAATCTTTATCAATCGTTGAACAGCTGTTGTTGCCTCTAAAACACGTGCATAAAGGTTTATTAAAAAATTGTGTTATCTAAATATGATGTTACATACTTTGTTCCATTTACAATAGTATATGAGTATACCGCTATGAAAACTATCTGCTACTATCTCCCATGCAGTACGCCGTATGCTCTCGCATCGTCGAGTAAACAAAACATTTTACAGCATTTGGGATAAGTACACTTTGAATATTTCCCTTGAAACAATGGCTCCAGGATCAGAGTACCTTTCCATACATGTAGAGTATTTACTTGCAGATTAAAGCAAATCTTTGAATTCCAGAAACTGTTTGCCTTTCATAATAATATATAAATAATGCAAACAATATAATACTAGTATATGCATATTTACTTTAATAATAACAACCTACAGATTGTTCGAAATTACAAATCCATTTTCCGATGTAATGTGACATACCCTGTTTGCAAGTTTCTCCCTGCCATCCATATAGATATATAGTACCATTTCACGATATTTAACGACAGATTTTAACACAAACGTGACACCACTAAAACGAAAGCGAGTATGCTCCATAAGAAATAATTTTGGGAAGAAATTCAAACTACCAATAACGAAAGCTTGTTTCAAAGTATAGGTGCATCAGCAGATTGCAATGCGACATTTTTAGTTAGCTTGTTCTTTTCCGTTAAATAGCTTCACAGTAATCGTATTGGCATTGTTCGTCTTATGTTGAGCGACTGTTTGTGATGGTCAAACACATGCCACATATTTGGCAGCATCAGTAGCCGTATGTTCCTTAATCACATTCTAACAGAAGAATTTTTCACATCAGACAGTTGTCTCAAGTTCCATTATTCTTTCCAAATTTTGAACAAAGATATAATAAAGCTTATACTAACATTCGAACAGAAAAGAACATATAATCAGCTCTTTTGGTAAAATTCCTCTTCTGCAGTTTTGTAATAGCGCCAAAAGCCTGTTACATTAATTTAAGATGTATTCATTGTCAATAATGCAGGTAAGTTTCATTTTATTTCGTAACTTTGATCAATCATAGTCTATTCTCATCTTCTTGCATGCATTAGATTGTTTTAGTTTGCCTTATCAAATAAACGATATATTTCATGTGGTTCATTTGAAATATAATTAAGTTAAACAATGACACATGATATATGAATTAGTTGATTCATTAAGGCATCAAGTGGTCTTTTCAATGTTTCATTCGCATAGAGGTTAATGGATCACTGAAATCGTCCTTGTTCCCATTCCACAATATATATACTTATGTGCTGATAATAATTAAAAATTATCTGACTAATAACATTTTATGGCGCATATGGCTTGATTTTTCAGTGGCAGATGGGACTTTAACGTTTCTAGAGTAATGTTTTAGCTTCCTGTTGGTTGGTATAGGTCACGTGAATAGGCCAAAATTGACGCAAAAGGAAAGGTGTTATCTTTCATGTGAGGTCTATGTGAAAATACATTCGCAATAGACGGTATATATCAGGAGAGCACTGAGCAATCATTTTTATTCCAATTTTGGAGTTATCTAGACTTATTGTGTTACTTTTGTAATGTCTGTACATATGTGTTATGCTGTACGTAGATACGAAATAAAAGATTTTTTGCACTGTTCAGTGGAAATAGAAAGTACCCATTCTTTAAAATATATCATTCTGGAGCTGCTATAAATTATTCAAAAGAAGTCTGGACATTACCATCCTGACAACGTCATGGATGTCGGTAGTTTGGTTCCCTGCTTAGTATGTTCCTTCCGTTGCACTCCGCTATACTAAGTTAGGCGAACGCCGACACCATATTGTCACGTGTACAAAACAAATGGCCTCATACGGAGAGAACTAGTTAATCTAACCGTGGCACATTTATGTCTTTAATATTCTCTTTCCTAGTGAAACAATGTGAACTTTACTAATGCTTTTGATTTTAACTGTAATAGTCATTATGTTCTTTTCAAGCTTAACCACCAATTCGTCATATTATATTTTTTACAAATAATTTTACTAGTAGGCGAAGATGAAATATAGGCGCACGAACAACGATATTTTGTTGATTTTGCACATTTTACACATATTCATCTCAAAAGTCTTGTTCGAATTGATTTCTTGATACATATTACATCGAAATTGATATGAGGTAATGTATGGCAGCCTAAATATATCATTAGATTAATACGAAAATATCACCCCTCTTTCACAAGGGGGATGAAGGTAACGATAGTTTTGCAAATACTGCACAATTCACACTAAGTCATCGAAAATATTCTGATTCCAATAAATTCCTTGATCAATTCTACATCGATATTGATATTTCTTTTTACATGACACCTCAGACGTTAACAAATGCTATGTCTTTTATGAAGTTAGCGGGAAGGGGCTTAAAGTAGGTTTTCTGGGTACCCATTGTTGTTATCTGGTTTAACCCTATTCCAAGAGGGGGTGAATTGGACGATATTTGGTCCAATATTCAACATTCCGACGCATTATGTAAAAAACATCAATTTCAATCAATCTATTGATGCTTTTAACTTTGGAATTGACGTGAGCTGATAGATGACAGCCTTCATTTGCAAAAGATATATGACCAAAATGTTATCTCCTTTACAAAAAGGATGAGGTAACAATATTTTGTGAAATAAGTGTTGCTGTAATTATATCATCTGAAAGTTAGATCTGTAATTCATTCCTTGATCAAGTGTACATTGATAATTATGTATCGCTAATGACAATCTAGATTCTGACAAACATTAAATACAACGCCAACCATCTTCATACGAAATTCTCTTTTAAAAAACTGGTACCAACAGTAGCCTCGCTAGACACTCAGCACTAAGCGGCTAGTGTTAGGACTGGTCGGTCTGATGTCAGGATAATGTGACTGGGTGAGACATCATGATAAGTGTTTGCGGCATGGTACCCAAATGCTAAACATCACTGTAAACTGCCACACTGCAGATATGACTGAAACATTGTTACAGCTTCGTTAAAAATCGAAATCACACACACACACACACACACACACACACACACACACACACATCCAGACCATATTCTATGAGTGGGTGAGGCTAATATGTTTTACAATATTGGATATTTCCGACTGTCACCTAACAAATTCCATTTGCAATTGATACCTTCCACAAAGTGGCTTAGCAGCCGCCCAACCAACCCTCAATACATGGAGTTGGAGCTAAAATTACCATCAAACAACGTTTTTTGTAGAATGGGTCCCTGGATTTAAGTTTAGGTAGAGTAAAGTTATTCTTTGAATGCCACTACTTGAAATATGTTATATTGATAATATCTACATTTTTTACATAAATGATATTCATTGCGTGTTGTTAGGAAAGGCAAATTATATGTCTTAGCATGATATTGTGCTGTTGTGCTGCTGTGTTTTCTAATTAATTGCAAAGTAATGAAATTATTCAATTAAGCATATAATAATATTAAAGTTCTCATTTATACAAGTGAATAGTTAATTTTTTTAACTTGATACCATGAAGTATTGATTCCAAATTTGGGATGCACGTGTAGATTTATTTAATCATTACATTTTGTCAGACAACCCACTCCATGCCTCTTCCCCAAACCACCGGCCTTGATAGAAGAGAAAATAGTTTTGTCTTAACAATTGACAACCTAAAGCTGCCATCTGTCACCTTAAATCAATTTTTATCTCAAAGATATCAAGGGATTGATTGCAAATGGAATCGTGTACAGATTACGTGAAAAAGTTGTAATGCACAATAAAGGACCAAATATAGTCACAGTCAACTCGTCGTGGAATAGGGTTGCTGTTTCGTTCCTAATATTTGGCTATGTCGGAGGTGTCATGTAAAACGAGATATCAATATCAGTGTTCAATGTTCACTTAATCAACGAGTTGTTTGCAACTAGATTAAATAGCTTGATGTGAAGTGTGGAGTATTTGCAAAGCAGTCGGTACCCTCACCAAATCGTAAAAGAGTATTGATTTGTTTTGTCTTAATCCTTGGTTATATTTAGGCTGTTTTATATCACCTTATACTAAATTCGACGTAAACGTTCTTGAGATGACGCTGTGTAAAATGTGCAATATTATCAAAATACCGCTGTGTGTATCCTTTTCTTTCATCTTCGCCTACTAGTAAAAAATATTTGTAAAAATAATAATATGATGAATTGGTGCTAATGCTTGATCACAATGAAACGACGGCTATAATTCAAATCAAAAGTATTAGTAATGTTCATAATGTGTGATTAAGAAAGAAAATATTAAACGAATAAGTGTGAGACGGTTAGATTAACTAGATATCTCCGTATGAGGACATTTGTTTTGATGACGTCACAATATGGCGTTGGCGTTCGCCTGACAGAATAATGGAGTTCAACGCAAGGATCTTACTAAGTAGGGAACCAGACTAGGATATCTGATTACAAGAACATTTTAAACTTGATAAGGAACTTTTCATTCATTTGCGACTTGTATAGATCTGCAATAAATTTGGAGTATGCGCATTTGATAGCGCCCCGTTTTAAGCAATTCTTAGATTTGTGTGATTATTGGGATTCGACGCTATGGAAATATTCCTAGCCCGAAATAATTAGCCAGTTAATAGGAGCAAACGTAACGGATTCGAGGGTTAGTGAGTTTGAACGATGCCATGGTTCGCTAGTGGTGAATTAAAGTCCAAACCGAATGACTGTCCCTAGAGTAAGATAGTCCATATTAAAATCTAGTGGTGTACAATAGTGGTGTGGCTGCGGTGGCAGTATTTACGGTTGGAAACCGGTAAATGAAACAAAAGAATCAATAAGTAGGGACTTAGTAGATGTGTCAATAGTGGAAAAGAGGTGCAGTTATATCGGCGTAATGTGCCGGTAAAAGCGTATATTGACTGGCCTAGGGTGGCGGAGTTAAAATAGTTCCCAGTGAAAAAGGGGATACCAGTGTATTTTTCATGGCATAACCGGCTGCCGGTACGGAAATAATTAATAACATCAGTTAGTGTAGGCAATATTGGGTCTAAGCACTCAAGCAACAATGATTTATTTATGAATGGTGAATCTGGCAGAAAGACAAAGCCTCTCTGCCTTTCGGCGATGTCTTTTAGCAGCACGAGGCTGGTATCTAACACTGCTATACCATGGAGAACACTTTTATATTGATACTCTGCATTTGGTAGCTAGGGCATGTTTTTCGAATAATGAACGCAGGCAGTTATTAAGTTCTTCTGCTGTAGGAAGCAATTAAGTTGTTAGGTTTTCGTGGATGTCATGTATGAATTGAGTTATATTTATCATACGGATTTTTCTCTTAGTAGCAAATAAAGGTGTAGGGTTAGAGACTGATACGTTGAGATGGCATATAATGCAGAGGTGATCTGATGCAAGTTCGTGGGATACAAGGGTGGACTGTAGCATATTATAATCAGGTCTATGAAGAATCCAGTCTAACATGTGACCATGTTTATGGGTTGGTTGGTTAAGTTACTGTTTTAAGATTGAAAACATGAATGGAATCTAGGAGTTTTTACGTGTATGGGTTTCCAGAACAGTCAAAGTGAAAGTTGAAATCTCCAAGAATAATTAGGTTGCCACCTATCGAATTTCCATCCTTCAAAAGATTTGGAAACTGCTCCAAAAAAAAAGATTCAGTCAGCTTGATTTCTCTACTAGGAGGAGGGCGGTAGAGACAGAAAAAATGGACTGATATTTGTTCCAATGTGAGTGTTGTTTGGACCAGTTCAAATGAAGTATGGACGAAATTGAAGGATGTGTTGTACTTAAGGCATTTTATCATGAATTCTTTGTGATGATAGCAATTCCACCTCCACGAGAGTGGCGGAGGAACGACTTAATAGAATAATCGGTGGGTGTTAAATCCACACACTTGGGCTCATCGCCTAATGCTTTTAGCCATGTTTCGTTCAGGAAGAGGATGTCGATATTCTAATCGTTGATAAAATTTACTATTTCTGTGCCCTTTTCCGGTGATCCTACTGATTGAACGTTCAATAGTGCAGTACGTAGTTGTATTTCTGAGACAGTTGACACAAGGATTGACAATTTAAGATGAACCAGGTTATCAAAATTAACTGCCGAATTTTTAAATTGTTTATTTGTTACGGACGAAAGGGAGATAACTGGAATTCTTCTTTCTGTTCTACGCCGGGCAGCTGCTTTGAAACAGCGTTTCCTTTTTCAATTTCGTTGACATTTAGGTAATGATGAATGTAGTTCCAGTTCGTTTACTCTTTAGGACAATGTATTATTAAGAGTCAAGTTGTGGTCATTTAATGCAATTAATGAGGGTCCATCATATCGTAAGCGGGTTGACTGGCGATCACGTGATGGCGGTTTATTCAAAAAAATCAAATGACGTCTTAACAGTGGAACAAAACAGCAGAGAAAAATTATAATTGGTCTCGTTTCCAAAACAAGGACATGAAGAAAACATACGAAATGAACAGAAATGCAAGATGAAACAATAATGTAGACGATGATAGACAACAAGCACATATATCATGAAAAATAGCACAAAAACGGTAGAGCCTTCGTAAAGTAGTTAAGCGAAGGCGGCCATCTTTACCTAATACTAAAATGAAATAATATGACACTGTAGCATATTCAGAGCAATGTTGCATTAAAGTGAGTATTAAACATTTCAATCAGTGCTTTCATAAACAGGTGGTAAATATTCGCATAGATTATTTATTATCCGATTGGTGCAAGAAACATTACTCGAATCTATATTTTTAGACTGTGCTTTAACTGATTGAAGCTTGATGTTCAAGTTTGGTATCTTCCTCATCACTTTTCACAAACAAATGCATGCTAAATATTTCTTGTTCGTCATTATGCGTAATTCATATGAAAAGTACTATTAGTTACTGTATACAACAATTTCTTGTATTTTCTTTTATTAATTAATTTCTGCGACAAAGGTCATTAAGATTACCGTTGAATTATAATTACCATTAGCCATTATAACGAATAGAATAATTTAATAACATCAAATCTAAGATAATTTCAGTGATAATTGATCGCAAAATGGTACGTTTTAGCACCTCATCAGGAAAATATTGCCGAAAATTCTGCATAAGCATATACATTATCATTTGCTGAAATGTACTAAAGATCCATTCCTCCTTTCGTTGAAACCTTATTTTAGAAATGCAAAACCTACTTGCATTCTGAACATTCCGAAAGTTTTCTAAAATTAGCTGTACAAATGTAATGTTTTCTAGAAGTTATACCATTCAATTTGCTTGCAATTATATATGTATTTTCCAGTGCAATGTGACATACCTTGTTTACAGGTTCTCCCTTGCCATCCAGCTTCACATCCGACCTTGCATTGTCCGTCAATATTTGAACAGCTTGTGTTGCCACTAAAACACATTCCACAGGTTTCATTACACCCGTAGCTATATGTTCCTTGATCACACTCTATACGAAAACAAAATACAAAGTAACATTTTTATATTAACACAAAATTTCCAATTCCTTGAAAGGGGATTATGTGTTTTATAAACTCTCATCAGAGTAGATTATTCTGCAAACACTATTTAATTTCTGGAAATCAAGATTCTTTGTTGAAAGCAGTAGTTCAGATATAATACATTTCGGGGATTTTACTAGAGTTTTGTGGAGATTTACTTTCATAATCACAACTTAAATATTTGTTATTATAATGGAATATGTCACGCACGATTCGCAAATACTCCCCGCCATCCATCTTTCCAAACGACCCTTTCACAATCCATCTATCACTGGACATTTGTTGTTGCCATTATAACACTTAACACAAAATGTATTATACTTAGAGCTGCATGTTCGTTGTAAACATTCCAAAACGAACCTATCTACTAAACTGTATTTGCGAATACAATAACTTGTATTTTCTTTGCTAAAATTACTGAATGAATATTTCACCCATACTCCTTCAAGGCTTGTCTTGCACTAAACAAATAAAATTATGAAATAACAGATTCTTTATATTGAACAAATTATGTATTTTAGTGGAATGTCCTAGGATTAAGCGTGAATTTATTTTGAACATGACAAATTACAGTCTATTCGATATTATCCGCATTTTCAGAATGTAACATACCTTGTTTGCATGTTGATCCCCACCATCCAGCTTTACAACCAAACTGGCACAGTCCGTTATTCGTTAAACAGCTATCGTTTCCTCCGAAGCACATGCCACAAGTTTCATTACATCCTTGACCGTATGCTCCTTTATTGCATTCTAAAGGAAACAGACTATGTCACATAATTTAGGATAAAACCTATTCTTACTTTTTTTAAATTGAACACTATATAAAAAATTTTCCTACCCATCCCTGTAGAATATGTTCTAGCGGGAAAACAAATGTTTCAATTCTGCAAACTGGCGGCCTTTGTTATCAATACTTTTACAAAGATAATGCATACCGGAAATATACTTGTATGATGTACAGAATTTCTTTCTAAATGACAACTTACAGAATGTCTTTGCTTAAGCTGTCAACCTATTTAAACGCTGACCTCGTAGTATTCATCAATCGTTCAACAGCTGCTGTTGCCTCTAAATCACGTGCCGCAAGGTTTATTAAAACCTGTGTTATCTAAATATGATGTTGCATACTTTTTGCATTTCGAATAGCTTATATGAGTATACCGCTATGAAATCCGATTGCTACTATCTCCTAAGCAGTACGCCGTATGCTCTCGCATCCTAGAGGAAACAAAATATTTCACAGCATTTTGGGATAAGAACACTTTAAATATTCCCTTAATACAAAGGTTGCGGATAAAAGCAAATGTTTACATTCCAGAAACGCGTTGCCTTTGTTAATAATAGCTAAATAATGCAAACAATAAAATAGAAGTATGTGCATATTTACTTTAATAATAACAACCTGCAGATTGTTTGAGACTACAATTTCATTTTCTGATGTAATGTGACATACCCTCTTTACAAGTTTCTCCCTGCCATCCAGCTGTGCAACCGAGCTTGCAATATCCGTCTATCGTAGAGCAGCTGTTGTTACCGTTAAGGCACATGCCACATGTTTCATTACATCCGTGGCCGGACGTTCCTACCTTGCAACCTGACAAAATCAATTTACAATATTGTATGATAGTCAAAATTTATAGTTTGCCTGGAATGAACGGCTACTTGGACATTATACATTTTGATCCCAGTCTCCTATTTCGTCCGAAACAATTTGTAAATTAGGAATGTTCAATTACTTTACTAACGTATCTGTACAGATATAATTAATTCCATATATTATTTATTTACGAGGGGAAAGGGCCAGGAGGGAGGTGGGCAAAAAGACTACTTGATACTTTGTAAGGAAAACAATCTTCAACTAAGTTTCTCAGTTCATTTTAATAATTGCGATTGTTCGTTCTGCATTGTAAAAATGAAGTTGTTCCTCCTGTAGAGATAAATCGTGGTCTTACATTATAGATATTTTAATTTTTCCGGTGAATTCTACGTTTTGATTTCTCATCTAAAAACCTGTAGACAGCAGTATGTAGTTTGCCCGCATATCAAGAAAACATGGTGAATATTAGCTAAAGTCAGCGTTATTATCACTATATGCCATGCCTTATAATTTTATTATTTAAATTAATGTTTTCCATCAAGTCGTTCCCAAGCAACTCTCACGGAGGTGGAATTGCTGTAACTACAAAGAATTCCTTGATTAAATACCTCAAGTACAACACAACCTTCAACTTCTGCCACACATCGTTTCGACTAGTCCAAACAACGCTCATACTGGAACAAAGGTCAGTCCATTTCTTCTGTGTCTACCGTCCTCCTCCTAGTAGAAAAAACAAGCTGACTGAATCTCTCTTTTTGGAGCAGTTTCCAAATCTTCTAGAGTATGGAAATTCGATAGGTGGCAACCTAATTATTTTTGGAGATTTCAACTTTCACTATGACTGTCCTGGTAAACCAAGCACGTCAAAACTACTAGATTCCATCCATGTTTTCTATCTTAAACAGTCAGTGAACCAAACTACCCATAAACATGGTCATATTTTAGACTGGTTTCTTTATCGACCTGATGATAATATTCTGCAATCAACTCTTGTATCCCACGAACTTGCATCGGATCACCTCTGCATTGTATGCCATCTCGACGTATCAGTCCCTAACACTCCACCTCTATTTGCTACTAAGAGAAACCTCCGTATGATAAATATAACCAAATTTATGCATGACATTCAAGAAAACCTAACAACTTTCTTACATCCAACAGCGGAACAACTTGATAACTGCCTACGTTCATTGCTTGAAAAACCTGCCCCAGCCACCAAATGCAGAGTATCACTAAAAAAGTGTTCCCCTTGGTATAGCAGTGTTAGGGACCAGCTTCGCACTGCTAAAAGACATCGCCGAAAAGCAGAGAGGCTTTGGCTTTCCACCAGACTCACTGTTCATAAACAAATCTACGAAGCCGCTAAGAAGAACGTCACAAACATAGTCCATTAAGCCAAATCATCCCACTACAGTTTTAAGATCACGGAGAGTTCCAGCTGCAAAGAGCTCTTCGATATAACTAACAAACTAATGTAAAGGAACAAATATACACCACTTCCAACGACCTTCTCTCCACTAGAGCTACCAGACCAATTTGCAAATTTCCTCAATGACAAAGTTCAAACCATTAGAGATTCGCTTGACAGCACAATTTCAACTGATTCGTCACCATACATGTGTGATGCAGAATTTCAGCGACATCCGTTAGGAGCATTTGAACCTGTTTCTATTGATTTAGTACGGACAATTGTGATGAAAAGGGCACCAAAGTCTTGTGAACTTGATCCAATTCCGACATCACTGCTGCTTGAGTGCTTAGAACCAATATTGCCTTCACTAACTGATGTTATTAATATCTTTCTCTCATCAGGGGAATTCCCATCATTTTTCAAAACTGCCATTGTAAAGCCACAGCTGAAGAAACCAACACTGGACCATAACGATTTAAAGAACTACCGCCCAGTTTATAATCTCCTTTTAATATAAAAAATATTAGAAAAGGTTGTTCTAACTCAACTTGTATCTCATTTGAATTCAAACAGTCTTTTTAGCAATGTACAGTCTGCATATCGCCGTTGCCACAGTACGGAAACTACTCTTCTGAAAGTATTTAGTGACATTCTCTCCGCTTTGGATAGTGGAAAGATTACAGTCCTCACTCTCCTGAATTTATCTGCAGCATTTGACACAATAGACCATGATATATTAATTCACCGTCTCCAGCATGTATTTGGCATTCAGAATATAGCCTTACAGTAGTTCAAGTCCTACTTAGTCAACAGGACACAAATTATATCTGCAAATGGAATACACTCCAGCCCATTTGACGTATGTTATGGTGTTACACAGGGATCTGTTCTTGGACCTGTTCTCTTCATTCTGTACACTCAGCCGCTCTCAAGTGTCATAGATCATCACCCAGTGTCGCACCAACTGTACGCTGATGACACCCAAATATACAAGTCTAGCCACCCAACTGAAGTTGATGCTACTATTAATGGAGTAGAGAAGTGCATTTCGCATGTGAAATCATGGATGACATGTAACAAGCTGCAGATGAATGATGATAAAACTGAGGCTATTCTGATCACAACACAAAGACTTTCTCATCCACATCCATTACCTCAGACAATAAATATCAGCAATACCAACATTAAATTCTCACAGTCAGTACGGAATCTAGGTGTTACTCTAGACAGTACTCTCACATTGCACCAACATGTCATGACCATCTGAAGGGCTGCATATCTTGAATTGAGACGCATCAGTTTCATTCGTAAATATCTTTCTGTTGATGCCACTAAAACACTTGTGTGTTCAGTAGTACTTTCAAGACTGGACTATTGTAACTCAATTCTGTCTGGTTCGTCACAATATTTACTCCAGAAACTTCAAAAAGTTCAAAACACAGCTGCACGGATCATCTTTAGAGTACCTCGATCAGAGCACACCTCACCACTGCTCTATACCCTACACTGGCTATCAATTCGATACAGAATCAAACACAAAATTTGTTCTCTGTGCTACATTTCAATGACAGACTCCAGTCCAACATACCTATCGAGCCTCACCCATGTGTATACACCAGCTAGATCCTTACGCTCCTCTTCTGATAATCGTATACTCATTGTTCCCAAGGTGAAAACAAAGTCATATGGACAACTTTCGTTTGCATACCTGGGCCCGGCGACGTGGAACGAATTGCCAATTGAAATTAGACACAAAGACACAGTGGTCCCTTTTAAGAGTGCTCTCAAGACTCACCTGTTTCGACTTCAGGGACAAACTTAGCGACCTAATCATGATTTGTATCTTATATATTTTCAGCATGTTTTTATGTTTTCCAATTCCATTGTTTTTGTCATTTGTTGTTCTGTAGTGTAGTCATATCATTATTGATGGTGTAAAGCGCTTAGAGCTTTTAAAGATTAGGCGCTATACAAAGTCCTCATTATTATTATTATTATTATTATTATTATTATTATTATTATTATGAGACAAAATTATTAAAATTAGAACTCGTTTAAAATATATAAATATAACTTAGGAAAATATGGATCATGGAACATATTTCAATCATAATACAGCTTTTAGGTATCTAATAAAGGTCTGAAAAGTAACACGGTAACCATCTTTCGTTTTACACAACTAAGAAATATGCTCATATTTCCTGAAATATATCAATAAGAGATTACACTTATGCTTACTTATATGAGAATTCCCATGTACAATTTTACGATATTTAACGAAAGATTTTCATACAAACGTGACACCACTATGCTCCATAAGAAATAATTCAAAATAACAATAACTAAAGCTTTTTTCAAAGTATTGCTACTTGCGCAGATTGCAATCCGAAATTCCTAGTTAACTCGTTCTTATCCGCTACACATTTTCACATTCATAATTTTTCTGATGTTAAGCAACTGTTTTTATGGCAAAACACATGCCACATATTTGGCAGCAACAGTAGCCGTATGTTCTTTTATCACATTCTAACAAAAGAGTTTTTAACCTCAGATAGTTGTCACAATTTCCTTGATTATTTCCACATTTTTAACAAAGATAAAATGAAGCTTATAATAATATTCGAACAGAAAAGAAAATATAATCAGTTCATTTGGAAAAGACTGCACCTGATATAATTGTTAGGAGCTCGGAGCAGAGAGTAAGTTAAAAACCTCTACTTATTGTGTTTGATGAGTTCCATTGAATGGCTCAAACAGCCTTTTGCATTATTGTAAGATGTATTCATAGTCAATAATGCAGGTAAGTTTCTTTTTATTTCGTAACTTCGAGCAATAATGGTCAGTTCTTACCTTCTTGCATGCTTAAATTGTTTTCGTTTCCCTAATTCAATACATGATATATTTCCTGTGGTTCGTTTTAAATATAATCAAGTTAAACAAGGACACCTTATAAATGAATTAGTTGATTTATTAAGCATAAAGTAGTCTTTTTAATACTTCATTCGCATTGAGCTTAATGGATCAGTTAAATCTTCCTTGTTAACATACCAATATATATATATATATAGATATATATATATATATATATATATATATATATATATATATATATATATATATATATATATATATATATATATATTCAAAAATGGTCTCATTAAATGCTTTTTGTCGAATACGGTGTGCAATGCTTACAATAATTTGATTTTTTCGCGTCTTCTTTGTACTATTCTATTAAGAACATTAACTTGTTTGGTAGATTTTCTTCTAAGAATAATCAAGGCTGCATTCCTTTAAATATGTTCATCTAAGAACCATCAAGGTGGAACATCTTTAAGCACCTTAGGTTCCCCATGTTATGTTAAAAAGACGTACAAATGCTTCAAAACGTTTATATTGAACTTAGGTTCCCGATGTTATTTTGTTTTAATTTACTAGTATGCTGGAATCACCAGTAAATAGAAGCAACTTGGGAAAGATGTACTTAAATAAAACATACCCTCTTTACATCTTATGCCACTCCATCCTTTTTGACATCCCTCTTTACATTGTCCGGTGGTAGCATTACAACTAACGTTGCCGTATAAACAGTTCCCACACGTTTCATTGCATACATCGCCAAATGTTCCTTTCTGACATTCTAAGAAAACGAGTTTGTATCAAAAGTATTTCCATGATTACACATATCGACTAATTTGTATCAATACGTGACGAAATGTTAATGAAAACTGCCTGTCCAATAAAATGGCAACATTTAACTGATGTATCTTTCCGGGAACAGGTTGTTACATTTCAATTATAGCTGACATCGTTCTAGCTTTCTGGTATCATAATAAGGAGAATGATGCTGCATCGAGTTAGGTTTAAAAGATTGCGAACATACATACAGACAGACATACAGACAGACCTACCTTCATACCTACCTACCTACCTAACTACATACATACATACATACATACATACATACATACATACATACATACATACATACATACATACATACATAGAGAGAGAGAGAGAGAGAGAGAGAGAGAGAGAGAGAGAGAGAGAGAGAGAGAGAGAGACTTTTATTTGATTCGATATATACGTGAATATCATGAGACTTTATCTTGTAAAACGAAACTACAAAATTTTATCCGAGTTGATAATTGTTTGCGTTGAGAACCATAAAGTTTCCCCATTAGCAGTTTTCAATGCAGTATTACGTTTCATTTTAATAAGCTTATTAGATCTAATCATTCTCATCGTGAATAAAATATCAGAGGTTTTGACAAAGGAGTTTGTAACAAACCTTTCGAACTATGGAAGGATAGTCGATATTTAACAAGAATATGTAGTACACGGACCACTAACTCTAAAGAGAATTTTAACTTATTTGCAAGCTGAGAGACTGTGACACGTCCCATCGATTTACTTTCGAGCATGAAGTAATTATCTACATGTTTTGAAAATCAAGTCAACAATAATCATATTTGCATCATTGCTTTCAACACGTGAATTTCAAAGACATGGTACATAGCAAGTCCTTTGAAACATCGATGTATTAATGCCCTCCATCCTGAGCCACATTATAAAGAAGAAAAACGGTTAGCTCAATATATATATATATATATATATATATATATATATATATATATATATATATATATATATATATATATACACCACTGATTTGATGATGGAACTACGAAGTAACAGAAGGTTGTTGTTTTCTAGCTGATCAAAAGCCTACTTTCTAGCTTGCAATTAGTCTTTTTTCTTTAACTACTATTATATTTGTATCATGTCACATTACTGGGTCATGACTACATGATTTGTGCTGCTTATAATCTGAGAAAATAAAATGCTTCATTGTTGCAAGAAACAAATACAAGCCGTCTATGTGGCAGAATACAAAAGAGCAAATTAAATGACATCTTTATTGAATAGGTTACATTGCAAACGGAATACAAAGCATTATATTCATTGTCATACTATTATCAATATATATATATATATATATATATATATATATATATATATATATATATATATATATATATATATAGATATATATATATATATATATATATATATATATATATATATATATATATATATATATGACGATACACTTACCACCATCGACTGTAACCTCACATATAGTCATAATGTAACTGTTTTCTCGTATCACTGACACAAACCGGGCTAAATAATCATTAACTATAAATGTATGTGGAGTTGTGTCTGGTTGTGTCTCTACTAACGGTTGATTTCCAGTCCATGGTTTCGTAGTATTGCCGATAAATACCTTAAATCCGGAAAGTTGATCTAAAATAGAAATAGCCCTTTTAGAATAATTATTCATATGGGATATTTCTCACTGTATATGATTACTTTAATACATATAGAAAATGGCAAAGTTAACATATGCAAATGTTTCGTTTAATGACATTTTTCTTATTGCGTATGTATATATCTGATATGGGGTTTTGAGACAGTGGATTTTGTCTCAGTTACATGCATGACCATAGCTGCACGTATATATAATAATACACTGTTTGTTATATTGATTTTATATTATCTATATATATTTATTGATATTACCCATTATATAGGACAAATGAGGATATGTAACACTACGAAAGGCATGTCGATAACTTTTTCACTTACGACTTAATTTAGGACTTGTATATTATATTTGTTAAAAATAATCATTTAAATGCGAAACGGTACACATGCATTCTAAACCCGAAGAAAACTTACCTCCATAAGTTCTTTCATAAACAGTGATGGTCTTTACAATAATCAAAAAACCAATATCAACCTCCCAGGTATGGTTGTCAAAACGATTCATTGTTGCACTACACGTCGTGGATACATCGGGGTTTCTTCCATCTGAATTATTATCAACAGCCTTATTAGCCGTCCATTGGAAATTTAAGTAATCCAATGTCGATGACTGATAAGCAGATTTATTCAAAGCGAAATTCTTGAAACCTAAAACAAACAGCGGAACTCGTTATTGGCATAATTGAAGAGGACATACATACATTTACGTTCAAAAAATTTCGTGCACACCGTATGACTCAGATGAGAATCAGTTTTTTTACTCTCAAGAACTAAAACTAAAAACATGTTTACAACAAAGCTCCATAATGTCCTTTGAGTCAGCCAATCATTTTAAAAGCTTGTTTACAAACTCTGAAGCAAGGTCAGAAATGAGGTCAACATCTGGTGTTTATTTCTAGAGTACAGGTCATCCCACTAATAAAAAAATATCTCTCAATGAATGAACTTCAATTTTAAACTTAAAATTTCAAATTTGAATCTGACAAACAAACAATTAAAACAAAAATAAATGACTTAAATCAAATATACGTAACAATACATACATACAGACAGACAGACAGACAGACAGACAGACAGACAGACATACATACATACATACATACATACATACATACATACATACATACATACACACATAGATACGTATATACATACATGCAACAACAGAGAGGGCGAACAGACTTGGCTCAATCGTCATTTGCCTTAAACATAACCTTCCTACAAAATATAAAGATATCTTAAACAAAACCCCCTAATTTACCGAAATTTGTACCTATATTGTATGCTACTGGTTTATCCCTCCTACGACCAAACTGAAGTCACGCCCACTCTGCTGCTACAAATTAGCCAAATATTTTATCGATACATGTAATTAAATCATTAATATGTATCAATAAAAATATGTCAAATATCGGAGAAGCATATACTACTAGATTAGCTCGAGAACGCCAGGAAGCAATCAATCAATATATTCCTTTGAGTGATTCGCTTCGAAGAAAACTTCAAGAACGCCAGGAGTCACAAGTTGATTACGTAGAAGGTACAGACAGAATATTAAGCCTATTACTGCAAGAACTGAGAAAGTTATATGGGAGATATTACCGATCCAGAAACAGGAAACCTCTTACCGAGACAAATAAAGAAACCGCAAGAGATACGTAACAGATTTTACAAGATCTTCCAGCAAGAATAACTACTGCACATCCTCCTCATCAAGAAATACTTGAAGGTATTGGTGAAGTGCAGAATAAAATTAAATCTGTAGAAAGGGGCAATATTAAAATAATAGGAAAATTGAGAGAAGATTTTGCTAAAGAATCAAGGAAGCTGAAGATAGAAATTTACCCGATTTGATGTTAGAAGCTCTCGCACAAAAAGAAAATGTTTTAATCCCTAGAATTAATATAAATGATGATAATCTTCTCAAATGGATATATCGTATAAACTACGATAAAGAGCAAGTTAGAGTAAATGATAAAAGATATAAAAATATTGTTGAACAATTAAAAGATGAACTTGATAAATTACGGCATCCTCCCCTGTATCAGCTACCTCCACCTCTGCAACAAGTAGAACAACAAGGGATGATGTAGGAAGCTTAACAATTTAAAAGTCATCAAATAAAATAAAAGTTAAAAATAAATAAAGAGGCGGAACAAAAAAAGAAAAGTGAAAAAAAAATAGAAAAAGAGAAAGAAGGAAAAAAAACAAACGGCAGGAGAGATAACGCTCTTCACTAGGTACGGAAAGGGATCCTGCTGATGACTCTACTGGCGCTAATACAGGAAGTGGTTTGGGAAATGGTCCTATCACCTGCCCTGACAGCGTCATCGCTGACTTGGATAAACTAGAAATTCTCATAGGAAGGAAACGCGCTGGAAATACTTCTCATGAAATTGTCAACGAAATATCTGATATCTGCCGACGATTATTTACCGGTGATATCATGGACAGCAATACCTTTCGGGAATTTATTGTTGAAATTACAGATGACTAAATCCCTTGACACGTAATTTAGATCATGATAAATGATGAAATAAAATGATCGTACACAATACTTATCGTAGACCAAAATTGATCAGAGTAGTAAATGCACGATTACCAGTCTATGACATGACCTACGGAAATGGATTTGGTGATGTTGTTTGGGGTTTATTTACTACGATAGCTCCCAAAGCAATGCCAATTGCAAAACAATTATCAATGAAAGCTATTGATGTTATAAGCGACAATGCTCCTAGCGCAATCGGTGATCTTGCCGGTAAAGCGTTTTCGGTGGTCAAGGACAGAATTTGACGATAAGTTACGACGAAGAAAACAACTGAAATTACCATCTACTGAAATTATGTGTGGAAATGTAAGTAAAACAATAAATCAGGCCGCAACCCAAAGATTAATGGATCTGGCTGATCCATCGTTAAGCGAAAAAGAAGATAAAATGACCGCTAGTCTGATAGCAGGAGAATCACTAGACAAATTCAGCTCCATGTAAACGTCTCTTATCATGCCCAATTAATATACAAGTTTCTAATTTCTGATTTATAATCCAGCTGATAAATCCTTGAGAGTACATATTGGTCCAAGGATCATCGTGAATAGCATGCATACATTTATTATATGTTCTTGCCCAATAAGTGTATATATATATATATATATATATATATATATATATATATATATATATATATATATATATATATGGGGATTTAATTACTTTCCAAGATATGATCAGAGATATAAATTACTGGGCGCGAGGTTCGACCCCAAGGTTAACAAGAGTTGCACGTATACGTTTATATGCTCACGTCTTGTGGGTGTACGTATGTTGTTCTGTAATCTCAGTTTTCCCTGACCCTTCCTACCCAGTTTTTTTGATTTTGGGACATTGCAGCGGCTGTGGTGTATGGTCAGTCATATGCCTATCGAAAAGTTGGAATTCTCCAACAAAGGTTAGTTTCTTTCTAGAGAGCCTAGCAAACCTGCATGACCTTTCATCGAGACATATCTATATAAACTGGATGGGAATATATTTTATTTCCCAGGAATGGTGACAATAACATTAGTTGTTCTTTTAATCCACTGACAGACGATATTATAGAAACTACAGTGTTGATTCAATTTGACCTGGAACTCGGCCATTTGCATTCCTAGTCACGCGGATACGCAAATTGACATGAAAGCCAAAATTACAGATACTTTGGAGGCTGAGTTATGTTTAGTCAACGATATTTGCTTGTAACGGAATGGAATAATCTTGCAGTGAAAGTTAATGTAAATTAAGATGAAAGCGCTATCTCCATGTGGAAAAACGGGATCAATTCAAACTCAAGTTTTGATACTTCATTCATTCATATATATCTTGGTTTTATCGGATAAAGTAGTGGGCTATTCTCATCTTAACGAGGTCATCTATTTTTGGAGCTGAATTGTTAACAAAGGATTTAGGTCAACCTATCGACTCTTGACTAAGTGTTTTGAAAAGTAGCGAATCATAAAGAGCGCAAAGTACCGTATAAACTCTACTAACTACATGACTATGTTATGTGTTGTGAAAAGCTTCTTTAAGTTCATTAAAGTGCAGCTTCATTCAACTACAAGCCCTAAATAGTGACTCTGCGACCTTCATTCTGTACCAGTTAATACGGACCCAGATCTTTCAAAGGTTGACACGGAATTACGATAACAAAACACATCATTGGTCAGTAATCTCTCCCTTAAAGAATTATGCTTGCTTCAGCAAAATTCAGATAGATGTATTATTTATTCCGGCATGTGTATTTATTTATCCAATCATAAAATACATCTCTTGAAAACGCAAAACATTACATCAGTAACATACTCAACAATGAAGTACAGCGTTTAAAAGCTCGAAAACGAACGCAGCCGTCAACAAAATCAATGCGCCATAATGAAAAAGTATAAATCCATGCCAAACATCCATCTGACATATTCAAAGAAAGTGATGCTCTTAACTCAGAAGAAAACGACGATGAACCAGATGAAAATATCATTGTTGCATATTGCGATACGTGAAAGAAGAGCAGAACGAACCAAGCGTTGGGGACGATAGTATAAAACATGTGAAACAGACATATTAAACCTCAATCAGTCTCTCAACTCACCCGGAAGAAACAGACACAGCAGATGAGACTGATAATAAGTATTAGTGTAGCTCTGACTGTAAGGCAAAAGGCAAGTCAAAAACAGACTTTAAAAATTATGACAAGGTGTAACATTTGCATGTCTCGGTACCATGATTCTTGTGTTAGTATAAGCAGAAAAAACATTAGGATTCTGGATATGTACTGTGTAGAAAAATATATAAAGACCTTAGATAATTCAGGCTTCGATAAATGAGATACATGCTTGTACAACGGCCATATTCAACCAAATACAATTTCTGTCAAATATTTTGGAATTAAAATTTGCAAACATAAACGAGAAAATATCCATCATCATAAAAACGCATGGCTAAGTGCAACAAATCAACCTCACTACAACTTGAAGAAATCAAACAGCAAACACTAGAAGCACAACATGAAATATTTGTTCCTTGACATTAGTTTGGTAGTAAGCTAGGAGAGCTCTTTGCAGCTGGAAGTCTCCGTAATCTTATTACTGAAGTGGGGTTTTTATTTTGACTAAATGGACTATGTAAGTCAATTATGTTTGTTTATTAATAAAGTCAAAGATAGTCCATTGAGCCAAATTACACCACTACTGTACTAAGATCACAGAATGTTCCAGCTGCAAAGAGCTCTTCTAAATTAAGAACAAAGTAGTGTCAAGGAACAAATGTACACCACTTCCAAATGACTTCTCTCCAGTCGACCTTCCGGACTTAGCTGCAAATGACTTCCGTAACAAAGTACAAACCATTAGAAATACAATTGACAACACAATTTCAGTTGACTCGTCGTCATCATAAAGTTACAATGCAGACTTTCAGCGACAACCATGAGGAGCATTCGTAACTGTTTCTATGGATTTTGTACGAACAATCGTGTTGAAGAGTGCTCCAAAATCATGTAAACATGATCCAATTCCAACATAACGGCTGCGTGAGTGCTTAGACCCAATATTGTATTCACTAACTGATGGTATTAATATATCTAAAACTGCCATTGTAACACCTCCGCTAAAGAAACTTTCACTTGACACTACCGATTTCAAGAACTACCGCCCAGTTTAAAATCTACCGTTCAAAATACAAAATCTTAGCACTGGAAACAAAAATAGTTATCTTTGTTATTAATTGTTGATATTATTATTGTACATTACACTATCATATCTTTGCATTTCCCATTGTGTTCTTGAACCAGCATGTAGTACGATTTTTAATCATTCTAAGAACGTTTACAGTTTTGAAGGACCTATACGTAAATGAATGAAACATTTCAATTAATAACTATACTGCTTCAGATGAAAGGAACGAGACAGCAGCCTATATAATATTATCCTAAATATGTTTAATTCTAAAACGACAACATGCATATATTTAGGACCTAATATCCGTGTTTCTATTAATTTATCCCATGTAATTATGCTTACAACAAGTCACGATGATACAATGAGCTAATAAGCATAATAACAAGGAATGGTCTCCATGACAAACATTCATCTTTGACAATAATGAAAATCACAGAAGACAACATCGTATCTTGTTGAACTGGATCAAACTTGTAAGAAGCATCTGGCTACGTTACAAAGAAACTACATTTGATGAAAGAATAAAGGGAAATTCCATACGTGCAATCCAGCACTAGGGACTCCTGTCACTTCCAATGAACAAGGCATTTAGTATACAATTGATGCAAACTTAATCAACCACCACCTTGTGACCTAGTGGTTTAACAGATAAGCTACCCTGCATTACCATAAGAATAGACTGAATGTAGTTCTAAACATAGGGACCAAATGGAAATCATACCATCTTCATGCATAAGAGATTTTGCAAGTATCTGAGATCCTGGTGTACCAAATTGTTTTGCCTGCGTATATTTTATACGCGTGTGCATTACTACCAACGAAGAATACAAAACTGTGGCAATAAATGTTTAACTTATTTTTTACCACTTATCATATACACAGCAGCTCCGATAATTTGTATGTTGACACGTAATAGACTGTGCATATTTTACCATTTTTTGTAACTGCAAACACAATAATAAACAATACAAATATTGTTACAAAGGAAAGAGACAGTTGAGCAAACGATTGAAATTGCGTACAACGGAATTTAGAATTGTTTCCTATCCACGAAAGCAATCCAAATTCGATATCTCTTCCCCTTTCATATTTGTTACTATAGAACAGTGAAGGTATGTGCCAAGACTGAACCACTGAATTTTTGTTTTTAAATGCTATGTCTTGCCCGCTTCCCAAGAACAAGATTAAAGAACTCGATGCTACTAAATGGGACAAAAACCCTGACCTGCATAATTTTTTTATAAATAAAATGATATTTAGTAGTTTGTGTACATAATCTATCCCGACTATTTTTTGTTAACTTGCATCTATTGTATTTGCACTTACAGTTCATAAAAAATATTGTCATACTTTCCGAGATCAAACGGAAAGACCATTCCGCGAATTGTGTGAAACATATACAAGTTAAGTGTCTTTAAATATGCTCTGCAAAATTTATCTTTTACAGGAAAAACAAGGAAAATATAGAATAATTTATTCTTCATCTATACCACCTCTGTGCATTTCCCGCACTGCACAGGGAACCCATATGAAAGGGTACATTAACAAATTAGATAAATCGTTGAAAGGACTAAATAAATAAATAAATAAATAAATAAATAAATAAATAAATAAAAAAATAAATAAATTAGAGACGACCCAACTCGAGTCGTGAGAAGAGCCATTTAAATTTTAAAAATATATAGACCCCCACCCCACACTCGAGAATAGTCGAACTCAATATGAACTAAATACACAATGCGAAGAACGACACGGAAAAAATACAAGCATTAAAACAATTAAAACAAAGTTTCTTTTGTTTCTAGACAAGGATAGTACACCGTACTTCATTCAATATTAAAAATCAAATAAATGAATATAAAAAATTTCAGAGGACAAAAATCTTAGAAGATGATCCACTTTTAAGGATCAAATAACCAGAATCGAACAACTGTGGCGAATTGGAAGATTGCAGACTATCCTTACAAAGGAACAGTGTGTGTGTGTGTGTGTGTGTGTGTGTGTGTGTGTGTATGTATGTATAAATAGCATACATGGCATACAGATGACCTCAAATCTACTCGGATGATCAACCCTATAGAAACACTAAGGATAAAATACCCATCCAAAATTTAATTACATCAACGGAAATGTAAATATTGGGTAGAAAAAATATATATTTATTAACAAAAATTACTTATCGGGAGCAGCAAGTCAACACATTAATACTTTGTTCCATTTTTGACAATGGGGGGGGGGGGGTGCATCTATCTCCTGTCACACGAATCAGTCATGTAAGGCTTGATGTTAATGGAATATTCTACTTCGTTAATATCACCTACATCACTGTCTTCACTGAAAGTCGACATAATTAAAACATTCGAGGACAGCCAACTCTTATAAAGCTTGGCTGCATTATCAACGGTATATGGAGAACTTGCCCTGGGAGAACTCGCCCCAACGTATTTTTGAAGAAGTCGCCCCAAATGGTTGGAGAAGTCACCTCAAATGTTGTCATCCAGAAAACCTATTTAATATATATCTTTGAAATAAATAAATATTGAAAATATAGAACTGTGTACCTTAGAGCTATACTGATATCAACAAAGATGTTGTCACGTGGTGGTAACGGCATTATTTGAATACACGCATTATGTATCTTATTATTCCCCAGAACAAGATTAAACAACTCGGTGCTACTTAATGGGGACAAAATTCTGGAACTGCATAAGTTTCCGGTAAATAGACGGATATTTAGTAGTGTGTGTATTTAATCTCTCCCGACTATTTTTTATTTGCATCTATTGTATTTGCACTTACAGTTCATACAAAATACTGTCTGAGATCAAACGGAAAGACCATTCCGCGAATTTGTTAGCTCTCTTACATACAAACAGGATGTGACGTCACTTGATATGATTAATATATACGAGTCATATTCAGTTTGTGCAGCGAAGTGTCAAGTAGAAACAAGATGGTTCAATACGCAGCTCAAAATTGTGTGAAAAAATTAATAAGTTAAGTGTCTCTCAATATGCCTTGCAAATTTATCTTTATGGGGAAAAACATTGAAAATATAGAATAATGTATTCTTCATCTATACCACCTCTGGGCAGTTCCCGTATTGCACATATAAACCGTATGAAAGGGTACATTAACAAATTAGGAAAATCATTGAAACGACCAAATAAATAAAATAAGAAAATACGAGACGACCCAACTCGAGTCGTGAGAAGTATAATTTAAATTTTAAAACTATACAGACCTCCACCACACACTCGAGCACAGTCGAACTCAAAATGAACTAAATACACTTTGCGAAGAACGACACGGAAAAAATACAAGCATTAAAACAATTAAAACAAAGTTTCTTTTTTCTCTAAACAAGGATAGTAGAACGTACTTCGTTCAAAATTTAAAATCAAATAAATAAAAATAAAAAAATTCGGAGGACAAATATCTTAAAGGATAATCCACTTTTAAGGATCAAATCACCATATAGAACAACTGGGACAAATTGGAAGATAGCAGACTATCCCTACAAAGAAACTATGTATGTATGTATGTATGCATGTATGTATGTATGTATGTATGTATGTATGTATGTGTGTGTGTGTGTGTGTGTGTGTGTGTGTGTGTGTGTGTGTGTATGAATGGTATGTATGTGTGTATGTATGAGTGTGTGTGTGTGTATTTATATATGTATGTATAAATAGCATACCTGGGATATAGATGACCACTTGCGAAGGTCGACAAAATGACCTAGGAAGGAATTTCGTGATTAGATGAATAAAATCTACTCGGATGATCAACCCTTTAGAAACACTAAGGATAAAATGACCCATCAAAGTTTGAAGTACATAAACGGAATTTTTAAAATGAGGAGAAAAATATAAATTTTTTAAAAAATTACATATCGGGAGCAGCACACCAACGCATAAATACTTTGTTCCTTTTTTCGACAATGGAGGGGGTGCATCTGTCTCGTACCCCCCCCCCAAAAAAAAAAAAAGAAAAAAGAAAAAAAGATGTGTGAACAAAAGAACTTCCGGACAGAAGATTAAGTATTCTTCGTCACATTTCCAAAGGACCCTAAAATGAGATCTGTATGGGCGATCAAATTAAAGAGAGAAGGCTTAAGGCTAACTCAACACACCAGGTTGTGCCAGAGACATTTCGAGCTTGAATGTTTCTCAAAAGACTCGCAAGCAGTGCCATTATCAGAATCTGATAAGTCATGTTAATCTTTCTCCCACGAATCTATCATGTAAGTCTGGATGTTAATGGAATATTCTACTTTGTTCATGTCATCCACATCACTGTCTTCACTGACAGTCGACATAATTAAAACATTCAAGCACAGCCAACTCTTAATAAGTAACGCTTGACTGCATAATCAACGGTCTATGGAGAACTCACCCCATGGAGAACTCGCCCATGGAAAACTCACCCCAACGTATCTGGGGATTTCGCCCCAAATTGTTGGAGAGGTCACCTCAAAATGTGTCATCCAGAAAACCTATTTAATATATATCTGTGAAATAAATAAATATTGAGAATATAGAAATGTGAACCTTAGAGCGATACTGTTAATACTGATGTTGCCACGTGGTGGTAACCGCATTATTTGAATACACGCATGATGTATCTTATTATGAGGTATTGGTTCTCCTGTACAGGGAAGAAAACTCCATCCCTATGAAACTCCAGAAGGTTTTGGGAGGGAAAGTGGAATGTAGTCAGACCGGAAAAACAAACAAAAAACAAGAAAAAAATTTACTTGTAAGATTTGTTCAGAAACGAAGAACTAAGTGTATGTACGCGTGTTGTTGAATAAATTTTCTAGATTATATGCTGCATTCATCTCGTTTCTATTATGTTGATAATAGAACAATATCTCACTTATAATTGAAAGTCTGTGTGTTCATATAATCTCGTTACAGTTCTTATAACAATACATCCCGGAACACCACGATAAAATAGATTAATCAAATGTTCCTGTTAACTTTCTTAATTGATACCAATATTATACTAACATTATTCATTAAGGTGGTGATTGCTATCAAACTCGGACCAGGCTGATTCGGTATAAATGCTAATTGATTCGGTCTAGATATCTGGCTGATTCTCCAAACTTCCAACCTTATTCGGACCATGTGAAATATTATTCAGTTTTGTTCAGGATTTAACGGTGAAATTTAAATTTGTTGTTAAAGATGACTTTCTCATTACGTCCTATGTACGTCGAGTAGTTCAAATATGTATTTAAGGTAAGAAAATCCAGTTAGTAGGCGTGATCATGGTGTTGTTATATATAATAAAATAACGTAAAACTGATTATTTTGCATACGCAATTTGGTAGTGAAATATTTTTTTAACTTCTCGTTCAACTTTAAATAATTGGTTTCATTGAGAAATAATACAATTACGAAGACTTACAAATAAGAAGTAAACTAAACGATGTTGAACTCAGTAGCTACCGCATAACCTGAGTAGGCGTCAATGCTGCATTCTTTATCATAGAATTCAAGTGTCATTCATTATTAGGTTGGAGCCCTTACATATATAAAACTGCAGATGTCACATCATGCTTACACCCGCTCTATTTCTTCCAATTAATAGTATCGAATGATTTAAAGATCAGAGCAAAAGGGACATATACCACTTTATTGTTCGTTAAGTACAGCAGCTGAGTTGCTGAAATGGAAAAGGTGAAAAGTTACAAATTTTATTGATTTAATACATTATTAAGTTGAACAAAGGCAACGATAAATAAAGCCTTAACAACCATGTGGCGACATCACATAATTATTATATAAGATCCTTCTCCCAGGGCGAGTTCTCTAGGGGTAGAGTTCTCTATTATTCATGATCAATGCAGGTGTGTACACAGTGTCTTAAATGATATCACTAAAGCCATGTTTGAGTTGGGGGGAGCGTGTTGTTTTATTAAAGACAGGCAGAGAGATATGGTCAGTTTTTCATAAATATCTTCGTAAAGAGTAAGAATAAAAAGTACAAACTTTCAGAAAATTAACTATATACATAGAGCAAATTATATAAAAAGATTGAGCGAATTTCAGTTTTGCATGTTCGTCCCTTTTAAGCAAGAGACGTATATCGTAGCTACCACAGTTTACATTTTACTAGTTCAAACTTAAGTAGCCATAATCATCGCAACAATCAAGTTTGAAGGCCATACTTTCAACTGTATTTATAGAAATGCTCTTCATTTTAATGATACAAATACAAATAGCAGCATAGTGCATTAAAACTGCTAGTGTGATGTTCCTTTTATATTCACACCTAGTTTTTGATATCTTGTATGTTGTGTTGTAGTGAGAAGTCAGCGTATTCGCTATCAAAAACATTGGGTTAGCTCAAAGCGCGCGGAAGCGGCACACATAAGTAGCTTTAAAGAGAACTAGCAAAATTGAACGACGTTATATTTAACCATAACTGACTGATAGTAACAGCTAGAAACCGAAGCAGAAGCGTAATATTGTTCAAATGCATATTTGTTTATCATTAAAACGGTGGAAAAGGTCAAAAACCCTGAATGTAAAAGTCCAGATGTACATCTTCTAACTAAATGTACCTTCTGTCTCTGGTAATTTCAAATTTCTGAACTTAATACAAAATTGTATGTGATCCGTATGATTTAATTTTGATCACAGTAGTAAGCTCCAAGGACAATATACCATTTATCGATAGCTTGATAGGACTGTTGAAAATGTTATTTCAGTGTAGGCAATGAATTTCTATGTATTTACGTACCGTAGAGTTTATGGCCTATTTGGCAAAGTAAGTATCATAGATGGATAAACCTAGCCACGAAATGTTTAAAAACTACTTTACACGTATATTTACATGCTAACATTTCAAACAAACTTCTAGAAATTAATTTTTCAATAGATCGCCTTTATCAAGTCAAACCTACATTGATAGGATAAAAATCCATTTCTGACTTTTGTCATGCCGCAAGGTCTGAATTGAGAAGGCTGTCTAGGAGAAATGTCAGACTTGGGAAGGCTGACTAAGAGCAATGTCTGACTTGGGAAGGCTGACTAAGAGCAATGTCTTACTTCAGAAGGCTGTCTAGGAGCAATATCTGATTTGGGAAGGCTGTCTAGGAGCAATGTCAGACTTGGAAAGGCTGTCTAGGAGCATATAAGATGAATTATTTGTGGCACATTGTTTTTCTCAACTTTTGCTTACGAAATTATTGCTGTTTTGCCCGATTCGGTAAATCATCCCCTACCCTCTTAACTACGCTTGCGGAGATAGCGAAAATGGGAAATCTCATCGCTGAATATGTCATGTTTGGGTACACGATAATATTTTCAGCATGAGTGCCTGGTAAGCCATTCTTCTATAATAGTCAACCTTTGTCTTTCAGTCAACTAACGGTAACAATCGAATGTTGTCAGGCATAATGTACTGTTAACATATCGAGTGCTGGTAACGCCATTCTCTTATCAGAGAAACTATTTCTTATATTAAACTGACAAACACAGTACAAAGAGAATGTGTTCTTTTTCTTCGAAAAGTAAAACAAATATTCCCGTATCTAAGTACTTTTAGAACAAGTTTCAGTTCTGGTTATCTCTCATTGGACCACACGGCTGCTAGTGTTCTATTTATTATCAGTCTAATTTCAGTAAGAGGGAATTTCACTTGCGTAAAATGTAATTGTTTCAAGAGCCCCAGTTAACTCTTCAGCTACAAATCTTGTATTAGAGTCTCCAAAGTGTTAAAGCCATTCTTTGCATTTCGTGATTTATACACTGTTTTGTTTTACGAGATTGTTGGTCTATATTGTGGACGAAGGGAGAACATGTGACTAGTCTTGCCCTGTGTTTGACATTCCAACGACGTGGTTTGAGCAATTTGTAACTTGTTTTTGCAAATAATATTTAGTGTCAGCTTGAAGGCATATATTATGTGATATAAAAAACTTACAAGATGAAGAAATGGTAAGAATAATGTACTATTTGTATTCAGTATTTTGCATCATTATATGTTAATAACATAACTGTTCAGCACTGACTCAGGTTAAAATCAATTAACAAATCTCATTTCCAATATCTAAAACTATCAGTTTCGTATGTCTCCTAAATCAAAAATAGTGCTGTCGTATTCATTGTCATATGTTGGTCATTTCTTTGTCCAAGTATGCAAAGGAAGAAGTTCTTGATATTGTCTCTAGGTGTACTAAATGCGTATGTTAAGTAAGTATCAAGCTTACACAAGCTTTAAAAACTAAATAATATTCTTGCAACACATTGAAGCAGCTTGGATAAAGTTCAAATGATTTCACTGTAGTTTATAGCTCTGTCTATCACTTTTTCGGTTATATTTGTTGTCATATATTCTGGGTTTCTTATTTAACTGTATTGTTTATGCCATGCTGTTAGGTAATATCATTCTTCAACAGGTTGTAACTTGCATACCATTTTGGAGTCACTGTATGTCAATAAAAATAGAGATGGAACTATTATACACATAGATCATTATATACAGTTCCTCAAATCTAACTGTTCGATTCATGACAAGAAAAATATTGTGAAGAAAGAAACTAATTTACACGAATTACAGAGACACCAATGCTGGGATAACACAAATAGACGAAAAAGGAATCGGGTTTAGTTGCCGTGTTTCTTTCCATGTATTTGATCACTAATGACTTCCAGATTTGTAAAGTGTTTTGTGATGAGCCCTTAAAACCTCATAGTCTATATCTTCAAACAGATCAACAAAATCAACATGGAACCTCATCACAAATTAGCATCTCTTGATACGTTTAAGTTTGGGTCGATATGAAGTGTTAGGACTCTATGGTCTTAAACAGAGCAAAAGAAAACATGAATCCAACACGTTTAGTAAATCAACAATTAAATGTACTTCTCAAAGTTACAAATTGAAACTTTAAGAAGAATTTAAAGAATTGCGAATTCAATATAATAAAAATCATAAATGTGTTATTGCAAGTGCAATTTATAGAACATTCTTAATTCCAATAATCTTCAATGTGCTGATGTATCAATATTCTTGATGTATGACAATGATGTAATTAAGAATGGTTTTAAGTGAATTCACAAAAATCCCAAAGTTCTAAACGAGGATGTGCACTTTGTAATTCCAGCAAATAATTTAATTAATTCATATCAAAATATGTCTGAACCTAGCTATTAAACACTGATAATAAATTCCGTTCGACTAATATTGAAAACAGGGCTAACGAATTTGTTTAAAAATATTTACCATTTTATTGACAAAGAATATTAAACTCAATCGAACAAAACACATTTTAAACAAATATGATCAAAGACTGGTCGGCATAAACTCTACCCTCACTCACAGACCAAAGTTAAGCACCCAACACAAATTAAATATACATAACAAAAGAAACAATTACCAAGCTACAATTTGAACCTGAAGATTTCATCTACATTTAATTATTACAAATCACAATTCATAGACAGCGAAACTAATAAAATTCCACTGTGTGAGGGGTTTTATAGTTCCTCTATGTAAGAAAAAACTATCTGGTAATGAATGTCATTCATATGAAGTATAAAACTCTGACGAGATGGCAGAAAACGGTCATTTTTTTATTTATTAAAGAGGTAGCAGACAAGGGGCAAGAGGTGTTTGAATGTATGTCAGCGTAATATAGCTTTAATGTTTACTGATGATACAATAAGTGGAATCATAATTAATCTGAAAAGTATCAGTAGGCCAAACGAATCAAAAACAGACACAACAAATGTTGTTACAGATATACCTGTTTTCGGATTCAATAAACATATGTTTGGTCTGCAAATAAATATGTGTAAACACGAAGTATGGCTGTCATTTGCTTAGTGAGTGTTTCCATTCATGACATTTTGAGAAATCTAAAAATCTCAGAACCCCTCCTCCCTCCCCCCCAAATGTGTCCCTTTCATCATGTTTGCTCTTTTTGTTTTCAAGCTTTTAACCACTTTGAAATAATAAAATAATGGTGTCAATATGTTCCATACTTATTTCAGTGTTTACATGAACAAACGCTACTGACCAAAGACAGCCTCATGTGTCAACAAGTAAATAATTTCTACACCTCAAAACTGGCCTATTTTTATTGTTTTTTTTGTGTCATAATTGAAAATAACATAAATTAAATATACATAACAAAAGAAACAATTAACAAGCTATAATTTCAACCAGACAATGTCATCTACATTTAATTATTACAAATCACAATTCTCAGACAGCAAAATGGATAAAATTCCACTGTGTTAGGGATTTTATAGTTCCTCTATGTAAGAAGGAACTATCTGGTAATGAATGTCATTCATATGAAGTATAGGACTCTGACGAGATGGCAGAAAACGTTGAATTATTGTAAGAGTTGGCAGACAAGAGGCAGGAGGTGTATGAATGTATGTCAGCTTAATATATTTTGAATGTTTATTGATGATAGTTTATGATTGTGATGGGATTATGATTAATCTGGAAAGTATCAATCTGCTAAAGGAACCTAAAACAGACACAGCAAATCTTCTTAGAGATATAACTGTTCTACAGATTCAAAATAACATATGTTTGGACTCCTAAAAAATATGTGTAAACACAAAGTATGGCTGTCATCTGCCTGGTAAGTGTTCCATGCATGACGTTTTGTGAGATCTGTAAAACTAAGACCCCCACCCCCACCCCATAGTGTGTCCGTTTCATCATGTTGGTTCCTTTTGTTTTCTAGCTTTTAAAGATGGGTAGCACTAACTCTTTAGATGTGAACTACCTGAAATAATGAAATAATGGTGCCAATATGTTTCTCTACTATTCCGGTGTTTACACGAACCATGACAGCCTCATATGTCAAAATGAAGATAAATTCTACATCTCAAAACTGGCCTATTTGTATTTTTATTTTGTGTCATAAGTGAAAATAATATAAAATACAGTGGTCTCGTAAAAGATATAATCCCTTACAAGTAGTTCATCACCCACCTTAAGGGGAGTGGGGGGCCGAATGGTCTAAAGCGCTGTTAACGATCACTGCCATCTCACCTGCCTGCTACGGTTCGAGTCTCAAATTCGGCATTTGTGGGTATGTGAGAAAGCTTGCCAGTAACTTCTCGTGGGTCGGTCATTCTTTCCTGGGGTTTCCTGGTTCTTCCTCCGCCATTAATAATGGCTGCCATGTCAAGCCTATATTCTGCCAAAAAATGGCGTTACACCATAGACAAAACCCAATAAAACAAAAATCAGCTACCATAACATAAAAGTAAAATTCTCCAAAACTAAACAGAGACACCTCACGAAAGCAGCCGATCGAAACTTTGTCAGTTTAAAACGGATTTTAAAACCACACCCACTATGCTAATGTAATAATAAAGCAAGCAACATCATAGCTACTTAACATATGGTTAGTATCATAGACCGCTATCGTGTATTTCTCATTTTCAGTCTTATATAGATCAGCATGAAAACAAATCCTCAACCCGGAAAACGAAAATAAATTAACTATGTACATTTGCCAATCACAATCAAAGACATTCGAACGATTCAAAGACGTAAAGTCACCGTATCTTCCACTGTGTGAGAAAAACGAAGACTTTGTATACAAGAAACTACCCAGCTGAAAACGAAGATCTGGAATGCTTGAACGTTTTGAGAAGCTAACCATTTTGGGACCTAAATTAGATCTTGACTTGACATAGGTCATTACAAACCTTTAAAAATGTTTGAGAGTTTAGTAAGTGGACTTGTATCTAGACAAAAGCTTAACGAAGGAACTTGATGGGTAAATAATAATGTCAAGGAAGTAATCGTCAATAATAATGTCAAAGAAGAACTTCTCGGTTAACACATCCATTGAAGAAATCGGGGGTATTTCAGGCGATTATTCTTAAAGTACGGCAGTTAAATGTAATGTATTTATATTAATAAAGCTGAAGATATTGTAAATATCCAGTATGATCCTGATGTCTCACGTACTTTGTGGCCTTATTTTCATGTCAGTTGTATCGATCGAATGGATGCAAGATCCATTGCTTGAGAAGAGAAGAACCAAAAAGAATATTAGAGAATATTTCAATGGTATGGTCTAAATAAGACAATACAAAGATATTCTCCATAAATGCACACGACCTCATTGACTAAATAGATACAATTTAAGCCAAAGATGAAATTATGGGCTACAGTACTGCCACAAGAATATCAAGGCCTAAAAGAATACAAAATCGTATCCACTCTCAATCCCCATTCTACACTCCACTATTAATCCCCATTCTACACTCCACTCTTAATCATCATTTTACACTTTACTATTAATCCCCATTCTACACTCCACTCGTAATCACAACTCTACACTTACTCTCTGAATCCCATTCTACATTTACACCCTTTATCCCCATTCTACACTTACACTCTTTATCCCCATTATACTCTCAAAATCCCCATTCTACACGTACACTCGTAATCCCCATTCTATCCCCATTATACACTCATAATTCCCATTATAAACGTACACTCATAATCTTCATTCTACACTTACACTCGTTATATACTTACACTGGCAATCCCCACTATACACTTATCATTAGCAGACATGGTGAAATTATCATATTAAATGTGGTTGACAATAAGTTTTTTGAATGATGTATTAAGCAATATGAAAACCATTGCTTGTACTTAACAGATTGCATAACATTTAAACTTATTGACCACAAAATACATGATACAATAATTCTTCCATAATGTTCAGAACTGTACTTGAGCAATTCCAAAATCATAAATTGGATATCACCCGTCTACCAAAGCAAGCCTACAGTGATTTGTTAAAATATCCCCATATCCACACACAGATGTCACCAGACAAGTGCACTGAGGGAGGTATGAACCCCAATTCAATCTCCGTTAGGCTATTTATTATACCAGTATATGAGAGTCATTTGTAAAAATGATGGCATAGCAACATTTAGTTTTTTCACAAGACAATTTAATCTGTCTACTATGTTAGAGTTTAGTTTGCTTTTAAATGCACAGCCTTCGGAGTTACAAATTAGTATGGGGGAATCATTGATTGGGATAATAATTTATACTAGTGGGATATATCATTTATACGGCCTGTTTATAAAAGCATTCAAAATGATCGTTAATGGCGATTAAAAAATTCATGAAGTAATAAGCCTGACTAATAGATCGATATGAATTAAAATAACACTAATTATTAAGTTACAATCTCTTACATCAGTTGTGTATTTTAAGGTCACTATGTGGTCTAATAACCGAGGGTATACCGTAAGTAATATCAAATAAACAAAAACCCATCAAGCTTACAAAGTAATTTTGATAACATAGGGCCATTCACCTGGGATTTTATGTTACCATAGGTAGATACTATCCATGGCTTATCCTAGGAGTATATCTTAAATAAAGAGGACGATCCCAGGTGAGCAGGTTAACTAGATGCACTGTTTCATTATAGTGTGACACAACAGGTACTGTCCTGATGTCATTAAGCTGTTTCATGCCTTTCCAAAACATTATAATGTCAATTTTTGATGAAATTTGTAACATTTAAGTGAGCTTTAAAGAGAGTGGATCGGTTTCAACGTAAACACCATATTCAAAGATGAAAACATTCCCTTGTAGCAAGCCATGAAATGCTCACACAGAGCCAATAGCGTAAAGGCGGAATTATTTTGTAACGCAATAATTGCTGAGAAAGTAGTTTTCAATTTCCTGAATCAAGAACCAATGTGGAACGGAGTTAATGTTGATACGTAATATAGCAATGGGCCAATACAAAAGACTACCTACTGCTTTAGATTTTATTACATATTAATTAAAGTTTGTATTTGCAGCTTTGATTTACCTGGACATAATACAATTTTTTTAAGAAATTGACGTGAAAATTAAAGTTGAATTCGTCAGCCAGTTTGCAATCTGATTCAACATCTTCATACCGGTATTTTTGCAAGTAGAAAGTCTTAAATTGGTTTAAAGATAGTCGTACCCGATAAGAGAACGTTTTGAAACACAAAATCTTAAAACGGTTAAAATATAATCTTATCATGATACGAGAAAGAACCGAAACAGGAAGTCTCAAAACCGTTTGATTAATTAACGTACCCCGATACGAGAGCTTTCTGAAACATTCAGGCCGGTTCATGCCGCTTTATAAATGCTTTACACCACAGGTGCACCTTTGCTCTTTATTAGAGAGCACTAGCAAAGTTCTTAAACACAACAAGTATTCCATAGTTACTGGACCACATAGGCATTTACCAAATGGTGATAAATCTTTTTTATTTTATGATTGACTACTTCGGGTTCTGACACAAGATGACCTAGATACTTTACAGAATTTTCTCAAACATTTCATAAACAATTGGTACACTTTCAAGCGCCTAAGATAAATGATGTATTGGTATCTTCTTTCTTTATAAAAGTATAAGATTGTTTTCATTTATAAAATGATATTTGACAAAAGAACAATGTCACTACATAAACAGTATATCATTTGGACGACAACCAGTGACGGCATAGAGGAAACTAAACGGAGAAATTATGTGCTGCAATTTAAACCCTTCGGGATTTCGGAAACAAAATATCCGAGCGAAGTTTTGCCCAATTATTACGTGTAGACTGTGTGTCTGAAAAGATGCTCCAAACTATTTTTAATGACTATATTAAAGCTCTCAGTCTATTTCAATAATCAGATTAAAATATCTCAGTCCCATCTCAATAATTAGAATAAAGCCTTAGTATCGCAATCTATCTAAATAATCAGATTAAAATATCTCAGTCATTTTCAACAACTTTTAAACCCTAATAGTTCAGTACAGCTCAGTAAGTAGATTAAGTCGCCTAATAGCTCAGTCAATGTTAGTAAGAAAATTAAAACCTCTAATGTATAATGGTGGATCAATACGTAAATTAAACCCCAAAATAGCCCATTCATCTCAGCGTGTTAGGCAGATACATGTAAGATTGCCTATAAAAAAACCTCAGAGATGTAATAGAGATTAGCCCATTGATACCAGGCGTTGCGAATGTTTGCTTACAATGACACACACCAGTAAATTTAATAAAAAGACACCCACTCGTGTATTGAGAGTCTAGAAAACAACAATGTCTTATTCAGAATATCCCCATTAACTCGGTGAGTTAACAGTGGGTATCAAACATCCTTAGTAAATAATTAGACGTCCTTTGTTGTAATATTTTTCAACGTAGCTTTAACACATGTTCAGTCATATCGCTACGATGTCTGCAGTGAGGCAGCTTATAGTGATATCTAGCACTTGGACATCAGACCGCAGACATGTAGCACGATGTCCCACTCATTCAAATTATCCTGACACCAGGCCAACCAGTCCTAACACTAACCTGTTAATGCTGAGCGACAAGCGAGTCAGCGTTAGTACCATTTTTGTAAGCCTTTGGCATGACTAGGCCGAGGATCGAATCTACGATCTACCGCTTCCGCAATTGACGTTCTTACCACTAAGCCACCGGAGCGGTGATTTATACTTGACTTTCTTCTATTCCTTTATTCGGGACTGGAAACATGATTAGCTGCGGACAGGCGTTTGAGATAGCATTTCATGACATGTTTTTACGTCATAGATTTACAATATTTTTAGACCATGCACTTTTGGTGCTTGGGTGGAAATGGAATGATGCAGGCTTCTGGTGGCCATGGGAGGGTGGGTGACTATCACCAATACACAAATTAGAGTCGGGAGAAGTGTGTGCCATACATTAAACGAGTTTAAATGGAAGGCTAATCAGGTGATGCCGGATGATCAGTACCAGTAGATGGCACAGTATTTGAGATACAGAAAGAGCATCGTACGCATGGGATACATCTAACTACATATCACTACTATCTAGATCAGAATATCATATCAGTGGCACTATCTAACGTGGTGGAAGACTTTAGATGTCATGGGAAAATAAAACTTGTCAGTAGTAAAGGTTTCAGAAGACACCATAGCCCAAAGTACCACAAAATGCAGCTCTTCGCCAGCTTTGGCATCACTTCCATTAAGGATTACGAAGCACTTAAGTTCGACAGGAGCCCGTTGATGGTACAATACCTCCAGAGGTACACAGAGCTGCGTGCTAAGACCATTAGTAGTTTCGACATGAACTACGTTAAGCAACTCAAAGGACGCCTTCCGTAACCTCGTAGCGCCAAGCACCACGCGAATCAAGTCTTGTACCTCAGTTAATCTAACTTGTAAAGGTTTGAGCCATCTCGACATGGATCAGAACAAATGCAAACAGACCGGCCCCGGTTATGTGCTTTACATATTGACGCCTGACTGGAGAACTAACTAAATCTCGGCGTCACTTCTGCTCTTTATATACCCTATCGAAACCCCTGAAATACCAATCTACTCTTTTCGAAGACTAATCTGGAAACTCAAACGTTGATCTTACAACAAAAGACGCTAAACATCGTGGACCACGGAAAGCTTGACCAGTTGCCCTCAATGACAGTTACAATGCAACTGTCATGATTGGACCGGTGACTTTCATAATATGTGCATTGCCGTGACCGGCATATATACATCTTCATAGACCTTGCCAGCTCATCCGCCATCGTTTGCTATGAAAATAGCCCAGTTGAGCATTTCTCGCCAGCAAGATAGTAGCTCTCAAAAAAGGCCTTCCTTATTTTTCAGCCATGGAAAATATTTTCGCAGCAACGCGAGTACGACGAAATGACTGAAGCATCTGGCAATTAAACCGTGATGCCCGTTGCAAACGATAACGATAATAGAGGCAAGTCTAGTTATCTCGCATAAATAACATTCGATGGGGAGCGCGACACCTTTGTTTCTACCATAGCCAAGGGTGCAAGCACTTTCCTCACTAGAGTTGACCAAACAGGCAGAAGACTCGATGGCATATTTTTTCATGACGTTCATAACCCATGCCTTAACATATTGGTACATTAGTTACATTCCAGAATTGTTTCTGCGGGTCCTACGGACCCCCAGTACTATTGTAATGACAACCGCACAATCTAAGCTAATCAGAGCGGCTCGCAGGAGCTAGCATATTAGCTCTTTTGTCACGGCTCTAACACCATGTAAAAGGTCCATTTTCTACTGTTACCCCTTCCTCTCTCCCTGGTGATTGCTTCCAAGTTGGTTGTTATCCCAGAGGTCAATGACCAACCAGTTCGCTTAGAAACAATCCGTTCTTGTATGCAAAGTGATATTAGACATGTCCTGTCGTTTGCACACACAAGGCAGTACACGGGATTTCCAATGACTCAAACAAGTTTGAGCCATACATAGTATATAGCAATCGTTTCAGAACGCCCTGGTTGCATACACCGACAATGTCAAAATAGATGAACTCTTCGACGTGAAGGCCTTCGGCGTGAATCTTTCCTCTCTCTTCACCCACCAAACTAGCGATGGGACCAAGGTAGCCTGTTCTTCTTCCAGGCCTATGATTCTCTGCGCGATCACTGGAGACCATTCCATACACCGCAAGCTTAGGAAACTGCCTTGCGTGCAAGCTGCAACATGAAAGACCTAACTCGACCTGAATATATTGTCAAAAAAGGACCTTCAATTCGAAGGCACTGACCCATAACCTACAACTAAAATAAAAACGCGTTGGTTCAACTATGCGTGGATGTCCAGATCACGGCTGCCAATATTGTCCCCGACGACACGGATGTGTTTCGAAATCTGCACATTGATGCTATGGCCAGAGCATTTTAAGAAATGTCAACGAAATCGAAGTTGAAGATCTGCATGTACATGCCATTAGTGAAAAAATAAATTTTTCCTGTGTGTTGGTCTTGATGTACTCCGCAATATCGCATTAGCGATTTAAACAAGTATTCCAGATCGCATCGTTCTGTGTGGTGGTTTTTCCAAGACTAAGTTCGAACACCTAGCATCTTCCGATGTCCTTCAAAATCTACCCATCAAAATTTAAATGATGGTAATATTTTAGGTCGCAGCGCTTGTGCTAATAATCTGGTGATACATGTTTGATCAGTCTCCTTCACTTTATGACAAGTACACTTATATGACAGCCACTAGCTAACACTATCATACTAATTATCACGTTGCTTGTACTGAGATTAACTTAAAATGTCATGCACGCTTCTTAACTAAAATATAGTGGTATGCATCAGATCTCGCTACGACCGTATGAATCAAGAACAGTTTCCTTAAATGCAGTAATGCTACATTTTTTTTCTCCTAACCACCTCATGTTTACACATCACAAAACTCTAACCTAACACATGCATGGCTTGTTTATGTTCACATTTGTATGACTCGTCGGTATGCTGTTCAATACTGAACACTTTTATCCTTAAACATTATAGAACGATTTATTAGTAACTCATATGACTAACCATATATGCCATGGTATACGCCATAAGGAGACAATTGCAATCTCAAATCTCAACAAATACTATCGTTTAGAATTATTCATGAAATTTCCACAAAACTGTGTCAGACGAACATGGTAAAATGTTATTGAGCATCTGCACTTACTACACACCTAGGTCACACAAATTTTATTAAAACATCCAACAGGTGTAAGGGGAAAAGTTATGACAAGCGTTGTCACGTAAGGCCATACAGATAGACCGACTTGAAAGCAGCGGCAACGATAAAAGCCACATAGCCAGGCATAACTTTTACCAACTCTATATTATTACAAGAATTTGATCGTGTGGTTGTGTACACAGTCTGGCCAAATGATAGTCAACAATAGTTAATTCTGTTAGGAATTTCTTGCTGTAGGATTAAGTGTTTACCCAAACCCTCAAAACATGAATTTCGCCATTATCAAGCAGTAGATAAACCCATCTCCAGCTTAACTGGGAAAATTGATATTAACACATGTTTCTTTAAAAGACAACTCTCCTTATTTATATTTATTTTTCCAAGATGAGGTCAAACAAATTAATAGGAAGAAGTTTTAAAGCAACAAAGTCTATGAAAATATATCATTGTCGATAGATTAGATCAATGTAACATAATATTGTTGAGACATGTCATATCAAATATCATTGTTATCAAACATATTTATTAAAACAAAATAAACAAATGTACATCTTCATATAATTTCAATAGCCTAATTGGATTCTACCAGATACAATCCATATTTTTGTCTACATTGAATCCTATCTTTCTCTCCTCACAAACTGTATAGACCTTTGACTGTATTAGTAACATTAAATGCGGCAGCTAGAATATTACATGCTATAAGGCAAACGCATATATTTTAAGGTGTCACTATTTCTCAGTTTTCAGAGTTATGCTTACCGACTTTACCTATACTATGACGTAAATACTTCAATTTCCTCTCTTTTCCTTCTTGTAAGTGTAGCAGCAAACTATATTTGTAATCCCTTGTATACGGAAGTTCCGATTCTCCACTTAACAAATTTATAAAAACACTCTTACAGATATTACGCACTCTTCTTTCTATCAGACGAATTGGTCAGACAGATGAATTCTCTTTCAGTTGTAAAGATGTAAGTTACTGCATCTGAATTATTAAATATCTTCAGTATCGCATTACTAATTAAGCGAATGAATAGACATCCTCGCCTTGCTCCAGTTTCCCTCGCCACAAATCATAAATATGAGTAGTACGCGCAATATTCCGTTCACTAGAAACAAATAGATATTAATTTATATTTTCATTTTTTATACTATATTCATGCTCAATATTATCATATGTTAACAAGCAACTTTAGTTCAACTACCAACATATATGTAAGCTTTAGAATAATGAAAGAAAACATGCAGTATTGAATGACCAATGTGTGAATGACCGACACTTCTTTTAATTAATGAGTCTAGTGCCTTAAAGAAGAGGAAGGTGCCATAATCCATTAAAATAGTGTCAAAAATATATTTAATTCCGGAAAAACAACATGCATATATCTCACGTATACTATCGAATATTATTACTATAATTATGTTGAAGTTCATCCATACAATTGTATTTGCAATTTACCTCGTGACAATGAATAATAAGTGTAAAAACAACGAATGTTGTCCCCGATATAACGTTTATCTTTGTCAATAATAACATCATTGTCAATGATATATCCTGTTGAACCGGATCAAAGTCTTGAACAACACTTGGCCACGTTATGATGAAACTTAATGAATCGGATTTCCGTTTCTTATAGCTTAGCAAAAATAACTCTAGTGGCACACAAGGAAGTACGTATACGATTATACACACTTAATTACCAACATAATATAGTCTTGTGATTTAATTGTTTGACTATTCAGCTGCACGTTGTAACCGTAAATAGCTTGAGACATTGAAGGAAGTTTCTAATATAAATGATAAAAACAAAAACAAACTATATGTATATATGAGTTATTTACTGACATGTCAATTCCTCGTTTTAGATATCTCTGGGAGGCCATAGCGTACTCGCTATCGAAACCGCGAAGAATCAGCATATGTCTGTCCATAAAAAGAGTAGTTGTCCAAATTAAACGACAATATCGACAAACAAAAGTTGAGGTTCGAGCTTAATATGATTCAATGCGTATTTAAATATCACTAAACGAGGAGAGAAAGATCACTATGAAACAATCAACGGGTTTAAACATATTTTGTACTAGAGAATACTGATACATTTCTTAAACAGCGATACAAATATTATATATAATAGACGATATAAATAACTATTTTATTGTGAACATTATGCTGTTATGGGGGTAATTCTTTTTCGAGCACTGCATAAAGTAGATATGTTATACATTGTTTTTCCAAATCTAATAATGAGGACCTTGTATAGTGCCTAATCTTTAGAGGCTCTAAGAGCTTTATAACTATGAATACAAAACAAAACACCAAATAAAAAAACACAACGAAGACCATGACATTTGCAAAGAAAGAGTGAAGAAACTATTTGAGGTAGAAAATATTTTAGGTCTTTAAGTTTGTTCATGCAGTCAAAAAAGGCGAGTTTTAAGAGCACTCTCGAACAGGATAACTGTGCTTCGTGTTAGGGTTAGGGTCTTCACAATCAAATGCATATTCTTCCTTCCAACTGTCTTCACACTTACGCTTCAGACTATCCATGTTTGTATCACTTAGATTCGTCAACTCACGTCATTAGTTGGTATGCTGGTGATAATCGCCCACTCTATCATCACCACCAAATAAGGTTTTTGCAGGGTAACTATGGAAGACAAATGGACGAAATATCTCCATTGTGCAAGTTAATGGGGCCATGGGTCCAATCGTATCTAGAACAATCTACGATTCCTAAGGTCTCTGAGGGTCCTATATAGCCCTTAATTTCTTCTTCGGGATAGTTACCAGGCTTTTTATAATCAAAAGCAAACTCTCCCTTTACACGTATATACTCGGTTTCTAATTGGTATGTTATAGTGGCGTGAAACACACCTTACCAGTTCCTCCAGAGGCAAGATCCCTCCTACATAAACCAACCCACTAAATGCACACTGATTCAAGTCAAAACCTATGTGATCCGTGAATTTTCAAAACGCTATATATCTTGGTCAGAAATATTAATTCAATTACACATGTAGATGCAGATACTCTCGTGATTATCTTTAAATCATCCCGTTCAAGTCATAGACTCTTACACTAAAACAATAGCTATTATGTAACACCATCAGTGATAGTTACCACGCTATTTGTATGTAGATCACCAATAAATAACACCTTTGCTCATTGTTAGGCTGAAGCTATTATCCGTATATGATCACCAACTTATCTTGAGAGACCATAGTGTGTGAATATTTCCTTAAAGCTTTCTCTATCTCTCTCTCTGAATTGGGAAAAATAATTATGTTACATATTTTATGTGCGAATAATCACTGAACACAATAGACATAAACTGCCCACCACATTCATCGCGAATCTAGTTCTTCATTATGTTCTACAATTCAACTTGCCAGCCTATACGTTTGAGCATTAAATAAAAAAAAACAATTTGATGATATGGGTAATTGATATATTTCATCTGGTGCATGACAAACTTGTGTTTTTTCACCCAGTTGATAATATACATCCGATATTCACTAGTTCCAAGGAAATATGGTCTATTTAGTTTTCCACATATTATCGGGTACCATGACATTTTGTATTTCTGGTTATACCTGGACGTGTGTCATGTCATACAATAATTATATTATGGTCCTTTAGAACATTGTACTATATACACATATTAACACAGATTAACCTTTATGTTCAGATGTGTATACTATTTCGAAGACAAGGCACTCTTGTAATGTCACATGCAGAAAATAATATACCACTAATCTGTGTTGCGTTATCGCTTCAAAAATCTCTTAGCAGCCTTGGAAAGTTTACGAGGCTCTTATTTTGGTTGCATCATTGCCTCTTATTTTGGCTGAATTATTGCGTTTTTCTTTGGCTGAATTATTGCCTCTTATTAAGGCTGTATTGTATTGCCTCTTAGAATGGCTAAATTACTATACTTCATCACAAATGTGCAAGAGTTTTAAAACAAAACGTGAAGGCATAGATAGAGTTACATTGTCTCAACCAAAATTCAAAACATAGTGTGGAGCAAAAGTCAACTTCAAATTACAAATACGCCTTTATTGACAAATATTCAACTGTACCAAAAACCTATGTACAAACGCAATACAATCTTCTAGGTAGTCTAACAAAGAAGATGTTATGTAAGGGCTAGAGGAAAATAGTGAAACTTTATTGTTCATCTACACCATCAGCAAAATCATTCAGATAGTGTAACAAAGAAGATGCGATGTCACGGCCAGAGGAAAGGAGTGAAATTTTATTTTTTATCTACACCAAACACCTATCTAACCTAAAACTTTTAAATAAAATCATGCAGAAAAAAAATTAGGGGAAAGAGCACAACGAGAATCTGAATTCTCCAAATACCCTCCTATTTTAAATTCTTTTTGACTTCAAGATATGTATCCAGCTAATAAGGAAACATGTTAAAGCGCATATGCAAAAGCCGCATTCCTAGGCCACACAGATTTATAATTCTTCCAACGGGTGTAATGGTAGAAGTGATAACAAGCCTTGTCACGGACTGACAGACACGTGTAATGGGAGAAGTGATGACAAGCTTTGTCACGGAATGACAGACAGGTATATTGAGAAACGTGATGACAAGCTTTGTCAAGGACTGACAGACACGTAGACAGACTAGAATAAGGAACCAACGATAAAAACCACAGCATAAATATTACCAGCTTTATATTATTACATGAAAGTCATTGTGCACACAGTTTGAGCAAATGACAATCAACACTAATTCGGATATTAATGTTTTTTGTCGGGATGAGAATTGACCAAAGCCACCAAGCATATACATAAATATTCTCATTAACGTTAAACCTAAAGCATATTTCTGTAAAGGATTATTCTCCAGATATATACTTTGTATTCCAAAATGAGGATCCCGTTTCATATTTTACTGTTACTAACATCTTACGATGTTTTTCTGAACTATTTGTTTTTTTTATCGCTGGTTGATAGTAAAACCTTTAGTAATTTTAAACATGTATAAATATAACCTATTGTATGGCGCTAAATAGCCTCAAAGTGCTAGTATTCCGTTAAAAATCAATCAGTCAATCAAACCAAACTGAGCTCAAATAAATATACAGGAAGACTTGCAGCAACAACGTCGATTTTAAAAATCCTTGTCTATTGATTTGATCACTGAAATGTGTTATTGTAGAGACATATATCATGTGTAAGACCTTCGATATCAATATATTTAATAAAGCAATAAAGACAAATATTCATCTTTATATATATAATTCGAAAAGCTTTAATTTGATCTACCATACATAGTCAATGTTTAAAATAGGCAAAGGCTATATTTGTTGAACCGATTATGAATGTTTTTAAGTGTAGCAGAAAAATGCAAGTGTAATCCCTTGTATACAGGTGTTCCCATTTACATGTTTACATCTTTCATTAAAATACGTTTTTAATTACTGATATTATTATTGTACTTCATACTATCACATCTTAACATAACCATTTTGTTCCTGTTGCAACATGTACGTACGTGTTATAATCCTTTAAAGAAAATATCCAGTATTGAAAGACCGATACGTAAATGACCAACAGTTCATTTGATCATTAACTCTATGAGGAATGAGTCAGCATCCTATGCAATAGTGTCATGAACAGATGTAAAAAACAACATGCATATATCTCACATACTATCGAATATTACGGTAATGTTCATCCATGCGATTATACTTACAACTTCCAACGTGGAAATGAATAATTAGCGTAGAAACAATGAAAGCCGTCCACGACACAACGTTCATCTTTGACAATAATAACACTACTGCAAACGACTTCGTATTCTGTTGGACTGGATTAAACTCGTATATAACACTTGGCTAAGTTACCATCAAACTACTTTTGATAAAACAGAATACGGCCAAATTACGGTTGTATGACTTAAAGGCAGTAACTCTTGTCACAATCCGTGAACACGGAAGCACATTTACATTTGATGCAAACTTAATCAACCACCACCCAGTGACCTAGTGGTTTAACAGCTAAGCAACCCTGCTTTATTACTGTATTATCCTGCAGATTTATATATGTCCCTTTAACTCTAACTACACGAATAAGCAGAATGTAGTTCTAAACATAGGAACCAAATGTGAAATTTGACCATCTGCATGCATAAGAAAATTTACAAGTATTGAGTAACTGCTGTACCAATACATTTTGCCCGCAGCTAATTTCTACGCGTGAAGATTATTACATACACTTTTGTAAAAAATAAAAACGTCTAAAGAATCAAACTATGGAATGCATTTTAGTTCAATTTACAGTTGAAATCTGTGACACCAAATTGATCTTAAATTTGGCCACTGATTATATATATATATATATATATATATATATATATATATATATATATATATATATATATATATATATATACAAACTGCTATATTTTGTATTATGACACGTAATTTGCTGCACGTATTTACCACAAAGCAGCTATGAATAATAATAATAATAATAATAATAATAATAAGAAGAAGAAGAAGAAGAAGAAGAAGAAGAAGAAGAAGAATTCCCCCTGCGGGTTCGGGGTTGTAGAATTGGCCCGACGTGCCTCACTATGTGTCGTAAGAGGTGACTCAGTAGAGGCAACCTGTTTGCTCCGTGTTGCGACCCGTGTCGGGGAGGAAAGGGTCCTGGTAGTTGAGCGGAGGATTCTCCGATGCAATACACTGCTTTGTCCGCTACTTCTCCTAAACGGGTGGTCGGGATGGGCCAGGTCTCGACAAATCGGCTGGTTAATCCGAGCCCAATGAAGTCTGTAATTACTTGCTCACCTCCTGTATCATTCTAGTATCTCTCTTGATACTACCGTTGCGCCTACATTCTATCCCTTTAACATTCACTTTCCCAAGTTTTAGAAAACTTCCTAGTAGGCGGTGGCTTAACGAGTAAAAAGATGGTAATTTTGCCAATCCTTGAAGAAAACTTCACGGGTTAATCCCAGGTAATTGTATCTACTGGGTATAGCATCTGTGTATTCCTGGCACTTGAAAAGTGTCCCCTCGTTGGGCTCTATGGTAGGCTTAGAGCATGGGTGCTGCAATTTTAAGAAACAATCATGGAAATTTCCACACAAACAAAAACAACAAACACACCAAATCACTGTCTGTCTCTGATGATGAACCATGCGTCGTGGAATTATTTTCACACTTCATCGTTATCCAATCTAAAGATACATCTAAACCTCTCGCTGCACTATCTTATTGAGCAAAACCTTTACGGGATCTATTGGCACACCAGAAAGTGTCACAAACCTAAAATCGGGTTGCCTGCTTGTTGAATGTTAGCGAAAGGGTCAAACAGAAAATATCATGAAAATGAAAACATTTTTCGATATTCCAGTGACCTTATTCGCCCACACTATAATGACTTCGTCTAAAAGCATAATGCGCAGTCGTGACTTGGTTGGAGTCAATGACACAGAGGGGATGAAACATGAAGGTGTCACTGCAGTGAGTAGAATACGTATTAAACGTAATAAATATCTGCAGGACACCAATACATTTGTTTTCACCTAAACCAACAATACCCAAAGTGGTTAAACTTGGGTTTTTGCAAGTAAAGGTCGAGATATACATTTCAAACCCTTTCGATCATATACGTTTCATCACGAAAACCGATGTTCCAAAGTCAAAGTATGTGGCCGATGCTGAGACCACTCTCATCAGGATTCTGATTGTAGAGCAACTCCTCATTGTGTCAACTGTCAAAGGAACATCATGCCCATTCCACGGATTGTGATACTTAGAAACAGGAGAAGGAAATTCAGTGGGTAAAGTGTCCATCAAACATTCCCTACCCAGACGCCAGAAAACTTGTTCAGGAAAAAACATTCCTTCCTGGCACATCCTTCTCCACTGTCGTAAAACAGAATCCCAAAAGCACGAAGAACGCACAAACACATACGGATCAACCCGATTCAACAAATGCCAACGTCCTCCATTACCAACCACAGAAACATACATCGACATTCAATAACAACCCACAACCGAAATAACCAAGAAATAAACGCGTCACAAGCAAATAAGCAGCAAAAGGGGTCAGATCAATCCATTAAACTTTACAACAAGTTTGGAGAGTTTTTGAACATGGATGCAGAATACACTGCTCCATTTACTCAAGGTTGGTCCAAACCTACTAAAACCAAATACATTCCGGTACTTCCTCCAGAAAAATAACAACAAAAATATCCTCCGCGAATGCCCTAAACTAGCTTTAAAATCTTCAGCTTAAATTTATAATGAAGAACACCATCTTAAAATGGAACTGTCGCGGATTTGAAGCTAACTACAATGATATTCTTTTGCTTATAAATGAAAACAATACTGCAGTATCATGTTTACAGGTAACATTCCTGAAAGAGACAGATAAAATTACATTAAAAACATTTCCCTGTTTAACACATACTTTTAAAACTTTGACAGTGCTTCAGGAGAAGTCTCTGTTGTTGTGAACAATAGAGCCACTAATAAAGTCGTACCTTTCCTTATAAATTTACAAGCCATTGCTGTAAATGTCACTCTACATCGAGTGATTACCTTTTGTTCTATTTACTTACCACCAAACACCAACCTAGCACCAAACAAATTAGACAATCTTGTTCAACAACTCCCAGCGCTCTTCATTTCATTCGGTGATTTTAACGTCCATAACATTACATGGGGATCAAATCACATAAACGTTAGAGGCCACAAAGTAGAAGATTTCATTGCTAGACACGATCTGTGTCTATATAAGACTAAATCACCGACATATATACATCCAGGAACGGATACATATATGTGCATAGAGTTGACAATTTGCTCTCCTTCGCTGCTTCTGGACTATGAATGGAAGGTCGCTGGTGACCTTCACAGCAGTGATCACTTTCCAATCAACCTTGAAAATAATTCTAAAATTGATGACGCAAACACTATGTAAAACCAGATTAAATAATGTTAGAGTATTCAACGCTGTTAATCCAATACAGCATTTTACTTCCATTCTAATTGCGATTGCAGAAGAATCTATTCCAAAGTCATCACAGAAGAGTAAAAAGCCCCAAAAACCTTCTTTAACCAAGGAATGCAAAGAAGCCATTAGACAACGACGAGAAGTATTACAAAAATTCAACAATCGTCTAACGCCAAATATATTTCTTCTTTAAACTCTCGTTCCTCAATTAACAAAGTATGGGATACTATCTGAAAAGTAAACGGAAAGAGAACAAACAATTCTCTCCGACACCCAAAAACAAACAATAAAAATTTTAGTTCGAGACGTGACATAGCAAATATTCGTGCAGACAGTTTTTCAAAAATATCATGAACATCGAATTGTGTAGAAGTCTTCCGAAGATTAAAAGCTCAGAAAGACATGTCACGTTTAAAATTAACAATAACTCTGAAAGTTATAATCAATTGTTTTCACTATTGGATATTAAGGATGATTTAGATACTGCTCATGACACATACCCTGGGCTTGATGAAGTACATTTCCAGTTCTTGAAACACCTCGCAAAATCATCATTAACATATCTTCTGAAAATCTTCAATGACTTTTGGATTGCTGGTAAAATACCTAAGAGTTGGAAAGATGCAACTGTAATACCAATTTCCAAACCAGGTAAATATATCGAAGATCCTAACAGCTAGCGGCCTATCGCACTGACAAGATGCTTGCGCAAAACAATGGAACAAATATATTAATTCTCGGCTTGTATGGTACTTGAAAAGTAACAATATAATATCTCCTTTCCAAAGTAGCGTCTGTTCTGGTCGTAGTACCAAAGATCATCTGGTTACTGGGAACATTTATTCGCTATGAATTTATCAAGAAGGAACATTTAGTAGAAGTCATCTTTGATTTAGAGAAGGCCTATGACAGAACATGGAAGTAATGGATGCTAAATGACCTGCCAGGTCTTGGTCTAAAAGGCCATCTGCCCTCTTGCATCTCAAAGTTTCTCTCCGACAGAGAATTCAAAATATCAACAAGATCCAAACTTGGGCTAGTGCTAACGGTTTCAAATTTTCAAAATCGAAAACAAAACAGTATGCATGCATTTCTATCAGTTGCGAAGACATCATGATGACCCTACACTCACGCTGGACGGAACCCTTCATCCAGTTGTTGAAGAAACAAAGTTTGTGGGGTATTATCTTCGACAGAAAACTGACTTTTATTGCACAAATCAAACATTTGATAGCTAAATGCCTGAAAGCTTTAGACCTTCTTAAAGTGGTTGCACAAACTGACTGGGGTGTTGATAAAAAATATCATCCTCAACATTTATCCGCTCCAATCTAGACTATTCTGCATTGTTTATAGTTCAGCTGGGAAATAATATTTAAAAATGCTGGACCCAATTCATCATCAAGAAATAAGACTCACTCTCGGAGCATATAAGACATCTCCATGTGAAAGCCTTCTCGCGGAAGCGAATAAACCATCTTTAGTGCATCGCAGAAAAATGCTTTCTGCACAGTACGCTCTCAAATTAAGCTCAAACCTTCTAAACCCTGCATTTTTGGCTGTTTTTCAACCCAAAACTTTATCTGAAAACAAAACAAATACCATTCCTTCATTTGGCATCAGAATATCATCCAGCCTTAACAGTATCAAAATTAATCTCTCTACAGTTCAGAAATCGTTTGTCTCGGAAACACAACCTTGACTTTTTAAACAAAGCAAAGTGATTTGTAAGTTACACGATGGGAAAAAATCTCTGACAAACCATTCCATCTTCCAGAACTCTTAAAATGAACTCGTCAACGAATTTAGAAACTACAGTAAACTTTATACTGATGGATCAAAGGATGAGAAAAATCTTTAGTTAGTGGCAAACGCATAACAAAAGTTCGTTTGCCAAACGATGCGTCCAACTGTTTCAGCGGAAATCAGAGCAATAGATCTTGCTCTGAAATTTATTGAGAATTAACGCATTTTAAATGGCGTTATCTTCTTTGACTCACTATCAGTGCTTCAGTCAATACACAACAGAAAACTGGAAAACCCGATATTAACCAATGTCCTCGTCAAAACTACCGAGCTAAGTACCTCGTACAATATAAAAGTAATGAAGAAGTAGATGGCGCTGCTGAAATGGCTCTATCTAAAAAAACATCTGATTTTAAATTACCGTTTACTGATTTTAAACCTCTCATTAGAGGCAGTAATCATGGAGTGATGCAGTGAATAACAAACTTCACGCCATCAAACCAACCCTGGAAGAATGGACTCCTTCCTACCTAGCCCTACGTATGGATGAGGTAGTCATTGCAATAATCATAATTGGTCATACATACATAACCACGTCCACATGCTAAAAGGTGCAGATTCACCAGAGTGCGTTGTTTGCAATGAACCATTTACTGTTAAGCACTTTATGACCGAGTGTTTCGACCTGCAACCTACGCGTGATAAGTATTATAATGTACATGTGTATGAAGGAAGTTTTTGATACTATACATATCACTTGTATTTTAGATTTCCTGAATGAAGTAAATCTTTATTTCAAACTTTAACTTGTATGCCATCACCTAGAGCAGTTTTATCTAATGTAAATACCGCTCCTTTTTTTCAACATCGTGTCATCAACATACACAATTTACATCTCCCTTTGATTGGGAAGCTTTATATTTTACTGTTAACAACTTCTTACCATTTTACTTTGAACTATTTGTTTTTCTATATCGCTGGTCGATATTTTAAAACTTTTAGTATTTTTAAATATGTATAAATACAGGCTATTATATGGCGCTAAATAGCCTAAACGTGCTAATACGCCGTTAAAAATCAATAATAATAATAATAATAATAATAATAATACTAATAATAATAATAATCTTGCTAAGGAAATGCACAGTTGAGCACGCAGTTGAAATTGCATTTATCAGAGATTTCACTGTTTCCCATCCAAAAAATCAATCCTAATTTTTTACCTTCTCAACCTTCAATATTATTAGTGATGAAACATTGATGGTCCGTCTCAAGTATTAACCAATCGATTTCTGTTTGATTGGTATTTCTCGCCTGCTTCCACAGACTATGATCATAAATGTTGGACATCTACTTACGCACGCCATGTAAAGCCAGAACAATAATGATTTACCTTGTACGCTGCAAGCGTACATCACAACGGCAAGTGCACACGTGAAGTTCCATTACCATTGTTTTAATTGTGTTGATACAAGTGTGCTTCATATAAACGATAAAAATAGAAACATAAAATATGCTAGTGTGAGTTTCATCAATATTTCCCACTAGGATTTAAATATTGGGTCTGTTATGTTGGTGGGGAAGATCTGGGTGTTTTTGCCAAGAAAAAGAAAGAAAGCATTGAGTGACTTTAAACCGCACGGCGGTGGCAGAAGTGTGTCACTTGCGAATAAAATAAATGAATAAAATAAATAAAGGCTGGAGAAATTAAACCATTTTATACTGAACTTGTCGTCTATAAAATAATGGTGATAGTCCAGAGTTGTCAGGGTTATTGTTCTACCTAGCTTTTACGTTTTGCTGACCGGTTACACAATTCTTCTATTACATAAAGCATTTCTTCTGTAAAAACAGACTAACGCAGTACAAATGTGAGGTACGGTTTCGCTTCAAGAAGCAAAAGCAGCACAAATATACACATATCTGATATATTAAATCAAATAAACAATATGTTGAAAGTGTAACATATTACCGATCTGCAAGCTTTAATTATATGGTCTTACAACTTATAGAGTATTACTGTTATTCAACTGATTTAATTCTTCATCAACCCATACAATCTTAACTTTTGATATAATGTCTATAAATTAAATGAGTTAAAGAGAGTCAATCTGCTTAAACTTAATCGCCGTCTTCAAATATGTCAGCGTTCCTTTGTTGTAGAAAGCGTGAAATTCTCAGACGATCATTAGCCTAACAGTGGATTTTTTTTGCATTACACTAATTGTTAAACGGATATTATTTTGAATTTCGTGAATCAAAACCCAGTGTGCAACGGAGTTAGTTTTGATTAAAAAAGATAGCAATGGACCAATGAAAATGCTGACGGACTCGGTATTTCATTATTATATGCTCTTTTGTTACTCCGTTAACTTTACACTGCCTGAATTGTGCAATATTGTTTCTTGTTTTTTCATACTGCGCTACACATGTGCTTAACAATAGCTTCGTGTATTAGGAACTACTTTGTAAACAAGTTGCAGCGTAAAGCTCATCTAGCAGACGCTGTAGCTTTTGGCTTACTAGATTTGATTGTGGATAAACTAAACAACCTATTTATTCCATTCCAAAGTAGAGATGATAAAGTTAATGACGCGGATGAATTCATTGAGTCAGCAATTAAACTTTGAAACAAGCAAACGATAGAATATGATATTTGAGATGTCAACAAGAAAAGTAAGATGCGCTGTAATGGAAAATAGCACTAAGATCATTTAAACTTTGGGTCTCAAACTTAAATCACCCTGAGGGCCGCACCACTCTCATCATTTCTCATTACAGTTCGTAACACCAATCTTTTTTCGGGCAACAGAATTTCGCTTGATGAGCCACATGCGACCCGCGAGCCACAAGTTTTTTGAGACCCCTGATTTAAACAGTTATTTAGGAGAAATATTCGTAAGGCATCGCAAATAAAACGGTTCAGACTATGACCAGTGCTATATAGGATCTAAAACAGCACATAAAGACACCTTGAAGCCAAGGGCTATCGCATATTTACTAGAAACGTAACATTTCAAAATCAATCGAAACACTGAATTGACGGAAAAATGTAACATAATGTTCTGATAGGGAACTTGGTGCCTCAATGTCAATAAAAAAGACGACGTCACTCAACAATTGCTTTGTAATGTTTCCCGTTTAACTATTTTGATCAATGTTAGACTAGCGATACACGACAATGTGTATATTACAGATCATAGCTGGAATCCCAAAGAGATGTGCTTGCAAGTGACAGAGCATAAACATATGTCTTCTTTTTCTGGTGAAAAGGATGGTTATCAATATATTTACACTTTTGCATCTTAAATTTCCACAAATGTACTTTCATAGTTCTGCAAAACCGAATGGAATTAAAATTGTCTTTAAAAACCAGAATGCACTGTAATGTCGAATACATTTCCAACTGAAATCACAATCACCATACTACGTTGAATTCACTCAAGGAGTCCAGTCCATCATACGCCGAATTGGATCAACAGAATACAAAACAAATCCATCACAGACTACTGCACAATCTGTTCAATGCGCATGCATTCCAAATCACATCTGTAATGATATGACTACCAAAAAAAAAAACAAGCACCATGAAATGAGAAAATAGAAAATGTATTAAGATCATTTTTGAAAGGGATCACTGTCGTTGTATTTAATTTCAATTCGCTTCAGGTTGCTGGGCCCTAGTATGCAAAAGAACGTTGTCCATATGGTGTTTCATAGTGGGAATAATGAGTATACGATTGTCAGAATAGAAGCATAAGTATCCTGCTGGGGTGTACTCATGGGTGAGGCCAGATAGGTATGCTGGACTGAGTCCGTCAGTGGAAGGTAGCACAGAGAACAATTCTTTTATTGATTCTGAATCGAGTTTAAGGTACAGAGCAGCAAGATGTGTTCTGATCGTGGTACTCAAACGATGATCCGAGCAACTGTTTTTTCAGCTTTTGGAAGTTTCTGGAGTAGATATTGAGACGAACCAGACATAACTAAGTTACAATAGTCCAGTCTTGTAAGTACTAAATAACACACAAGTGTCTGAGTGGCATCAGCTGAAAGATCTTTACTAATGGAACTGATGTGTCTCAGCTTAAGATATGCAGCTTTGCACATGTTCATGACATGTTGGTGCAATGTAAGAGTACTGTCTAGAGTAACACCTGGGTTTTGAACTGACTGTGAGTTTAATTTTGGTGTTGCTAATATTTATTGTTGGCGGTAAAAGATGTGAATGAGAAAGTCTTTGTTTTGTTTTTAGAATGGCCTCAGTTTTATCATCGTTCTTCTGCAGCTTGTTACATTACATCCATGATTTAACATCAGAAATGAACACTATACACTATATTCCTTGGATGGTACCAGCAACGTCGGGGCAGTGGTATACTAATATATTTGGATGTCATCAGCATACAATTGGTGAGACACTGGGTGATGATATGACACTTGAGTGCGGCTAAGTGTATATAATAACGAGAACATGCCCGCGAATAGAACCTTGTGGAAACACCACAACATATATCATCTGGGCTGGAGTGTATTTCGTTTACAGATATAATGTATGTCTTGTCGACTAAGTAGGGCTTTAGCCACAGTAAGGAAGTATTGTGAATACATACCTTTTTTTATATCGTAGCAACTAACGGTTGTGGGTTAAGTACTGATACGTCGAGATGGCATACAATCATGCAATGATGCAAGTTCGTGGGATTCAAGGGTGGTTCACAGAATATTATCATCAGGTCTATGAAGAATCCGTTCTAAATATGACCATGTCTATGGGTAAGTTGGTTAACTGTTTAACGTTGAAAATATGAATGGAATCTATGTGTTTTGACGTGTATAAGTTTCCAGGACAAACTTAAAGTTGAAATCTCGGAAACTGCTTCAAAACGAGTGATTTAATGCGCTTGTTTATTTGTATTACTGGTAGGAGGGCGGTACAGGCAGAAAATATGGACTGACCTTTGTTCCAGTGTGAGTGTTGTTTGGATTAGTTCAAACGATGTGTGGCAGAAACTTAAGGTTGTGTTGTGTTTAAGACATTTTATCACAGAATTCTTTATGATGATAACAGTAACACCTCCACGAGATTGCCGGGGGAACAACTTGATTGAGAAACCGGAGGGTGTTAGATCCGCGAAATTGGGCTCATCACCTGATGTTTTTAGACCTTGTGTCTGTCAGCAAGAAGACGTCAATATTTCGATCGTTGATAAAATTAACTATTTGTGTGCGCTTTTCTGGTGGTCCTACTGATTGGGCGTTGATTAATGCAATACGCAGTGGTATCTTTGGGACAGTTGACACAAATTTTGACGATTTATGATGGATTTGCACCAAGTTTTCTAATTGAACGGTCGAATTCTCAAAGGGAGATAACTTGATTTGTTTTCTGTTCTACGCCGGCCAGCTTTGAAACGTTGGTTTTATCGCTTCCATTTACAGTTAAGTAATGATAAATGTAGTCCCAATTCGTTTAGTCTTGAACACAATGTAGTATGAAGAGCCATGGAGTGGTCATTTAAAGCTATTATTGAGGGTAAATCAAAGCAAAAACGGTTTGAAGCACGTGATGGCGGTATATTCAAGAACAAAGAACGTACTAACACTGAAGCAAGACAGTTGAGAAGCAATCTAAGTGTTATCGTTTCTAAAACAAGGAGATTAAGAAATATATATGAACTGAACCGACAGTGCATGATGAAATACAATAATGTAGACCAAGAGCTGCGTCAAGCGGCTTTTCTTTCTTATTATAGAAAATGTAATACCGACATAAACTAATATATATTCATTGAGAATCACAACCTATTCCATTCACTATTTCAGTCAGTATGATTAGATTTCAGTTTCCTTGATTAAAGAAAATACTAATATGAAATAAATTGCTTGTCTTTGTCATATCATCCTTTGTAGTGCAATAAAATTTGAATAGTGAGGCCGAAACTACATGAGCTAAATCGGTGCCGGACCCAACTGACCACATACGAACAGTACGTTGGAACGACCCGAGAAGTAAACAGCCGAACAGAGATGAACAGACTAAAAGTCATATACAGCTCCTAGCCAAGACTCATTCACCTAACAATCATATAACTGTTATAAAATGGCGAGACCTACAGGCCAGGAACACGTACGTGTCAAGTTTGAAAATGCGTATATTTCACATTAACGTTGAAGGATGTCAGTAATGTAATGCATGTAGTAATACTTACAGACTAGCATGTGGCAATGAGCAATACATATAAAACAATGAATGTCATATCCGACACAAAGTTCATACCTGGCATCGATGCCATGACTGGATACTATATCTGACAGAATTACTGGCTGAAGTCATATCTTATTTATAAGGGCAGTTGAAAACGTTAGAAATTAGTGCGGCATTATTATATCACGTCACGTGACTGTCCGCCTTTAAGGTAGCATGTGTATTTTGTGTAACAGACGATTATTTCTGACACGGCGATTCTGTATATCATAGATTTTCTCAAGCATCATGTCAACAATAACGTTTATAATTTAGTAGACAGTAAAACATTACAATAAAACGGACAAAACTAATTCTAAAAATACAAACGATCAGCATGATCAGAATGTTATTAAAATATTATGCCTGCGCAATGCCGATTAAGTCTCGTCCTTCAACTCCCACTTTGGTTAACAAGATCAAGTATGGTAATTAAAGTTCAAACATCATCAGTTGTTTCAATATACAATCGAATCAATAAAACAACATAAAGGCTGCTTTGGGGTATAAATCGGAGCCGGATCGGGGCAAGTGATCCCTGACTTTGCCTCCCGAAAAAAAGGTTTAGGTCTTTTTTTCATACAGTGCATCATACCCAATACACGTGCGCAAAAAAAAAACGATGGTACAAGATGAAGTGTTTTTTGACTGTACGCTTGTGCGTGCGTGTGAGCGCGCACGTATGTGTTTTTTATTAGATAGTTTCGGATCATAAACGTCTCCACCAATTTTTCTCATAAACTCTTAGTCGTGCTAATTTTCATAGCCAGAAGGAATGAGACAAGGAAGGAGCTCATTAGAAGAGGTGTCACTATACCGATGAAATACAGCAACATCTGGTGAATGACATACGTAATTGGAGAATCCTTCTGACTTCAGAATAAATGAACGTTATTTAAATTTTATATATATATATATATATATATATATATATATATATATATATATATATATATATATATTACTACATTCTAGAAATAAATATATAAAGTTTTATTTTTAAAATACATGAAATACACATACAAGTACACTCTCCTTTCGAACTTACCAACTTCATTCATTTGTATAATTGGTGCATTTTATAATATAATACAAGTACTTATCTAGATTAATTTCATGAAAGTCAAATAGAATAAAATGTAATAGCTGCGATCAGTGCAACAGTCATTTTTTGTAGTAATGTATTGAACTTATCTTAAAATAGAATACTAATTTAGAATATGTTACTAAATATTATTCTTTGTTACCTAAATAATACTCTATTTCAACATTGAATCTAAACATGAACTTGGTAGCGTCAATAAAAATTACCAAAAATATAAATGAATACAATTAAGCACTCCATTACATTATAATGTAAAATAGAAGAATTCAGTAAACAATGTTGTATACATGCGAGCTTTACAGTTAAAATCTCAAACATTAGAAAGTGCCTATTCCTTAAAAAAGTTTACAAACATAGATTATTCTTACCTGTAATGAGAGAGGCTAGTTCTTCAGATTCCAGAATGAATCAACCGATGGTGCGCGTCTGCACTTCGTTTATGTGTAATCCAGACGTAACCACACGACCAAATATGGTTACTCGTAAAGAAACTAGTATTCAATTCATTCTAGCCAGGGAAGAGGCGATAATCTCCAATACACAGGATCATTCATGTTTATGTATGTCATTCGACAAAATATTTGCTTTCTGCATTACCAATTTACTCACTAAGCCTGTGCTGACTTTTACAATACAAGCGAAATAAAAGTTTTGCATTTGCGCATAAGGGCGCAAACGTTATTTAAATAGTATATAGTTGTGATTTAAAAAAGCAAATCAAATTAATCTTAATATATTATAGTAGAAAATTACTTTCAATATAAATTATTAAAAAAATTACTTTAAAAAAAGTTTAGAGAAAATTTCAATCGTATTGCTTTTACTAAATAATTCTTCTTAATATATGTGGCAGTGGCAGCGTGTGTGTGCGTGCGTTTCTTTTAGCTGGGAGAGTTGGGTAGATCTTGATCTGGTCCTGTAAATAAAACAAAATGAATCAGCATGAATGTTACATCTACGAGTGCGAAATGACTAGTTTTGACCGTTGCTCCAGATATCCTGTAGTCCTTAGTGACGGCCTTTCAGATAATAGTGCACATAACACCTTAAACTTGCGAATTATGCAATGCAATGTTTTTACCTGACTTGACATGAGAACATTCTAAAGTACTTTAAGTGACCTCCAGGACTGAATTACAACCCTACTAACATCTTGGTTAAAGCAGTGATAAAAAGAGGGGAGGTATATTTTGTAACGGAATGTCGCAGAACAGTCGCAATTCTGATTTTCAGAAAGAGGTGTAGGCCACAAAGTAACAAGACAAATGTCACAATTATTGAAAAGATGTAGAATAAAATCTTACAGTAACAAATGTTACAATTATTTATACTGAAGGTTTAAAAAAAAATCGTTTTGTTTATGTGGATACTTCCATAAGGCATTAAGCCTCCCCCAAGTATGTGTGGCACGGTTAGCACTTTGGAAAGTCTGTTCATAAAAAACATCTTGACGTTTAATTATTTGAATAATTATTGGTCAGGTGTTGGGGGATGATCTGGGTGAGGGTGTTTAGGTTTTTCTGATGTTCATAAGCCATTTGGTTTCCGGTTCCTTAATCGCCACTCTCCAGGTATATTTCCTCCTGGTCGGATTTCATTCCATTTTCATCTTCGTTGTCCTAATTAGTTGCGACTTCTGTCAGAAGTCGTTGTTAAAACAAAGTCAGAAGCTCTTTGATGTGCTTTTAAACTTAAGGTAACTTTGGAATCTATTGGGTTGATGATTCCGATGCGTCATAGTACTTGATTCAGCTTTTCTTTGTTTTGCCGTCTTTCTTTCTTTCCGATTGAAATACTGTTATATGTTCTATTTGTGGTGACTTTGTTTTTCTTCACGAGTCGTCTCGACGGTTTGATTTAAATATGGGTCGATGTTATTGCCTTTGTCTCCTATTCTGTATGTTATTGCAACAGTTGTTCGTGTTCCCTGACTTCACAACGTATTTCTTCATTTGTGACTTGTTTTCCATCCCCATCTAGGGCTTGCATTTCTTCTTTTGGCAATGGATTACTCACAACCTTATTTCCGTCTCACTTTCATTTATGTTTCCTGTTTTGTCTGTTGTCTAATCTAGTTGTACTGCTTACTCGGTCATTTTTTTTGTTTATTTCTTACATCTCACTATGATCGGTTATATCTAATACGTTTCTGGGACACTTCTCCGTTTGAGGTAAGGCTTTTTTTCTTGCTGTTCCTGTTCCCTTCTGCTTTTTTTATAAAATGTTTTCTTCATTTGCATCGCATTCTATTTTATTATATAATTTCCATGTCATATTTTTGTTTGGTCTATCGGTTACATTTCTTTTTTCGTGGTGGTGATTTTGAGGTATCTCCTCACTTGGGGGTCGATGGTGTTCTCCTCCAGCTCCTCTTTGTTTCTATGCGCAGTGGCGAACTTCTGTCTAGGCAAACTAGGTATCTACCTAGGGTCCCAACCACGGAGGGGGCTCAAGCCAACGTCCGAAATGGTACCCATTGAGAAATAGGTTTGTTGTTTGCTAAATAACCAAAAAAAGGGGCCCTGACTCTGTTTATCGCCTAGGGGCCCTGTCCTGGTCTGTTTGGGTGTCTTTAAAACCTTTTGAAATAAAGGCTGTTGTTTTTGGTATGGTGGTTAACGCCATCTTTCCACACAAGATATGTTATACATTGATACCACTATAACTGATGGAGAAAGTACCCGGAAAATAACCCGGAAAGAACAACCGACCCATGAGAAACTACTGGCAAGCTCTCATACGGACCCACATTTGTTAAGCCCGAGACTCAAGCCCACGTAGACAGATGTGAGTTTGCAGTGCTCCATAATGGTGAGAGCTTTAGATCACTCGGCCACTCGGGGGACCCTGTAAAAGAGTTAAGTCTAGCCTTGTACACTTCCTGTGTGTACTCGTGAAGCAAGAACTCGTGCAGCAAGACCTATGCGTGATTTCTGCTTTCTTCTTTTCCATTCTTCCTACCTTCATCCGTATTGTTCTGGTCTTAGTGTTTTCTATAAAGCCCTTAATCACCACAATTATTGCATTCTCTGTAGCATATGCATCTAATGTAGTATAATCTATTTAAGAAGCCGAGCAGATACAATGCTATTTTAGTTCCTTTGCGTAATCCCTCTCTACTTCTTATTGTTATTTACTCGCTTAATATTGTCATTGTGCACATTTGATCCTAACCTTGAACTTTGTTTCACAATTCGCATGTGTTTTTTCGGGGGTGCGGTCCAATGCATTGCCCGATATGTGGACTTTAACCACTTTTTTGGCATGAAACCTTGTGTTAACGGAAAGCCGAGAGAGGCCCAGTTGTATAAAGTGCTCCTCGTTACGGACTACTGCCATCTAACTTCCGCATGCGTGGGTTCGAGTCTCAGATTCGGCCAATGTGGGATGTGAGAAAGCCTGCCAGTAGCTTCTCGTGTTCGGTCTTTCTTTTTGTGGCTTTTACCGAATTCTCCCTCCATCATTAATACTGAAAGCCGTGTATAATAATTTTTAATGCCATGTAGCATGATGTCCCACCCTGTCACATTATTATGACACCAGGCCGACCAATCCTAACATTAATCTCCTAATGCTGAGCGCCAAGCAAGGCAGCTGTTAGTACCAAGTTTGTAAGTCTTTGGTACGAGTCCGCGGGAGATCGAACCCACGACCTCCTGAATTCGAAGCAGACGCTCCAACCACTAAGTAACCGGAGCGGTCATAGGTGGTTTCTCAAAAGAGAAAAAGTGAGTTCCATAATATTGGCCAATGAATTTAGAGACATAACGATGATTTAGAAAGTTTTAAATTATAACACGACTACGACAATGGGCGTTATAGTTAAGTAGATTCTTCGGTTCACTTATCTATGTTTGAGCGGATGTTTATTTATTACCTGTACAGTCTTTGTATATAACTGATGATGTATGGCCCTAGCATGTTGTCATTGAATCCTTTGATGCGACCCTTTTCGTGCCAGATTATATTCCCAAATAGGATATAGACAGCATTGCCGGATTTCGAATATTAAAACTAGCATTAATTCCATGAATACACACCTTGTACATATATAATTTAACATAATCTGACATACGTAGACATACATACATACATACATACATACATACATACATACATACATACATACATACATACTTTCAACTACTTAAACATTACTTACTCAGACTCAGAATAAAAAATAGATAAAATGCATGATTAAAGTCATCATTGGTTGGGTGTGTGTTTTCTTTTGCAGGTGAGGGGGGCACTCTACAAATAATACATTGTTCTGAAAGTGACAGGAGTAAGGTAAAGTTCTTTGCATTTGCAACATACGTATTGGAGAGAATGTTCTTATACGTGTATGCTTCTGTGATGTACTTTGGTTGATTTTCTTGGCATATTAAAACCGTGGATATTGTACATGCTCTAAGCAGACAGCTAACCCAAAAAATGGCGTCTCCCATACGCTGGACAAATCAGCCTTAATTAGTCTAAAGAACGCTATCTGTAACAGTTATTAACTATGTTAAACGAATTCTGCCAGAGTTGCCTATCTGCCTATCCATATACATTTTCCTTGTGTGTAGAAAGTTTAGTATTTATTTTTATGTATTTGGTCTCCTGGCAAACAATTTGAAACAACTCCTTTTCCAACCCTGTGCTAAATTCCCATCAAATTTGAAGTCACAATACTAATATTCTATATTTATTTTATAACCTATTTATTTTATAACCAGTTATTGAAAATAACTTTCATAATTAGTCAACCCAATAAAAAACAAATATGTATATTCTGCAGAACAACGATTTAAGGGGAAGATATGATATATTGTTAGTTTCTTTATAGGTCTGAAAATGAGCTGAAAAATATATTGTTGATTATAATCTGAAACCATTAGACGGCTGCACGTCAGTATATTGTGGTACTACCCCACTATCACCTCCGCAAAATTCTTGGTTTATTGAATACATTGTACATACATATACAAGCATTGGACGCATGATTAAATTCTTTGTCTCTGTCTCTCTCTCTCTCTCTCTCTCTCTCTCTCTCTTACTGCTATTAACCTTTATTTGTGACAGCTTTGAATTTAGTCAATACACACTTATATATAATGTTCAAAACTAGAAATGTAATACGAAGTTTCGACGTTGGTGTAACAATTAAATTCAAACCAACTTGTTTAAAGTTGCTCTACTGCACACATTTTCGAAATTCGTTTCATTTTCTCTGTTTGATTCGAAATGTTGAAAAACAAATGAAATTAAGCCTGTACTGAATCTAACAAGGTTGACATAGCATTCAGAAGTTTAATTTCGTGGTACGCAAAGTGCTTTCGTCATCTAAAACTAGAACTTGAATGCGCTAATATAATCACGTGATAAACACAAACCAGATAATATCCTAAGGCGTACATGGAGCGCCAGTGACTGTTGATGCAATCATATTAAATTGTGTGATAATAAAACTCTATTTGCTGATTTCACCGATGGGATGAAATAACTTTAGCACATAGTAATATACATCCTAGAAGAAAATCTCTCTCTCTCTCTCTCTCTCTCTCTCTCTCTCTCTCTCTCTCTCTCTCTCTCTCTCTTCTAAATAAAATAATGAAACATCTATCTGAATAGTTAAACGCTACACACACAAACTCATTCCTGATTCGCCGATAGTGCAAACTAATGTTATATATATCAATCTGTAAAGGACTTAAAGTTTACATTATAAAGTATGACATGAATCCACATAGACAGACCAAGTAAACCCCATATACCGCCAACCTAATTGCTAAATAGTACAAACTGAAATATGTTGAAATAGCTCTTTACTCCTATACTCCTTTGCACCAAAAATAATCATCGAGTTGAAAACGAAGAAAATTTAAACGAGCCAAATCTGGCATTTTATGTTTAGTTTGATATAACAATATAAAAAGTAATCTCAAGATTAAACTTCGTACAATGAAGTTTTCTCCTATTCCATTCAGTTCATGCACTGCCCATTTAAGTTTCCGAGGAGGAGTGTTGGAATATTTGACTCGAAAACTAAATATTTTAAGCATTAAGATAACTTTAAGAAACTCGGTTTTGTGAGAAATGATCATAGTGTATCCAATTATATGTTTTTACAAGAATGAATAATTTTCTTGTAATAAAGAATAAAAACTTCTGATCTGAAAGTATATTCAAGATGCACCTCGCATAATGACAAAATAAATCTCAAAACAGATAGGTTTTGTTTTCATTACATAGACCAATTGTAGCAAATGTAAAATATTTATTTTATTTTGCAAATAATGAATTTAATTGCCATAATAATTTTTAAAATACAATGATCTTCTTCTGCTTTTAAATGAACACGACCATGCAGTACTATATTGTTGTGAACAATATAGCCCTTCACAGAGTCGCTCATTTAAATACAACTTTACACACCATTGCTGTAAGCGTCACTCCTCATCGAGTGCTTACTTCTTGCTCTATTTTCTTACCTCCAAACACCAACCTAGTACCAGATGAATTAGACTATCTTGTTCAACAACTTTCCCCGCCCTTCGTTTTACTCGGGGATTTTAATGCCCATCACAGTTTATGGGGATCAAATCACAGGAACCACAGATGCCACCAAGTAGTTTTCCTTTCTAGACACGATCTGTGTCTATATAACACTAACGCACTGACATTTGCATCCAGAAACGGGTACATACATGTTACAGGTGCATAGATTTGACAATTTGCTCTCCTTCGCTGCTTTTGCATGTGATTGGAAGGTCGCTGATGACCTTCACAGCAGTGATCACTTTCCAATCAACTTTGAAAATAACTCTAAAATTTAGGACGCAATTCTACAGTGGAATATGAAGAAGGCCGACTGGGCTATGTTTGAAACACCATGCAAAATAAGACTAAATAATGATACAGTATTCAATGCTGTTAATCCTATACAGCATTTTACTTCAATTCTTCAATAGAAAATACAGCATTTTATTTCAATTTTAATTGCGATTGCAGGAGAATCTATTAGAAAGTCATTACCAAACAGTAATTAAAAAATTGGGTGTCTGAGGAATGAACAGAACCCATTAGACAACGCCGAGAAACATTAAAAACATTCAACAATCGTCCAAGGCCCGAAAATGTAAACAAATATCGTATAACCCGAGCTAACACTCGACTCACAATCAAAGAATGTAAACGTGCATCATGGGAGAAATATTTTTCTTCTTTAAACTCTTTGGGATACTATTCGAAAAATAAACGAATAGAGAAACAACAATTCTCTTCAACGCCTGAAAACAAACCATCACAATTTTAGTTCGAAACGTGACATAGCAAATATTATTGCAGTCAGTTTCTCAAAAAATAATCCACATCTAATTATTCAGAAGCCTTCCGAAGATTAAAAACTCAAAAAGAAAAGTCCCGTCTAAAATTCACATCCAACAACTCTGAAATCTATAACCAGCTGTGTTCACTATTGGAGCTTAAGGAGGCTTTAGATAAGGCACATGACACATCCGCTGGGCCTGATGAAGTACATTATCAGTTCTTGAAACACCTCCCAGAATCATCATTATCATCTCTTCTGAAAATCTTGAATGATTTATGGATTTCAGGTAATGTACCTAAGAGTTGGAAAAAAGCAACTGTAATACCCATTCCCAAACCAGGTAAAGATATCGAAGATCCTAACATCTATCGACCAATTGGACTGACAAGCTGTGTGTGCAAAACAATGGAACGAATAATTAATTCTCGGCTTATATCGTACTTGGAAAGTAACAATTTAATGTCTCTTTTCCAAAGTGGCTTCTGTTCTGGTCGTAGTACCAACGATCAATTGGTTAGACTGGCAACATTTATTTGCGATGCAGTTGTCGTGAAGGAACATTTAGTAGAAGTCTTCTTTGATTTAGAGAAGGCCTATGATACAACATGGAAGTACGGGATACTAAATGACCTGCCCGATCTGGGTCTAAAAGATCGTCTGCCCTTTATCATATCAAATTTTCTCTCCGACAGAGAATTCGAAGTACGGGTGGCCTCTACCCTCTCAGATATTCACCAGCAAGAGATGGGTGTACCTCAGGGCAGTATTGTATCTGTGACGCTCTTTAATATCAAAATCAATAGCATCACCAATTGTTTAGGTCCTGGTGTGGATTGCTCATTATACGTAGATACTTATAAATTTTTTATCGATAAAAGCACTTGCATACAATTGAAAGGCAACTGCAACAAAATATCTACAAGATCCAAAATTGGGCCAGTACTAACGGTTTCAAATGTTCAAACTCGGAAAATGTATGCATGCATTTCTGTCAGTTGCGAAGACCTCGTGATGACCCTATACTCACGCTCGACAGAACACTTATTCCAGTTGTTGAGGAAACAAAGCTTTCTGGTATTATCTTCGACAGAAAAATGACTTTTATTCTACGCATGGAGAATTTGAAAGTTAAATGCTTGAACGCTTTAGATCTACTTAAAGTATTTGCGCACACTAACTGGGGTGCTGATAAACAAAAAATCATCTTTAATTTGTTTAGAACATTTAACCACTCAAATCTAGACTATGGACGCGTTGTTTATAGTTCAGCTAGGAAGTCATATCTGAAAATGCTGGACCCAATTAATCATCAGGTAAAGAGAATCGCTCTGAGAAATTTAACACATCTCCATGTGATAGCCTTCTCGCGGAAGCGAAAGAACCACCTTAATCGCATCGCAGAGAAATGCTTTCTGCACAGTACGCTCTCAAATTAAGATCAAACCCTCTGAACCCTGCATTCTTGGCTGTTTTTCAACCAAAATACAAAACTTTATATGAAAACAAACCAAATGCCCTACCTTCATTTGGCATTCGAATATCATCAAGGGGTCTTGTTCTGCTGATCTGTAATATTGCCATTATTGTATCAGCCAATAAAATGAAGTATCATAAATTCGAATCGATGAGACTGATGGTACAAGGGTCAGTTTTTATGCACAAAAGTAATGTTGTATACACCTACTTACTATAACAATTAATAACAAATAAAATATATTATTGCTTTCAAAAATACAAATCTGATTCTCGCAACCCCACAAATTTATAAACCAATTGTTCATGTCCGAATGCCATTTTTGAGAACACGTGATATTCACAGTGCTAGCACAAGCACTTTCACTGGGTAATAATTTTGAGATATTCTATTTGCCTTCAACCAACGTTTATACTACTATAAGTGGTAAGCTCTGCTTCATAGCCGACTATTGATATTTCACTGGCTATATATTGTGCAACAACTCGCATCAGTTCCAAGAAAAACACAAGCACGAAGAGTCAAATTCACAAATATATCCATATCTTTAATTTAAAATACAATAATAACTCACAAAGTAACACCATAGCCATAAATTAAGAAATTTTTCACATGCCAATTTACGAAACTGTCTTTTCCACCTGAGAAGTGCAGCTAAGAGCACCAATGCACGCAAAACGAATTTATCCCATTTTCAGATTTTTAAAAGTTGCATTTCCATTGGAATATTCAAAGTTCTCCAGATCATGAACCCTAAGCTATCGCTGTCAGATTTCCAAGTAGGCCAGTGGATATCTGATGTTTATCAGATTATTATCGTTTTTTAATTGAATCGGCAATAATCTTTTTCTCTTTTTTTCTTTTTTGTCTTATGTCAGCTTCTTAGCATAACTTATTTGACTTTTTGTAGTGTTTTGTACTTGTTTTTGTTTTGTTTTTAAATTTATTATTCCTGTAATATGTTGACATTTCACGCGCACAATCTAGAGGCAGAATTTACTGGATACTATTTGACAAAACAGTAATTATGACATTCAAACACCCTAGAACACGAATAGGTAACGTAATTCTCAGGAACAATATGAGATAATTATTACAGTTGATCACTCATTCAGCTCCTTACCTTTTCGACCGCAGTAAAGTGCCTATAGGTTACCTAAGAAATATTGGTCATTCATCAAAAACATTTAAATAGTTCCCTAAGAGACACTTCACAATTCTAAACATCAGTATTATACTTGTAAAGAAACGTTAGTCCCTTTATGAAAAGATACTAGTAATACTCCACTTTTATCATATAAACCCCATTTCAAACCCCACCCCATCTCTCTCTCTCTCTCTCTCTCTCTCTCTCTCTCTCTCTCTCTCTCTCTCTCTCGCAAAAAACTTACATGTAACTGCACAAACTGCAACTAGAAGTAACACAATAAAGTTCTTTTTTAAAATCAATTTCTTTTAATTAAAATGATAAACTATAAAGATAAAAAAGCGTAAACAATTAATTTATATTCCTTTCCCTCACTAAATACATCTATCTCTATATCGAGCATCTCAACTAGGGGAAGTAACTTAAATGCTACTATTTATTTTATATTAGTACTGTCATTGCGTAGCGTCCCTAATACTCTAATTGATTTCAAATAACGGGGTATAAATCAAACCTCTAAATAATATCCTAACAAATATTTGAGGCGCGTCGTTCGCTATTTCAAACATGAAATATTTCCATCAGTGCTAAACGTGGATGAAGACCGAAAATCCAAATCACACACTAAATTGAATGCACATCTTAGAGTCCTAACAATGCACTAAAACTGTTTGACGGCTTGTGAAGTTGCTTTCTTAAATTCGAATAAAATTTACAATTAGTAACATACTACTAATTAACAAACGTTCTGCTACTAATTAAAGTTGGAAGATATGAAAATTGTATTATTTCTTTATTTATTTTTTTTTATTCACGAAGAACTTACATTTACATTCGAGGAGTATTTGACTCAATCGATTAATCCGACCTACAACTTTCAATAGTGAATTCAAAAAGATTGTTCAGATGGTTATTTAATTCAAGAAGACTGGTCAAACAGTGAAGTCAAAGATAGATTGGTTAAACTTAGTTTCAGAGTTTACAATAGGAATAAACGCTATATTTTCGATGGAGGTTTAACATCATTCTGTTCACGAAAGATTATTTGGGCGGTTAATTTTTATTTATTTCTGTCTTCTTCGAAACGTCCTTTGTAAAATTGTCTAAAATGGCATCTGCTATGCAAATTACTTTTCTTTGTGTTATTTTATTAAGCTCTTAATTTACTATTAGAAAGTTTGTACACAAAACTACCTAATTGGTTGTTGATTAAGTTTTGTAGATCCGCTTGTATATAGCCGAGGTCTTCAGACGGTGGTACGCAGACCACTTATGGTCCGTAATTTCCATTCAGGTAGTCAGTGGAAAGACTGCTAAACAATTAAGATCTTGAAGTTTGCTATTAAAAACAGCAAGCTAATCCGCCAAATTACAAAGGAAAGACAACTTGTTGGCATTTCACTGGCTATATATTGTACAACAACTACATGAGGGGTGAACATGCCTCGCATCAGTTTTAAGAACAAAACAAGCCGGAAAGCCAAATTCACAAATATATTAATATCTTTAATTAATAAACATTAACAGCTCAGAAAAAGAAGCCATAGCCTTAAGTTTTGAAAGTTGCCAGAGACCAATGCATGCCGAAGGATTTGACATCTTTTCAGATTTTGGAAGCTGCATTTCCATTTAAATATTCAAAGGTCACCCGATCATACCTCCTAAGCGGTCGCTGTCAGCTTTCCAGGTAAGACAGTTTTAATCAGATTTTTTTCGTTTATAAATGGAATCGGAGATGGTCCGTTTCACGTGCAGAATCTAGAGGCAGAATTTAATGGATACTATTTGACAAAACAGGAATTATGACCTTCGATCACCCTATAACACGAATAGGTAACGTATTTGTCAGTAACACTATTTGAGAATCATCACAGTTGATCACGCAGTTAGATCGTTACCATTCCGACGACAGTAAAGGGTCAACAGGTTACCTAAGAATTATTGGTCATTCATCAGAAACATTTAGATAGTTCCCCATGGGAAACCTCACAATTACAAACAACAGTATTATACCTGTAAAGAAACGTTAGTCTCTTTATAAAATGATAATAGGAAGACTACTGTTATCATTTAGATCCCCATCTCTCTCTCTCTCTCTCTCTCTCTCTCTCTCTCTCTCTCTCTCTCTGACAAACACACACACACACCAACGAAGCAAATTATTTTCTATTATTTCCCCAAAAATATAAATTTATAATATTTGCGCATATCGTGCAGAGACGTTTTACTTTTGTATATCTTTAAAGAAAAAAGGAAACAAAAAAATATTGTTTTCTAAATAGAAATAGGATATTTTAATGTTATTCCTGTCTTGTCTTGTAATTTGTGTGAAACTAAAGATCGCCAGAGCGAACACTAAATGTAAAGTAAGCTTTAATGATTAATCATGCACGTTGTTTGGTAATTGGAATATGTGCAATATTAGCAGCCTATGTATGAATCGTCATTTTACGTTTCAGTGTCTGATGAGATACATCTTCATAATGACAGCAAATAATTACTCTAGAGTCCAAAGCCGGCTTTACATTGCATATAACGAAAACGGCGTATATATATATATATATATATATATATATATATATATATATATATATATATATATATATATATATATATATATATATATATATATATATATATATATAAGGAGTTTCACCACACCCATAGCTATTATCCGGTGCCCCGTGTGTGACTGTCCCCATATCAGCGTGCATAATTCCGGATTTCATCGAATGTGTCAAGAGTATCCAGACATTTGTCGGGAGCTTAACTACGCCAATATTATAGTTTTAGCTTGAAAGATTAAAATTTGCCCGCTTCAAATTAAAATATTGACCTTCATTCCTCTCTTGATGATTCATCTAGCAACTCATTCTCCAAATCTGACCCAAGAATCGCGCTCACGAGTTTACACTCACGGATATTACCTGATGCTTTAAAATAGTATTCGACCCATCTGTAAGTGTACCTATATAGATGTTCTTCGCCATAATACTTTCTCCCATCGTGTTCTGGTTAGTCTCAAACAAGACAGCGATATCACCGTGTGTTGAAGATATGTTCTTACGCGTCCGAAACCGAGATGGATACGATGGATGAGTTATCAATCCGGCATCGCGCACTATCGGAAGGAACGAATGAGTTATACAACAATATATCGTCGCAAACGAGAATTTCAGCAAAACTATTTTATCGTCATTGACTCCACCACGCATACAATACCATGACCAACCAAACACAGTGACATGTTTCCGAACTCGGTTTAAACCAACATTCATTCATTAAACGTGGTGTACAGCTCACTACGCATAAAATATGTTTGCCAAGATCACCTAGGACCCCCATGAATTTCCTACTATCGGTTTAAGTGGATACACAGGGTTTAAGTGTCGGGATGGTATGTCCTGTACAATTTAAACATGTCAACACCTAACATTGATACCACATCAGAGGAGATGCTGACCAATGTCGCCAAGCTGCCCGAGAACTTCTTGAACTGATCGGATATGTCATAGGTGACTGCAAGCACGTAAAAATGCCACAGTCGCAATAGACTACGCGGAAAGATCTCACGAAGAGCTTCGAACAAACGTTTACACAGCTAGTCGAACCTACGTGAAATAGTTATACAAGTTAAAGTGCTGATGGCAAAGGAAGATGTACCGGTTCCGATTATCAGTAAAGAAAAAGCCATTGGACTCCTGCCACAGGTAAATTTTACTGACATAGAAGAAACAGTTGGTTTGATTGCAATAGCCATTGGACTCCTGTCACAGGTAGACTTTACTGACATAGGAGAAACAGTTGGTTTGATTGCAATAGGTAACCGTGTACGTGAAGCATTCCAGCCCCACTTAGTAAATCATCAATGAAGCAACTCAAAATGTATAAGGCATTCAACAACTGCAAAATTTGCAGCCGAAAGCGGATTTTTGTGTGGACCCAACCTCAGCAGAGAAAAGGGATTAGATGAAACCAATAATGTGTAAATGAACACAATGAACCACATCAATGAAGCACCTGACACCCCGGTACTACTCACCCCGACAATACTGGATTGGTCAACAATGGCATGGTGTTGATCGTTGATGGTGGGGAAATCAAAAGCAGTTCACTACAACGCTGACATTGCTATTAACGAGTTTTGAACTCACCATATATAGTGGCGTGTACGCGAGATCATCTTCCCCATCTATATTTATCAAAAATACAAATAATCATGCAGATCCTTTCCATTATAAACGTGTGTGACCTTAAAAGTGTCAGGATGAAGAGAAGATATACATACTGCAAATGCCAAAAATATTTCGACCGTGGATTCTCCTATCACCAACACACCCTTAATGGAACTTCATTATATTTTTTTATGTGCGATTCACTTCAAACGTATATTGGTGTCATATTTACCCATAAGAATACCTCCAAAGATGTTTTGATGCCAACGATAACATTTTGAATGCCTTCTATATACCCTTTACTCACCACAGAGGACCTATTGTTGCCGTTATGCGCTCTGGAACTACGTCATCACTGTTGTTTATCGCGCTCGTCTGACTCTAAGCCAGTCACTGTTCATTTACAAATAACACGTGTTCATGGCGTTTCTAACTACAAATGTGGCTAACGATCAAGAATGTAGTGCGATGATATTGAAATATCTAAAGGCTCTCTGCGATTACCGGTTATAAGTAACCCAGCCAAAGATTTTTCTAAACTTTACAGACCATTCGCTATACTCATTTATCACTAGCATTAAAACACTAACACAGGTCTGCAGATTACTGAGAACACTTCAATAACTTGTACCAGATTTATTACATTTCGTTGGAACACCAGGAGTTATTCATGCAAACCGCGATTTACTGCTCAGTTTACTGATCTGACTGGTGTCCCCAGATAACACATGATTTGCTGTGATCCTCCTAGTTAGGACTCTTGTTGGAGAAAGCAGGAATCCTAATGAAGGTTATTGACGCTGCAGTGGATAATTAATTTTGCTTTTCTCACACTCGTAACTGAACGGCATGATTTAACATACAATCATATTATGAAATTTATGATGGCTTTAGCAAAACACCAGATTCACGAAAACATTAAGCGGAATAACCAACTATACTTTGAAACGCAGCCAAGATGAATCCAGTAGCCTTGTCATATTATGATGCAAAACACCTTTGCTGGATGCCATTAACACGTTGCCTTGTGACTATCAAATATTATATTTGAGAAATGAATGCAAAGATTTGATAGCGCATCTTCACAATACAACCAATTCAATAAGAAAATGTATTTACTTTAATGGCATTTGTTTAGTTCACAACGACAACTATCTAACACAAAACTAACAATTCCAATAGTATAGTCTTGGGTACCAGTTCGTATAAATACTAACAGATCGTGTGTGCCTTTGGCATATTATCGTATTTCAATGCAAAAAATAGATTTTCACAGAATCTAAAGCCACCATAAGCATAATTTTATAACTTGTACATAATGCTCGTCAAGGATTCGTTAGAGCAGTTTTTAGCTTTATATTTGGCTTTGATTTTGTTTGTTGTTTGCTTCTTTGTTTTGTTAGGACTTGTTTTTTTTAATGTTGTTCATTTTTGTTGTTGTTGTCTTTCGGTTTGTTCGCCTCAACTTTAATTTCTTTGGCGAGGTTCTTTTATTCGCTCTACTATTAGATTCCTAAAACATTCATTTATATCTTTTTGTTGGTTTTGTTGTTTTATGATTTTATTTCATGTGCTATCAACCGCTCCGGTGGCCTAGTGGTTAGAGCGTCCGCCCCGGAAGCGGGAGGTCGTCGGTTCGATCCCCGGCCGAGTCATACCAAAGACTTACAAAAATGGTACTAACAGCTGCCTCGCTTGACGCTCAGCATTAAGAGGTTAGTGTTAGGACTGGTCGGCCTGGTGTCAGGATAATGTGACTGGGTGAGACATCATGCTACATGTCTGCGGCATGATGTCTCAGTGCTAGACATCACTATAAACTGCCTCAATGCAGACATCGTAGCGATATGACTGAAAAATTGTTAAAGCTACGTTAAAAATCCTAATCAAACAAACAAACAAACAAAATCATGTGCTATCAAATTACCTGCGCCGACGTTTCTTTATATTTTCCCTACTACAGAATTTCAAGCGCATTTGCTTTTTCATGTTTATAATTTCTAACAGAGTCAATACATTTTTTATTTATTTCCATTTAATGTTCTTGCTCAGATGTTTCCTCTATAAATAATGCTGTGATTGAGCGTAATTCGTTTGTAAATTGTAAATCACGGTTTTTCTTTCATAAAATATCTGGGTTATTTTGGTTGTTGTTTTCTTTAACCGAAGGTAGAACAGCACTTTTGTGTATGATACATGAAATTATTTCCTCAGTAAACAATTATATACTTTTCATGTATGACTGCTTGGTATTATTAATTGTAGTAATGAGAAATTGTGGGAACATTTTATTGTCTTAAATATTGATGGTACAAATTACAACATCCATTATGTTTTCCTTACTGTAAAAATTACAACATCCATTATGTTTTCCTTACTGTAAAAATTACAACATACATTATGTTTTCCTTACGGTACAAATGACAGCATCCATTATGTTTTCCTTACGGTACAAATTACAAAATCCATTATGTTTTCCTTACGGTAAAACTTACAACATACATCATGTTTCGTTTACGCAACGTACTGCATAAGCAGAGGATAATCTGACACTCAATTCTAAATATTGTAGAATTGATTCCATGTAATTGGCCACAGTCTCTCCATCGTGTCATTTATACGTCGTCTGCCGTAAGCCATATCAACGGTAAACATGCTACCGTCGCTACCAGGAGCCTTCCCAAACGCAAGGCAATCTTCCAAGGTGGGCTGTGTGTCTAGCTCCTCCATGACAGGCAGGTCTGGAATGGCATCAAGGTCAGTGTCAGTGACGTTGTTTTGGGTTGCATATAGCTCGAAATAGTGTTCAACCCATCGCTGCAGTTGTTTACCCTGGTCTGTTGTAACGTTGTGGAGCCGAACCTTTGAGACTAGGCAGGGTTTTAAAGAAATAACAAACACGTTCGGTTAAATAAAAATTATATTAAAAACCAATGAGCCCACAATACACAAATGAATACACTAATGTACTAAATGTCTGTAGTCATCCACTACCGTACTAAATGTCTGTAGTCATCCACTACTGTACTATATGTCTGTAGTCATCCACTACTGTACTATATGTCTGTAGTCATCCACTACTGTACTATATGACTGTATCCAATATACAAAACGTAGCATTACATTGACTATAAACACGATATTCGTATCTCACACAAAATAGTCAATAAATCAAGACATAGGGTTCAATTGACTATAAACAAGCTATTCGTGTCACACACAAAATAGTCAATAAAACAAAACGTAGAATTCAATTGACTAAACACGCTATTCGTATCTCGCACAAAATAGTCAATAAACCAAAACTTAGCATTCAATTGACTAAACATGCTATTCGTGTCTCACACAAAATAGTCAATAAAACAAAACATAGGGTTCAGTTGGCTATAAACATGCTATTCGTGTCTTACATAAAATAGTCAATAAACCAAAACTACGGACGTTAACCCTGCACTTCCTTTCGGTGCGGCAGTAGTTCATGTTTGCCCGTCTCCACTCAACCGGTTAACATTGGACTGGAATACTCATCTATTCACTCGTTGACCGGCAAGCTGAATATAAAAATGGACAGTTTTCCAAATAATAAAACGAATTAACGCAATACATCATAAAACCAACGTGCTATTACGAAACTGAACATTTAACTGAAACATTAACCAAAAAGAACGCATTTGACTCACCCAACTTTTTGGCTCTAATTCCCGACAAATGAAACGTTTAGAGGTCTGCTCTAATGTCCAGTGTGTCTTAAAATGACCCTGCACTATACTTATATAGTAGTATGCCGTACTTGTAAAAAGTGATTCGCGCGAAACCTTCATTATACGCGCGGCACGTGCGACTCGCTGTACAGGACAACTCACTTAGAGGAGTATGGTGTACCCTCTATGCCATATCGGGTATATCGTAACATCTGCGATGTCTTCACCTGTCTTGGACTCGAGGGGGGCGGTCGTTGAGATGGAGGGGCGTGTCGCGTTCTTGATGCCCTCATACATTCCTCTTGCATCCCCGGTGTCGGTTGCTGTCTGAATACTGTTGCAAATGTTACAAGAGATGTTGTCACAGTGGCGGGCGGTCTTCTGGGCATTGTTCCTTGCATTCCTGAGTGCTTGCAATGTTCTTGGGCTAGATGCAGCCTTGTATGCCAGAAGGGCTTTCCTCTTTGTCTCAGTCACGGACTCCATCTCCTCCCAGTTTGCCTCATAGCGGTCGGCATTTTTTCGTTCCCTCTTCCCGTAAGCTCTGATGGTGATGAATTGTTGTGTTTTTTCTGGTTTACTTGCACAGCAGGTGTTGATGGTAGGGTGACCCTTCTTCTTGGCATGGTGCATCTTCTTGGGTAATATTCGCACCTTGCTGACCACAAGGGAATGGTCCGTGTCGCAGTCGGCACTGTGGTAGCTGCGTGTGAGGAGGACGCTGGACAGTTCCGCACGCCTAGTGATGAAAAGGTCCATCTGGTGAAAGTGGAGTGAACGTGGGTGTCTCCGAGACACATGGCGGATCTCCTTGCATTGGAAGAAAGTGTTGAACACACATAGGCTGTGGATTCAGCACATCTCCAGAAGGCACTGACCTTTCTAGTTGATCCTGCCCCTTCCGTAAAAGCTGAGAGAGGCAGACCAGCCCTCATGGTCAGCTCCCACTCTAGCATTGAAGTTTCCTACTAAGTAAAGGCCTTCGTTGTTTGGAATACTGGATATTGCCCGATCCAGAGCCTCATAAAACTTGTCTTTCTCATGGCTGGTGGAGCGGAGGGTTGGAGCATACACGCTGAAGATGTGGACCGGTTCTTACGAATGTTGACAGTTGGAGGGCAAGGATTATCTCAGTACCTGATGACGGAGGTTCTTCGAAGACGACTTGCGTGTTCTTTACGGCAAAGCGTACACCGTGCTGCCTCGGTTCATTCGAGGGATTCCCCTGCCGAAAGAACGTGTAATATGCTTCCATGATGGTGCCGCTGTCAGCCAGTCGGGTCTCCTGGACACAGGCAATGTGTATGTTCAGTTGGGAAAGTTCTTTGTCAATGACAGCAGCCTTCCGTGCATCGTCGATTTGCTCTATGTTATTGGTCAATCCAGGACACATAGTTTCTACGTTCCAGGTCGCAAAACGAAAAGCTGTAGTTTTCTTACTTCTTCTTTGAGTCTTTCCTTGTGAGGAGTCATTTGGCCCACTGGTCTAGATGGTTCTCTAAGCTCCACGCACCCAGTGAAGCAGGCAGACCATGGCGATAAGCACCTTACTGACTGTGAGCTGCCCAGCTTAAGGCATGCGGTAGCTGTCTAGTGAGACCTGGTGATCTCTCCCACCATCAGAAGTAACCCCTGGCGACAAGCTCTACGCCAATCGAGATTTGGCATAGAACCGGTAAACTGCTACTTCTCGTGTTGTGCCGACGCTATACGACGACGCGGGTGTGTCCTCTCCAGTGGAGCTTTGAAGCCTGTGCAGGGTGGTATGGAGAATTAGTTGTTGTCCATGCATCAGATTCCCCCCCCCCTCTCTACGCATCTGGTGGTCCCAGGGAACGACAGCGTCCCCAGGAGTTTCCGGAATGACATTGAGGACCGCCTTGTTGGGGTTTACTCCCTTACCATTTCACATGAGTGTGTATAGAAGCAAGGCAGCAGAGGTTTTAGAATCGGAGTTTTCCTTCTCCTGGATGAGCTACCATCCAAGTTTTACGAGTCCCATCTACCCGAAGCAACTGGTTTTAAGGCGCCAGTGCCCCGTCTTCACCCATTATCCTGCTGGTAGATAACGCGGTCTTCCGGACTAAGACACTTGTGAAGGGCAGGAGCTGCAATTTAGTTGAGAGAGGCCATCAGAGATGCAAGCCGTATGGGGGATTCCGGAGTAGGGCGCTTGACTCGTGTGTGTGTGTGTGTGTGTGTTTGTGTGTGTGTGTGTCCATCATTTCGACGAGGACCTCTCTAGTCACCCAATGGATGGAGGGGTTGGTCCTGTTCCGTGTGTGCGCAAGTGGTTGATGAGGCAAACCTTTGCAAGGAATGTTCGTTTGCATAAGGGACAGTTGATGAGTGGAACATCTCCAAGAAGGTTCATGGCACGTTTTTTTCTGGTTGCCTTTACATCTCACCACGTGCTGTCTTGCTAGATTTGCTCAACTTCGAGCTTTTGTGCACAAAGGAACGCCATGAGACTCGATCGCTTTTCAGATTGTCTTTGAAGCATTAATTCTGACCTCTATGGGATTCCTGTATATGCTGTAGCTCACCACAGAAGAAGCTCTTAGACAACCGGAGATCTGTCATACGTACAATATGTTCCGCCCAGCGTGGTTTGCACTTCATCAGGAATGTGTGGATGGTGGGGAGACCTCCTTGGGCGAGCACCTCAGTGTCCGAAACATTGTCTTGCCACCTCATGTTGCAGATTTTCCTGAAATTAGTGGTGTGAAAGTGGTTCAATTTCCTGGCGTGTCGTCGACCACTTTTGCATGCGTAAAGTAGTGGGGGGAGCACAACTTTCATGTATACATTTTTTGGGTCTGGATGCTGATTCCTCTTCTATTCCAATTTGTCGAACGTTGCACGTGTTCATGCATTGCAAGAGTTCCCCTCGTCGTTAATAGTGATGCTATGTGACACTGTGATAACAAGGTAGGTGACACGGTTCGCTACTTTTATTTATTTGGACGTTGACGGTGATGCTTGGCTCAACATAGGGCTTTTCAGATCCCCATCTCTCTCTCTCTCTCTCTCTCTCTCTCTCTCTCTCTCTCTCTCTCTCTCTCTCTCTCTCTCTCTCTCTCTCTCACACACACACACACACACACACACACTAACGGAGCAAATTAATTTTCTATTCTTTCACAAACAAATCTAAATTTATAAAATTTGCGCATATCGTGCTTAGACTTATTGCTTTTGTATATCTTTACTCTTGCTGCCTCATCAGTGAAACTAGTTTGTGGAACCTTTATATAAAGGATGTGTCCTCTTCCTTGTAGACTTCAGCATAGATGAAGTCTGAATCAGGTGCTTTGCAACTGGAGAGGAGACGTATTTCTTACTGTGTCTCCAAAAACGTTGAATGGTCATTCAGTGCTTTGTTGATGAGTAATTGGGGGAGACGAATGATGGCTTCATCATTGATGGATGAGGGCCATTCATGAAGTTATACACGTGCTCAGCCAATCGTTGAAGAATCTTCTCTTTGTCAGTAATTAGTGTGTTCGCATCTCCGATGAGAAGGGGTATAATCAAGTGGATATAGATCCACACATTTCTTTCAGTGCATTGTAGAAGCACTTAATGTCATGGTGGTTTGCGTAGCACCGGATCTCATCAGCTTTGTTGCTTATTCATGTGTCTTGCATCTGAGTTTCTTCTGTATGAAAGTGTATCCGAAGCTCCTTTCACAGAGTTGGCCTTCTCCTGCAAGCTGGGTCTCGCTGAATACCCGTAAGGTACCCTCAGTCAGGCTTAGCCGGCCAGTCGAGGCCGTTTTCCAGGAGGTGGCCGCTGCGCATGCCAGAGCCTGTTAGAGCCACATATCACAGCTGTTTGCTAAGTGTGGACCAACTGTGGCATAGCCACCTCCCAAAGGGCACAACTGCTTAGCAAACCAGTGGTGTTGCTCCTCGTAGGACATCCCATATACACCATATATGTTTGTATATATATATATATATATATATATATATATATATATATATATATATATATATATATTGTCGGCATCCGCCCGTCTTCGAGAGACGATGGTGTAGCTTCCGATTTGGGTGTCCTATCTGCACCTTCGCGAGTGGTTGAAGAGTCCGACCCTTGAGTGACAGTCTCTGTTGCACTTGCTGAAAGTGTATGGTGATGCTTGCTGAGGATGTTTTTGGTTCGCCTTCCTCCTGGCTCTCTTTGCAGCGAGGTTTGTGTTTCTCATCTCCTCAGCTTTCTGAGTGCCCTGTCTGACAGCAAGACGCCACGCGGAGCGGTCGTCAGCACAGCTCTTCCAATTGTTTATGTTGATGTTGGCTGTCTTCATGTCCTTTTTGCAGACATCTTTGTAGCGCAGTCGTGGCCTTCCAGTCGTTCGTGCACCTTCTACTAGCTCGCCGTACAACAGGTCCTTGGGTATGCGCCCTGGGTCCATTCTCCTAACATGGCCTAGCCAGCCTCTCACTGAGAATGGAGAACATGCTGTTCATGCCGGTGCATTTCAGAACCTCTGTGTTGGGAACTTTGTCCTGCCACTGGATACGCAAGCATCTCAGGTGGAAGATGTTGAGTTTCCTCACGTGACTCGCGTAGGTGGTCCATGCCTCGCTGCTGTAAAGGAGTGTGCTGAGCACGCATTCCTGGTAGACGCGCAGTTTGGTCTTCTCGGTGAGGTTGTGATTGTCCCAGACACTCTGGTTCAGTCTCGCCATAACTTCTGATGACTCTGCAATCCGGTCATTTACATCAGTATCAACGGAGAGCGAGTTGGAGATGGTGGACCCAAGGTATGTGTAGTCCTCAACAACTTCCGGGTTGTACCCATCAATGGCGATGGTGGGAGAGGAGTCTGCGTCCTGCACCATTACATTCGTCTTCTTCAGACTGATGGTCAGTCCGAACTCCTTGCAGGCGTGGGAGAGGCGGCATACTAGCTGCTGCAGTCCATCTTCCGTGTGTGATGTCAAGGCTGCATCGTCGGCGAAGAGCAATTCACTGATGAGAACCTTTGTAACTTTAGTCTTTGCATGGCGATGTTAAACAGTTTTCCGTCAGTCCTGGTGTGTATATACACACCCTCGCTGCAGTCCTTGAAGGCGTACTGGAGGAGAATGGAAAAGAAGATGGCAAAGAGAGTTGGCGCAAGGACACAGCCTTGCTTCACTCCGCTGCTGACTGGGAAGGCCTCTGATGTTGCGCCGTTGAAGCACACTGTGCTGTGCATATTCTCATGGAACTATGTTATGATAGCGAGCAGTCGTGGGGCGCAGCCTATCTTCTTAAGGATCCTGAAGAGTCCGCTCCGGCTGACCAGGTCAAATGCCTTGGTCAGGTATATCAAGGCAAAGTAGAGGGGCATCTGCTGCTCACGACACTTCTCCTGCAGCTGTCGTAGTGAGAAGATCATGTTTACTGTTGACCTGCCTGCTCGGAAGCCACACTGGGACTCGGGGTAGACTCGGGATGCTAGGGTCTTCAAGCGCGCCAGGACGACACGGGCGAACGCCTTTTCAACAATACTGATACGAGAGATGCCCCGGTAGTTGTTGAAGTCACTGCGGTCTCCTTTGTTCTTGTATAGAGTGACAATGTTTGGATCTCGCATGTCCTGGGGGATGTGTTCTTGTCCCCAGCAGAGGCAGAGGAGTTCGCGCAGAGGCTGGATTAGTGCTAGTTGCCCTATCTTTAGGACTTAAGGCGGAATGCCGTCACTCCTAGGGGCCTTCCCACAAGCGAGGCAGTCGATGGCTTTGCTAAGCTCTTCCAAGGTGGGTGGTGTGTCTAGTTCTTCCAAGACTGGCAGGTCTGGGATGGCGTCTAGGGCGGTGTCCGTGACGACGATTTGGGTTGCATACAGCTCAAGATAGTGCTCAACCCAGCGCTGCAGCTGTTTGCCCTGGTCTTTGATGACTTCGCAAGTTTTGGACTTGAGTGGGTCGATCCTGGAGGTGGGTGAGCCTGTTGCCTTCTTGATACCCTCGTACATGCCCCTTGCATCCCCGGTTTCGGCAGCTATCTGTATACTGGTGCAGTGGTTCAGCCAGTAGGTGTTAGCGCATTGACGGGCGTTCTGCTGGGCATTTTTCCTGGCAGTCCTGAGGGCCTGTAATGTACCAAGGCTAGGCACAGCCTTGTAATCCAGGAGGGCTTTCCTCTTCGCCTCAGTCACGGGTTCCATCTCCTCCCAGCTGGCCTCATACCAGTCTGTGTTTTTGTGCTCTTGTTTCCCATAGGCAATAATGGCTGAGTTGTACACAGCGTCTCGGAGGTGGGACCACTTGAAATCGATGGTGTCATCAGGTGTCTCTTTGGTGAGAGCCTGGTGAAGTTTGCGGATGAACTGCTGTGTCTTCTCTGGATTGCTTGCACAGCAGGTGTTGATGCGTGGGCGACCATTCTTCTTGGCGTGGTGCAGTTTCTTGGGTATTATTCGCACCTTGCTGGCCACAAGGGAGTGGTCCGTGTCGCAGTCGGCACTGTGGTACCTGCGGGTTGGAAGGACGCTGGCTAGTTCCGCGCGCCTGGTGATGACTAGATTTAGCTGGTGCCAGTGGCGGGAGCGTGGGTGTCTCCATGATACCTGGTGGATCTCCTTGCATTTGAAGAAGGTGTTGGTTACACATAAGCTGTGAGTGCAGCACATCTCCAGCAGTCGCTGGCCATTCTCGTTGATTTTGCCCCTTCCGTGCGGGCCGAGACAGGTGGGCCATGCCTCGTAGTTAGCTCCCACTCGCGCATTGAAGTCTCCTAGTAGGTAGAGGCCCTCGGTACTGGGAATATTTGATATTGCTTGATCCAGAACCTCTTAGAACTGGTCTTTTTCTTCTGGGTTTGAGTAGAGGGTTGGGGCATACACGCTGAAGATGTTGGCTGGGCCTGAGGATGTTGATAGCCGGCGGGCAAGGATCCTCTCAGTGCCTGATGATGGAGGCTCAATGAAGGCGACGAGGGTGTTCTTTACAGCGAAGCCGACACCATGCTGCTTGGGTTCGTCTGATTGTTTTCCTTGCCAGAAGAAGGTGTAGTTGGTTTTCCTGATGGCGCCGCTGTCGGCCAGTTGGGTCTCTTGAAGACAGGCAATATCGACATTCAGTCGAGAGAGTTCTCTGTCACTGACGGCAGTCTTCCGTGCGTCGTTGATCTTCTGCAGGTCAGTGGTGAGTCCAGGGCACAAGGTTCTGATGTTCCAGCTTGCGAAACGAAGAGCTGGAGTCTTCTTGTTTCCTCTTTGTATCTTGCTTGGTGCGGAGTTTTCTTGGCCTGCTTGTCGAGATGGTTCTCTAAGCTCCACGCACCCAGTGAAGCATATATCCATTTCTAATAAGACCAACATTTTAAGGATTGAGTTTTGCCCTGTGTATAAAACAGCAATGTTTTTGTTTGTATTTGTCACTCATCATTTAAATAATTGTTAAGCCCAATTTATATTTGTTTCATTTTAAAACATCTCAAATGAGTACTTTTTTGAAAGTATGAAAGGACAGACACCAGTAGTTTGCACCGTTGAATTTACATTTGCCCTACATTGTCAAACATATTATAAACTCGAACACCATCAATGTTGTCCTTTTACTGCATTTACATCTGCTGTTAGTGTTGTTCTTGTTTTTGTTATGTATTTTTCGTCATTTTCAGTACATTACGGGATATATGCCGCAAGTATAACTGGTGCTGAACTAACCTGTGAACACCCAGGTGAGAACCATCGATCAACAGGATGCTACTGTCAATCTTTGTCATATGCCGACATTTGTCGAGCTGGTGTCTCAACCCCATGCAGATAGATGGGATGATTGTGATTGACATATCTGTATGGATATGGAAGATGATTTATCCATCACATTATTACAAAGACTACACCGCTAATTTGTAAATGTTTTGCATTGTTCATCCATAAAGGGTGTGAACGGCCGATACATGTGTGGACCAACCCAAGAATTCATGATAACTATGGTTTTTCAGTGGAGGCAATAAGAAGTTTTTGCAAATATTTATGAAGCATATGACTGTACAAACTAACGTCCTATGTTATTCCAATTAATAGTTTTTTCAACTGAGTACAATTTGGGTCATTTCTACTTTGGTTACATGACATTATTTTAATCTTATTCCGAGTACAGAAGCTTATATGAATATTATTTTCAATCCATGAGGTTGTTTGAATCTCACTTTCATTGTACGAAATTACGTGAAATTATATAAATCTTGCCGTCATACATTTGTATATGAACCTTATTTTTTTGTTTTCCTGTTTACGAGTGTTTGGATAGAGTAATTGAACGAGACGTATGTTTCTGAGTCTGAATATAGCACTGATTTTATAGTGTATATATATATATATATATATATATATATATATATATATATATATATATATATATATATATATATATATAAATATATATATATATATATATATATATATATATATATATATATATATATATATATATATATATATATATATATGTTACACCAATTCCATATAATTCCATCTTTTATCACGTTCTATTGTCATTTTGAGGAACTTTAATATAAAGTGGCATTTAAAGTGCTGAATTCTTAAGTAAACTGTTCTGATCATGGGTCTAACATATTGTTATATACGGTATAAAAGTATGCATGTATTTCTTTCGAGATATAACGAACAAAATTAGGATTCAATCAATGGTGTATTTCTTTACATTTTAAATAACTTGTCATTTCTCAACAAAATATACGTAAATACAAAGGAAAAGATTGGTTCATATTGCCAAAAGTTTCTTATTTTCACATGTAAATAATATTATCAAGAAATTTAGACTTTACCTACATACTCGTCAAGAAAATGTCTATTCAAATATAACTATTTAATTTCTAAGAATTATTTTCGTGATTCAAAAATGTTGACCGCAGCTACTTACAAAATTATTACCCGGTAATCGCTTTTTTAATACAAAAATGGAAGGATAAAATGAAATAAATAAAATAAAAATTGTGCTGGTCAATATATTCGTTTCCAGGTGACATGTCGTTAGAGGTGCCATATATACCTTCGATAAGGTGTCATGCGTTCCTTATTGGTCATTTCGCATTGAAAATATATGCACTTTACTTACGATTCAGACAAAGAAGCAAAAGGAATATAAAAACGCTACAACTTTCTAACATAAAAATATACAGACTGTTACGTATATTTGATAAAAGTCATTGATATTTAATTGTATTGTTTGTTAGATTCAAAGTTGGCATTTTACGTTTTAAGATACATTCATTGAAGGGGGGTGATCTGTACTTTTACAGAGTAAACACCAGGTGTTGACCTCATTTCTTACCTGGCTTCAGAGTTGTAAACAAGCTTTTAAAATGATTGGTTGGTTCCAAGGACATTGTGGAGTTTCAGATAAACATCTTTCTATTTTAGTTGGGTTATACGCTGGGTACGCGAGTTTTTGAACGTAAAATTGTTCTGATAGTTCCTAGAAGATCACGTGACCCTTTCCTGTTTACGTAAAAAACAGCTATATAAATTATGTTTTGGAGCGAGCTATTTAGTAGAAGTTTGGACTTTTAGAATACTAAGTTGTGTGTGTCTTTTTGAGTTATTTTAATTTTTACCGTGTAGTGGAAATTGTGTCAATTCGTTTGGATCAAGAGGAATTATTTTGTTAGTTATCTGTAAAAGAATATACGCTCATAGATTTTCATTAACAAGATCTGACTTCATCAAGAGACATCGTCTTCCATACTGGATACTTCGCTGGAATTCGAACTTAGAATTATTTGGACATTTTTGTTACCAGGACTTTTGCAATTTCTCTAGTGGATAATATTTTGAATTATTTTTGGGTTAATTTTGGAATTGATTCTTAAAACCGTAAGTTTTTTTTTTCTTTTCTGACAAATATTTGTACTCAATAAATTGTTTATTAACTTTTAAAAGCTTGTTATATTCACTTTTTATGTTACTGTTTATTCGAACCTAAGCACGAAACAATACTTTTTTTGGACATAAATTCCGTTTGAGATACTGAATTTATGGAAAAGTCAAATTAGTAAAACCTTTCTATGTAATAGAGAAGGAAAAGTAGATAGTTTTGTTTCTTTACGTAACATAATATCTGTAGTGTCCTGCATGATATCAATGAAATGAAACTAAGTTTCATTCTCCATAGTCAAAAACTCTACATGCGTCGATGTAATCACTTCATCCATGATGATCAAAGAATTTCCTTCATGATCCCATCTGTATTTTCATATGTGGAATCTTGCAAAGCATCGGTAGGAAGGCATTTGTAAATGAAATCGTATTGCTCCTGAAATAAGTATGCACACGCATTAGGTATAATAAATAGTAATTATAAAAATACGAGTAATTGCAATCGTTGTCATTGTAGTAGCAATAGTAATTGAAATGTACAGTAGCAGTATCAATACTGTTGATTAATTACAATCTTTGTCATTGTAGTAGTTGATATGTACATTAGCAGTTATAATAATATCTACACAAAAAAGATTATATACCGGTATTGATGATTCACCTTGAAAACAACATTACCGACTATTCAGGTGGCACAAATGTATACAGGTACAATGATATTCAAATTTGCTTTTACATACAAAGACTATCAAATAAATGTAATAAAACGTGCGGAAGACCAGCTATTAAAGGATACTTACAAATGTTGGTAGTAGTGTCCGACTCCTTCCTAACATCTCCGGACTTGTCCGCAAGACATGAATTTCTCCGTCTCTGCGAATTCTGTCTCTTTCATTTAGCAAGATGTAAATAAGGCTGCATCTGTTCAACTCCCATCTGAGATATTAATTAACAGAAACTCGCATAAAGTTTGAAACACAACATAAGGTTTTGTTTTACCTTTGATAATCTGTTTGAATAGGTTAAAATGTATTATTTAAATGTATTTAAAATCGACATTTGGGTAATATCAATTATTTATATACGTGATTTTAATGATTTGGTCAAAAGCGTAATGGCGAAAGAGGTTGCATCAGCGTGCAAGCAAGAAAACTATTTGCTAAGACACCATATGATTCATGCTTGAACAAAATGTTTCAAAAACATCAACTTTCCATGAAACAATTACTTATTACTGCAAGTAAATCAGACAATTAAAACTCAGTGCAAAAAAGAAATTTACTATCCCAATATGTACTTGTAAAATGATATATAAATGTAATTGTCAGGAATCGGACATACATTTGTAGAGGATTGCTGTTATATAGCGATTCCCTTGAATTATATGTTCAGTTCTATCCGTATCCATTCTTTACTCATGGGACACGTTAATTTAATAGAATAGAGAGTAAATCGTACTAAAGCATTGGTGTTCAACATGCATTAGAAAATATTTTGTTCGATATTAACACACACATGGACACTATTTGATGAAAAAATGTTGTCTAAACGATATGATGGCACGGTGTTAACACACAAAGTAGACATAATTTGATGAAACGCGGATAGCTAAATCGTATTATGGCACCGTAACAACAATAAAAAGATTATTTTATAAAAACCTGGCTAGCTACGCAACATGATGGCATGGTGTCAACACACAAAGACTGTTTGATGAAACGTGAGTAGCTATAGTATATGCTGACACGGCATCAACACAGCCACTATTTGATGAAACATAGGTAATTATATGATATGATGGCACGGTGACAACAATAAAAGACTATTTTATAAAACCTGGATAGCTACGCGATATGATGGCACGATAGGAACACACAAAAAAGACTGTTAGATGAAACGTGGGTAACTATATTATATGTTGATACGGTATCAACACATACACTATTTGATGAAACATAGGTAACTATATGATATGATGGCACGGTGAATACAATACAAAGACTATTTTATGAAACCTGGGTAGCTACGCAACATGATGACACGTAATCAACACACAAAGAAGACTCGTGTAACATGGGTAACTACATTATATATTGACATGGTATCAACACACATACATTATTTGTTGAAACATGGGTAACAATACGATATGATGACACGGTGTCAACACACAAAGAAGACACCATTTGAGGAAACATCGGTTGATTATCTTTTAAACGTACGTTAGAACAATATTTCCAACCATTGTATGTTACGTTTGGACAGCCCGTACACTGAATAGTAATGAGGTAAATCAATCAAATGAACGAACTGTATCGGGTAAAGTCATGGAGTCAAATTAAACATTCACCTTTATATTTAATGACATGTTTCACCCATGCCCTATCATAATATAGCGCGATAAGTATATATAGAAGAAAGTGGGCAAATACAGATTGATTGCAGTTTTTGCAATCAAGAATAATCCTACGACACTGTTATACAGCGGCAGTTCTGTACACTAACCTGGAGTAGAGGAGGTCAGGATTTAATTCGCTGGGACTCGGATGGTGCTGGCTGAAGTCCTCAAGTAGTGACAAAACTGAGTGTGAATCTGAAGGTACTTCATTTGATTCTTCCCAGCTTTTCAGCAAGAACATTGTCAGTTGTTGTGGCTCTTTCTGTAGTTCGAAAAGAGAGACAGATCACTGCATCTTTATGTATTGGCAATACTTGAATCATCATGAAACGGAAATTGTTACATGTTGTAATGGCAGTGAAGCACACGCATAACCTGTAGAGCATAAACGTCGACCATTATCGCAATCATTTATAGTCACATAACTTTCTTTGTCTTGAGAAAATTAATTGCATTATCGGTAACGCTACGATGATCTTGTTAAAGAGATTTCCCATTGTTATCTTAAAATAACATACTATGTAAATCATTATCTAATGAACAAATGCAGATTATTCCGTACATTAATTAAATTAATCATTGTTTGATTGCTTGAGCAAGCAAATTTCATACCCTTCCGTCACTTGTAATAGAAAACTGATTCCTTTCAAACGCTCCCAGGTCTTCTTTTTTCTTACATGTTATGTCCAAGCCAGCTACAGTTTTGATCTGATTGACTCCAATGGAAACCAAGGCATCTTCACGCTGAGAATATAAACGCCATTACTTAAACACATCTTATTGTAAACAACTATGCGTGGCATTGAAATTCAATAGTTTCATGGCACTCAGTTGTACTTTATTATGGCGTCTGATATTTATAAATTGTATAAATTCGAGAATGAAATTATTTCCTACATTTGACAAAACTTGATGGTTTCCCTTCTTTATATTGCTTAACTTCTGGCATCAGGGTGGCAAAAACAGTGTAATATAAGCTATCGTTGAAATACAGAAAGAGCGATATTGATAATGATATCAAGGGTGTGGAATATAACAAAATCGCGCGAATGGAATATTTTCATTTGTTATTTGCATGTGTATCAGTTGGGGTTGGGGGCTGGAAAAGTATTGCACTCATAGAAGAGGAATTAGGCTAGCAGAGATCAAACCTAGCGTTAGGTGTATAAAATGTAGAATTTATACGAACAGTGTATGTCAGTCATTTCCACTTTATTGCTCCTAATCAATGAAATGCATTTTCTGTCACAGAATACGCACACCTTTCAGACACTAAAAGTACTCTGCTTAAAGAAACGCAGGAAAATATATAATCAATGTTTAACAATTAGACACCAAATTACATTTTCTTAATTTTTTAATATGCATGTGATTCACATTTGTGAATTTAAAAAGAAGAAACAATGTAATACACATTTTGTTTATTTGATGTAGACTATATATTTATCTCCCTACTTACAATACTGCTATCCACGATGATCAACCATTTGATATTCCTCTTTGCAATGGTGGTCAGCAGTGTTTCGTCGTCGACTTGTTTCACTGCGAAGTAGGCATCTCTGCCCGACAGATTCTGCAATTAATATTTTTCAATGCCAAATGTCTATCAATACAGCACAATTGCTAATTTAGAGTCATATATAGAAGTATAACACGATCTGAATCAAGAGATGGCGTCACATATATAGATCAAGTTTGACATTTTACCAAAACTCTGGGAATTACCTAATTTGGTTTTGATTTTAAGCCTACTTTAATTTCCAAGACCATTGGGTGGAAACATTTTGTATATAAATCATGTTCTGGACAAGAAATCTTGATTTTAATATACTTTAACAGTTGTAAATAAAAAACGAAAGATAACGACTCCTAAAATCCTTACATAAATTGCGGAAAGTGCTCATAATCTTTTAATGCTACCAAACACAATATCTCTTTGACTATTAGAAAACATTCTTACAGGTGGAAGATTTACGATGTATATCGACTTAGATATGTTTACAGCAAACTATACATTTTACCGGTAGCCATATGATCTCAGATTGAAATCCGTCGGCATTCGAGTAGACTGGCACATTACTTTCCTCTTGTTCAAGATTTAATTTTCTGAGCATCTGAAATAAGTTAAAAAATTCATTAAGTTGGTGATTCAAACAATATTTAAAATTACATACATACAGCATTTACGTAGTAATAATGGAATAAATATCATTTTCATGCTCACATTAAAGAATGTATGAACCATTTCATTTTAATATTTCAACATAAAACCATGGAACCGTACACATCGCTAAATACGTATCGATGAAATATATGATATATGTATCCAGACATACTTTAAACATAAAATAGTTGAATATGAATTAATAATTGACAATTATATACTGGAATTATACTACAAACCCAATGTCTTTAAAACTGAACTAAAACCAACATAATCGCATAGTTTATATTGAATCTTTATCAACAACTAATATTTTGTTTTACCAATTTAAAAATGATCGTGTATGTAAAGGTTTATTGCAAAGTCGATGTAATAATCATAAAACAGAATTTAATCCTGATGTGTTTGTGAAAAGTACATAACACATGTTCAAATTTAACCGTTAGTAACTGTATTCAGTTTCTCGTAGACGTAATTGATTTATCTTAATGAATTCAATACGCATATTCATTATGCAGCGGCGTATTAACACACATAAAACGACACTAAAGTGCGTGTGCTAATGCATTTATTTTGTTCACAGGTGAATAAGTGACTAAATTCTCTTCAAGAGTTAGATCCCACCACTACTTTTTCTCCACTGGAAGCACCTTATTTAATGGGGTAGTAGACACCTGTGGTATCAAGCCAAGCATGCGAATTAATAATAAGACATATTATAACAGTTGTGTAAATACCGGTGTATATTGAGCACGCGCTTCACAAGTTCTCGCAAAGTTAAGAACCCAAACGAAAATGTCACAATCAAGATTGTAAGATTTCAGTTTGAGTATTCGTAAAGTAAAGAAAGAACTCGGTAATTCAGTTGGATATTTCCGATAAATTGCATTGGTGATTAAGTTAGAGACTCTGTCATAAACCTTATACATGCTTTTGTATTGTCGTTGCAGGCGAGTGAGTCCGGACCTTTCGTCTTCTTCCATTAAATGTCTGAGTACATCTGGAAACTGTTTCTTAAATACAGGCATTGTTCCAAATCCGAGCGTTTCCGCGACAGCATCATGCAAGAATATAAACTGATTCTGAATAAAGACAGAAAACAAATCCATATATATATATATATATATATATATATATATATATATATATATATATATATATATATATATATATATATATATATATATATATATATATATATATATATATATAAAGGTAGGTAAGAAAGTATATAAACAAGTTTGATATATTTTATCTCAATCAAATTTTGCTTCTATTGTTGCATGATGTGATAAAATGACTAACTGAAGACAAAAACAAGAGGGGTGTTATTAGTATATGTAATGTGAAGAAGTGATCTACGATTTCAGCTAGCATAACTGCCTATTTATTATATATATATATATATATATATATATATATATATATATATATATATATATATATATATATATATAATGTTTAAAATGTTCCGCTTACAGTTTACCTGTTCTTGCTTATTGGAGTTCATTTGTTAAAACCGACATTTTAGCTCTATCATGTCCTAAACTCATGAGTCAATTCTAGCATGAAGTGTCCTCGCTGATCGGAGAAAACAATTTAGAATAGTTGTATTAGTTGTATTCCAGTAAAAAAATCTATTATTTTATATTGGCTACTATATAATATATTACTACAGCAAAAGTAAAAGTAAAAGTGGCAAGATCATCCAAAGTACCACAGTCTGGACCATGTTAACTCTCTGTTCTCGCAAATTCTCGACACACTTCATAAGGGCGACATGTCCCGTTTCAGATGCCTCATCGTAAATGATGTCCAAAGCGATGAAAGTCCCTGTTCTTCCAACTCCAGCACTGAATATGGATTTTAATAGATTAGATAATTCTGTCAACCGGAACACTTATGTTTACAAGAAACGCGGATCTATTTAAAACACTCCATGTCGTTCCAACATTTGTGTCAACAACTCTTTAAATTCTTCTAGAAACGTTGAAGATTGGCAATTATACCAAATTCACTATCATAAAGGGGATGGAATAAACGAGATAATATTTAGAAATAACGACACACATACACGCACGCACACACGCAAACACAACTACACACACAAACACACATATACATACATACATACATACATACATACATACATACATACATACATACATACATACATACATACATACGTACATAATTAGGCTTTTAAAAAAAATAACTTTTGTTATGTCTGAGAAATTTGTGAGTATTTTTCTTTGTGCATGCGTACAACGTTAACTATGATGAGCATGTGTTTTGCAGACAAGCGACGGAACCAAAATATGGCTCGCCGGAAACTACTTGCGACGCGGGACATTATAATCATGATATGCACGGGTATTTCACCCTGAATATTACTCATTGTAACACACTGGTCGCTTTAGATCCTGACGTAGAGTGCACGTATCTCCATTGTATTATATAGCCATAGGGCTAACATGTCGAGTCTAACGGATGTAACGAGGCTAACGACTCTAACGGGTGTAACGAGGCATACATGTCTAACGAAGATAACAAGTGTAACAAGTCTAACGAGGATAACGAGTTAACGAGTGTAACGAGTGTAGCCGACGAGTTTAGCTGAAACATAGAGCTGTCTATATGTTTGTACGTATGTCTGTACATGTGGTGGAGCCACGACTGTAGACATACCTAATACTAGGTCGGATTATGCTGTCTGTACGTGTATACCTATGATTGTACATGTGGTGGATTCATGAAGGGTGCGAACGGCCGATACAAGTCTTGGCCAACACAAGGGACGTGGTGAAACTATTTGGTTCATCGGTGTATGAATCGTGCGACTGTACAAGGGTCAAGAAGCATACTATTGTTCGAATTGTTGTTTGAATTGGTACATTTGTATTTACATGAGATTATTTTGAATCTTAGCTGAAATCCAAGAGATCTGTGAATCTTACTGACAGTGCAGAACATTTAAAACGTATTTGAAAACTTTAGATTCTTTGAATCTTAATCATAGTCCATAAGTGAAATTATGTGAACACAGTGCATACTATTATTTGAAACTGATATTTCTTGAAGCTGTATAGCAAAATGATATAATTATCAGATATATATAATATTTTTGGTTTATTTTCAATGTAGGAAAGATAGTATAGAGTGCCTGAATCAATTGTATGTTGACAGCGTGAGAACCATTCTATTTATACTTCATATTGTTTTCTTTACTAATTAAGTTAATACATACATACATACATACATACATACATACATACATACATACATACATACATACATACATACATACGTACGTACGTACGTACGTACGTACATACATACAAACATGCATACATGCATAGATTTTTTAAAGATGTTATATATGCTAAATATTTATCACACACACAAATACACACACACAGATATATATATATATATATATATATATATATATATATATATATATATATTGCGCTATCATGTTGGACCATCAATTCTAAGTTCCATCTATAAATATTAGACAAGGGTTGTGTATGCTGAATTCGCCTCTGAAACTTGGACAAAGATAATAACCACTCAAACGTCATTTCCATTGTTTTAATTATAATTCATTCATTTCAAAAAGTCCGATTCCAAAGTTTACCTGCAATGCACAGCCATAGGACCCTTGGCATACGCATTGTGTTTCCTGACACATTTCCAGAATTCCACAAGTGACCAGGCCGTGTCCGGTACGTCTTTGTCTGGCCAGGCTGTGTAATGAAACTGAGTGACACTCCTTGACTTGCCACTCTAAATAAAAGAACCCACATGGTGTTACTGGCATATGTTTGTTTTCTTTTCTAACAGTTTTCTTGGAGTATAACGGAAGTTTTACTTCTAAACAAATAGCTTCAAACCGTACTAGTAACGAGTGTTAAACATCTACTTTTACTTAAAGTTGGGTAGTTTTTTAATCTATTCAACAAAGCATCGGATAAAGAATTAAATTTCTCGTCATATGTCATTCGATTTCTCGTTATCTAAACGTTTCTGTGTCAAGGTCCATTTCTCGCGCATACTAATGAATATAGCAAACATAAATAGTATCATGTTTTGTAACATTTCGTTATGATTGCCTTTTAAACTTTTTTTCTGTTGTTACTGGCCACTTTAATTGCATTCATATGCATATCTTTTCGAAACTATTAACTATAGGTACATTATTATAAGAGTTTTATACATACGGTAACATAGTTGTAATTTTAAGAGCAAAACACCAAAATGAGAGAGAACCTGGTTCATCTAAAGTTATCTATTGTCATCATAAGATTGTCACTTCCATATTTCATGAAACAAACTATGCAAGAATTTAAAAGAGAATCATATACTTTTGCCATGTATAATATTTAGTGCCAGACTTGCACACCTTATCTGTAAATCAGATATCAATATTTAAACAGAAAGCAAGAGACTATTATACTCGCAAGCAAACTTCAGGTGTGAATGCTATTTCTCCATTATGGTGAAAACGAAAACAATCACCGTTAAATACTAAGTATGGGTTCTTTCCTTGTTACATTTATATTCTGTTTAATAAGAAGCAGAATATTTCCAGGCTGAATGTGCCATAGAAATGAGCTGTTGATTTTTTAAACTCTTGTCCATTAAATTATATTTTATTGCTCAAATACAACACGGAACACGATGTATTCATTAGCCCATCAGGACACTTGCGTAATATTTACCACAGTGAGTTGCAGGTCTCTTTTGATACAGTCAGCGAACGATTCATTTCCTAGAATTTTTACCGTCATATCTCCGTACGTCTGTTCATCCTTATCCGGCCAGTACTGGACACACTTCATCTAGACAAAAACATAATTTTTAATATTTTTTTGTTCTTAAACAATATTGGTATACATACCTTGATATAGTTTTTGATGATCAATTATTAAGTATTTGTCCGCTAAATATCATACTGCATAATATTTGTTAATTTGGTCAATTTATTTTTAATTTGGTTAATTTTTGTTAATTTCATATAGTTTTTGCTGATCCATTGTTCATTACTTATCCGCAAAATATGAAACTGATATTTATGATAATACTACACACATAATCAAAGAGAACGCGATTATGGCATATAAACTTTCTAACATTTAGTACCGTTTAATTAATTTGCCAGTATGCAAAACCTTGCGATACTTAGTGCTCGGTTAATATTTGTTAATTTGGTTAATGTTTGTTAATTTGGCCAATTTATGTTAATCTGATTAATGTTTGTTAATACGTTTCGATTCAATAAACAGTTATTTATTATATATTTCAGAGCAGGACCTTCAAAAGAATATTTCAAAAAAAGGAAATGCATTTGATACGAGATTGAGGTTTTATTGTTTCTATGTCAATGCACATAAGAATTAATATGTTATATTTAAAGTATTACAAATCAGTTAAGACAAAAAACACAGATCTTATATTTTTGAATTACGTACTTCTAATTTCAAATTCAGTATTCTAGTTGTCTGCTGTTATTTACCCAAATTAAATACTATTAGATATCCAAACATTTTAGCGCCTTTGCAATTTAAAAGCATGGATCGTTCTAGGTATCAACATGACGAATAATATTGCGTATTCTAAACCTAAATTAGAAAGACACATTTAGCCTTTACCTGCAACGTATGTCACTAGTGGTAATATTGCTTATTGTTCCTGGTTTAATAATGTATGGCTATTATTACGCATTATCAATGAAAGCATCTACATAGTTTGTGTCTAAAAGATCGAATCTATCATGGTCATCATAACCATTGTCTTCATTATCTGTCCACAGAATGGCTAATATGGATGTGACATGTTCTCCTCGAAGCTGAAGAACCAATGTGGAACAAAACAAAATAAGGAGCAACCTTATATATATGTAGATATATACTCGTCAGAAATCTCTTATTTCTTAAATAGCAATAACGTATAAACCCAACCATCACCACACGCCCCCACCCATATAGTCTCAAAAACTGTTTTATACCATTGAATTGTCTCTAATCACACACACCCATGTGTCGTGTAAAAGTTCAATTTTCCACCAATTATAATTATGACAAACCTTGCCCATTTCACTGAGATTTGTCAGCATGACGATGCATTCTATTCGTTCCTGCCATACCATCCACCAGAAATCTCCCACTGTTTTGTTTATAGGACCTGTGATTGTAATTAACTAAGATTAACTCATCCATAATCGGTGAATTTTTAATTGGTAGAATATACCACATTAGTTCATATCAAATGAATTTAGCGAGAAAATTCTGAATTTTCTCTTGTAAAAATTGGCAAATGATATTAAAATAATGACTAAAAAACAAAAAACAATGTCTTTTGAAATACAAAAAGGGTTAAACCATGTTTATAGCCTTACTTAATTCCATATTTTATTTAAATAACTGACAAAAATGTGGTAATTTGAACTTCTAGTACATGGAAGTGATCATTTACTTAATTTAATGCAAAATTATGATAAACTATTGAATATTGTGTCCTTTAGGAGGTTCTATTTTGCCAGTAAATCATACAAAAAAGACGTAACATACAATGACAGTAGACAACAAATACACGTCGACCTAGCTATATTCTCATTACATCTATTTCATAGAAAATTAGAAGCCGAATTTATCTCCTTATCTCATTGGAAGCAGTATCATTTTGCACAATAACGGGAACCATACAATAATTTCCCTGCAATCGTACTATACTATGACGTATCCTATAAAAGAGAAAACGCTGAGTGGTGTTATTTTCAGTGCAAGCATATTCCGAACCAGTCTCCTTGTTTCAGTTTGTGATATATAATACGATATACTACTAATATTAACCAATATTTTTCTTTCACTGAACAACTCTTTTACGAGAATGTGTACATACCTTGCGCAGCAATGTAGCACTTGCGGCCTTCAAATCCCTGTGAGAAAAATAATATTTAAAGCTACTATGTATGGTTGTACGGTGGTATCAGTGTTTACTAAAATATATTTGCAATTTTAAAGTAAACAAAAATCATATTTTCCGAACTTCAATTCTCTTGTCATCTTTTGCACACGGATGTGTGCATGCAAATTACATGACCACTCTGGTGGGATAGTGATTAGAGCGTCCTCCTTGGATGCGGGAGGTTGCGAGTTCAAACCCCAGCCGAATCATACCTTAGACTAATAGAAAAATGGTACAAACAGCTACCTAGGTAGGCTCTCGGAATTAAAAGGTTAGTATTAAGACTAGTCAGCCTGGTGTCGCGCTCTAATTACATCACTATTAGGTCATAACGATAAATATAAAGATGACAATAGTACCTAGTGCGTACTCAGTATAATAACAACTTACGTGTGAACTGGCCTACTTATATCCAATTTTTGTTTACACTTTCGAACTTATCCATAAACATAATACAGTTAAATTTCCTTGCTACACATCGTTATTCTAATATATTTTTGATTTTGCTGGTTATTATTACTATTATTATTATTATTATTATTATTATTATTATTATTATTATTATTATTTTCTCGAAATATATCAGATACCTTTATTTGGCTGGCGTTGATATAGTCCGAATCATTTTCATACTCCAAGTCATGTACCGAATCTCGTTTAAGAACTACCCTGTTAAAGTCATCTGGAACATAATATCTCTAGTTCAAAATAATTTAAGTAACTCAGTGTCTCCAAAAGAAATGAAAATAAATTAGGACAAAATGACAGACGAACTTTCAAAATACGAATATATATATATATATATATATATATATATATATATATATATATATATATATATATATATATATATATGTGTGTGTGTGTGTGTGTGTGTGTATTTGTGTGTGTGTCTGTGTGTGAATTAAGGGAGCTCTGTGCGTACATAACATTTATGCAAACTTTGGTTGTCAATGGATTTTATTACTTCCGCATAAATATATTTTTGACTGGCTCATGGAGGGTCATTATAGATAGATAGATAGTTAGATAGATAGATAGATAGATAGATAGATAGATAGATAGATAGATAGATAGATAGATAGATAGATACATAGATAGATAGATAGATAGATAGATAGGTAGGTAGGTAGGTAGGTAGGTAGGTAGGTAGGTAGGGAGGGAGGCAGGCAGGTCGGCCGGTAGGTAGACAGACAGACAGACAGACATATAGATAGATAGATAGATAGATAGATAGATAGATAGATAGATAGATAGATAGATAGATAGATTATCTCAAATGGGTAACGATTTAATTTTGAATTTATAAAACGAGTTGGATATAATCCTTCTTTTGCGACCCTTAGCGAACATCAGCTGGACGTTTACGAGTTTTATAACTTTAATATTAAATCATTGCCCATTTGAGATTCTTAATATCAGTTTTATTTCAGTTGAAATTTTTTAGATAGAAAGAAGAATGAATACTTTCGTTCATTATGACACACGTACCTTTAATATGTTGTGCGTAAACCGGTCCCAACCAAAGTTGAAATAGTAATAGCATATTATACATTTTTGCCAAATAAATCAAAGAATAAGCGTCAAGCCAAATGAAAAGAACGTTTTACAAAAAAAAATTTTTTGACAACACAAAATATCAAATGCGTGTGACGACAAATTCTTCAAAACGGTGCACAGTAAAGGAATGATTTGGCCTATATATACAACACAGAGCCAGTGTTTACGTTGAAATTCCACAGCACAACTAAACATTAAATTGTTGCAGTATTGTGTGGAAAGAAGATTACTGGCTGCAGCAATATCCATATTTACTGTAATATATTTGTTACAGTCAGCATTGGAAGGTGTAACTTCACCAACCTACACTTTGCAGACGACATTGATGGGCTGGCAGGCAGTCCAGACGAGCTTGACACCTTAGTGAATAACCTGGATGAAACATCTGCCATATTTGACATGGACATAAGCGCCGATAAGACAAAACTGATGACAAATAATGTCAAACAAATCTCGGACAAGATTTAAGTCAGAGGAAAGGAAATGGAAATAGTTGCACATTTCAAATATGTTGGTTCCGTAATGTCGGAAGAGGGATCAAGAGCAGAAATTGTCACGAGCAGCACAAAAACGGCAGCTATGTCAAATCTGAGACCCATATGGAGAGACAAGAATATCTCTCTAGAAAGTGAAATCAGACTATTGAAAGCACTAGTCATCTCAGTCGTTTTGTGTTCATGTGAGCCCTGGAGCCTGAGAGCAGAATTACAACGAAGGTCCAGGCACATGAAATGCGATGCTATAGAAGAATCATTGGCACTTTTACATGGAGCACATCACAAATGAAGAAGTGCTTAACACTATCAGGCACAAAGTAGGCCATTATGATAATCTCCTCACCACTGTCAAAAGAGAAAGCTGAAATGGTATGACCATGTCACTAGAGCCAATAGTCTGTCCACAACAGTACTACAAGGCAGCTTCATGGGTGGCAGAAGGTAGACATAAAACAAAAGTGAACTGACAACATCACAGAATGGAAAAGGAAACGTTTTGCAGAGACAGAGGAATTGTCACATGATCGAGAGAAGTGGAGGGAACGGGTTAGCTGTTCAGCAGCACAGTGCCTCAAAGACCACACTAGGTCAAGAGACTGATGATGATGACGATGATGATGATTTGTGACCGGATATTTGGGGCTGGCCATTTTGTATGTTGTGGTAAATTATACATGACATAACAAACCTCTGTGGGGATATATTTGGATCAGTCAGAATCACATAAAGGGATATTTTTACATTTAAGAAATATAATACTGTAGACATTATATATATATATATATATATATATATATATATATATATATATATATATATATATATATATATATATATATGTATATATATATATATATATATATATATATATTCCTACACACAAGACATGTCAGACACTAATAACATAAAATACATAAGACCTTGGCTACTGCAAATGATGTTTCTTACATGGATATATTGATTTGTATCGGTTCTTTGAAGGATTTGCCAGGGCTTCTTCGTGCTTCTTGGTTAACCCTTGACTGAATTCCTGTCATAAATAAATATTTGTAACATGTTAACTTAAAGTGTTCATTTACATATAGCATATGAATAATGTATTAATGCATGCCCAGGGCTCAGCTAAATGCAACTTTGATTAAATTAAATTTAGGTAAAGCGCTCCGAGGCAATTTTCAATTATTGTATGTAATAGAAGAATTTCCTTTTTATTATTCACTGTGTGCGTTTTAATGCAGGACGAAGCCGTGGTCGACTTAGTAATAAGTAGTTTTCTTTCCAATCCATCATATTGTTTAGATAATCTGAATTGACCGTTTATAACTAAAACGATGCTGATAAATATTTTAATTTTAGCTTTCTGGAGAAAATATTTCGAAACATTCCAAACTATAGTTTAATTGGTGTAATATTTGTTATCAATTATTGGAAGAAAAAAACTACTTCAATATGCACATGAAATACGTCTTCACCTCACGTGATTAAACACGTTATAGACTTTATTAAATTCGTTCAGTCCTCTGAAGATAAATCACGAATGTTCTCGCTTTTATGTAGTGTTTTGTTTTAAAGATCTATAGTATAACAACAGATTTGCACATAGATAAGATACAACAATAATGTAACGTGCACAATTGTAGTGGAATGGACGCTATATTTTCTCTGCTCTACTTTGTTTCTGGGATAGAATTCAACTTTCCAAATTAGGATCAATCAACTATTTTATTCCAATGAATATTTTCTGAATTAATTTATTAAATACTTGCTTGTCAAACTTTCAAGTATATCCCTTTCTGCATGTTAATGGTATTATTCATTATATTAAACTCTAAGGAATTACGTTGTCGATAACTATGTGAAGATGAAGTCAGTCTGTGTGTCTCGCCAAAGTGTAGACAATAAAGCGTGTTATTTGCATTAGGTTCATGGAGGATATCCCACAAGCGACCTTTGTCCAGCCCATGCTTTTTGTATTCAATAAATGGAATATATTACCCCAGCGACCATCGTCTAACCCATCATTGTTGGAGTAGAGGTAAGTATATCACTTATCATTTGAATACAATGTTTCGTTTGATAGATTATCACATTTACTATGACTCTTGATCAATCTAAGATAATTCATTGTGCTACATTTGTTAATGTACCCTTTAGACTAAGGTCAAGGGCATGGTCATATAAAATCTGCTTTATAGTTTTGTTTACGGTGTGTTTTATGTGCCTATATATTTAACCCCTTTGTTTGACTTTGCTCTGCCTTTAAGATCAATAGATACGAAGCTCAGACAATTCATTCAAGCAAATGGCCGTTCATCCTTTTACCTTGGCGTTAGGTCTGAGCGATTTACTTCAATGCTTGGATTGTGGGCTTGACATGCCGCCCCGGCATTTTTGTAATGAGTACAAATCACTTTTTACACGAACGAAAATTAGTGACGTGTGATTACTTTACAGTACATTCGAGTTTATCTTATTGGTGACGCTTTTGCCTACATTTGTATTAGTGAAATACAAATAAATTAAATGAGCTTCGTTGGTGACGTCAGGCAGTAAAGTCTTCTTTCTATTCATCCTAGACGCGGTACTTACTTGGAACTCCGACTCAAATTCTTCTTTGTTTGCTTTCATCTTCGTAACGTGACCCCAGAAGGAAAGGACTGGTATCCTCTGAGCCATTAGCAGTGTCTTTCTCTCCGTATTTTGGTATACACTACCTGAAAAACGAACATTGTTTTGTTTCTAGCAGAAAACGCGTCTTTTGACACAAAACGAGACAGAAAGTTGAATAAAAAATATGACGAAATAATTCATCTTGGTATTGAAGCCAGTCCTATCAAATGTTTCTTAGTATGTGTTCCTTAGCGTGTTTATACATACGGTATTTATCGTTCTGTACATTTTAATACTGTGAATGTATCATCAAACAAACGTTAGTAGATTTCGCTATTCGACAAAGTATATATTTAACGACCTCGCAAACCAATAATCTTTGTGTGAAAGCGATATAACTCGTTCACAAATATACGAATATATCCGCCTATTAAAATAAAAACTGTTCCAATAAAATCCATAACTACTAAAAAAAGTGATCTTACAAAATCCATTTTGTGTATTATTTTTAAAAAGTCAACATGGAAACGATTTATGTAACGCAATATAGAAGACTCCGCCTAGGACGGTCCTAAACCCGGCTAAAAAAAGGAGGAAGGTTGGGCGTGGGGCTAGCAACCCCACCCCGAAAAAAAACAACTTGCTACAGAAACGCCAAAAAGTAAACCAACAGGAACAACGGTCCTGGGAGAAGATGGATCTCCAGCTGGAAGATGTATGACGCCGGATGGTGAAAACCAGAGTCATCTGGAAGCCGTCAGGCGGACGACCATTGTCTCCACCAGGACCACCACTACCACCACTACCATCGGTACATGGAACGTGCGTACCATGTACGAGACCGGAAAGTCAGCGCAAGTAGCCGCAGAGATGAGAAGATACAACCTCACCATCCTGGGGATCAGCGAGACAAGATGGACTGGTTCCGGGCAGAAACGACTGGCTTCCGGCGAGTTACTGCTGTACTCGGGACACGAGCAGGACGACGCTGCACACACCCAAGGCGTGGCAATGATGCTGTCCAAGTCAGCTCAGGGAGCACTCCTTGGATGGGAAGCACACGGCCCAAGGATAATGACAGCCTCCTTCAGTACCAAAAAGAAGAGGATCAACATAGACATTATCCAGTGCTACGCCCCGACAAACGACAGTAAGGAAGAAGAGAAGGATGATTTCTACGACAGGCTGCTAACCATCATCCAAGACCGACCACAGAGAAACATCATAATCGTCATGGGTGACTTCAACGCTAAGATCGGCAGCGACAACAGAGGCTACGAGGAGATCATGGGGCAGCATGGGCTTGGCGAGATGAATGACAACGGAGAGAGATTTGCCGACCTGTGTGCCACAAGCAACCTGGTCATCGGAGGAAGTGTTTTCAACCACAGAAGGATACACAAGGCAACTTGGGTGTCACCAGACCTGCGGACGGAAAACCAAATAGACCACGTGTGCATCGTGAGGACGTTTCGTCGCTCCCTTCGGGATGTCCGCATTAAGCGAGGAGCAGACGTTGCCTCAGACCATCATCTACTCGTTGCCTGGATGAAGCTGAAGCTCAAGAGAAACTGGACAGGAGGCTCCAATCAACGCCGTCGTTACAACACCACGGCGTTGAGAGATAACAACAAACAGGAGAAATTCAAGATCACCCTCTCCAATAAGTTCCAGGTTCTAGAAGAGCTGCTTGAAGAAGAGACCATAGAAGACAGATGGAAAAGAGTGAAAGAGGCACCCACATCAACATGCCAAGAGGTACTGGGCCCCAAAACATACACGCACAAAGAATGGATTTCAACAGAACCGCTGAGGAAGATTCAAGAAAGAAGAGAGAAGAAGACTGACGTAAACAACAGTAGGACAAGAACAGCAGAAGCAAAAGCAAACGACGAGTACGCGGAAGCCAACAGAAGCGTCAAGCGCAGCATCAAGAAAGATAAGAAGAGCTACGTAGAGATGCTGGTAACAGAAGCAGAAGAAGCAGCTCACCATGGCAACACCAGAGACCTGTATGCCACCATCAAGAAACTTTCAGGAAAGTTTGCCAAGCCAGAAAGACCAGTCAAGGACAGGAATGGAAGAGCGATCCCAGACGAGGAAGGACAGAAGAACAGATGGGTTGAGCATTTCCAGGAACTGCTAAATAGACCAGCGCCTGCAAACCCACCAGACGTACCGCCAGCGGAAAGTGACCTGCCAATAGAGTGCGGTGCACCGACCAAAGAGGAGATTCGCAACGCCATCAAGCAACTGAAGAGCGGCAATTCTGCAGGACCCGACAGCATTCCGGCAGAGGTGCTGAAGGCGGACGTGGAAACCAGTGTGGAGCTCCTCTACCCGCTCTTCGGCACGATATGGGAAGACGAAGAAGTACCAGCAGACTGGAGAGAAGGCTACCTCGTCAAACTACCTAAGAAAGGTGACCTCAGTGACTGCTCCAACTACAGGGGGATTACGCTGTTGTCCATCCCGGGGAAGGTGTTTAACCGCATCTTACTGAACAGGATGAAAGAGGCAGTTGACCCGCATCTCCGTGACCAACAAGCTGGCTTCCGAAAGGAAAGGTCGTGCACGGACCAGATAGCGACACTGCGCATCATCTTGGAACAGTCTCTGGAGTGGAATTCGCCACTCTACGTGAATTTTCTCGACTATGAGAAAGCGTTTGACAGCGTCGACAGGCAGACCCTCTGGAAACTACTAAGGCACTATGGAGTCCCGGAAAAGATCACCAACATCATCAGGAAGTCCTATGATAGAATGACTTGTAGGATCGTCCACGGCAGGCAATTCACTGATGCCTTTGCAGTAAACACAGGGGTGAGACAAGGATGCCTTCTATCACCATTCCTCTTCCTGCTGGCTATCGACTGGGTCATGAAGACATCGACAGACCAAAAAAGAAACGGCATCCAGTGGACGCTGTGGAAACAGCTGGACGACCTAGATTTCGCTGATGACCTGGCTCTCCTCTCGCATACCCAACAACAGATGCAGGAAATGACCAGCATTGTTGCGGACAACTCAGCCAGCCTGGGCCTCCACATCAGCAGAGGAAAGAGCAAGGTTTTCAAGACACATGCATCCAGCAATACACCCATCACAGTGGAAGGCGATGCGCTGGAGGAGGTGGATAGCTTCACCTACCGTGGCAGCATCCTGGACAAGCAGGGAGGAACGGATGTAGACGTTAAGACACGCATCGGCAAAGCAAGGGCAACTTTCCATCAGCTGAAGAACATATGGATATCAAGGCAGCTTAACATCACCACCAAGATCAGGGTCTTCAACACCATCGTGAAGCCGATATTGCTGTACGGAGCAGAGACCTGGAGAACCACCGCTACCACCATGAAGAAAATCCAGGTCTTCATCAACACCTGCCTCAGGAAGATCCTAAAGATCCGCTGGCCAGAAAGAATCAGCAACGACGAACTGTGGCAGAGAACGAAGCAACAGCCCGTTGAGGATGACATCCTTCAGAGACGCTGGCGATGGATTGGCCACACCCTCCGCAAACCTGCTCCCAACATCACCAGGCAAGCCCTCACATAAAAACCCTCAAGAAAATAGGAAGAGAGGAAGACCCAGAAACACCTGGCGCCGTGATTTGGATGCAGACGCAAAGAAGATGGGCAAGACGTGGGGACAGCTGGAGAGACTCGCCCAGAACCGAGACGCCTGGAGGGAGCTGGTTGGCGGCCTATGTCCCAAACGGGGCCACAGGCGGAGATGAGATGAGAGATGAGATATAGAAGACACTGCTTGATGTCACTATTTAAAGAAGTAACGATTCTACATTTACCATTATGTAATGTTGTATCTTCGATCGCTTGAATTTTCCGATCCCTACTTTCTTCTTCCTGGATCACTTGGTGGAACACATTCTGCTCCTGATTCGGCATAGATGGAACTTCTTTGCTAAGGTTAATATGAGATTCAACCAAAACACGAGTTTTTAAGTAAATATTTAACAATGTTAGCAGCTTTATCGATAATATAGTTTAGTTCATTCTAACAACTCAAAAGATATGCCACTCGCAAATAAAATCTATACAAGTATATCATTTTTATAAAATTCCCAAAAATATGCTTATGCAAATTAACATGAAAGATCTACTCCAGTATGTTATGACTATCTATATTGTGTATTCATCTTTTATCCACATTTTTAGATTTGTATGATCATTTATAAACAACATATTACATAGATAATTTTTGTCCGTAAGTGTTCAATATATTTTCAGATATTGTGTACTCTATAAATAGGTGGTTTAATGGATTTAACTTATAGATATGCTTTCATTTCTGAACTTGAAACTTTCTAGAGAAGCAAACTGTTTACCTTCTCTAGTAATTTTCCATTGCGATGATGAGTTACTGACGAAGGTCAATTAGGGTTTAATTGCGACATGAAATGCGGGTAGATATTGCCACATATATAATTCGGAGATGTATTGTATCATACATCACGTATTGCGACAAAGAAACGTGTGATATATATTGGAAGAGAACGTGAACAATTTATAAATTCCTATTGCTATTTACCTTCATATTTTATTTTCACTCTGCATAAGTATATAATGTTGTGTTTAGGTGAGATAAATCATTTGTTTAAATTATTTATTGGAATTACAAATTGTTCATGTGACTGTTGGGAAAAAACATCTTTTGGGATTACTGTGGGACATTTTGGCAGATCGGCACATTCGCAGTTATTGATAATCACTACAGTCAGACTTTAAATTCATTCGAATCATTATTATTTGGAACCTGTGCTACCAGTTAGGAGTTTTTGGATTTCATTCCCAATACTTTAAGTTTTTATTTTATAATAGAGAGAACTAGATTTATTTAATTTTAATAAACATATTAGTTTTACATTTTCTATTAGTTTAGAATCGTAGGGTTGTAGAAGAAAATGTGGTGTTCAATTGAAGATATAAATATCTTCAAATTATTTCAAAGGAATCTAAATTATTTTTTTTAATGTAAATATTTTTTGGTTCATAGTTTAATTGTTTCTGGTAAAGATTTACTTTTATTCGTTTATGAACACTTAGTGAAACTAACACGCTTTCAGAATGTCAACTAATGTTTTGAATTTTGTCTCAAACACGGTCTAGGAAGGATTAGAAACTTTGAAAAAGACTGTGTTGCTTCAGATTGCCAAATATATATTTCCCAATTCGGAAGTAAAACCATTTTCTGAAAACAGGAAGAAATATTTTGGCGCACGACTTCGTTGGAAAGAATTATATTCACACACACACACACACACACACACACACACACACACACACACACATATATATATATATATATATATATATATATATATATATATATATATATATATATATATATATATATACACACTCTGGGTTTGAGTAGTAAGCTTGTTCCTAACTCTGATAGGAAACTATAAGAAGTGCATTTAAGAAGCCAGACTGCGCTTAAGTCAAGAAAGCATCAGGAAGAAATGATTAAAATGAATAGAGGTAAATGCTAACTCAAACGGAGAAATAAGAACGAGAAGAGTTAAAAAATGAAGAAAAATAAAGATCTACACAGGCAAATGTAAATGCATAAACATAGAGAAGAAAGGCAAATGTAAAGAGGTAAAGAACATAGAACAACATATCCAGAGAGGGGAAACATGATTGGAAGATACAAGAGAGACAAATATAGATGCAGAGAAAAAAAGAAATAAAAAAAAGAAACGGAAATGTAATTTAGATCAGAAGAATTAGAACTAGCATCGGAAAATACTGCCTTCAACACGCACCCATTTATATGCAAATTTCATGTTTTATATTACCATAAATATCAGGTTAATACAAACATTTTAGGTAAAAATAAGTAGATTAATATTTCATCATTTTGAGACAATTCCTGTATTTCGTCAATGGCCAAGACAGCAATGGACCGTATTTTTTACTGACTGTTAAAATGTATGATTATCTACTCCACTATATCCAATTAAAATGTAATTGTCAATCACTATCTTCGTCTCAGTGAGTCTTAGGAAAACAGGAATAACTGCACAAGAGTGAAACAAAATGAAAAAAGCGTATGGTCCATATCTAGTGTGTTACGTGTATTCAATTTGCGTTGTTTGTTATATATTTTTGTATTTCATTTTGTTATTTTAATGTTACATTGTATGTTGGACTTGACCTGAATTAATGATTATCATATTCCGTAAACAACTTATGTATGTAATTCTATAATTATGTTAGGATTTAATTCGCAATAACTAAAGTTAAATTTTCATTTGCACTTTGCATTCAAGTAAAAAAAATTAGTTGCTACATTTTACGAAGCTTGTTGCTTTTTAATGTTCTTTGTTTCTTTTTTTAAGAGCGTTGACTCGTACAAATTAGCCATTTAAGTCTCAAATACACAATCTGATTCACAATAAATCATATAATAATTTGAATCGTTTTATTATGTTTCCCTTTCGACAAAATACACAATGAGTCTATATCTGACATTCAAATCTTGTTGAGCATATCAAATGCTAACATAGACATGTTTATTCTCCATATGGTACTTGCATTTGGAATCATACGCTTTGTTTTCCATGACTCCAGTCGTGCTGTAGTCATTCGTGACATGCTTAGTTACTGATTTCACCATGACGAAAGACCTTGTCATGATCACGACTCTTGTTTAGGTGTACTTTTACTATAATATTAACCGCTGGCTTATCGGATTTAAAACAGAAATTTCAGCCTCAAACGACCTATATAAAACTTATATTATGAATTCAAAAGATGAGATGCCATGCCTGCACAGTATTTACTGACACATCGCGTGAATCTGCGTGTCATTGTCGGCACAACAAAGTGCTGATTATTGATTATGATATGTCTGATGGAGTATCTTGAAGGGATATGAGTTAATACTTAAGGCATATTGACAGAGGCTCATGAATTATAAAAGGCAAACTGTACAAACCAATATCGAATTTCCAAGGGAAACAGAACATGTGTCATAGTTGATGCTCTGACAAAAATAATGAGCAAGATTACGACAGTCTCAGGAAACATACATTAGTTGAAGACTTAAAAAAATGCATCTTTTATATGTCAAAACCTTCTTTGATGAGCAAAATATAAAAAATTAGAGGAGTGCTACTCAAACAGCTGACTAATATCCCTTGAGTCACCAAATATTCGTTTGTCAATAAATATTCCTCTCAATAACTGTTTGGTAGTTCAATCTTGCACAACCTTTAGGAAACAAACTTCTGATAAGACTAATCAGCATCATAATTTCATCCCATTTGTTCTTATGGAATGAGAAAAGGACACGCTATTTACGATTGATACAAGTGTCAAAATAAACAACACAACATTTATTCCAAATGATCATTCTTACTAGATCAAGATCATGTACATGTATTGAAAGTAATACAGGTATTGAAATCGAACAATCCCCAGTCTGATTGTAACATGGAGAATTATGCAGCAGTCATGACGAAACTCTGTCACTATGAAAATATAAAACAACACTGGTTCTTATCCGAGTCTTATATTATCATGCATGTTTCCAATTTCTGACCTAACAAGTCTTCGTCTAATGAAAGTGCTTTTAATCAGACAGTGTTGTATGCATTTGTTAATATTCCTCTCAATTATATAATTTGGCATCCGATTCGGTCTCAGAAACTGTCGCAGCGGAAACGGTAAATTCTTTACCCATCGATGGAATTATTTCTTACAAGGATTAGTGTGCTGAATGAAGAAAACGGGTCCCAGAACAGACCACAAAATAGATCAACTGCGCTGGAGTGTATTCCATTTTCAGAAACGATTTGTACCGTGTTGACTAAGTAGGACTTGAACCAAAGTAAGGCTGTATTGTGAATGCCAATGACATGCTGGAGACGGTAAAGTAATATGTCAAGGTGTATTGTGTCAAATGCTGCAGACATAAAAACAGCGTGAGAACTGTAACCTATCCGATATCCAAAGCAGAGAGAATGTCATTACTATTTTTAAAAGAGTAATTTGAGTACTGTGGCAATGGCGATATGCAGACTCTACATTGCTGAAAAGACTGTTTGAATTCCAATGATATACAAGTTGCGTTAGAGCAATGGTTTCTAAGATTTGTTATATGAACCGGAGGATAAAAACTGGGCTGTAGTTCTTTAAATCGTTATGGTCAAGTGTTGGTTTCTTCGGCAGAGACTTTACAATGGCTGTTTTGAAACAAGATGAGAATTCCCCGGTTGAGAGAGAGAGATATTAATAGCATATGTTAGTGAATGCAATATTAGGTCTAAGCACTCAATATTGGATCTAAGTACTCAAGAGGCAGTGATGTTTGGATTGGATCAAGTTCACATGACTTTGGCGCACTCTTCATCACGATTGTCCGTAATAAGTTCAGAGAGAAAAGTTATAATGCTCCGATGGATTGTTGGTGAAATTCTGTATCGTAACTGTATGATGAGGACGAGTCAATTGAAATTGTGATGTAAAGCGTATCTCTAATGGTTTATACTTTGTCACGGAAGAAATTTGCAAATAGGTCCGGAAGTTCTATTTGAGAGACGGTAATTGCAAGTGATGTACATTTGTTCCTTGACATTAGTTTTTTAGTCATCTCAAAGAGCTCTTCATGGGTAGAATTCGAATTTTATACATTAATTAGGCATCCACGAGTTTAAATATTCTGCATATCAACCTAAAAGTCAAGAGACTTTAGAAAGATGTTATCAAAGCTTTAATAAATATTATTCGGGCATATTCCATTGACACAGGAAGCTATTGCGACGAGGGAGTTCATTTGATGTTCTTAGCTACTTCGAAATCATTTCAAGAACAATAACGTTTTACTCTTTTTGATCTAGTTTTTTTCGACATACTGTGCGTGGACCAATGAAGTTATTAAAAGATAAACTTCTTTTTATCAAAGATTCTGAAGAAAATAAATGAACTTTGTTTCCGATATCAAATATACCTTGTCAAAGGTTTGTGAATAAGTATAAACTAATCTTCACTCTACTTGGTCAATAATGAAATGAAGGGATGACTAAACTACAAAAGAAATACATTTTCAACCTGGTGATAGAGTTGTGTCTCTCCTGCCCACATGTCATAACTTTCGTCTGGATAAATAGTATGATCCTATAAATATATATATATATATATATATATATATATATATATATATATATATATATATATATATATATATATATATATATATATATATCTAGCTATTAGAGATACATCGACCGCTCCAGTGACCTAATGGTTAAAGTGTCTGCCTCACCCCAGCCAAGTCATACCGAAGACTTGCAAATATTTTGCTAACAGCTACCTCGCTTGGCGCACAACATTAAGATGTTAGTTTTAGGACTGGTTGGCCTGGTGTCAGAATAATGTGAATGGGTGGGACACCAAGCGACATATCTGCGGCTTGATGCCCCAGTACTAAAGATCACTAAAAACGGCCACACTGCAGACATTTTAGCGATGTGACTGAACATTTGTTAAGGCTTCGTTAAAACTCCAAATTACACAGACGCACACACGCACACACACACACACATTTGGGTTAATTAAACACTATTTTTTAGAAACACTCCATTGATGCACGTTGGAATTATCGCAACATATATCACCTACATTTGCCACGACATCTATACATTACATCGGAATGACATATAGAAGACCAACGAAACATGCTCCAGTATTAGTTAACCTCATGAATGAAAAGTGTTAAAAGAAGTTTCAATGTGACATGGCATACATAGTGTACATTTCTCATCTTTCCATCCATCTTGACAGCCCTCAATGCACGTTCTATTTATGATTGAACAACTATCAGCGCCGTACATACACTGACCACATGTTTCATTGCATCCATAGCCATATGTGCCTTTTTTGCATTCTAAGAAAAATGAACACCAAATACCATTATAAAATCGTATGGTATCTTGTTTTATTATTTTATTACCACTCTGTGGTCTTCAAATAAGTAATAGAAAAGAGCGAGAAACAACAAGGTTTGTAAGCTTTAACAAATAATTCATTTCCCTAGAATGCAAAGTTAAAAAAAGTTATTTTAAAAAAGAAACAGTATTGCAACTTTAATCTCGAATAATCTAAGAACTACAGTCACATTTCTAATTATTAATGCTCTTTAGAGAAAATTCAACATAAATCCAACGCTGTGCTTGTGGTAGCCTACTTAGTGTTGATGTATAAACAGTTTTTGTTGGATCACAATAATCCAATCCAAGAATATATCTTTATTTAAAATTTTCTATAAAGTCCACGTTCCGTTGCCAGGAATACTACCGTTGAGAACTTTTTTATTTCTAGAGACAAATCGTTTGAAAAAAATAATTTGAATTAAAACATTTCCAGCCATATTTTGTATTTCCTAATGCAAAGTTTCATTCTGAAGGTTCCGAAAGTTACAAGATAAAATCTTTTGTTATGATTAGAATTCACTTCTAACATTACGATAATTAATGCAGTAAACAATATGTAGATCAGATCTGGCATTTCATGGGAATTTCGAACGTTTTCGACTGAGGGTGAAATAAACATGCTTACTATGTTCGATATTTATTAGCTCCTGATTTGAGAATTTATCAAATTTTAACAATATTTATTCGTGGCTATAATGTTACGTGCTTAGGCTCGAATAAGCAGCAACACAGAAAGAGTGAAAACTAACAAGCTTGTATAACTTGAACAATGAATTTATTAAGTACAAATATTGTATAAGAGAACATAAATAAACTTACTGTTTTAGAGAATCAAATCCAACATTAATCCAATATAGAATTCACAAAAATAATCCACTAATGGAATTTCAAGAGTCCTGATAAATAAATGTTCTAATAGTTCCAGGTTCGAATCTTGACGATGTAATCCAAAATGGCTGACGATGTTACGTGATGCAGTTCTTGTTTTATAATCATCCAAATGAAATTATGAAACACATGTCCTTTTCCAGATAAATACAATAAATTTTCTTGCTCCAACAAATTGACAAAATTCCCTGTATAAGGTAATTATAACTCAAACAGAAAACACAACTTAACATCATAAAAGCCCAACGTCTACTGAACTGTTCTATCCCAAGCAATAATTTATATACCTGTTTTTCTTAAGTAAACAAGTGATCGCGTGATTTTATGGAAGTTCATGGAAGGTCAGAGAAAGAGGCTGCCTTCACTAAATCACGTACTCAAAGAAAGATCTAGATATTTCCTACCCCCAAGAACTATATATAAAAAGTTGTCCTTACAATTAACCAATAGTTTTAGAAGCTTGTTGACAATGTCTAAAGCGGGGTCAGGAATTAGATCAACAAGCCAAGGTCAAAAACTTGTTTACAGTTAAAGGATGGTCATAGAGATTTTTTAGGATAATCTCCCAATTAATTCATTTTAAAGGCAAAATGACAAATCTGGATTTAACATTCAAAAATAAATAATTTAAATCCAATAGACGTAACAATAAATAGTACATATATTTCATTAAGTTTTGTATACGTGACATGATCTTAAGAGCGACGTAGTTACGTAGCGGCTATAAATAGTGCTTACTTATGTGATCTCAATAATTAATAATAATCTTAATAATAACACTTGAAGGCTTAATTTCTCAGTGGCATGGGATTTCGACGTTCCAGAATAATTTTGTAGCTTCCTGTATTTTTTTTTGTATAGGTCACGTGAATAGACCATATTGACGCAGAAAGAGAGGTGTTATCTTTCACGCAATGGACGGTATTTATAAGGAGAGAACTGAGCAATCAGATTTATTCCTATTTTATTGTTTTACTTCTGTAATGTCTGCACATATGCTTTATGATGTACATACATAAGAGATAAAAGGTTTGTTTGCACTGTTCAGTGGAAATAAAAAGTACCCTTTGTTGGGATCATAATATTATTCTTGAACTAGTATACATTATTCAAAAGAAGTCTGAAGAACACCATCTTCGCAACGTCAAGGATGTGGATGATAAGGACATTTCCGGTTTTAAAATTTATTAGGAACTTTCCAATAATTTGCGACTTGTATAGATCTGTCTAAGAATTAGCTTCGATTCACCTTATGTTTCTGTAATTCCTTGATCATTTTATGTGTATCTTTGATAAATACATTGTATGTTTTAACTGTCTCCAACCTTGTTGGTCTGTTTCATTTTGCTACGATACAGATACGTTTATCACGAGGATTTCATATCGGCGTTACATTTATGAAAACATCTTAAGAACAAGAGAGTTAAAATAATGACAACATACATTTTGTTTGAGATAATATATAGATTATTAAAATGGAATATGGCATACCCTGTATGCAAGTTTCTCCCCGCCATCCAGCATTACAACCGTGTTTGCACATTCCGTCAATCTTTGAACAGCTGCTATTGCCGTTTAAACACATGCCACATGTACCATTGCATCCATACCCATATGTTCCTTTCTGGCATTCTAAAAACGTAAAAACACAAACCAGCATTTAAGGATTTACTAAATTTTCTATCTTTGAAATAATGTTGTATTCGTATTCAACTTACTCATCTAAAAAGAGTATCTTATAAAACCTACTTACGTTCTGAGCATTACGAAACTTTGCTAAAATTAGATGTATAAATGTAACGTATTCTAGAAGATATACTAGTCTTATGTGCATTGACAACCTACAATTTTTTAGCGATTATATCTGAATGTTTACAGGTTCCTTCCTGCCATCCAGCTTCACAACGGGCATTACAGTGTCCGTCAATACTTGAACAGCTTTTGTTGCCACCAAAACACATTCCACAGGTTTCATTACACCTGTAGCTATATGTTCCTTGATCGCACTCTATACGAAAACAAAGTACAAAGTAATATTTTTCATTAACACAAGTCGCAAATTCCTTTGAAAGAGGATGTATGTCTTTTGTATCTTCCATTTAGAGTTGATTCTTGTGCAAACACTATTATATGTCCGGAAATCCAGATTCACTGTTGAAAGCAGTCGATGAAATATAATACATTTGGGCATTATACTGGAGTTTTGTGGAGATCTCCTTTCATAATCACAACTTAACAATTTATTATTATAATGGAATATGCTACGCACGATTTACATGTACTCCCCGCCATCCATCTTTTCCAAACGACCCTTTTATCGTCCATCTTTAAATGGACATTTGTTGTTGAAACAAAACAAATAACACAAAATGTATTATACTTGTAGCTGCATGTTTATTGTAAACATTCCAAAACAAAACTATTTACTAAACTGTATTTGCGAATACAATAACGTTTAGGTTCTTTGAACAAAATGAATATATCAATATTTCTCCCATACTCCTTGTAGGGCATTGTCTTGCACTAAACAAATCAAATTATGAAATAACAGATTCTTAATATTGAACAAATTATGTATTTTAGTGGAATGTGCTAATTTTAAGTTCAAATTTATTTTGCAAATGACAAATTACAGTCAATTTGAGACTATTCGCATTTTCCGAATGTGACATACCTTCTTTGCATGCTGCTCCCCGCCATCCAGCTTTACAACCGAACTGACACTGTCCGTTTTTTGTTGAACAGCTAATGTTGCCGTCAAAGCACATGCCACAAGTTTTATTACATCCGTGACCGTATGCTCCTTTACTGCATTCTACAGGAAATTGATTATTTGACATTATTTAGGATAAAACATATTCTTACTTTTTTAAAGGAACGCTATATAAACATTTTTCCATCCCATTCCATTCCTGTAGAATATGTTCTTGCCGAAAAATGTGGTCATTCTGCAAACTCGTTGCGCCTTTGTTATCAATACTTTTACAAGGATAATGCATACAGGGAAATCTACTGGTATGATGTACAGATTTTCTTTCAATATAACAACTTACAGAATGTTTGTGATTAAAACTGTCTATTCCTATGGATTGTGACAAACCTAGTTTAAAAGTTCCGCGCAGTCATCCAGCTTCAAATCTAACCTCGTAGTCTTTATCAATCGTTGAACAGCTGTTGTTGTCTCTAAAACACGTGCCGCAAGGTTTCGTAAAAGTTGTATTATCTAAATATGATGTTACATACCTTTCTTCCATTTAGAATAGTATATATGAGTATACCTCTATGATATCTTACTGCTACTATCTCCTATACAGTATGCCGTATGCTCTTATATAGCATCCTAGAGTATTTCACAGCATTTTATGATAAACACACTTTTAATATTTCCCTTGAAACAAAGACTTCTTCTCATAAATGTAGGCTATGTTCTTGCGGATAAAAGCAAATGTTTAAATTCCAGAAACGCCTTGCCGTTGTTAATAATATCTAAATAATGCCAACACTATAACAGTAATATGTAAATATTTACTTGATTAATGACAACCTACAGATTGTTCGAGATTACAATTCCATTTTCCGATGTAATGTGACATACCCTGTTTACAAGTTTCTCCCTGCCATCCAGCTTCACAACCGAGCATGCAATGTCCGTCAGTCGTAGAGCAGCTGTTGTTGCCGTTAAAACACTTGCCACAGGTTTCATTACACCCGTAACCGTAAGCTCCTATCTTGCAACCTAACAACATCAATTTACAATATTGTATGATAATCACAATTTCTAATTGTCAAGTGCCAAATTTTTCGCCAGTGAAATTCATTAATTAATTCTTAGTTTAGTCGACAATTAACTGTCTTGGAGTAGAGTTTGGACAAAGGAATGTTTACTTAACTGGGTCATGCTGTTAGAATATTTATAGTAGAACCAAACTAAGTGCATATTTCACGTATAGCTGTCAAAGTGATTGAAAACAAATGGTAGGGTGATATTTCGACCCCAGGTGGCGTTTTTTTTGCATCTTGATAGACGGGTTTCCAAATGTCCGTAGGGATAGCATTTATTCCGATTGGTCAATTGTAGAAGGAGGGTTGGGTCGAACCCTAAATATATTCTCTTAGCTAATGAGTTTATATTAGTCTAAAAAATTCTCTGCAAGAGAGATCCGAAGGTAAAAGATTTACCAGGACTCCGGCCGTTCCTTGCAAGAAAGAAGTTCGTTAAAACTGTAGTTCTAGGTTAAACTGAATCTGGAACAATTGTAAAACGCCAAAAACACAAGGTATGTAACTCAAATTCACCTTTATCATGATGTAATTTATGTGATGTTTTCTTGTTACAGATGCGTGATGTATTGATACTATGATACGAATAGTTCGGTATTACATTGATTTAATAACGTACTTTTATCTGATGTTTCTTCGTTACAGATGCATGATGTGTTCATATTTTTTGATAGTTTGGTATTACATTGATTTAATAATGTACTTCTGAATCATGAGTTAGAATTTTCACCTTATATACTTACTTATATATATATATATATATCTATATATATATATATATATATATATATATATATATATATATATATATATATATATATATATATATATATATATATATATTCTAAAATGGTATAATTCAGGTCTTTTTGTCTAATACGGCGTGCATTGCTTACAATAATTTGGTTTATTCGCGTCTTCTTCCTACTATTCTATTAAGAACATTAACTTGTTTGGTACATTCTCTTCTAAGAACAACCAAGGCTGAATTCCTTTAAATATTTTCATCTAAGAACTATCAAGGTGGAACACCTTCAAGCACTTTTTAGCTTGTAATTAAAACATACAAAGAACTGTCAAATAATCAATTTCAGGAGAAATATATTTTACAATAAAGACATTTAAAAAATGCTTCAAAACTTGATATTGAAAGGTTCCCCATTTTTTTTTGTTTTAATTTACTAGTATCCTGAAATCACCGGTAAATATAAGTAATTTAGGAAAGATATACTTAAATAAGACATACCATCTTTACACGTTGTGCCACTCCATCCTTTTTGACATCCCTCTGTACATTGTCCGATAGTACTATTACAACTAACGTTGCCGTAGAGACAGTTCCCACAAGTTTCATTGCATACATCGCCAAATGTTCCTTTCTGACACTCTAAGAAAACATTTTTCTATCAAACGTGTTTCCATGATTAAACATATCGACTAACTGGTATCAATACGTCACGAAATGTAATGGAAACTGCCTGTTCAAAGAAATGGCAACATTCAATTGATGTATCTCTCCCTCCGGAAACAGGCTTTGAAATTTCAGTTATAGCTGACATCTTCTTAGTTTTCTGGCATCATAATAAGGAAAATGATGCGGCATCGAGTTAGGTTTAAAGGATTGCATACCTGTATAGGCAGGCCATTATTTAATTCGATATATACGTGAATATAATGAGACTTTATCTTATAAAAAGTAAATGCAAAATATAATCCGAGTTGATAATTGTTTGCTTTGAGAACCATTAAGGTTCGCCGTTCGCAGCTTTCAATGTAGTATTGAGTATCATTTTAAGATGTTAGTACCTTGGACAATTTGCAACCATTCGTATACCTTACCATGCAAGGTATAATAAAAACAATTTGCTGAGACAAAAATCACATGTCTAATGGGGAATAAACGAAGTATGCAAAGTAAATACTGATATTTCGAAAACTGCCTTTTAATTAAAATCTATGATAAATGAACAATTACGTTCTCCCATTCTACACACACAATCAATACTACCGTATATGACACCAACATCAAACAGCGAATATTACAGTTTTTTAAAACGGAATGTCTTTCCAATTGTTTTCTCTTTATGGCTGCGTATGTTTTCTGTTTGTTTTTTTTAAATTCTTTTTCTACTTTATAGGACTATTTGCTTTCTCTTAAGATAAATATAATATACGTATATACTGTCATCTTCTTGACACTTCCAATTGCGTGCATAATTCAACGAATAATTGTGATGTGTATGTTATATAGCAGTTTTAATTGGTTTTTGGCTTAAGGTTGTTCCCACTGTACCCGATAAAGATCTCTCCTGATGGGTTTTTGTCACTCAGAGACGCACTTACAAACTTTCACTTGAAGTGCATGATTTGGAATTTATAGCATTGCCAAGTTTTTTTTCAGTAGAGCAAGCAAGCATGGGTTATTTCCATTCCAATTATTGCTGTGTGACTCTAAGGATATGTATTCTCGCTTTCAAATGCAAATTCTCCATATGTCAACATCTTGCAACATAAGGAGACAAAATATAAGAAGACAAGCGCATAAATATATATTGTATGTTTCAGAAAGTGTACGACACTTTGAAATTACATTTTACAAGTTCGAATATGATACATTTATTGTCTTATGAAATGTTAGATAAAGTCTGATCAACATAAAAGAGGGCTTATTAGATCAAATTATTATATTTGTGAATTAAATATCAGAGGTTTTGACAAGGGAATTTGCAACAAACCTTTAGAATCATGGAAGTATTGTCGATATTTATCAAGAATATGTAGTACACTGACTTTTAAGAGAATTTGTAAATATTAACTTATCTGCAAGCTAAGATACTAGGACACGTTCCATCGATTTACTTTCGAGGATGAGTTAATTTTCTATATAATTTGAAAATCAAGTCAACAATAATCAATGTTAATCATTGCTTTCAACGCGTACTTTGAAAGAAATGGTGCATTGTAATTATTTTGATACATCGATGTATTAATGCTCTCTATCTTGAGCCGCCTTATAAAGAAGAAAAACGGTTCACTCACAAAAAGTGCTTAACTCTATAATAAAAAAACTCAATATACACCACTTGTATCTGATGTTATGGTGGAGCTTAGAAGTAATAGAAAGTTGTAATTGTTTTCTAGCTTGCTATTAGTCTTACCTTTTCAAAGATAATTATGTTTGTATCATGTCACTTTATTACGTGGCGGAATACAAAATAGCAAATTAAATCACATCTACATTGAATAAGTTACATTACAAGCGGATCACAAAGCATTTGGTTTATTTTCATTCCATTATCAATAAAGATATACGTTATATATATATATATATATATATATATATATATATATATATATATATATGTGTGTGTGTGTGTGTGTGTGTGTGTGTATACTTACCACCATCGACTATAACCTCACATATAGTCATAATTTTACTTTTTTCTCGTATCACTGATACAAACCGGGCTAAAGAATCATTAGCTCTAAATGTGTGTGTACCGATGACTGCCATTACTTCTACTAACGGTTGATTCCCTGTCCATGGCTTCGTAGTATTGCCGATGAATACCTTAAAACCGTAAAGTTGATCGCCTAAAGTAGAAATAGTCATTTTATAAATAATTATTCATATGGGATTTTTCTCAGTGTATATGGTTACTTTAACACATAAAAATAGGCAAAGTTAACATAGCAAATATTTCGTTAATTACATTTTTCTAATTGTCTATGTATATATCTGATATGGGTTTTTGAGACGGTGGAATTCTGAGTTACATGCATTCTCAAAGCTGCTCATGAGTGTGTATATATTGATTCACTGTTTGTTATCTTGATTTATTATTATCTAATTATATTTATTGATATTACCCATTATAAAGGACAAATGAGGATATGTAAAACTACGAAAGGCATGTCAATACCTTTTTCACGCTCGACTTAATTTAGGGCTTAACATTATACTTGTTAAAGCTTTGTAAAAAATAATGATTTAAATGAGAAAAGGTACACCGGCATTCTAAAAACGAAATAAACTTACTTTGATCAGTTCTTTCATAAACAGTGATGGTCTTTACAATAATCAAGAAGCCAATATCAACCTCCCAGGTATGGTTGTCAAGACGATCAGCTCTTGCACTACACGTCATGGATACATAAGGGTTTCTTCCCTCTATATTACCATCTACAGCTTTATCCGCCGTCCATTTGAAATTGCTCCAAGTCAATGTCGACGACTGATTAGCAAATTTATTCAGAGCGAAATTCTTGAAACCTAAACCAAACGAGAGAAATGGTTATTCGCACAATTGAAGAGAACACACACACACACACATTACATACTTGCATACATACTAGGGTGCATCATACGCCTCATATTTTTTTATAACTTCAATGGATCATTTTGTCCCTTGTCTAGTTTTTTCATATAAAAAAAAAAAATTATGGCAAAGTTTGGTGAAGTTTGAAGTACATTTAGGTGGTCCACCATTCAAATGAACTTTTTGTCAAAATATCGAAAACTCGCAATTTGGCGCATATTTCCAGTTTTTCCACTCATTTTAAACATGTCATTATGTTATATAATATTGCATGCAAAGTTGTATATAGATATTGCAATAGTACATGCTCAGTTTTTATCTGATTATATTCAATAGTATGATGCTAAATGTATACAACTTGTGTTAGAAGTATTTATTATATAACAAATTAACCATCACCACATCTTTTAACATTTTTCAACTCATCGGAGACAATAGTTTCATCGCAATGCATTCAGACAGTATATGTTGTTTTCAACATTTATCTAAATGATTTGTTCAATATTTAAAACGTTAAATATAGTAAAATATATTCTACATTCAGCAAGGTTTTAAAGTCAATGGTAGTTATTTGGTAGATTCTTCAGTTAGTCGCTATGTCCTTTGCGTTTTCGCAAGTTGGTCTGATCTTTACGGTCCTTCTCAACAACTTTCAGCACGTTCTGGTAATGTTCTTCACCCCTTGCTGATGCCAATAAATCTGAGCTGAGCTTAACACCTCTCTCAGCACAGTCATAGACAACGTTCAGCGATTAAAGGTTGCCGAGATAAGCTTGGTACGCAGCAGAGGTTGGCCAGTTCGCAACTTCTTCAGTCATGAACTCAGTGTTTAGCTGAAGAAGAGTGAATGTGTACCAGGAATCAATACTAGCAAAATCAGCAAGAGTTGTGGTCAGAGTAACAGTTGCTGGAAACTTTGGTATGCCAAACCCTGTTCCAAACCGGTTCTGTGGTGCCAAGAGGGCCGTTTCTGGTTTAACAGCCAGTAGACTGTCTGCAAGGGCTCGCCGTTTAGCGTCAGGCACCTTACTGCTCCACAGAGCAAGAGGAATCATCTCTGCAGTCAGGTACCAGAGATGCAGTTTGAAGGCATGCAGTGCACTCTGAGAGACATCAGTATTCACGACCTTGTACTGCAATAAAGACTTGTAAAACTGCAGGTCGTTCCACGGCGCATCTACCGCTGAATTGCACGTCATCCACCAGCTGCTGTAGACCAGTGTTGCAAAGTTCACAAACGCCCTCACCTTTGGAACTTGATGCAGTGTAGTAATAGTGTTACGTGGTAGTTCTTGAATTTGCAGCTCAAACAAGCATATCTTAATCGAATAGATGAGTTTAGCCATCCATCTGGCTTTGTGTAAGGCTCCTGGTCGCTTGAAGGGGACAGGATGACCTTCAGTTTTTCCATTAAGGAACACTGTGCACAGCTCAGCAAATTCTTGATAATCATCTCGGCGTAGCGAAAGCTCTGATTTGGCAAGCTGGAGAACACTGGTTCGACATGTATCTACAATCTGAAGTGCCTCGTAGTTGAATGATGTCGAGCTGTTCATCATTACTTTTAGATGGCACCGTCAACATTTGGAAGCTCTTAAGAAATCGTGTAAACAAGGTGACGTCTGGAGACTTGGATGCCTCAATCTTCAGATCATCGAAAACGTGAGACAGGATAATCTCACCAACATGGTGACGACAGGCTGACCAAAGGAGAGTTCGTCCAAGCAGCTTTTGGAATGTCACACAAGCTGCAGTTACGTGACTTGTATTCGCTGCTGTGGTATCGAATGTCATATTCACAACAGACTAGGTACATTGCCATGATGAGAGCAAACCCATTATCAGATCAGGAATTATATCTCCGGCCTTTCTGTCTGTTCCAGGTTGGTATGATGTGACTCCAAGAAGCTTCAATTCTGTGGCATTTCCGACAACAACAGTGAGACGTTCTTCTGTGATATTCTGGTTTGACAATTGAGGGCATCAGCTTTGAGTCCCAAAGCAGGGATACCAATTTGGGCAGGATTCATTGGTCCTTACAATTCTCTGCTATCAATCTTCCTATCTGACGCTTGGACTTGTCTGCGGTTGAGTATGATGTTGATATCTTTGAATATCACCACCTGCCTCTGCCACTAATGCCTCCATGTATGCAGCTTGTTGCACTGGAGTCATCTTCAGACATGTGGCTATTTGAACAAGTTTGATGTCGTGAATGATGAAAGCAGGTGTTCCTGTGCGAGCAGTTTGCTTGTGACTTCTCAAAGTTCTTGGTTTGATGGATGGACCAGCAGCCAATGAGCCAACTTCTCCATCACTAACAACATCCTCATCACTGCTGCTACTGTCGCTGTTATGGAGTATTTTAGGTGCAGTCATCGACTTCAGGTGACTCTGCATTCTCTCGCGCCGCCGTGCTTCCATGTTGTCCCTTTGTTCGCGACGCTGGACTTTGGCTGCAAGGACTTTGTCACGTGGTCCGAATGTTGCCAGACGGTCGGTCTTCATTGACTGCAGGAAAGCGACATCTTCCGGATTTTTGATGAGTTGTTCTGCATTTGCAGGCCACAATGGGAATGTCTCAGCTAGCATTTCTTCCATCTTATTTAGCTTGTTCAGGGAGTTCGGGGCTGATCGTCGGTTGATTGGAATTGCTCTCACTTTAGCATTGTCATCAAGCAGTTTAATTAATCGTTCGCAAGCCCTGCGTTCTGTAATCATCGGAATATGGGCTTTCTCATGCAACATAGATACCTTTGACAGGACAATTTTAGCTGTTTCCCATCTTGTACAGTTTTCATGCGCACCATCAGCTAGATGATGCATCAAACAATGCAAGACTTGCAGACATGTAGGCAGACGCGAACCAGTAATAGTTGAGTCGTCTGCCGTTATCTTGCTGCCAAGACCAAATATTGTAGATGACTGTCTTGTTGGAGGAGTTTTCTGGGACAGGGTAGCCGAACGAGGAGTTGATTGCAGACCTGGAACGGTACTCTCTTCACTGCCTTCCATTATTCAACTGGCGTCTGGCAACAACATGAATATAACAATAGAGATTAACACTTAACAGTCAACATGTGCTAAATCTAACAGCCATGTAATGACTAATAACAGTTTGCATATAACATTTGAAAACAGGCTATAGAATTGCGACAACATGAAAGTATAATATAATAAGTTCAATAAAAATAAAAAAGTTTAATACAAAATTAGATAAAATTTAAATATTTTGTAACAACTCACTTTCAAAGATTGCAGACTTCACAAACAACTTGAATAAACAAGCAAATAATAGTTATTTAATCAAATTCAATACCATTGTAAAATATTAAATAAGTAAAGAGGTCAACAGCAAATAACATTCAGCTAAATGAATATCGCAATATAATGCTTCATAATGCAAAACTTGTTAATTGAGGTGGACCCTCTAAACAATGATGGAATTAGACAAAAATTGGCAGAAATTCTTTTTATGACCAAAGGAATGTTATAAAACTAGGGACATCATAATTGGTTGACATTGGGGCGTTTGATGCACCCTAATACATAAATACATACATACATACATACATACCTACCTACCTACCTACCTACCTACCTACATACCTACATACATACATACATACATACATACATACATACATACATACATACATACATCGCATACATACATACATACGTACGTACATACATACATACATACATACCTACCTACCTACCTACCTAAATACATACATACATACATACATACATACATACATACATACATACATACATACATACATACATACATACATACATACATACATTCATACATACATACTTTGTTTTCAAATACGTAATGGTAAAGAAATAACACAAAAGTTTTGTAACATTCAAAAACAATTTTTTTTCCTCGAATGCAAAGTGAAATACGTTAAGTAATGGAACCAACTGTGATGCGAATTAAATCACAAATAATCCTATAATTTCAAACACAAGTCCTAATTCTTAACGTTGTAAATAAACCTTAGTGGTTTTAATAAAAAGTAAAATTAGGGAACATACTGTACTGAGATTTAAATCCCAAAAAATCCTATAATTTCAATCAAACGTCGTAATATTTATACTTTGGAACACAAATTAGTGATATTCCAAAATACATCCAACGCTGGAGGTGTGGATGTGCCTGTGGGATGTGCTAACATTATTTCCTTGAATCACAGTAATACAATCCAAGAATATATCCATATTTAAATATCACTATGAATCCAAGTGTCTATTTTCAAGAATGTTATTTGTGAGCACTTTTTCATTTCGTAGAAGAGTCAATTGAATTAAATAGTTCGAAAAAATGAATTCCGACCTGATATAAACTGGGCACAGTAATAATAATTATGATTCTGCTAGGATCGTAACTCATAAATGATTACTTAAATTACCTAACGAGACATTTGTTTTTGGATTGTTCTAAATATGTATAAATAAAGTACTTGTTATAATTAGAAGGTCTGTTTTTAGCACATAAGGGTCTCTTTCATTTGTAGTATGTTCACATTATTCGCCATGACTTTTCTGAGGTCACCTTGCCCTGATATGTATCCTTGTCTTGTTGTACATTATATTTTGGATTATGTTTTCCTTCAAAGTATTCTACCAGTGACTCCAGCTCCAACGTTTCTTTATAAGTTAGTATCATGTCTCCAGTATAAATGTTTATTAGATTTGATTGGGTATTTTTCTCATAGATATTAACTGCTAGTGAATCTTTGTCAAAAAACAATATTTGATTTTAACTTGGGTATAAAATAAAAACTACGCAATGAACCATTTCGCAAGCATACATTCAATAATGAACATAGAACATAAGGTAAGCTTACAATCAAAATTTCCTTGTCAGTTAAAGTACCTGAGAGGCAGGTAAGTGGGATTATATTCAGCAAACCAGTTGTTCTATTATCCAATCAAAGCTTTTATTTGGTCAAATATAAAAACATCAGTCGGAACAATGATTTGTTGAAGGTAACTTCTAAAAAAACACGAACTTAGCATATTTTCTGGTATGTGGACAGCTAACATAAGCGCCAACCATTACTAAATGGTCATAGTTACAAGACTATAAACATTTAGTAATGGCTGTCGCTTATATTTGTTGACAACTAAATTTTTATTTCAATTAGGCCCGATCCGTAGTACAAATATATGCATACTGATTGTCAAGTGGTAATATATTCATTATTGTGTGAGTGTCACGACGTCGCAAAGTACATTTTGGAACTGTAAACAAGTAAGAAGCGTCGAAATTTAAATTTATCATACGTAATAAAGATATCTCTCTATACTCTGCAGCCAAATACCGTTATACAAACAATCGAATGTAATGGCATTCAATACAAATTAAGACGAGTTGTCACCAGCCTTAACAATATGTAGAAAGTGTGTAATACACATATCCTCAAATTTTGTCATAAAGTATGTATGCACGTGGGACAGCCTATCAATAATAACGTGGTCTTAAAAAATCTGATATATATATATATATATATATATATATATATATATATATATATATTCATGTGTGTGTGTGTGTGTGTTATCTTACTCTAAATCATAGCAACTACGGACATAAAGAATTGATTTCAGGTGTTAGATCATGTCCCAGAATATTACATTCTTGACCCCCTAACCTTCCATTCATGTATCCGGGTTTACTTTTGCAGGAAGAAGTCAGGGATAATACACATGTGCAAGTTAACTGATTGAATAATATCCCGAGTTTAGTTGATAATTGAAATAAAACTTAGAGCTTGCGAGTGTTTCCTTATTATAAATCTAAAAAGGGAGAGTTATAGACTAACACATCGGCCACATTACGTGTTACAATTTGGCAGGTCATTCAATATATTAACTTTGTACACAACGTTTATGTGGAAATTTTCCTAAGGCATTACATTCTTTGTTGGAATTAATGTATGCCCATACGATCGTGTCACAAAAAACATCGCATTAAAATTAATAAATAGGCTTTAATGCGATCACGTTTGTACCTTGACTTTATCCAGTGAAGAAAAGACGTTACAAAAATGATGGATTTCGCTTATCGAAAATGTCATCAAATCTAGGACAAAGTACCGTAAATATTGATCGCACAGAACACTGAAAGTCAAGTGTGATATCAGAGTGCATTCTTCTCATACTATTTTGCCAATGAAATATTTCAAACCCTTCTTGACTTTAGTCAATAAAAGTTCAACTTTCATGATTATGTCGAGGTCGTATTAGGTCACGGGCTTAACTCCAATCAAAATACATAGACAATATCGGGACAATTGGGTGGCATCCAAAGAGATAAAACAAAATTTGGTCTAGTCTTTACGTCCCATATAATATGTCCACTGGAAGAAATATACACTGGAATCTAATTACATTACTAAAGAATGTGCTGGAAACAAACTACACTACTAAAATTACTACTAATACTCCATTAACAACTACTACTAACAATACTTATATATTCGCATCTGTAGTATACAATATTCCTACTTTTGACCACCATAGATATCATCACAATTTTCATTTGACTCAGTGAGCAGCATTCGAATTAGCTCTTTTCACCAGAAATATAATAGATCATGGTTTGGACCCATGGTAGTATCAAGCATACGTAGGGTGTCAGTGGGCATATTTCTTAAGACAGTGGGGGAGTGCATTTGGTAAATGTGCCGTTAAGAGTGAATTGATGCAGGGACGAGCACTAATTCCAGCTAACTCGTTCTTGAGCCATGATTAACATTTAGTATTTCATGTGGTAACGAGATCTAGGCTCGAAATCTGAAATTGTATGGGAATATTTTGGGAATAAAGATTAAACTTCCATGCCGATTCCCTGACCAACCATGTAAAATTAAATTAGAATACAGTACAATATTTGGAGGATTTGTTAAACTACAATTAGGCCGTGAAGTAGATGAAAAATGAAGCTCATCACTAGCAGTTTGTTTTGAAAATACTCTTTTTATATGATGGAACGGTGACGTCCATGATAAATCAGTATTGCATAATGCCAATCGTAAAACACAGGTATGCATTATAATCAGGGATAGTTGTTTTTAACTATCCGTAGACTTACGTAAATGATCCTGTAATATGACAAGGCATGTAGATACAACTATTTAGCATGACTAACGATCAACTACCGTTAGAAACGTGAAGAGACCTCTACTGGTCCATGAAACATTTCCTGATCCTTTAAAACGAATTTACTTCACTGCTAATATCAATGGCTGTAATACTTTAATAAATTCAAATATACTTAAGGCCTTCTTGTAGCGATGAACGATTAGTATTAAATCAACGTCATGAGGCTCGTGCTGGAGAGTGATATAATGACTGAATACAATATCCTCTATTTTTTGACATTATCGGTGATACCTATACCATCCCTGCATTATCACAGATTATCAAAGTTATGTATTGAGAACTTGTTCTGATTCAAATAAAATGCAAATAAATTCAGGGAGTCGAAAGCAAAGGCAGTCGCACTTGTGCTGCCTTATGTGAACATGGAAGTCCTTACATAACATGATCATTCGCATAGACTTTATGAACATGTACATATTTGTAAGTACTTAAGGATCTCTCTCTCTCTCTCTCTCTCTCTCTCTCTCTCTCTCTCTCTCTCTCTCTCTCTCTCTCTCTCTCTCTTTAAGATTTGGTTTTACCTTAGGCCTTGAAAATTTAAGTGGATCTTCACCTTTTAGTATGTGGGAGTGGGTTATGTATGTACGACCAATTCTGATTATTGCAATGACTACCTCCTCCATACGGAGGGCTCTGTAGGAAGGAGTCCATTCTCCCAGGGTTGGTTTGATGGCATGAAGTTTGTTATTAACTTCATCATCCCATGACGTCTGCCACTTCTTACGTAGGTACCTTTTGGTACAAGGTTTAAACTCAGTAAACGGTAATTTCAAATTAGATGATTCTTGGGATAGAACCATCTTAGCAGCACGGTCTGCTTCTTTATTACCTCTAATACCAATATGGCTAGGTAACCAACAGTATACTATATTGTAGGAAATATTAAGGTCCGTATTTTTGACGAGGAGATTGACTAATAATGGATTATCCAGTTTTCTATTGTGTAGCGACTGAAGCACTGATAGTGAGTCACAGAAGATAATGCTATTTAACATATGTTTTTGTTCGATAAATTTCAGAACAAGGTCTATTGCTCTGATTTTCGCTGAAAAAAATTGATGCATCGTTTGGCAAACGATCTTTTGCTATGTGTTTGCCACTAACAAAGGCCGCAGAAGCCTTTTGATCAACCTTTGATCCATCAGTATAAAGTTTAGTGTAATTTCTAAAATCGTTGAGGAGTTCATGAAAAGAGTTCTGGAATGTGGCAGGGTTTGTCTCAGATTTATTACCATAGTGTAACTTAAAATCACTTTCGGTTGCTTAAGGAGCAATGGTGGTGTTTTCGAGACAAATGTTTTATGAACTGTAGAGAGATTAATGTTGATATTATCAATGCTGTCTGATGTTCTGATGCCAGATGAATGTATGGAATTTGGTTTATATTCATATAAAGTTTTGTATTTTGGTTGAAAAACAGCCGATAAAGCAGGGTTTAGAGGGTTTGATCTTAATTTGAGAGCGTACTGTGCAGAAAGCGTTTTGATATTAAATAGCGTCACAGACAAAATACTGCCCTGGGGCACACCCATCTCATGCTGGTGCATATTGGAAAGGGAAGAGCCATCTCGTAGTTTGATTTCTCTCTCGGAGAGAAAATTTTAGATGAAAGGTGGCAGACGGCTTTTTAGATCCAGATCATGCAGGCCATTTAGTATCCCATACATCCATGTTGTATCTTAGGCCTTTTGTAAATCAAAGAAGACTGCTACTAAATGTTCCTTCTGGATAAATGCATCGCGAATAAATGTTTCCAGTCTAACCAGATGACCGTTGGTACTACGACCAGAACCGAATCTGCTTTGGAAAGGAGAAATTAAATTGTTACTTTCCAAGTACCAGGCAAGCCGAGAATTAATCATTCGTTCCATTGTTTTGCACACACAGCTTGTTAGTGCAATGGGTCGATAGCTGTTAGGATCTTCAATATCTTTACCTGGTTTGGGAATAGGAAGTACTGTTGCTTCTTTCCAGCACTTATCTATATTACCGGCAATCCCTACATCATTAAAGATTTTCATCTTAAGCTCCAATAGAGAAAAAAGCTGGTTATAGCTTTCAGAGATGTTCGATGTGAATTTTAAATGAGACTTTTCTTTTTGAGATTTTAATCTTCGGAAGGCTTCTGAATAATTATATGATGATGCTTTTTTTGGAGAAACTATCTGCAAGAATATTTGCTATGTCATGCTTTGGACTAAAATTGTTATTGTTTGTTTTCAGGTGTCAAATACAATAGTGTTTCCTTTTTCCTTTTTTTTCGAATAGTATCCCAAACTTGTTTCACTGAGAAACGAGAGTTTAAAGAAGAAATATATTTCCTCTAGGATGCACATTTACATTCTTTGATTCTGCGTCGAGTTTTAGCCCGGGGAATACGATATTGTTTTTTAATTTTCGGGCGTTGGACGATTGTTAATTGTCTAATGGCTTCTTTGCATTCCTTGATTACCCAAGATTTTTTCGGTTTCTTACTGTTCGGTGAAGACTTAGAAATAAATGCAGCTGCAGTAGCAATTAAAATTGAAGTCAAATGCTATATAGGATTAACAGTGTTGAATACTGTATCATTATTTAGTCTAGTTTTACATTGTGTTTCAAACGAAGCCCAGTCGTCTTTCTTTATATTCCATTGTGGAATTGCGTCATCAATTGTAGAGTTATTTTCAAGAGTGACTGGAAAATAATCACTGCTGTGAAGGTCATCATCGACCTTCCATTCATAGTCCAAAAGCAGCAATGGAGAGCAAATTGTCACGTACAAGTTCCTGGGTGTAAATATGTCGTGTCTAGAAATGAAATCTTCTACAACGTGGCCTCTGTCATTTATGCGATGCGATCCCCATAGAATGGTATGGGCATAAAAATCACCGAGTAAAACGAAGGGCGCGGGAAGTTGTTGAACAATATTGTCTAATTCATTTGGTACAAGTTTGGTGTTTGGTAGTAAGTAAATAGAGCAAAAATTTCATCACTCGATGTAAAGTGACGCTTACAGCAATGGCTTGTTAATCTGTATTTAAAGGAATGACTATGTGAGGGGCTCTATTGTCTGAGACCCTGTCAACGTTATGAAAGTACGTGTTGAACAGGAAAATGTTTCTAAATGTAACTTTATCTGTCTCTTTCAGGAATGTTTCCTGTAAACATAGTACAGCAGAATCGTGTTCATTTAAAAGCAGAAGAATATCATTGTAGTTAGCTTTAAGTCCTCGACAGCTCCATTGTATGATGGTGTTCTTCATTATAAAATTATGCTGGAGATTCTGGAGCTAGGTTAGACTATTCGCGGAGTAAATTTGTGTTGTTATTTGTCTGGAGGAAGTACGGGAGTATATTTGGTTTTAGTAGATTTGAAGGAACCTTGAGTACATGCAGCAATTTCTTCTGTATCCATGCTTTCAAGGTCTCCAAACATATCGTAAAGTTTAATGTGGTCATCTAACCCCTCTCGGTGCTTATTAGTTTGTGATTTTTCTCTATTTCTTGGAGTTTTCGTTGTGGGTTGTTATTGAATGTAGTTTGTGTTGATGTTGTGCTTTTCTGTGGTTGGTAATGAGGGATATTGTTGTTGAATCGGGTTGATCCGTTTGTGTTTGTGTTTGTGCGTCCTTCGTAATTTTCGGATTGTGTTTCACGACAGCGGAGAAGGAGGGCCAAAAAGGGATGTTTTTGCCTGTACAAGTTTTTTGGCCTCTGGGTAGGGAATGTTGCATGTAAACTTTACCCTCGAATTTTCTTCTCCTGTTTCAAAGCATCACATCCTTGGAATTGACCTGATGTTCCTTGCCACAGTTGACACAATGCGAAGTTGCTCTACAATCAGCTTCCTGATGGGAGTGATCTCCACGTCGGCCACATACTTTGACTTTGGAACATCGGTCTTCGTGATGGCCGTATTTCTGACACTTATAGCATTGAAGGGGATTTGGTATGTATATCTCGACCTTAACTTGCGAAAACCCAACTTTGACCACTTTTGGTACTATTGGCTTGTTGGAGGTGAGTACAACTGTGTTGGTGTCCTGCAGATTGTTATTACGTTTAATACGTATTCTACGTACTGCAGTGAAACATTCATGTTTCATCCCCTCGATGATATTTGTGTCGGTGACTCGAGCCATGTCACGACACCGCACCACGATTTTGGACGTATTCAGTGTAGTGTGAGCGAATCAGGTCACTGGAATATCAAAGAATGTTTTCATTTTCATGATATTGTCTGTTTGACCCTTTCGCTCACACTCTACAAGAAGGCAACCTGATTTTAGTTTTTGACACTTTTTGGTGTGCCAATAGAGCCCGAAATGGTTTTCTCAATTAAAAGCGGAGATAGTGCAGCAATAGGTTTAGAATCATCCTTAGATTCAATAACCAAGAAGCGTGGAAATGATTCCATGCCGCAAGGTTCTTCATCAGAGTCAGATAGTGGTCAGGTACGTTGGTTGTTGGGGTTTGTTTTGGAAATTTCCATGTTTGTTTGTTAAACTTTCAGCACCCATGCTCCCCGCCCACCATGGCACCCAACAAGGAGACACGTTTCAAGTGCCAGGGATACACAAATGCTATACTGAGTAGATAAAATTACCTAGGATTAACCCGTGAAGTTTCCTTCATGGGTCGGTAAAATTACCTCCCGATTGACGCGTTAAGCCACCGTCTTCTAGGAAGTCTTCTAGTACTAGGGAAAAGTGAAAACTAAAATGATAGAATGAAGGGGCAACGGTTATATCAAGTGAGATCCAAGAAAGATAGAGAGGGTAAGCAAGTAAATAAAGACATCCTAGGGCTCCGAGTGACCAGCCGATTTGTCGAGACCAAGCCCATCCCGACAACCTGTCTGAGAGAAGTAGAGGCTAAAGCAGTGTATTGCATCGGAAAAGCCTCCACTCAACTACCAAGATCCTTTCCTCCTCCGATACGGGTGGCAACCCACGGCAAACAGGTCGCCTCTACTTAGTCGCCTTTTACGACACGTGGCGAGGAACATCGGGCCAATTCTACAACACCGAACCGCAAGGAGGGGGGGGACTAGAGTTTAGTCTCTGATGTGAAATATCATAAGCGTGTGAAAGCAATTATGAACCGAATGTGTGCTAGAAATACTTGTAATATATGTCACTAAAACACATGCGCGCCATGATCTCATTCGCGAAATCTGAACTTATTTAATAGGTACATAGGGGTACAGACAGTTTGATAAGAGCAATTCGTTTGAGTGCGTACATTCGTCGTTCTATATTTCATACATTTGTACATTGGATCTTGATAGTTAGGACACTATGCCTCAATATCGATGGGATGGCGACCCAAGGTTCAAGTTGCTTAGGAGTTTTTGATGAATCATTAGACACATTCAACTCCATGTGAACGTCTCTTATCATGCCCAGATAATGTATAAGTTTCTAATTTCTGATTGATGATGGATCTGATAAATCCTTGAGAGTAAATATTGGTCCAAAGATCATTGTGAATTTATTATAAGTTTTTGCCCCGTAAGTGTATATATTATAGGTGGGGATCTAATTACTTTCCAAGATATTATCAGGTTTTTAAATCACTGGGCGTGAGGTTCGAAACCAAGCTTAACAAGAGATGCACGTATACGTTTATATGCTCGCGCCTTGTAAATGTACATATGATGTTATGTAATCCGCGTTTCCCCTGACCCTTCCTACTATTTTTCTTTTTATTGATTTTGGGATTTTTCGGCGGCTGAGGTGTATGATCACTCATTTGCCTATCGAAAAGTTGGAATTCACTGACATAGGTTAGTTTCTAACTAGAGGACCTAGCAAGCCAGCATGACCTTTCATCGAGACATACCTGTATAAACTAGATATGAATATATTTTATTTCTCAGGAATGGTGACAATAACGTTAGTTGTTCCTTTATTCCACTGACAGAATATATTAAAGAAACTACTATGTTGATTAAATTTGACCTAGAAATCGCTATTTGCATTCCTTGTCACACAGATACGCAAATTGACATGAAAAATAAAAGTATAGATACTGTGGAAGCTGTTAGTTATGTTTAGTCAATGAAATTTCTTGTAACGGAATGGAATAATCTTGCAGTGAAAGCTAATATAAAGAGGAAAGCGCAATCTCCACGTGGAATAACCGTATCAATTCAAACTCAAGTTTTAATACTTGATTCATTTGTATATATTTTTGTTTTGTCGGATGAAGCAGAGGGCTATTCTCATCTTAACGAGGTCATCTATTTTTGGAACTGAATTGTTAACAAAGGATTTAGGTCAACCTATCGATTCTTGACTAAGTTTTGTGCAAAGTAGCGAAGATCGCAAAGTACCGTCTATACTCTACTAAACGCTCGACTATTTTATATTCCGTGTAAAGCTTATTTAAATTCATTAAAGTGCACCTTCATTCAACTACAAACCCTAAAAAGTGAATCTACGAACTTCATTCGGTAAGAGTTAAAACGGATCCAGATCTTGCAAAGGTTGACACGGAATTACGATAACAATACACATCATTGGTCAGTGATCTCTCCCTTAAAGAATTATGCTTGCTACAACAAAATTTATATAGATGTATGATTTATGCCGACATGTGTATTCATTTACCCAATAATAAAATACGTCTCATGAAAACGCAGCACATTACATCAATAATATACTCAACAATGAAGTACAGCGTTTCAAAACTCAAAAACGAACGCAGCCGTCAACAAAATCAATGAGCCAGAATAAAAAAGTATAAATCCCTGCGAAACACCCATCTAGCACATTCAAAGAAGGTGATGCCTATAACACAGAACAAAAAGACGACGAACCAGATGAAAATATAATTGTTGCATGTTTCGATACCGTGAACGAAGAGCAGAATGAACCAAGCACTGGGGACAACAGCATACAACATGTAAAAACAGACATTAGAAATCAATCAGTCTCTCAACGAACCTGGACGAAACAAGCACAGACGTTGAGGCTCATTATGAGTATAAGTGTAGCTCTAATTGTAGGTCAAATAGCAAGTCAAAAACAGAATTTAAAAATATGACAAGGTGTAACATTTGCATGTCTTGGTACCATGATTCGTGTGTTAGTAAAAGCAGAAAAAAACAATTAGGATTCTGGAACAATACCCTGTGTAGAACAAAATACATAAAGACCTTAGAACGATTAAGGCTTCGATAAATGAAATGAATGCTTGTACAACGGTCATTTTAAACCAAACACAAATTCTGTCAAACATTATGGAATCAAAGTTTGCAAACGCAAACGAAAAAATATCCTGCATCACAAAACGCATGGCTGTGTCCAAAATATCAACCTCACTACAACTTGAAAAATTCAAACAGCAAACACTAGAAGCCCAGCTTGAAACATTTGTTCTTTGACATTAATTTCTTAGTAATCTAGAAGCGCTCCATGCAGCTGGTGGTCTCCGTAATCACGGAGAGTTAAAGCTGAAAAGAGCTCTTCTAGATTACTAACAAACTAATGTCAATAAAACAACTTACACCACTTCCAACTACCTTCTCTCCAGTAGACCTTCTGAGCCTATTTCCAAATTTCTTCCGTAAAAAAGTACAAACAATTAGAGACACAATTGACAACACAATTTCAGTTGACTAGTCGTCACCATACAGTTACGATACATAATTTAAGTGACAACCATTAGGAGCATTCGAACCTGTCTCTATGGATTTAGTACGGACAATCGTGTTGAAGACAGCAACAAAATTTTGTAAACATGATCCAGTTTTAACATCACTGCTGTGTGAGTGCTTAGACCCAATACTGCATTCACTAACTGATATTACTAATATCCATTTCATCCTGGGAATTCCCATCGTGTTTCAAAACTGCCTATGTAACCCCTCTGCTGAAGCAACCTACACTTGACCATAACGATTTAAAGAGCTACCGCCCAGTGTCTAATGTCACGTTCATATTAAAAATCTTTCAAAAAATGTTCTAACCCAACTTGCATCTCATTAAAATTCAAATAGTCTATTTTAGCAATGTACAGTCTGCATATCACCCTTGCCGCAGTATTGAAACTACTCTTCTGGAAGTCTTTAATGACATTCTCTCTGTTTTGGATAGAGGAAAGATTTGTTCTCACCCTCCTTGATTTGCCTGCAGCATTTGACACAATAGACCATGATATATTACTTCACCGTCACCAGTATGTATTTGGCAATCCCAAAAAGCCTTACTGTGGTTAAAGTCCTACTTAGTCAACAGAATACAAATTGTATCAGCAAAAACAATACACTCCAGCCCAGTTAGTTTATGTTGTGGTGTTCCACAGGGGTCTGAACTTGGACCTGTTCGCTTCATTCTATACAATCAGCCGCTCTCAGTGTTATTGATCATCACCCAGTGTCTCACCAATTGTAGCTGATGACACCCGAATTTACAAGTCTAACCACCCAGCTGAAGTTGATGCTACCATCCAAGGAGTACAGAGGTGCATTTTTGATGTGAAATCATGGATGAATTGTAACAAGCTGCAGATGAATGATGATAAAACAGAGGTCATTCTGATCACAATCTAAAGATTTCTCATTGACATCCTTTACCTCAAACAATATATATCAGCAACACAAACATTAAATTCATACAGTCAGTACAAAACCTAGGTGTTAATCTAGACAGTACTCTCACATTGCACCATCATGTAATGAACATATGCAAGGCTGCATATATTGAGCTGAGACGTATCAGCTGCATTCAAAACTATCTTTCAGTTGATGCCACTAAAATACTTGTGTGTTGATTAGTACTTTCAAGACTGGACATATGTAACTCAATTTTGTCTGGTTTGTCTCAATATATACTCCAGAAACTTCACAAAGTTGAATACACAGCTGTTCGGAACATCTTTAGAGTACCATCATACCTCCCGGCTGCTATGTACCCTATCTATCCATTCGATCCGGAATCAAACACAAAAGTTGTTCTCTGTGCAACGTTTCCCTTACCGACTCCAGTCCAGCATACGTATTTGGCCTCACTCATGTGTACACACTAGCTAGATACTTTCGCACCTGCTCTGATAATCGTATGCTCATTATTCACACTATGAAATCGAAGTCATATGGACAACGTTCTTTTGCAACCCAAGGCCCAGTAACGTGGAATGAATTGCCCATTGAAATTAAACACAATGACAGCGATCCATTTCAAGAGTGCTCATAAAACATCCTCGTATTCTACACCTCAGGTGGCCAAAATAGTAGTAGGAAAATCATTGAAAGGACTAAATAAATAAATAAGAGACGACCCAACTCGAGTCGTGGAGAGTACAATTTAAATTGTACAAATATATAGACCCCCACCCCATGCTCGAGCACAGTCCAACTCAATATTAACTAAATATACAATGCGAAGAACGACACGGAAAAAATACAAGCATTAAAACAATTAAAACATAGTTTCTTTTTTTTTCTAAACAAGGATAGTACTCGGTACTTCATTAAAAATCAAATAAATGAATATAAAAAATTTCTGAGGAAAAAATCTTAGAGGATAATCCACTTTTAAGGATCAAATCACCATATAGAACAATTGGGACAAATTGGAAGATAGAAGGCCATCCCTAAAAAGAAACAATGTATGTATGTATGTATGTATGTATGTATGTATGTATGTATGTATGTATGTATGTATGTATGTATGTATGTATGTATGTATGTATGTATGTATGTATGTATGGATGGATGGATGGGTGGGTGGATGGATGGATGGATGGATGTATGTATGTACGTACGTATGTATGTATGTATAAATAGAATACATGGGATACAGGTAACCTCTAGCCAGGTGACCTCTCTCTATACCTATACAATTCCAGAAGATTTCGGGAGGGAAAGTGAAGCGTAGTCAGACCGGGAAAAAAACGAAAAACAAGAAAGAAAATTTATGAGATTTGTTTAAAAACGAAGAACTAAGTGTGTGTGTGTTGTTGAATAAATTTTCTAGATTATATGCTGCATTCATTTCGTTTGTATAATGTCGATAATAGCACAATAGCTCACTTATAACTAAAAGAATGTGTGTTCATATAATCTTGTTACATTTCTTATAACAACACATGCCAGAACACCATAATAAAACAATTAAAACAAATGTTGCTGTTAAATTTCTTTATTTATACAAATATTATACTAACATTTTTTCATTAATGTGGTAATTCTTCTCAAACTCGGACCAGGCTGATTCGGCACAAACGCTGACTGATTCTCCAAACTTCCAGACCATGTGAAATATTATTAGGTTTTGTTCAGGATTTAAAAGTGAAATTTAAATTTGTTGTTAAATATGTTTTTTTGAATATGTCCCAAGTACGTCGAGTAGTTCAAATATGTATTTAAGGTAACCAAATCCAGTTAGTAAGCGTGATATATAATAAAATAACGTAACACTGTGTGACAGGGGTCTCGGGTCCTGAGCGTTATTCATACAATATTGCACAAGCCCACTTATCAGCGGTATTGCACAACCTGGAAGAACAACACTCTAAACCACTTCCCCCTTAATACTCGCTATCTAGGAGATTACCTCCCACGGTGTAATCGCCCGGTGGAGTATAGAATGTATATGGTAAACTGAGATAATATATTGAACAAAGAAACTACGAGCCCCCGTAAAGATAAGTAAACAATTTAATCAAACAAGAAAAGAAGAAAACAAACATGCACAGTGAAATTTTCTTTCCGACTGAATACACGTGGTTTCAGAATTTACTTTAACTGAATTTGAAATAAATTGCATATAGAATTAAACAAATCTAGCCATTTTGTGGCTGATAGCTAATTGCATCATAAGAATCGAGTGCTCAATAACAATCGTCCACGTTGTTCGTTTTTCATGACCTGTTTCGTCGAACTGTTTTCTTTGCTCCCTCCTCGAACTTTGAATTTTCTCTGGGTTAATGACTGCTCCTTGCAACTTTTACTGCACAATATCTTCCCCCCCCCGTCTTGTATCTCATCTATCCTCGCACTTCTTCCTCCAGATTAAAAAAAAACTATTTTCCGAAAGAAAAAGAAAAACGCCCTAAGTCTCTTGTTATAGCTGAGACTGTCCGTTTTGCTTGTTCGACAATCAGATAGTACTATCAGTGATAAAAATTTTACGGCTACAAAATCAACTACACATGTCTTCAGATCAATACAGCTAAACCACTTGTTAATTCGGATTGCTTTTACCTAATGCATTATACACTGTCGCTAAATTATCTACGACATCAAAATTTGGGGAATTCACATGTATTCCCGTAATTCATTACTTAAAGTAAGACATTAAATTTTAGAACACAATCAATATTTAAACAATATGATAAATTCAAAGAATGAACATAACATTTTCCAATCATAACTCTACATAGTGTTTTTGTTTTACACATCAATTAGCACTACATCATTCTTACTATGAATGAAGGTACGAATTCTCATTCATAATTAAAAAGTACATTACTAAATTAATGAAACAAATGAAATTATTCATACAAATATATCAACAAATCTTGCAGACCTGTAACGAAGAAACATCATATCAATTACATCATGATAAGTGTTGATTTGAAACAAATACCTCGTGTTCTTGGTGCACCCTCTTAACCGTTGGATTTTCGGCGGACTTTTCTGCCAATTGTTTGCGGAGGTATTCCTCTAAAATACTCTCCGGAGTCTTTGTTTTTTTTATTTCCACGCTGGGGTTTTTTCAACCTTGCCCTTTCTTGCAGAGGTACTTCCAAGACTGAGGCAACCTTTTAACTGTGGATATATATATTTCTAAATTTTTCTTGTATAGACACACCCCTTATTCCACATCGCCCAATCAGAAACAATATAATTTTATCGCGCTTTCCTTGAAAATCTTTACGTCAGCGTGTCAAGATGCCACGCTGTGTTTCAGATCAATTCTGACATGATTTGTAAGAGAATTTCCCCTTTCCAGGAGGTTATTGTCGGTCAGTATAATGTTAAGCAAACACAGTTAACTGAGAGAACCGATTAGAGAAAATATCTCTCCGTGACGAATGTCACACAAATCTAACAAATGGCTGCTGGCTAGAACTAAGTGATATTTAATGGATTAGACCGAAAATTTGGCACTTCACACACTGATTGTTTTGCATCAGCAATTAGTAGTAAAATATTTTTACCTTGTCGTTCAACTTTAAATAGTTTGTTTCATTGAGAAATACTAAAATTACGAACACTAATAAATAAGAAGAAATAAACTAAAAGATGTTAAACTCAGTAGCGACTGCATCTCTTGGTCCGAAAAGGCGCCAATGCTGTTTTCTATCGAGTTCAAGTATCATTCGTTATTAAGTTGGATCCCTTACATACATAAAACTGTAGATGTCACATCGTGCTTACACCCGCTCTGTTTATTTCCAATTAAAATGTATCGAATGTTTTGCAGATCAGAGCAAAAGGGACAGATAATACTGTGTTGTTCGTTAAGTACAGAAGCTGAGTTGATTGAATGGAAAAGTTGAAAAGTTACAAATTTTATAGATTTAGTAAATTATTAACTTGAAGAAAGGCAACAATAAATAAAAACTTACATGTGGCGACATCTCGCAATTATTACATAGGATCCATCTCCCATGGCGAGTCCTATATGGGTCGAGTTCTCCATAATTCATTATCAATAATTCTGGTATGTACACAGTGTCTCAAATGATGCCACTACCGCTATTTGTGAGTGGAAAAGAAACGCGTTGTCTTATTCAAGACAGGTCGGAGGGATATAATCAGGTTTTTTTTTAAATAAATTTTTTCGTAAAGAGTAAGAATGAAAGGTACAAATTTTCAGCAAATGAACCATATATTTCGCAAATTATATAAAAAGTTTGAGCGAATTTCATTTTTGAATGTTCGTCCTCTTTAAGCAAGAGAAGTATATCGTAACTACCACAATTTACCTTTAATGTGTTCAAACATAAGTGGCCACAGTCAAAACAACAATCAAGTTTCAAGACCATAGTTTCAACTGTGTTTATAGAACTTCTCTTCATTTTAATGATACAAATAAAAATAACAACATAGTGCATTAAACGTACTAGTGTGATGTTCCATGTATGTCCACGCCTCGTTTTAGATATCTGGTAAGATGTGTCAGAAGTCAAAGCGTATTCGCTAGCAAAAATATTGAGTTAACTCGAAACGCGCGGAAGCGGCGGACATAAGTAGTTTTAAAGAGAAGCTAGAAAAATTGAACGACGTTATATTGAACCATAACTGACTGATATCAACAATTAGAAAAAGAAGCAGAAGTGTGATATTATTCAAATGCATACTTGTTTATCACTAAAATGGTGGAAAAGGTCAGAAACCCTAAAGGGAAAAGTCCACATCTGCATCTTCCAACTAATGTACCTTCTGTCTCTGATAATTTCAAATTTCTGAATTTAAAACAAAATTGTATTTGATCCGTATCATTTAGTATTGATCACAGTAGTAAGCTCCAAGGACAATATACCATTTATTGATAGATTTATAGGTCTGCTACACATGCTAATGTTTCAATGGATCGCCTTCATCAAGTCAAACCGACACTGATAGGATAAAAATCCACTTCTGACTTTTACCAAGGAGCAATGTCTGAGTTGCGAAGGCTGTCTAGTAGCAATGTCTGATTTGGGACGACTGTCTAGGATCAATGTCTGACTTGAGAAGGCTGTCAAGCGGCAATGTCTGATTTGCGAAAGTTGTCTAGGAGAAATGTCTGACTTGCGAGGGCTGTCTAGGAGCAATGACAAACTTGAGAGGGCCGTCTAGGAGCAATGTCTGACTTGAGAAGGCTGTCTTAAGAGCAATGTCTGACTTTAGAACTCTGTCAAGCGGCAATGTCTGACTTGGGAAGGATGTCTAGGACAAATGTCTGACTTGCGAAGGCTGTCTTGGAGCAATGTCTGACTTGGGAAGGCTATCAAGCGGCAATGTCTGACTTGGAATGGCTGTCTAGGCGCCTTTAAGATGAATTATTTGTAGCACATTATTGTTCTTAACTTTTGCTTACGAACGTATTGCTGTTTAGCCCGATTCGGTAGATCGCCCCATACCCTCTCAACTACGATTTCGGAGATAGCGAAATAGGAAATCTCATAAATGAATATGTCATTTTTGGATACACGGTAATATTTTCAGCATGAGTGCCTGGTAAGCCATTCTTCTATAATAGTCAACCTTTCTCTTTCAATCAACTAACGGTAACAATCCAGTATTGTCAGGCACAATGTACTGTTTACATATTGAGTGCTGGTAACACCATTCTCTTATCATACAAACTATTTCTTACATTAAGCTGATAAACACAGTACAAAGAGAATATGTTCCTTTGCCTTGTAAAGTAAAACAAATATTTCCGTATCTAAGTACTTCTAGAATAAGTTTCAGTCCTGGTTATCTCTCATTGTACCAATCAGCTGTCAGTGTTCTATCTATTATCAGTCGTATTATCAGTAACAGGGAATTTCACTTGGGTAAAATGTAATTGTTTAAAGAGCCCCAGTTAAATGTTCAGCTACAAATCTCTTTAAGTTTCCAAAGTTTTAAAGCCATTCTTTGCATTTCGTGATTTATATACTGTATTGTTATATGACAGTAGGGGTCTACATTGTGAACGAAGTGAGATCATGTGACTATTTTTGTCCTGTGTGTTTGACATTCCAACGACGTGGTCTGAGCATTTTGTAAATTTGTTTTTGCAAACATATTTAGTGTCAGCTTGACGGCACATATTATGTGATATAAACAAAAATCTTCCAAGATGAAGATATGGTAAAAATAATGTACTATTTGTAGCCAGAAATTTGCGTCTTTACATGTTTATTACTTCTAAATGCTCAGTACTGACTCAAGTTAAAATTAATCAATGACAAAGCTCTCTTCCAATATCTAAAACTATCGGTTTCGTATGTCTCCACAAGCAAAAATAGGGTGTCGTATTTATTGTCATATTTTGGTCATTTCTTGGTCAAAGTATGCAAAGGAACAAGTACTTGATATTGTCTCTGGGTGTACTAAATGCGTATTGTAAGTAAATAACAAATTTACACAAGCTTTTGAAACTAAACAATATTCGCGCAAAGCATTGAAGCTACTTGAATAATGTTCAAATGATTTCACTGTAGTTTCTAGTTCTGTCTATCGCTTTCTCTGTTATATTTGTAGTCATATATTCTGGGTCTCTTATTTGACTAAATTTTTATGTCAGGCAGTTAGATAATATCAAGAGGTTTTAACCTGCATACCATTTTTGGAGTTTCTGTATGTCAAGAAAAATAGAGATAAAACTATCATAGACATAAATCAATATGTACAGTTCCTCAAATCTAGTTTTTCGATTCATGACATTAAAAAAATGAAAGCAATATGTTTAGGAAATTAGCAATTAAATGTATTTCTCGAAGTTACAAATTGAAAATTTAAGAGTTTTAAGTATTGTGAATACGATACAAAATAATTGTTCCTGCTTTATCGCAGGTGCAATTTATATAGCATTCTTAATTAATTCCAATGACTAATTCCAGTAATGTACAAAAATCAATATTCTTGATGTATGACAATGATGTAATCAAGAATGGCTATAAATTAATTCACAGTAATTCTAAAGTTCAAAACGTGGATATGCACTTTGTTATTCTAGCAAATAATTTAATTAATTCATCTCAGAATATGTCTGAACACAGCTATTAAACTCTGATCATAAATTCCATACGACTGATATTGAAATCATGATTAAAGAATTTGTTTACAATATATACCATTTCACTGACACGGGTTTTTAAATTCAATTGATGTAAACAAGGTTTAACTAATTTTGATAGCATAGGGCCATTCACCTGAGGTTTTATGTTACCATTGGTAGATACTATCAACGGCTTGTCCTAGAAAGTATATCTTAAATCAGATATAGAGGAAGTTCTGAGGTGAGCACGTTAACTACCTAGATGCACCGTTTAATTATAGTGTGACACACAGGTACTGTCCTAATGTCATTAAGATGTTTCAATCCTTTCCAAAACAATATAATGTCTATTCTGGATCGAATTTGTAACATTTAAAATAGCTTTAAAGAGAGTGGATCTGTTTCAGCTTTGGAGATGACAACATTCCCTTGTAGGAAGCCATGAACTGCTCACACAGAGCCAATAGCCTAAAGGTGGAATTATTTTGTAACACAGTAATTGCTGAGAAAGTAGTTTTGAATTTCCTGAATCAAGAACCAGTGTGGAACGGAGTTAATTTTGATCCATAAATTAGCAATGGACCTATACAAAAGACTACCTACTAATAGAGATTATAATACCCATTAATTAAAGATTGAATTCGCAGCTTTGTAGTTACCTGGACATAATACAAAGAATATTTAGAAATAGACGTGTACACTAAAGTTGTATTCGTCACCCAGTTTGCAACTTGATTCAACATCCTCTTACCTACCAGTATTTTTGCAAGTAGAAGTCTTAAATTGATTTAAAGATACTCGTAACCCGATGAGAGAAGGTTTTGAAACAGAAAGTCTTAACACGGTTAAAATATAATCGTATAATGATACGAGAAAGTACCTAAACAGAAAGTCAAAGCGGTTTGAATATATAACGTACCCCGATACGAGAACTTTCTGAAACAATCAGCCAGTTCATGCCGCTTTATAAATGCTTTATACTACAGGTGCACTTGTGCTTTTTACTAGAGAGCACTAGTAAAGTTCTTAAACACGACAAGTATACTATAGTTACTGGACCACATAGATATTTACCAAAGGGTGATAAATCTTGTTTATTTTATGATGGACTATTTCTGGTTCTGACACAAGATGACCTAGATATTTTACAGATTTTTCTCGAACATTTAATAAATAATTGGTACACTTTAAAGCGCCAAAAAGCCTAAAAAAAGGATGTATAGTGATCCACTTTCTTTACAAAGTTATATGACTGTTTTCATGTATAAAATGATATTCGACAAAAGAACAATGTCACTAAATAAGCCACTTATCATATGGAAGACAAACAGTGACGGCATAGAGGAAATTGAACGGAGAAATAATGTGCTCTAATTTAAACCCTTCGGGATTTTAGAAACAAATTATCCGACCCAGGTTTAGCCCAATTAACAAGTGTAGACTGTGTATCTGAAAAGATGCATAATACTATTCTAAATAATTAGATTAAAGCTCTCAGTCTATTTCAATAATCAGATCAAAATATCTCAGTCCCATCTCAATAATTTGGGTAAATCCCTAATATCTCAGTATATCTCAATAATCAGATTAAAATATCTCAGTCGTTTACGCAACAACTTCTAAACCCTAATAGTTCAGTACAGCTCAGTAAGTAGATCAAGTCTCCTAATAGCTCAGTCAATCTTAATAAGGAAATTAAAATCTCTAATACATAATGGTGGATCAGTAAGTAAATTAAACCCAAAAATAGCTCGTTCATCTCACTGTGTTAGGAAGATACATGTATGATTGAATGCAGAGAAAACGTCAGAATTGAAATCTAGATCAGCGCATTGATACCAGGCGTTGCCTATGTTTGTTTACAAGGACACACACCAATAAATTCATTAAAAAGACAACCACTCGTATATTGAGAATCTAGAAAATAGCAATGCCTTATTCAGAATATCCCTATTAATTCGGTGAGTTAACTGTGGAAATCTAACGTCCTTAGTAAATAATGTTCGTTCTTTGTTGTTGTTTGTTTGTTGTTTGTTTGGGTTTTTTGGCAATACACGGTGGCCTCTTTATTGGATGTAAACCGGTATAAATAACTGACTAACGGGAAGCTACTGGAAGCTTTCTCAGAAAGTTACCTTGGCCAAGCCCTAGACTCTAACCCACGCAGAAAGAAGTGCGATGGCAGAAACCGGTAAAGGTGGATGCTTAGACCACCAGGCCACCCGTGATCTACAGTGAATAAAGTAGAATAAATAGCATTTAGTATTTCGCACCCATGAGGCAAACTAGGAGTCATAAACACTCAGGTGGGGGACGGGATCGTGAGTGTGGTTCATCATAAGGGCCGAGTAACAAAATTGTAAAATATAAACCATACGCTGATTAGAAAGAACATAAGATGCCATGGGAACGCCTCCATTCCAATCTAGAACTACGAATGATTCACATCACGAGAGTCGTCCTTACGGATATATATATATATATATATATATATATATATATATGTATATATATATATATATATATATATATATATATATATATATATATATATATATATATATATATATATATATATATGTTTGTGTGTGTGTAAATATGTATACATACATACATACATACATACATACATACATACATACATACATACATACATACATACATAACTTTTAAAAATGTTTTATTTTATTTCTTTTTAAAGTCTGTTTAGGTTTTGTTTGCGAAGTAATAGCGAAATATTAATTTAAATACTTAAATAAAACAGATTTAAATATTCTGAGAGTATCATTAAAAAGCTGCATTTTCTTAATTATTTTATTCAAATTTAAGTGAATTGTTTTATGTTAATCATTTTCATTAAAGGAAGATAAAAACTAATACTGAGGAGTCCTAGAATGTTTCAGAGTGTTTGAATTTTCAGCATAAAATAAACAAAAAATTAAATGGTTCTGTGAGAAAGCAACCAAATTGTCTGAAGGATCCTGGGTAGGATAAGATTTTTGTAAGTGATTAGTTCGTTCCTCATTACCGTGATAACAAATGTACGTGCAAATCCGCCTGAAATTGGTATGGGGAGAAACCAAAACGGGATCAAACGAAAAGAAAAAACAATAAGTTGATGGCAAATCGAAAAAAGATTCGTGTACGGCTGAAGACCATGTCTTCTTTCAAAATCTTAAAAACTCTCACATGTACATTCTTTTGAGTGCCATGGATCGTTAAATTTTACACAAATAGGGATCACCGCTTGACTGCTTGATGCATACATCCTCATATGTGTAGTCTTGACTAACGAGAACTTAGTACAACATGAACCCAAGCATAATACATACTTATGTACACTACTACACTATACTGTCCGTTTCAAATAAGTCCTTTCAACATGCATGAGCGAATCCGTAATATTTAACGGGTTGTGAAAAAAATCAGTTAGCTGACTAACAATTTTATAACTGTTAGAGAAGGGCGAGACCTACTAGCCAGGAAAATTAGTTCTGTAATTCTAGCATGAGTACCTTTTGCGTTCACCATCAAGGGTTTCTATAATTTAATAAATGTAAATATACTTACAGACTCTGGTTGGGCAATGAACAATCAACATAAAAACAATGAATGCTATCCAGGACACGAGATTCCTATCGGGTATTGATGTCATGACTGAATACGGTAGCTTCGCTGGTATGACAGAATTAATGTGACCAATGTCGTTGCGTAACCTGGTTCATCGTGGCGATTAGAACAGGTTACCTGTTTTGAAATGGTGTGATGAAATAAAGCTATATTTATTCTTGCTGAGAGTGATGTCCCTTGTGTAAAATCAATGGGTTATCAGAGCAGAATTACAATATACTCATCCATTAATTTTGTCCGAAACTATTTTAAGCAAAACATTATTTGGTTTTATTTGACAGTTAGAATTATATAACATATCTAACATCTCATTTATTTAGACATGTAACTGTCAAAATAATTTCTAGATAAAGACTTTCAGCTCCGATTGAGCTCAAAATTTCTAACTTTACAGTTCATATAGTGCAATATAAACACTTCCATCTACCTTCTATCAAGTCGACCTTCCGGACCTGTTTGCAAATTTCTTCCGTACAAACCATTAGCGAAAGACATGACAATGCAATTTAAATTGACTTGTCCTCACCTAACAGTTGCCATACAGAATATCATCGGCAATCGTTATTATCATTTGAACCTAAGTGTATGGATTTAGTACGTTCAATCGTGATAAGAGTATACCAAAATCATGTAAACGTGATCCAGGTCCACAATCACTGCTGCTTGAGTGATTACATCCTATATTACCTTTACCCAATGATCTTATTAATAACTCTTTCTCTCTCTCTCTCTCTCGATTCCCTTAATTTTTCAAAATTGCCATTGTAAAACCTATGCTGAAGAAACCAACAATCGACAATAACGATTGAACGAACTACCGCCCAGTTTATAATCTCCCGTTCAGTAAATCTTAGAAAAAGTTGTTCTAACCCAACTTGTATCTCATCTGAATGCAGACAGTCTTTTCAGCAATGTACAGACTGCATATCACCCTTGCCAAAGTACTGAAACTACTCTTTTGAAAGTAGATAATAACATTCTCTATGCTTTTGGATAGCAGAAATATAGCCCACCTTGATTTTTCTGGAGCATTTGACACAATATACCATGATATATTAATTCACCTTCTCCAGTACGTATCTTAAATTCATAACACAGCCTTACTGTGGTTCAAAGCCTACTTAGTCAGCAGGACACATGTTGTGTATGCAAATGGAATCCGCTCAAGCCCAGTTGATCTATATTGTGGTGTTGTACAGGTGTCTCTTCTTGGATCTGTTTTTCTTCATTCTGTCCACTCAGCCGCTCTCACATGTCATAGATCGATATACGGTACCTCACAAATTGTACGCTGATGACACCCAAATATACACATCCGGCCACCCAACTGAACTTGATGCTACCATCCACGATGTAGAGAGGTGCATTTCTGATGTAAAATCATGGATGATATGTAACTGGCTGCAGATGAATGACGATGAACCTGAGGCCATTCTGATCACAACACAAAGACTTTCTCATTCACATCCTTTACCTCAAACAATAAATATACGCAACACAGAGTCATTACGAAACCTAGGTGTTACTTTGAACAGTAGTGTCATATTGCACCAAAATATTAGGCTTTATATCTTGAGCTGAGACGCATCAGCTCCATTCGCAAATATCTTTTAGCTGATGTCAGTAAACCACTTGTGTGTTCATTAGTACTTTCAAGACTGGATCATATTATTCAGTTATGTCTGGTTTATCTCGACGTGTATCTCGGCAATGTCAGATCATCGTTAGAGTACCACGATATATGAAAGGGAGAGTAGAAACTGCGCGGTAGTTCTTTAAATCGTTATGGTCGACTGTTGGTTTTCTCAGCAGAGATTTTACAATGGCACAGATAACACCTCCCCGCCGCTCTGATCCCTACATCGGCTCTCTATTTGATCCAGAACCAAACACACATTTTGTTTACTGTTCTACTTTTTAATCACGGACCCCTAGCTGGCTTTACCCATGTACACACTAGCAAGATACTGACGCTCCTCTTCTGACAATCGAATACTCAGAATTCTCACTATGAAAAGGAAATAAAATGGACAATATTCTTTGGTATACCAGGGCCCAGCAAAGTTGAATGAATTGCCATTTCAATTTAGACACAGTCACTGTGGTCTCTTCGAAGAGTGCTCTTAACACTCACCTGTTTCGACTGCATGAACAAATGTAAATATCTAACAATGTTTCCAACCTTATTTTCAGCGTGTTTTCTCATTTCAAAGGGCTTGGAGATTCTAATGATTAGGCACTATAAAATTCTTTATTATTATATTTTGTTAATATTACTAGTAGTAGTAGTAGTAGTAGTAGTAGTAGTAGTAGTAGCAACAGTAGTAGTAGGAATAGTAGTAGAAGTAGTAGCAATAGTATTAGTAGTAGTATATTGTGATGGTTTAATTCATCTCTATTCAAGGTGTCCAGTTCAATACTCAACCACTTAAATGAACTAGACAATCCTTGCTAAATAATGGCGTTAAACCATATATAAACACGCACGCACGCACGCACGCACACACACACACACATATATATATATATATATATATATATATATATATATATATATATATATGTATATATATATATATATATATATATTTATTCTATTTCTGTATCTTTCTCGTCATAAAACTAATGTTTCACTTTAAGCTGTAAAGCTGAAATACTGTGAAACACGAAAGAACTATTGTACTCGCACATATAAATACAGTGAGGAAGTGTTTGTCGACGATCTTTGTCCTATATGCAACCGTCATTTTAATGTAATAAAATTAGAAATTTCGAATCAAACGGCTTCTACATTATATTGAAATTAGGACGTGAAATATCTTCCATGTACACGCGCATTGAATTGAGAAAACATAAAGCAACATTAATAAAAGTACGTGTAACGGGAATACGCAGGCATTTTATAACATTAAGCCTTTTGGATAGCTCTGTTAGGGTAGGGACAACAATAGTCAGTTGGGTGTGTACTTTTGTTGTTTTACCGCCAATAAATATGAACATATCAAGTTATTGTTCTCATTTTCCCTAATGGCTTGGCACTGACTTGGGAGACTTTTTTCAGTTGTAAGGATAAATCCATTTTGATTTGACGCTTAGCACTTGTTTTATAGCCCAGACTTATTTATTTATATATTGCACTTACGAAGTACAAATATGGCGTTTGCTCATAATAATATCATTATAATTTAGTACCTGTTAAGAACTTCTAGTACGGGAGATGTTTAAAAGGTGAAATGAATGCGGCTTATATCTCATTGATACGTTTATACATTAAAACATATAATATGTTTTATATCTAAAAGATGTTACAGAAAAAAAGAATTGTCTTGTTATGGAAAGCATGACCGAAATGACTACAAAAGTACCATAATGCAAGTATTTTGTTTCACTGGGCTCTCTGCCTTTCTGATTCAGAAAAAGTAACTTTTATTCCTGATTTCTAGACTATTTTTATTCCTGATTTCTTGAATATTTTTGTTCCTGATTTCTCTTCCTGCTCCATAAATTAGTGAATGAAATCCATGAAGGGTCACTTGAGAAAATTGTCATCCATTTTCATTTTGAGAACATTTGTCTGATACAGTTATAAATATATGACTGTAGAGATTCAATAGAAAGTTTAAGCTTATTCGAGCACTGTCTCAGCTACAGCAATCACAGATAACTACATTTGTATGGGAAAATATGAACAATGTTTTTGGATGAATATTGCACGATATATCGGTAGGAGTGCAATACACATCTCACAATCATGTTCATAGTGTGCCACACAAATGCAGTAATCGTTTTGTTATATACTCATTTTAGTATATACACATTTTATTATATATTAATTTTCTTATGCTACGTACGGTTTAAATATATAAAAATTCACAACAAGAAACAAAGTAGTTGAAGGTATTCTGTGGATATTCGTCAATTAAATTAATGCATAGATAACTCCGTCCAGCAAAATTTGAACTTATTTTGCGCACTTGCAACACTTTAAAAAGGAATTGTCGCTGTGATCTTCTTAAAGTTTAATTCAGAGTCATATTGTGAATGATTGCGCATTGCATCCGCTTTTTATATGACATGGAATGAATAGATTTAGTTTATCTGGCAATTTGTTGTCTACTCATCTCCGCTGATTGTTGGTCTGAATTTATTTGCTGAACCTAGATTTCTAATGTTGCGTCATTCTTGCATCATAGGGTGGGTCTAACGGGGATTACGTACTTTTGAAAAGTTAGATAAGCAGACAGGTTTCATGTCTGTAGGAAGTCATTAAGAGTATTATCACTTGTATGTCCTGCTTCATGCACATAGATCAAAGTTTGTTCTGTCTCGGAACAGTCTTCTGGTACATATAGAGATCCTGGATATGCTAAAATGTTTAGAATGTATCTTTATGTTTATCATGTATGTAGACCAGTCACAAGATGGAAAATCATGTGTGTAAGCCACTTACGTGTAAAATAAATTTGTACATAGACCACTTACCACTACGTTATTTATTTAATTTTTAGCGGATGTATTATTGTAACGAAGCTCGGAGTCAGTGTTATCTTGGTAGGATTCAATGCAATGACTATAGAGATTTATACATTGCTTTTTTGTTTGATTGATTAGGATTATTTAACGTAGATTCAACACTTGTTAAGTCATATCACTAAGACGTCTGCAGTGAGTCAGCTTGTTGCGATGTCTAGCACTGGGGCATCATACCGCAGACATGTAGCATGATGTCGCACCCAGTCACATTATCCTGACACCAGGCCGACTAGTCCTAACACTAACCTGTTAAATGCTGAGCGTCAAGCGAGTCAGCTGTTAATACCATTTTTGTAAGTCTTTGGTATAACTCGGCCGGGGATCAAATCCACGATCTCCACCTTACGCGACGGACGCTCTAACCACTATGCCACCGGTGCGGTGATTTATACCTGGCTTTCTTCTATTCTTTTATTCGGGACTGGAAACATGATTAGCTGTGGACAGAGTGTTTAAGTCTGCATTCCATGACATTTTGTTACGTCATAGATTGGCAACCTTTTTTGACCCATGCACATTTGGTGTTTGGTGGAAATGGAATGATGCAGGCGTCTGGTGGCCATGGGAGGGTGGGTGACTATCATCAAGACACAAATTAGAGACGCGAGTAGTGTGTAGGATACATTAAGCGAGTATATGTGGAAGGCTAATCAGGTGATGCCGGATGACCAGTACCAGTAGATGGCACTGTATTTGAGATACCGAAAGAGTATCGTACTCATAGGATAAATGTAACTACACACCACTACCATCTAGATCAGAACATCATACCATTGGCACTATCTAACGTGGTGAAAGACTTTAGATGTCATAGGAAAACAAAGCTTGTCAGGAGTAAAGATTTCAGACGACTCGATAGCCCAAAGATCCGGGTTCAGGGTAGCAAAAGCTAGTTTGATTAGTTATGAAATTAATACATTATCGATGCAGGTTCCTATGATATACTATCATACACTAAGAGTGGCAAAGTTATGAGCAAATTGCACAACGCTAACTATGACTATCCTCTATTGCCAGAGTCTGAATATTTTAAAAAGAATGGCTCTTCTCTTACCAGAGACATCATTGCCAAGCTTAGCAGTCGTTACATCAGATGTATGACGATCGCGCCTAATCTGCTAACGAAAAGACAATGAGTCGTTCAGTACCACAAAATGCAGCTCTTCTCCAGCTTTGGCATCACGATCATTAAGGATCACGAAGAACTTAAGTTCGACAGAAGCCCGTTGATGGTACAATACCTCCAACGGTACACAGAGGGCATAGAAAGCGAAGCTCCCATCAATATATACGTATTCCTTGTGTGCAGTAATATTAATAGTTATTTTTATGTATTTGGTCTCAGGGCAAACAATTTGAGAAAACTCGTTTTCCAACCCTGTGCTAAATTTCCATCGAATTTGAAGTCACAGTACTAATATTATATGTTTATGTTATAACCTTTTATTTTACAACGAGTTATTGAAAATAACTTTCATAATTAGTCATCCAAATATAAACACATAAATATGTATATTCTGCAGAATACACGATTTAAGGGGTAATTATGATATATTTTGAGTTTGTTTATATGTCTGAAAATGAGGTGAAAAGTATATTGTTGATTATAATGTGAAACCATTAGACGGCTGCACGTCAATATTATGTGATACTATCCCACTATCACCGCCGCAAAATTCTTGGTTTATTGAACACATTGTACCAGACATATACAAGCACTGGACGTATGATTAAACTCTTTATCTCTTCTAAATAAAATAACGAAACATCTATCTGAACATTTTTACGTTACATACACAAACTCATTCCGGATTCGCCCTTAGTGCAATGTTATATATGTCAATCTGTATAGGACTTCAATTTTACATGAAAAAGTAAGACATGAATCCACACAGACCGACCAAGTAAATTCCATATACCACCAACTTAATGGCTCAATATTACAAACTGACATATGTTTAAATAGCTCTTTACTCTCTTTACTCCTTTGCATACAAAATGTTGAATTATCAAGGTGAAAACGAAGCATATTTTAAAAGAGCCAAGCGTGGAGTGTTATGTTTAGATTGACATAACAATATAAAAAAGTAATCTCAAGGTTAAACTTGGTACAATGAATTTTTCGCCTATTCCATTAAGCTCATGCACTGCCCATTTAAGTTTCTGAGGAGAAGTGCTGGAATATTTGACTCGAAAACTAAATATTTTAAGCCTTAAGATAACTTTTAGAAACTCTGGTTTGTGAGAAATAATCATAGTATATCCAGATATGTCTTGAAAAGAATGAACATTTTTCTTGTAATAAAGAAAAATACTTCTGATTTGAGAGTATAATCAAGATGCCCCTCGCATAATGACGAAATAAATCTCTAAACAGAGAGTTTTAATTCTCGTTACACAGACCAATCGTAGTAAATGTAAAATTTATTTTTTAATGTTGCAAAGAATGATTTTAATTGCCATAATAATTTTTAAAATATTCAACGAATTTTCTATATCGTTCATGTCAAAAGATGTGTGCAGCTATAGAAGCCATACGAAATAATATTTAAAAGAACATGTCACATTGAACAATTATTGAAAGTTTGTCAAAATCAAATTAAGTGGTTTCGAAGGTATAAAACTTTGTTTTTCACCTGGCTGTCATGTGGAGCAGGATACACTTATTCGTTTATAGATTATGATATAAATAAATATTTCCTTCAATACTTTGATAAACGTATTATCCATGTATTGTAGGAAGACACGTGGAAACGTGTATTTTCTACCAGGTGTTTTATTGGTTGTTATGGAACCTATCAAAAAAAAGAACTCGAGTTGTAGTTTTATTTTACTTGTGTATTTGGTTCTGATTGCTATAAGAACTAACAGTTGTTCATTTCACAAGTTCATTACGAGACAGATGATAAATGAATAATTAATGACACTGTTTGGGTCATGTCTCACTGTCATGCATCTCCATCAGCTGTAAAACTCCTCATATTGTAAGTCTGTTTCACAAGTATATTCATGTGAAGAGTTCGTATGTACCGAATTTCGAGTCATATTGAAATTAATGCAACGTTATGTTAAGAGAGAAATCTTCTGAGAGAGAAGCATGTTCGCAAAACCTATCCTTTTTTTTTCATTATTAGCCTGGTTTATCTACATTTTCATTAACATTAAATTGCTGACAATTCTGTGACAACAAGATGCATCAATTGCACGTGATCCATAGGATGTATGGCAAGCGCACGTCGAAAAATCCTCTGAAAGAGTAAAACTTTTACCTTGAAGATGTAACCTCAACAATGAGATGTGGCACAACCTGGTATCTGCATCATAAAGTGTTAAAGTTAATACATTTGCATAAACATAAATGAAGTTAAAAAGTGACTGCATCGATTAGGAAGGAGGTTACCGACTTCTATTCTTTTCTTACCTCAACCTTTATGGTAGAGGATATGACGATGAATACATGATCCATGATGAAAGATATATATATATATATATATACATATATATATATTTATATATATGTATATATATATATAAATAGCTACAGGCTGGAGACCTAAACATTTTCCGGCTGCCCGCTAGGAGCTCAGCATTAAGATGTTAATGTTGTGTTAGAGCTGGTCGACCTAGTGTCAAAATAATAATGTTACCGGGTGGGACGTCGCGCTACATGTCTGCGGCATGATTCCCCAGTGCTAGTCATCACTATAAACTGCCACACTGCAGACATCGTAGTGGTATGACTGAAAAACTGTTAAAGCTTAGTTAAAAATCCAAATCACACACACACACACACACACACACACACACACACACACAGGTGCGCGCGCGCACGCAGCTTTTAACAGTTTCCAATTGGTGACCCGAGAGTGTCATAATTCCTTTGGGTTCTTACTGGAAATGGTTCTGATTTCTTCTCATGACTTTAAACCAATATAATGTTAGAAGATGTGGATCTAAACTGTTTACAAGCTATGGCCAGAGGGCAAATTAACACCTTAAAGGTCATGACCCACGGTTTGTATTGGATATACCGGTAAGTCTAGCTCTTTCTCATGTCCTTCAGAGTCAAGATTGTTATGGACTGGGGATCTCAACAACATAATTTTTGTGACTCACGGTTAGCATACACACAGGCACCAAGGTGGGTATAATCAAATTCTCAATGCATATGACATATTGTTATCTTGAAGACAACACAAACCAACATTTCAATTTACACATAAAACACTTCAAATATTTATATTTTTGAAAACCCTAACCATTTTGCCCATACTAAAAGTCAAAATTAAAATTATGGAACCACTGTATGCTTCAAAGTTATACTGCTATGAGTATACGCTCTTCAAATAAGTAAAATAAACGAGTTGAAAGCAATAAGCTTTGTCAAATGCAAAAAAAAAATTATTTCTCTGAAATACATAGTGAAAATGAGAAAAATGTACTTAATGGTTTTATGAATAAAAATAAATACAAGGACTAGCCTCGTGGGGAGACAAATAATACAACCCCTAAGCTGGGATTTCGTTGTCTCGGCCCAAACCCCAACATAGATTATATATATATATATATATATATATATATATATATATATATATATATATATATATATATATATATATATATATATATATATATGTGTGTGTGTGTGTGTGTGTGTGTGTGTGTAAATAAAAACAGAACACAACACAATCAAATAAACAGAAAAATCGCACAATTTCATATGACTGTGCAGGATCAAAAGATTCAATTTGTTATGTTTCAACTAGTTTACTTTATTTTGATGCTGCTGCTGAAAAATATTTTATATTGGCCTAGATATCACTGAGCCATATCGCCATCTGTAATTTTACGAAAATGTAGGTAACCGCAAATAATACCCCGGATATTTCCTCCCGTGACCTCACTGGAAAAGAAAAAAACACTGATTGCAGTTGATCGCAACCCCAACTGGGGTTGCTAAACCAGGAAAGAAAATTAATCTTTTAGGGTGCGCCTCATTTGAACATTAAAACCAAGTTGTTCCAACCAAGAAGATTAGAAAAAGCCAGCTAGACACAAATAAAATATTTTTTTCCATGCGGTACATTTGTGTTTACATGATTTTTTTTAAATTTCCTTATTAGTCATCCAATAACTTATACTTACTACTATAACAATCGAATAACAGATAACACTTCATATCTTTTTTGGAATGTTTCGTCGTCAGAGCAGATTCCACGTATCTTCAATGCATGGCTATATGGGATGTTTTGAATGTAGTGTTTTGGATGTCAACCGCTTAGTAAAAGATACTTGTATTTATCAAATGGTTTTGAATAGATGTCTATATGGAGTATGTTTTCCACCAGTCTTGTTGCTTTATCAAGGAAAACATAATCTGAGGTGGAGTGTCTGTCTTTAATTTTAATATAATGGAAGCTGTGTGCCTTTGATATGAAGTTATCCCGATGTATCTCTTCCATGTTGTCACTTTATTTCTATATCATCAATGACGCGTAGCCACTCGTTTAAGTTCTTGGTTTGTCCTGGTTTTGCAACCCCAATTGGGATTGCGATCAATTGCAACTTCTTAAAGGTTGAGCCTCCAGTTTTGCCCAGTTTAGTATTGCAAAGAGCTTTTTTTGTACCCATTGAGGTTCCATTGATTTGGAGGTCGTTTTAGGATAAGCTTCAGGAGATGGACTAGGACGTGAGCGGTCCGATTGTCTACAGTTATTGTTTCCCATGCTTCCTTGCACGCCTGTATTCCTTCGTTGTGCGGTAATTTCCGAGGAAACAGGCAATGTATCTGGCAGTAAAGATTCGCTAACTCTGATATTTATGAGAAAATATGTCCTGTCCTGAAGACATGATGGTAATTTATTGACATGTGGTCTTAATTAAATCACCCAAATATTCTGATATCCTTTCTGTGGGATCCCTGTTACCGTAGATTATAGGTCTTCCCATGCTTCTTTGTTGGTGGATTTCAGGTAGAAAATAAAATCTACTTACTCAAATGTTTTCTGGGCTTAAGTAGTTTTTCGTTTGCTGGTCGATGTGTAAGATTTGGTATGATGCCAATTCATCAGATACTACGTGGTATAATTCTGACATTTTTAGCCAGTACCTGGAAAACTGAACTCATCCTTCTTGTAGTCTTAAACTACGTAACACGTGAATGCGAAAACCAACACGTTTTGTAAATTTCAACAAATATTGTATTTCTTAAAAATACAAAGTAATATTTAAAACGTACCTATATTCATGTGAATTTGATAATCCTAAAAGCTCTTTCACAAAGGCAATGCTGTAAAGTATTGCAAATTATGTCCAGATGTGTTCAAAATGAGGGTTTCTCTTTAGTGTGATGATGTGCCAGGTACATCGAATCTAATCATTTTTCAACAGTCTTAATGGATCACAATGATGAAATCCCAAATGTTTTTAAATGAATTCACAATAATCTCAAAATAGCGATAATATCCTAATATCAATTAGCATTTTGCAATTCCAATGAATAGCTGAAATGAATAAGTCTTCTCACAACTGAATGATTTAATCCACATCATATTTTAAGAAAGGTATAAATAGTTGTTTATCGCTACCTTTATATAACAACCGAGACACTCTAAGAGAACCAGGATGTCATTTTCTCATCAAATTTGTGAGCAGGGTCGTGCGTGCCGGTTACTGGGGTTGGAGTAGGATGCGGTAGGGTGTTCCCGATATATTATCAGCAAACTCATTGATCCCACGGTGAAAACAAAGTCATATGGACATCGTTCGTTTGCATACCAGGGCCCTTCGACGTGGAACGAATAGCCCATTGAAATTAGACACAGACCCAGTGGTCCCTTTTAAGAGTGCTCTTAAAACTCGCCTGTTTCTTCTGCAGGGACAAACTTAGATACCAAATTGTTGTAACAGAATTGTTACCGAGTGTTTGGTGGATTAAATAAACAACACAAACACAATATGTGATAGATGATGTAAATTTATGAAATAAATTATTAATGAAAAATAATGACGTATCAACACAATAACTCATGCGTTTAACCAACGATTACACTTCACAACCATTCACAATTTAAAAATAAATTAAATATTAATACAAAATAAACACAGATCCCAGGAACCTCCTGGACTACACAAATGTTTCAAATAAAATGGAACCTTTACAAAGGTGTATTATCGCACGTATAAATTGCGATAACAAATACAAACATCAAACAATATTATCGCAGGCACGTATGGATTGCGACAACAAGTACAAACATCTACGTGTATTAAATCAAGTTACTAACTGTTATTGAGATTCATGTAATCCCTTGGAATACTACTGTGATTCAAAGTAACTAAAACAATGTATTCAATTGTAACCACAATTGAAACACATTGAAATTCAGGGACAGAGTTAATAATAAATGGCAACAACAATGGGAAAACTCCACAAAGGGTAGACATCTATACCAACTACATCAAGAGGTCACTAGAACCCAATATTTACCAAAAAGCCTGGCAGCCATTGATATTAAAATCATCAACAGAATCAGAACAGGTAAAACACTAATAAATGGCAGCTTTATGAAACATATAAGTAAGGGACCCACGACGGATAAATGTCCGATAAATTGTGACAGATCAACTGGGCAATTTTTGAGATAGTTGGTTAGATTGTTGACCATTGGATTGAATAGGGTTGGGCTAATCACACTTCCTTGGGGGGTTCCATTAGGAAACACCCACAACAGCGCCGAAAATCCAGGGAGCACCCACAACCCATTCAATATGCAGAGCATTACCTTAGATTTTTACCTCCCTGGAATAGAGGTAAAATGTGCGATAATAGATAATTACGTACTGTTTTTGATTTTGTGTTACTATCCATTTTAGGGCTCGGTTGATGGCCCAGAATTCCGCGGTATATATGGAACAGTCATCCGGTAGTCTTGTCGTAATTGTGATCTGATGTCCTGGGATCACTACCGCTGCAGCCGTTCGATGTAGTTCTTTAGATTTTGAGCCGTCAGTATAGATGTTTACATATCCATCATAGTTGTTGTTGAGGGCGTTTCAAGCGTAAACAATGGCAACATCCAGGAGTGTGGAGAAACAGAAATAGGCTAACCTGATTGTCGACGAAAACATAGCTGATCCATTGGACTTTATCTACTTTTACGTAACACGGGTTCTGATTAGATGTTGGAAATCTTGATTTCATGTTCGGTCTATTCTCACACTGATGTAAAGTACAACTAAACTATTTGGCAATTCGCCAATTACACAGATACTTAATACTTCATTTTAGAAGTAATAAGATATCAAACCGCTTGGATTATGTCTTTAACTAGAGTGAAACATTTTGACAAACTAGCTTTCATAAACCGGGTGCCTTCCTGCTCTGCCGTGACCCGACATGTTACTCTAAGGAGAGACTGCCATTTAACGCGGGTGCCGGGGAGACTGCGACAACACAGCCTAGTGTAGTCAAAGTTACCTTTGGTCCCGATCAATCAAATAGCCCGACCCTCGGGCATTAACTGGTCGTGAAAGCAGATAGTTGCGCATGCGACCTTAATTCATATAAAAAATAATGAAACACACACATGCGTCTCGACCCTGTACAACCGTACTATTCACCAACTGTTGAATCGCCGCACAACTTCTCCGAATACCTAGGGTTGACCCAATACTTTAATCGGCCGCTTGCCCTTCACGGATCCACTACAGTTATACGTACAGACAGCATACAGCACCTGCTAGAACCACCGGTCCCAAACACTTAGATGCTACCCCGGACGTTTACACCTCTAGACAGCTCCGGACACTCGGACATTTAGACTTCTAGATAGTTCCGGATATTTACACATTTCGATAGATATCCTCAGACATCATGATCTCCTGTTCACGCCAGATACAAACATAGACGGACAGACAGTCTCACGGACAGTGAGACACCTTAATTTGATCGCACAATCAAATGGCACAATTAAACAGCACAATCACGGCACACTCACGGCACAATCAATCACATTCAGCTACAATAAAGAAACCAGACTAATAATAGTTGTTTCTAAAACAATCTAAAATTTAGATTACGCTACTGCATTTAAAGTTAAATAGTGACTAGTAATTCCAAATATTCAACGGTTTAAATCTGCATTGTAATAAAGGCATCATTACATGAAACGATAAACTGAATAAAATTCACTGTAAATAAAACGAAATATAAATTTAACACTCACCCCTTTGGCTGGAGAAAGAATGACGAGCTATCTCTCCTTTGACAAGATACTTTTGACTCGTAATCTTTTTAGAAATATTCTGCCTTATATGTCCCCAAAAAGGTGAGCAGAATTCAGGGCAAAATTCCCGTGCACCCGTGATTATAATGTTCCTGACTTCAAGTGATTTCTAGTCAGGCACATGCAAGTCGCTACACGTCGCTTACCTTGAAAAACACTTATTCACCCCAGGTAACGCATGTACGACGAAACAAAAATGGTGAAATTGGTTTGTAATTTTCGCCTAATTCTGTGACAATTGTGTTTTGTATCTTATATGTTTTCAGCATGCTTTTTATGTTTTCTAATTTCATTGTTTTTGTCATTTGCTTTTCTGTAGTGTAGTCATATCATTATTGATGGTGTAAAGCGCTTAGAGCTTCTAAAGATTAGGCGCTATACAAAGTCCTCATTATTATTATTATTATTATTATTATTATTATTATTATACTATTATTATTAGTATTATTACTATTATTATTATTATTATTATTATTATTATTATTATTATTATTATTATTATTATTATTATAGTTAACTTATTAGGTACATCAAATGTATCATTCAAATGAATAAAAATTTAATGCAAATACTATTCTCAACGATAATCATTCCCCAAACAATCTTGTTCCTCTTAACCAAGTGATAACCTATTGCATCTTTTGATTTATAGTGTTAAACATCTTTACCGCCTGTCTTTGTTTTCTTCTCGTCTGTATCTCTCCTATATCGCTAATTCCTTCTCTTCGTCCGACTTTCCTCCTAACTCCTACTCATCCTTGACTGCTCCTTCTTCTATTTCGACTCCTCGACTCCTTTTCCGACTAGCTTTTGATTCACTATCGACTTACCCACTAGTCTTTATTCCGTCTTCCTTGTATTTCTTAGAATTTCCTAAGTTTCCCCGTCAAATCACTAGTAGCTTCCCTGGAGTATTGCTTTCTAACTTCCCAGCACAATGTTTGGGCAGTTACTAAGTTCCTAGCTCGAAAATGCCACGCCTTCTCTCAATACGATTGAATGCATACACTGTTCTATTCAACATAGCAGAGAATGCCACCTGGCCGTCGGTCCACGTAGTGAGTTTTGCTACGCCAATAAGGGTCCTATGTTCTTGAACAAATCTTTCAACATCCGCTAGCGACTTTGCACACCCAACAATGCTGGGTTCTCGTACCTATACGAAAAAGACCAACTGTAGCTATGGTGTCTATATATATTCAGATTTTGGAAGCTGCATTTCCATTTCCATATTCAAAGGTCACCCAATCAAACCTCCTAAGCGGTTGCTGTCAGATTTCCAAGTAGGATAGGATATCTAATTTTAATCAGATTAGTATCGTCTATTAATGGAATCGGAAATGGTCCATTTCACGTGCAGAATCGAGAATCAGAGTGTACTGGATAATATTTGACAAAACAGGAATTCTACATACATATATACATTTTTCCAGACATCAGCGAAAGTCTCCTAGTCTCTGAAGGGCATGCTCAGTATGGGTCAAAAGATCCGCGTCATCCGCAAGGAGCATCTCCCTGATGGACACTGACCTCACCTTGGTCTTCGAGCACAATCGTACCAGGTTGAAAGCCTTCCATCGTACCTGATGTGCAGAGATAAAAACCAATAAGTGGACGACTAGAAGGCGTGATACAGGAGCAGGGAGAAGAAGATCACGAAAGGGTCAGCGCCAGGACGAAACTTTGTGTTGTGACGTACACTTGAAGAAGATGTTTATAATGCACTGTCATGGTATGTGCACAGCTTTAGTAGTCTCTGACCGTTTTTGGGGTCCTTTCATGGCTAGGATGTCCGAGAGATATAGGTCTGCACCTTCTCTGGTATTAAAGTCTCCAATGAAGAAAAGTGACTCGCCGTTGATTTGTCTGTCCATCTGCCCATCAAAAGGATAATTTGTGTTTTTTGAAGACGTGAGGGGATGGGGATATAAACCCTGAGTATGTTGAAAGACCTCCAGCAGTGGCAAGGTTGATGGACAAAAGACGCTCAGTACCCTATGAGGGTGGATCAAACGAGTCCGGGAGAATGTTTTTCATGGCGAAGTCCACTCCGCACTTGCAGGGCTTCTCGGATTCTCGACCCTTCCAGAAGAAAGTGTAGTTTCCCTCTCTTAGGGAGCCGCTAGAGACAAGTCTGATTTTCTGGATGGCAGCTATGTTAACAGTTAGTCTGGTAAGCTCTCTGTTGATAACGGCCGTCTTCCTTGTGTCGTCCATCTCACTGAGGAAATCGGAAATACCTGTCCACATCGTGCGCACGTTCCAGCTTGCGAATCAAAAAGTCTTCTTTGTTAGTTTCTTGTTTTATTTGTCTGGTGAAGACTTTTCATCTGCTTGTCATACTAAGCAACACATTGATTTGATTTCCAGACACTAACTGCAGAAGGCAGACGTTGGCAGGACGATCTCTTTCTGACCGAGGGCTTCTCGGCTTGTGGTGGGCGTTACTTCGCCAGTGGGACACGATGATCCAACCCACGAATGAATCTGACGCGTAACGCTCCTTTCCATCACCAACCGGGTGGGGCTTATATCCGTAGACTGCCTGCATCCATGTTTATTCATATAACCGCTCCGGTGGCCTAGTGGTTAGAGCGTCCGCCCCGGAAGCGGGAGGTCGTGGGTTCGATCCCCGGCCGAGTCATACCAAAGACTTACAAAAATGGTACTAACAGCTGCCTCGCTTGACGTTCAGCATTAAGAGGTTAGTGTTAGGACTGGTCGGTCTGGTGTCAGGATAATGTGACTGGGCGGGACATCATGCTACATGTCTGCGGCATGATGCCCCAGTGGTAGACATCACTATAAACTGCCTCAATGCAGACATCGTAGCGATATGACTGAAAAATTGTTAAAAGCTACGTTAAAAATCCTAAACAAACAAACAATGTTTATTCATATCTTCACTCAGTAACGAGGCTGGAGTTGCTTCTCTAGGGTGCAAGTCTCGGCGTGGAGTATGAAGATACTGGGCTGCATAGATGTCAGAATCACCCTCTTGTCCTTGCTGGTGGTGCCAAACAGAATGCTGAGCATCACTTTGATCATCAGTTTGGATGCAGGTGCTGCCGGAAAGACGTCGTACTTAACACCAACTGCCTTAGAGGCGTCACTCCGGATATTCTGTCTGGGTTTACTCTTGTAACATTTACTTGTCCCGAAGATATCCACAAACCAGTGGATACATCCAATTGTTGAGAATCGGTTAGTTTGTAATATGGGCTTCTTTCTCCTTTCTACCCGAGCTTGGAGTCATACTTTTCCTAATCTTCGACTGGCTGCCTGCCAATACTAACGAACCGAGTCTGCCCGCCCAGTTATACCACCAGGCGCTCTGTCGTGTCACACAGCAGTCTCGGTGAAAAACATCGGGAGCCGCGAGATTATGCTGCTGTGGAAACAATAGGCAAAGAGAGGAAATATGCAATTAGTTATTCTGAGATGATTACTGCCCATAGAAAAGAGAGACTTTGAGATATGTTTCATGTTCCTTTCGCACAACCCATAGACATCTATATCCTAGCATTATATTAATCATATACAATAGTGAGATTAGAGAATAAAATCTGAAAGAACCCTTACGTTAACATTAACAACTACATCCTATTTTTCCCATGGATGACATACTCAGAAAACAATCCTGAGATTGGGCAAATGTTCTATTCATCAAGAAAGACGTAACGACAGATACAACATTTTCATTGGATAACGACTCTATATATTAAAGACTGACAAGAAACGACTTTTGTTTTTTAGAAACTGTTCATGCGTTATAAATTGTACATTTTGAGCGCATACAAAACTTGATTAAACGCGACATGCAAAAAGGAGAATCTTTTTCACATAGCAACATTGGGAGAATCTGAGATTCAATACTACGCAGTGAAAGGTGAGATCAAAGTGATGAACCACTCGACTACTCGGGATCCCTTCAGCCACTTTATGTTCTGCGATTGTGCAAATAAAAGATGAATTATACGTACACGAGCAAGACTATAACATTAACCAAGGTCACTTCTTTAAATGTGTAAAGCTGAATATGTATACCATCAGGAGTTTCACCACATAAATAACTGTTATACGGTGCCCCGTGTGTGACTGTCCCCATATCAGTGTGAATAATTCCGGATTTCATCGAATGTGTCAAGAGTGTCTAGAAACTTTGTCGGAAGCTTAACTACGTAGTCCAATTAATAAAGGCTGTAGTCACATAGGCGGATCGGAATGCGTGCCCTGTGAATCTACGGGTGCTTGAATTTCGTCAGCACGTTGTAAGTACACATTACAGGGGATAAGCGTATATTTGGCACTACGAAGTCGAGAAAAATGTTTCCAACCTAACGAACAACGCTTGTTTCGCAAAGCCATTGAAACTATGGCCAAAATGAAACCACGCTGATCTTATTTAGGGAAGCAAGAAAACTGCGACGGCTTGAAGCTGGCACCACGTTCAAGTTATTCAGGATATTCGACGGCAGATGTACAGTGATCCTAATGAGAAAGAATCAAAACTAATTTTGATGAAGCGTATACACGTTTGCGTATCGATGCTGTACATGTCTAAACTGTTCATGATTTTTATTATGACACGATCAACCCGCTGTGCAATGACAGCATTAGAATGCTGTACACCAACAAGGATCCGTTACACGTTCACCAAATTACCAACTGTTTCAATATGTGCGAAGCGTCACTCGGTTATAATTTTGAACCAATAAGAATCTGTAAGATCATCCACTGCTAAGCGATAAAATTACAAAAAGTAGTGTAAAAATCGGATAAATGTGCAGTCCTACCGGGGAAATACGATCCAACTCTACTTAATTGCGTGCGAACCGCACAACATGTGAGAAAAAAATTGGGTTACCTCAGATCTAGAATTATCACCGGCACTGCATTCCCGCTAAATACCAAGAATTGTTTTCATCAAACGAAGATTTGTCAACCACTCATTTGAAAACAGTTTTCGCCATAGAAAATAAATTGGGTTACCCCGGATTTAGAATTATCACCGGCACTATATGTAAATAGAATATGATGGCAAATGGAATAAATTTACACACATAACCAATCTCATCTGGTCACGTAAACATCGCATGGGTATTACGGCTGCACCAAAGTGCGTTTCTCCCTGATGAATACCAAGAACTGTTGTCATCAAACCTGACCCAATTATCGCGTTCACGAGTTCACACTCACGGATATTATCTGATGCTTTAAAATAGTATTCGATCTATCAGTAAGTGTACCTGTATAGATGTTCTTCGAAAGAATATTTTGTCCCATCGTGTTCTGGTTAGATTCAAACGCGACATCGATATCACTTTGTGTTCAGGATCTGTTCTTACGCGTCCGAAGCCGAGATGGATACGATGGATGAGTTATTATTGCGGTATTGCGCACTATATGAAGGAACGATTGAGTTATACAACAATATATCGTCGCAAACAAGAATTTCAGCAAAACTATTTTACCGTCATTGACTCCACCACGCATACGAAGCCAAGACCAACTAGACATGTTTCCGAACTCGATTTAAATGTTGTTTGTTCCTTGATCTAGCTAACTATGGATAGCGCAATTAAAGTTGAATCTAATAATTTGTTTTAATAACTTTGGATAGTTTACGTGACATTGCATTATCAGAAGACGATCATGAAAGTTATTGTCTAATCAAGAATTTTGCCGAAGAACTTGCGTTTTTGAAGATATCGTTGTTGTCCGCCAATGAAATCTTTTCCACAACCGATGAAGTCCTCGTCTTTGACTACCTTTACTTGAGCGCCAATAATACTGTTGTATACGTCGATATAATGCTTGAACACCCAGACAAATCCGCGAGAATATCTTCCCGAGGCCGACATAAATACAGACGGGCTATAGGCTACACAACAATACACTTAATTACCTAAAGTGATCTGGGATATATGAAATATGTTGAAGACATTTCATTGCGTTCTCGCACTGGGTCTTTCAAACATTCATTCATCAAACGTGGTGTACAGCAGACCACGCGTAAATCGTGTTTCAGAATATGTTTGCCAAGATCACCTAGGACCCCTATGAATTTCCTACTATCGGTTTCAATGGATACACAAGGTTTAAGTGTCGAGATGGTATGTCCCGTACAGTTTAAACATGTCAACACCTGACACTGATACCATATCAGAGGCGAAGCTGACCAATGTCCCCAAGCTGCCCGGGAACTCCTTGAACTGATCGGATGTGTCATAGATGCATGCAAGCACGTAAAAATGCTACAGTCGCAATAGACTACACGGAAAGATCTGACAAAGATCTTCGAACAAACGTTTACACAACTAGTCGAACCTACGTGAAATAGTTAAACAAGTTAAAGTACTGATGGCAATGGAAGATGTACATGTCCGATTATCAGGACAGAAAAAGCCCTTGGACTCCTGCCAAAGGTAGACTTTACTGACATAGGAGAAACAGTTGGTTTGATCGCAATAGGTAACCGTGTACTTGACGTAGACGTCTGATAAAACATTCAAGCCCCACTTAGTAAATCATCAATGAAGCAACTCAAAATGTATACGGCATTCGACAACTGCAAAATTTGCAGACGACAGCGGATATTTGTGTGTACCCAACCTCAGCAGAGAAAAGGGATTATATGAAAACAATCTGGTGTAAATGAACACAATGGTACACGTCAACGAAGCACCTGATACCCCGGTAATACTCACCCCGCCAATAATGGATTGGTCAACAATGGCATGGCGTTGATCGTTGATGTTGGCGAAATCGAAGCAGTTCACTACAACGCTGACATTGCCATTGACGAATTTTGAACTCACCATATAGAGTGGCGAGCACGCGAGATCCTCTTCCCCATCTATATTTATCAAACATACAAAATAATCATTCAGATCCTTTCCATTATACACGGGTGCGAACTTAAAATTGTCAAGCAGAAGAGAATATATACAAACTGCTGATGCCAAAACAATTTCGAAAGTGGATTCTCCTAGCACCAACACACCATTAATGGAACTTCACTATCGTTTTTTTTATGTGCGATTCACTTCAAACGTATGTTCGATTTTGCAGATATATCTGAAAGGTGTTGTGGAGCCAATAAACACCCATAAGACTACCTCCAACGATGTTTTGATGTCAACGATAACATTTTGAATGCCTTGTATTTACCCTGTAATCACCACAGAAGACCTATTGCTGTCGTTTATGCGCTCTGGAACTGCGTCATCACTGTTGTTTCTCGCGTTCATCTGACTCGAAGCCAGTCACTGTTTATTTACAAATGGGAGGCAAAGAAGTACCCAACATCATATTAGCGCATCATAACACGTGTTCATAGCATTTCGAACTACAAATTTGGCTAACGATCAAGAATGTAGTGCGATGATATTCGAGTATATAAAGGCTCTCTGCGATTACCGGTTATAAGTAATCCAGCGAAAGATTTTTGCTTAACTTCACAGACCAGTCGCTATGCTCATTTATCACTAGCATTAAAATACCAACACAGGTCTGCAGATTACTGAGAACACTTCAATAACTTGTACCAGATTTATTACATTTCGTTAGAACACCAGGAGTTATTCAGCAAATCGTGATTTACTACACAGTTTACTGATCTGATTGGTGTCCCAAGATTACACATGCATTGCTGCGATCCTCTTTGTCAAGACTGTCTTGTTGGAGAAAGCAGGAAGCATAATGAGGGTTACTGACGCTGCAGTGGATAATTAATTTTGTTTTTCTCACACTCGTAACTGAATAGAATGATTTAACATAAAATCATATGATAACATTAATGACGGTTTTAGCAAAACACAAGATTCGCGAAAAAATTAAGCGCAATAACCAGCTATACTTTGAAACGCAGCCAAGATGAATCCACTAACATTGTCATGTTTTGATGCAAAACAATTTGCTGGATACTATCCTCACTTTGCCGTGTGACTATCACATATTATATTTGAGAAAGGAATGCAAAGATTTTATTACGCATCTGCACAATACAACCAATTCAATAAGAAAATATATTTACTTTAATGGCACTTGTTCAGTTCACCACGACGACTATCTAACAAAACTAACAATTCTAGTCTTCGGTATTTTTATTGAATCGCAATGAATAATATTATAGTCTTGGGTACCAGTTCACATAAATACTAACATATCGTGTGTGCATTTGGCATATTATCGTCAATTCAATGCAAAATATATATTTTCACAGAATCTAAAGCTACCATACGCATAATTTTATAACTTGTAATAATGCTCGTCAAGGATTTGTTATAGCAGGATTTAGCTTTATTTTTGGCTTTGTTTTTGTTTGTTGTTTGCTTCTTTGTTTTGTTACGTTTTCGGGTTTTGTTTTATGTTGTTGACTTTTGTTATTGTTGTCTTTTGATTTGTTTGCCTTAACTTTTGTTTCTTTGGCGCGGTTCTTTTATTCGCTCAACTATTAAATTCCTAAGATATTCATTTATATCTTTCGTGGTTTTATTGTTTATGATTATATTTAACGTGCTATCAAATTTCCTGCGCAGACGTTTCTTTATATTTTCCCTACTACAGAATTTCAGGCGCATTTGTTTTTTTCTTGTTTAGAATTTCTAACAGATTCAATGCATTTTTTTATTTATTTCCATTTAATGTTCTTGCTCAGTTGTTTCCTCTATAAATAATGCTTTGATTCTGCATAATTCTTTTTGTAGATTGTAAATCACGTTTTTTCTTTGATAAAATATCATGGTTATTTTTGTTGCTATTGTTTACTTTAACCGAAGATATAACAGCACTTGTGTGTATGATACTTGAAATTATTTCCTCAGTAAACAGTTATATGCTTTTCATGCATGACTGCTTGGTATTATTAATTGTAGTAATGAGAAATAGTGGGGAACATTTTATTATCTTAAATATTGATGGTACAAATTACAACATACATTATGTTTTCCTTACGGTACAAATTACAACAAACATTATGTTTTACTTACGGTACAAATTGCAACATCCATTATGTTTTCCTTACGTACAAAATACAACATCCATTACGTTTTCCTTACGGTACAAAATACAACATCCATTAAGTTTTTTACGGGACAAATTACAACATCCATTGTTTTCCTTACTGTAAAAATTACAACATCCATTATGTTTTCCTTATTGTAAGAATTACAACATCCATTATGTTTTCCTTACGGTACAAATTACAGCATACATTATGTTTACCTTACGGTACAAATTACAACATAAATTATGTTTTCCTTACAGTACAAAATACTACATCCATTATGTTATCCTTACGGTACAAATTACAACATCCATTATGTTCTTTTTTACGGTACAACTTACAACATCCATTGTTTTCCTTACTGTAAAAATTACAACATCCATTATGTTTTCCTTACTGTAAGAATTACAACATACATTATGTTTTCAATACGGTACAAATTACAACATACAGTAATGCTTTACTTACTGTACAAATTACAAAATACATTATGTTTACCTTACGGTACAAATTACAACATACATTATGTTTACCTTACGGTACAAATTACAACATGCATTATGTTTTACTTACGGTACAAATTACAGCATACATTATGTTTTCCTTACGCTACAAATTACACCATGCATTATGTTTTGTTTACGGTACAAATTACACCATGCATTATGTTTCGTTTACGCAATGTACTGCATAAGCAGAGGATAACCTGACACTCATTTTTAAATATTGTAGAATTGATTCCTAGTATTGATTAGACTCTCTCCATCGTGTCATTAATACGTCGTCTGACGTAAGCTATATCAACGGTAAACATGCTGTGTTCTTAATAGATATTACAAATTAATTAATTGTTTACTATTATTTTCACCGCTTCGGTGGTCTAGTGTTTAGCGAGTCCGTCGCTGAATTAGAGGTCGTGGGTTCGAACCCGTGTAGAGTCATACCAAAGACTTACACAAATGTTGCTAACAGCTGCCTCGCTTGGCGCTCAGCATTGAAAGGTTAGTGTATGACTGGTCGGCCTGGTGTCAGGAGAACGTGACTGGTTGGACATCATGGTACATGTCTGAGGCATGATGCCCCAGTGCTAGACATCACTATAAACTGCCTCATTCTTACAGCTACGTTAAAAATCCTAATCTTACTCATTTATATTATTTTGATTATCTGTATACACATATAAATAACAGTTTATATTTGACTTTAAGAAAACCACTTTAAATTGCACACAAACTATTAAGGTGTTTGTTGTATCGCAGAGAATAAAATGGGTAATACGTTTCTCCCTGCGTGAAGTGATTATTTAATTACATTGCATATTGTCAGGTTAATGGCTTTATATTCCCATACCATCTGCTGTTATACAGTGATCAATGGTTTTGCTGACGTATTTAATAGACTAATATTAGTGCATATTAGCTTTACATTTCTGCAAGACGGATTATGTAATGAAAAATTTGGTGCACACTACGATTAGTTTTAATTGACAATACTGGTTTGGTTTGGATTTTTGATGCACACCAACACGTCAGGAAAATGAAATATTAAATCTAATTCAGTGTATTAACATTTACAATGATAGCGAAGGAACAACTGCGATCGCATTTTATTTCTTTGCATAACACAGACGCGCTCGAGAACCTTATGATTATCATAATGACGCGATGAAGCAAGTAAAAATAATAGTATAGTAATGGCAAGCATAGTTATCAACATCTCTTTTCTTCTCATCCTCCTCATCATCATTGTCATCCTCTTCTATAGGCATTTCTTTGATTAATGAGTAGCAACTCATACTTCGACATCAAAAGGTGCTAGGAAATGTATTATATTTCATCAAATTTCTGAAGTACATTTCTTCTTTTGTGCAATCTGTTTGTGAATGACCTTACAGCAAGAGAGAACGCCAATCAAAAATAAGGATATAGGTTTCCTTAATACAACTTAGCTTCTGTCATTCTTGGCATACGTCTATCTACGTTAGACGATGACATACCTCCAGAGTCAGCTGTTCATTCTTTCTGGCTCTCTTTTGAGCATTCTTTCTATTCCTGTCCTCCTCATCTTTGCTAACACCCTTCTTGACAGCAACACGCAAGATGGGACAGTCATTAGCAAAGCTCTCCCAGTTATTGACATCGATGTTTGCCGTCTTCATATTCCTCTTGCAATCATCTCTGTAGCACAGACGTGGACGTCCTGTCGGTCGTGTACCTTCTGTTAATTCCCCGTATAGCAGGTCCTTATGAATGCGGTCTGGGTTCATTCTCTTGACATGGCCGAGCCAGCGAAGGCGCCTCTCGCTGAGAATGTCGAACATGCTGTTGATGTTGGCGCGTTCTAGAACTCCTGTGTTGGGTACTCTATCCTGCCACTTGATGTGTATAATGCACCGCAGACATCTCAGGTGGAGTTTTTCTATCGTGACATTCACAGGTCGTCCATGGTTTGCTACTGTAAAGGAGTGAACTGAGTACGAAGGTTTGGCAGACACGCACTTTGGTTTTCTCGGTGACGTTGGGGTTGTTCCATACCCACTGCCTAAGTCTGGCCATCACTGTAGCTGCCTTGGCAACACTGCCATTTAAAGCATAATCAATTGAGAGTGAGCTGGAGATGTTGGACTCGAGGTATGTGAAGTTCTCGACAGCCTCCAAGTTGTATCCATCGATGCTGACAGAGAGAGGGGAGACTGCATATTGCGCCATGACGTTTGTTTTCTTGAAGCAGATGGTCAGTCCAAATTCCTTGCAAGCGTTGGAGAGGCGACACACCAGCTGCTGCAGTCCATCTTCCGTGTGGGATGTCAAGGCTGCATCATCGGCGACAATCAATTCACGGACGAGTACCTTTGTCATTTTAGTCTTAGCACGGAGACGGGCAATGTTGGACAGCTTTCGGTCAGCCCTGGTATGGATGTACACTCCATCGCTGCAGCCCTTGAAGGCGTGCTGGAGAAGCATGGAGAAGAATAAAGCGAAGAGCATCGGCGCAAACGCACATCCTTGTTTAACTGCTCTGAATACTGGGAGGGCCTCTGATGTTGCCCCAATAAAGCACGCTGTGCTGTACATGTTTCAGTTGAACGACATGAGGACAGCAAGTAGACGTGGGGTTCAAGCATTATTCTGCAGGATTCTCAACAGTCCACTCCGACTAACCATGTCAAATGCCTCTGTCAGGTCTATGAAGGCAATATAGAGGGGCATCTCATGCTCATAACACTTCTCCTGCAGCTAACGTAGTGAGCAGATAATGTCCACATTTGACCTGCCGCCTCGAAATCATCACTGGGACTCTGGGTAAACGCGGGAGGCTGGAATCTGCAAGCGCGCCAAAGCAACACGGGCGAAAGCCTTTCCGACAACACTGAAGAGAGCGATGCCCCGGTGGTTGTTGCAGTCGCTACGGTCTCCCTTGTTCTTGTAGAAAGTAACGATGTTGGCATCACGCATGTCCTGTGTGATGTGTCCCTGATCCCAGCAAAAAAAGAGGAGTATGTGTAGCGGCTGGAGCAGCGCTGGTTTCCCACTCTTGAGGACTTCAGTCGGAATGTCGTCGCTTGCAGGAGCCTTCCCACAGGCAAGGCAATCTTCCAAGGTGGGCTGTGTGTCTAGCTCCTCCATGACAGGCAGGTATGGAATGGCATCCAGGGCAGTGTCAGTGAAGTTTTGTTTGGTTACATATAGCTCAAAATAGTGTTTAACCCATCGCTGTAGTTGTTTACCCTGGTCTGTGATGTCTTCACCTGTCTTGGACTCGAGGTGGTGGGGGCGGTCATTGAGATGGAGGGGCATGTCTTCTTCTTGATGAACTCATACATTCCTCTTGTATCCCCGGTGTCGGCTGCTGTCTGAATACTGTTGCAAATATTACAAGAGATGTTGCCACAGTGGCGGGCGGCCTTCTGGGCATTGTTTCTTGCATTCCTGAGTGCTTGCAATGTTCTTGGGCTAGGTGCATCCGTGTATGCCAGGAGGGCTTTCCTCTTTGCCTCAGTCATCAACTCCATCTCCTCTTAGTTTGGCTGATACCAGTCGGCATTTTTCCGTTCCCTTTTCATGTAAGCTCTGATGGTGATGAACCGTTGTGTTTTCCCTGGGTTACTTCCGCAGCAGGTTTTGATGCGAGGGTGACCCTTCTTCTTGACATGAAGATCAGATTGGTAAATAGTTGAATACATAACAAAATAGAAGCCACTTTAAGATCGGTGTTAATTTTGATCAGACCTCTCTATTCATACTGTCACAGAATAAAGCAAGAAACAAGTCGATTACGTCTTAGAACAATTCGACCACTCTCGTTATATATGCGTACAATGTTACATAAGGTGAATAATTGTTTTTATAGTTAAGAAACTTAATTAGCATATATCTCTTCGAAAAACCACGGTATACACGGGTATTTGACCCTCACTGTGGATCTTGTCAAGGAGTCAACGTTGTCTATTTTTGTTTTTCAGCCATATGGTTAAGTGCCTCATTTGTATTTTTTTTATATATGTAAAGCATATTCAGTTTTTAATATCGTATTGGGAATGATGTCTTCGCTACTACGCAGACATCAACGCTGTGAATGTTTCTTACAAGCTGCTATAGATGTTAAATCCGTACTTGATAGTATGATCAGTTGGTTTCATTTTATCTGTCTACACGGATGTTTATATGTATGTCAGTGCCCGTGGTGGATCCATGAAATGTGCACGTGGTCAATACAGGTATGCTAACTTAATTCAGAAGGAACTGTTTGCTGTATGTACGGGATTAACAAGCTGTCCGGCCGTCTCTGCGTCTATATGGATATGGAAGATGATGTATCCATCACATTATTACAAAGACTACACCACTAATTTGTAAATGTTTGGGCATTGTTTATCCATAAAGGGTGTGAACGGCCGATACATGTGTTGACCAACCCGAGAATTCATGATAACTATGGTTTTTCAGTGGAGGCAATAACAAGTTTTTGCAAATATTTATGAAGCACATGACTGTACAAACTAACGTCTTACGTTATTCCAATTAATTGTTTTTTTCAACTGAGTACAGTTTGGGTCATTTTGACTTTGGTTACATGACATTATTTTAATCTTATTCCGAGTACAGAAGATTATATGAATATTATTTTCAATCCATGAGATTGTTTGAATATCACTTTCATTGTACGAAATTACGTGAAATTATATGAATCTAGCCGTCATACATTTGTATATGAACCCTTTTTTTTGTTTTCCTGTTTACGAGTGTTTGGATAGAGTAATTGAATGAGACGTATGTTTCTGAGTCTGAATATATCACTGATTTATATATACACCAATTACATAAAATTCCATCCTTTATCACATTCTTTTGTCATTTTGAGGAACTTTAATATAAGGTGGCATTTAAAGTGCTGAATTCTTAAGTAAACTATTATGATCTTGGGTCTAACATATTATTATATACGGTATGAAAGTATGCATGTATTTCTTTCGAGATATAACGAACAAAATTAGGATTCAATCAATGTTGTATTTCTTTATATTTTAAATAACTTGTCATTTCTCAACAAAATATAGGAAAATATTAGTTCATATTACCTACAAGTTTCTTATTTTCACATGTAAATAATATTATCAAGAAATTTAAACTTTACCTACATACTCGTCAAGTAAATGTCTGATCAAATATAACTATTTCATTTCTAAGAATTATTTTCGTAATTAAAAATTGTTGACCGCAGCTACTTACAAAATTATTATTCGCTTTCTTAATATAAAAATGGAAGGGTTAAATGAAATAAATAAATTAAAATTGTGCTGGTCAATATATTCGTTTCCAGTGACATCTGGATGAAATGTCGTTAGAGGTGCCTTATCTACCTTCGATAAGGGCTCATGCGTTCCTTATTGGTCACTTCGCATTGAAAATGTATGCACTTTACTTACGATTCAGACAAAGAAACAAAAGGAATATAAAAACGCTATAACTTTCTAACATAAAAATATACATACTCTTACGTATATTTGATAAAAGTCATTTATATTTAATTGTATTGTTTGTTTGTTATATTTAAATTTGGCATTTTAAGTTTTAAGATTCGTTCATTGAAGGGGGGGGGGGGGTCGACCTGTACTTTTACAGAGGCGTTGACCTCATTTCTGACCTCGCTTCAGAGTTGTAAACAAGCTTTTAAAACGGTTGGTTGGTTCCACGGACATTGTGGAGTTTTAGATAAACATCTTTCTCTTTTAGTTGGGTCATACGCTGGTCATGTGAGTTTTTGAACGTAAAATTGTTCTGATAGTTTCTAGAAGATCACGTGACCCTTTCCTGTTTACGTGAAAAACAGCTATATAAATTATGTTTTGGAGCGAGCTATTCAGTAGAAGTTTGGGCTTTTAGAATACTAAGTTGTGTGTGTCTTTTGAGTTACTTTTAATTACCGTGTAATGGAAATTGTGTCAATTTGTTTGGATCAAGAGAAATTATTTTGTTAGTTATCTGGAAAAGAATATGTGCCCATAGATTTTCATTAACAAGATCTGACTTCATCAAGAGACATCGTTTTCCATATTGGATACTTCGCTGAAATTCGAACTTAGAATTATTTTGACATTTTTATTACCATGACTTTTGCAATTTCTCTAGTAGATAATATTTTAAATTATTTTTGGATTAATTTTGGAATTGATTCTTAAAGCCGTAAGTTTATTTTTCTTTTCTAAAAAATATTTGTACTCAATAAATTGTTTATTAAGTTGTACAAGCTAGTTATTTACACTCTTTTTATGTTACTGTTTATTCGAACCTAAGCACGTAACAATATTGTTTGGATATAAATTCCATTTGAGATACTGAACTTATGAAAAAGTCAAATTAGTAAAACCTTTCTATGTAATAGAGAAGGAAAACTTTATAGTTTTGTTTCTCTACGTAACATAATATCTGTAGTGTCCTGCATGATATCAATGAAATGAAACTAAGTTTCATTGTCCATATTCAAAAAATCTACATGCGTCGATGTAATCACTTCATCCATGATGATCAAAGAATTTTCTTCATGATCCCATCTGTATTTTCATATGTGGAATCTTGCAAAGCATCGGTAGGAAGGCATTTATAAATGAAATCGTATTGCTCCTGAAATAAGTATGCACACGCATTAGGTATAATGAATAGTAATTATAAAAATACGAATAATTGCAATCGTTGTCATTGTAGTAGCAATAGTAATCGACATGTACAGTAGCAGTATCAATACTGTTGATTAATTGCAATCTTTGTCATTGTAGTAGTTGATATGTACATTAGCAGTAATAATAATATCTACACAAAAAAGATTATATTCCGGTATTGATGATTCACCTTGACAACAACAATACTGATTATACAGGTCGCACAAATGTATACAGGTACAATGATATTCAAACTTGCATTTACATACAAAGACTATTAAATAAATGTTATAAAACGTGCGGAAAACCAGCTATTAAAGGATACTTACAAATGATGGTAGTAGTATCCGACTTTTTCCTAACATCTCCGCACTTGTCTTCAAGACATGGATTTCTCCGTCTCTGCGAATTCTGTCTTTTTCATTTAGCAAGATGTAAATAAGGCTGCATCTGTTCAACTCCCATCTGAGATATTAATTAACAGACACTCGCATAAAGTTTGAAATAATATAAGGTTTTGTTTTATCTTTAATACTTAATAATCAGTTTGAATATGTTAAAATGTATTATTTAAATGTATTTTAGAATCGACAAAAGTTACATCTGCATGCAAGCAAGAAAACTATTTGCTAAGATACCATATGATTCATGCTTGAACAAAATGTTTCAAAAACATCAACTTTCCATGAAACAATTACTTATTACTGCAGGTAAATCAGACAATTAAAACTCAGTGCAAAAAAAGAAATGTATTATCCCAATATGTACTTATAAAATGATATATAAATGTAATTGTCAGGAATCGGACTTTAATTTGTAGAGGATTGCTGTTACATAGCGATTCCCTTGAATTATGTTCAGTTCTATCCGTATCCATCCTTTAAGCATGGGGACACGTTAATTGAATACAATAGAGAGTACATCGTACTAAAGCATTGGTGTGCAACATGTATTAGAAAAGATTCTGTTCGATATGAACACACACAAGGACACTATTTCCTGAAAAAATGATATCTAAACGATATGATGGCACGGTGTTAACACACAAAGTAGACATAATTTGATGAAACATGTGTAGCTAAATCATAAGATGGCACGGTGACAACAATACAAAGACTATTTTATCAAAACCTGGCTAGCGACATATTATGATGCCATGATATCAACACACAAAGACTGTTTGATGAAACGTAAGTAGCTATAGTATATGCTGACACCGCATCAACAAATACACTATTTGATGAAACATAGGTAACTATATGATATGATGGCACGGTGACAACAATAAAAGACTATTTTATAAAACCTGGATAGCTACGCGATATGATGGCACGGTATCAACACACAAAAAAGACTGTTAGATGAAATTTGGATAACTATATTATATGTTGATATGGTATAAACACATACACTTTTTGATTAAACATATGTAACTACATGATATGATAGCATGGTGACTACAATACAAAGACTATTTTATGAAACCTGGGTAGCTACGCAACATGATGGCACGGTATCAACACACAAAGAGGACTCGTGTAACATGAGTAACTACATTATATACTGACACGGTATCAACACACATACACTATTTGTTGAAACATGGGTAACAATACGATATTATGACACGGTGTCAACACAAAAAATACACCATTTGAGGAAACATTGGTTGATTATCTTTTAAACGTACGTTAGAAAAATAATTCCAATTTATTTTATGTTACGTTTGGGCAGCCCGTACACTGAATAGTAAATCAATCAAATGAACGAACTGTATCGAGTCAAGTCATGGAGTCCCATTAAACATTCACCTTTATATTTAATAACATGTTTCACCCATGCCTTAGCATAATATAGCGCGATAAGTATATATAGAAGAAAGTGGGCAAATAGAGAGCGCAGTGTTTGCAATCAAGAATAATCCTACGACACTGTTATACAACGGAAGTTCTGTACACTAACCTGGAGTAGAGGAGGACAGGATTTAATTCGCTGGGACTCCAATGGTGCTGGCTGAAGTCCTCAAGTAGTGACAAAACTGAGTATGAATCTGAAGGTACTTCATTTGATTCTTCCCAGGTTTTCAGAAAGAACATTGTCAGTTGTTGTGGCTCTTTCTGTAGTTCGAAAAGAGAGATAGATCACTGCATCTTTTTATATTGGCAATACTTGAATCATCATGAAAAGGAAATTGTTCCATGTCGTAATGGCAATAAAGCACACGTATAACCTGTAGAGCATAAACTTCGACCATTATCGCAATCATTTATAGTCACAAAACTTTCTTTGTCTTTAGAAAATTAATTGCATTATCGGTAACGCTACTATGACCTTGTTAAAGAGATTTCCCATTGTTATTTTAAAATAACATAGTATGTAAATCATTATCTAATGTACAAAGGCAGATTATTCCGTACATTAATTAAATTAATCATTGTTTGATTGCTTGAGCTAGCAAATTTCATACCCTTCCGTCACTTGTGATAGAAAACTGATTCCTTTCAAAAGCTCCTAGGTCTTCTTTTTTCTTACATGTTATGTCCAAGCCAGCAACAGATTTGGTCTGATTGACTCCAATGGAAACCAAGACATCTTCAGGCTAAGAAAATAATCGCCATTACATAAATACGTCTTATTGTAAATAACTATGCGTGGCATTGAAATTCAATAGTTTCGTGGCACTTAGTTGTAATTTATTATGCCATCTGATACGTATAAATTGTATAAATTCGAGAATGAAATTATTTCCTACATTTGACAAAACTTGATGGTTTCCCTACGTTATATTAATTAACTTGTGTCATCAGAGTGGCAAAAACAGTGTAATATAAGCTATCGTTGAAATACAGATATAGTGATATTGATTATGATATCAAGGGCGTGGAATATAAAAAAATCGCGCGAAGGGAATATTTTCGTTTGTTATTTGCATGTGTATCAGTTGGGGTTGGGGGCTGGAAAGGTTTTGCACTCATGGAAAAGGCGTTAGGCTAGCAGCGATGAAAACTTGCGTTAGGTGTATAAAATGTAGAATTGATAAGAACAATGTATGTCAGTCATTTCTACTTTATTGCTCCTAATCAATGAAATACATTTTCTGCCATAGAATACGCACACATTTCTGACACTAAAAGTACTCTGCTTAAAGAATCGCAGCAAAATATATAATCAATGTTTAACAATTAGATACTAAATTACATTTTCTTAACTTTTTAATATGCATGTGATTCACTGTCACAGAATTAGGCGAAAATTTAATTTATTTTTTAATTGATTTACAAACTAATCTCACCATTTTCTTTGTTTCGTCGTACATGCATTACCTGGGGTGAATAAGTGATTTTCTCCAAGGTAAGCGGCGTGTAACGATTTGCATGTGCCTGATTTTGAATTACATGAAATCCGGAACATTAGTTTCACGTGGTGCACGGTAATCTTGCCGTGATTTTTGCTCACCTATTTGAGGGTATATAAGGCAGAATATTTATGATCAATATTACGGGACCAAAAGTATCTAATCACAGGATAGATAGCTCGTCTTTCAATCTCCAGCCAAAGGGGTGAGTGTTAAATTTATATTTCGTTTTATTGTGAATTTTATTCAGTTTCTCATTTCATATAATGATGCCTTTATTGCAATGCAGATTTTAAACGTGGAATTACTAGTCACTATTAGACTTTAAATGCAATAGCGTAATCTAAGGTTTAGATTATTTTTTGAGACAACTATTATTAGTCTGGTTTCTATATTGTAGCTGATGGCGCATCTGATGACGCATCTGATGGCGCATCTGATGACGCATCTAATGGCGCATCTGATGGCATCTCTGATGGTGTCTGATGGCGTCTCTGATAACGCATCTGATAGCGCATCTGATAACATCTGATAATCTCTGATTGCTCCTCTGATTACGCATCTGATAACGCATCTGATAGCGCATCTGATAACATCTGATAACATCTAATAATCTCTGATAGCATCTCTGATAACGCATCTGATAACGCATCTGATAACATCGTTGATAACGTCTTTGAGATCGTAGCTGATTTTGTAGATGATTTATTGCGGAACATCTCTGATAGCATCTCTGATAACGTCGGCTGATAACATCTCTGAGATCGTAGCTGAAATTGTTGCTGATTTATTGTGCAAACGAATTGAATTATCTGACTGTCTGTCCGTCGAATTGTCTGTTTGTCTACATCTGTCGTGACGTTCAAATATCCGGAAATCTAGAAGTCCGAGTGTCGGAGCTGTCTAAAGTTGTAAACATCCGGGCGACATCTAGGGTATTGAGAAACGTTGGTTCTAGTAGATGTTGTATGCTGTCTGTACGTATAACTGTGGTGGATCCGTGAAGGGCAAACGGACGATAAAAGTATTGGTCAACCCTAGGTCTTCGGGGAAACTGGGCGGCGATTCAACTGTTAGTGAATCGTACGGTTATACAGGGTAGAGACACATATGTGTGTTGCAATTGTAGTATAATTGAATACATTGTTGTATTTACATGGTTATTTCAGATCACAATAGTATTTCAAGGGATTGCATGAATCTCAATAAAAGCTAGCAACTTGATTGAATACATGTATATGTTCGTGCTAGTTGTCGCAATCCATACGTGCGATAGTATAGTTTGATGTTTTGTGTTTGTTATCGTAATTTATACTTGCGGTAATATAACTTTCGTAAAGGTTCCTTGGATCTGTGTATAGTCCAAGAGATCCCTCTATATCTGTGTTTTATTTTGTATTGATATTTCATTTATTCATGTATTGTGAATGGTTGTGAGTGTAATTGTGGGTTGAGCGCATGAGTTATTGTGTTGATACATCATTATTTTTCATTAATAATTTATTTCATAAATTTATATTTTCTTTCACATATTGTGTTTGTGTTGTTCATTTAATCCACCATCCTCTCGGTAACAATTCTGTTACAATGGTGTCAGAAGTGGGATCGTTGGATTAAGTGAACTGTCAATCATTTTTGTGAAAGTAAACATTTAATGTTTATATTTGAGAGTGACCTTCTTGACAAGATAATACTCAGGTTGGGATTTGTTTTCGTTTAGTTTATCTAGATCCGTGTATCTAGTATAAACGTGTTTAAAGCATTGGATTGGTTACCTATCTATATTCAGATTACAATTGTCATTGTCATGTCATCCCTTAAGGACTTGGTTGCCTTAGGCAAAGAATTTGGGTATGAAGGTGAAAGCTTAAGGAAATTTATTCAAGAAGAACAAGCCCGGGAAAGGGAAGAAAAGGTAAGAGCAAGGGAATTAGAAAGGGAATCAGAAAGGGAAAAAAGGGAAGCCGAAGAATGGAAACGGGAATTAGAAAGGGAATCCGATGATAGGAAATGGGCCTTTCAGAAGGGAAAGATAGAATTAGAGAAGCAGGCGGAAAAGGACAGGATAGGATGGGAAAGGGAATCGGAGGAACGGCGAATAGAGTTAGATAAACTAGCAAAAGTAGAAATGTTAAAGTTAGATAAACGAGCAAAAGTAGAAATGTTAGAGTTAGAAGAAAAATCAAAGCAACGGGATCATGAGCGTAAGGTAGAATTAGCGACATCTGGAAGAGAACACGATTCTGTCTTTAGCAAATTAAGGGGCCCCAAATTACCTCCCTTTGACGATGAAAAAGATAACATGGATAGTTATCTTCATCGGTTTTAGCGGTATGCTGAAAACCAGAAGTGGAGTCAAAATGACTGGGCATTGCATCTTAGTGCTCTATTAAAGGGTAAAGCACTGGATGTATACTCGCGACTTCCGAGAGACGATGTGTTTAAGTACGACGTCCTAAAGGAAGCACTTCTCAAAAGGTACGAGCTCACTGAACACGGTTTTCGTAAAAGTTCAGGTATAGCAAGCCCGATAAGGGAAAAACCTTTGGTCAGTTCACCGTTAGAAATGCGAACTATTTTGAGCGGTGGATTGAATGCGGCAAAGCGGTGAAAACGTTTGAAGGGTTGACTGATTTCTTGCTCAGAGATCAATTATTGAATACAGTTGGGCGAGAATTAGATCGATTTCTGAAGGAGAAAGTCTTCACAAACGTAAAAGATATGGCTAAGCAAGCCGATTTCTTTGCCGAAGCTCATGAGGGAACCCAGAACGTGGTTTTAAAAGATTTTAAGTCTGGAAACCAGTCTGTGAGACCTATGCCTAGGGAGCTTGTAAAATCAGCTGAGGTAAATAGGTCAGTTAGGAATCCAGTTATTCAGCGTGTGCAATGTTACTTGTGTAATGCATGGGGTCATGTTCAAAAAGACTGTCCTAAAATAAAGGGACTTGTACATAAGGTAGCAGTGGCTATACAAAGTAAAGGTATATCTGATAACATCGTACAGGTAGAACCTTGTATTCATTCGCTTGGCACGTGTCTATTTCCCGAAGCGCGTGTACCAACCGCGAGAGGGTTTGTCAACGGTCGAGAAGTCGTAGTATTACGTGACACTGGTTGCACTGGCGTAGTGATCAAACGTAGTCTCGTGCAGGATAACCAAATGCTCGGTAGGGAGTCCCCATGTATGTTACTTGATCAGACGATCGGTCGCATTCCCGTAGCAAGGATCAGAGTAAAAATACCTTTCCTAACGGGAACTGTTGATGCCCTTTGTATGGAAAACCCTATTTACGATCTGACGATCGGTAATGTTGAAGGTTCCCGTCTTCCAGCCATGGCCGATTTTAAAATACCTTTGGCTCAGGTAGTCGAAACGCGAGCGCAAACACGGCGAGAGAAAACCGCGTTTCATAAATTAATAGTCCCTGAATCAATCTCCGGAATTTCGCGTGATGATTTCAAACAAGAGCAAGAACATGATGAATCCATCAAAACTATTGTTGAGCAAATCACGTCCGGCGCGATTAAACACTGCAAGCGTGGCGGTAGCTCGAGATTCGTACGCAAGAACGGATTAATTCATAGGGAGTTTAGCGCTCGGGAGGGTAAGAAATATTGGCAAGTGGTCGTACCCCAGAGATATAGATATCAAGTACTTAGGGTGGCGCATGAGTCAAGCATGGCAGGACACCTAGGTAAGGCTAAGACCACTAGCAGGGTAGTCGCTGAATTCTACTGGCCAGGTGTTAATTGCGATGTCACACGGTTCTGTAGGTCATGTGACGTATGTCAGAAAACCGTATGTAATGGAAGGGTCACAAGGGTGCCCTTTAGGACAGATGCCATTAATAGATACACCGTTTAAAAGAGTGGCAGTAGATATTGTAGGACCAATACACCCGGTTACCGAAAGAAATAATCGATATGTTCTTACTCTGGTTGATTACGCGACCAGATACCCCGAAGCCGTAGCGTTACCAACTATTGAAACGGAAAGGGTAGCTGAAGCATTAGTTGATATCTTCAGTAGGGTAGGGGTGCCAGAAGAAATCCTCACTGATTGTGGTGCCCAATTCACCTCTGACCTCATGGGTGAAATAAGTAGGCTGTTATCCGTCAAACAGCTAAACACTACCCCATACCATCCGATGTGCAATGGACTAGTAGAGAAGTTTAATGGTACCCTGAAAAGCATGCTACGAAAGATGTGCGCGGAACGTCCGCAAGACTGGAACCGTTATTTGAACGCTGTTCTGTTCGCGTACCGTGAAGTACCGCAGGAAAGTTTAGGGTGTTCACCCTTCGAACTATTGTACGGTAGGACAGTTCGAGGCCCGATGCGGATACTACGCGAACTATGGACTGGTGACGTCGCGAACGAGGAAATAAAAACAACTTACCAGTACGTGTTAGATCTTAGAAATAAACTTGAGAGTACATGCCAGATGGCACGTGACGAATTGATTAAATCGGGGCGTAGATATGACAAGTATTACAACCGCAGAGCGCGAAATAGGAAATTTCTTGTGGGAGATCAGGTTCTATTGCTTCTTCCAACGAGCTCAAATAAGTTATTAGTCCAGTGGAAAGGTCCGTATGAAGTTAAGGAGGTAAAAGGTGACATGGACTATAAAATTGACATGGACGGTAATTTAAAGACATTCCATGCTAACATGCTCAAGTTGTATATCAAGAGACAGAGCGACAATGTTGAAAAGGGGGCCTTAAATGTCGTTTGTACGGCAGTCGTAGACGATGATGACGCAGATTCGAATATAGAGAGTACCCTTGAATGTCCCTTGGGAGTTGCGGGGGAAGGGATAGATAAAGTCGACGTGAGTGCGGAGTTGACGAAAGAACAGCGTCAACAGATTAATGCGCTCTTGGCTAAACACTCTTATGTATTCACTGACAGACCAGGTTGTACAACTTTGTTGGACCTCAAAATTAAGCTGAATACATCTGACCCTATTCGAATCAAGGGATATCCGGTGCCATACAACGCACGTGAAGCTGTGGACGAAGAGGTGGGTAAAATGTTGGATCTGGGGGTGATTGAACCCTCCAACTCGCCATATTCTTCTCCAGTAGTGCTAGTCAGGAAGAAGGACGGGACGAACCGATTCTGCATTGATTTTCGGCAGTTAAATAAAATCACTGTGTTCGATGCAGAACCAATGCCAGATATGGAGGGTCTATTTGCGAAGTTGTCGGGAAACCGATGGATTTCCAAATTGGATCTGTCCAAGGGATATTGGCAGGTTACCATTGTACAAGAGTCCCGAACTTTGACAGCATTTGCGACCCAGAAAGGTTTGTATCAATTCAAAGTGATGCCATTCGGGTTAGTTGGAGCCAGCGCCACCTGTTGTCGTTTGATGCTTAAGTTGCTTAAAGGTTTAGCAAACGTTGATAGCTTTGTAGATGACATATTCGTGTACACGAATAATTGGAGTGAGCACGTGTCCGTCCTGAGCGAGCTCTTCAATAGACTCCGCAGAGCGAACCTCACAGTGAGACCCACTAAATGCAGTATTGGTTATACAGATTTAGATTGTTTGGGTCATAGGGTCAACGGTATGGGTCAGTTAAAACCTCATCCCAAGCATGTTGAAGCAATTAGAGACGCACCAAAGCCAACCAACAAAACGCAGGTAAGATCATTTCTAGGTCTAGTAGGTTTATATAGAAAGTTTATACCGAACTTTGCAGCCATTGCTAGCCCGCTGTCTGATTTGACCAAGAAGGGGCAACCAAACAAGGTTGAATGGGGACCGCCACAAGATAAAGCATTTTGTGCTCTGAAAGAGAAACTGGTTAGTGCACCTATATTAAAATTGCCAGATGTCAGCAAACTTTTTATTCTAAGAACAGATGCTTCTGAAACTGGGTTGGGGGCAGTTTTACTGCAAGAGCAAGACGACAGTAAGTTACCCATAGCTTACTCGAGTAGGAAATTGCTACCCAGGGAGAAGAATTATTCCGTCATAGAAAAGGAATGTTTGGCCGTAGTATGGGGAATTGGGAAGTATCACGCATATCTATTTGGGAGAGATTTCGTTCTCGAGACTGATCACCAACCCCTACTGTATTTAAACAAGGCCAAGGTTGCTAACGCTCGGTTGATGCGTTGGGCGCTAACACTACAACCTTATCGTTTCCGTGTAGAAGCAATAAGGGGAGATGAAAATATATGCGCAGACTACTTGAGTAGGGCATGATGGGAAATTTGTATGAATTTGCCCAGTAATAAAATCCAGTTTGTAGTATAACCAGTGTAAATGTTGTAAGATATCATCAGTAGTTATTTTTCTTCTATTCTGTGTTAGTTTTAAAAATGTGTACATTTTTATTCTTAGGAGGGAGGTATTGTCACAGAATTAGGCGAAAATTTAATTTATTTTTTAATTGATTTACAAACTAATCTCACCATTTTCTTTGTTTCGTCGTACATGCATTACCTGGGGTGAATAAGTGATTTTCTCCAAGGTAAGCGGCGTGTAACGATTTGCATGTGCCTGATTTTGAATTACATGAAATCCGGAACATTAGTTTCACGTGGTGCACGGTAATCTTGCCGTGATTTTTGCTCACCTATTTGAGGGTATATAAGGCAGAATATTTATGATCAATATTACGGGACCAAAAGTATCTAATCACATGATAGACATCTCGTCTTTCAATCTCCAGCCAAAGGGGTGAGTGTTAAATTTATATTTCGTTTTATTGTGAATTTTATTCAGTTTATCATTTCATATAATGATGCCTTTATTGCAATGCAGATTTTAAACGTGGAATTACTAGTCACTATTAGACTTTAAATGCAATAGCATAATCTAAGGTTTAGATTATTTTTTGGGACAACTATTATTAGTATGGTTTCTATATTGTTGCTGATGGCGCATCTGATGACGCATCTGACGGCGCATCTGATGACGCATCTAATGGCGTATCCGATAGCATCTCTGATGGCGTCTGATGGCGTCTCTGATAACGCATCTGATAGCACATCTGATAACATCTGATACTCTTTGATAGCGCCTCTGATAACGCATCTGATAACGCATCTGATAACATCTAATAATCTCTGATAGCATCTCTGATAACGCATCTGATAACGCATCTGATAACATCTTTGATAACGTCTTTGAGATCGTAGCTGATTTTGTAGATGATTTGTTGCGGAACATCTCTGATAGCATCTCTGATAACGTCGGCTGATAACATCTCTGAGATCGTAGCTGAAATTGTTGCTGATTTATTGTGCAATCGAATTGAAGTATCTGACTGTCTGTCTGTCGAATTTTCTGTTCGTCTACATCTGTCGTGACGTGTAAATATCCGGAAATCTAGAAGTCCGAGTGTCGGAGCTGTCTAAAGTTGTAAACATCCGGGGCGACATCTAGGGTATTGAGAAACGTTGGTTCTAGTAGATGTTGTATGCGGTCTGTACGTATAACTGTGGTGGATCTGTGAAGGGCAAACGGCCGATAAAAGTATTGGTCAACCCTAGGTCTTCGGGGAAACTGGGCGGCGATTCAACTGTTAGTGAATCGTACGGTTATACAGGGTAGAGACACATATGTGTGTTGCAATTGTAGTCCAATTGAATACATTGTTGTATTTACATGGTTATTTCAGATCACAATAGTATTTCAAGGGATTGCATGAGTCTCAATAAAAGCTAGCAACTTGATTGAATACATGTATATGTTCGTGCTAGTTGTCGCAATCCAATCGTGCGATAGTATAGTTTGATGTTTTGTGTTTGTTATCGTAATTTATACTTGCGGTAATATAACTTTCGTAAAGGTTCCTTGGATCTGTTTATAGTCCAAGAGATCCCTTTATATCTGTGTTTTATTTTGTATTGATATTTCATTTATTCATGTATTGTGAATGGTTGTGAGTGTAATTGTGGGTTGAGCGCATGAGTTATTGTGTTGATACATCATTATTTTTCATTAATAATTTATTTCATAAATTTATATTTTCTTTCACATATTGTGCTTGTGTTGTTCATTTAATCCACCATCCTATCGGTAACAATTCTGTTACATTCACATTTGTGAATTTAAAAAGAAGAAACAATGTGATACACATTTTATTTTTTTTGATGTAGATTATATATTTATCTCCCTACTTACAATGCTGCTATCCACGATGATCAACCATTTGATATTCCTCTTTGCAATGGTGTTCAGCAGTGTTTCGTCGTCGACTTGTTTCACTGCGATGTAGGCATCTCTTCCTGACAGATTCTGCAGTTAATATTTTTCAATGACAAATGTCTATCAATACAGTACAAATGCTAGTTAGTGTCATATATAGAATTATAACACGGTCTGAATCAAGAGATGGTTTCACATATATAGATAAAGTTTGACATTTTACCAAACCTCTGGGAATTACCTAATTGGTTTTCATTTTAAGCCTGCTTTAATTTCCAAGACCATTGGGCGGAAACGTTTTGTATATAAATCATGTTCTCGACAAGAAATCTGGATTTTAATATACCTTAACAGTTGTAAATAAAAAACGAAAGATAACGCCTCCTAAAATCCTGACATAAATTTGCTGAAAGTGCTCATAATCTCTTAATGCTACCAAACATAATATCTTTTTGACTATTAGAAAATATTCTTATAGGTGGAAGCTTTACAATGTATATCGACTTAGATATGTTTACAGCAAACTATACATTTTACCGGTAGCCATATGATCTCAGATTGAAATCCGTCGGCATTCGAGTAGACTGGCACATTACTTTCTTCTTGTTCAAGATTTAATTTTCTGAGCATCTGAAAAAAGTTAAACAATTCATTAAGTTATTGATTCCAACAATACTTAAAATTACATAGTTACAGCCCTTACGTAGTAATAATGGAAGAAATATCATTTCATGCTGACATTAGAGAATGTATCAAACATTTAATTTTAATCTTTCAACATAAAACCATGAAACCGTACACATCGCTAAATACGTATCGATGAAATATATGATATTTGTATCCAGACATACTTAAAACATAAAATAGTTGAATATGAATTAGTAATTGACAATTATACACTGGAGTTATACTACAAACCCAATGTCTTTAAAACTGAACTAAAACCAACATAATCGCATGGTTTATATTGAATCTTTATCAACAACTAATATTTTTTTTTACCAATTTAAAAATGATCGTGTATGTAAAGGTTTATAGCAAAGTCGATGTAATAATCATAAAACAGAATTTAATCCTGATGTGTTTGGGAAAAGTACATAACACATGTTCAAATTTAACCGTTAGTAACAGTCTTCAGTTTCTCGTAGACGTAATTGATTTATCTTTATGAATTCAATACACATATTCATTATGCAGCAGCGTATTAACACACATAAAACGACTCTCAAGTGCGTGTGCTAATGCATTTATTTTGTCAACAGGTGGATAAGTGACTAAATTTGCTTCAAGAGTTCGATCACACCACTACATTTTCTCCACTATAAGCACCTTATTTAACCTGTGGTATCGAGTCAAGCATGCGAATTAATAATAAGACATGAAAAACAGTTGTGTAACTACTGGTGTATATTGAGCACGCGCTTCACAAGTTCTCGCAAATTTT